>CM062810.1:804509214-805997826 GCA_031772625.1 Pinus tabuliformis
GGTTGGCATTATGATTCAACTTTGGTCACAAAGCAGCTCAATGTGTTGCATATAAAAACAATTCATGGACTAGGGAAGCTCAAAAACAAAGAAGTATGACAGGGATTACAAAGAGGCCTATAACAACTTTTCGGTTCTTGAAAATGAAGTTGAATGTTCTATTTGCAATAATTTTGGTCATAAGACTCTGAATGCAGGAGCAGGTTTCAGAGGAAAAAGGAACAAGCCACAAGCACCAAAAATGGAGAATAAAGGAACCTCAAACAGAAAGAGTGGGATAGCATTTTTTATGCAGAAGGACAGGAAAATCTATGGTACATTGACAGTGGATGTTCGAAACATATGACAGGTGATAAAGAAAAACTTGAATCTTATTCTACTTTAGAAAAGGGAAGAAAGTTTCTTTTGAAATGATACTCCTGCAACTATAAAAGGAAAAGGTATTGCTCCTTTGAAAGAAAAGGTCAAGGCTGGAAATGTTTTGTATGTTGATGGATTGAAGTAATCTTCTAAGTGTCAGCCAGATGTGTGATCAAAAAACAGAGGTTATTTTCAGATCGAATGGATGTCTTGTTCGTGATCTTGATACAGGTAAAACAGTTCTCAAAGGCAAAAGAACTCCAAATAATCTGTACATATTTGAGAAGAACAACAACAATGCTATCTTAGCAAGGATGAAGAGCACTGGTTATGGCATCGAAGGTTGGGACATCTAAGCTTCTCACAAATAAGGAAAGCATGCAAATATCAGGCAGTTCGCGATCTTCCAGATATCAAAATTCCAGACAACACCATATGCAAATCTTGTCAGTTTGGAAAGCAAACCAGAACTAACTTTCCAGAGAAGGAAGGATCAGCTAGCTTGCCTCTTGAGCTAGTCCATACAGATGTATGTGGTCCATTTAGGAAAAGGACACCTCGAGGAGAAGAATATCTGATATTATTCATTGATGATTTCTCAAGGTTTGTTTGGTTAGGGCTTATGAAGCACAAAGATGAAGCATTCGAAAAATTCAAATCCTTCAAAGCATTGGCTGAAAATGAATCAGGACACAAAATTAAGTGCCTCAGATCTGACAGAGGTGGGGAGTTCACATCAAATGAATTTTTCGATTTCTGCGATGAACATGGGATAAGAAGAGAATTCTCTACAGCTAGAACTCCTCAGCAAAATGGGGTTGTGGAAAGAATGAACAGAACTATCCAACAAATGGCTCGTGCTATGCTCGATGAATCAGGTACTCCTGCAACCTTCTGGGGTGAAGCTGCACATGCTGCTGTTATCATTCTTAACAAAACAAATGTCCGAGTAAACAGCACTCAAACACCTCATGAGCTTTGGAGTGGTAAAACTCCTTCGTGAAGTGAAGCATTTCAAAATCTTTGGGAGCAAATGTTATATTAAGAATACTGATGAGCAACTTGGCAAACTTGAACCTAGAGCAGATGAGGGCATTCTTCTTGGTTATTCTCCACATAGCAAAGCATACAAGTGCTACAATAAAAGACTTGGCAGAATTGTTGACAGTATTGATATAGTGGTTGATGAGAAGGGATATATTCCTAGGCAAGTTCATCATGAAGACATTGAAGAAGATGAAGGTTACTCTCAAAGGCGAAATGATGAAGAAGAAGAACCTCAAGAAGAAGAAGAATCTCAAGAAGAACCAGAGGAGCAGACAAGAATAGAAGAGAAGACTCCATCCAGATATGTCCAAAAGAATCATCCAGAAACTCAGATTGTGGGGCAGAAAGAAGCAGGAGTACAAACAAGAAGGACACTTGCAGAAGCTTCAAGCTACTTGGCTCTACTCTCCTCCATTGAACCACAAAATGTGAAAGAAGCATGCAAAGATGAATGTTGGGTCAAAGCAATGGATGAAGAACTTGAGCAAATCGAAAGGAACAACACTTGGGAATTAGTTCCTAGACCAAAAGATAAGAATGTAATAGGAACAAAATGGGTCTTCAAGAATAAGTTAAATGAAAATGGAGAAGTAATTAGAAACAAGGCCAGACTTGTTTGTAAAGGGTATGCACAGCAAGAAGGAATAGATTTTGAAGAGACCTTTGCTCCTGTGGCAAGACTAGAGGCCATCCGAATGTTCCTTGCTCTCTCAAGCTTTCAAAACTTCAAGGTATTTCAAATGTTTGGACGTGAAATCAGCCTTCCTGAATGGAGACTTAGAAGAAGAAGTATATATTGAGCAGCCAGATGGGTTCATTCTTGGGAATGATCCAAACCTTGTATGCAGATTGAAAAAGGCACTCTATGGGCTCAAACAAGCTCCAAGGGCTTGGTACTATCGGTTGGACAAATATCTTCACCAACAAGGCTTTTCAAAAGGATCAGCAGATAGCAATCTCTATATAAAAGTTGAAAATAACAAATTGCTAATTCTTGTTGTTTATGTAGATGATATTATTTTTGGCAGCAATGAAGAGACTATGAGTCAAAACTTTGCCTTGGTTATGCAGAAAGAATTCGAAATGTCACTTCTTGGAGAATTGACATATTTTCTTGGATTGCAAATCCAACAAAATGAAGGAGGTATCTTCTTGTCTCAAACCAAATACCTCAAGCAGATCTTGAAGAAGTATGGCATGGAAGAGTCAAAGCCAGTATGTACACCCATGGTTACAGGATGCAGCCTCAGTGCAAATGATGAATCAGCAGCAGTTCACCAACCCACTTATAGATCCATGATTGGGAGTTTGCTTTATTTGACAGGTACTCGACCAGATATTACACATGCAGTAGGAATGGTTGGAAGATTTCAAGCCAACCCAAAGGAAACTCATCTTCAGGCAGTCAAAAGAATCTTCAAATATCTTCAAGGGACCCAAAACTATGGCTTATGGTATCCTAGAAATACAGATCTCACTCTTCATGCTTACACAGATGCAGATTGGGCTGGAAGTGTGGATGATAGGAAAAGCACAAGTGGAGGTGCTTTCTTCATGGGTTCCAGATTAGTATCTTGGTTCAGCAAGAAACAAAGTTCGATTGCCTTATCTACAGCTGAAGCAGAATATGTGGCTGCAGCATCTTGTTGCACACAACTTCTTTGGATGATGCAGACCTTGCAGGACTTTCAAATCACTTGCACTCCACCTGTCTCTATCTTATGTGATAATACAAGTGCAATCAGCATTTCAAAGAATCCAGTCATGCACTCAAAGACCAAGCACATACCAATCAAGTACCATTTTCTTCGGGAACAAGTGCTTGAGCAGAAGGTCAAGTTGGAGTATGTTCCTTCTAAGGAGCAAGTTGCTGATATTCTCACAAAACCACTGCCCAGGGAAACTTTTGAATATCTCAGACAAAAGCTGGGAGTAGTTGATGCTTCATCCTGTTGTTGAAGTTTGTTTGTTCTACAGAAAAGTTGGTATACGCAGGTTACGGAAGGGATATGAGCGTATACACGCGGTTTCATGCTGGGTAAGTCGCGTGTATGCTGGACGCTTGTTGCAGAAAGAATATCCGCGTACATACGCTGTTTTATACAGGATAAAACGCGTATATGAAGTTCTGAACAGCAAGGGAAACTCTGAAGTTCTGAACAGCAATAGGAATGTCAGAATTCTTCAGGCACAGTTTCAGGGAGTGCAACAGGCACAGGTTCAGGGGGAGCAGCTCAAAAGTCTCATAAAGCATTGTTGGCATTCAGATGTTTTGGTTGTTGGTTTCAGGAGAAGGAGCTCAGAAAGAAATTCTGGTTGCTGATCTAACAAGATGTTTATCAGATGCTGCTGGTGTCTTTCCAAGTCTTGGTCTAGATCTGTTGTCTCTATGTCATGTATCTCTCTTGTCATATCTCTTTATGGTGTCAAGGTCATGTAACGGCCTATGTTGGTTTCCCCACTATGCCTGGGATGAATGCTGTAATATAATTGGTTGTTTCTGATATGTCCCCTCTTGGTAGGGAGTATGGATGTATGTATTGAGTCTTTGGTGATAGGAAGGTCCTTATGGTGTATAAGTCTTGGTTCTTGTTGAAGAACATCTTTTCAGATCTGGCCTACTGTCAGGGGGAGCAGAGTCAGCACAGCCAAGCAGAGGTATCAGCATGTCCTCAGGGGGAGCACAGCCCTTTGCCCTTGATGTCAAAGGGGGAGAGTGACTTGGTGTGGTGGTTGCCATCAAGTCCAAAGGGGGAGATTGTTGGCATTATGATTCAAGTGTTGTCCTTGATGGCAACTCACTCAGAGGATGGTACAGGTGCTCAGAGGTTGGTACAGGTGATGGCAACTTAATCAGAAGACAGATCTCAGTACAGCATGCCAAGGAAGCTCATACACGCCGTTTCGTTAAGCCCAAGTCGCGTGTACACGCTAGTTCGATTCAGAAAAAGCGCGTGTATGTGGAAAGGTTCCTTTGGTCCATGGTGGTTAGTCCTTGGAAGTTGTGCCTATGATTTCGGACCATTATGTCTCGACGGGCGTGTCGATCCCTAGTTTTAAAGTTGATGGTATTGTGTTACTATGGTTTTGGCTCTTGGTATTGAGCAAGGCCTAAGGCTATATAAGGAGAAGAAGATCATTAGGCAAAATCATCTTTCGACAAGGCTTGAATATCTAAGAGAGAAAGAGATCTGATATGCAGGTTCTGGGTTGCTTGATCTAAGCCAAGGAGAGATCACATCGGTTGATGGAAGACTAGATCTAAGGATAGATCGGGATCTAATGGTTTGAAATGCACTATCATGATATGGTTGATTATGCGTATTTCTAGATCTGCATATTGTCGCAATGTTACGTTCTGGGTCTAACTAATGTCTGGTACAGCTGCAAATTGAGAAAGTTTATTTTTAGATCTGTACGCAGGTTGGCTTCGGTAAAAGCGCGTGTATACGCGGGTTTTGCTCATTGAAGTAGCGTATATCTTTTGAAGCTTGATTTTGGGTTTACAGTGGGGTCTGACTGTTATTGCAGAGTTCTGTAGTCTGCTCTGTGTTCTGGTAACTGGTGATTGACAGGGTTCAGTGGTTCAGTGATTCAAAGTTTGGTTGTTTTATGCTTCAATGATCTGTTGTGGAAATTGAATGAATTGTGGTCTTCAGATTGTAATGTTGTGCTTCAGGAATATCCAAGTCTGAAAATGTATGAAAAGTGATACCTGAAAGAAGGAAGATTGTAGGTCAGCACCTACGTACTAGTATCTTGGCTAGTACAAGAGCAAAGGGGGTTGGAGCTCCCTTCCAAGGAAGTTTGGAGAACGAGAGAAGGTTGTAGCCTTCTGCAGGTTGTAGCCTGCGTACTGGTATAAGGCTGCACCAGTACAAAAGATTGTAAACTGAAGTTTCATATTAAAGAAAGATAGAGACAACTTGCAGCAGGTGGTTTTCACCCACATTGGGTTTCCACCTTATATCTTGGTGTTCATGTGTGTGGCTTTTTATCTGTTCTGTTATACTGCACATGTTTACTGTTAATGTGATGAATAATGTCCTGATGCACTTAATTGAAGAATAAGCTAACTAAATTGTGAGTTTTCTTCTTATACGCTGTTTTACTTCGTCACAGTAGCGTGTACACGCTGGTTCACTTAACTGAAGTAGCGTATATGTTTCTGAGCATTTGAAAAGTTTGATTAATCTGATAATACTGATTCACCCCCCCTCTCAGTATTATTTCCAACAATTGGTATCAGAGCAGGTCCTTCAGAGAAGCTTGATCGCTTGAAGGAAGATCATTCATCATGAGCAACTACGAGAAAGAAGCATCAATCAGGCCACCGGTTTTTGATGGAACAAATTTCAATTATTGGAAGGTAAGAGTTACTGCATATCTTCAATCTCTTGGTACAGAAGTTTGGGACATTGTAGAAAAGGCTATGCTTTTCCTTCAGCTACTCCTACAGATCCAGCTGAGAAAAAGGCATATGAAACAAATGCAAAAGCAGTCAGTACTCTATTAGGAAGTATATCTCAAACAGAATTCATGAAGGTCATGCACTTCAAATCAGCAAAAGAGATATGGGACAAAATGATCACTAGCTATGAAGGAGATGAACAGGTAAAGCAAGCTAAACTTCAAACTCTCAGGATTCAATATGAGACTCTCAAGATGTATAATGATGAAAGTGTGGCTAATTATTTTCTTCGGGTAGATGAGATTGTTAATTGTATGAAAAATTTGGGTGAAGAAATAAAAGAGACTATAGTAGTTCAAAAGATTCTAAGATCATTATCCCCCAAGTTTGAATCTAAAGTATCTGCAATAGAAGAAAAGGAAAATCTCCGTGTTCTCACTATGTCTCAGCTACATGGAATTCTAACTGCTTATGAAATGAGAAAGGGAGGTCCATCTGACAGAAGGGAAGCTGCTTTTAAGGCATCAAGAAAAGAAGATTACTATGAAGCAAGCCATGTTCCAGAAGAAGAGGAAGAAGAATCAAATTTTGTCAGAAATCTTCAAAGGGGTTCTGGAAGGTTCAGAGGTAAGCTACCTTTCAAATGCTTTGCTTGTGGAAGAGTAGGTCATTATGCTGCAAAATGTCCTTATAAGGATAAAGGAAAAGAACCTGCTAGATGGAACAAGAAACAAAGTGCAAATAAGAAAAGCTACTACACCCATGAAGATAGTGATGGCTTATCAAACAGTGATGAAGATGAACAAGGTAATAAATATAAGCTGTTAATGGCATTTGAAGATGATGATTATGAGGATGCTGTAGATGTGGATAATCTCTATAATGAAATCACTAGACTCAAGAGATGCATAGAAGAAAAGAGTGTGATCATTGATACTTTGCAATTTCAAATTGATGAAAAGGAAAAACATCTTGAAAAACTAGAAGGTGAAATTGTTGGTCTCAGAAAAGAAATTGAGAAAAAAAAAGCTATTAATCTTAAGTTTGTCAAAGGATCTGAAACTTTGGATGAGATTATCAATGTGCAGCGGTCTCCTCTAAACAAGACAGGTTTGGGCTATAATGGAGAAACCTCTCAAGCATCCACCTCAAAAAGTTATCTTGATGCAGCAAGAAGAAATGAGCAGAAGAACAATGAAGATAATCAGGTAAAGCAGGGACGAATTACAAACAGAAACTATCAGGGACAATCCTTCTTAAGGGTGAACAAAAGCTACAACCAACCACAGGTAAAATCTTCTCAGTTTGGCTCAAGAATAGATGAAAATAGAAATTACAATCAGTTGGCTGGTAGATTCAATAACCGCAGAAGCTTCTTCAATGGACAATGCTTTTCTTGCCATAACTTTGGTCACAAAGCAGCTCAATGTGTTGCATATAAAACAATCATGACTAGGGAAGCTCAAAAACAAAGAAGTATGACAGGGATTACAAAGAGGACCTATAACAACTTTTCGGTTCTTGAAAATGAAGTTGAATGTTCTATTTGCAATAATTTTGGTCATAAAGACTCTGAATGCAGGAGCAGGTTTCAGGAGAAAAAGGAACAAGCCACGAGCACCAAAAAATGGAGAATAAAGGAACCTCAGACAGAAAGATGTGGGATAGCATTTTATGCAGAAGGACAGGAAAATCTATGGTACATTGACAGTGGATGTTCGAAACATATGACAGGTGATAAAGAAAAACTTGAATCTTATTCTACTTTAGAAAAGGGAAAGAAAGTTTCTTTTGGAAATGATACTCCTGCAACTATAAAAGGAAAAGGTATTGCTCCTTTGAAAGAAAAGGTCAAGGCTGGAAATGTTTTGTATGTTGATGGATTGAAGCATAATCTTCTAAGTGTCAGCCAGATGTGTGATCAAAAAACCGAGGTTATTTTCAGATCGAATGGATGTCTTGTTCGTGATCTTGATACAGGTAAAACAGTTCTCAAAGGCAAAAGAACTCCAAATAATCTGTACATATTTGAAGAAGGACAACAACAATGCTATCTTAGCAAGGATGAAGAGCACTGGTTATGGCATCGAAGGTTGGGACATCTAAGCTTCTCACAAATAAGGAAAGCATGCAAATATCAGGCAGTTCGCGATCTTCCAGATATCAAAATTCCAGACAACACCATATGCAAATCTTGTCAGTTTGGAAAGCAAACCAGAACTAACTTTCCAGAGAAGGAAGGATCAGCTAGCTTGCCTCTTGAGCTAGTCCATACAGATGTATGTGGTCCATTTAGGAAAAGGACACCTCGAGGAGAAGAATATCTGATATTATTCATTGATGATTTCTCAAGGTTTGTTTGGTTAGGGCTTATGAAGCACAAAGATGAAGCATTCGAAAAATTCAAATCCTTCAAAGCATTGGCTGAAAATGAATCAGGACACAAAATAAGTGCCTCAGATCTGACAGAGGTGGGGAGTTCACATCAAATGAATTTTTCGATTTCTGCGATGAACATGGGATAAGAAGAGAATTCTCTACAGCTAGAACTCCTCAGCAAAATGGGGTTGTGGAAAGAATGAACAGAACTATCCAACAAATGGCTCGTGCTATGCTCGATGAATCAGGTACTCCTGCAACCTTCTGGGGTGAAGCTGCACATGCTGCTGTTATCATTCTTAACAAAACAAATGTCCGAGTAAACAGCACTCAAACACCTCATGAGCTTTGGAGTGGTAAAACTCCTTCCGTGAAGCATTTCAAAATCTTTGGGAGCAAATGTTATATTAAGAATACTGATGAGCAACTTGGCAAACTTGAACCTAGAGCAGATGAGGGCATTCTTCTTGGTTATTCTCCACATAGCAAAGCATACAAGTGCTACAATAAAAGACTTGGCAGAATTGTTGACAGTATTGATATAGTGGTTGATGAGAAGGGATATATTCCTAGGCAAGTTCATCATGAAGACATTGAAGAAGATGAAGGTTACTCTCAAAGGCGAAATGATGAAGAAGAAGAACCTCAAGAAGAAGAAGAATCTCAAGAAGAACCAGAGGAGCAGACAAGAATAGAAGAGAAGACTC
Organism: Pinus tabuliformis; assembly: GCA_031772625.1. Taxonomy (NCBI): domain Eukaryota; kingdom Viridiplantae; phylum Streptophyta; class Pinopsida; order Pinales; family Pinaceae; genus Pinus; species Pinus tabuliformis. Next base: position 804,518,119 of record CM062810.1, read on the forward strand.
CATCCAGATATGTCCAAAAGAATCATCCAGAAACTCAGATTGTGGGGCAGAAAGAAGCAGGAGTACAAACAAGAAGGACACTTGCAGAAGCTTCAAGCTACTTGGCTCTACTCTCCTCCATTGAACCACAAAATGTGAAAGAAGCATGCAAAGATGAATGTTGGGTCAAAGCAATGGATGAAGAACTTGAGCAAATCGAAAGGAACAACACTTGGGAATTAGTTCCTAGACCAAAAGATAAGAATGTAATAGGAACAAAATGGGTCTTCAAGAATAAGTTAAATGAAAATGGAGAAGTAATTAGAAACAAGGCCAGACTTGTTTGTAAAGGGTATGCACAGCAAGAAGGAATAGATTTTGAAGAGACCTTTGCTCCTGTGGCAAGACTAGAGGCCATCCGAATGTTCCTTGCTCTCTCAAGCTTTCAAAACTTCAAGGTATTTCAAATGGACGTGAAATCAGCCTTCCTGAATGGAGACTTAGAAGAAGAAGTATATATTGAGCAGCCAGATGGGTTCATTCTTGGGAATGATCCAAACCTTGTATGCAGATTGAAAAAGGCACTCTATGGGCTCAAACAAGCTCCAAGGGCTTGGTACTATCGGTTGGACAAATATCTTCACCAACAAGGCTTTTCAAAAGGATCAGCAGATAGCAATCTCTATATAAAAGTTGAAAATAACAAATTGCTAATTCTTGTTGTTTATGTAGATGATATTATTTTTGGCAGCAATGAAGAGACTATGAGTCAAAACTTTGCCTTGGTTATGCAGAAAGAATTCGAAATGTCACTTCTTGGAGAATTGACATATTTTCTTGGATTGCAAATCCAACAAAATGAAGGAGGTATCTTCTTGTCTCAAACCAAATACCTCAAGCAGATCTTGAAGAAGTATGGCATGGAAGAGTCAAAGCCAGTATGTACACCCATGGTTACAGGATGCAGCCTCAGTGCAAATGATGAATCAGCAGCAGTTCACCAACCCACTTATAGATCCATGATTGGGAGTTTGCTTTATTTGACAGGTACTCGACCAGATATTACACATGCAGTAGGAATGGTTGGAAGATTTCAAGCCAACCCAAAGGAAACTCATCTTCAGGCAGTCAAAAGAATCTTCAAATATCTTCAAGGGACCCAAAACTATGGCTTATGGTATCCTAGAAATACAGATCTCACTCTTCATGCTTACACAGATGCAGATTGGGCTGGAAGTGTGGATGATAGGAAAAGCACAAGTGGAGGTGCTTTCTTCATGGGTTCCAGATTAGTATCTTGGTTCAGCAAGAAACAAAGTTCGATTGCCTTATCTACAGCTGAAGCAGAATATGTGGCTGCAGCATCTTGTTGCACACAACTTCTTTGGATGATGCAGACCTTGCAGGACTTTCAAATCACTTGCACTCCACCTGTCTCTATCTTATGTGATAATACAAGTGCAATCAGCATTTCAAAGAATCCAGTCATGCACTCAAAGACCAAGCACATACCAATCAAGTACCATTTTCTTCGGGAACAAGTGCTTGAGCAGAAGGTCAAGTTGGAGTATGTTCCTTCTAAGGAGCAAGTTGCTGATATTCTCACAAAACCACTGCCCAGGGAAACTTTTGAATATCTCAGACAAAAGCTGGGAGTAGTTGATGCTTCATCCTGTTGTTGAAGTTTGTTTGTTCTACAGAAAAGTTGGTATACGCAGGTTACGGAAGGGATATGAGCGTATACACGCGGATTCATGCTGGGTAAGTCGCGTGTATGCTGGACGCTTGTTGCAGAAAGAATATCCGCGTACATACGCTGTTTTATACAGGATAAAACGCGTATATGAAGTTCTGAACAGCAAGGGAAAACTCTGAAGTTCTGAACAGCAATAGGAATGTCAGAATTCTTCAGGCACAGTTTCAGGGAGTGCAACAGGCACAGGTTCAGGGGGAGCAGCTCAAAAGTCTCATAAAGCATTGTTGGCATTCAGATGTTTTGGTTGTTGGTTTCAGGAGAAGGAGCTCAGAAAGAAATTCTGGTTGCTGATCTAACAAGATGTTTATCAGATGCTGCTGGTGTCTTTCCTAAGTCTTGGTCTAGATCTGTTGTCTCTATGTCATGTATCTCTCTTGTCATATCTCTTTTATGGTGTCAAGGTCATGTAACGGCCTATGTTGGTTTCCCCACTATGCCTGGGATGAATGCTGTAATATAATTGGTTGTTTCTGATATGTCCCCTCTTGGTAGGGAGTATGGATGTATGTATTGATTTTTTTGGTGATAGGAAGTCCCTTATGGTGTATAAGTCTTGGTTCTTGTTGAAGAACATCTTTTGCAGATCTGGCCTACTGTCAGGGGGAGCACGAGTCAGCACAGCCAAGCAGAGGTATCAGCATGTCCTCAGGGGGAGCACAGCCCTTTGCCCTTGATGTCAAAGGGGGAGAGTGACTTGGTGTGGTGGTTGCCATCAAGTCCAAAGGGGGAGATTGTTGGCATTATGATTCAAGTGTTGTCCTTGATGGCAACTCACTCAGAGGATGGTACAGGTGCTCAGAGGTTGGTACAGGTGATGGCAACTTAATCAGAAGACAGATCTCAGTACAGCATGCCAAGGAAGCTCATACACGCCGTTTCGTTAAGCCCAAGTCGCGTGTACACGCTAGTTCGATTCAGAAAAAGCGCGTGTATGTGGAAAGGTTCCTTTGGTCCATGGTGGTTAGTCCTTGGAAGTTGTGCCTATGATTTCGGACCATTATGTCTCGACGGGCGTGTCGATCCCTAGTTTTAAAGTTGATGGTATTGTGTTACTATGGTTTTGGCTCTTGGTATTGAGCAAGGCCTAAGGCTATATAAGGAGAAGAAGATCATTAGGCAAAATTATCTTTCGACAAGGCTTGAATATCTAAGAGAGAAAGAGATCTGATATGCAGGTTCTGGGTTGCTTGATCTAAGCCAAGGAGAGATCACATCGGTTGATGGAAGACTAGATCTAAGGATAGATCGGGATCTAATGGTTTGAAATGCACTATCATGATATGGTTGATTATGCGTATTTCTAGATCTGCATATTGTCGCAATGTTACGTTTTGGATCTAACTAATGTCTGGTACAGCTGCAAATTGAGAAAGTTTATTTTTAGATCTGTACGCAGGTTGGCTTCGGTAAAAGCGCGTGTATACGCGGGTTTTGCTCATTGAAGTAGCGTATATCTTTTGAAGCTTGATTTTGGGTTTACAGTGGGGTCTGACTGTTATTGCAGAGTTCTGTAGTCTGCTCTGTGTTCTGGTAACTGGTGATTGACAGGGTTCAGTGGTTCAGTGATTCAAAGTTTGGTTGTTTTATGCTTCAATGATCTGTTGTGGAAATTGAATGAATTTGTGGTCTTCAGATTGTAATGTTGTGCTTCAGGAATATCCAAGTCTGAAAATGTATGAAAAGTGATACCTGAAAGAAGGAAGATTGTAGGTCAGCACCTACGTACTAGTATCTTGGCTAGTACAAGAGCAAAGGGGGTTGGAGCTCCCTTCCAAGGAAGTTTGGAGAACGAGAGAAGGTTGAAGCCTTCTGCAGGTTGTAGCCTGCGTACTGGTATAAGGCTGCACCAGTACAAAAGATTGTAAACTGAAGTTTCATATTAAAGAAAGATAGAGACAACTTGCAGCAGGTGGTTTTCACCCACATTGGGTTTCCACCTTATATCTTGGTGTTCATGTGTGTGGCTTTTTATCTGTTCTGTTATACTGCACATGTTTACTGTTAATGTGGTGAATAATGTCCTGATGCACTTAATTGAAGAATAAGCTAACTAAATTGTGAGTTTTCTTCTTATACGCTGTTTTACTTCGTCACAGTAGCGTGTACACGCTGGTTCACTTAACTGAAGTAGCGTATATGTTTCTGAGCATTTGAAAAGTTTGATTAATCTGATAATACTGATTCACCCCCCCTCTCAGTATTATTTCCAACAATTGGTATCAGAGCAGGTCCTTCAGAGAAGCTTGATCGCTTGAAGGAAGATCATTCATCATGAGCAACTACGAGAAAGAAGCATCAATCAGGCCACCGGTTTTTGATGGAACAAATTTCAATTATTGGAAGGTAAGAGTTACTGCATATCTTCAATCTCTTGGTACAGAAGTTTGGGACATTGTAGAAACAGGCTATGCTTTTCCTTCAGCTACTCCTACAGATCCAGCTGAGAAAAAGGCATATGAAACAAATGCAAAAGCAGTCAGTACTCTATTAGGAAGTATATCTCAAACAGAATTCATGAAGGTCATGCACTTCAAATCAGCAAAAGAGATATGGGACAAAATGATCACTAGCTATGAAGGAGATGAACAGGTAAAGCAAGCTAAACTTCAAACTCTCAGGATTCAATATGAGACTCTCAAGATGTATAATGATGAAAGTGTGGCTAATTATTTTCTTCGGGTAGATGAGATTGTTAATTGTATGAAAAATTTGGGTGAAGAAATAAAAGAGACTATAGTAGTTCAAAAGATTCTAAGATCATTATCCCCCAAGTTTGAATCTAAAGTATCTGCAATAGAAGAAAAGGAAAATCTCCGTGTTCTCACTATGTCTCAGCTACATGGAATTCTAACTGCTTATGAAATGAGAAAGGGAGGTCCATCTGACAGAAGGGAAGCTGCTTTTAAGGCATCAAGAAAAGAAGATTACTATGAAGCAAGCCATGTTCCAGAAGAAGAGGAAGAAGAATCAAATTTTGTCAGAAATCTTCAAAGGGTTCTGGAAGGTTCAGAGGTAAGCTACCTTTCAAATGCTTTGCTTGTGGAAGAGTAGGTCATTATGCTGCAAAATGTCCTAATAAGGATAAAGGAAAAGAACCTGCTAGATGGAACAAGAAACAAAGTGCAAATAAGAAAAGCTACTACACCCATGAAGATAGTGATGGCTTATCAAACAGTGATGAAGATGAACAAGGTAATAAATATAAGCTGTTAATGGCATTTGAAGATGATGATTATGAGGATGCTGTAGATGTGGATAATCTCTATAATGAAATCACTAGACTCAAGAGATGCATAGAAGAAAAGAGTGTGATCATTGATACTTTGCAATTTCAAATTGATGAAAAGGAAAAACATCTTGAAAAACTAGAAGGTGAAATTGTTGGTCTCAGAAAAGAAATTGAGAAAACAAAAGCTATTAATCTTAAGTTTGTCAAAGGATCTGAAACTTTGGATGAGATTATCAATGTGCAGCGGTCTCCTCTAAACAAGACAGGTTTGGGCTATAATGGAGAAACCTCTCAAGCATCCACCTCAAAAAGTTATCTTGATGCAGCAAGAAGAAATGAGCAGAAGAACAATGAAGATAATCAGGTAAAGCAGGGACGAATTACAAACAGAAACTATCAGGGACAATCCTTCTTAAGGGTGAACAAAAGCTACAACCAACCACAGGTAAAATCTTCTCAGTTTGGCTCAAGAATAGATGAAAATAGAAATTACAATCAGTTGGCTGGTAGATTCAATAACCGCAGAAGCTTCTTCAATGGACAATGCTTTTCTTGCCATAACTTTGGTCACAAAGCAGCTCAATGTGTTGCATATAAAACAATCATGACTAGGGAAGCTCAAAAACAAAGAAGTATGACAGGGATTACAAAGAGGACCTATAACAACTTTTCGGTTCTTGAAAATGAAGTTGAATGTTCTATTTGCAATAATTTTGGTCATAAAGACTCTGAATGCAGGAGCAGGTTTCAGGAGAAAAAGGAACAAGCCACGAGCACCAAAAAATGGAGAATAAAGGAACCTCAGACAGAAAGATGTGGGATAGCGTTTTATGCAGAAGGACAGGAAAATCTATGGTACATTGACAGTGGATGTTCGAAACATATGACAGGTGATAAAGAAAAACTTGAATCTTATTCTACTTTAGAAAAGGGAAAGAAAGTTTCTTTTGGAAATGATACTCCTGCAACTATAAAAGGAAAAGGTATTGCTCCTTTGAAAGAAAAGGTCAAGGCTGGAAATGTTTTGTATGTTGATGGATTGAAGCATAATCTTCTAAGTGTCAGCCAGATGTGTGATCAAAAAACGAGGTTATTTTCAGATCGAATGGATGTCTTGTTCGTGATCTTGATACAGGTAAAACAGTTCTCAAAGGCAAAAGAACTCCAAATAATCTGTACATATTTGAAGAAGGACAACAACAATGCTATCTTAGCAAGGATGAAGAGCACTGGTTATGGCATCGAAGGTTGGGACATCTAAGCTTCTCACAAATAAGGAAAGCATGCAAATATCAGGCAGTTCGCGATCTTCCAGATATCAAAATTCCAGACAACACCATATGCAAATCTTGTCAGTTTGGAAAGCAAACCAGAACTAACTTTCCAGAGAAGGAAGGATCAGCTAGCTTGCCTCTTGAGCTAGTCCATACAGATGTATGTGGTCCATTTAGGAAAAGGACACCTCGAGGAGAAGAATATCTGATATTATTCATTGATGATTTCTCAAGGTTTGTTTGGTTAGGGCTTATGAAGCACAAAGATGAAGCATTCGAAAAATTCAAATCCTTCAAAGCATTGGCTGAAAATGAATCAGGACACAAAATTAAGTGCCTCAGATCTGACAGAGGTGGGGAGTTCACATCAAATGAATTTTTCGATTTCTGCGATGAACATGGGATAAGAAGAGAATTCTCTACAGCTAGAACTCCTCAGCAAAATGGGGTTGTGGAAAGAATGAACAGAACTATCCAACAAATGGCTCGTGCTATGCTCGATGAATCAGGTACTCCTGCAACCTTCTGGGGTGAAGCTGCACATGCTGCTGTTATCATTCTTAACAAAACAAATGTCCGAGTAAACAGCACTCAAACACCTCATGAGCTTTGGAGTGGTAAAACTCCTTCCGTGAAGCATTTCAAAATCTTTGGGAGCAAATGTTATATTAAGAATACTGATGAGCAACTTGGCAAACTTGAACCTAGAGCAGATGAGGGCATTCTTCTTGGTTATTCTCCACATAGCAAAGCATACAAGTGCTACAATAAAAGACTTGGCAGAATTGTTGACAGTATTGATATAGTGGTTGATGAGAAGGGATATATTCCTAGGCAAGTTCATCATGAAGACATTGAAGAAGATGAAGGTTACTCTCAAAGGCGAAATGATGAAGAAGAAGAACCTCAAGAAGAAGAAGAATCTCAAGAAGAACCAGAGGAGCAGACAAGAATAGAAGAGAAGACTCCATCCAGATATGTCCAAAAGAATCATCCAGAAACTCAGATTGTGGGGCAGAAAGAAGCAGGAGTACAAACAAGAAGGACACTTGCAGAAGCTTCAAGCTACTTGGCTCTACTCTCCTCCATTGAACCACAAAATGTGAAAGAAGCATGCAAAGATGAATGTTGGGTCAAAGCAATGGATGAAGAACTTGAGCAAATCGAAAGGAACAACACTTGGGAATTAGTTCCTAGACCAAAAGATAAGAATGTAATAGGAACAAAATGGGTCTTCAAGAATAAGTTAAATGAAAATGGAGAAGTAATTAGAAACAAGGCCAGACTTGTTTGTAAAGGGTATGCACAGCAAGAAGGAATAGATTTTGAAGAGACCTTTGCTCCTGTGGCAAGACTAGAGGCCATCCGAATGTTCCTTGCTCTCTCAAGCTTTCAAAACTTCAAGGTATTTCAAATGGACGTGAAATCAGCCTTCCTGAATGGAGACTTAGAAGAAGAAGTATATATTGAGCAGCCAGATGGGTTCATTCTTGGGAATGATCCAAACCTTGTATGCAGATTGAAAAAGGCACTCTATGGGCTCAAACAAGCTCCAAGGGCTTGGTACTATCGGTTGGACAAATATCTTCACCAACAAGGCTTTTCAAAAGGATCAGCAGATAGCAATCTCTATATAAAAGTTGAAAATAACAAATTGCTAATTCTTGTTGTTTATGTAGATGATATTATTTTTGGCAGCAATGAAGAGACCATGAGTCAAAACTTTGCCTTGGTTATGCAGAAAGAATTCGAAATGTCACTTCTTGGAGAATTGACATATTTTCTTGGATTGCAAATCCAACAAAATGAAGGAGGTATCTTCTTGTCTCAAACCAAATACCTCAAGCAGATCTTGAAGAAGTATGGCATGGAAGAGTCAAAGCCAGTATGTACACCCATGGTTACAGGATGCAGCCTCAGTGCAAATGATGAATCAGCAGCAGTTCACCAACCCACTTATAGATCCATGATTGGGAGTTTGCTTTATTTGACAGGTACTCGACCAGATATTACACATGCAGTAGGAATGGTTGGAAGATTTCAAGCCAACCCAAAGGAAACTCATCTTCAGGCAGTCAAAAGAATCTTCAAATATCTTCAAGGGACCCAAAACTATGGCTTATGGTATCCTAGAAATACAGATCTCACTCTTCATGCTTACACAGATGCAGATTGGGCTGGAAGTGTGGATGATAGGAAAAGCACAAGTGGAGGTGCTTTCTTCATGGGTTCCAGATTAGTATCTTGGTTCAGCAAGAAACAAAGTTCGATTGCCTTATCTACAGCTGAAGCAGAATATGTGGCTGCAGCATCTTGTTGCACACAACTTCTTTGGATGATGCAGACCTTGCAGGACTTTCAAATCACTTGCACTCCACCTGTCTCTATCTTATGTGATAATACAAGTGCAATCAGCATTTCAAAGAATCCAGTCATGCACTCAAAGACCAAGCACATACCAATCAAGTACCATTTTCTTCGGGAACAAGTGCTTGAGCAGAAGGTCAAGTTGGAGTATGTTCCTTCTAAGGAGCAAGTTGCTGATATTCTCACAAAACCACTGCCCAGGGAAACTTTTGAATATCTCAGACAAAAGCTGGGAGTAGTTGATGCTTCATCCTGTTGTTGAAGTTTGTTTGTTCTACAGAAAAGTTGGTATACGCAGGTTACGGAAGGGATATGAGCGTATACACGCGGATTCATGCTGGGTAAGTCGCGTGTATGCTGGACGCTTGTTGCAGAAAGAACATCTGCGTACATACGCTGTTTTATACAGGATAAAACGCGTATATGAAGTTCTGAACAGCAAGAGAAAACTCTGAAGTTCTGAACAGCAATAGGAATGTCAGAATTCTTCAGGCACAGTTTCAGGGAGTGCAACAGGCACAGGTTCAGGGAGCAGCTCAAAAGTCTCATAAAGCATTGTTGGCATTCAGATGTTTTGGTTGTTGGTTTCAGGAGAAGGAGCTCAGAAAGAAATTCTGGTTGCTGATCTAACAAGATGTTTATCAGATGCTGCTGGTGTCTTTCCTAAGTCTTGGTCTAGATCTATTGTCTCTATGTCATGTATCTCTCTTGTCATATCTCTTTTATGGTGTCAAGGTCATGTAACGGCCTATGTTGGTTTCCCCACTATGCCTGGGATGAATGCTGTAATATAATTGGTTGTTTCTGATATGTCCCCTCTTGGTAGGGAGTATGGATGTATGTATTGAGTCTTTTGGTGATAGGAAGGTCTCTTATGGTGTATAAGTCTTGGTTCTTGTTGAAGAACATCTTTTTCAGATCTGGCCTACTGTCAGGGGGAGCACGAGTCAGCACAGCCAAGCAGGGTATCAGCATGTCCTCAGGGGGAGCACAGCCCTTTGCCCTTGATGTCAAAGGGGGAGAGTGACTTGGTGTGGTGGTTGCCATCAAGTCCAAAGGGGGAGATTGTTGGCATTATGATTCAAGTGTTGTCCTTGATGGCAACTCACTCAGAGGATGGTACAGGTGCTCAGAGGTTGGTACAGGTGATGGCAACTTAATCAGAAGACAGATCTCAGTACAGCATGCCAAGGAAGCTCATACACGCCGTTTCGTTAAACCCAAGTCGCGTGTACACGCTAGTTAGATTCATAAAAAGCGCGTGTATGTGGAAAGGTTCCTTTGGTCCATGGTGGTTAGTCCTTGGAATTTGTGCCTATGATTTCGGACCATTATGTCTCGACGGGCGTGTCGATCCCTAGTTTTAAAGTTGATGGTATTGTGTTACTATGGTTTTGGCTCTTGGTATTAAGCTAGGCCTAAGACTATATAAGGAGAAGAAGATCATTAGGCAAAATTATCTTTCGACAAGGCTTGAATATCTAAGAGAGAAAGAGATCTGATATGCAGGTTCTGGGTTGCTTGATCTAAGCCAAGGAGAGATCACATCGGTTGATGGAAGACTAGATCTAAGGATAGATCGGGATCTAATGGTTTGAAATGCACTATCATGATATGGTTGATTATGCGTATTTCTAGATCTGCATATTGTCGCAATGTTACGTTTGGATCTAACTAATGTCTGGTACAGCTGCAAATTGAGAAAGTTTATTTTTAGATCTGTACGCAGGTTGGCTTCGGTAAAAGAGCGTGTATACGCGGGTTTTGCTCATTGAAGTAGCGTATATCTTTTGAAGCTTGATTTTGGGTTTACAGTGGGGTCTGACTGTTATTGCAGAGTTCTGTAGTCTGCTCTGTGTTCTGGTAACTGGTGATTGACAGGGTTCAGTGGTTCAGTGATTCAAAGTTTGGTTGTTTTATGCTTCAATGATCTGTTGTGGAAATTGAATGATTTGTGGTCTTCAGATTGTAATGTTGTGCTTCAGGAATATCCAAGTCTGAAAATGTATGAAAAGTGATATCTGAAAGAAGGAAGATTGTAGGTCAGCACCTACATACTAGTATCTTGGCTAGTACAAGAGCAAAGGGGGTTGGAGCTCCCTTCCAAGGAAGTTTGGAGAACGAGAGAAGGTTGTAGCTTCTGCAGGTTGTAGCCTGCGTACTGGTATAAGGCTGCACCAGTACAAAAGATTGTAAACTGAAGTTTCATATTAAAGAAAGATAGAGACAACTTGCAGCAGGTGGTTTTCACCCACATTGGGTTTCCACCTTATATCTTGGTGTTCATGTGTGTGGCTTTTTATCTGTTCTGTTATACTGCACATGTTTACTGTTAATGTGGTGAATAATGTCCTGATGCACTTAATTGAAGAATAAGCTAACTAAATTGTGAGTTTTCTTCTTATACGCTGTTTTACTTCGTCACAGTAGCGTGTACACGCTGGTTCACTTAACTGAAGTAGCGTATATGTTTCTGAGCATTTGAAAAGTTTGATTAATCTGATAATACTGATTCACCCCCCCTCTCAGTATTATTTCCAACAATTGGTATCAGAGCAGGTCCTTCAGAGAAGCTTGATCGCTTGAAGGAAGATCATTCATCATGAGCAATTACGAGAAAGAAGCATCAATCAGGCCACCGGTTTTTGATGGAACAAATTTCAATTATTGGAAGGTAAGAGTTACTGCATATCTTCAATCTCTTGGTACAGAAGTTTGGGACATTGTAGAAACAGGCTATGCTTTTCCTTCAGCTACTCCTACAGATCCAGCTGAGAAAAAGGCATATGAAACAAATGCAAAAGCAGTCAGTACTCTATTAGGAAGTATATCTCAAACAGAATTCATGAAGGTCATGCACTTCAAATCAGCAAAAGAGATATGGGACAAAATGATCACTAGCTATGAAGGAGATGAACAGGTAAAGCAAGCTAAACTTCAAACTCTCAGGATTCAATATGAGACCCTCAAGATGTATAATGATGAAAGTGTGGCTAATTATTTTCTTCGGGTAGATGAGATTGTTAATTGTATGAAAAATTTGGGTGAAGAAATAAAAGAGACTATAGTAGTTCAAAAGATTCTAAGATCATTATCCCCAAGTTTGAATCTAAAGTATCTGCAATAGAAGAAAAGGAAAATCTCAAAGTTCTCACTATGTCTCAGCTACATGGAATTCTAACTGCTTATGAAATGAGAAAGGGAGGTCCATCAGACAGAAGGGAAGCTGCTTTTAAGGCATCAAGAAAAGAAGATTACTATGAAGCAAGCCATGTTCCAGAAGAAGAGGAAGAAGAATCAAATTTTGTCAGAAATCTTCAAAGGGGTGCTGGAAGGTTCAGAGGTAAGCTACCTTTCAAATGCTTTGCTTGTGGAAGAGTAGGTCATTATGCTGCAAAATGTCCTAATAAGGATAAAGGAAAAGAACCTGCTAGATGGAATAAGAAACAAAGTGCAAATAAGAAAAGCTACTACACCCATGAAGATAGTGATGGCTTATCAAACAGTGATGAAGATGAACAAGGTAATAAATATAAGCTATTAATGGCATTTGAAGATGATGATTATGAGGATGCTGTAGATGTGGATAATCTCTATAATGAAATCACTAGACTCAAGAGATGCATAGAAGAAAAGAGTGTGATCATTGATACTTTGCAATTTCAAATTGATGAAAAGGAAAAACATCTTGAAAAACTAGAAGGTGAAATTGTTGGTCTCAGAAAAGAAATTGAGAAAACAAAAGCTATTAATCTTAAGTTTGTCAAAGGATCTGAAACTTTGGATGAGATTATCAATGTGCAGCGGTCTCCTCTAAACAAGACAGGTTTGGGCTATAATGGAGAAACCTCTCAAGCATCCACCTCAAAAAGTTATCTTGATGCAGCAAGAAGAAATGAGCAGAAGAACAATGAAGATAATCAGGTAAAGCAGGGACGAATTACAAACAGAAACTATCAGGGACAATCCTTCTTAAGGTGAACAAAAGCTACAACCAACCACAGGTAAAATCTTCTCAGTTTGGCACAAGAATAGATGAAAATAGAAATTACAATCAGTTGGCTGGTAGATTCAATAACCGCAGAAGCTTCTTCAATGGACAATGCTTTTCTTGCCATAACTTTGGTCACAAAGCAGCTCAATGTGTTGCATATAAAACAATCATGACTAGGGAAGCTCAAAAACAAAGAAGTATGACAGGGATTACAAAGAGGACCTATAACAACTTTTCGGTTCTTGAAAATGAAGTTGAATGTTCTATTTGCAATAATTTTGGTCATAAAGAATCTGAATGCAGGAGCAGGTTTCAGGAGAAAAAGGAACAAGCCACGAGCACCAAAAAATGGAGAATAAAAGAACCTCAGACAGAAAGATGTGGGATAGCGTTTTATGCAGAAGGACAGGAAAATCTATGGTACATTGACAGTGGATGTTCGAAACATATGACAGGTGATAAAGAAAAACTTGAATCTTATTCTACTTTAGAAAAGGGAAAGAAAGTTTCTTTTGGAAATGATACTCCTGCAACTATAAAAGGAAAAGGTATTGCTCCTTTGAAAGAAAAGGTCAAGGCTGGAAATGTTTTGTATGTTGATGGATTGAAGCATAATCTTCTAAGTGTCAGTCAGATGTGTGATCAAAAAACCGAGGTTATTTTCAGATCGAATGGATGTCTTGTTCGTGATCTTGATACAGGTAAAACAGTTCTCAAAGGCAAAAGAACTCCAAATAATCTGTACATATTTGAAGAAGGACAACAACAATGCTATCTTAGCAAGGATGAAGAGCACTGGTTATGGCATCGAAGGTTGGGACATCTAAGCTTCTCACAAATAAGGAAAGCATGCAAATATCAGGCAGTTCGCGATCTTCCAGATATCAAAATTCCAGACAACACCATATGCAAATCTTGTCAGTTTGGAAAGCAAACCAGAACTAACTTTCCAGAAAAGGAAGGATCAGCTAGCTTGCCTCTTGAGCTAGTCCATACAGATGTATGTGGTCCATTTAGGAAAAGGACACCTCGAGGAGAAGAATATCTGATATTATTCATTGATGATTTCTCAAGGTTTGTTTGGTTAGGGCTTATGAAGCACAAAGATGAAGCATTCGAAAAATTCAAATCCTTCAAAGCATTGGCTGAAAATGAATCAGGACACAAAATTAAGTGCCTCAGATCTGACAGAGGTGGGGAGTTCACATCAAATGAATTTTTCGATTTCTGCGATGAACATGGGATAAGAAGAGAATTCTCTACAGCTAGAACTCCTCAGCAAAATGGGGTTGTGGAAAGAATGAACAGAACTATCCAACAAATGGCTCGTGCTATGCTCGATGAATCAGGTACTCCTGCAACCTTCTGGGGTGAAGCTGCACATGCTGCTGTTATCATTCTTAACAAAACAAATGTCCGAGTAAACAGCACTCAAACACCTCATGAGCTTTGGAGTGGTAAAACTCCTTCCGTGAAGCATTTCAAAATCTTTGGGAGCAAATGTTATATTAAGAATACTGATGAGCAACTTGGCAAACTTGAACCTAGAGCAGATGAGGGCATTCTTCTTGGTTATTCTCCACATAGCAAAGCATACAAGTGCTACAATAAAAGACTTGGCAGAATTGTTGACAGTATTGATATAGTGGTTGATGAGAAGGGATATATTCCTAGGCAAGTTCATCATGAAGACATTGAAGAAGATGAAGGTTACTCTCAAAGGCGAAATGATGAAGAAGAAGAACCTCAAGAAGAAGAAGAATCTCAAGAAGAACCAGAGGAGCAGACAAGAATAGAAGAGAAGACTCCATCCAGATATGTCCAAAAGAATCATCCAGAAACTCAGATTGTGGGGCAGAAAGAAGCAGGAGTACAAACAAGAAGGACACTTGCAGAAGCTTCAAGCTACTTGGCTCTACTCTCCTCCATTGAACCACAAAATGTGAAAGAAGCATGCAAAGATGAATGTTGGGTCAAAGCAATGGATGAAGAACTTGAGCAAATCGAAAGGAACAACACTTGGGAATTAGTTCCTAGACCAAAAGATAAGAATGTAATAGGAACAAAATGGGTCTTCAAGAATAAGTTAAATGAAAATGGAGAAGTAATTAGAAACAAGGCCAGACTTGTTTGTAAAGGGTATGCACAGCAAGAAGGAATAGATTTTGAAGAGACCTTTGCTCCTGTGGCAAGACTAGAGGCCATCCGAATGTTCCTTGCTCTCTCAAGCTTTCAAAACTTCAAGGTATTTCAAATGGACGTGAAATCAGCCTTCCTGAATGGAGACTTAGAAGAAGAAGTATATATTGAGCAGCCAGATGGGTTCATTCTTGGAAATGATCCAAACCTTGTATGCAGATTGAAAAAGGCACTCTATGGGCTCAAACAAGCTCCAAGGGCTTGGTACTATCGGTTGGACAAATATCTTCACCAACAAGGCTTTTCAAAAGGATCAGCAGATAGCAATCTCTATATAAAAGTTGAAAATAACAAATTGCTAATTCTTGTTGTTTATGTAGATGATATTATTTTTGGCAGCAATGAAGAGACCATGAGTCAAAACTTTGCCTTGGTTATGCAGAAAGAATTCGAAATGTCACTTCTTGGAGAATTGACATATTTTCTTGGATTGCAAATCCAACAAAATGAAGGAGGTATCTTCTTGTCTCAAACCAAATACCTCAAGCAGATCTTGAAGAAGTATGGCATGGAAGAGTCAAAGCCAGTATGTACACCCATGGTTACAGGATGCAGCCTCAGTGCAAATGATGAATCAGCAGCAGTTCACCAACCCACTTATAGATCCATGATTGGGAGTTTGCTTTATTTGACAGGTACTCGACCAGATATTACACATGCAGTAGGAATGGTTGGAAGATTTCAAGCCAACCCAAAGGAAACTCATCTTCAGGCAGTCAAAAGAATCTTCAAATATCTTCAAGGGACCCAAAACTATGGCTTATGGTATCCTAGAAATACTGATCTCACTCTTCATGCTTACACAGATGCAGATTGGGCTGGAAGTGTGGATGATAGGAAAAGCACAAGTGGAGGTGCTTTCTTCATGGGTTCCAGATTAGTATCTTGGTTCAGCAAGAAACAAAGTTCGATTGCCTTATCTACAGCTGAAGCAGAATATGTGGCTGCAGCATCTTGTTGCACACAACTTCTTTGGATGATGCAGACCTTGCAGGACTTTCAAATCACTTGCACTCCACCTGTCTCTATCTTATGTGATAATACAAGTGCAATCAGCATTTCAAAGAATCCTGTCATGCACTCAAAGACCAAGCACATACCAATCAAGTACCATTTTCTTCGGGAACAAGTGCTTGAGCAGAAGGTCAAGTTGGAGTATGTTCCTTCTAAGGAGCAAGTTGCTGATATTCTCACAAAACCACTGCCCAGGGAAACTTTTGAATATCTCAGACAAAAGCTGGGAGTAGTTGATGCTTCATCCTGTTGTTGAAGTTTGTTTGTTCTACAGAAAAGTTGGTATACGCAGGTTACGGAAGGGATATGAGCGTATACACGCGGATTCATGCTGGGTAAGTCGCGTGTATGCTGGACGCTTGTTGCAGAAAGAATATCTGCGTACATACGCTGTTTTATACAGGATAAAACGCGTATATGAAGTTCTGAACAGCAAGAGAAAACTCTGAAGTTCTGAACAGCAATAGGAATGTCAGAATTCTTCAGGCACAGTTTCAGGGAGTGCAACAGGCACAGGTTCAGGGGGAGCAGCTCAAAAGTCTCATAAAGCATTGTTGGCATTCAGATGTTTTGGTTGTTGGTTTCAGGAGAAGGAGCTCAGAAAGAAATTCTGGTTGCTGATCTAACAAGATGTTTATCAGATGCTGCTGGTGTCTTTCCTAAGTCTTGGTCTAGATCTGTTGTCTCTATGTCATGTATCTCTCTTGTCATATCTCTTTTATGGTGTCAAGGTCATGTAACGGCCTATGTTGGTTTCCCCACTATGCCTGGGATGAATGCTGTAATATAATTGGTTGTTTCTGATATGTCCCCTCTTGGTAGGGAGTATGGATGTATGTATTGAGTCTTTTGGTGATAGGAAGGTCTCTTATGGTGTATAAGTCTTGGTTCTTGTTGAAGAACATCTTTTTCAGATCTGGCCTACTGTCAGGGGGAGCACGAGTCAGCACAGCCAAGCAGAGGTATCAGCATGTCCTCAGGGGGAGCACAGCCCTTTGCCCTTGATGTCAAAGGGGGAGAGTAACTTGGTGTGGTGGTTGCCATCAAGTCCAAAGGGGGAGATTGTTGGCATTATGATTCAAGTGTTGTCCTTGATGGCAACTCACTCAGAGGATGGTACAGGTGCTCAGAGGTTGGTACAGGTGATGGCAACTTAATCAGAAGACAGATCTCAGTACAGCATGCCAAGGAAGCTCATACACGCCGTTTCGTTAAGCCCAAGTCGCGTGTACACGCTAGTTCGATTCATAAAAAGCGCGTGTATGTGGAAAGGTTCCTTTGGTCCATGGTGGTTAGTCCTTGGAAGTTGTGCCTATGATTTCGGACCATTATGTCTCGACGGGCGTGTCGATCCCTAGTTTTAAAGTTGATGGTATTGTGTTACTATGGTTTTGGCTCTTGGTATTGAGCTAGGCCTAAGACTATATAAGGAGAAGAAGATCATTAGGCAAAATCATCTTTCGACAAGGCTTGAATATCTAAGAGAGAAAGAGATCTGATATGCAGGTTCTGGGTTGCTTGATCTAAGCCAAGGAGAGATCACATCGGTTGATGGAAGACTAGATCTAAGGATAGATCGGGATCTAATGGTTTGAAATGCACTATCATGATATGGTTGATTATGCGTATTTCTAGATCTGCATATTGTCGCAATGTTACGTTTTGGATCTAACTAATGTCTGGTACAGCTGCAAATTGAGAAAGTTTATTTTTAGATCTGTACGCAGGTTGGCTTCGGTAAAAGAGCGTGTATACGCGGGTTTTGCTCATTGAAGTAGCGTATATCTTTTGAAGCTTGATTTTGGGTTTACAGTGGGGTCTGACTGTTATTGCAGAGTTCTGTAGTCTGCTCTGTGTTCTGGTAACTGGTGATTGACAGGGTTCAGTGGTTCAGTGATTCAAAGTTTGGTTGTTTTATGCTTCAATGATCTGTTGTGGAAATTGAATGAATTGTGGTCTTCAGATTGTAATGTTGTGCTTCAGGAATATCCAAGTCTGAAAATGTATGAAAAGTGATACCTGAAAGAAGGAAGATTGTAGGTCAGCACCTACGTACTAGTATCTTGGCTAGTACAAGAGCAAAGGGGGTTGGAGCTCCCTTCCAAGGAAGTTTGGAGAACGAGAGAAGGTTGTAGCCTTCTGCAGGTTGTAGCCTGCGTACTGGTATAAGGCTGCACCAGTACAAAAGATTGTAAACTGAAGTTTCATATTAAAGAAAGATAGAGACAACTTGCAGCAGGTGGTTTTCACCCACATTGGGTTTCCACCTTATATCTTGGTGTTCATGTGTGTGGCTTTTTATCTGTTCTGTTATACTGCACATGTTTACTGTTAATGTGGTGAATAATGTCCTGATGCACTTAATTGAAGAATAAGCTAACTAAATTGTGAGTTTTCTTCTTATACGCTGTTTTACTTCGTCACAGTAGCGTGTACACGCTGGTTCACTTAACTGAAGTAGCGTATATGTTTCTGAGCATTTGAAAAGTTTGATTAATCTGATAATACTGATTCACCCCCCTCTCAGTATTATTTCCAACAATTGGTATCAGAGCAGGTCCTTCAGAGAAGCTTGATCGCTTGAAGGAAGATCATTCATCATGAGCAACTACGAGAAAGAAGCATCAATCAGGCCACCGGTTTTTGATGGAACAAATTTCAATTATTGGAAGGTAAGAGTTACTGCATATCTTCAATCTCTTGGTACAGAAGTTTGGGACATTGTAGAAACAGGCTATGCTTTTCCTTCAGCTACTCCTACAGATCCAGCTGAGAAAAAGGCATATGAAACAAATGCAAAAGCAGTCAGTACTCTATTAGGAAGTATATCTCAAACAGAATTCATGAAGGTCATGCACTTCAAATCAGCAAAAGAGATATGGGACAAAATGATCACTAGCTATGAAGGAGATGAACAGGTAAAGCAAGCTAAACTTCAAACTCTCAGGATTCAATATGAGACTCTCAAGATGTATAATGATGAAAGTGTGGCTAATTATTTTCTTCGGGTAGATGAGATTGTTAATTGTATGAAAAATTTGGGTGAAGAAATAAAAGAGACTATAGTAGTTCAAAAGATTCTAAGATCATTATCCCCCAAGTTTGAATCTAAAGTATCTGCAATAGAAGAAAAGGAAAATCTCAAAGTTCTCACTATGTCTCAGCTACATGGAATTCTAACTGCTTATGAAATGAGAAAGGGAGGTCCATCAGACAGAAGGGAAGCTGCTTTTAAGGCATCAAGAAAAGAAGATTACTATGAAGCAAGCCATGTTCCAGAAGAAGAGGAAGAAGAATCAAATTTTGTCAGAAATCTTCAAAGGGGTGCTGGAAGGTTCAGAGGTAAGCTACCTTTCAAATGCTTTGCTTGTGGAAGAGTAGGTCATTATGCTGCAAAATGTCCTAATAAGGATAAAGGAAAAGAACCTGCTAGATGGAATAAGAAACAAAGTGCAAATAAGAAAAGCTACTACACCCATGAAGATAGTGATGGCTTATCAAACAGTGATGAAGATGAACAAGGTAATAAATATAAGCTATTAATGGCATTTGAAGATGATGATTATGAGGATGCTGTAGATGTGGATAATCTCTATAATGAAATCACTAGACTCAAGAGATGCATAGAAGAAAAGAGTGTGATCATTGATACTTTGCAATTTCAAATTGATGAAAAGGAAAAACATCTTGAAAAACTAGAAGGTGAAATTGTTGGTCTCAGAAAAGAAATTGAGAAAACAAAAGCTATTAATCTTAAGTTTGTCAAAGGATCTGAAACTTTGGATGAGATTATCAATGTGCAGCGGTCTCCTCTAAACAAGACAGGTTTGGGCTATAATGGAGAAACCTCTCAAGCATCCACCTCAAAAAGTTATCTTGATGCAGCAAGAAGAAATGAGCAGAAGAACAATGAAGATAATCAGGTAAAGCAGGGACGAATTACAAACAGAAACTATCAGGGACAATCCTTCTTAAGGGTGAACAAAAGCTACAACCAACCACAGGTAAAATCTTCTCAGTTTGGCACAAGAATAGATGAAAATAGAAATTACAATCAGTTGGCTGGTAGATTCAATAACCGCAGAAGCTTCTTCAATGGACAATGCTTTTCTTGCCATAACTTTGGTCACAAAGCAGCTCAATGTGTTGCATATAAAACAATCATGACTAGGGAAGCTCAAAAACAAAGAAGTATGACAGGGATTACAAAGAGGACCTATAACAACTTTTCGGTTCTTGAAAATGAAGTTGAATGTTCTATTTGCAATAATTTTGGTCATAAAGAATCTGAATGCAGGAGCAGGTTTCAGGAGAAAAAGGAACAAGCCACGAGCACCAAAAAATGGAGAATAAAAGAACCTCAGACAGAAAGATGTGGGATAGCGTTTTATGCAGAAGGACAGGAAAATCTATGGTACATTGACAGTGGATGTTCGAAACATATGACAGGTGATAAAGAAAAACTTGAATCTTATTCTACTTTAGAAAAGGGAAAGAAAGTTTCTTTTGGAAATGATACTCCTGCAACTATAAAAGGAAAAGGTATTGCTCCTTTGAAAGAAAAGGTCAAGGCTGGAAATGTTTTGTATGTTGATGGATTGAAGCATAATCTTCTAAGTGTCAGCCAGATGTGTGATCAAAAAACCGAGGTTATTTTCAGATCGAATGGATGTCTTGTTCGTGATCTTGATACAGGTAAAACAGTTCTCAAAGGCAAAAGAACTCCAAATAATCTGTACATATTTGAAGAAGGACAACAACAATGCTATCTTAGCAAGGATGAAGAGCACTGGTTATGGCATCGAAGGTTGGGACATCTAAGCTTCTCACAAATAAGGAAAGCATGCAAATATCAGGCAGTTCGCGATCTTCCAGATATCAAAATTCCAGACAACACCATATGCAAATCTTGTCAGTTTGGAAAGCAAACCAGAACTAACTTTCCAGAGAAGGAAGGATCAGCTAGCTTGCCTCTTGAGCTAGTCCATACAGATGTATGTGGTCCATTTAGGAAAAGGACACCTCGAGGAGAAGAATATCTGATATTATTCATTGATGATTTCTCAAGGTTTGTTTGGTTAGGGCTTATGAAGCACAAAGATGAAGCATTCGAAAAATTCAAATCCTTCAAAGCATTGGCTGAAAATGAATCAGGACACAAAATTAAGTGCCTCAGATCTGACAGAGGTGGGGAGTTCACATCAAATGAATTTTTCGATTTCTGCGATGAACATGGGATAAGAAGAGAATTCTCTACAGCTAGAACTCCTCAGCAAAATGGGGTTGTGGAAAGAATGAACAGAACTATCCAACAAATGGCTCGTGCTATGCTCGATGAATCAGGTACTCCTGCAACCTTCTGGGGTGAAGCTGCACATGCTGCTGTTATCATTCTTAACAAAACAAATGTCCGAGTAAACAGCACTCAAACACCTCATGAGCTTTGGAGTGGTAAAACTCCTTCCGTGAAGCATTTCAAAATCTTTGGGAGCAAATGTTATATTAAGAATACTGATGAGCAACTTGGCAAACTTGAACCTAGAGCAGATGAGGGCATTCTTCTTGGTTATTCTCCACATAGCAAAGCATACAAGTGCTACAATAAAAGACTTGGCAGAATTGTTGACAGTATTGATATAGTGGTTGATGAGAAGGGATATATTCCTAGGCAAGTTCATCATGAAGACATTGAAGAAGATGAAGGTTACTCTCAAAGGCGAAATGATGAAGAAGAAGAACCTCAAGAAGAAGAAGAATCTCAAGAAGAACCAGAGGAGCAGACAAGAATAGAAGAGAAGACTCCATCCAGATATGTCCAAAAGAATCATCCAGAAACTCAGATTGTGGGGCAGAAAGAAGCAGGAGTACAAACAAGAAGGACACTTGCAGAAGCTTCAAGCTACTTGGCTCTACTCTCCTCCATTGAACCACAAAATGTGAAAGAAGCATGCAAAGATGAATGTTGGGTCAAAGCAATGGATGAAGAACTTGAGCAAATCGAAAGGAACAACACTTGGGAATTAGTTCCTAGACCAAAAGATAAGAATGTAATAGGAACAAAATGGGTCTTCAAGAATAAGTTAAATGAAAATGGAGAAGTAATTAGAAACAAGGCCAGACTTGTTTGTAAAGGGTATGCACAGCAAGAAGGAATAGATTTTGAAGAGACCTTTGCTCCTGTGGCAAGACTAGAGGCCATCCGAATGTTCCTTGCTCTCTCAAGCTTTCAAAACTTCAAGGTATTTCAAATGGACGTGAAATCAGCCTTCCTGAATGGAGACTTAGAAGAAGAAGTATATATTGAGCAGCCAGATGGGTTCATTCTTGGAAATGATCCAAACCTTGTATGCAGATTGAAAAAGGCACTCTATGGGCTCAAACAAGCTCCAAGGGCTTGGTACTATCGGTTGGACAAATATCTTCACCAACAAGGCTTTTCAAAAGGATCAGCAGATAGCAATCTCTATATAAAAGTTGAAAATAACAAATTGCTAATTCTTGTTGTTTATGTAGATGATATTATTTTTGGCAGCAATGAAGAGACCATGAGTCAAAACTTTGCCTTGGTTATGCAGAAAGAATTCGAAATGTCACTTCTTGGAGAATTGACATATTTTCTTGGATTGCAAATCCAACAAAATGAAGGAGGTATCTTCTTGTCTCAAACCAAATACCTCAAGCAGATCTTGAAGAAGTATGGCATGGAAGAGTCAAAGCCAGTATGTACACCCATGGTTACAGGATGCAGCCTCAGTGCAAATGATGAATCAGCAGCAGTTCACCAACCCACTTATAGATCCATGATTGGGAGTTTGCTTTATTTGACAGGTACTCGACCAGATATTACACATGCAGTAGGAATGGTTGGAAGATTTCAAGCCAACCCAAAGGAAACTCATCTTCAGGCAGTCAAAAGAATCTTCAAATATCTTCAAGGGACCCAAAACTATGGCTTATGGTATCCTAGAAATACTAATCTCACTCTTCATGCTTACACAGATGCAGATTGGGCTGGAAGTGTGGATGATAGGAAAAGCACAAGTGGAGGTGCTTTCTTCATGGGTTCCAGATTAGTATCTTGGTTCAGCAAGAAACAAAGTTCGATTGCCTTATCTACAGCTGAAGCAGAATATGTGGCTGCAGCATCTTGTTGCACACAACTTCTTTGGATGATGCAGACCTTGCAGGACTTTCAAATCACTTGCACTCCACCTGTCTCTATCTTATGTGATAATACAAGTGCAATCAGCATTTCAAAGAATCCTGTCATGCACTCAAAGACCAAGCACATACCAATCAAGTACCATTTTCTTCGGGAACAAGTGCTTGAGCAGAAGGTCAAGTTGGAGTATGTTCCTTCTAAGGAGCAAGTTGCTGATATTCTCACAAAACCACTGCCCAGGGAAACTTTTGAATATCTCAGACAAAAGCTGGGAGTAGTTGATGCTTCATCCTGTTGTTGAAGTTTGTTTGTTCTACAGAAAAGTTGGTATACGCAGGTTACGGAAGGGATATGAGCGTATACACGCGGATTCATGCTGGGTAAGTCGCGTGTATGCTGGACGCTTGTTGCAGAAAGAATATCCGCGTACATACGCTGTTTTATACAGGATAAAACGCGTATATGAAGTTCTGAACAGCAAGGGAAAACTCTGAAGTTCTGAACAGCAATAGGAATGTCAGAATTCTTCAGGCACAGTTTCAGGGAGTGCAACAGGCACAGGTTCAGGGGGAGCAGCTCAAAAGTCTCATAAAGCATTGTTGGCATTCAGATGTTTTGGTTGTTGGTTTCAGGAGAAGGAGCTCAGAAAGAAATTCTGGTTGCTGATCTAACAAGATGTTTATCAGATGCTGCTGGTGTCTTTCCTAAGTCTTGGTCTAGATCTGTTGTCTCTATGTCATGTATCTCTCTTGTCATATCTCTTTTATGGTGTCAAGGTCATGTAACGGCCTATGTTGGTTTCCCCACTATGCCTGGGATGAATGCTGTAATATAATTGGTTGTTTCTGATATGTCCCCTCTTGGTAGGGAGTATGGATGTATGTATTGAGTCTTTTGGTGATAGGAAGGTCCCTTATGGTGTATAAGTCTTGGTTCTTGTTGAAGAACATCTTTTTCAGATCTGGCCTACTGTCAGGGGGAGCACGAGTCAGCACAGCCAAGCAGAGGTATCAGCATGTCCTCAGGGGGAGCACAGCCCTTTGCCCTTGATGTCAAAGGGGGAGAGTGACTTGGTGTGGTGGTTGCCATCAAGTCCAAAGGGGGAGATTGTTGGCATTATGATTCAAGTGTTGTCCTTGATGGCAACTCACTCAGAGGATGGTACAGGTGCTCAGAGGTTGGTACAGGTGATGGCAACTTAATCAGAAGACAGATCTCAGTACAGCATGCCAAGGAAGCTCATACACGCCGTTTCGTTAAGCCCAAGTCGCGTGTACACGCTAGTTCGATTCATAAAAAGCGCGTGTATGTGGAAAGGTTCCTTTGGTCCATGGTGGTTAGTCCTTGGAAGTTGTGCCTATGATTTCGGACCATTATGTCTCGACGGGCGTGTCGATCCCTAGTTTTAAAGTTGATGGTATTGTGTTACTATGGTTTTGGCTCTTGGTATTAAGCTAGGCCTAAGACTATATAAGGAGAAGAAGATCATTAGGCAAAATTCATCTTTCGACAAGGCTTGAATATCTAAGAGAGAAAGAGATCTGATATGCAGGTTCTGGGTTGCTTGATCTAAGCCAAGGAGAGATCACATCGGTTGATGGAAGACTAGATCTAAGGATAGATCGGGATCTAATGGTTTGAAATGCACTATCATGATATGGTTGATTATGCGTATTTCTAGATCTGCATATTGTCGCAATGTTACGTTTTGGATCTAACTAATGTCTGGTACAGCTGCAAATTGAGAAAGTTTATTTTTAGATCTGTACGCAGGTTGGCTTCGGTAAAAGAGCGTGTATACGCGGGTTTTGCTCATTGAAGTAGCGTATATCTTTTGAAGCTTGATTTTGGGTTTACAGTGGGGTCTGACTGTTATTGCAGAGTTCTGTAGTCTGCTCTGTGTTCTGGTAACTGGTGATTGACAGGGTTCAGTGGTTCAGTGATTCAAAGTTTGGTTGTTTTATGCTTCAATGATCTGTTGTGGAAATTGAATGATTTGTGGTCTTCAGATTGTAATGTTGTGCTTCAGGAATATCCAAGTCTGAAAATGTATGAAAAGTGATATCTGAAAGAAGGAAGATTGTAGGTCAGCACCTACGTACTAGTATCTTGGCTAGTACAAGAGCAAAGGGGGTTGGAGCTCCCTTCCAAGGAAGTTTGGAGAACGAGAGAAGGTTGTAGCTTTCTGCAGGTTGTAGCCTGCGTACTGGTATAAGGCTGCACCAGTACAAAAGATTGTAAACTGAAGTTTCATATTAAAGAAAGATAGAGACAACTTGCAGCAGGTGGTTTTCACCCACATTGGGTTTCCACCTTATATCTTGGTGTTCATGTGTGTGGCTTTTTATCTGTTCTGTTATACTGCACATGTTTACTGTTAATGTGGTGAATAATGTCCTGATGCACTTAATTGAAGAATAAGCTAACTAAATTGTGAGTTTTCTTCTTATACGCTGTTTTACTTCGTCACAGTAGCGTGTACACGCTGGTTCACTTAACTGAAGTAGCGTATATGTTTCTGAGCATTTGAAAAGTTTGATTAATCTGATAATACTGATTCACCCCCCCTCTCAGTATTATTTCCAACAACCAGATCACAATAACCTCTTACAATTTCTGCATAGGTGTCATAGATCGGGAGTTTCGAATGCATCTTTAAGGATTGTTTTTCAGACTGTGTATTTTCCTGTTTTAGACATGATTTTGCATAACAATTCCTGGGGAGATGGGGAAGAATTTGAAGAAGTTGAGAGATTATTTTATTCACAACAAACACATCTACAAAAACCTATCTCATATTTTACACAAGTGATACCATTTGGGAGTTTACACGTGTCACTTGGTGGCCCATTTTCATAGTTTTTGTTGACATAATGATGAAAGTTTAGGATTTCGGTTTGAAAATGTGGAAATGTATAGATATCCACAATGATGTTGGTGATATGGATATAAAGGAATGGATAGGGATCAAATAATTAGATAAGATAAAGCTAATTTTATCAGAAAACATGTTTCAGTTTTATTTTTAGCTTTATTTTAGTTTTTTTCTTTCAAAGATTGATGTTTCTAAATTGAAGATGATTCGATCCTCTCAAGTGGATGAAAGATACATTGTATTTTATTTTTCTTGTTCAATATTCCTAATGTATTTACATTGAACAAAATAAGCGAAAAGGGTTTGGTTGCGAGTGTTAGAGGCTAGACTACTTTTCTATAAGTTTTGTATCTTTGTTGAATGAATTGAAGAAGGCAGATGCATATTTATACAGTGATACATGTGTCTGTCTTATTGGTATATTGTTTCTCTTGTTACTTGATATGTATTATTTTCAGATCTGCTTATAGTTCTTAATTTCATATAATAATTTTCTTTGTGTTCATGTTTGAAATATTTCTCAGAATTCAATAATTTTCTCTGACAAATTTCAGCTGATCATTATATGTGTGTTGTTTTCTTCCATGGAAAGTTAAATTCATCCTTGTATGGATGCTTAGGTTGTCATTTTTCCCTTTCCTCCCATTCATACTATTACTACAATGAAATTGATTTTTTCACCCATAGGTCTGCCTACCTTGCCACTGTGTGAATTGCACCATATCCCTAATTCATTCAAACCTATAACAGTGTTATGATCTAAGTAGTCCTACCCTTTACACCCACCTTAAACAAATCAAAATCAAAACATCCTTCGGTCATCTTAACTAGTCTAAAATTGATATCCTATTAGTCTTTGATTGATATTCGATCCAACAAGAGAGCCCTCTCCAAGGTTAGGGGGACTGGACCTTAACCTGCAAGTGGTTTGTGGTTACCTATGGTATTTCTCTCCTAAACATAGAGAAATTTACAGAGTGCTAACATAGTGGTGGCGTTTCCGGGGAGAGAAATGTTTCATATTATCCGGGAAATATTGTCAAAGTTCAAGATCTGGTTATTGATGGTGAACAACAAACAGATGCAGATTGGCTGAATCATTCACCTGACGACTCTGAGATCAAAGGATTTAGCAGATTGAAATTTCACTGTGACTCCACTGGTCAAAGGTCAATAATTTTAAGAATTATTGTTGACTAATTTCAAGATGGGTTCAAGAACAAATCACAGGTATGCTCCTATGGACAGATCTCATATTCCTGGTTTTCTGAATCCCATGCCTTAGTTGATTGGTTAACCTATCGCCCAATATTCAGAGATGGAATGGGAGAAGATGATGCTCTACATTTAATTAAATTCCACATGCATGTATGTAGACTAGAGGTTGTATTTAATGAGGATTCATTGATTAAAACGTTTATGGCAACTTTAGAGGGTAATGCAAGATCATGGTACAGAGGGTTGCCAGCTGCTAGTCTATGTTCTCTGATGGATTTCTATTCATCATTTTTACAAATTTTAAACAAACTCATCCTTCTATAGTGCTGATAGAAAGTTTTTTTGGAATATTTAATGATCTGTTTCAGCTCATGGGTATTGACATCTATGATCGAGATGTAATGACTGATGAAATTGAAGAAGCCTTTTCTAAGTTGTCTTTTCCTCAGGATGAAATGGGAGAAGTACAACGAGCAAAAAATGAAAATGAAACTGACTAGCAGACAACAATTCCAGGAGTTGAAGATGAAATTGGTCAGCCAAAGGTTGATGAAGAAACGCAACAGATTTATCCTCTTAAGCTTGATCAAGAAGAGGAGAGCAGTAAAGAAGAAGAGGTGATTCAAGGACCTCTTGCAGAATAAGATTTCATTCATGGATATCTACCTCCAGATTCAAAAAATGAAGGGTTTTCTAAAGAAGAGCAAGTTGTTTTAGATCGTGTGGATGTGTGTGTTATTATTGTGGTTGCCTCAACTGAAGAGGACAAAATCAAAGAACAAGTTCCTCTTATTGATCATCAAATGAAGATAACAAATCATCTGTGTGAAGATTCGTTTATTGGCCTCTTGCAATCATTGAATGAAGAGGTATTTCTTCCCATGGCCAGTTTACTGTAGGAATTATGGGAGGTTGTGATTTTTTCTGATTTTGGTTCTCAACATCAATGGAATTTTGAGTTGCTAATCTCTTTTTCCTTTTGCCTACTCAAGGGAACTGTGAGCAAAACTCAGTCAAGTAGCCATTTGCTTGATTGGCTACATTGGAGGGATCATATCACATGAGTGTATGTATATCATCAGTAGGTGTGGGCAGTTATCGTTGGAATTTGAAGCTTGAGGAGAAGGCCCTAAAATTCTAGTGATTTGCTGCCATATCTAAGTCCAATTAGTCAGTCACTTAGTTAATTTCAGTCAGTTAGTTATATTTTCAGTATTTATGTTGACTCCATTGCCCAATGGTTTGGTTATGCTACTAGTCCACGTTTTTTTTCATGGCACCTCACGGAGAGGTTGCCATCCCCATTGGAGCCAATGTTAGGGTCTTATGATTTTTTGACATCAAATGTATTTTCCTTATTCATTCATTTTCAACTTTTGAATAAGTTGAGCCTATGACCATTTTTTTGTCATAGCTTCAAAGGTCACTATTCGACGTTGTTGATTTTTTGTCATAAAGGTTCACCAAAAGCATGGAGTATCAAGTTAATGGGAGTCAGGGTCGTCGCGCAACTGCTGCACAAAATACCCTATTTTAGTCATCAGTTTTAAACTCTTATTCCGACCACATGGAGCCAAATTTACAAAAACTGAAAGGGTTTTTCTCGAGAACAAACCAAACCACAATAACGTTTTCCAATTTCTACACAAGTGTCATATATAGGTAGTTTCAAATGTATCTTTAAGGGCTATTTTTTAGACTATGTATTTTCTTGTTTTAGTCATGATTTTGCAGAACAGTTTATGACGATATGGGGAAGCATTTGAAGAAACTGAGAGAGGATTTTCTTAAAAAAAAATCATATACAGAAACCTATCTTAGCTTTTACACAGGTGATACCATTTGGGAGTTCCATGTGTCACTTTGTGGCCCATTTCCGTGATTTTTGTTGACATAATGATGAAATTTTTGTATTTCAGTTTGAAAATGTGGAAATGTATAGATATCCATAATGTTGTTGGTGATGTGGATAAAAAGGAATGGATAAGGATCAGAGAAGTAGATAAGATAAATCTAATTTTATTAGAAAATATCTTTTAGTTTTATATTTATCTTTATCTTAGTTTTTTGTTTTCAAAGATTGATGTTTCTAAATTGAAGATGATTTGATCCTTTCAAGTGGATGAAAGATACATTGTATCTTATTTTGATTGTTCAACATTCCTAATTTATTTAAATTGAAAAAAATAAGAGAAAAGGGTTGGGTTGAGAGTGTTAGAGGCTAGACTACTTTTCTGTAAGTTTTGTATCTTTGTTGAATGAATTGAAGAAGGCAGGTGCATATTTATACAGTGATACATGTGTTTGGCTTATTGGTATCTTCTTCCTCTTGTTACTTGATATGTATTATTTTCATATTTGCTTATAGTTCTTAATTTCATATAGTAATTTTCTTCACGTTCATGTTTGAAAGGTTTCTCATAATTCAATAATTTTCTCTGACAAATTTCAGCTGATCACTATATGTGCATTGTTTTCTTCCATGGAAAGTTGAATTCATCCTTGTATGGATGCTCAAGTTGTCGTTTTTCCCTTTCCTCCCATTCATATTATTACTACAATGAAATTAATTTTTTCACCCATAGGTCTACCTACCTTTCCACTGTGTGAATTGCACCATATCCCTTATTCATTCAAGCCTATAATACTGTTATGATCTAAGTACTCCTCCCCTCTGTACCCACCTTAAACAAATCAAAATTAAAACATCCTTCGGTCATCATAACCAATATAAAAATCCATATCCTATTAGTCTTTGGTTGATAGTTGATCCAGTGAGATAGCCATCTCCAAGGTTAGTGGGATGAGACATTAACCTGCAAGTGGTTTGTAGTTACCTATGATATTTCTCTCCTCAGCCTGGAGAAATTTACGGAGTGCTAACATAGTGGCAGCGTTTCTAGGGAGTGAACGGTTTCGTATTCTCCGGGAAATATTGTCAAAGTTCGAGATCTGGTTATTGACGGTGAACAAAAAATATACGGAGATAGGTTGAATCATTCACTTGGCGACTCTGAGATCAAAGGATTCAACAGATTGAAATTTCACTGTGACTCCACTGGTCAAAGGTCAATAATTTCAAGAATTATTGTTGACTGATTTCAAGATGGGTGTAGGAACGAATCCTAGGTATGCTCCTATGGATAGATCTCATATTCCTGGTTTTTTGAATGTCGTGCCTCCTGTTGATTGGTTAACCTATCTCCCAATATTGAGATATGGAATGGGAGAAGATGATGCTCTAAATTTAATTAAATTCCACATGCATTTATGTAGACTAGAGGTTGTATTTCATGAGGATTCATTGATGAAAAAGTTTATGGCAGCTTTAGAGGGCAATGCAAGAGCATGGCACGAAGGGTTTCCAGCTGCTAGTCTATGTTCTCTGATGGATTTCTATTCAGAATTTTTACGAATTTTAAACAAACTCATCCTTCTATAGTGTTGATAGAAGAATTTTTTGGAAGATTTAATTATCTGTTTCAGCTCATCGGTATTGACATCTATGATCAGGATGTAATGACTGATGAAATTGAAGAAGCCTTGTCTGATTTACCTTTTCCTCGGGATGAAATAGGATATGTACAGAAAGAAGGAATTGAAAATGAAACTGACCAGCAGCCAACAATTCCAACAACTGAAAATGAAACTGACCAGTAGCCAAAAATTCCAGCAGCTGAAGATGAAACTGGTCAGCTAGAGATTGATGAAGAAACACAACATATTTATCCTCTTAAGCTTGATCAAGAAGAAGAGAGAAGTAAAGAAGAAGATGTGATTCAAGGGCCTCTTGCAAAATAAGATTTCATTTAGGGATATCTAACTCCATGTTCAGAAAATGAAGGGTCTATTGAAGAAGAGCAGGTTGTTTTAGATCTCGTGGATGTGCGCGTTATTATTGTGGTTGCCTCAATTGAAGCGGTAAAAATCAAAGAACAAAGTCCTCTTGTCAATCATCAAATGAGGGTAAAAATCATGTGTGTAAAGATCCTTTTATTGGCCTCTTTCAATCATTGAAGGAAGAGGTTTGTCTTCCCATGTCCAGTTAACTATAGGAATTATGGGAGGTTGTGCTTCTTTAGGATTTTGGTTCTCAACATCAGTGGAATTTTGAGTTGTTAAGCTCTTTTTCCTTCTACCTAATTAAGGAAATTGTGAGAAAAACGCAGTCAAGTAGCCATTTTCTTGACTGGATACATTGGAGGGATCATATCACATGAGTGTATATCATCAGCAGGTGTGGGCGTTATCATTGGAATTTGAAGCTTGAGGAGAAGGCCCTGAGATTCCAGTGATCTGCTGCCATATGTAAGTCTAGTCAGTTAGTCACTTAGTTAATTTCATTTAGTCAGTTATATTTTCAATATTTATGTTGACTCCATTGCACAATGGTCTGGTTATTCTACTAGTCCACATTTTTTTTCATGGCACCTCACGGGGAGGCTGACATCCCCATTGGAGTTAATGTTAGGGTCTTATGATTTTTTACATCAAATGTATTTTCCTTATTCATTTATTTTCAGTTTTTGAATAAGTTGATCCTATGACCACTATTGTTTTCATAGCCTCAAAGGTCACTATCCGACGTTGTTGAGTTTCTGTCATAAAAGTTCACCAAAAGCATGGAGTGCCAAGTTAATGGGAGTCATGGTCATTGCGCAAACAAATACCGTGTTTTAGTCATCAATTTTAAACGCTTATTCCGACCACATGGAGCCATATTTCCAAAAACTGAAAGAGGTTTTTCTCAAAAGAAAACCAAATCACAATACCCTCTTCCTGTTTCTACACAAGTGTCATATATCGGGAGTTTCAAATGCATCTTTAAGGCATAGTTTTCGAACTGTGTATTTTCCTGTTTTAGTCATGATTTTTCATAACAGTTTCTGAGGAGATGGGGAAGCATTTGAAGAAAATGAGAGAGGCTTTTCTTAAAAACAAATGCATATACAAAAACCTATCTTATCATTTACATAGGTGATACCATTTGGGAGTTACATGTGTCACTTGGTGGTCCATTTCCGTAGTGTTTGTTGACAGAATGATGAAATTTTTGGATTTCAATTTGAAAATGTGGAAATGTATAGATATCCATAATGATTTTGGTGATATGGATATAAAGGAATGGATAAGGATCAAATAAGTAGATAAGATAAAGCTAATTTTATCAGAAAAGATGTTTCAGTTTTATTTTTAGCTTTATCTTAGTTTTTTGCTTTCAAAGATTGATGTTTCTAAATTGAAGATGATTTGATCCTCTAAAGTGGATGAAAGATACATTGTATCTTATTTTTATTGTTCAATATGCGTAATGTATATAAATTTTAAAAAATAATATAAAAGGGTTGGGTTGAGAATGTTAGAGGCTAGACTACTTTTCTGCAAGTTTTGTATCTTTGTTGAATGAATTGAAGAAGGCACGTGCATATCTATACAGTGATACATGTGTTCATATTATTGGTATATTGTTCCTCTTATTACTTGATATGTATTATTTTCATATCTGCTTATAGTTCTTAATTTGATACAGTAATTTTCTTCGTGTTCAAGTTTGAAAGGTTTCTCATAATTCAATAATTTTCTCTGACAAATTTTAGCTTATCACTATATGTGCGTTTTTTTCTTCCATGGCAAGTTTAATTCATCCTTGTATGGATTCTTAGGTTGTCATTTTTCCCTTTCCTCCCATTCATATTATTACTACAATGAAATTGATTTTTTCACCCATAGGTCTGCCTATCTAGCCACTGTCTGAATTGCACCATATCTGTGATCCATTCAAACCTATAACAATGTGATGATCTAAGTAGTCTTTCCCTATGCACCCACAAATCAAAAGAAAAACATCATATAATCATCATAACCAATCTAAAAACTATATCCTATTAGTATTTGATTGATATTTGATCTACCGAGAGAGCAATCTCCAAGGTTATGGGGACCGGACCTTAACCTGCAAGTGGTTTTTGGTTACCTATGGGATTTCTCTCCTCAACCTAGAGAAATTTACGGAGTGCTAATAGTTGATACTTTTTTGAGAATGAATTTGAGGAATTTTATAAAAAGTACATTATAAGAAGGTAGAAGACTACTCCATACACAATTCAACATAACGGAGTTTCAGAAAGGATGAATAAGATGTTGATGGAGAAAGAAAGGATTGTGCTCATTGGTACCATGCTAGAATAGGAATCCTAGGCAAAGGTAGTGGATACTATGTGTTACTTGGTAATTAGATCACCCTCATTAGCATTGACTGATAAGAATCCAAAATGCATGGAGTAGTAAGAAACCTTATCTTAAACATCTCAAGGTATTTGGCTATGATGCTTATGTGCATGTTCCAAAGGAGAATAGGAGTAATCTAGATAAGAAAGCTAAAAAACATATCTTTATTAGATATAAATATGGTCTAAAGTGTTATAATCTTTGGAACCCAAAAACTAAGAAGGTAGTGTATAGTCAAGATGTAGTATTTAGAGAAGCCAAAGATGTTTTCAAGTAGGAAGTTCTACCAAGGGAGAAAGAACAAAGAAATATAAAGTTTTAATTGAATCATGGTGAATCAAAATCTATATAAGAACAAGAATGGGAAGAAGAAAAACACACTTAGGTATTGAGGAGATTTGTTCAAGAAAGAAGGAAACCAGAAAGATATAATCCACTTAATTTCTATTCAAAATTTTCATTGTTTATCATTGATGAGGTAGTGGATTCAAAGGATGGATAACTCCAAAAAAGGCCATGGTTGAAGAGATGGAAGATTAAGACAAAAATGAGGCTTGGGATCTAGTGGAGTTGACGACTTGAAGAAATCTCATTGGTAGAAAATGGGTAGTTAGGAAGAAGTTGAATGCAAAAAGTAGAGGGGAGAAATACAAAGCTTGGTTAGTAGCAAAAGGTTATTCCTAGGTAGAAGGAATTGACTTTGGAGATATTTTTTCTCCTGTTGCCAAGCTAACTTCTATTAGATGTTTTTTTATCTATTGTTGTTACTTTTGATTTTGAAATAGAACAGATGGATGTGAAGAAAAAATTCCTATATGGAGATATAGAATAAGAAATATACATGAAGAAACCAAAAGGTTTTGATGTTACAAGAACAAAAGAGTTGGTATATAGGATGGAAAAGTCCCTCTATGGATTAAAGAAATAACCAAGGATATGGTACCAAAAATTTGATATGTATATATTGGGACTTGGCTTCACAAGGAGAAAATAAGATCATCGTGTGTATTTTAAATTAGTTGGCGATCATCTTTGATCCTAATTTAAACAGGAACATAACAAATTGCATATATAACCATAAATAAAAAGATGTGGTATAAATAACACTTCATTTCATTAATATCAAATACTGAAATATGCTTACAAACAGAATGGAAATAAGACTAGCTCGGGCGATGGTAGCTTATCTCTGAGAAGAGATGTGGCGGCTACATGCCTATGAATTGCGTTACAATGAGGCTCAAAGGCCTATTTATTATTGAGAAACAATGGAAAACCCTAAACATCCAAAAACCTAAACCTAGGAGATGAAGTGCCAAACTATGGGCCCCGTTTGGGTAAATTGGTACCTCAACTTCCCGGGGTCGTAACTTTGGCATACGATCTTCGTTTGACGCACACAATACCTCATTAGAAAGATCTATCCGAGGACTACAACTTATGAATAGCCAATATTGGCCTATGACTCATGTTGGTCCCATTTTTCCAAGAAAACGTGGTTTAGGGCCTCAAAACGGCTCTTGAAGTTCAGGACCCGAAAAACTGCCAAAAATAGTAAATTGTGCTACAAATAAGGAAACTGAAAAATTGAAAGAAAAAATGGCGGGGTTCCAATTGGAATGGGTAGGTGGCTACCAATATCCACTTGGATCATTCCTTCCCCCTTAGGAAGCAATGGTCCCCATTGTGTTGAGTTCCTCCATGAGATGAGGAAACTTCTGGTGAACTTGGTCCCTGATGAGCCACTTGCCCTGGTGAAGGATTTGGCATGCATTGACAACTCGATATAGTTGGATCCTTTGTTGTCAGGTGTTCTTGATCTGCATGTCCATGATCTAATCAGTTGTGGCATGTTCCATGCAATCTGGATTTAACTCTATAGGTGTGAGTTGTTTTGCAATGTCTGATGTGTCTAGCAATGGTGGGAAGTATGGTCGAAGGCGGTCCACATTGAACACTGGGTGCAGGCCAAGGAATGGGGGAATGCTGAGCTCAAATTCATTATCTCCCACATCCTTGGTAATGGTGTAAGGACCATATCGAAGTGGTTTGAGTTTCTGATAGGCTTTGGTAAGGCATTCCTTTTGCAAATGCAACTAGACTTTGTCGCCCACCTGAAACTTTTGTGGCACCTGATGTTGATCATGTCGCTCCTTGTACTTGGCATTTGATTTCTCTAGAATGTCATGGACCTGTTGGCAGATATGTTGTATGTGCTCAATGAATTTGTTTTCCTTATCGGCTTTGAACTGGACATGAGCCAAATCTGCCTGAGTAGCTACAAATGGTTTGGCCACATCAATGGGACATAGTGACTGGAATCCCAAGCCCACCTTAAAAGGGCTGTGGCCAGTCGAGCTGTGTAGAGCTTGGTTATAGTTGTGCTAGACATAGGGAAGGCTCTCATCCCATTTGCGTGGATTCTTTGAGTTGTACATGTGCAGAATGCATACGATCATCCTATTGACGACCTCTGTCTAGCCATCAGTTTGGGGATGGAAAGTTGTGGACATAGTGAGCTTGGTGTCCAGCATCGACCAAAGACTGGACCAAAATGTACTAAGGAACCCTCTATCCCGATATGAGATGATAGACTGTGGGATCCCAAAGTGTACCCACACTCGTTTAAAGAAGAGTTTAGCAGTGGCTTCTATTGTGATATTATTCTTGCAAGCT
The DNA here is from genome assembly GCA_031772625.1 of Pinus tabuliformis. NCBI lineage: Eukaryota > Viridiplantae > Streptophyta > Pinopsida > Pinales > Pinaceae > Pinus > Pinus tabuliformis. Next base: position 804,554,090 of record CM062810.1, read on the forward strand.
TCCATAATGGCAATCTTCGAGAATCTGTCGACGACCACAAAAACACTGTCGTTGCCATGCTCAGTAGAAGGAAGGTCCGTCATGTAATCCATGGAGATGGATTCCCAAGGTCGACTAGGGGTAGGCAGCAAAGTATATAGGCCTTGCTTCTTGATGGTCGGTTTGGAAATGGCATAGGCAGTGCAGGATCTGATGTACTTCCCGACATCATGTTGAAGATTTGGCTAATAGAAATACTTATGCAGTACTGCCACCATTTTCTCAACCCCGAAATTCCTAGTGGCCCGACTATAGTGCGCTTCCCAAATCATCTTAGCACACTTTCTTGAAGGAACACAAAGGTGTCTCAGGTGGCATAACAGGGAATCCTGGAGGTGAAAATCTGGAACTCACTGACCCTGCAAGAGCATTTGGTATTTGTGGCAGAATTATGGGTCACTTTTGTAGAGAAGTGGCCAATCAGAAGTCTTGTGCCCACAAGAGTTGAGCACGGTGGTTAACGCCATGATCGGTAGTTGGATGAGGCAGTCTGCAACATTATTGGTTTTTCCCTTCTTATATTTGATATTTAAATGGAACTGTTGTAGGTATGTGGACCACTTCTTATGGTGATCATTCTGCAACTGCCCTTGCATCTGTATGAACTATAGGGGATGGTGGTCTATGTGGATGATCATTTCATTCCCCAAAATGTAATTCTTCCATTGTCGGTAGGCTTGCACAATGGAATACATCTCTTTGTCATAGGTGGGATACTTCTGGACTGTGTCTGAAAGTGTCTCACTATGATATGCCACTGGATGTGTCGATCTCAAATGGTTGTCGCAAGTCTGGTAATGTGAGCACTAGTGCAGAGGGGCTAGCCAATCCTGAATGACTTGGATCTTGGATAGATCCACATGCACCCCTCGTTCATCAATAATGTATCCTAGATACTAAACCTAGGTCATGCCAAAAGTGCATTTCTCTAAATTGGCACACAACTTGTGTTGACACAGTGTTTGGAGAATCTGTCGGATGTGGTGGAGGTGCTCTTCCCAAATCTAGTTTAAGATCAGATGTCATCCAAGTATACCACTACAAATAAGTTGGCGAATGGCCACAAGATGTCGTCCATCATCCTCATGAAGGTTGCAGGAGCATTCGTCAACCCGAAAGGCATAACCAACCATTTAAAAAGGCCCTCCTTGGCTTTGAAGATAGTCGATCTGAATTGGAGCAGATTAGTAATGTTGTGCTAATTCCCCATTCAAAAATAAACTCAAGATGCTTATCATTTGCTTTTCAAGTGCTTAAGGATTCAAAAAACTTTTGCAATTAATAGATTCCCATGAGAGTTTCTTATGTAAATGTTATAAACAATTTAACATAAAAACATATGTTGAACAATAGCAATATAATAGCAAATAACATTAATATACAACACACAACAAGCACATGATAAAGGATTTCACCCCTCTTGGGCTACGTCTCCTTGGTCCAACTTACAATGGCTTGGGCCTATCTATTATGCTCAAATGACATCAAAAGTGTGTTTTCAATGCTCATATGCCTCTGAATCCTATCTTAATGAGTTCAGAATACCAAAAACTGCTAGAATAAACTATTTTTTCATCCAATTTGGATAAGAATTGAAGCAGTTATGACTTATCCTAGTTCCTCCACTATTTATTCCAGAAAATGCTCCAAAATCTGCTAACCGGACAATAATTTTGCCACACCGTGGGCCATATCCTATCTGCCTTATTGCAATTGGTGGGTTTCAGTGGGCGAAATGTCATGTTTACCCGACGAAATGTTGGGATTGTGATATCGTGAACCTGCTGGAGTTTTAAACTATAACATATATTGTTATCACGTCTAGGGTCTTTCGCATTCGAGACTTAACTTGTGTCAGGGTCGATTCCTGTTGCTGTTGTGATTGCTTTGCTAACCTTGTCAGGGCCGATACCTGTTCTCTAATCCCTTTCATCAATTGCAATTGTGATTTGATCGCATCGCAACCCAACCTACCGGGGGCCGATTTGAAACACCTTTTATGCCTATCATTGCGATATGCAATTTGTGAGGGCCAATGGTGGGCTTCCACTTGGTGCCTCCTTATTCACTGAAGACTTGCCACATCATCCCAATCCTGCCATGTAGGAAAGTCAAACCTGAACTTTGACTTGCTCTAACTTCTTCACACAAGCTCGGTTTTGAGTGTCATTCACACCGTTGGATTCAGAATGATGAGCTCTTCAATCAGAAAATGAGTTCGAAAAGATTCTTACACTTTGAGTTTTGAGCATAATTATGAGCACCTGATCACTCCTCCCCACTAGAAGCCTTTTGGACCCCAAAAGGATCACTTTCAGTTATTGAACAGATGAGGGTATTGTTCCCTCACCTTCCCCACTTCAATCCATTTTGCCTTTGATGGATGTGTACCTTTGAGACCCACATGAAGATAATCAATATTTCCTCTTTTCAAGCATAGTGTCTTACTGAAGCACATCACGGTATTTTGGAGAAAAGTCTTCAATAGATGGAATTTGAACATTATCTCCTTGATCTTCAATCAAAGGAGTTTCATACAATCTCAAATTTTCAACATTAACAACGGAATAGATTTTCATATATGAAGGCAAATCAAGACTGAAAGCATTATTACCAATATTTTCCAAAATTTTAAATGGACCATAACAAATTCGTTTCATATTTTTACCTTCACCTTGAAGCCTTTCCTTGCTAATGTATAGCCAAACTTCATCACCTACTTGAAATTGGTGATCCACATGATGTGTATCACGCCTTGCTTTATACTTGCCTTGACTCTTTTCTAGTTGATCTTGAACTGTTTGGTAATCAACTTAATTTGCATAATGAATTTATTTGCTCCGTCTATGTCACTATGTCCATCTACAACTACATGTTTCTCAAAGATGAAATCCAAAGGTGATTTAGGAAAATACACAAGACATGCCTCAAAAGGTGAAGTTAGAGTAGAAGAGTGTTTTGCTCCATTGTAAGCATGCTGAATATAATGCAACTATTCATCCCACAACTTAGGATGTTTTTTGCAATATCCTCTTAGAAAATGAATGCTTGTCCTATTAACCAATTCAGTTTTACCATCTTTTTGTGGATGAAATGTTGTACTTTTCTTCAATTTGGTTTCCATCAAGTTCCATAAACTTGACCAAAAATTCCCAACAAATCGAGAATCACGATCACCTATAATAGAAATAGGCAATCCAAAATGAACCCATACATTTGAAAGAAAATTTGAGTTGTTTGTTCAGCAATAATTTTCTTTTTACAAGGCATTAACATGCACATCTTCCTAAACCTATCCACAACTACATACAAATAATCATGACCTTTCCTTGACAAAGGAATACCTCCTACAAAATCCATAGAAACACTTTCCCATGGTCTTGAAGGCACTGGAAGTGGTGTGCATAATCCTAGTTTCCTATTACTAGGCTTACTGACTGCACACAATGAACAACCTCTTATAAAATGTGACACACTTTCAAGCATATGAGGCCAATAAAAATACCTTTGAAGGTTTTCCACTGTTTTACTTACATAAGTGTGTGCTTCCCTTGTGACATTAACTCTTTCTCCCCGTGGAACACAAAATTTTCCCAAATGATACAATAGATTATCATGTACATGGTAGTCTAATTCCTCAACTTGGTGGCCTTCACTCAAGTTTAAATATACCTCTTGAAAGTCAACATCTTGTGTGTATTTTTCAACATAGCTTTCAGGAAAAATAAAATTATTCTTGAGTAAAATGGCTACATTTAGAATTAGTCTAGAAAGAATATCATCAACTCTATTATAAATGCCTTTCTTGTACCTAATTAACAAGTCGAATTGTTGTAAAAATACCATCCAATGAAAGTGCCTTGACTGCTGCAATTTGGTTTGCAATTGCAGATATTGCAAAGGCTGATGATCGATGTGAATAATGGTTTCTTTTCCCATCAAAAAATGCTTCCATTTCTTCACACTTTGTACCAATGTGTAAAGCTCTTTATCATACGTAGGATAGTTTATAAAAGAGCCATTAAAAATTTTAGAATGAAATGAAATGGGCTTACCATGTTATAAAAGAAATGCACCCATGGCGTAGTCACTTGCATCTGTCTATATTTCAAAGGGTTGTTTCAAATCCTGCAATGCCAAAACTGGGGCTGAACTGAACTTTTTTCAAAGCATCAAATGATTTTTTTTTGTTTACCTCCCCACTAGAAGACAAACTTCACATTGGCCAACACATGTAGTGGAGCTACTATGGAGGAGAAATTGGAAATGAACTTCCTCCAATACTGCGTTGCTCCTAGAAAACTCCTTACTTATGTAATTGATTTGGGTTTTGGCCAATTCACAATGACCGAAACATTAGAGGAATCAATCTTCATCTCACCTCCTCCAACTATGTGGCCCAAATACATTATGGAAGTTTTCCCGAATTCACATTTAAACATCTTTAGAAATAATTGTTCTTTTCTCATGATATCAAAAAATTTCCTAACATGCTTGACATGCTCTTCTCGTGATTTTCTGAATATCAAAATATCATCTAAATAGACAATTACAAACTCATCAAGAAATTATCTTAAAACATCATTCATAACTCTCATGAATGTAGTTGGAGCATTACAAAGACCGAAAGACATAACCAACCACTCAAACAATCCCTATTTGGTTTTGAAAGAAGTCTTCCATATGTACTCAGCTATTCTAACTTGATGATATCCACTTCTCAAGTATAATTTAGTAAAATACTTTGCATCTTTAAATTGATCTAGAAAATCATCTATTATGGGCAGTGGGTATCGATTATTTATTGTGATCTTATTTAAAACTCGATAATCTACACATGTTCCAGGTTCCATCTTTCTTGGGTACCAATACAATCGGTGAACCACATGGCGAAGTAGAGGGACAAATTACACCTTTATCCAACAATTCCTGGAATTGTTTCTTAATTTATAAACTTTCCAGAATTGGCATTCGATACATACCAAGGTTTGGGAGTGGATAGTCCTGTTGTAGCTGATTGTCATGCTGAATTCCTCTTTTTGGTGGCAGTCCCTTTGGTTCTTGAAACATGTCCCCATATTGATTGATCACATCAATCAATTCATATTTTAGCTTTACATCATAGCCTGCAAAGGATTCCTACTCTGTGTCATTCTTCTGCTTGATCATGAGGAGCACGAGACTCTTGTTGGAATTAACCAGTCATTTCATTTCACTTGCGCTTGCCAAAGACATATTAAGTTTCCTGCGATGGGCTCTCACAATGTACTCCACTCCATCTTTGAACAAATGCTATTTTTTCTCAAATTTTTGGAAAATAGCCTTCTTGTCATACAAATACGGAATTCCCAACACAATTCCTTAGATATCCAATGGCACAATGTCTAATTCAACTTCATCAATGAAATTGGTGGTGATCGCAAATCTAAAAACGCATTTCTATGTGACTTGCAAATTGGCATCCTTGGTTATCCAACCCAACAAATACGGTTTATGATGAGGCACAGTTTCTAGATTTAATTTCTTGAGTAGATCTGTAGAAATTAAGTTAGCCTGAGATCCACTGTAAAATAGAGTATCAATTTTTGTATGCTTGGATATAACTCGAATATGGAACAGCTCGATTCAGTTTTCCTCATTTGAAACATTGTGAGAGTTATTTGTTGCACTGGTACTTGCTACGGCTGCCTCTTTGTTGACCTCTTTTCTTGCTTTTGCCACGACTTTTCCTTTGGTGACTGTGGCTGCGATTTTTGTTTCATCCCCTGAGTCTGAACCCAAGTCTTTTTGTGCAACAACATTAGTTTTATGTTTCCCTTTTTGTTGAATTTCTTCGGTCGTAATTCTAGATGAAGCTTCCAGCAATGTGCTTCATCATGTCCTTCCTTGGAACAATTATTGCACACGAGTTTCTCCCCTTCTTTCTTAACAGAAGAATTTTTCTTCTGATTTCCTTTAAACTAAACTTATTGCCTTTTTAAAAACTTTGAAATGGCTTCTTCTTACCTTCTTCCTGTATATTTTTCCATCTTGCTTCAAGGTGTGTAGCTTGAACACAAACCTCATCAATATTCGTGGGACTAAACATAAGCATGGTATGTCGAAGATAGTTATGCAACCCTCTTATGTATTTCAACAAAGTATCTTATGACTGTAAGTCTACTTCTAGCATAAGATCTCTTTTCCTAAACTCTTGAGTATACTCTTGCACATTTTGACCTTTCAATTGTCTGAGCTTTTTCCAAGTCATAATGGCTTTTTGCATATGAGCTAAAGGGTAGAACTTTATTTTTATAGTAGCAATGAAATTAGACCAAGTAGTAGAGATCTTACCATGTTTCTTGATCTCGTCTTGAGTCCTTGATTCCCACCATACAAGTGTTGCACCCTCCATTCTCAATGAATCCAACTAAATCTTGATATCATCCTATTGAAGGTTCTGAATTCTACAATACACCTCCAACTGACGAATCCAATTATCTAGCTTCTTTGCATTAACTTCTCCATTGTACATAGGCAGCTCGAATTTGACATCAAGCTTCAGAAAAGGTGATTTATCACTTGCTTTTGAAGAATGATGATGAGTATGAGTAATGGTGGTATTGGTGGAAGAGTTTGAAGATGCTTTCGAAGAAGAAGATGAAGAAGATGGTGGAGATGGTGGAGGTTTGCCTCCATTCCCATTATTTCTTTTTCCTTTATCTTCTTTTCCATTACCTTCTCCTGAAGAGCCTTCTCCATTGGGAGGCTTGGAACTTTCTCCTTGCAATCTGTTGTTCCTCCCTTCATAGAGGACCTTAACCATCTTTGTCATATCAAATAAAGCATTTCTAAATGTCTTCTCATCTTCTGTCATGATAGGTTCTCCTTCATGATACATGGTCTCTAAAGACTCAGCTACAACTTGAGGTTGTACTGGTGTTGGAATCTCAACTATAAATTCTGCAACTTGAGGCTGAACTAGTGTAGAAGAATTTTGCAACCTTTCTCTTCTTCCCTTTGACCCAATTTCAGGGTTTTCAACCAGCATTCCTTCACCTCTTTTGAGATTTAACATTGTGAGCATGACATAAACTTGTAAACAATTAAATCCTTCTTTCACAAAGCAAATCTAGTAAGAAAAAGAAGTTCTTTGATACCATTTCAACTTTATCTGAATTAGAGCAGATTTATATTGTTGTGTTAATTCCCCATTCATAAATAAACCCAAGATGCTTATCATTTTCTTTTCAAGTGCTTAAGAATTCAAAAAACTTTTGCAATTAACAGATTCCTATGAGAGTTTCTTATGTAAATTTTATAAACAATTTAACATAAAATCATATGTTGAAAAACAACAATATAACAACAAATAACATCAATATACAACACACAACAAGCACATGATAAAGGATTTCACCCCTCTTGGGCTACGTGTCCTTGGTCCTACTTCCAATGGCTTGGGCCTCTCTGTTATGCTCAAATTACATTAGAAGTGTGTTTTCAAAGCTCAAATGCCTCTGAAACCTATCTCAATGAGTTCAGAATACCAAAAAATGCTAGAATAGACTATTTTTGCATCCAATTTGGATAAGAATTGAAGGAGTTATGACTTCTCCCAATTCCTCCACTATTTTTTCCATAAAATTCTCCAAAACCGGCAGAAAACTACAAATTAACCCCAAAATCCACTAACCGGGCAATAATTTTTCCACACCACGGGCCATACTATCGGCCTTATCACAGATCGCAATCGGCAAGTTTTAGCAGGTGGAATGTCTTGTTTACCCGGCGAAATGCTACGACTGCAATATCACGGACCGGCTGGAGTTTTAAACTATGACATATAATGTTATCGGGTCTGGGGCCAATTCCTGTTACTGTTGTGATTGTGATATGCGATCACATCGCTAACCTTGCCAGGGTCGGGGTCGATACCTGTTCTCTAATCCCTTTCACTGATTGTGATTGCGATTTGATCGCATTGCAACCCAACCTACCGGGGGCCGATTTGAAACATCTTTTCTGCCTACCGCTGCGATATGCAATTTATGAGGGACAATGGTGGGTTGCCACTTGGCGCATCCTTATTCGTTGAAGACTTTCCACATCATCCTAATCCTGCCATGTAGGCAAGTCAAACCTGAACTTTGACTTGCTCTAACTTCTGCATACGAACTCGGTTTTGAGTGTCGTTCACACTGTTAGATTTAGAATGACGAGCTCTTCAATCTGAGGCTGAGTTTGACAAGATTCTGACACTTATATTTTTGAGCATAATTCTGAGCACCTTATCACTTCAACACATCAGAGGTTTCGATTGGTACCTGGTGATATCTGGGCTTCAAGTCTATCTTGATGAAATATATTACCCCTTGAGTTGGTCCAGAAGGTTATCAATCCGCGAGATCAGGTACCTATTCGGGACAGTGATCTTGTTCAACACCTAATAGTCAATAAAGAGTCTCCAAGTCCCATCCTTCTTCTATACCAACACGATCGGGCTCCCACAAGGAGATGAACTCAGCCCGATGTGACCTTTCTATAGCAACTCCTAAATCTACCCCTTGATTTCGTCATTCTCAAGAATAGAGTGTCGATAGATTGGTCCATTGGGAAACAACACACCTAGAGTCAGATCAATGGAGTGCTTGACTTGACAGTGCAGACGAACCCCTGCAGGGGAGGTGAAGATTTCCTTGTACTCCCCCACAATCTTGTCCATCTGTAGTTGTCGTGTGGAGGGGGTCCTGTTTGGAGGTTTTGGCCATCGTCTTCTTCATTCCCTAAGGGCGTATCATCAGGAAAACAAATTTCCTGGTTTTCGAAATGAGCTTATTGCATTGTTTTGCAGTAGCCAAAGAGATGGCGGTAGGAGGTGCTACCTCTAGTATCATGTACAACTTATTTCCCAAAGTAACAATAACAGCATGAGGCCTTGACTCATACACAGAATGTCACTTCCACAAGTATGATTGGCCTAATAATACATCACAAACATGAAGGGGAGAAATGTCACATAATACCTCATCTGTTGGGCATGGAATCCCCCCACAACATGTTTTTGGGGCTCAAAGCCCAAGTTTTGGTCAAAGGTTTTGTAAGCCTCTGTGGATTGTGGGTGTAGAGCGCGAAGTGGAGGTTAAGTCATAGGGTTATTCGCCTTAAAGTAATGTAATGTAGAAGAAAGAAAAATGAATTCTAGGCATAACTATAACTTTGCAATTAAATCACAGCCCTGTGTTATTAGGCTGCAGTATTGAACTTGAAATCCACTACAATAAAAGGAAACCAAGAAGCATTTTTGGAGATCCGAATAGCCAGATTACTAGCTTTGACAAAACCGAACTCTAAGGCATACAATAAAGAGGAGTGTCTAAGGCATACAATCTAAAGAGATATGTGTATGCAAGGTATTTTACACAGTCTATATCAATAAGAAAATAAGTATACATCAGTATGACTGAAGTATATTTGGAGACATAGAGCAAGGCTCTAAGTTGTAAAGATAGCGAATTAGAGAGAAGAATAGGAATGGTTCAAACATAGAAGAAGAGTCTAAGTGTATTGGGTCATAGTAGTAAGAAGAGGCTCTACAGCTGAGTGCATAGAGGCCTAGTAGAGTCCGCAGTTGAGTGCGTAGACCACTACAGCTGAGTGCGCAGGACAGTGTCGAGTCTGTAATTAGGATTGAAGATTAATAAAGATAAGGTTGATTCTAAATACTGTGTATATGGGTTTCCTCTTACTTTTATGCATTTATGATTGCGTGCACTTATATGAATGTTGAATGATAAATAAGAATATTGGGCTCACACAAATAAGTTAAGTACTGTAATAATAATGCAGTAAGTATAAGGAATCAGGGTAATACTTTCTCCGCACTGCAAACAGAGTTGTGTGAAGGTAGCTTCACAGTTTCAAGGGATAGATAGCTGTGCGAAGCAACGTGTGCGAAGGGTCAAACTGCGAACCTCCCAAAAATCATCAATACATCCCTAGGGTGAAAAAACCTGGTTCCAACACTCTCCCATACTACCTCGAGTGAGACCTCAATCCATGCACCGCAGACTATTTTCGAAAGGGCCAGTAGTTTTGGGATTTTTTTGGATAAATCACCTCCGAACCTGGGTCAGGCCCCAACAAGCCAACATCATCCATGAAGGGCTTGATGTTGTATGGAAGGTGAAACTGTTGGCTCACGCGAAGATCTCGTCCTTGGTGAAGCCACCCAATGGTGTACGGTTGTGGGTGTGATGTGGTCAGTAAGCCCAACCGCTTCACAACCTCTGCCGAAATGAGGTTCTTTTGGCTCCTAATGTCAACAATGAACTGTACCAGGAACCCTTTACCGACATCTGGGATTGGAAGAGGCGCTCCTCCTCCTCTGGATCTTTGGGTTCCTCCTTCTAGATCTTTGTGGTGGCAATGGTGGCATTAGTCTCCACATCAATAATCTGCTTCCCTTTGTCATTCCCCTTGTTGGGTTTTGATTCAGGTTCGGAATATGCATCTGATTCCAAGGCCTTTAGCTCGGGCAGTAGTGACATCTTGGCCTGACACTCACTTGTGTTGTGGGTGGAGCTCTTATGGAACTCACACCACTTTCCTATGTCCTTCTTCGGCTTCACAGTGTTTTTCTTTGCTTGCGGCTTTGGCGGGTTGTCCTGGGGCACCCCATCTTGGCTTTGTCCTTTGTTCTGTGGTTTGGGGGCGCATTTCCCTTGCTTTGGATTCACAAATCCAAAGTAGTGTTTCTTCTATTTAAACTTTTTCTCATTATTAATGGTGTGTCGGTATGCCGTGTTGAGCGAGGAGATGTCCAGGAACTCCATCTCTTCCTGGATGTACCTGTGTAGGCAGTCGTGGTACTTGAGTACCAAATGTTTCTCAGAATCCTTGGTACCTGAATTTATGCGAAGGGTATGAAAAAAATTGGTAAACTCTGGCACATCTTGGTCCCTTCCCTGCCACAACATTGTCCACTTTATGTATTTATCCTCATAGCTCCCAATAGGGTAGTACTGCTCCTTGATGGCATCCTGGAACGAGTTCCAAGTGGGTGCGTGTTAGGATATTCCAACACATAGGAAATAGTTAAGTATAACTTTGTCTAGTGTAGAGTTAGGTAAAGTGTGTTTCTTTACTATGTACATTTGTAACTTACAATCTGACGGTCACGATATGTTCTATACATGAAGTGATCCAACAGTTCATTCTCTCCTCGGCATTACCGACACTTGATCCGTGGCTTAATACCCGATTGTTCCATGATCTCTATTTAAAGAGCATGGAGGGTCATTTGAAGGGTAACCGTTCATGAGAGAAGCTTATGTAAATTTTATTTCTTTTATTAATTAATTGCCTGAAGTGGTTGCGTTGGCTCAAGCCATGGACTATTTCCCTCTTTGATGGTTTTAACCACGTCAAGTATACTGGTGTATTGATCTATGATCTGCTTGTGAGCAGTGTCCTTTGGTGTTCTATCTGAGGAACTTACCTTGTAAATTCCTACATGGTATCATAGTTATTTGAACACCACATTCGTTGGTGGTCCAAATCGGAAGCCGGTACAGCTGCATCAAACTGTCGTTTCCTAGATCTATTGTTTTTTACTGCTTTCGGGTCGAGAGGACTTCTCTATTGTGTTAGGAGCATTTTTTCCAGTTCATTTCTGTGTATCCTCTTTGCCCCGCAGCTCTGTGCGATTTGGGAAAATCAAAAACAGAGATGAAAGATTTTTCTCATGCGTATGCTCTTTTCCGCCGCGCCTTAATGTGATCTTGGAAAATCAGAAACATTGAGGAAAATATTTAGTTTTCGGCGAAAACTAACTTCAAGCGATAAGATTTGATTTTTTTTGCATGTCCGTGTTGGATTGTGTGGTTTTTTGTCTTTTAGGGAAAAAGATATTTTTCAAGCAAGCACTCACCCCAAAGCTTCAGTGACTAAAAAACAAAAAAAATCCTCCATTTTTTCCAAAAATTACTAACCTTTTAAACTAGCTCACTTGGTCCAAAGTTACTTTATGATAATAGAGGTCTTGGGTTCAAGTCTTTCTTTTTGTTGAGTTACTTTTTCAAAAAGAACATGTAACTTATGTTTTAAAGTTACTTTATGTAAAAGTGTTTTCACCCATTATAAAAAGTGAGTCACTTAAAATTCTAAAGTCTCTTTATCTTTTATTTAAGTTGAGTTAATTTTTCAAAAAACACATGTAACTTATGTTTTAAAGTTACTTTATGTAAAAGCGTTTTCACCCATTATAAAAAGTTAGTCACTTATAATTCTAAAATCTCTTTATCTTTTATTTAAGTTACAATTTACTGAGTAGCTCATAAAGTACCATTGTAAAAGTGATTTTCACTTATTTATAACAGTGAGTCACATAAAATATTTTTTTTAAGTGAGCTAATTAGATTAAGTTTGGAAACAGGGGGATTTTTTTTTTAAATACAACATTATCATTTATTTCCACACGTTCACGCACTTCGTCAGTATCTTCAATGAATTTTCTTCAAAAAGCCATAACTTCTTCATCCGGAAGTCGTTTTAAGAGCTGTTTTTTTTAATCAACCTAATTTTTCGAGATATTTCCAGTGGAACACTTAGTTTTAGCATCTATAGCTTCAGTTTCTATTAAAATGAAAAGTCCATGCCAAGTTATTCTTGATAGCACCAACTACTTCCAATGGTGGTCCTACATTGTGGATTTACTTAGAAGTAAAGGTCTTTACAGAATAGCCTCAGGCTAAGAAACTAAACCTCAAGATGAAGATAACGTAGCCAAATGGGAAAATAAACAAGATCAAGCATGTGGGTTGATAGGGATGTCTATTTATCTAGACCTTAGATTCCATATCGCAGAACTTGATACCCCTAATGAGGTAATGAAACAGTTCACTAAAATTTTTGGAATTAAAAATGAAAATAGAGCCTATCAACTTGAAAATGAGTTGCTTACGTTGGACCCCAATAATTTTTCTTCCATTGAAGATTTTCTATCTAAGTTCAAGGCCCTTACACTTCTCTTGGAAGGTGTTAAGGTTAAGAAAGAAGATGGTATCTTTATCTATTCCATTCTTACTAAGTTGGGACCAACCTACTCTGTGTTTGTTTCCACCTTCCATTCTACTAGAGAAGCTTTTATTTCTTAAATTCACACAAGCTTAAATTCAACAAGCATTTATTTCTCAATGACAAGACTACAAGTCCCCCTATTTTGATGCCTTTTGTGATTCTTTAATAAGAGAACAAGAAAATATCTTACATCTTGGTCTTCTTAATCTTGGAAACTCTTATAAGAAAGCATTAGCTGCCCATCAACAACCAAATTCAAAGAATCCTAAGTAGCAGTATCTTAAAAAGAATGATCCTAAACCAAACAAGGGTCCTAAGAAATTTCACTCTCAAAATGAAAAAACATTTCAAAAAAATGATAAGGCAAATAAAAACAAAGGGAAGAAGACTGATAGATATTGCCACTTTTATAATCGAGATGGCCACTTAGAATAAAAATGCTTTAAGAAGATGGAAGCCTTGGAAGCAACAATGAAGAAGCATAACATCCATTTGGAGCACTCTTCAACTTCAACTTCATCTTCAGGAATTTCACTTTCTGCATGTGGTTTTCAAACATCTTGGTCTAGTTATGCACTAAATGTATCTTCTTCTTCTCATTCTCATGAGTGGCTCATTGATTCTGGAGCTTCTTATCACATGGCCAAAAACAAAGCCATGCTTTCTTCTTTAAATGATTGTAACACCAAAAATATATATGTTGTGATGATAGATCTCTTAGTGTTGTAGGGAATGGAACTATTCATCTAGACAATGGTCAATTTAATGATGTATTATGTGTTCCAACCTTATCCTGCAATATTCTATCTGTATATCAGATAACTCATTCAAGTGGAGGTAAAATTGTTGAATTCTCACCTCATGATGTTGTAATTAAGGACCTAAGAGATCCTAGACAGATTTTAGCTACTAGCATTGTTGATGATTTTACAAGGTTGTATAAGTTTAACAACTTTGGGTCATCAACTCTTCCCTCAATATTTGTTTCTCATAATGATGAAGTGAGCAAACTTTGGCATGAGCGATTTGGTCACTTAAACTATCGCTCCCTTCAAAATCTATGTAAAGAAAATATGGTGACAGGTCTTCCTATGGTATCTTGCAGAGATGGTGTTTGTTTCGGATGTGTACTCGGAAAACATCATCAGGATAGTTTTGAAAAGCGTGCCTCTCGGCACGCCTTAGCCCCTTTACATCTTGTGCATAGTGATTTATGTGGTCCACTTCTAGTTGTTTCATTCTCTAGTTACAAGTATTTATTAACTTTCATTGATGATTTCTCCAGACGCACTTGGGTATACTTCTTAAGACTCAAGAGTGAAGTCTTTAACATGTTCTTGGCCTTTAAGGCCTTTGTTGAGAAACTATCTGGACATCAAATTCTTAAGCTAAGATCAGATAATGGCGGAGAATATGTTAACAACAAATTCATCAACTTTTGCATTGAGCATGGAATTCAAATGCAACATATTGTTGCATATACTCCACAACAAAATGGTGTAGATGAAAGGAAGAATCGCACCTTAAAGGAAATGGCTAATTGTATGCTTCAATCTAAGGGACTTAGTCTTAATTTTTGGGCAGAAGCAATTAACTATGCAAATTACATAGTAAATCACACTCCTACTAAGGTTTTAAAGAATATCACTCCAGAAGAAGCATGGAGTTCAATTAAACTAGATGTAAGTCACTTTCATGTTTTTGAAAGTGAAACATGGGCCCATATTCCAGATGAGAAACATAAATCTTTAGAACCTATGAGCGAAAAATGTATTTTTGTTGGATATTCTGAAGATGTAAAAGGATATAGACTTATTCCACTTAAGTCCAAAAATGTTATCATTAGAAGAGATGTAAATTTTGTTGAAAATATATTGGCCTACGAGCCTAGTTCAGTGGACGTGCCACCTTTCTCTATACCTTTTACTTCTGAAAATATTTTTTCTTCAGATGACGACAATGAGGATGACAATCCTCCCCCACATTCTTAGGATCCTCCTTCAGCTCCTTAGCTTCCAAAATGAGTCCGCGCTACTCGGGATGCAACATGTGATCTTGTAGGTGATCCTATAAATCAGCGATGTACACGTTCTTAGTTTGATAGAGCCTCTTCTTTACTAGCTCAAGCTTCAACGAATTATGATCCTAACACCTTTGAAAAAGCTTCAGGCCATCTAGATTGGGACGTAGCTATGAATGAAGAATATCATTCATTATTGGCAAATGATACATGGGATCTTGTTCCTCTTCCAAAGGGAAGAAAACTTGTTAGATGTAAATGGGTTTACAGAACCAAGTTTGGATCAGATGGAAAAGTTGATAGACATAAAGCTCATCTTGTTTCTAAGGGCTTTTCACAAGTCTAAGGCATTGACTATACCAAAACCTTCTCCCCTGTTGCCAAAATGAACTCTATCTGCCTTGTTCTTTCCCTTGCTGCCTCTTTCAAATGGGAAGTCCATCATATGGATGTTAAATCTGCCTTCTTGCATGGGGACTTGTATGAAGAAATCTATATGGAACAACCTACTGGATTTATACAAACAAACTCCAGCCTTGTATGTCGGCTTAAGAAATCCCTTTATGGTCTCAAGCAAGCCCCTCGGGCTTGGTATGCCAAAATCGATGGCTTTCTTTTATATACTGGCTTTTCTAGGTGTCATTCTGACAATACTGTTTACACCAAGAAAGTGGGTAAGTATCTTATCATTCTTGTTATTTATGTTGATGATATTATCCTTACTGGTAGTGATCCCAACCTTATAAACCATGTGAAGTCCAACCTTAAAAAGAAGTTTGAAATGACAGACTTAGGACACTTGCATTATTTTCTTGGTCTTCAAGTCTTGCAATCTAGGGAAGGTATTTCTCTTTCCCAGTCCAATTATGCTTGTGATCTTCTATGCTACTTTCACATGGAAGATTGTAAGCCAACCCCTTCTCCCTTTCAGTCTCGAGTCAAACTTTCAGTCACTTGTACTTCCTATGAAGTTGATGCTACCTTATACCATCAACTCGTAGGAAAACTTTTGTATCTGACCCATACTCGTCCTGACCTTTCCTTTGTTATTGGCCTCATTGCTCGGTTTATGCAAAACCCACATGAAATTCATTGGAAAGAAACTAAAAGAATACTTCGTTATGTTCGAGGTATAGTTCAGTTTGGGATTCATTACAGTGCAGAAGCATCTCCTCTATTGGTTGGTTTCACTAATTTCGATTGGGCTGGTGACCTTGATGATTGGAAGTCCACTGCAGGTTATGTCTTCACTCTTGGTTTTGGACCTATTACATGGGCTTGCAAGAAACAAAATTCCATTTCTCTTTCTTCAGCAGAAGCAGAGTATCGTGGTGCCGTAGAAGCTAGTAAGGAAGCCCCGTGGCTTCGTTAGATCCTGTCAGAGTTTTGCTTTCAGCAACAGCATCCGACTACACTTTGGTGTGATAATCAAAGTGCCATTCAACTATGCAAAGATCCAGTCCAACATCCACGCAGAAAACACATTAAACTACACATGCACTTCATCTGAAATCTCATTCATGACCATGTACTTGAAGTGAAATATTGTTCAACCAATGATCAATTTGCATACATCTTTAAAAAGGCTCTCACAGAGGCGAAGTTTACTAAACTTTGATTTATGGTTGGATTTCAAGAAGTTGTCACTAAGGGGGGATAGGCTCTAATGCCTTCTTCCTTCTCCTATTGTGTCATATTTGTACATCCTTCAATCCTATCCCAAGTTGTTTTTAAGGGTGGATGTTAGGATATTACGACACATAGGAAATAGTTAAGTATAACTTGGTCTAGTGTAGAGTTAGGTAAAGTGTGTTTCTTTACTATGTACATTTGTAACTTACAATCCGACGGTCACGATATGTTCTAGACATGAAGTGATCCAACGATTCATTCTCTCCTCGGTATTACCAACACTTGGTCCATGGCTTAGTACCCGATTGGTCCATGATCTCTATTTAAAGAGCATGGAGGGTCATTTGTAGGGTAACTATTCATGAGAGAAGCTTATATAAATTTTCTTTCTTTTATTAGTAAATTTCCTGAAGTGGCCATGTTGGCTCAAGCTGTGGAATGTTTCCCTCTTTGATGGTTTTAACCACGTCAAGAATACTGGTGTATTGATCTGTGATCTATTTGTGAGCGGTGTCCTTTGGTGTTCTATTTGAGGAACTTACCCTGTAAATTCCTACATGCCACTGAAAAGAGTGAGGTCGTACTTTCATCCTTCTGCTCATAGTAGGTTTCCCACTAGTCCTTGATGTGGAGGGCAGTTTTTAGAAGAGCAAAAGTAATATTTTCTCGGCTAGAAAATAATGAACAGAAAAATATCCTTATAGTAGATTTAACCATTTATCTATGGCATCTACATCTATTTGGCCCTCAAATATGGGAACATCAAAGTTTACTTGTACCTTAAAAGAAGTGGAGCCTCCAGAGTGACTCTTGGATGTGGATGCACCGTCGGTGGGCAACCGTTAAAGGATCTGAGCAAAGTTACCCACCATCGTGTTCCTTTGTTTATCGAGGGCCTCCTCAAACAATATATTGATAGGATCTCCTGCCCCATCATCTTTCTTTTCTTCCCACATGGGCAATCATCAGGGTTTGCAAGGATGATCTTGCAAAGGTTCAACTAGATCGAGCCCTAACTCCTTATATCTCGACCTTGTTGGTGACATGCAAAGAAAAACAAATAAAGAGCAGACCGCTCTAATACCACTGATCCGGATTTAAATAGAAATGCAACAAACTATAGATATAACCATAAATACAAATATGAAGTAGAAATAACACTTCATTTCATTAATATCAAATACTAAAATATGCTTACAAACATAATGGAAATAAGCCTAGCTTGGGTGATGGTAGCTTATCTCTGAGAAGAGATGTGGCGGCTACATGCCTCTGAACTGTGTTACAATGAGGCTCAAAGGCCTATTTATTATTTAGAAACAATGGGAAACCCTAAACATCCAAAAACCTAACCCTAGGAGATGAAGCACCAAACTATGGGCCTCATTTGGGTAAATTGGTAACAACAACTTCCCGGGGTCGTAACTTTGGCATACGATCTCCATTTGACGCACACAATACCGAGTTGTTACAAATATCTATTCAAGGACTACAACTTTTGAATGTATGGCATCGATCTATAACCCATTTTTGTCCCATTTTTCTCAAACAACATTGTTTAGGGCCTCAAAACGGCTCTGGAAGTTCAAGACCCGAAAAACTGCCAAAAAAACTAAATTGTGCTAGAAATAAGGAAACTGAAAAACTGAAAGAAACAATGGTGGGAGTCCAAGTGGAATAGGAAAGTGGCCACCAATATCCACCTGGATCAATCTTATTTATTTGGACTTGTATGTGGATGATATGTTGTTGATTGGAAATGACAAGAAAATCATCCTAGAAGTGAAAACTTAATTGTCCTCTAAATTTGACATGAAAGATCTTGGTGCTACAAATTTCATTATGCATGGAAATTAAAGAGAATGGGAAAAAAAGGAAACTCTAGTTAAATCAAAGTAAATATATTAAGACAATTTTACAGAGGTTTAATATGCAGGAATGTAAATCGATAAAGGTCCCTATTCTCGTAGATGTAAGTTATATATAGAATAATGTACCAAGGCATAGGAACATGAAGAGGACAAGTCTTGTGTTCCATATGTCAGTGTCGCTAGAATTTTATGTATGCAATTTTCTATAGTAGATCAAACATTACACATGTAGTGGGAGTGTTGAGAAAGCATATTTTAAAACTAGGAAGGAGCGTTGGACAAAAGTAAAGAGGGATTTTAGGTATTTTTGTGGCACTAATGGTTGTCACTTGGATGAGTAAGAGATAGTTTGTATTGGCACTCTCAACAATAAAAGTTGAATACATGGTAGTCACTCATGCAAGGAAGGAAGCATATGGTTGCAGAGATAATGTTCAAGTATTGGGTTGGTATAGAAAGATTTGAGGATAGATTGTGATATTTAGGATTTAATATTTTTAGTGACCCAACATATCATTCTAGACATTGCATTGATGTTCCATATCACTTTGTAAGAGATATGGTTGAAGAAAATAAGGTGTTACTAGTGAAGGTGGATGCTTTGAAGAATATTGCAGATTCATTAACAAAATATGTGATCATTGAAAAGTTCTCTTGGTGTAAATTGGCATCATTTCCCTAGATTGTTGATCATGTACTCTTGTGACCCCCTATGTGAAAAGAAAACAACAAGTGGGAGAATTTTGGGTATGCATTATATTATTTTCAAAAATATCTCCATGCATTGTATGTTGCACTAGGTGCAACAAGGATGACATCCCCCCTTATTTGGGGGGGTCATAGAGGGGGGTTGTTCCCATCTACTTAGGGGATTTGCAAGAGGGACGAATCCCCCCCCTATGAAAGGGTTCAAAGGAGGCATCCTCAAAAAAATAAAATAAAATTGAATTAAATAAATAATTAAATTGGGCAATTTTTGCTTTTGTTTTTGGTGGTTTTCATCACATGGTTTTCTCCTTTAGTTGTTTTATGGTGTGTCGTGGTTTAGCCCATGGTTTTATATTTTTGGTTAAGGAACTATGGTTGTGTTATAATCCAAAGAAAATGGATTGGAAATTTATGGATGTCATATGATATGCATATTGTATTGTAATATTATGAAGAAGAATATACTGGAAAATCTTTATATTTTTCCTAGTTTGAATTTCTAAGGTAAAATATTTTTGTTAGTGTGTGTGTTTTCCATCACATTATTTTTTTTTTAATAAGGATCTATCCATTTGTAACAACTAATTGTATAGGGTTAAAAAATACATGACTTCCACTAGAGATTGTGTGTCACTATGAGCCTAAAATGAAGTTAATGATAGATAGGTAGGGAGAAGAATAAGACGCATCTAAGATCTAATACTATTGTTGGGCATAAGATAATGGTAGAGAGAGTAAGATAAAAAAAAAATTGATTCAATATTATTATTAGATATGAATATAAGTAAAGCATTTGATCACCCTTGGATTCATCTTCTAATATGTATCTTGGACTCTCGAAGGCTATTTATATTCATCTATGACTCTTTGTATCCTTCCTCGGGAGAATACCATAATCCCTAAGGATTAGTTTTCCAAAAATTATGAATCATGGGGAAGTGTTAAAGTTAAAATAAATGAGAAACTTTGGTGATTGTTTCCTATAGTGTTGTTGGACATTGAAGTAATCCTTCTCATTAGATCTATGTTGGTGTGCTCTATTGTTAGTCAAGTTATTTCAAAGAAAATACTTTGTGTTCCAAATTGGGTTTGGTGCTTTGCTTCAACTCTAATATGGATCTCTATGTTCAATAGTTTTCCCTAGTTCAAAATACTAGCAGTCATGGGTTTGGGTATATCATCTTGTTTCTTTCAATTAGTCTTCTTATTGGGGTTGCTTTGAAATCTCAATTGCAGGTTTTGAAGGAGATTTTCAAGAAATTTTGGCTTTCCTTAAAGTGGTCCTTGGGCTTATAGTCAAATCCCACTCTAGGCTTACATGTTTCTTAAGCCTAGAAAGGTTAGGTTTGCCCATTTATATTTATTTTCTTTGAGTCTTCCTTTTGGGTGTTTACTATGAATTCCCTATTCAAGTGGTTGTGGGAATTTTGAAATATCGATTACAAGGAAACTCAAGAAATGGATAAAGTTTCATGTAGGCATGAATACTTTATTAATAGAAATAGGAAATCCATATTTTCGATAAAAAAAATTAGGTTTATGGATATGAGTAGCAATTCTTTTCTCAAAATTCAATGATTATGGACACCCTCTTGTAGCAAAAAATCTTACAAATTCAATAGGTTCTAGAAGCTAAATATTTAATGTTAATGAATATGATTTGTAATCTTAAAAGAGGGTTCTGAATTTTCTAATTATAACTTTAGAATGTTAGTGAAGTATGTACCTGATAATCCTAACAAATAGGAACCAATCCATCAAATGCTTGACGACATAGACTTGGGAAATCAGGGATCACACCCTACTAATATAGGTCAAGATGAGACACACAAGAAGCATGTTTTTCATTAATATTCCTTGTGTTCTATAAAATAATTTTGATTTTAGGCATTTTTTAGAGTCTATAAAAATAGAAAAAAATAAATAAATCCTTTGTGAAGGATAATGATACATATAATGTTGTGTATATTTCACTTGATAGTTCATCTTAACATATCTAATAAATATATACTAAAATTTTAAAATCTATACTATGAGGGTTAATTTTCCTTAGACTTTCTAGATTTATTAAATTATTGTTTCTACTTATGCATGCAATATATAAAATGCAGACAATAGAGGAAAAAAATAGAAAAATCACTCCCAAAACCACAATAAAACAGGATATTACTTCTTAAACCCTTTTGGAAGAAAACCCAACTGGAAGGTGATGCTTCTTGTTAGGTAATTTTTTTTAACATGGTATCACCTAGGTTCGATTCCCATGATTTATGTTGGAAGGGTGGTGTTGGAATAACCACCACACTTATGATAATTAATGACATGGATTGACTGTCACTTTGGAAACATAGGACTACTTTTCCACTTAAGGTAATGTTACATGTTTGGAAGTTTACTAATGACAATAGTTTTTGGTGTAATCGTAAACCTCAACACTGCTTTTCCCTCTCTTTCTATAAATGGAAATGGTCTAAATACAGAGTGAGACATGTGGCCCATGGGTTGCTACAAAATAAAAAACTTCACTATTCTTCCCTCTCTCTATCCACTCTTAGCTACTCTTCTCTACCATGGGAAAAATGCATTACAATAGAATATGTTTGACACCTAATCCTTTATGGGTTGGTGTGGAATGTGAACAACCGCTGGAGTCCAAGAGACCACTTGGTATATGAATCCAAGGGTCATGCCATGTACTATAAATATATATCATGTCAATAATATATGCAATCTAATGCTTATCATTTACATTAGTTGTTTTCATTCCATGTGAGTTTAACATGGTATCAAAGCTGCAGGTGTATTCCTTCCTTGCCCAAATTTGAGCCACTTATTTTTTGGCCTCTCTGTGCATGTCATTTATGCCAACAATTCTGAATTTCATAAATGTTTTCTTCGCTAAATTCTAGCTATGATATCTGCCTAGTAACTCCTATCTACTGCCATTTTCTATGCTCCTGCAAACTAATGGAAGTTGTGCGCTCTTTCTCCATTCCACGTTCAAACGTTGCCTCTACATTTTAGTTGTGCCTTAATTCCAATTCTATGCTCATGGTGTTTGAAGTCTTGAGAAATGCATTGCAACAGTTCATGTGAAATTAATTGAAGAAAAACATTAAATTTCTGATCGTGGCAGCTATAATTGAGGCTACACCACAAATAAGTATCAATCCCTTTGTCACAGGAGCATTCTGAAATCCAAACGGTCATGCGATCATTTTAATTGATTTTTGTCAGAAATTGAAGGAGACTAATGGATAAAATGGTGGTAAAGTTGAGGATCCGTGATGCAGGGATGGAGGAATTAACGAACGTCGGTGTCAGTTATTCAAAAATGGAGGTCAGTGACTCATTTTCCTTCGTCAACAGGGACAAGGTTGAAACCTTTGTTTCTCTTGCTTTGTGACATGGTTGTTTCTACGTTAAATTTGATTGATTGTTGTTGTTGTTAATAGCTTTAGCTAGTGCAAAGACCACTAAAAATATTCAAGCTCAAGCTAGCCATTCAACATATGTGTTAGCTGAGAATCTTTCTCTAGTTGCATATCCCTGAGATATAGTTGTAGTAGCTATTTGTGATCAACAGTCGAATCGACAAAGGAATACCAAAGAGTCCCTACTTCTAGCGAAGCAGTCTGCTTCAAGCCACTCTACCTCTGCCTTCTAACTGAATTCTCTGTGGCCTTACGTTTTAGCCCATTTGCCTCAAGCCATTGCATATCTTGTCCACAAACCATGGATTTGAGACCAGCTACAAATGTTCGAACCATGACACCCTGCACGGATCAGTCATGGTGATTTTCGTGGTCCCCAAGATCGTTTTCACCCATCGACATGTGTTATGTGTTTCTCGCATGGAAAATGTAGAGTTGAATAGTTAAATGCAAATTGTTGGTTCTATGGTGTGAAATTGCTACAGTGTTGAACCTTGGTCCTGAACTATGGTTCTTCGCTAACTTGTAAAGATGACTTGGGAACACAGTTTAATTAGTCCTGGAATTGTATGGTAACACAGTTTTGAAGACCATATAAGGTGATTTGTTGGCTCTTTAACATCAGTGGTGTCATTGGTTCATCATTGTGCATTGGCAAGAAGGTATCCCATTTTCTGTGGTCGTATAAAACTCCAGTAGCCATAATCTAGGCCTGTGGAGTAGCCACATTGCCTTTGTTGTTTGCATTACTTATGGTGTGCATTAACACTCTCGATTTATAAGTGTGTTGAAATTGTCTATGGATTGAATGATGCGATCAAAACTGGTATATATGTGTTGAAGATCCGTGAGAGGAGGGTGCAAGTTCGATTAACCGTGATGAGATTCATGATCATGAGGCATTGCAGTTATTGTTGGAGTTTGGCTCCAGTAAACTGAAGGTAGAATATTTGCATTCCTAAAAATTGCAATCACAAGATTGGAAGAAGCAGTCACCAAGTAGAATTTCCTTGCATGTAAATTGTAGTTTTTTGGATACAACATTTAATCAAATCTTTGCAGAACTATACCAAGCTGATCATTCACCACTTATATGTGAGAACATATGTTACAATTGGTGGTTGCTTCTTTGAACTATGTATAAGCAAATGAATCTTTGTCTCTACGCCCATATCTTTGCGTCATTTCCACAAGTGATGGTAAAGATCGCTCACAACTTATTGTTTTGAGAATGTTTTAATTTGTTTTTTTTCATATATAGCATTGGACATGGTCAAGAGTCCAATAGAAGCTTGATACTCATCCTATAGTTACATCTATTTAGCAGTGGGAACTATTTTTATGTGTGCAAGCCAACACCATTTTTTTGCTTCAATTATTGTGAAATGGATCGACTTGATGATGCATTAGGGTTGTTAAAAACCTTAATTGATTCCAATGTTAATGGGATGGTAAACATAAATAGGGAAACTCTTGCTAACATTAGAACCTGTCTACAATATGCACAAGAAAACATTGAATTTTTGTAGCTTGAATCACACTTACAGTGAGATGAGCTACAACAGCATAATCATCATCCTGAACTTTTTTATGTTCAAAAAAATTCCCTTTTTGAGTCAGAAATTGACTCGCATCAAAATGAAAAAACTAATCAAGACAATAAAGTTGATGTTGATTCAAGAGCAGATGTGCATGTAGATTTAGAAGTCCATCCTACACTTCCAAAGCCCATCATCAGACCTTGGGAAGAGTTTTTCCATAACAAGTACAGAACAGGTCTTGGATATGATAAGGAGGTTTCCTTTCACATTCCAGATTACTCAAAGCCCATCTAGTTTTAGAGTGTTGGATTCCTTCATGATAGTTCACCTTCACCTGTTCCAGATTATGCTCCTCCACATTTACAGCTAAAAGTTGTTAAATGCCAACATGTGACTGATTTGGCCATATGAAATATCATTGTTTTGATCTTCATCCATGTGATAATTTTCATAAAAGCACTCATTCTTCAAACAGATGCTTCAAAAACAAACCTCCTGCAAGAAAAAATATTCATCTTGGATGGATCACTTCTTGGAAATGGGCTTCAACAGCCAAGAAGATATTTTAGTCATATGTCAGAACTTGTTCTAGAGTATTGAACAATGTTGTAGTTGATTTTTCTCCATCATATCACCTTGTATCTGACAGAGGGGGGAGTGATGGTCATTTACAAGATTCAAAGCCACATCAAGCGATCTTGAGCCACAACCTGCCATACCAAATTCAGTGTTGTAGCCAGAGACAAAGATGCCCCTGATCATGCCTTCGGTTGATGATCAGCCTTAAACCATCTATGCAGGGTTGAGACATCTCTTCAAAGAATTGGGGACACTTCCTCTAGCAGAAGACTTCATCTTCTTTCCAGTTTTGGAAGAGTTCCATGAATTGCATTAAGCATTCCTGAGTTGGTGGTCATCCTTAAACCATCACAGGCTGAGACCTCCTTTTTTAGGTTGAGGTTTTCTCTTTTTATATGGGGTGAGACCTCCCTTTCAAGGTTGAAGGTTTCCCTCTTCAAAACATTAGGAGCACTTCCTCTAGCAAAAGACCTCAGCTTCATGCCAGATTTGGAAGAGTTCCGGGAACTGCACTAAGTGTTTCAGTATTGGTGGTTATCCTTAAACCACCCCCTTATGCCAACATTTCAAAGAGAACATTCATCCTAGTTCTGCCATGCATTTTTTTCACTTTTTGTATTATAGTTCTCTTCTTGGACTCATACATCCCCCTTCGGATTAAGGGGGAAATGTTGGACACCTAATCCTCTATGGGTTGGTGTGGAATGCGAACACCCACCGGAGTCTAAGAGACCACTTGGAATATGAATCCAAGGGTCACACCATGTACTATAAATATATATCATTTCAACAATATATGCAATCTAATGCTTATCATTTACATTAGATGTTTGCATTCCATGTGAGTTTAATAGAATCAAACCATGTGTCCTCCTAGTGGCCCAGTTATAATACAGCCCGATAAATAACTATGGGTTAAATTTGACCCTCAAACCTCAATATGAGTTATAAATTGAATATTCTAGAGTATTCTTCATCATGGTCACATGTATAGCCCTTTTTCCATGAGTAATTGGGTTGATGTATCATCCTCTTGAATCATGATGGACATAAGGTGGACTTTTGAGTACCATAAATTTTGCATACAAACTTTGTTTGATATATTTCTTGAATTGTTAGAAAGGTATCAAAGTGTATAATAGAACCAAGTGATATGGTATAAATAGGAACTTTTGTACCCCAAAAAAAATCATTAAATGCCTCAAAATTCCTCCAAAAAGATTTAAACCCCAAATCATCAATTTGGGACCTGCCTGTAAAAATGGTCCCATGAGTTAATTCCTCCACTTTTTGGACTTTGAAATCATTGAGATGGATGAAAAATAATATAGTGATCCAATATGGATAATCCCATGCCATTTTGGGAGGCTTTTAGTCCCAAAAAATATTTTACTGGATGATGTGAGGAAACTTTTCCTCTACCCTTTCCCTAGGGCACCATTTAACCTTTCCTGGAAGATGTCGTTTCAAGCCAATTTTCCAAAGGTCATGTTTCCCTTTCTTGTATTTCTATACCTCTTCGATAAAGTTGTATCCTCTGTCAACTCAACCTAATCATCTAGTGTCCTCAATAGAAAGTAGGACATGTTCCTCTTCTAAATCCAACATCGAAGGCTCATAGAATTTCATATTTTCCATATTCACTACTAAGTAAATGCACATGTATGGAGGTATACTAAGTCGAAATCCATTATCTCCCACCTTTTCTAGTATCCAGAAGGGACCATATCACAGAGCCTTGATTTTATTACCAAGACCCTGTAACCTCTCCTTGTTCAACTGTAACCATACTATATCTCCCACTATGAGTGACTTCTCTATTATGTGTTGAGCATGCCTAGCCTTGTATTTTTCCTATGACTTATACATTGTCTATTTTACATGTATATGGATATGCCTAATGTTCTCAATAAAATTTTCAACCCTTAAAGCATCCCCTATAAGATCATTCCCCACTCCTTGTTTCCCATATGCAATATCCAAAGGTGAAGGTGACAAGTATCCAAAATAAGTTTCAAACGTGGACTTACCAATAGAGGTGTTGACTGCTTTGTTATAAAAAATTGTATACACATAAATTTATCATCCCAAGTCTTTGGATACTTCTAGTTTTAACCCATCAAAATTTTCACCAAGTCTTATTGACTACTTTTTGTTTCCCATATATCTTTTAGTGGAATGTTGTATACCTCTTCAACTCTGTTTCCATATTCTCCCATAATATAGTCCAAAATGTGAGAAACCTTGTATATCTATCTGAAACGATGCTCTTTGGGATTCCAAAGTGCACCCAAACCTATCCAAATAACAATTTCGATGTTTCTTTCTCTTTGATGGTACTTTTACAGGGCGCGAGGATGCACATTTATTTAACTTTTCAACTACATAATCTTATGAACCTGACTACATCTTGAATCCTAAGCCAATACACATGCCTTTGTAAGTTGGTAGTTTCCTTCCCTACACCAAAATTCCATGCAACCTTGAAGTTGTGAGTCTCTCTTATTAGATGCAATTGCTCACCTTTAGGTACACATAACGTATCTAGCCTATAGAGTAACCCATTCTAAAGATGATAGTCAACTATGTTATCTCATTTGTCTATGTGACTCTAGTTCTTGCAACTACTAAAACACCTCCTTAAAGTCCTCATCCCTTGTATATTCCTCTCTGTACACAATATGGGTGAAAGGCTCCATGTGCATCAAAGTTCCCAAAATTGTGATATTTAATGTTGGTGGCCTTAAAATCATTTTGACCAACTTGTTTGTGTTACCCCTCTTATATTTAATCACTAAATGAAACTGATATAAAAACCCCATTTACTTGTAATGCTCAATCTGTTGTAACTTACTCTGGGCTTGTAGGTACTATAATGGCTAATGATTTGTGTGGATTACTGTCTCTTTTCCCTTCAAGTAGCGTTTCCACCTTTTGATAGCTTATAGCATGGCATAGATCTCTTTGTCGTAGGTAGGTATTTTAAAGCCACCTCGTGAAACACTTTTGAATGGTGGAATATAGGCCTTCCTCCCTACATAAACACCATTCCCATAGCATATCCACTCACATTTGTCTCCACTTAAAAGGGTTATTGAAACTTTGGTAATGCAAGAACCAATGTTTGACTAATTTTCTTCTTTAACTCCTCAAAGGATTTTTGTTGAGCCTTCCCGCATTGGAAACTATTGCCACTTGTTGTTATGGTGTGAAGTAGTTATGTTACTATTGAAAATGAGGCTACGAATTTATTCATGTATTGTGTTTCCCAAATAAAAATCATAACTTCAAAAACATTGGTAGGAATTTACCACTTCATGATAGCCTCCATCTTTGTATATCTATCTTCAACTCTCGTCCACCAATCAAATATCCTAAATACACCAAATATTCTTATTTAAACTCACATTTATTGAGATTTTTCAGCACTTGGTGCTTCTTTCATGTCTCGAGCACCTACATAAAATGTGATATGTGCTCCTCCCAGATAGCATTATATACCAAAATATATCATCTAAATAAATAATAACAAATGAATCTAGAAAAGGGTGCATCATGCCATTTATTAGCCTCATGACTTTCATTGATTAATTGCATAAACCAAATGACATAACTAGCCACTCATGAAAACCTTATCCGGTTCTTAAAGCATTTTTTCTTGGTATATTCTTCTCTAACTCCAACCTTATGATACCCTGATTTTAAGTCCAACTTGGTGACGTCATTTTCTTGTTGCAACTAGTCCAAAAAATCATCTATCCTTAGCAATGGGTACATGTTCATGAGTGTTATTTTGTTAAATGCCTTGTAATTGATGCACATTCACCAAGTTACATCCTTCTTAAGAAAAATTATGATAAGTGACCTACATGTTGAGGTACTTTGTTGAACAACACCTTGCTCCAATAGTTATTGCAATTGTTTCTTCCCCTTGTTTATTCTTAGTTGCATACTACCTATACATCCCAATATTTGGCAATGAAGAGTCTAGAAATAGTTGGATCCCATGATCCGATTCCATCTTGGGTGTTATCCCTTTAGGGCCATGGAACACTCCCTTGTATGCCTATAGAAACTTGCCTATTTGATATCGTTGTTCATTAGTGCACCCCTTCGAGGATGCCTTTTCTCTTCTACAGACTAAGTTTCTCTTAGAAATAGTAAAACATTTTTCTTTCTAGAACTAATTAGTTTCATATCTTGGTTGGCACTTACTAGTGGAATTTTAGACCTTCCTCTGTGCATGTTGGTGGTACAAAAATTTTTGTCCTTCATGAGGTTATACTGGTTGGCTTTCCACATGAAGATTGCATCCCACATGTACGTATAAGGACTCCTAAACACCACTCTAACATCCAACTCTACTTCATTAATAAAATAAACACTTATAACAAATTTGATTTTATACTATTTTTTTACCTTGATTCCCGCATCATTATATACCCATCTTAATGAATATGGGCTACGATGATGTCAAACCTCCAATCCCAATTTGTTGACTAGCTCTATTATAATTAGGTTTTCCTGTGATCCTAAGTTGAATAGAGAATATCATCTTCTTGACCTATATATTTATATGGAGGAGTTTGGTTATCTCCTTCTCTTCCTATTACTGAAGGATACTCAGGTTCACCCCCTTCTACACTAATGTACAGACAATTTTCTCATCCACGCTTAAATTGTTTTCCACCCGATTTCTCAAATCTATGGCTATAAGATTTTTCTTCTTTTCATATTTCTTCTAATCCTCTGTATTGAGTTCTAAATGTAATTTCCAACACTTATCCTCTATATGAACATCATTGTTAAATTGGTTGTAGTGGTTGCTACAATATTTGCATTGCTGTGTTGTGGTTGTTTTTTCTGTCCTTCCCCACTTTCCATTTCTTCTTCCCTTCTTTGGAAGCATCATGTTTTTCCTTATTCTTTGAACCACTTGATTTCCCTTCCTTCAAGCATGTGTTTTCTAGGTATTATTCCCATACATAAGCCTCATCTACAGTTCTAGGTTTGAACAACATCACTCACTTCTGCAGATGGCTATGTAGACCCCTTAGATACTTGAGGAGTATTTTTGGGTTCTTGGGAGATATAACCAACATTATTTCTATCTTCTTGAATTATGTGGTGTACTCTTGTACACTCTACCCATGTCTCTGCTTGGAGTAATTCCACTAGATCTACTGGTCCTCTACATACCTTATAGGGTAGAATTGGAACTTTATGAGAATTTTGAAATCCTTCCACTTATTGACTAGGGATCCCCCTCTAGCCTCATGGTTTTCATGCCGATTTTTTATCAATTCATGGCATGGATATCTAGTCTCAAATGAGTAAAAGACTCTTTTTTGGTCTTATTCTATGTGATGAATTCTAAAATAAACCTTTGACTACTAAAACTAGTGATTTAATTTCAAAGTGTCAATCTCACCTTGATATGGCTTGATGTTGACCTTCACTTCCATCTTAAAAAGTTACTATTAATGGTTCATGGAACTCAAATTGGGTTGCTATTTTTTGGGTTCTCTCTTAGACTCCTCCTTTGGTTCTTCTCGATACCTTAATTTCCCCTCTAATATGACCTCTGAGTTAAACCTATGTCTTCTCTGATTCTAATATTATTTGTCAGAGCCTCCATGAGGAGATTCATACTACAACTGATATCTATGACCTATTATTTTATCCTTGTGAATATATCCTCTATCGTATCTCGAGTTCACTAATAGATCCATTGGTCATGACCAAGGTTTTATGATTGTTTGCTAAACCGATCTAGATCCCCTACAACTCCCCATAGTATTGTCAATGGAACATGGGTTTGTTATCGATATGATCTGTAAAATTCCATGGATATTCCACTAAATAGTTCATCATAATAGATTTGATAAAGATTTACTGAAACTCAAAAGATCAATATTCTGAGGGTTAATTTTCCTTATAATTTATGGATTTATTAAATTATTTTTTCTTCTTATACATGCACTATAAAAGAATGTGGAAAATAGAGAAAAAAAATAGAACAACCACTCATAAAACCACAATAACACAAGATATGACATGGGAAACTCTTCTAGGACAAAACCCATTTGGAAGATGAGGCTACTATGTTATCTCTTTGTTTGAGTGGAAATGGTGCAAATACAAAGGAGTGAGACTTGTGGACCGTGGGTTTTTACAAAACATAAACTCTCTCCATTCTTCCCACTCGTTATTTACTCTCAACTACTCTTCTCTACTATGGAACAAAATGCATTATAATAGAATAAAACCCCTTTTTCTCCTAGACAACACAACCTGGTAACTAACAATGGGTTAAATTTGACCCATTCAACCCTCCATATGAGTTACAACATGACTCTTCTATAATCTTATTCATCGTGGTCACATAATTAGCCCCCTTTTCCATGATTAATGGGGATGACATGGGATCCTCTCGAATAATGGCGGAAAAAAATAAGGATGTCAACTTACAGGTGGAATAACTTTTTCATATGAACTTTGTTTGATATTTTTCTTGCATTGTAGGAAGGTATCTAAGTGTAGAAAAGTGCCAAGGGGTCTTGGATAAGAAAGATATTTTTGACCCCTTAAAACTTCATTAAATACCTCAATCTGCTTTAAGAAATTTTTAAACCCCAATTTGCCAAATTCGGACCCAACAATAAAAATGGTCCTTTGAGCTTACTCCAATTTTTCCACTCTAATAGCATCAAGATGGATGAAAAATAATTTAATAATATAATACAGATCAAACAATTTAAACTTCTTTATAATTAACATGTATTGTTTGATGGTTATGTTAGCTTTTTTTGTTAAAGAACAACTACTTTTTGTATTATTATGCTATCCAACTCAACTTTGTCCTATTTTTAAAACAAATATTACCCAATCCTATGTTTAAAAAATGCTCATTTTTCCTCCATTTTTTTATTTTCTTATTTTCTCTCTTTTTCAATTTATTTTGAATTTTAATTCTTTTGTTTTATTTTGGACTTTCTTTTATTATTTTTGTGATTTTTTTTTTTTAACGTGCACACAAACACATTACTTATTTGGATTTGCTTTGGGGTTTTTATCATTACATTTTTGTTTGCTTCTTCTATATTTTTTTTTTTGTCTTTTTATGATTTTGTTTGCAACAATGTAAATTTTTAGGCCATGATTTCAAAAGCAGCAATTTTAAGCTTGAAACAAAAAAGATAAGGTAATGTTGGTGGCAACCATGTTTCAATTTGGAGGTTTATATTTTGAGGTTTTTTTCTTGGGATTTTTATTCTTATATTTGTGTATGAAACAACATCATTTATGGCCATCAATTCAAAAACATTTTAATTTTAAGCCTGAAACCAAAAGATGGCAACATTTGTGGCACCACTTTTCGATTTGGAGGTTGATTTTGAAGCTTATATTCACAATGGTACTACTATTAAGACCACAATTTCAAACAAATAATAATGCTAGCCTCTAAAAAAAAGGGTGTTATTTATAAGACCATTTTTTATTTAGTGTTTGACTTTAAGGTTTCTATTCATAATGGTATCAATTGTTAGTGCCCCAATTTCAAACAAATTGTATTTTTAACCTCAAAAATACAAAGAGGTGATCATGGAGAACCACCATTTGATTTAAAGATTTTTTTTAAGTTTTTTATTTGCAACTTTATAGGTATTTAATTCCATGGTGAAACGATGATTTTGGGAACCTTTTTTATTTTGAGGGTTGATTTTGATCTTTTGACTCCAAAAATGGTTATTTAAGGTTAAATTTCTTGCTTTGGGATCGTATTTATCATCAAGTTGGTAACTAAGTTTAAAACATGTGCAATGCAAAGGAAACATGTGGTGTGTGGTGCAAAGGCGAAGGATGATTTGTGAATGTCAAAAGCTCCATACCCTAAACTTTATAACAAGGGCGTGTAAAGGTTGTGCGCAATGAATAGATAACACACAAAAACATGCTATAGAGGAGAAGGTAGAGAATAGAATAAAAGAGAGGCCCACCCCTTAGATGGAAGAAAATGACTAAGGCCCGAGATAAAGGGATTCTATCCAATATATAACTTGAGAGGTTTTCAATTGGATTTAGCTTGGATGGTTAGGAGAAATAATGTTATCCTGCCCACCCAGGTTTGATTCCTGCATGTGACATCTTGAGTTCATAATGAGTATATTCTTGTAATGGCTATAAGCCTTATTATCTAAGAGTCCCTCTCGGACAAAAATATTTATGTTCCTCATATGGAATATAAAGATATTTCTTCAAAGAAAAAACTTAAGAGGTCTGGCCTTAGGATTATAATGAAGAAAGAAAAAATGGAATCCATGGGGGCTTTGAATTAGTAAAAAGCATATAAAAATTGGTGATGTTTAGTGCCCCTTAAGCTATCCCTAGGAATTCAAAAACCCCATTAAAACCATATTCCTTGAGTCAATAATGGAAAATGTGGAGTATTTATACTTACATTGATAGGCATGTCTATTTTGGAATAGGGATTCCAAAATTTTATTTTAGTTATTAGTAATTATTAGGTGGATGGTAGGGATTTAATCTCTACAGAATATTCAAGAATATTATTAGTAGTAGTCACATATCAAAGATTGAGATTTATCTCAAAAGTAGTTCTGCCCTTTCTCCCTTTATAATTAAAGTAATTAATTTTTAAAAAATGGCATATGGACAAGTATCATATGAACTGAGTTATGGTTTTTTTGGCATGTTGTATTGACAAGCCATGGCATTGGTCTGTGGTATTGTAACAAAACTTATTTATAGGTTACTAATTTCCATGATAAGGTGGGGGTGAATCTCCATGTTTAAGAATATTGTTACATGTTTTTATAAATTTGTACATGATTAACATACATAAAATGTTTTATAATTAATTAATTAATAATAATAATAGTAATTAAAGTTATAATTTAGTTTATTTTTATGATTTTTTTTAATCTTTGCAATGTGAGATGAAATGTTTTGATAATTATCATGGATTAATTCCTATCATATTTTACTAACCATTTAATTTATATGGCCACACTAGTTTATTTGTATTTAAATGTGATACAGCCACTCAAAAAACATAATAAAAATTTTACGATGCTTTTTGCTTTTTACTTTTTTAATTAATATATAATTTAATTGTGTTGTGCACAATTATTATAGTTTAATCTAGATAAAAGTACTACAATGGAGTTGCAAGTATAAAATAGAAAATAATCTAATAGAGATCATAATTTCTATTTCTAATATCCAATTTGGGAAAATTTAGGCATTGGATTTTTTCAAATAAGATGATAATTAAAGGGTAAATTACAAAAAGGAAACTTATATTTTCCCAAGATAATTAAAATCACAAACCATATTCTCAATTAAACAAATAAATGGTCAAAGTGAGTGATGCATAATACCTTTGGATTTATGAAGTAACTATTATGAGCATTCTCTAATATACCTTAAACTAGGAGGGCCCTTGGGATGAAGATATGGATGTATAAGAGGCATAAATGAGCCTCGAATGATTTCACACCTTGTATAATAGGGTAGTCATGGAAATATGTTAGTACTATATAATGAGAAAGGATACTCAATACAAGAGCATAATATAAATGTTTGGTAGCTAGCAAGCAAGCAAATTACCATAGTGAAAATGGTTGAAATCTCTTTGCATATTTGATTTAAGGTTAAAAAGTAACAAAGGGGAAGATCCAAGATTGTTGGTGCCTTAAGCACAATAATTCATACTAATGAGCCAAGTAATTACAACAATATATGGACTCATGAATTCTCTAACTTACTTATATTATTAGCTAAGGGAAGGTAAACTTATGAAATGTTGTGCATAGTTTATGCAACCCGCAAGGCTTTCAAATTACTACCTTTAATTTGCATTGTTAATTCTTATTAATGGAAAACAAATTGTGCATCTATTCTACAATTAAAAGCCTAACCTAGAAAGGGCTCAAGTGTTTGCAACATGATTCATCCAAGTAAATAATGCCCTTCGCTCTTTAGGATGATGCTTCAAAATCCCTTCAGTCTTCAAAAATGGAAACAAAATATTTGAAAAGGAAAGAAATATTACTTAAGAAATAAATACCATAGGATTGAATGTTAATTAATGAAGAACAAAATAAATAATACAAAGATAAATCTACTCTACAGTGAAATGAATATTATAATAGATCCTCCCACCAACCACAAGGTTGTGGTATGTCAATGGAGGAGCTTAACAAGGAAAAATGAACATGCTAACCATTAAACTAATTACATGAATTATTATGTAGCCACTGAAGAATAGAATATGTAGACCTTATTAGGATTAAGGAACTTGATTCACACTTTAGATACCAAAAGTCCAAATACAGAGTTGACTAGACATGTAAACTAGGCTAGAAGTTCAATTAATAAACCTTTAAATGCACATTAGAAAACTTAAATAATATAATATAAACAATGGTGCATCATAAATATGCACACATCACATGTGGATTTTACCGTGGAAACCCTTAACCAGGAAAACCAACCAACCTTTCAACTTCATTGCTCTTTTATTCTTGACCAAATATCACATC
The DNA here is from genome assembly GCA_031772625.1 of Pinus tabuliformis. Lineage (NCBI taxonomy): Eukaryota > Viridiplantae > Streptophyta > Pinopsida > Pinales > Pinaceae > Pinus > Pinus tabuliformis. Next base: position 804,589,541 of record CM062810.1, read on the forward strand.
CAGATTAGAATGAATGCCAAACTTGGTCCACACCTAAGACCAATGCACTCATACATCACTCGATATCTACTAATTGTGATTATCCATCATCATCATCATCATTTCATCATCTGTACATCACACTTTATTTATAGGCATAGAAAACACTAATTCATAATTTCTCAAATTAGTATAGAGGACTAAAGATCATTGGCTAAGATCCTGGGATCTTGGGATTCATAACCATTTTCTGACTAGTTCTGAATATAATCGATTTCATTCAACCATTTGTATCAGTTAACTATATGTGTGTGCTTGACTACGATTACTTTAATTACTCCAATCAATTATCATCTTATGTCGACTTCTCGACTACCCATCGACTTTGTCTGATGTAACTACCCTTGACATGACCATCGCTCTATCGACTCAACTATTGAATTATATTCTCATATTTTTGACTTTGATTTTCCCATTGGATTACTATTGCTAGTCAATTATTTCCAACCAGACTTATTGATGTCCATTCCTAGTCATGTTACCTAACTAGTCAATATTGACTAAACTATGGTTGACTAAGATTATCTGCAAAGATTACAACAAGAATTTTGAGGTATAAAACAGACCTCCTAAGGAAAATAATAGTAAAAATAATATAATTATAATAATGAATTTTTAAAGAAAAAGAAAGGAAACTACTTTTTAATTGTATTTTTGTTTAATCTCCTATTAGGTTTACTCAAATGTCAAGTGTAGATACTCATTGGATGCGGAATTAAATTCCACATCCAAGGAGTACCCATGTTGCATACTTCAAAGTATACCCACATTGAAAAAAATTAAAATACATGAAAAAAGTGTATTCAAACACGTTTTTTCATGTATTTTCATTTTTTTCAATGTGGGTATACTCAAAAGTATGTTAAGTGGGTACTCATTGGATGTGGAATTTAATTATATATCTAATATGTGTCTACACTTGACATTTGAGTAAATTTATAGAGAGATAAGCCAAAAATACAATTAAAAAAAATACTTTTCTTCTTTTCCCTCCAAAATATTTACCCGTTGGGATGACATCATCGTCTTAAATCCTATTTTTTCTCCAAAAGTTAATTTTGTTAGTACATTTTTTGTTTTGAGGCCCATTTTTTACCTCAAAATTCCCCTAACATAATATTGTGCCTTTAATGAGATAATGAATTTCTTTAAGAAGTTTCCACAGATAAATTCCACAAAAAATAGATCAACCAAATGTAAAGATACACAACAATAAATTCAGCCAATTATTTTATTTATTATAATAAGAAAATACATGTTGAAAACTGATCTAAATGCCAAAACCAGTTTACTAGAAACTTGGTTGATGGTGATGAGTGTTCAGAAATGGCAACAAAAAATTCCAGTTTAATTTGTCCTTGAATTAAACTGTGAATTAAAATCGAAATATATTCTCATAACACCTTGTAAATAGTTAATTAAGTTTAATTAACTCAATTAGCTTAGGAATTTGGAGTTGGAAGTCTTTCTGTAGTCATGTATATGTTCTCCCTAAATGTTAGGGGTCCAAGATGAGTTTATTTGAGCTGTAATTAGACTAACTTAGTTTATTGAGTTATGGACAGTTAAATTATTTCTAACTATTTGTGGAAGTAATAGAGGACTAATAGTCAGTTGGTGCACTAGTGCATCCAAAAGTGTTACTCCAGTTAATTGAAGATTCCCTCATGAGAAACTCATGCATGTCAGTTCAGAGAAAGACCCAGTTGAGACTAGAGTGTAGGGATAGTGTACTATCAATTGTATGATTTACTGAGTTGTAAATATCATGCATGCAATCAAAGAAGGACCTATGTTTGGATTGCGTAGTTTTGGAAGCATGAATTCCTTTTAAATATGAGCTATTCATCCCAGGAATTACATAAGAGATTAGGGGCTTAGAAGGAAGTGGAAATTGGCTAAGTGTTGGCTAATAGCAAGCTTGTGAGGTAGAGAGTTGAGCATACTTGTGCAGAATTATTCTAGTAAGAACAAACTTTATATCTTCACTCATATTTTTGATTTAATGCAATACAGATAGGCGGGGTTTTGAGCAGTGACTTTCCATAGGAAAACTTATTGTGTTATGTGTCATTTATTTCTCTTCTTCTTGTTCATATTGTGATCGTCGATCTATTGGCTTCCGCTGGTTGAAAGTAGAAGTAGATTCTTGTCCTGTGCTTTAGTAAATTGCATGAGTTTGTGAATTAATAGAAAATTCTACATGGTATCGAAGTTGAATTCAATATACTAGAGGAGATTTCGAAGTTTGGATTTTTGGGTTATAGGTGAAATTCAAATTTGCAATACATACTTCAGATGATGTTCTATGGTTTGCGGCTCAAGTATGTCTTGGAAGGTAGCTTGAATTTTATAGCTTGGAGGGACAGAATGGAGGTTGTGCTGGAGGATAATGGCTTGAAGGAATTCATTGATCAAGACATTCTTAAGCCAATAGCATCATACGCGCAGAATATGGTTGAATGGAAGAAGTGTGTGGCGAAGGCGAGGTGAATAATCCTTGAGGGAGTTCGAGACCACATTGTCTCAAGTCTCCATGGCAAGGAAACTCTGTATACTATGTGGAAATCATTGACGGACTTGTATCATCACAGTAGTGACCAAATGAAATTGGTACTGAAGGACAAACTTCGAAAAAAATGGATAAAGGCAAGACTATTCCAAAATACTTGACCAAGTTCACTCAATGTTGTGATGAACTTGGAAGTGTTAGAATCACGGTTGTCGATGATGATATGGTGAGTCTTTCTCTTATAGGACTCCCAAAGAGTTGGCATAGTCATCAAGACATTGTCAATGGTCGGAAGAAGCTACCAGATTAGGAACGACTACAGTCGATTTGATGCAGGATGAGATCAGGAGGAACACTAGGGATGGCTCTTCATCAAAGACTGAGGATGAAGAGAATTGTTCCTTAGCGATTAAGGTGAAGAAAGGGAAAGGGAAAGCTTCCCATTCCAAATTGGATTCTTGCCATGGATGTAAGAAGAAAGACTTGACAAAAGTGAAATGCTTTCATTTTCATGAGCTGGGCCATTTTTCTACAAATTTTCCACTCAATAATCCCAAGAAGAATTCCTCGGGAGGAGCAGTGGTTGAGGCTTTGACCTCTCATTTTGGATTGGACTTTTCCCTCATTGCATGCGTGGTGTCATAAATGATGGGAAGTGTATGGTACTTAGACAGTGGAGCTTCATTCCACATTACTGGCAACAAGGAGCTATTCAATGACCTGGAGGAGAAAGATCTCCAGATGCATATCAAGATGGGTGACAACAAGAGGTATCATGCTACTGGATTAGGCACAGTTTCTTTTCACAGGGAGCATGGGGCTCCACTCACCTTGAAGAATGTTATGTATGTACCCGGGTTGAAGAAGAACTTGGTATTTGTTTCCATTCTTGAGGATAGAGGCTATGATGTGATCTTCTCGAAATGAAAGGCGTTCCTTCGACACATAGCCACAGTTCAAGTAAATAAGATAGGGATTCAGGTGAAGAATCTCTATAAGATAGTGGTAGAGGATTGTGTTGCTTTGAGCACGAAAGCAGAAATGGTGCAGAGCCGAGACGTTGGCGAGTTGTGGCACAAGCGATTAGATCACTAGCATCACGGGGCTTTGATGATCATGCAACAGATATCCACCAGTTTTCCCAAAGGTACACTAGACCAATTTGACACATGCAAGGGGTGTACTTTTGGTAAATACACCAACTATTCCTTTCACGACAAAGACAGTTGGGCAGAAGCTATTCTAGAGTGAGTCCATTTAGATGTGTGTGGACCATTCTCGAGAGCATCCATAGCCAAACACAAGTGTTTTTGTAGGTTTTAACCCCGTACAAAAATTACTTGCATATGAATTCTAAAAAATAAAAATAAACAATGGCGAGAGCATAAAACTTAAAATAGATATACATAGATATTTTCCCTTGGATCCCAAAACCAGGACTACCAGATTGATTTTTCAACATATTCCTTTCAATGTTACAATACATATATATACATGTCGAAGCATCCATAAACCCCACTCCATTAACCCTAGATTATAACATAACCATAGTTCCCTTGACCGGATCTACAAAATACCATGGGCAGAAAACCATCATGCCCAAAACCATGTTCTAAAACCATGCACAAAACCGTAGGTACATCCACCCACCTAATATAGGGTCCAAAAAAATTCCTCGGGGCGCTGCCCTGGACCCCATAGAGGGGGCCTACCACCCCCCTACTGTGCCCGACACAATGAATAAGGGGGGCTATCGCCCCCCCCGCGCGTGGGATTAGTTGTGGAAATAATATAACACACCCCCAACATTCTCCCACTTATTGTTTTCTTTCCACATGGGGCCACATGATAGCTTAGTCATTGGTTCAACCCTCCAACGCCCATTGTTTCTCTACACAAAGAGAACTTCTCAGTGCTCATAGACTTTGTTAATGCATCTGCAGTATTCTTCAAAGTATCCACCTTTTCCAGCAACACCTTTTTGTCCTCAACCATATCCCTTCCAAAGCGATATTGACTATCAATTTGCTTTGTCCTTGAATGATAAGCAGGGTTCTTTGCCAAGAAAAATACACTTTGAATGTCACAATATATCCTTATAACTCGTTGTACTAACCCCATACTTGAACAAAATATGTGCAACCAAATTGCTTTCTTGCTTGCATGAGTGGTTGCCATGTATTCCTCCTTTGTAGTTTAAAGTGCCGCTACAAACTGTCTCTTGCGCATCCAATTGACTGCACCTCCAATTAGGTTAAACACGTGCCAACTTGTAGATCTTCTATAATCCATATCTCCACCCCAGTTTGCATCAACAAAGCCACGGATGTCCAAACTCTATCCAATCCTAGTCTTCCTTGATAGCACATACCATAATCACTAGTGCCACAAAAATACTGGAAAACTCGCTTTATTGTTGTCCAATGATCCTTCCCTGGTTTTGACATAAACATACTCAATACTCCCAATGCATGTGTAATGTTTGGTCTAGTACAGACCATTTCATACATCAGGCTACCGACTGCACTTGCATATGGAACACGGGACATGTCCTCTTCCTCTTCTTGTGTCTTGGAACATTGTTCAGTAGATAACTTTACACTGGCAGGAATAAGAACCTTCATCAGTTTAATGTCATGCATATTAAACCTCTTCAATATTGTCTCAACATACTTCCTCTAGTTTAACTAGAGCTTCCTTTTTCTTTGATCTCATTTAATTTCCATGCCCAAAATATAGTTTGCAACACCAATATCTTTCATATCGAATTTGGAGGACAATTGGGTCTTCAATTCTTGGATAATTTCTTTGTTATTTCCAATCAATAACATATCATCCACATACAAGACCAAATAAATAACACAGTCACCAATTAATTTAAAATACACACAGTGATATACTTTGCTTCTGGTGAAGCCAAGTCCCAAAATATATGTATCAAATTTCTGATATCACATCCTTGGTAACTACTTTAACCCATACATAGACTCTTTTAACCTACATACCAATTCTTTCTTACACTTCACCGCAAAGCCTTTAGGTTGCTTCATGTAGATCTCTTCTTCCAAATCCCCGTGAAGAAATGTTGTCTTCACATCCATTTGTTCTACCTCAAAATCAAAAACAATAGCAACAGATAAAAGTAATCTAATAGAAGCTACCTTTGCAAGAGGAGAAAAAATATCACCAAAATCAATTCCCGGCACATGGGAATAAACTTTTGCTACTAATCGAGCTTTGTATTTCTCCAGCTTGCCTTCTACATTCATATTCTTCTTAAACACCCATTTACTACCAATGGGTTTTCTTCCATCCAGCAACTCCACCAAATCTCAAGCCTCATTTTTGTGTAAAGATGCCATTTCATCCACCATGGTCTCTTTCCATAGTTTTCCATCCTCTGAATCTATTGCTTCCCTAACAGTTTTGGGATCATCATCAATAATAGATAAATCAAAATTTGAACAAAAAGCAACTGGAATATACCTTTCTGGCTACCTTCATTCTTGAACTGATCTTCTCACAGCTAGAGTTTGTGGATCTTCATTTTCTAATTCCTCTTCTACTGTAGATTTTGATTCCTCCTCCTTTAGCTCAAACTCTATCTTCTCAGGTTCATTTGGTAGGACTTCATGTTTAATAACATATTTCACCTCTCTAAACACCACATCGCAACTGTACACAACCTTCCTTGTTTCTGGGTTCCAAAGCTTATAACCTTTTAAACCATACTTATACCCAATAAATATGCACCTTTCAGCTTTACTATTCAACTTGGTTCTTTTCTCCTTTGGAACATGTACATATGCATCACATCCAAATACCCTCAGATGTGAAAGAGAGGGTTTCTTACCATTCCGTACCTCTTGTGGAATCTTATCCTCCAACACTGATGAAGGTGATATGTTGACCAGGTAGCTTGCAGTCTCCACCACCTTTTCCCAGAATTCCTATCCTAACCTGGCACCACTGAGCATGCTTCTTGCCTTTTTCGTCAACATCATGTTCATTCTTTCTGTAACTCCATTTCACTGAGGTGTGTATGGAGTAGTCCTTTCACATGATATACCACACTTCTTACAGAACTCTTCAAATTCCTTCTTGCAAAACTCTCCATTGTTATTTGTCCTCAACACCTTTATCTTCTTCTCTATCTAGTTTTCCACCAAAGCCTTAAATTCTTTAAACCTGTCAAAGACTTCAAATTTCTTCCTAAGGAAATATATCCATGTATTCCTTGAGAATTCATCTATAAATGAGACATAGTACACAGACTTACCCAGCGATGGAACCGACACAGGTCCAAACTCGTCACTGTTCACAAGCTCTAATATTGTTTCTCCCTCTTACACTAGAGGGAAAACTCACTCGATTTTTTTTCCTATATACACAATTCTCACAGAAATCAAAATCCAAAGATAAATTAGACATACCTTCTATCATACTATTACCATGAAGTATTCGAAGGCCCTTCTCTCCAATATGTCCAAGCCTTTGATTCCATAGCATGGTATTTTCTCCAGAGACCACTAGATTTTCTGCTCCAATTTCAGGAACCAAAAAATTGTTACACCCATCAATAACAGTGCTACCCTAAAGCTTATACAAAGTTCTAATATGAACTCCCCACATCAACACTAGTGCTCCCCGAACCATCTTGCAGGTATCTTTCTTGAACATTGTTTTTACACCTACATCATGCAGCTTATTTACAGAAATCCGATTTCTGGCCAATGCAGGAATATGCAGAACACCCCGCAGTGTTCTAATCCTTCCTCCTTGAAAATTTAACTTTACTTTTCCACGACCATAAATTCTATCCCTCCTAGCATCCCCTAAGAAGACATCACCACCATCATATTTATCATACCCGTAGAACCACTCCCTATGGGGAGTGAAGTGGGAGTGAAGTGAAAGGATGCCCCTGAGTCAATCAACCATGCCTCATGATCTACATGTGTACTTGAAGAATAAGCCAAGTACACATCCCCACCTTTATCTCAAGTGGTTTACGCCTTTACAGAAGGAGCATCATAAGATCCCTTTCCTTTCTTAGGAGCTTTAGATCTACAGTCCCTTTTGAAGTGCCATTCCTTTCCGCATTTCCAGCACACCTTTACAGGTTTTCTTGGAGATTTAGATCTCCCACTCAAGAATTTATTTCTGTTTATATTCTAGGACCATCCTCGTACATGCAAGGCATCACCATTCTGACCCTCTATATTTTTCTGTCTTATCTCCTCCGATAGCAAGGATGAGACTATTTCATCAAACTACAAGGCAATCACATTGCTACTTATTGCAGCAACCATACTATACCATGAATCTGGTAGAGAACACAACAAACTGATGCACTTATCTTCATCTGATTTTTTTATATCAACAGATAACAACTAGCTTACCACAGTATTAAAGGCGTACAGATGCTCTGTCACCGAGTCTCCATCCTTCATCCTTAGGTTATACAAATTTTTCCGTGGGAACAGTTTATTCACCAGAGACTTAGATTAGTACAAAGTCCCTAACTTGTCCCAAAAATCCTTCGTTAAAGCTTCCCCTGATACATTCAACAATATTGAATCTGAGATACATAACCGTATTGTGCTCTTTTCATTTCAATCCAACTTTGCCCAGTCTTCAGTTGACATTGTCGTTGGTTTAATACCTGAATCTACCACGATCCGTTGATCTTTATCCACTAGAAGATCCTCCATCTTGAGTTTCCACAACTCAAAACCTTGACCATTAAATTTCTCGATATTTATCTTTCCACTGCCCACAATCTTCTTTCACCACAAGAATCGATCCTGCAGGTCTCCCACTGAACAGGGTCTACCACAGGCCCGAGAAAAACCCCTAAGCAGCAAAGGTGTCCCCTTGAAGCCAAAACAACTCTGATACGAAATGTAGGTTTTAAACTTGTACAAAAATTACCTACATATGAATTCTAAAAACAGAAAATAAACAATGGCAAGCGCATAAAACATAAAACATAAAACAAATATACATAAAGAATTTCCCCTCAATCCCAAAACCAGGGCTACGAGATTGCTTTTTCATTATATTCCTTTCAATGTTACAATACATATATATACATGCCCAAGCATCCATAAACCCCAAACCATTAACCTTGGATTAGAACAAAATCGTAGTTCCCTTGACCAGATCTACAAAATACCATGGGCAGAAAAACATCATGCCCAAAACCATGTGTGAAAACCACGCACAAAACCATAGGTAGGTCCGCCCACCTAATATAGGGTCCAAAAAAAATTCCTTGGGACGTTGCCCCGGACCCTGTAGAGGAGGGCTACCGCCCCCGTTGTGACCCCCCTACTATGCCCAACGTAATGAACAAGAGGAGCTATCACCTCCCCGCATGTGGGGCTAGTCATGGAAAGAATATAACACACACCCAAAAATTATGTTATATTTGTTGATGGTTTTTCTCAAAAATGGGGAATATTTTTCATGTAGAAAAAGGATCAAACCTTCACAAAGTTTTGTGAGTTTAAAGCATTGGTGGAGAAACAGTTGTGAAAGAAGGTTAAATCTCTACAGAGTGATAACGGTGGTGGGTATGTCTCCAATGAGTTTAAGAATTTTTGTGCAATGGAAGGGATTAAACGGGAGTTTGCAATACCCCATAATCCTCAACAGAATGGGGTTGTCGAGAGGAAGAATATAATCATAGTAGGGGAAGCGAGGGCGATGTTTCATGATCAGGGTCTCCCCTACACTTGTGGGCTGAGGCATGAAACATAGTGGTTTATGTTCAGAATCGTAGCCCACATCGGATCCTTGGGATGAAGACACCAGACGAGGCTTATTCTGGTAAGAGGCCAGATGTTGGTCACTTTAGGATTTTTGGGTCATTAGTATATTTCCATGTGACCAAAGATGCATGGAAGAATCTTGAGCTGACAGCAGAGTTGGGGATATTTGTGGGTTACACGGATACACCTCACAACTATTGAGTTTACTTTCCAACTAGCAAGATGACATTGGTTCACAGGGATGTCAAATTCAATGAGGAGAAGGCCATGTGAGTTTCCCTTGGGAGGGAGCTTCAGCTACATGTGGTTGAGGAGCCTTATATTGATGTGGAGTAGCCACATGTAGAGGATCCATGAATGGAGACATACAATTAGGTAGAGTCTTCCAGAGATGGGAGAAAGCGCACCAGAGAGGTGGTTAGATTGTTGTCAGATGCTAGAGAGAATGTGGGAGCACCCACATCACAGCGCAGATAGAGGAGGTCACCTGACAGGAACACTGGATACATGGCTCTTATGAGTGGATGTGTTGTGACAGAGCCATCTTCCTTTGAGGAAGCAGTGCAGCAGTTGATTTGGGTTGATTCCATGGTGGAGTATGACTCCATAGTTCATAACAGTGTTTGGGATGTCATACTGAAACCGGAGGATAAGTTCGTGGTTAGCTCCTATTGACTTTACAAGGTAAAACAAGCTACAGACGGTAGTTTGGAGAAGCATAAGGCTAGATTTGTGGCCCGTGGCTTTTCACAAGTAGAGGGGATTGCCTATGATGAGACATTTTCTCTTGTTGCAAGGTACTCATTGATCATATCTATATTGGCACTATCAACATAGATGGGTTGGAAGATACATCAGATGGATGTAAATACAACCTTCCTTAATGGCACAATTGAGGAAGAGGTGTACATAGAGCAACCTGAAGGTTTTGAAACCTTTGACCATGAGTCGTATGTGTGTTGGCTCAAAAGAGCATTGTATGGGCTGAAGCAAGCACCTAGTGCTTGGTACACCAAGATAGATAGCTACTTCATTGGGTTGGGCTTCACGAAGAGTGAAGCAGATGTGAACCTATACCACATAGTGGTGGAAGCTAAATTTTTGATCATTGTACTTTATGTTGATGATCTCATACTGAGAGGTGATGATCAGCTGATCAAATATTGCAAGGAGGACCTTGCAAGAGAGTTTGAGATGAAGGACTCGGGACTCATGCATTACTTTATGGGCATGGAATTATGGCAGGGTGATGGGGAGTTGTTTGTGTCTCAGGGAAAGTATGCCAATGAGATACTCAGGAGGTTCCACATGGAAAGTTGCAAGCCTATGGAGACTCCTCTAGCTGGTAACTAGAGGAAGGAGGATGCTACTTCGAGAGAGGTAGTGGAAGCTATTGTTTACATTCAACTTGTGTGTTCACTCATATACTTGGTGAACACATGACCATATTTATGCTATGTTGTTAACCAGCTTAGCCAAGCGATGGTTAGGCCTACCAAGCTATATTGGAAGTGTTGAATTGAAGGGGCCTGACCCAGGTTCATTGTTATCTGTGCCAACCAACAAAACCCTAACTGTTGGCCCTTTCGAAAACAACCCACATAGCGCAGGCTACAACCTCACCTGAAGCAGTATTAGGGGATGCTAGAACCAGGTTTCTGCATCCATAGGCTTGTGTGATGTGTTCTTGCAGTCCATATGGCTTAGATCTACCTTCGCGCACCTTTTCCCTTTTCGAACAGATAACTACTACAAATCTATCTAAACAACTCCAAGATCTTCACGAAGGTTCCTAATTATACTTATCATGCATAAATATTACAGATCTACTAATTTTGCACAGTAAACAAGCATTACTCCATGTAAATCATAACACAGAGCAAAGATACATAAACTTTGCACAAGTAAATAACAATACATAGATGCACTAGATTCAGCTCAAAACAGACTTTATTAAGTATAATCGTTCAATTCAGACTTATTTTCCCTGCGTATTCAGTTGCAGGGGCCCAAGCACTTAGCCTGTGGACTTACCAAGGTCTTTGCACACTCAGCTGTAGGAGCCTTCCCCTTTCGCCTAAGTACAGGACACAGACGTTTCTTGCCTTAACACCTTGCCATTGCAATGATTCTTCACTATTAGATACCCCTTTAAGACTCGTTATGACTCATCTATATATAGAATTTTCTTTACAATACCATGGTCCATGGACCATGGGTGGGCATCAAAACAACTCTATCACCTACCCAGCTAAGGGACTAAAGCCCCTTTGACTTATAGTAGCTTCGCTCTTCGCTTCCACATTTCTCGGAGACTTTACATTCGCTACAAAAATATATTACAAAATTTGCTAAAAATTGACTCAAACCTTGACTTAACTGACCCTAGGGACCCCTTCCTAACAGGCCCCCAACACAAATAGGGTGACTCGTCCTCGAGTCACTCAGATGGCGCAAAAGTATTAGCTTGGAGTTCATTGAACTCCACCTTCAACACTTGCAAGTCAGCAGTACCCTGCACCGCAACCTGTTGCACTTCCTCGACCAGCTTCTTTGTTGTAGGACCTTCCACCACGAGGCCCATTGTCTGTTGTGTTTTCTAGATTTTCTTCAGTTTTTCCTATATTGATAGAGTAAGTTGGCTTGCTTCCTCTGCCTACAGCTGCATCCTAGCCTTTAAGATGGACTCTTTCCTCTGCAGATCCTCAATTTTTACTTGCAGTTGTTTCTCGTTAGTTAAGCGAGCAAAGTGTTGGACTGGTGCCAGAGTGCATGCAGTCACCCTGAGTTCATCAAATTGTTGTTGCTTCTCCCAAATATTTGTTCCAATTTTCTACAGAGTGGGGTCTTCATGCAAAGTTGTCCATAATTACATTGCTTGCTCGAAGAGCTCTGTGCATCCTTTAACCGATGCATCTAATGTGTCCATTCCTTCTTTAATGGTTGCTTTGCGCTACTCCCAGACTTCTGGCGGAGTGGTTGGCTGTAATTTCAACTACAGCTCTGAGATCTTCATTTGTAAGTTAAATCGGACTCGACCGACTTCCTCCTTTGATTCTCTAACTACGGTAGCCAATTTTACAATCCTTTCTGTCGATGTTGCATTTTCAAGAATGTTGATCTCTAGAAGCTCATTACATACTTGCGTAATGGATGCCTCCAAAGTTTGGCTACACGTGGCGAGTTCTTCCTTCTCTTTGAGGGCGTGTGCCTTTTCTACACAGATCTATTTATTGTTTGTCTTTACCTCAATGATGACTAGCAAAGCACGTTTCTCCCTGGCCCGAAGCTCATCTGATACCCCCTGATGGAGTGTGTGGAGGGTCTGAATCGGTAGCACTGCTAGGTTGACACCCACATCCTTGATCTGTTCTAACTGGGTGTTTTCTTCATCTACATGTGCGTGTAGTGATCCCTCGAGTAATGGTATGACTCTAAGGTCCAAAGTCCTATATGTCTCGAGCACAGTTTCACTCTCTTACTGCAGGCTCGCTTGAATCTCGCTCGCCTATCCTACTCTTGCTTGTATCCATCTTGTTTGAATCTGTAACTCGCGCAGATCCTTCTACACGTTCCCCAACGTTTCCAGGTATTGTTGTTCGAATAGTTGCCATATTTTGGTCGTTTTATCGCGGACCTTATCTCCAATCTCATCCAAGTCCCCCTTAGTGAGGACCATTGGATCTACATGTATGTTCTTGTCTGATTTCTGCTTCTTCCTAGGTCCAGAAGTCATCTCCTTCTTGCGCTTTGTGATTCTGAAAGGAGTGCTCTGCTCCTCACCACCACCTCCTTCCTCCTCAAACCCTTCCTTATCCGTAGTATGTTGAGAAGCAGACTCCTCAACTTCCATTAGGTCTCCTTCGTGGCGCGCTCCTTTTCAGCAGTTGCCTTAGTAGCAGCTAACTTATTTTTTGAGTGGCTTTTTCTCGGGTAGATGCCTACTCAGCCTCTTTCTTTTTCTGCGCTGTCGTATTTTGCGTGGAGGAACTCTCTTCGCCTTTTCTTGTTCCCACGCTGAGATTTGTGGGGTGCAGCCACTCCCCGAGTCATATCCCCACAATTTCCTACACATCAGCATCATTGACTAGGTAAGGTAACTTGTACCAGACCTTTTTCGGATCTCGTTGCGCGCAGATAGACACATTGTGAAAATCTGCCTTGAACTCTGTGTTTGCCTCCAACTGCTCAAACAGGGTTGGTGACAGCCTCAACCTCTGGTTGATCACCATGTGAAGGTCCATCTCGACCAGTACCCAGAATATCTTTGTCTCCATGACCCTCTTTGGATCCTTTGTTTCCCACAGCGAAGTGAACTTCACATCCTCTAGTAAATTGGCATCCTGTGGAGGGAACTGATTGTCTTCTGGCAGTCTCCACGAAACTAGGGAAATTAACAATAGTATCCAAGCATAGTGAAATGTCTTATCGCCATCCTGTGCTTCGCGACAATTCAACAAAAACTCCTTACACAAATATTGTGCCCATTTGTATTGCACCCTCTTCGCACATTGTGCAGCCAATGAAATACTGGCATCAGCACCTCATCCACGCGGCACGTTCTCATGACCTTTCAAGCAAAAATATGAGCAGAAAATTTCACCACCTTGTCTGTGATGGAGCGGATGGAGTATCCTCGCGACTTCTTCACTAAGCCAAACTCACTCTTCATTCTTTTTGTGTGTTGTTTTTCCTTACCCTTGTCTCCAAACTCCTTATTTGGATCCACCCCTTGGTAGGGTAACCTTGTGATGTGGTGGATCAACATATCTGTGATGGGGATGGGATCTCCCAGCCAGAGACACCCATCATGAACCAATATGAGTAATTGGCATACGCACACCATGTTGATAGTGGTTCTGCTGAAATGTGATACCCATAGCATATTCAGCAATCTGGCCTTCTCAACCCCCGCAACCCACTTCATAGGCTCCAGTCACATGACTCTTGTCTCTTCATAATAGATCTTGGCCAAATACTTGTTTGGTGCCAACTGCGGAAATTTTTCGTGATCAACTAGATCCCAATCTTCCATTTTAAGTGCAAGAATGCGCCCTAAGAGCATGCCTTCAAATACCACCTTTTCCAGAAACAGTGGTGTAGAGACCATAAACTTACCAGAATCGGGATCTTTCGGGACCTTCGCTTTGCCTTTCTGCGGAGGGATATACTTCGGGAGCCTAGTGATAGGCTCACCCTCCTCCTCAGCATCCAACTCTTCAACCCCTTCGCGAAGCTCCTCTTCATCAAGATCTAGGGGTTCATGTGGTTGTTTGGATTTGTCCATCTTCCCTTTCTGCCAAATCTCCGTAGGGTTCTTCCTCGGTGACTGCCTCACCGAAACAGACTATGGTTTTTTCTATTTTTCCTTAGCAGCAGATGATTTAGGCCTAGGCGACCTCAGCATCATAGGCACAGACAGTGTGGCTTCCATTGCTGACGTTATTTTAGGGGTTGCGGTTTGAGAGACAGCAACTTCAGAGATAGTGGCTTCAGAACTCCTGGCTTCTGCGGGGTTAGTGGCTATCATGTTGTCTACAAAGGCCTTTTGGAAGGTTTCAGATATGTTAGCTAGCCCTAGACGATTAAAAATATCTTCCCAATATTCTCGGTTCATAGACATATAGTAATCTTTCTGGAAACATACTCTCTGAGAGAAAAGTATTGTAATGCAGGCTAGCATTCCAGATTTATAGGCGATTTCAAATTCAAATCTGACAGTTCGCTCCAATTTCTGATCATAAATGCATATTTGGCAATCGATTTCAAAATATTTGCACCATAAATGCAGCCTACCCACTCTTTCTAAAGGGATTTTCGCCATCCAAACAGCTACAATGCACCCAACGTCTATTTTTCAACCTTATTGCACAGAACCATTCTCCATGGCACAACCCTCCTGGTGCAACTCCTTCTAGTGCTTATCTTGCTTTCATCATGCATCCCCCTCACTTCAATCTTCTACTTTTTGGGTAGTGTAGTTTATAGTCCCACACTTCCTTGTAGTTGCTTGGAGTACTAAGACTATCCTGCCATCATATATTCATTGTGCAGGGGCAAGATCCCCTTTATACAACTTCAATTAACTTCCATTGACTTTATCTGGAAATATTTCCCCATTTAGCTTTGCCATCTGAACTATGCCACCATCTGTAATTTCCTTGATGACATAGGGACCTAGCCAATGCATTTGGAACTTTCCATGAAACTTCGTGAATTTGCTATCATAAAGTAGGACTAAATCATTTACCTTGAAGGTGCGTAGCTTAATATGTCGATCGTGTCAGGCCTTCTCATGCTCCTTTTGCACCTGTTGGTGAAATCCTACTATAAATAGGTCTTATTCTAATTCCAATAACTGTGTGAGACATTTCTCCATAGTCTCGTGATCTTCCATATCAGTTAATGCTACAATACGAAGACTCGGCACAATATACTCCATAGGCATTACAGCCTCTATCCCATAGACCAATCTGAATGGATTTTGTCCTGTCAACTTTTTACATGTCGTCCTATATGCCCATAGGACCGTAGGTATGTGCACATCCCAATTGTTCCTCTATGCGTTGCAGACCTTGGTCAATGCATTCTACGGGATTTTATTGAATGCTTCAACAGTACCATTTACCTAAGGATGATAGGGCGTATTCTTTTGATGATAGACCTGAAATTCTTTGAGCATTGCGGTAATAGTTTCATTAGAAAATGCGTACCCCTATCACTCATCAGTATCTTAGGACACCCAAACCTTGTCAAGACATATTCAAATAGGAACTTCGCAGTGGTAGCAACACTACAATCTTTCACCAATTGTGCTTCTACCCATCTTGTCAAGTATTCGGTCGCCGTCATAATATACCGTGTGCCTGCCTTTTTCCCGGGTGGTTGTATTGGACCCACAAAGTCAATTGCCCATTTATCAAAGACTTGTAATGAAATCTGAGGATTTAAGGGTAGTGCATCCCTCTGCGATGGCTTTCCCGTCCGTTGAAATGCATCACATGCCCTACAAAACACCTTAGAATCCTTATACACCATTGGCCACCATAACCCTGCATGCAAAATCTTCTGCGGGGTTGCTCTGCTCGCATAGTGTCCTCCCACTACGCCTCCATGTGCTTTAGCGAGGATGCTAGCACGTTCAAACTCTGGAACATATCGACGTAGTATTTCATCAGTGCCCATCTTATACAAGTGCCCTGCGATCACCAAAAAATCAGCAGCGCGGACCACCAATTCCTTTTTTTGTTGAGCAGAATATCCCTTTGGGGCCATGCCAGTAGTCAAAAAATGGATTATATTAGTGAAGCGATCATCTGTGAGACACACTGCAAAGAGTTTCACATCGGACAAGCCTTCTTCTAGACTAGTAGGTTCTTCGCCTGTCTCGATCCTAGATAGATGATCTAGTCCTGCGTTTAATCGTTCAGGCTTCACAATTACCTCAAAATCATATTCCTAAAAAAGAAATAACCACCCACAGATCTTCCCCCCAACATGATCTTGTTGACCAAGTACTTGAAATGTGTGCCTAACGGGTAATGTCGGAATTTCTGCAGCGCGTAGACCATCGTCAGTCCTTCGCGCTCTATAGTTGAATCATTATTCTTGGCCTTTGACAATTTCCTTCTTTCAATGGCGATAGCATGATCAATTTCACATTCTCCTGGTTGGGCCAATACCGCACCCATCGCAATACAAGAGGCATATACATGTACATGAAACTATTTCTTCCAGTCGGGAAACACAAAAATGCACGCAGTCACCATATTTTCCTTTAACACATCCAGACTGCGCTGACACTCCTCATCCCAGCAAAAATTCACGTCCTTCTTCAGTAATTTCTCCATCGGTGCAGTTATCTGTGCATAGCTTTGATAAACTTCCTATAGTATCTTGTGTGCCCCAGCATTGCACGTATTTGCTTTACATTCTTCAGAGCTTCTAAATTGATAATCACAACTATCTTTGCAGGTTTTACCATTAATGCCTACTTGCAGACTACATGGCCTAGCAATATCCCATAAGGTACACAAAAGATGCATTTCTTCAGATTCAGGGAAATTTGGTATCTGCGATAAGTATCCAACATAAGGTGCAAACTTGCAACATGGTGCTTAACCAATCCAAACACATTCTAGTCATCAAAATACACTTCTAAGAAATTATGGATGAATTCTTTAAATGATGCAACTACAACCCTTGAAAAGATCGATGGCACATTATTTAGCTCGAATGGAATCATTGTGTACTAAAAGCATCCCCACCCCATCGCGAAGGTTGTATTGTTGCGATCCTCTGGTGCAATCTTAATCTGATGGTACCCTGAGAACTGATCAGTGAATGAATGAGCTTCCTACCCCCCAAAATTCTCCAAAACTTCATCCATAAATGGGGTTGGAAATGGGTCATGAACACACGCATCATTAAGCTTTCTTAGATCTACGCATATCCTAATTTCACCTTGTTACTTCTTTTCCTGGACAACCATAGGGCTTACCCAATCAGACTCTTCTATTGGCTCAATGATTCCAGCTTCCATCATTTTTTCTAGCTCTTTGCGCACCTTCTCCTTATACTTAGGATTTAGATGGTAGGGTCTCTGTTTCACAGGCTTCACATCGGGCTTTAAGGTGATCTTCATCACTCCCAGATCCCCTATTATTCCTTTCAGGTCCAAGAACTTGGTAGGAAACAAGTCCTGGTATTCGCGCAGTAGTTCCGCCACTTTATCAACTGTATCTTCATCCCAATAATCACCTATCTTTGCAAACTTAGGCTGCGTGTCAGACCCAATGTTTACTTGCCTAGTCTTTAGGGGTTCTATTATATCAGGGTTCACTGCTTTGGGTCCTTCAACCTCGTGCTGCCCCTTGGTCTCTGGAATGTTGATATTCCATGGATCCTCTTCTTCTTCTTCTGCAGTCACATTGTAGCATTCTAGCGCATGGCACAGTTGTGTGTTCCAATCCGGTTGAACCCATTCTACTGGCTCCTCAGGCATCCTGAAGATTGATTGCAGCCTTGATTTCTGAGAGCTCTTAATCAATACACTCAAACTCATCCTTAAAGTTGAAAGCTAGAAAGAAAATTTCCCTCAGGATATCCCAGTTGGTCGTCCCATGGCGTAGCTCTATTTCCAAGTACCAGTTCATTGGAATAGTATTTAGGGTGTGACAAAAAATATGTACCCATTCTGGTTGAGGTTCCTCCCCCAAGCTTTAGCCCATCACACCAAATGCTCATGTGGATCATCCTTTCCTGAATATTTATCTTTCAGGCAGGTATTCGTGTACCTGAACCTTAACTTCATCATGCGCTTGTACACTTTCCAGTCAGTGAAGCTATCCTTGTGCATACCCCACCAACAGGCAGGCGTAGTGCATAGTGCCATATCAAGTGCCTGGAATCGATGTTCTTTGGGCACCTCCCTTTCAAACTCATTCAAAAATAAATTAACATCATTTAAACCATCATAATTCGGGAGATTTCTTACCTCCGTGGACACACACCACAACAATTCGTCATCCTATTGCAACGTAGCGTAGAAACTTCGTGTAACCTATTCTTCCAGTGCTCGAGTTCTTCATTTGAAGCTGAGGTACAGGAGCTATCTTTATCCCATCTAATTCGCCCATCTGTAGTGGGATCGACCCAATCTTCATCGTGTGCAATTATCTTGTATATTTGATCTAGATCATCATCCTCCTCATAGTCGCAGACGGTTCAATCTAGCACGCTCCTTCAGCAGGGTCCAATGGCATGATAACCCTAAGTGCCTTCTTCTCAAATGTCATCCTTCGCTTCTTCAGATTAATCATAGCATCCATGTCGAAGGCCCAATAAGTTCATATTAGCATCAAGTAAGGATTGTCTTCATCTACTATTTCAATTACTTCGAAATCGGCTAGAGTGCTCGCTCCCTCAATATCGATAGTTACCCCATACAAGCGCCCCATTGGAATGACTTTTTGCATGTTAGCCATGCGCAGTTTTATAGGAGACCATTGTAGCACATGTCTCCCCATTCTCTCCCATGTATGCTTAGGAAGTACATTTTCATCAGATCCCATATCTAATATGACTTGATCCATTTCATATTCTCCAATCTACGTGGTCAGCCTCATCTCGCGCCCTATTCGCTTCTTATGTTTACCCAGTTTCCTTACAACGCGTTGTTTTGAAGGAGTCTTACTTTTTCCCGTACAATTTTCAATTAGCTCCAGGAGTCCTTCAACTGCCTTCTTATCCCGCAATAGCTTCATACAAGTTTTCAGAAAAGTAGCCAATAGTGAAGGATCCACGTCCTGTACTTCACTATTTTCAGCCAATTTCTCTTTACTCCCTGACGTAGA
The DNA here is from genome assembly GCA_031772625.1 of Pinus tabuliformis. Lineage (NCBI taxonomy): Eukaryota > Viridiplantae > Streptophyta > Pinopsida > Pinales > Pinaceae > Pinus > Pinus tabuliformis. The sequence goes on from CM062810.1 coordinate 804,609,223, forward strand.
AGCTTCAGCAAAATTCTTCTTGGCCTCCATAAAATTTTCTCTAGCTCTGTTGAGATCAAATTTGACCTCCTTCTCAGTAGCCTTACACACCCATCCTTCAGTATCTGGTTTCTTTCCATTATCTTCTCTTGTGGCCATACCACTTCATGTTACAATATTAATTTTATGGTCCTCTTCGAGAGGATCCACCCTCATCATATGTATGTTTTACGTAGGTTGTTGTGTCTTTCTCTCCTGAATTTTGGCTATCATCACTAGGAAATCTTCTATCACATGATCAAAATGTCTAGAATATTGACAAGATGGATGTTGGGTTCTGAAAGTCACGCACAAAATGTCCTGCTTCACCACAATTATAACAAATCATTTGTCCACTACCTCTTCCAACCCCTCCTCCTCTTCCTCTTCCATGGCCTTGGAATCCTCCACGCATCACACCTGCAACCTAATCTTGAGGCCAATTTTCTGCTTCCATTCAATATGTAGGAGCCACTCCATCATTAATTCATAGCTTCGGCTGTTTCGCTGGTCATGCCCAATCGATATACAGAAAGTAAAAAACAATTGTTGCAGAGTTTGTACAAACTTTTGTAAGAGGTGACAATTGTCAGTTGCATGCTTCCCGGCTATCTGGAAGATAACGCACCATAATGGTACTCCTGCACTTGGTCCCACAATTTTTTCAGGCTTCAAAGGCACAAGACCTCCTCTGATCAAATAATTCTGATAAACAAGGCAATGCTTCTTATCATGTCCCTTATCCTTACATTTTATGCACCATACTTCAGCGCACACCTAAGTCTGAGCATCTTTTCCTGTCTTCAAACTCTACAACTCCATGTGAAGACTTGCCAACTGCGACTGAAGATGTTGTACTCCAACATTCGTATCATGTATCGGTGAGGCTTCCAACCTCATCGCGATCTCCACAACTTCTTCTTGCATTCCTATCTTCTGTTGTGATAATTGTAATCTCAAATGAGGCAACAATGAAGCAATGTACCAATTTTTGTGATGATCATCCGTGATCTTCATATTAACCTACAGGATCAGGAATTTTAGCCTTTGATTGAAATCCCACAAGGACTCATTTATCCTCTGTTGTATTTCCTTAAACTCGATTACAGACTACGCCTGAGACTTAGGCTTCTTAAACTCATTGTTCAATGCCTGCTGAGTCTCTACCATCATCACGCTAGGTCTAACTTAACAGAACTTGATATACCAAGTCAGTGCCCTATCTTGCAGTGTCGTGACCAGCTGCATTTTAGCTATATTATCATCAGTAATCTGATGTGTTGTCTACACAGAATCTGTAACAAACCAGAATTGTTCGGCGTCTTCGCTCCCTACCCCTTTAAAGATCGACATCTTCATTTTTCTCGCCATGTTGAATGGTTGATGCAGAGGTGGAGGTGGAGATGAAGGCGTAGGTGTATGCGGCAGAGGTGGAGGTGGAGGTGGAGTGGGTGGGTGAGGTATCCTCGGGATACCCTAACTTACTATCTGCAGCACACTTCGCGGTGTACTCAGAATAGTTCCTTCATCGTCATTAGAGGAGGATCCTAACAACGAACTTTATTCAGATTATGATTCTTCGTTCCTTATAAAGGGTTTTCTGCTTCGCGTAGTCCCGAACATGAAGGTAATGGCATAACCCTTTTTCACACAAAAACATCTTAATCCAAGTTTTTAGGGATTTTAAATACTTACCTCGCAGTCCCTTGAAGAACCTGCACTCTACTTCGCTATAGCTGATGGTCATATCAATCGCGAGCTCAGTGACGAATCCTCCTAAGATACGATCAATCCAGTGATCAATAGCCTGCGTGATGTTATTTTCTGAATCTTCCAGGCACTTCACTAACTCTAGAGTCCACACAATAGGGTTTTCAAGCCTCCATGTACCCTGGCTGTCTGCTAATCTAGATAGCCACTCATGGAATTCGCAAGGAAAGAAATAGAAAAAGGATTCTGTCTTGTTTGTGTACAGGTATCTTTTCAGCCAATGTTCCTTGGATAATCATTGGTTTCTATTCTCCTGAGCTGCAAACACGTGCAACTTTCAATCTATCTACTTCTTGGTTTCCTTCTTAGTAGAAAACCACTTATTCGACATCACACATTCCTTAGATAGATCTTTGTTCCAATGACAAAACCATTTGTTGGCTTGAAGGGGCCTGACCCAGGTTCAACGTTATCTACACCAACCATCAAAATCCTAAATTCTATCCCTTTCAGCAACAACCCGCATAGCGCAGGCTCCAGTCTCACCCGAATCAATATTGGGGGATGCTAGAACCAGGTTTCTGCATCCAGAGGCTTGTGTGATGTGTTCTTCCAGTCCTTATGGCTTAGATATACCTTCGTGCACCTTTAACCTATCCGAACAAATAACTACTACAAATTTATCTAAATATCTCCCATATCTTTGTGAAGGTTCTTAATTATGCTTATCATGCATAAAGATTACATATATACTACTTTCGCGCAGTAAACAGGCATTAATTCATGTAAACCATAACATAGAGCAAAGATACATAAACTTTGCAAAAGTAAATAACAAGACACAGATGCACCAGATTCAGCTCAAAACACTCTTTATTAAGTATAATCATTCAATTCAAACTTATTTTCCTTGCGCACTCAACTGTAGGGGCCCGCGCACTAGTCATGCGGACTTACCAAGGTCTCCGTGCACTCAACTTCAGGAGCCTTCCCCTTTTGCCTAAGTACAGGAAACATACCTTTCCTACCTTAGCACCTTGCCCTTACAATGATTCTTCACTATAAGATACCCCTTTAGAATCTCTATGGCTCATCTATATATAGCATTTGCTTTACAATACCATGGTCTGTAGACCATGGGCAGTCTCAAAACAACTCTATCACTTACCCAACTAAGGGACTAAAGCCCCTTTGACTTCTACTAGCTTTGCACTTCGCTTCCACATTTCGCGAAGACTTTACATTCGCTACAAAAAGATATTACAAAATTGACTTAAATCTTGACTTAACTGGCCCCAGGGACCCCTTCCCAACAGGAAGGTTGCAAAGCATGTATTGGGATACCTCAGGGGCACTTCTTAGTATGGATTCTGGTACAGATGGGCAGAGGGAGTGAAGCTTCAAGGCTTCAACAATTCATATTGGGCGGGGAGTCCATCCGGCCAAAAAAGAACATCAGGAGGGATTTTCAGTATTAGGTCAGTGGTAGTTTCTTGGTACAGCAGGAAACAGAGATCAATTTCACTCAGTTTGGGAGAGGCAGAGTACATGGTTGTAAGTTAGGCATCATGTGAGGCCATCTGGATGAGGAAGATCCTAGTTGGTCTATTTGGTTAGCAGATGGATCCGACAGTGATTTAGTGCGATAATTAGAGATGTATCAAACTCTCTGAAAATCCATTTTTTCATGATAGGTCCAAGAACATTGATATCTGATATCATCATCTACGGGATTGTGTATTGAGGTGGATCATGTTTTTAGAGTACATTCCCATGGAGGAGAAAGATGCTGACATTTTGAAAAAGGAATTTTCAAGATTTAAATTCGAGTTTCTCAGAGACAGGATCGGGGTAGCAGATAATCTCTTTCTTGTTGAGAGGGAGTGTTGAGAAGTGGCAACAAGAAATTCCAGTTTAATTTGTCCTTGAATTAAACTGTGAATTAAAATCGAATTATATTCTCATAGAAACTTGTAAATAGTTAAATCAATTTAATTAACTTAACTTGCTTAGGAATTTCAAGATGGAAGTCTTTCTGTAGTCATGTATATGTTCTCCCTAAATTTTAGGGGTCCAGGATGAGTTTATTTCAATTGTAATTAGATTAACTCAGTTTATTGAGTTATGGTCAGTTAAATTAGTTGTAATTGTTTGTGGAACTAATAGAGGACTAATATTCAATTGGTGCACAAGTGCATCCATAAGTGTTACTCCAGTTAACTGAAGATCCCCTCATGAGAAACTCATGCATGTCAATTCAGAGAAAGACCCAGTTGAGACTAGAGTGTAGGTTCAATGTACTATTAGCTGTATGATTCTAAATATCATGCATTCAACCAAAGAAGGACCTATGTTTTTATTGCGCATTTTTGCAAGCATGAATTCCCTTTAAATATAGGCTATTCATCCTAGGAATTTCACAAGAGATTAGGGGCTTGGAAGGTAGTGGAAATTGGCTAAGTGTTGGCTAATAGCAGGCTTGTGAGGTAGAGAGTTGAGCATACTTGTGCATAATTGTTCTAGTGAGAGAAATATTTGTATCTTCACCCATATTTCTAATTTAATGCAATACAGATAGGTGGGGTTTTGAGGAGTGGCTTTCCCTCGGAAAACTTATTGTGTTATGTGCCATTGATTTGTCTTCATCTTGTTCATATTATTTTCATCGATCTATTGGCTTCCTTTGGTTGAAAGTAGAAGTAGATTCTTGTCCTGTGCTTTAGTAAATTGCGTGAGCTTGTGAATCTACAGGAAATTATACAATAAGAGCTACTACAAAATCCCAAATTAAATACATTGTTGCAATTGGATCCTCCTTCCTCCATTAAGTTCCAATGGAGAATCTGAAATGATTCCCCTTATTAGACTAGCTAGGGTGGATGTTTCACCATCGAAACTAGAGAACAATTAGATCCCTAGAGAGGATAGTCTCACAACTGAAGACGATCCACACTCAAGGTTACAAACCCTCACACAAAGGCTCAGAGCGCCATAAAAAAAACTCACCAAATCATCTACACATATATCCAAATGAGCTCATGCCTCTCTTTTTATTATGATGGCTTATTGAAATACTATGGGTAATTTGAATACCATGGGTCACTTTTCCTTTATGAAATAAAGTGACTTTTTTTACTATTCTATTTTATTGTTCACTTTTAATTAATTAATTAACTCATAGCCTACAAATAATTTGTAGCTTAGGATTTTGATATGCTCTCCATTCCCAATGTCCGAAAGAAGGATCATTACATATATCTTTTAATTCATGTGTCATTGAAAAGTATTCAGTGTTAGTCTTGCATCAATGGGAATCGATACCTTCACTAGTTTAAATCCTACATGTTGAAATTCTTCAAATTTGTCTCAACGTACTTCCTTTGATTTACACTGAGTTTATTAACTGCATGGTTTCTATTTATTTCCATTCTAAGAATGAAATGTGTAGAATTGAGATGCTTCATGTCAAATTCAAAGGACATCTACATTTTTACCTCATTGATTGCACCCATCTTGTTTCCAACCAACAACATGTCATCAACATATAACACTAACTACAAGAAACACTATCCTTTTGACTTAAAATATGCATAGTGATGATCTCGACTTCTCACAAATCCCAACCCCTATATGTATGTGTCGAACTTCTCATGCCACATCCTGGGTGATTTCTTCAGAACATAAAGGGACTTCCTCAACTTGCAGACTAACTTCTCCTTGTGCTTTACTAAAAAACCTTTAGGATGTTTTATGTATATTTCTTCTTCTAAATCACCATGCATAAATGTTGTCTTTACATCTATTTGGTCTATCTCTATATCAGATGTTATAGCTAGATACATTCATACTCTATGGAAATTAATTTTCCAATAGGGTAAAATGTCTCACCAAATTCAACTCCTTTGACTTAGGAATAGCCTTTCACCACTTGTTGGGAGGGGTTCCCCTAGGGTCAATTTTCGGGCAAAATCCCAAGTTTTGTTGTATAAAGATGTAAAGTCTCAACGAGTTATGGTCGCATTGTGTGTAGATAATTAAAGAGTCATAAAGGGTTTTACCCTTCTTTTATGTAAGTTGAGTTGGCTTTTGAAGATCTACCCATGGTTTGCGAGATTGTATAAATAGGTATGTCTTAGGATCTCTAAGGCAATCAATGAAGTTTGGTCTATGGTAGAAGTCTAAAGAGTTAGAGAAGAAGAGTAGGAAGAAAGGCTTTGCAGCTATGTGCACCGAGGCCCAGAGTAGTGTTCGCAGCTGAGTGCATGGGCCCCTGTAGTTGAGTGCGAAGGGAAGTCTTGAGTTTGTAAGTAGAACTGAGTATTAATAAAGAAGATTGTTGCAAAAATACTTGTGTTTATCTCTTTACTTCTGTTTATATGAATGTGCCTTATGATATGTTGGTTTTATGAAATAATGATGTATTGATGCGTGACTTTACATGACTTATATTGTTATATGAATGCAATTACATTAAATGCTTACGTGAATATTATCTTGTTGTATATTGAATTTATTGGACACTTAAGCTAATATGGGTAATTACTTGGTTATAAGTAATATTTGATGCGCGTAAGTAGTGGATCCATCGATTTAGGGTCCGCGAAAGACAATCGTAAACCTTCGTGAAGGTCTAGAGACTAATTAAAGGAAGTTACATTGATAAGCCTTAAAGTATTATTGATCTGCGTGAAGGCACATTTAGGGCGTAAAACAACATCATGCTCATCTCTGGGTGCGAAAACTTTGTTCCAGCATCCCCCCATACTACTTCAGGTGAGACTTCAGTCCGCACTCTATGGATTGATGCCGAAAGGGCTAGTAGTGTAGGGATTTGTTTGGCACAACTAACTTTGAACCTGGGTCAGGACCCACTAAGCCAACAAATGGTTTCGTTGTTGGGATCAGGATCTGCATAAAGAGATGTGTGATGTCGCATCATTGGAATCCGATCAAGAAAGAAATTGAGGAGTGGTTGGATAAAAAGATCCATGAATTTGCGGTGCAAGAAAATAGAAATTCACGCCTGATGAAGGAACAATGGTTGGATAGATATCTGTACATAGAAATACATGAGATTTTCTTTTGCACCTTCCCGGTCGAACTATACGAGTGGATCACTAAATTGGTAGACAGCCAAGGAAGGTGGAGGTTTGACGGTCCAATAGTGTGGACCCCAGAGCTAGTACGGAGGTTGGAAGCCTCTAAAGATAAGCTCGTGAGCATTGTCAATCACTGGCTTGATCGAGTCATAGGAGGATTCGTGACAGAATTCATGGTCGATACCTCAGTCAGCTACAGCGAAGCAGAACGACGCTTTTGCAAGGGACCACGACGTAAGTATTTGAGATATTTGAATATTGGATTAATATGCTCTTGTGTGAAAAGCGGGATATATCATTACCTTGATTTTTGGAGCTACATGAAGTGGAAAGTTCTTTAGGGATAGAGGGAAAACAGGCCTTGAATATAGCTCGTTGATCGAGCCTCTGAGTAATGATGAGGGAGCAGCACAAGCTTCCCCGCAGAGCATTGTCTAGTTAATAAGGCAAGGGTTTCCACGAATACCTCATCCGTCCATGCCACCTCCACCTTCACCTCCACGGCATACACCTTTTCCCATACCACGACCAGCTCCGCCACCTCTCAATATGTCAAATACAATGAAATTTCTCGTTTTCAAGGGCTTGGGAAATGAGGACCCGGACCATTTTTGGTTCGTTACGAAGGTCGTGTGACAGCACATAATATTACAGATTATCATATGAAGAAAGTGCAATTGGTTATTGATCTAGAAGATCATGTGTTGATGTGGTACATTAAGTACTGCACTGATAACCCGGTGGCGTCACTGGTGGACACTTAGACTACTATGGACAAGGAATTCGACAGGCCTAAGTTTGAAACACAGCCGGTAGTGGGGTTCAAGGAAATCACAATGAGGATCAGTGAAACACCTTGGGAGCTAGATCGAAGACTGAACTGCGGAATCTGTGAAGCCAATATGAATCTCACATACAGTTAGCATCACGACTGGTTTATAGCTATGCCCCTGCCTCACTTAAGGATTGCTCTGTCACAACAAAAGATAGGAACAGAGGTGGAAGCACTGGAGATAACAATGAGATTACATGAGACACCTATCTAGGATGCGACGTTGGGATTTCAACAAATTTATGTGGACTTGTAGAACCTTTGCTTGGAGTTTCAGAGCTTGAAGAAGGAAAAAGAGGCTCGCCGAAAAGTGCGCGAAGAAGTTTGGTGCCTCAAGTGTAAGAACCAGGGATATGATAAGGATCATTGCCCTGTATTCGTGAATTATGTGGTAGGAGGAGGGCCCATGCCTCTAAGGAAAGAAGCCCCAGCAGGAACAAGTACAGGGCCCGTGTTGTGGTGCGCTATCTATCAAGTAGCAGTAAAACATGTAACAGACAATTTCCACTTACTGCAAAAATTTGTACATACGCCGCAATAGTTATTTTGCAACTTCAGTAAATCGGTAGGCCTTGATGAGCATAACGGTTGTAGCTATGAATTAATGATGGAAAAAATGCCCACGTATCGGATGCAAACAGAAACTCGGCCTCTAGATCAAGGCATTGGGGGAGCGCGCAGAGGATATCAGGGTCACAGACGAGGCCGAGGAGGAGAAGGACCTAGTAGAGGTCGAGGTCAAGTTATTTTCCATAATTGTGGAGTGTCAGGACACTACGTGCGGGAGTGTATGAGCCAAACACACTCGTCATGCCGATATTGTACTCATTTTGACCACGCGATAGAATAATGCCCTATATTGATAGCCAAAATGTAGGAGAAGAAGGTGCAGCCTCAGTAGCCTACCCAGAACTTGTAGATGATGAGGGAATATCCTCGCAAAGAGGATCCCAATGTCAATATCATGCTTCGAAGTGGTGTGACGACTGGTGACGATAAGGGAAAAAACTGAAGAAGGTGGATGGGTCTGCAAGGCTCCAGAAAAAGAAGTTGGGTTTGATTTGGAGCACACAAAGGAAACGTTCATGGAAGCAAAGAAAAGCTTCGTTGAAGCCTCTACCTCAGGAAGTTAGGATAGGCTATCTGAATAAGTTGACCCCTCCATGCTTACTACTTTCTTGGAGACTTGCATGAAACTTCTACGTGACAACAGGGTTGTGAAAGGATTACAGGAGTTGATAAACAAATGTGCTGGTAGGGATAATGCTTCTGATGGGCACCACGCGGTTAGAAAGATTAGTAGACATAAGATGAGAATAGGACACGAGATGAGGCTCACCATGCAAATAGGAGAATATGAGATGGATCAAGTTATTTTGGATCTGGGGTCAAATGCGAATGTTTTTCCTAAATAGACTTGGGAAAAATGGGGAGGCCTGCGCTGCAGTGGTCTTCGATTCAATTAAGAATGGAAAATCAACAAAAGATTATCCCTGTGGGGAGATTGCATGGAGTAACTATAGATATAGAAGGTGCAAGCACGTTGGCTGACTTTGAAGTAATAGATATTTTTGATGACAACAATCCATATCCTGTGCTCCTTGGAATTGATTGGGCTATCAACATGAATGGGGTCATCAATTTGAAGAAGCGGACAATGTCATTTGAAAGGAAAACACTCCGTGTGGTAGTACCATTGGACCCTGCAGAAGGACCGTGCTATACTGAACCGATCTGAAACTATGAGGAAAGTGATGATGATTTGGACCAGATATAAAAGATAATAAGAGACCAAGAATGGGTTAATCCGATAGCCGATGGATGAAATGCATGGGACCGCGAAAGCTCATGTACATCAGATTCGGATGAAGAATTGGAGCACTGGTAGAATAGGTTACACGAAGTATCTACGCTGCGATGTAATATGATGACTAAATTGTTGCGTTGTGTATCATCCGAGGTAATAAGTTTACCTTATTATGATGGTCTAATTGGTGTAGATAAATTTATGGATGCATTTGAAAGGGAAGTGCCTGAGAAGCATCACTTCCAAGCGTTGGATTTGGCGTTGCACGTTATGCATGCACGGTGATGGGGTATGCATAAAGACAGTTTTGAAGAATGGCGCGACTATAGGAAGATGATGAGGATGCAATTTGGTCACCCCAAGGTATAGTTGACTGAGAAGTATGATGGGAGAAATGATCTGCGTGATCATTTGGAAAAGTGGAGTAAGGTTTATGGAACAGAGCTGCAGCCAGAGTGGGTGCATATATTCTATCACACTTCGGACATCATCCCTATGAACTGGTATTTGGAAATAGAGCTCCGCCACAACACCGCGGAATGGGATATCTTAAGCGAGGGGTTTGTGAGGATATTCATCTTTGAATATGGATTCGAAAGTATTGATGAAGCACTGTAGGAGGTTAAGGCAGCAATCTTCAGAATTCCGCAGGATCCCTTGGAATTAATTCAACCGGATTGGAGCACCCAGTTGTGCCATGTGTTGGAATTCTATAATGTGACTGCTGAAGGAGAGGATGAGGATCCAAGAAATATTAACATCCCCAAAGCAGAAGGCCACCGCAAAGTAGAGGGGCCGCAGATAGAGAACCCTGACATCACCACGCCACTGAAAACTAAGCAGGTAAACATTGGTACAAAAGAAGAACCGAAGTTTGCGAAGATAGGGGATTATTGGGATGATGCTACCATGGACAAAGTCATTGAGTTGCTCCATGAATATCAGGATTTATTCCCTACCAAATTTTCGGACTTGAAAGGCATCATAGGCGATTTGGGAGTGATGAAAATAACTTTGAAACCGAACGCGAAGCCTGTTAAGCAGAGGCCATATCGCCTTAATCCCAAATACAAGGAAAAGGTCTGCTTGGAGTTGGACAAGATGCTTGCAGTGGGTATTATTGAACCAATGGAGGAATCTGATTGGGTGAGTCCAATGGTAGTTCAGGAAAACAAGCAGAAGGATTAAATAAGGATTTGCATAGATCTCAGGAAGCTTAACGATGCTTGCGTTCATCATCCTTTTCCAACTCCGTTCATAGATGAAGTACTGGATAATGTTGGATAACACGAAGCATATTCATTCACTGATGGGTTCTCTGGATACCATCAAATAAATATCGTGCTAGAAGATAGGATTAAGACCACCTTCACGACAGATTAGGGATGTTTCCAATATACAGTGATGCCATTCAGACTTAAGAATGTGTTGGTGATATTCTCGTGCGTGGTCATCGCGGCGTTCAAGGAGTTCATTCACAAGTTCTTGGAGGTCTATTTCGATGACTGGACAATGTTTGGGCTAGTTAAGCACCATGTAGACAGTCTGCGCTTAATGTTGGATACATGTCGAAGGTATCAGATTGCGCTAAACCTGAAGAAATTCTTGTTTTGTGTCCCTTTTGGGATCTTGTTGGGTCATGTGGTATGCAGACAAGGACTCATGGTGGACCTTGCTAAGATCACGATAATAATTAATTTGGAGGTGCCAAGAAGTGTTAAATAGTTGCATGCAACACTGGGCCACACTGGGTATTATCGGAAGTTCATCAAAAGTTATGCTCATATTACCGTGCCTATGGAAAATCTACTAAAGAAGAATTCTACATTCTGTTGGGATGAAGATTGTCAGCACAGCCTGGATGTACTCAAGGAGAAAATGGTCACCACGCCAATCTTCGTCTTCCTAAACTAAAAGAAGGAGTTCCATGTGCATGTATATGCCTCATGTATTGCGCTAGGGGCAGTGCTAACACAGGCTAGCGAGGGAAAACTGGATCACCCTATAGTGTTTGCCAGCAAGAATTTATCTAAGGCTAAAAAGAATTATTCAATAACAGAGCGTGAAGACTTGGCTATGGTGTACATGTATATTTTAACCCCATACAGAAATTACCTACATACAAATTCTAAAACACAGAAAATAAACAATGCAAGAGCATAACACATATACACATAGATTTTCTCCTGGATCCCAAAACCGGGACTACCTGCTTGATTTTTTATTTATTATGTTCCTTTCAATGATACAATACATATATATACATGTTGAAGCATCCAATACCATGGACCAAAAACCATCACATCCAAAACCATGTGCGAAAACCATGCACAAAACCATAGGTAGGTCCGCCCACCTAATATAGGGTCCAAAAAAAAATTTCCCCGGAATGCTACCCTGGACCGTGTAAAGGGGGCTAACCGCCCCCTTCAAAACCCCCGTACAGGTGGGGCTTCCACCCCTCTTTTGATCCCCCTGCTACGCAATCGGCACAATGAAGGGGGGGCTTTGCCCCCCTTTTAACCCCCCGGTTAATTAGGGGGGCTAGTCGTGGAAATAATATAACACAGCCTGGCGAGGGAGAACTGGATCACCCTATAGCATTTACGAGCAGGAAGTTGTCTAAGGATGAAAAGAATTATTTGACGACAGAGTGTGAAGGCTTAGCTATGGTGTACGCACTCCAAAAGTTCAGACATTACCTGCTAGGCGGACATTTCAAGATGTACACAGACCATTATGCATTGAAATACCTAGTCAATAAGCCTGTGTTGGGGGGGAAATATGAAGATGGCTCCTATTGTTTCAGGAGTATGATTTTGAGGTGATTGTGAAGCCAGGAAGGTTGAATGCAGGGCCAGACCATCTGTCGCGCATTGAAATAGGAGAGGAGCCTACCAATTTGGAGGAAGGACTGCTTGACACGCAGCGCTTTGCGGTGTGCGTAGCGGATACTCACTGTGTGGACATTATACACTTTCTAACCACATAGAGGGCTCCAGAGGGATACACCATTCAACTAAAGAAATAATTGGTGGTACTCGCGGTAGACTTTTCTATAATTGCAAGCCATTTATATAAAATGGGATCAGATGAAATACTTTAACGCTATGTGCCCGACTTTGAAAGAAACAGTATCCTCGTTGTAGCTCATGGAGGAGCTGCGAGAGGACATTATGCAGGAAAAGCAACAGCGTAGAAGATGTTGTGCACTGGGTTTTGGTGGTCGACACTGCATAAGGATTCTAAAGCATATTGCAGGGATGAGTTGCCTTTGAATCCATAGGTGTCATTGCAACCATTTGAGAAATGGGTAATTGATTTTGTAGGACTGATTCAGCCTCCTAGCAAGAAGATGGGCGTGCGATATATCATCACCGCGACCGAATATTTAACCAGATGGGCGAAGGAACAGCCTGTGAAAGACTCTATACACGCAACAACAGAAAAATTTCTATTCAAATATGTGTTGACTAGGTTTGGTTGCTCGAAGGTTTTGATGAGTGGCCGCAGTACACATTTTCTCAGTGAAACCATCAGCGCGCTGACAGAGGAGTTCCCAGTTTACCATCATAAGAGTACGCCATACCATCCTCAGGCCAATGAAATGGTTGAGGCTTTTAATAAGATATTGTAGAATGCGCTGATGAAGGTTTGCAACATGCAGCAGAATGATTGGGATGTGCGCATACCAGCAATGTTATGGGCATATAGAACTACTTGTAAGAAGCTTACGGGTCAGACACCTTTTAGGTTGGTCTATGGTGTAGAAGTTGTAATGCCTATGGAATACATTGTGCCTAGTCTATGCATAGCGGCTTTCATAGGAATGGTGGACCATGGAGCCTTAGAATAAAGGCTCGTGCAGCTAATAGAGCTTGAGGAAGATAGGTTTTTGGTTGGATTCCATTAATAGGTTCAGAAGGGACGTGAAAAAGCTTGGCACGATCGACACATCAAACTACACACCTTCAAGGTAAATGATTTAGTTTTATTATATGACAGTAAGTTTGATAAGTTTCCAGGAAAATTTCAGATGCACTAGCTAGGGCCATATGTTATCAAAGAGATTATAGATGGTGGAGCATTTCAGCTCGCGAAGTTGAATGGAGATCCATTTTCGGGAAGGGTAAATGGAAGCCGATTGAAGCCATACACCAGGGATCTAGCCCAATGACTACATGATGGTAGCACAATCTTAGTGCTCCAGGTAGTTGCAAGGAGGCGCGGGATTGTAAACAACACTACCTGGTTGGTAGAGTTGTGCGGCAGGGGGTCTTGCCAAAAACAAATGTTGTCACAATACTAGAAGAAGCGTGAAGGGAGTTGTGTTATAGGGGGAGAGACCACACAGTGCAGCTAGAAAGTAACCATTATAGTCACTGTGCATGATTTGACTGCCAAGATATGGTTAAGAGGAGTGGGGGGCAGCATTTAAGGCATTTAAGGCTAAATTTAAGAGTGAAATCTTTGGAAATATTCCACCAATTCATTATTTATGGACCCATTTTGGGGGGAAAATTCACCTATAAATTACGCGTGGTCATCCAACGAAAAAAACTTTGCATTCTTAGAATTTCAGTGTTCAGTTGTTGATTGTTTATGAATCCTCAGGTTTACGCTAATTTGGTCGTTAATTCTGTATTTGACAATTTACCCGAGGAAACCCAGTGGTTTATTCTCAGCAAGATTTCTGGACTAGGAGAGACTTCTAGTACTAGAAGGGATTTCACCTCTAAAAGCGTTGCTCCAGAAGTGATGAGCATGGAGACTCCAGCTGTAGTTCCTACGGTGCTGAGGTCGCCTAGGTCGAAGATGATGCCAGTAAAGGAAGTCCCCAAACCTAAGAAGGAAAAGCAGAAGAAGCCCATGCCAGTGTGTGAGTCACCGAGAAAGCATGCAGCCACCTAGGCTCAGAAGAGAGACAAATCGAGCACGAAAGAGAAGGGAAAAGTGGTGGACTTGGAGGCTGAAGAGGGCATGGAGGACAATGACATAGAGGGGGTGGATCCAATATCCAAGTTTTTGGATTACATCTCTCCACGCAAGGGAAAAGTGAAGGTCCCTAAGGACCCAGATGCAGGAAAATTCCTCCTTAATGCACCCTTGCTACCGGAGAACATCACTTTTGAAGGTCCGTGCTTGGCGTGGATTCCCCATCTCAAGCTAGAAGATTGTGATTTGGAAAACCATGAGAGTTTCCCCCACTTGGCAATAGAAAATTACATGAAGAGGGTGTTCTACAAAGAATCATGTGTCACCGTGCTGGAGCTAGTGGAGTGGATTCACGGAGTGAAACAATCGAGGTTATTGAACCTGTTATGGGTGCCCCACTACCACCTCTCTAACATGAATCTAATTTTGATCAAGGAGTTGTTAACTCTGGTGCATGACAGTTGTTTGTGGCTGAGCACAGCTGTTGCCGCACTCAAGGTTGAATTTGACCAAGGAGTTTGGCAGAAAGACGAGCGAGTGCGACCTCGCAGCGAAAATGAAGGATAAATTCAATCTCGAGAAGAAGCCACATGGGTACTCTATAACCTCAATCATCGACCCCATGGTGAAGGTTTCCACACAGATCCATGCGGGAAACATTATGAGAAAATGCCACACAAACGAGGTTCTGGCACTAGTGATTTCTTTGGCTACCTAGTGCACGGAGGGTGTACAATTCAACTGGGCACGCTGCCTTTGTAGCGAGTTCTTTGCAAACTGTCGAGAGGCATAGGACAAGAGTAAAACATTCCACTATTCGTGGTTGTTTCTCTCCACTATGCTCGTTTCTTGGTATCTACCGGAGGACAGTCAGTTTCCTCCTATGGATAAGGATTTGTCGGAGGATATAAATTTTGCATCTCTCTGGGCCACAAAAGATGTTGCGCAAATCACAGAGACCAAATCCTTTTGGGTGCTTATGGGGGTGAGCATTTGCATGGCCATCAACTAGAAGCCACATTTGTCACCAACTATGTTTGAACAGCTTTCAGGGTACATGGAGTTCAAAGTTGACTTTCACCGCGTATACATCCAGGTGCGGAAGGATCCGCGGCAAAAATGGTTCAACCTACCCTACCTTACTAAATATGACGTTATAGAGGACGTCGTCAAGCGTTGGCTGATAGATTGGCATTCTCCATCCGATCTAGCCGCAGGGACTAGAAAGTCCGCGAAGAAGAAAAAGAAGGAAGTTGCCAAGCAGAAGGTTCAACAGTTGAATGAGAAGCGGAAAAAAGAGGTCGAGGAGAACGCCCGGGTGGAAGCAGAGCACGTCGCAAAGCAGTAGGCCAAACAAGAGGAGCGCAACTCAGGGCGCTATGGTAAGTTTCCTTCACCCCAAACAGAGGAGAAGGAGCAGACATAACAGGGCAGCGGTGGTCAGGAGGAGCAGGAGAGCACTCCCTTCTAAGTCAAACAGTATAGGGAACAAGGAAAGGAAGGGCTGCGGAAGAAATCGAAAGTGACCAAGCTGTCGCTGGACCCAATTACTTTGATAGATGGCAACCTTGATGAGATTGGAGACAAGGTGCGTGATACCACAGCAAAACTACTACAGTAGGTGGAGCAGCAGCAACAGCAACAGCAGAAACTAAGCACCATCCAAAAGGATCTACACGAGCTGCAGATTCAGACGACTAGAATCTAGGTAGGCGCAGGGCAGAGCAGCACTGCATCAACAAGTTTGGCACTGGGGACCACTCAGGCAGCTGAGATGGTTCGATCACTAGACCTTCGGGCAGTTGCACTGCCAGACAGATCTTTGAGCGTGGAGGCGGTCGATGACAAGGCCATAGTGAGTTCTTCGAAGAACATCGGCCTCAACCTGGCCGCGCTCCCGAATGAGTACTTGCACACGCTACAGGCAGGTATGCTAGTAGAGTTCTGGGCACGTGAGAAGCGCACACTAAGCCTTATAAGTGAATACAGATTAAACAATGAACAGATGTTCACTGAGAAATCAGAGGCGCTAGAGGCACAGAAGAAAATTGAGGTGCAAAACGCCCAACTTGTAGCCACAGTAGCAAAATCCTGCATAACAGTACCTGAACTGCATATACCAGAGGAAGCGATGTTGGAGGCGAAGATTAGAAAGCTGGCTACAGGTGTGCGTGATGCCAAGATGGAAGTCGCCTGCGTTCAGTTCGAGTTGAACCTAAAGATAACAGAGTTGGAATTGAAGTCACAGCCTTCAACTCCGCCAGAGGTAAGGGAATAGCATGAAGCCACTGTGAAGGATGGAGTCGTGATAATGGTTGTTGCGATGGTAGACTGCACCATGATTTTTTAGCAAGAAATGGATGTAGTCACGACTCTGCAGGAAGATCCCACCTTGCAGACCTTGAATACAGCAGCGCGCAAACTCCAACAATAGTATGATGAAGTAAGGGCGACGACGTGCACCGTTGTTGTCGTACAACGCCTTAATAAGCTGCAGGAGGCGAGGCAGCTGTTTACACAAGTGGAAGCAGCGCAAAAGAAAGAGGCAATCCTCAAGGCCAAATTGGGGCCTTAGTTGGATAAGGCCTACATTGTCTCCACCAACGTTCAGGAGAAATTGGAAAATTTACCGAGTACAGAGCAGAAAATCAAGGAGGACAGTGCAGGACTGGCAATAGAGTAGCTGGTGGAGCAAATCAAGTATCCAGCCACGTAGAGCGCAGCTAAGGTAGTAGTGGCACGAGTGGAGCTGGGTATCTTCGTAGTTAGATATCTGCACCAGCAGAGTGACTCAAGGGCGAGTCACGAGCTTTGCGATGGGAGCCTGTTGGGATGGGGTCCCCTAGGGTCAATTTTGGGGCAAAATCCCAAGTTTTGGGGCAAAAGCCCAAGTTTTGTTGTATAAAGATTTAAAGTCTCTACAAGTTGTGGTCGCAGAGCACGTAGATAATTAAAGAGTCATAAAGGGTTTTACCCTTCTTTTATGTAAGTTGAGTCAACTTTTGAAGATCTACCCATGGTCCACGAACCATGGGATGGTATAAATAGGTGTGTCTTAGGATGTCTACGGCAAGTAATGAAGTTTGGTCTATGGGATAAGTCTAAAGAGTTAGCGAATAAGAGTAGGAAGAAAGGCTCTGCTGTTGTGTGCGCAGAGGCATAGAGTAGAGTCTGCAGCTGAGTGCGCGGACCCCTGTAGCTGAGTGCGCAGGGAAGTCTTGAGTCTGTAAGCATAACTGAGTATTAATAAACAAGATTGTTGCAGAAATACTTGTGTTTATCTCTTTACTTATATTTATATGAATGTGCCTTATGATATAATGGGTTTATGAAATAATGATGTATTGATGCGCGACTTTACATGACTTATATTGTTATATGAACGCAATATTGTTAACTGTTTACGTAAAGGTTATCTTGTTTTATGTTGAAGTTATCAAACACTTAAGCTGATCTGGGTAATTACTAGGCTATAAGTAATCTTTGATGCACATAAGTAGTGGATCCACCAATTCAAGGTCCGCAAAAGATAGTCATAGACCTTCGTGTAGATCTAGAGATTGATTAAAGGAAGTTATATTGATAAGCCTTAAAGGCATATTGATCTACACGAAGGTAGATTTAGGGCATAAAATGACATCACGCTCATCTCTGGTTGCAGAAACATGGTTCTAGCATCCCCCCATACTGCTTCAGGTGAGACTCGCTCCGTGCATTTATGCCGAAAGGGCCAGTAGTGTAGGGATTTTTTTGGTGCAACTAACTATGAACCTGGGTTAGGACCCACTAAGCCAACTCCACTAGTCAAGCCTTGTATTTCTTGACTTGACTTGATATGTTGAACTTTTTCTTGAACACCCACTTGAAAACAACAAGCTTCCTTCCATTAGATAATTTGACCAAATCTCATGTATCATTCCTGTGTCAAGAATCCATTTATTACATCATGGCTTGTCAACTACCTCCCAAACTAACCTAGGCTCATAATAAATGGTAGATAGCACAAAAGTAGTCCCTTATTAACATGGGTTCATCGTCAAAGGTAGATAAAACAAAAGCAAACCAAAAATCAAGTGGGGTATACCTTCTATGTTCTTTCCTTACTAGACTAGACCTCCTTAGAACTAGATTTTGTCCTGCCACCTCTTAATCTAACTCGATTGACACATTTGAGTCACTTTCCTTTGATTTAAAGTAAAATAAAACACTATTTTTTGTTTTCCTTTCTCCTTTGTAACACCCTCCTCCCACAATTACCCAAAATTATCAATCCACTGGGGTAAATATGTTGTGAAGAGTTACTATGATATGATTCAATCCCCAAATTGTAGTTAAGGACGTGGAACTGACAAACCAACACTTTACAAACCTCCCTTGGTTGCTACAGGACCCCCAAGAGCTAATCCACCACTCTGGGTGCCCAACCCTTGAGTTAACCTAGCCTTTCAATGAATTAAACCCCTAGTTTCTCCCATTCCATGGGCATGCACGTGACTGGGACCCTTTAGTCACTCCAACAATGCCTGGAAGGGACAAACTGCAATCTTTTTCAGCCAGTTTGGTGCTAGAGATTGTGAGATTTAAGCCACTTTTTTAGGACTAGTCTCCAAACCACTGCATGAAACTTGATGAGACTTTCCAAGACAAATTGAAACCAAGACAAAGCCTCTAAAACAAAATTTGATCAAGGTCTTGACCTAACTAAGCTCAACCATGACAGGAATTTCACCAAATAGATCATGAAGATGTAATCTATAGGTCAGAACAACAGCTATCAGCATAGGGGTCTCGTACTTATCTGAGAATATCTAAGAAGCATTGATGCCTTATCACATTAGTTGTGTTATGATCTATTAGGTCACATATTCATTGTTCATTCATTTACAAATAAAAACATGATGAGAGCCATACATCATCATTACCATAAAACGTGTTCGTAACGAGCATATAACCAACAAAAATAACAAGGGTATATCAACCATAAAAACCACATATAAAGAAGTATATTTACCCATCAGATACAAGACGAAAGAAGCTCTTATTAACATATGCAAAATGCAACCAGGTCAGGAATTTCCACATACCACCCGACCATAGACTAGGCTAAATCAAATATTTCTTTCATTTGGTCACCCTCGTGCCATATTCCAAGCATGAATGAATTTGGGATCTCATGGAACACATCCAACAAAACCAAAGCAGGGCTTTCGGAGGCCAAACCACCTCAACCCTCAACCAGTGATTCCACTTCATGGTCGGATATCACTAGCCATCACCATATTGGTCTCTACCCAAGTTGTACAAGGTTCTAGAGCGTTTGTTCCAACTAGGTCTTCCAGGACTAGTAACTCAACCCACAACTATTGTCGGGCTCTAGAGTGTTTTTACAACCAAGGATCTAGGACTTTTAGATCAACCCACAACTATTATTGAGCTCTACGACAAGTAACTCAACCCACCAAGGGATCCAAAGAATTTTTTCAACCAAGGCTCCTGGACTAGTAACTCAACCCAAGTTGTTACAGGGCTTCTAGAGCGTTTGTCCAACCAAGGCTTCCAGGACTAGTAACTCAAAAAAATCCATACAGGGATTCTAAATCATTTATCCAACCAAGGCACTAGGAACTAATAACTCAACCCACAACTAAATGAACATGAGCACCAACTAGAAAACAAAGATAAAACCCATGTCACCATGGATATCCAGGAAATGGAAAGGCTAGGAAAAACCACTATCAATCCAAGAAATCATCCAGGCCAATGAAAAATCATAACCAAGAAACCACATGCATGTTTGTTGGGCTTCAGAATTGATACATTTTCTTACCTTATTTTCTTATCTTTATATTAGCTTTCTAATTTTTTTGTGTGTAGAATACGATAATTAGTGTGATATAGATTCTAGAAAGGAGTCAATGGTTTTTCATTACTTTATCTCTTTAATGAATCGATCTAAAACATGAAAGGTGTTTTTTACCTACGATTTGAACCGTTAATTGAACAGGGATATTTGATATCAGATGTTGTTCCCTAGAATAGTCAAGGAAGAATGGACTATGAGGATTTGGTTGGGTTAATTATAACCAGTTGAACGAGATCGACTTCTATCGTGGATGGATCATTTGGAGAAGAGAACTTGGCCCTGTTATTCTGGGGAAACATTAGAGATTTTGTAATTTGAATAAATCATCTTGAGAATCTTCAGATTATCAGGATCGCTTTTTTATTTGAAAATAGACTCGCTTCTAATATAAAAATGAGGAATTGAACCTCAGTAGTAGATTTCTAGCTATAGTCATTTTGATCTATGTTATAATTTTTTACAGACATTCCTTGTAATTTACTCATTATAATTTAATGGAGACTTTTGCAGTTCGACCTTAACTTATTGTGTTGAGTTAGCTACAAGGCAGTTGAATTCCAACGATCTTGGGCCCAGTCCTCGAACTACTATTGTCCTTTCTTGTATTATTAAATTTTTATTTTGGTTTCAGTCCTTGTTCTACAATTATTCAATTTTTTTCTATATCTAACTGTCGATTATGAGATTTGTTGTTACAGTATGAGTTTTTGTAGCTGCAACCGTGGAATAGCATAGAGTTAGATTTACTGCAATTGATTCTTCGAGTGTTATATTTCCTTGTTGTTTCCTATGATTAATGTAGAGTTTTTAATTCCGAAGATTTGATATTATTTTCGGCATATTCATTTTTAGTCATAGTGTTGTTCCTTTCTTGTAGACGCAGTTTCCTCGGAAACAACTTTGTATTTAGTTGGATTACATCATTGTTTTTGGTAGGAGACTTGACACTTTTATTCTTTTAACAATCTTGATTATTTAAGCTTGAAGTCTAGAAGTTGAGAGTGAGTTGTTTCTTTTAGTAAGTTTGATTTGTTCCTTTTATTCACATGTCCTTACTTTTCATTAGGATCATGCAGATTAGATAATATTAGCATTACCTCTTGCACAAACCGTGTGGACAGCCTTGAAATAAACAGAAAAAAATCCAATTTGATGATTTAATGTGTAGATATCAGTTGGTCCTTTAGGAACAACTAAGTGCCCCAACATTTTGGTGTTATTGTCGGGGAGGTTGTCAAAGAAGTGATAGTCGTATCTCTGAAGGGTTGGGTATTAAAGAATGAAGGTAAGAACCTGTGCATGCACTAAGTAAAAATATTTTTCTAGTGCCTACCCTCAACCGATACATTTAGATCGCTTAGTTTGCATGACTAAGAAAAAACATAGGACTACAAATAAGATAGTTATAGATCAAAAATTTACCTCAAAAACCACCAAAACCCAAGGTCATCCTGGCCTTGGAAGAATGACCTTTATAGATGAGATCATTCGCAAATCAGAGTCTCAAGCATCGGTAGGTTCCCAAACAATATCTAGGAAGGGTTATACTGTTGGCCCTCAAGTAGCAAGGTCATCCACTGCAAATCACGTTGAGATTCACGCCAAAACTGTAGGATCTGAGGAAATATTTCAAGATACATCTATTAGGAATCTTAGTCCTTCTAGTAAAAGTGAGGGACATTCTTTCAATTTAAAAGAGGGGGAAGGTGAAACAAGTGAGCCATACCCATGACTTTCTAAGCCATAATTTCTTGCAACACCTTTTGTAAGGAAATAACTTGAAGTTCTTGATCTGAATAGTTTTGTGAGACTTACTCAAGGTCTAAAACCCAACCAACATATTACTTTATGAACAGTACCTCATGATCACGAAATTCCTGAGGATTACTGGTAGTTTTTTTAACCAAATGGCAAACGCAACACCAAGAACACAAATTTCGACCATAGAATATCCTATTGTCGATCCATAGGTCAATGCACCAATGAAGGCTATCCCATTACATAATATTCCAAACTTCCATGGAATGGATTATGAGGATCCTAACGAATTTATGTTTGAGTTTGATGTTTTATGCTAAGGTTACGACTATACCACTGACCCTAAAGAATTGAAACGGTTTCCTTCTACCTTAAAGGGAGAAGCCTTATGCTTGTTCATGGGACTAGGTGGCAGTACCATAACCTCATGGGATGAAGCCTTCCTTACCAAATATCAAGACTATTGTCGATCCAGGGATTTAAGAGAAGAAATATTTAAAATGATGTCAAAAGAAGATGAAACTTTGGAAGAAAATGTTGAAAGGTTTCAATATAATTTTCAAACATCACCTTACACTACCCCACCTAGAGAATTCTTGAAAATTGCTTTGATAAGGGGCATGAAAAATGAATGGATAGAAACACTTAATCTAATGGGACAAGGTGATATTTCCAAAGAAGAATATCATTGATGATATCATAAAAATCTGTACTAGGTTCTTGCGAGGAAGTACACAAACAAAATCTAGAATTCGGGATCCTCTCAACAGAACTAGCATAATTGTAAGCAGAGGAGTAACTCGAGAAGAAATTGGTAATCTCTTACAAGATTTTAAAACTAATATTTTGAGTACATTAACTACACATTTGGATGTCCTACAGGTAAAGCAAAAGTAGGTTGATGCAGAGTAGGCTCTAGCTATTTTCTATCCTCGTTTTCGAAAGAAGCACAACTACAAAGAGTGATTACTAGACACAGTTGAAATATGTGCTATATACACTAAAGATCACCCGACGGAACATTGTCCCTCACTCCCCAGATTGAAGGTTGTATTCAAGGAAGTTAAGGAAGATCCAGAGCCAATGTATCTCATGGCACAGTGACGATAGTGGCAGACTCGTCCTCCAGGTATGATGCATCATCCTTCTCTGTTTTATTATGGACAATATGCTCAGCAACATATTCCTGGATCAACATGGCAGGGCCAAAAACCATTTAATACCACTTAGAAATTGCATCCATACTCCTCACCACCCTAGATAAATCATCCGTTCATTGGACCCTTGTGGCCAAATCAACAGTATCCTACATCTTCATGGAAAAACCCATCAAATAACTCATACCCTTCACATTGGGAAAACTCATCTACACAAGGACCAATGTGGTCTCAGAATTGCCAGTGTCCCGTAAGACCAATTAATCCATCTCTCAGAATGTTGCCTTAGTCACAACCACCATTACAAGTTCCACTTCAATTGCCCCCAAATGTTCCACCTCCAATGCATCCTCAATTAACTTCTCAATCGGATCCTAATCTGAATAATGGGACTATCTAATATTTGGATATTTTTGAAAACTTGAATTGTGGTTCTACTTCCTTTAAATGTAATGAGTTGCGGGTGAGATATGGACGAACTATCTTTCCAAAAGATAGTAAAGGAAACCAAGAGTAGGCAGACATTGAAAATCCTATTGAATGTCTTCCTTTAGCAGAACACCCTTCTCCCACCATAGTTTTCACCGAAATAGAGGCACCTAACAAGTCAACCAAACAACAAGAGCCTACTAAAACTATGGACATTTCTCATCCATTCCCCAAGAGACTTACTGTGATCAAACCACCGATATATTCTAATTTTGATCTAATAGGGGATCTAAAAAAATAAGTATTAAAATCCCTCTTCTCCGGGCTATTCAGGATGTCCCAATCTATGCTAAAACCATCAAATAACTATGTGTCAAAAATCTTGTGAGAAAACCAAAAGACTCTCCTACAGTCCATGTTCTGGGGACACTTTCTGATCTTATTTTAGGAAAGCAAATAACTATTAAATATGATGACCCTGGAAACCCAATAGTTACTATTCAAATTTAGGGTCTTAACTTCCCAAATACCTTAGTTGACTTAGGGTCCGCAATAAACATTTTGATCGTAGAAAATTGTGGGTTCCTTGGGATAACAACATTGAAACTGACGTCCATTATGTTGGAATTAGTTGACAGATTGGTAGTAAAACCATAAGGCACTTTGGATGATATTATAGTTTTTGTAGATTCCTAAGAGTACCCATTGGACTTTCTAGTTATCAATACTATAGGGTGGATGGACACCCTTTGATATTAGGGATACCATGGTTGGAAACTGGAGATGCATATATAGGATGTCGGACAAGTAATATGAAGATTGCAAAATGGACTAGTGTTACAAAACACATCTTATATCTGCCTGCTAGACCCATCCTATCAGTCGGAAATTATCAATCATTCCCTCCCAAATATTAGGAAGAAAATTTTCATTCTCCTCTTACTCTGGATGAAGTTCTTATTTTTAAAAGGAAAACTGAGGATGATGTAATTAATGGCTTTATTAACAAACCTTCTACTGTTTGGAATCCAACATGTCAAATGTTAAAAGCTATGCTTGACAATGAGGCCTAGAGAGATCCACCGGAGGTTTTGAATAATGATTATATACCCACAACTGCAATTCATAATAGTGTTCCCATCGAAATTGAACCTGGTAAGACTTTGAACATTAATGTTAATCTGGATGACCTGCAATGTAAAAAATTAATTCAAATCCTCTAGAAATATAAACAGGCTTTCACTTGGTAATATTTTGATATGAGAGGCATTGATCCTCAATTGTGTACACATCACATTTATAGAAAAATATGTCTGTAACATTCTCCATCCTCAAAGAAGACTAAATCCACACTTTAGAGATATAGTAAAGCAAGAGTTGCAAAAGCTTCTTGATGTTAATTTTATATATCCTATCTTTGATAGCTAATGAAAATTCACTGTTGGTTGTGGTCCCTAAGAAAAATGGCAAATGGAGAATTTGTGTGGCTTACAGATAATTGGAAAAATCTATACAAAAAGATCACATTTCTCTTCCATTTGTAGATCAGGTCCTAGGAACTCTTGTTGGAAAGAATTTTTTCTCTTTCCTTGATGGTTTTAGTGGATATAATAAAATCCAAATTGCTATTGAATACCATGACAAAACCACATTCGCTTGTCCATTGGGAACATTTGCATACAGGGTTTTACCAGTTGGATTGTGCAATGCATCGACCACTTTCTAGAGGGAAATCCTGAGTTTTTTTTTTTTGACTTAATCAGTGAAGGACTTGAACTATACATGAATAATTTCACTCCCTATGGCAATGAATTTGACCAAGCCTTACAGAATCTAGAAAAAATTCTTGAACGGTGCATCACTACCTAATTTTGCCTTAGTAATGAAAAATGTCATATGATGATGACATAAGGCATAGTTCTAGGGCATTATATCTTTGTTGCATGCATCCAGGTAGAACCAGCAAATATTGTGGTAATTCTTACACCACCTACTCCTCATACACCAACTGAGGTGCATAGTTTCCTTGGCTATGTTGGTTATTATCTTCGTTTTATAGCAAATTTTTCAAAAATAGCATCACCATTGTATGTATTAATAGGGAATATGGAATTTGAATGGGCTGACAGGTGTGATGTTGCTTTTGCAAATATTAAAAAGAATGTCTCAACAACCCCTGTGTTACGAGGGCCAAACTGGAATTTACCATTCCACATTTCATCTAATGCATCAGAAACAACAATAGGAGTTGTACTTGGAAAGGAAGAAGACAAAAAGCCTTATTCCATCTATTATATTAGCAATAATATTACACTGACAAAGCTAAATTATATAGTGACAGAAAAAGAATTCTTAGTGGTTGTTTATTCCATTAATAAATTTCATCACTACATAACAGGATACCCAGCCTTTTTATATACTGATCATTCTACGATTAGGTGTTTAGCTAATAAACTTGTTACTAATGGCCGAATAATTTGCTAGTTGTTGTTATTACAGGAATTCGATATTACCATAAAGGAACAACAGGAGAATGAGAATCTTGTTGCGGATTTTATGTACAGAGTTTCGATAGTGGCTGATTATTTACCTGTAGAAGATCAGCTTCCGGATGAAAAAATCTTTGTCATGATAGTTAAAACACCTTGGTATGCTAATGTAGCCAATTACTTGGCAACAGGAAAATTGCCAGCGTATTTACCGTCCCGGGAAAAGAATCTTATTGTTCATCACAGTGCATGGTTCTCCTGGATTGACGATTACTTTTTATACAGGGTCTGATTTTCAAATCTGCAAATGCATCATGGAAGATGAAGTTTATGATATTCTTAAAGCTTACCATGACAAACCTTGCAGTGGGCTCTTCGTTGATCGAAGAATTGGGCATAAAATGTTACAGATGGGTTATTGCTAGCCCACAATATTCAAGGATGAAAGGGAATATTTCTAGAGCTGTGATAGATGTCAGAGGATTGGTCACCCCATTCAAGCTGATGAAATTCCCTGCAGCCGCAAATTGTACTTGAACCCTTTGAATGATGGGCATTGAATTTTGTGGGCCCCTTCAACCCATCGTCAAATGAGAAGGTGTGTATTCTTGTTTGAACAGAATATGTAACTAAATGGACAAAGGCAGTAACTCTCTCAAAGGCTACAAAAGATGCAATTATTAAACTTTTGTTTGAACTATTTGTGCAGTATGGATTTCCTAGAGAGATCGTAACAGATGGGGGATCACAGTTCACTGCCCAAAGAAATTATGTTACCTTGCAAAAATCTCACATTAAACGCAAAATTACTTCCCCTTACCACCTTCAAGTAAATGGATAGGTGTAAATAACCAATATACTTCTATAAGAAATTTTAACTAAAATAGTATCTACGAACCTCCGAAACTGCATTATCAAACTCCCTGAGGCCTTATGGGCCTATCCAACAACTTGGTGCAACACTACTGGCTATTCATTGTACCAGCTTTTTTTTGGTAAGGGGCCCATTTTATCAATAGAATTCGAAATTAAGACTTTCAAAACCACAAGGGAAGTTAGATTTGAATTTATAAAAGTGCAAAAACAATGTCCGCAACAACTTAATGAACTAGACAAAATGTGTATATTAGCCTTGCAGTGTATAGTTGTTATTCAACAGCAAAGGGCCAAATAGCATGATCATCTCATCAAGAAGAAAAAATTTCAGAAGGGAGATTGGGCGCTATTATATGATTCCAGATTTCAAGATTTCCCAGGGAAGCTCCAAACAAGATGGTTGGGACCATACGAGGTCACCAAATTTTATGACAACGGTATGGTGAGATTTACTATGATTGATGGTTTTGGCATCTCCTTCCTTGCCAATGGACATTGACTCTGCCTATATCACTAGCCACTCACACGAGAGTCTTTTCTTCACGAGGTAAGTAATGATTCCAACCTTAAGGTTATAGTTGATCAGGAAGGTAACCCTGCAGCTACATTCAACTGAACCGTTTTTTTGAAATTTATTTCATTTTTTACATAATGTACATACTTTTTGTGAAAGTTTTTAGCTGAAGTTATGTTTTTTTTTTTTAATAAATAAAGGGGGGGGGTGTTGATGTTCCCCTGGTCGCAGTTATTTCTCCCTTAGTCACGGCTATTGTTCCCTTAGACAAAGTCATTGTTCCCTTAATCGCAGGTTGTTCCCTTGGTCACGGTCGTTGTTCCCTTAGTCACAGTTGTTGTTCCCTTGGTCACGGTTGTTTTTTCCTTAGTCGTAGTTTTTTTTCCCTTAGTCGCGGCTATTGTTTCCTTGGTCGTGGTTGTTGCTTCCTTAGTCATATTTTTGGTTCCCTTAGTCATAGCTATTGTTGCCTTGGTCGTGGTTGTTGTTTCCTTAGCCACAGTTGTTGTTCCCTTAGCCACAGTTGTTGTTCCCTTACTCATGGTTGTTGTTTTCTAGCCATAGTTGTTTTTTTTAAATAGTTATTCTTTTAGTTTGAATTTGAAGCTCATCTTTGATATCATTCACCCAAATGATTACCATAAGAGAATGTTTTATAAGAAATTTTTAATAGAATTATAAACCTCCTAAAACTTTAACCTTGATATTGTAAATACATAAAGATATTTATAATGCATTTCTTTAATCACCACTAGAGGAGTTTTTCTTTCCTTTTGGTTTCTTATAATTCTTCAATCTCATTGAAAAATAAATTTTGGGAAGCAAAATGGCAAGCTAAAAAGGTAATTATTTCAATACATTTTACACCATCCCTAACTCTTAAGGAGTTGATGAGCCACCCCATTCACTAATATTTTTTCATAACAAAACAAGAACAAAAAATTAATAATAAATAAAAACATAAAAAAAGAATCTGATGAAGGATAGGAGGTCTTATCATGAGTCGGCCTACCATGATCATAGAACTTAATGAGGCGATATTACCACTTTGTTCACCAAGCCCGGGTAATGGCCTTCGATCTTTAGGTCAAATGACAAGAGGTATCATCATGAGATGGCTTGCTTGTCTCATCAGCTCTGGTGAATGGCATTGTTATCAATTGGTCACCATGCCAGAACAATGGCCTTTTGTTGATAATCAAAAAATAAAGTTATGAATCTTTTCTAGTAGAATGGGATACTAACATATCATTGGGTTAAAAGCAAACCCTGTTGAGGCTATGGACGCTTGCTTCCAACAGAGGACATGCCTGTGGTATTGAAGTACATTTGAAATTACCATCTAAAATTAGTTATTTTTCTCTCCCTTAGCAATAATAAAGTAAAATCATTGAATTACTATGGAAACTTATTAAATTTTTCATTGGAAATTGGTAATAATGAGTATATATGAAAAACAATTTTAATTTTACATATCGGGGATATAATCTTTTTTTTGAAGAGCTACTAAGTTTATTCTAAATTTCTTTTCTTTTTCTCTAAGGGTAATCTTTCGGCGAAATTTGTCTTATCCATGTTCAAAGTTCAAAATATCTCCACATGCTTTTACCCTACTTTAATGCTTTGGGTGTTGTAAATGTCTAGTCCCGTCATCATGTTTTATGATTAATGCATCCAATCATTATGTCGCACGCCTCACTCACTATTTCTATTTTTTTTACGGTTGCTCCATTATGTCTAATTAATACATTCTTATTTGATTAGTCATGTCAATTGTCTTAACAAATAAAATGCATGATGGAAGGTCGTGGGCGACCTCTAATTTCATCGGGGGGGTGAAAGGCTAAACACATAATTAGACACTTAAAAACTCGTTAACATCATTGCATGTTATGGTTGTTTGAATTTTCCACTCTATGCAGCGTTTATGTCCCTGTATCTGTTGAACTTTGTTATTTATAGCTCCAAATTTCTCCATGTGGCACAGCTGAAATGGGCGGCCATTTGGTGCACAGTGAACCTACCCAGTTGTGGATCTCTGAGCAAGCATGCAGTATTCTGGACCAAGTAGGGTGGTCAGACTATTTCCTATAACTGCAAGGCTTTGATAATGAAGTCGCCTTGGAATTTACAAGGAATTTGAGAAATGGAATAATAATGGTAAAGGGAAGAAAAATACAGGTAAATGAAGAATTTTTGGTAGAAGTGATAGGCCTTTCCATAAAAGGTGAGAAGTGGTTCGAAATACATACTCCGCTACAGAGCACAACATCCCTGTTTACGAACCCTAGAGAGGAACTGGTCAGAAAGGGAAAATGATACAATCATGCCTCATTATCAAAGTCATGGAAGGAATTAGTAGGCGTTGTCCAAAGGTACATTATGTGCGATGGTCGGTACGACATGGTAAGAGGATGACATTTGAAGTTAATGGTAGCATTGAGATGGAAGGTAATCCTAAACCTTCCTTATTTTCTGAATTCATTATTGCATGAAACTGATTTAAGACTCAAAAGATCCAAGGACAAAGCCTTAGTGGTGAGTCACCATGGGCTCATAAAATTGACAGTTGTGAGAGGTTTGAATCGAGCACAATTGAGCTTGGAAGAGTTCTTAGTAAATCCTGAGGCTCCACCAGAAATCGAAGAACCCATTGAATATTCTAGAAACATCCTACCTAATAATGAGGAGCCAGAAGAGAATGAGGAGGCCAATCAAAATGAAAACATTATTGCAGAAGTTATGTCACGGGTAAAAGAACAAACTCTAGCCCCCCAACAATTAACTAGGGTAGAGAAAAGAATGGCTTCCCTCTTGGCCTCCCTACCTAAAAAAAGGAGAATATCGACTAGGTTGGCTAAGTCATGAAATTCTATAGACTCCTCTTAATAGTATTTTGAGGAAAGTGGACTTAAAGAATTTCTTGACACATGAAACTCATCATGAGGATTCTCCTCAAGAGCAGGAAATGGAGGCAGCCCAAGTTCTGGAAGGATTGGAAAATTTTCTAAATTCTGTGAATTTTGAAGAAGCTTCAGGTTGCTCAAGAAATCCTTCTGACCAAAAGACGTTGCCTAATTCTCCAACCTCTCCTCATAATTCCACAACCACTATAATTTTAGAACCCTCAGAATAACTTGATAATACTTTTCTTCAAGAACATTCTGCAGATTTTGTTGCAACTGCCTTGGAACCCTCCTCCCTTAAAGAAGTAGTTTTAAAATCTCCTTTGGAAAACATGGGACAAGAAGTCAATATTGACTTTCCAATTGAACCTAAAGTTGACAGAGACCTTTTAGAACCTATAATCAATGCCACGGTTGAGTCCACCATGGAAATGATGATTGAAAGACATGAGGCCACAACTATCATTTCCCCTTCCTCTTCTCCAATTGCTCTAGCCAAAAATTTTACAAAAAAGACTAACAGAGAACTGAAGAATAAAAGGAAAAACAAGACCAATAAAGAAATGAAGTTGTCGAGAAAATAGAAGATGAAGCTACAAAGGAAGGTACGAAAACTAAAGAAATGGTTGCGGGACAGTAACGCCCAAATGCATCATGAGAAGAGAAATGTTAAGGAGAAGGAAGTCTAGGATAATGAAACTCAAACTGAATTTCAAGACTTTCTTGTTACCTTTATTGTGGGAACTCAAACTGAGTCAGACACATTAAGGCTCCTTTTTGGCTTTTAAGGCTCTCCCTAACTTGGCTTTTAGGCTTCATATCCTTGTCTCGCAAATTTTGTTCCGGGCCAAATAGTGATAGGCCATGTGCTGCAACATGTTATTCTCCTTATTAGCCTTATCAAGAAGCTTCTCAAGGTGGATATTCACTCTTTCCAACCATGATTCTCGGTCAACCTCTATTTCTTTCTCTAGTGAAGTCAGCTTGATTTTCCTTCTTTTTGCCACTTGCCGGTTTTCCCTTATGGTTTGCAGCTCCATAATTGTTTGTTTGTCCTCCAATTGCTTGTTCTGTTGCTCAAGGTAATTAATGATCCATTTAGCCCTCTCAAGGTCAAGTGATAAGGCTTGGATCTCAGCTTCTTTCTCCTTGATGATCACATCCTTGAGTCTTGAGCTTTGGGAGCCCAAATCAGTGTCCTCTTCCTCAACCAAAATAAAATCCCTATCTTGGCCTTCAAAAGGCCCTTCATCATGCAATGGTTTCTTTCCTCTATCCTATACCTGTTCTGCTGAAGAAGAAGGAAAAGCCCCTTTCACCCCAGGTGAAGATAGCATTTGCCTATGTCCGGTGAAGAGAACGATACCCCTTCCACCCCTGGTGGAGATAATACTTGTCTGGAAGTTGCAAAAAGTCTTCTTGTGCCCTTTTCATAAGTTATAAACACAGGAATGTGAGCCTCTTCAGTTCTTCTTTCATGCTCTCTTTGTTGCCCAGAAGGTCCACCTTCCTCTTGAGGTTCTACAAAAATTTGAGGCCCCTTGAAAATCTCATGGGCAATGAAGGTTTCCCATGGCACTCCCAACTGAGTGAGCTGATGCACAACAATAATCTTTATCTAACAATAATCTTGATGACAGAAAAGTGATAAATGCTATTAAGATACTGTGAGTATGGTTTTCTCTTTGCAAGCACAGTCATCCTCTCTATGTTTTTGCAAATGAAGTATGGAATACTCATCATTCTAACCCTGGTAAAATGCATAAGCAATCTGATATGATAGGCATAGAGTCTGGAGAACCTTCCCTCACATGTGAAGTATTTAATGATGAGTTTCATTAGTGGAACATACCGGTCCTCCAAAAACTTAAAAGGAAACACCCTGCCCAATTTACTATGATATTTGGCTTTAATGTAGGGTTCATAGTTCTGTTTGCTGATATTTTGTCTTTTGTTCCATCTTTCCCCCACATCTGGCATCGTAGTTTCTTCTACAATAATGGATGGTGAAAGAGTGAAATTGATGCCAGCAAGCTATACCATATTGTCCTCCATGTTGATGACAAATTGCCTAGCTAATTCATGATGATACTTAACCCTCTCAACTATCTCACAAAACTCAAAGCAAGATTGGTATCTGAAACAAGTGGTGGCAAGGGGACAAGAAAGAAGTTCAACAATGATAATAGGCTCCTCTCTGATTATTTTCCCACCCTTGTGAGGTCTCCTAGGCTATACATTCCTTTCTCTTGAACTGTCACTTTGTGTTTCCTCTTCATAGCTTGAGTCACTGTTTCTTGCCATGGTGCTTGGTGTTTGTCTTAGGAAAATGATGAGATGAAGATATGGTGAAAAATGCTAATGTAAGAGGACAAGGGTGATGAGTATGAAGAGATTTTACTCTTGGGAAGTGGAATTGGGGAATAAAGTGATTAGTTTTGAGAAGCTAGGGTTTAGTGAGGGATTTAGGGTTTGGTGAGGGAATTAGTTGTTTTAGGGGAGTGGGATATGGGAAAATGGGATAAATGGAGTGATTTAGGGTAATAAAAGAGTCAAAAGGGTTTAATGATGCTTTTAGTGATGGTGGAGCGAAAATTTCACAATGAAATGGAAAATAGTGAAGACAAGCTAGGGTTTCACTTTCAACATGCAAGATTCATGAAGAACTCAAGTATGACATCAAATTCAGCCTTTGGATGATGATTACTTACTTGTAGAATGGAAATGCAACATTTTTAGGGTTTTTGAACGATTTGGAGTAATTTAGCAAGTTCTGGGTTGATGCACAACGCACAGGGGCCAGTGCGCAGCGCCCTCCTAATGCGCAATGCCTGTGTAAAATAACACTGCAAGAATGCCTCTGATGCACAGCGCTATCCTGATGCGCAGCGCACTGCCTCTGATGTGCAACGCCAGGCCAAGTTGCTTTGAAAAACAGGGTTTTTTGTCTCCTTGGCTCCAAATCATGATTTTTGACTCTCCAAAGGATTTTTGCTCAATGAAATGATAAATAGGACCCCTTTCACTTTAAATATGGATTACCTTTAATTTTCACTTATCTCAAACCCACTTTTCTAATGTCAAAGTCACTTTTGGTCTTGAGCTCTGTTTTCCATTGAAATTTACTTTTCTTAATCATTTGGTAAACTGACGCATTGATGCTTGTGTTTTTGTTTACAGTGGCTAGAGTTGGTAAGGTGAGCAAGGGCAGTAGCTTTGAACTTATTACATATAGAAAATATTGAAATTACATTAAATTTTGTACATAGAAAATAAAAACTTTGTTTTACCTCAAAACAGAGTTTTGAGGTAAAAACCACTTATTGAGCATATCATCATTGAAATTTTGATTTTGTGAACTTATTAGACCTCCTCATGTGCCTACTGACCGTCTATTAAGTTTCTGATGACAATGGTGGCAAATCCTAGACCTAATGAGACCTAAAGCCCTAAAAATGATTTTTGCAAATGTAATGACAAAAAATGACTGTAAATGACTTGAACATGTGAAAATAGGCCAGCAGGTAAATGACATGAGGGAAATTGACAATAAACCACTACCATCAGTTGATCCATGACCTAATGGAATGCAGCTGATCGAATGGGACACCTAAAATGCATGCAAAAAGAGAAATTTGATCACTGATGGAGGGATGAAGATACCGACACTAACATTGGCTCCAATGGGGATGGTAGCTCCTGGGAGGTGCCAAGAACTACAGATCTCTGGAAAGTAGACCAATGCCTTTTCCATTGGGAAAAATGGAGTCAATAACTTCAGCAAACTAAAACCAATATCTTGACTCAAAACTGACTCAATTACAAGACTGAAAACTAACTCAAAATTGACTCAAACAACCCACACTAAATAACTGAAAACTGAAGTCAGACCTTCAGCTTTATAGCCTTCACTTCGGGCCCCAAACTAAATGAATGACGATAGTACACACTTTGCAATGAAGGAAATAAAATGGTATGTACAATGACAAATTATGACAGTAGAAAACTTCTCAAAGATAATACTGTTTCAGCAGCCGACCATTGACCGGCCCTCCTGGACAATCTTCCCCATTCATTTCTTTGAGGAGAAAATCATTTTGACCTCGATATGTAGAAATTCTATATGGTCCCTTCCATAGATTCTTGAACTTTCCGTGCTTGCCTTTGTCCTCGTTTCTAGCATCCCACTTTAGCACTATGTCTTCAATCTGAAACTTATCTGCCTTTGCCTTCCGATCATAGATTTTCTTAGTTCTCTCTTACAACCTGAAGGTATTCTGAAAAACCTCCTCTCTTTTCTGCTGTAAATGGATCATTTGGCTTATTCTTTGCTAAAAATGATCCTCCTCGCTGCCATCTTCCTACAGAAGTTTTACAACCGGGATTGCGAGAGATTTCGGGAACACCGTGTCAATACCATATACTATTTCGAACGGAGACATGCTGATTGACTTCTTCTGACTTACTCTATCCACCCATAGTGCATTAACCAATTTCTTATGCCAGCTCTGTTGTGGGGGGAAAGTATCCAACTCGGAATGACCCTAACCCACTCTAAGGGTGACAGTTCCTTAGCAACAGCTGAAAGCAAAGCTATCTAAAGTTTCTTCTTTATGACATGCAAGAGATAAAAGGGATAGATCCACTTACCGATGTCTTGCGCAAATGGTCGATCCTATCTCCTTTGTTTGCCGCTTGCTCCCAGCTCCAAGTCTTTCTACGAGCCCAGCTACACGAGATCCTGCAAATAAGACAAGAAAAGGAAACTACAAGAAGCATGCATGCATAAATGATTCAAGGATTAGCATAAATCAAAAATGCAAGTAAGACAATACATCATTGAAACACATGCGAATAGAAGAACCTCAAATGCTTTATTAATATATGGAAGTAAGGTTCAGGCGGTGATACAACCATGCGAGGTCCAATCCAGCATCACCTTCCCGACGGAGAGAAATCTCTTCTTCACCTCCCTCAAGCAATCACCCAATACTCTCAACTGCAAACCAACAGCGATTCTTTGCACTGAATTTCGCCCTCCCAGATCCCATGGGATGAGATCCTTATATAGAGTTTTGGAGTGAAGGCAAGTCATGTTGATGTGTGACTTGCTGTGCTCTTCAACTCCAGTTGTTCTTCAGTCCTTCACTTGGAGTTTCTACCTTCCACTTGGAGTTCTAGAAGCTCTTAACTCATTATTAGGCGAATCTTTTGATCACATGCCTTTCTGGAAGCTTCCTGGGCACTGGCACTTTGAGAAAAAGATTCCTCCACATGTCCAGTTACGCCCAACGCAGGTAGCCTTTGTCCTACCTACTTTGCAACGCAGGTAGCCTTTGTTGCACCTGCTATGCAACGCAGGTACCCTTTGGAGCAGCTACTTTGATCCAAAATTGACCTGTTTTGAGTGTTTTTTCAGTGGAAGACTGATTTGCAGAGCTGTGGTTTGTTGACCTTGTTCCTCTAAGGGTAAGAACAACATGTTTGGGGACTTTGGATCCCTCAGATTATTGACATTTCATGCTCCATGCTGTGAGGCACAAAAATGTCTATAACAGTTGCCCCCTAAAGTATGAGGTCGTTTATCGGGTGAAATGCTTTATTAGGAGGATCCGAAGTTCATTCAATCGTCGGGAGGTGACCTGTAATAAAATACAATACAATACATCATTTTTCATACTTTCTTTTCATGATCTAGCTGAGGCGGGCATTTCCCATGCTCAGCTTTATAAATACATTTGTTGTACATAAACAGACGATCGTCTAATAGTAGACTGATAATTCTCTGCTTTTTTAATTATCATCCTTTTAGTAGGATGATCATCTGCTGCACATGTCCATGTTTTTATCTCCTGAATATATATCGCAGCCCGGATGGATGAAACTAGATCCGGGGTCTTCAAACTTCCGATCTTCACACTAAGTACAAGTCGATCCATGTGAGAATTTCTTGAAGTCGAACATGGAAAGACATCGCTTGATTACCAGTCAATAATGTAAACTGTTAACAAGCGCGAGAGGAATCACCGATAATGATGATGACCCTCAAGGTACTGCAGCACAATTCACGTGGCGTGAATATAGGATCTGACGTCGAACACCACGCAAAGTCCCCCGGTCGAAGGTCATTAATGTATACCTATCGCCGGAAGTGAGAAACTTGCCATTGAGGCATGCAAGCTTCAAAGTACTGAGGGGGTGTTCCTAGATCAACTTCTTGGATAGTGAGCTGATGTCGACAAGAAGCGATCCGTCAAAGGAGGGCCTTAATGAATCCCACATCAGTGACACGGAACGGAGCTAGTGATGATGGTGAAAACGATCTGTGAAATATGATTCAGGGTGGCGGTCATGGAAGGATGAAGGATGATGTATGGTAGTGGATGGGACCCGGTTGACATTTTCTGAATGACATCTCTTGAACATATAACGACACTGATGTGATGGATCGGTAGCATTACCCCATGTATGGATGGTATGGCGAGACCATGGTGAAGGGATCGGTGAATGATAATAACCCAACCCGATATTTACGGAGGCAAAAGTGTCATGTTCAAGAGCGACCTGCTACCATTAAGCTTTGAGGTTCTCCCAATTTTTCCCCAGTCATTTCTGACCAGTACCTCTTTGTTTTTGTCAAGCTTGAGGAGGATAACATATGCTTGTTCTATAACCTGCCCTTCGGGCAAGCCCATCGCTATGTTTTTAATGAGCCTAGCGATAGGGAAACTCGTTCTCGTCTACAGACAAGTTTGTCGCTTTTCACCCCTTTTAACGAGCCCAGCGACAAAGACAGCTCGGTCCTTTTCATTTTTAGAGAGTCTGAAAAGGGTACATAAAGTGGACTCCAGGGGTCCTTTTTCGTCATCTAATCCCTTAAGTCCGAAAAAGTATAAAACAATACAGAAGGGATGAATGTTCGATATCTTTATCGAGCCGAACTAGACAAGCGCTCAATCTTTTTGTGCAATAATCCCTCAGGTCCAAAAAGATTAAAATCTAGAGGAGGGATAGCTCTTCCGGTCGTTTAACGAGCTGGAAGGCCAAAACTCGGCAATCTTTTCATCTTTTACGAGTCAGTTGAAAAGAGCTTAAAGAAGACTCGTCTTTTGAGGAACGAGTGATGAACAGGGATAGCAGCTGATTCCAGGTACAGGTTGGAATTTTCCAATCACTGCAGTGTCACAAGGATGGCTAGGTGAAATCACTCTTCGCAGTTGTTCCTCAAAATGGGTAAACAATCATATGGAGGTGAACGATCGGCCAAATGAAAGTGGAGGTGGCAGGTGCAAAACACGACCAAGGCTTTTATGGTTGATCAGGTTACATACTTAATGGTTATTTACCGAGATGGGTTCATTTTTTAACGAGCTTGAATGCGCCAAAACACTGCTCAATCTTATGTTTATTTTTTAACGAGCATGAACTATGTACTAAAACTGCTCGGATCTTGCATTTATTTTTAACGAGCATGAACTTTATGCTAAAACTGCTCGATTGATAAGGTCTAATTCATATTTTACCATGACTAGCTTTTCCTTTTCAGAGATAGTACTGTTTTCATCAATTGCTGCAACAAACTTGTTAGAAATGGATACCATGAAGTAAAAATACTAATATTTTATCTTGAACTATGTAAAAAGCAATTTAAAAGATGTTTTTACCTCTCATTTTACCATTTCATGTGCATTTGGTTTGTTGGAGCTTTGGAGGTGCCTTTTACCCTTGATTTTCACCAGCTGATTCCGGGAGATTCTGCGGACGATTTTCAGCGCCGTTTCCACCAGGTAGGAGCTAAACCCTAGCTCTATCATTTCATGGTCTTATTTCTCAGTTTCATGCTTGTTTTCCTGCCCCCATGAGCCCCTGGGGTTTCTCTAGGGCGCTCTGCCATCAACGCAGGTGCCCCATATCGAAACCTGCGTTGGGGGCTGCATTTTCAAGGGCATTTTATGCCCCAACGCTGGTAGACCCTTCTCCACTTGCGTTGGGCGCAGAAAACTTGTTGGTTGCATTGTTTTTCATGAGATTTTTGCCATTTTCTTCACTGAGTCAGGGATCTTACTCCTCCTCTTGTTTGTTTTGCAGAGTTTATTGGAGCAGAATGACTCTTACGTGGCGAGAACGAGAGCATGAAGAGGAGGACATGATTGCCCTCCATGATCCTGTTACCGTGAGTGCGTTGCGGAACTGTGGCTTGCTAAAATTCTTTCGTATATCTAGCATGAGGGCACAGATACGTTTACTGCAGTACCTGCTTGATGCTTGGGATCCTGTTAACCAAGTGTTCCAGATTAGGGGCAAGTCCATCCCTTTGACCATAGTGGACATTTACTTCTTGACTGGGTTGTCAAGGCGGGGTGCCCCCATTTCCTTATCTGGTTCGGCCCGAGGGAGTGATTCCGTGAAAGATTATGTCCATCAGTATTGCAGGGAGGGATCCCAGCCGAGCAGAGACGGCAAGGTTTCTATCCGTGATGTCACTGACAGGTCCCTCAGGTCCATTCTGTACACGATTTGTAGGATGGCCGGTAGCGCATCCCCTCATGTTGCCAACAGGTCTTATGTGCAGCACGCTCTTGAGTGTCTCCAGCCGAAAAATTTCAACTGGTGTGATGCAGTACTGGTTCAGATGAAAAACCAGTTGACCAAAGTAAAGGACGGGAAACTGAAGAATTTTGGCTTCGGTTCAGTTTTGACTGCCTTCGCTTGGGAGAAGATACCCTTGATGCAACCTCAATATATCATTCTCGACTTGCCATCCCCTACTGAGCCACGCATGCAGAGGTGGGTTGACCACATGGCTAGACATGCAGGTCAATCTCAGATTACTTTTACTGATGCCTTCTTTAGGTGGTTCGAGCGGCAGGATATGGCTTTTTCCGAGTATCCATATATTGGCATGGATTTCCGAGGTGATCCGGATTTGTTATTACCGGATGGCGAGCAGTGGGGTGATCTCGGTAAAATCTTGACCTTATCACTGTTTTACTATTTTTATTTGTAATGTTCTTGTGCTTTACTCTATCAAGACGCTAATCAAACTCATGTGTGCATGCAGATGTTGGTCCCATCCGTCCAGCAGTTCGTCCGAGAGTTCCGGCCGCTGTCCCTACAGGGGAGGCTACTGGGAGAGCTATTCTCCGTGACCTTGACTTGGCCGAGACTCTTACAGCTGTGCAGGAACAGGTCGAGGGTCTTACCTTCGGGATTCCGGATGTACCGATCGATGAGCTGCCTCTGCGATTGCAGCGACATACTGCTGGTGTTCCTAGACGATGGTCTCGTCTTCTGCGCATGATTGCACAGGCCGTGGCATGTTATCATGAGCATCACTAGGCTAGGGTGCCCCCCAGCCATTTTTGAGTTTTGGGGTCATTTGACCGATTTTGTCTTGGTTACAGAACATTGCATGTAAACCGTAAACAGTTATATATATTTTTGATTTTCGGGGTTCATTCCAGTTTTTATGTGATCCATGTATGAAACATTGATTATGCTTCTCTTTTTATCAATTTTGCAAATGTCTATCTAACACATAGTTTGCTAATGAGTCGGTTAATGTGTTTAAGTTTCTGGAAATGTGTTGATATTGGATAAAATCAAACTGTCTTTCCAAGATTTTAACTCTTAGGAACTTGCGATAAATAGCTGGATTTCGGACAGAGTAGGTACCATTGAGCTGTAGTACCACGAGCTGTGAGTCTAGCCTGACGACTAGCCGGCGTATGCCACGTGTGATGGCATCAGAGAGGAGTTCTATCAACGCGCTATACTCAGCGATATTATTTGTTGATTGACCAATACATACCCCCCTGAAACTCACTAACTCGCCGCTTGGGTTAAAAATGGCCCATGCTGCTGAGGATAGGTTCCTCGTACTACGACTTGCTCCGTCAGCATATCCAACCCACGGTTCCAATGGATTTGACATCTGCAATAAATGTGAAAAGCGGATTACTTAAACCAGAACAAACGCTTTAGCGAAAACAAAAATGTAACAAAAGCATATAGGTTACTATTAGGCATAGTAACGCTTAAGGTACAACCCGTTGCGGGGTTGCGCCAGTGGAATTCCGTCATAATCTACCAACTCGTAGGCACCTTTTGCTAACACACTTTTAACAATATAAGGGCCCATCCATAAGGACTTGAATTTCCCAGTTCCCAATTTATCGGATTCTTGGTCATAAAGCAAGACCAAATCACCTTCCGAGAAGACACGGGGTTTGACATTCTTGTCGAACTGCGCTTTAACTCGTTTCTTATGTGCTTCGTTGGCCAAGGTGGCATCACGACGAGTTTCATCCAACTGGATTAACTCCAAGAAACGAGCTTCTTCTTCTGAGGTTCCGGGGAGGAGATCAATTGCGAGTTTAAGGGACGAAATTTCACACTGGATTGGTAGGATTGCTTCTAGGCCATACACCAGTTGAAACGGTGTGAACCCAGTGGCATTCCTTACCGACGTTCGGTAGGCCCACAAAGCCGAGTATAGGATCAAATGCCATCTTCTTTTGTGAACCCCAACCATCCTTTGCAGCATGCGCTTCAGGACCTTGTTGATTGCTTCAACTTGTCCGTTAGCTTGCGGATAGTACGGGGTAGAGCTGTCGTGAGACAATCCTAGTTTGGCAGTTAATTCAACCATCATGTGATTGCGAAAATGCGACCCATGATCTGTTACTATGGCCTGTGGTACGCCGAATCTGGCGACTACATGATTAAAAAAGAATAGGGTTGTTGTTTCACCAGTGTTATCCAATGTAGGCATCGCCTCGGCCCATTTGGTAAAATAGTCAACTGCGACTATAATATACCCATGCCCCTCGGTCGAGGTGGGGTTACATTGCATGAAATCGATGCCCCACTTGGCGAACGGCCCCACAGCTATTATTGGCTGTAAAGGAGCGGGGGGTCTTCTGGTTTTGCTATCAAAAATCTGACATGCATGGCAACTTCTGACTGCGGTTATGCAATCTTTGAACATGGTTGGCCAGAAGTATCCTGCTCGTAAGATCCTTTGTGTTGTAGCATATCCAGATTGATGCCCCCCACAGGTGCCTGAATGACATTCATTCAGGGCTTTTTCGGCTTCCTCATGGGTTAGACACCTTCTCAGGACCGTATCGACACCACGACGGTAAAGTGTATCACCGACGATCATGTAGTCTTTTGCTTGGTATCGAATGCATTTTTGTTCTGAGCGTGAGGTGTCTGGCCGAAATTTTTGGGTTTGGAGATAAATTATTATATCTCCATACCACTCGTCACTTGCTGATATCAGAAACAAGCTCTCGTCCACGATTGATTCTTTGGACGTTTCATCGTTGTACGATGATGGGAGATCGCATAATAATTCTGCGAAAACTAAAGCTTTCTTTGATTTGGATTTAACAAATTCCAGATCAAACTCTTGAAGGATAGCTATCCACTTTGAATATTTGCCCCCAAGCAACTGTCGCGACAGTATATATGTCATGGGGTTGCAATCTGACAATACAGTGGTCTTCCTAAAGAGGACATAGTGCCGAAATCTTTGAATCGCTTGAACAGCTGCCAATGCCAGCTTTTCAACATGAGAATATCTACTTTCTGTATCATTTAAGTTTTTACTTAAATAATAGATAGGGTGTTCATTTCCATCGACTTCTTGAACTAAAACCATCGCAATGGTCGTATCTGCTGCAGCCAGATACAGGTTAAAATCCCTTAGGTAGTCTGGGGCGTACATTAATGATGCTTTGATTAGCGCTTCTTTCAAAGCATCAAAGGAAGCTTGCGCAACCTGGTCCCAGACAAACGGTACATCCTTTTTTAGGAGACGGGTATAACCTTTAGCAAGTTCTGCGTAATTTGGAATGAACCTCCTCAGAAAGTTTGCT
This sequence comes from Pinus tabuliformis, assembly GCA_031772625.1. Lineage (NCBI taxonomy): Eukaryota > Viridiplantae > Streptophyta > Pinopsida > Pinales > Pinaceae > Pinus > Pinus tabuliformis. The sequence continues at coordinate 804,651,501 of CM062810.1, forward strand.
TTCCCTTGGAGTTTCTGAATCTGAAGCAAGTTCGAAGGTGGAGGCAAATTAATGATTGCCTGTACCTTACAAGGGTCGAGACGAATCCCATCCTTGGAGACTATAAAGCCAAGTAAACGACCAGAACCGACGCAAAACACACATTTGTGTGGATTGAGTCTTATCTTGTAGTGTCGGCAACGTAGAAATATCGCTCTTAAATGATGCGGATGATCAGTCCGCTTTCGCGAATGAGCCGGAAGATCGTCGAGATAAGGTTGAACGATGTTCTTGATGTCATGGAAAGCATAATTCATTGCTCTCTGAAACGTCGCCCCTGCGTTCTTTAAACCAAAGGGTAATTTTCGATAAGCGAATGTGCCCCACGGACAAATAAATGCAGTCTTTGACTGGTCCTGTGGGCGGATATTAATTTGATTATACCCGGAGAATCCGTCCATAAACGAAAAGATTTCACATCCGGCGCATTCATCAATTATCTGGTCGATGAAGGGTGTAGGGTAGTTGTCCTTTGGACAAGCTTGATTCACATCCCTATAATCGACGCACACTCGTATTGTTCCTTGTTTTTTCATAACAGGGACAATATTCGATACCCAATCGGTTAGAGGAACCGGGTAGATGAAACCAGCATGGAGGAGCTTTTCAACTTCCGCCTTGATAGCAACGGCTTTCTTGGGGTGTACCTGTCGAAGCCGTTGTCTTACTGGTTTGACATCAGGATACATCTTAATTTCATGTTCAACGATGCTCGAGTCAATGCCTGGCATTTCATCATATGACCAGGCAAAGACATCCCTAAATTCGCGGAAAAGAGCTTTATATATTTCTTGTTCTGAAGGGGAACAACCTTTGCCGACATAAATATTCTCTACAACGTCTGTTTTTGTCGAGATATCTATGGCTATAGTCTCTTCTATATTGGATAGGTTTCTCTCGGAGTCCACCGTATTTACAGTATTTGTTAGGAATTCAAATACTGAAGGGTGATACAGGTCGCCTTGAGTATCTTCCTGAGGAAGGGAACGATGGTGGTTATCATCCCATGGTGCCCCCCCAATCATCATGGATTGCAGGATTCCTTCGTCACTTGCATGCACTCGTGACCAAGGATCCAAAGGGGTTCCACATTCTCCTGACCTATCTACCCAAACGCTTGACGAGCGTTGATTGGGGCTCGCCTCCCATGCCTGAAATATTGATTGCTACAATATTTCAATCGGGCTTGGGTGCAAAACCATTGCCCGATCCATGATGACTTTGTCTTTTGCGACCTTCGTGGAAGATATCATGTTGCAGGTAGCTACCAATGGTACATTTCCTATGTACGTATGATTTGGTAGCGAGAAAGTTCCCATCATCGTGGGGTCTTTCAACAGGCCTACTCCTATATCTTGAATTGAATGGTCGCTTTCATGGATCATGGGAATGCTTCCCGTAACTTGCGAACCATTAAGGAGGAAGTTCTGTTGGTCGACGACCGTAATCCCTCCTTCAAACGGGAATGCGATCTTCCTAAAATAAGTCGACACGACAGCTGCCATGGCATATATCCACGGTCTTCCTAGTAGGATGTTGTAATCTAGATTTCCATCTATGACTTCAACATCAATCTCTACTGTTTTTCCACCTAGCTCAACTTTCAAGTTACTTAGGATACCATAAGGGGTATATGTCCTACCGTCGAAAGCTTTTAGTGTTGTCGAAGATCTCGACAAGGTTGGTGACCCTAGTGTTTTCCAGCAGCTCATTGACATAATACATGTCGATGCCCCCTCGTCAATAATTGTTCTGTGAACAGTCTTGTTGAGGGTTTTTACCTGAATAAGGAAAGTTAATTGAGCTGGTAACTGAGGGTCATACCCTTTGTGATCAAAGGACACAAGATTGGAATCCTTAGGATCAACCCCCCCTATTGCCGATAACAATGCCTGCCTTTGGGATGGACAATTTTGTAGTACTTCTAGGGTCGACATAGCTGATGGCGATTGAGCCAAATCTTCTACTATGTTGTAATGCTGCGCCGCTCTGGCACGAGGATTAAAAGTCAACTTGTGTACTACACCCTTAGGTGGCTTTATTGTTAATTCTGGCATTATGGGTGGGACAACTTCTGTCGAAGTTGTTGTCGAACTACTAGGTTGATCTTTACCTTTTTCGTTTGACAGTTGCGGATTCCCATAATCTGTGCTCCTCGTCGAAATCAAAGCATCATTTTGGTGCTTAAAGATCGATAACATCAGCACTTGCGACGGGGAAGCATTTCCATTATCAACCATATTTTTACCTGGGTTGGGAAATGGGTCAGTCAACACAGCTGGGTTCTTTGGACTTTTAAAGAATCTCTTGAGCTCAGCTTTGTACGGAAAATCTTCTGTCCAATGATTCTCGTCACATATAAAACATGGACGAGGTGGCTTCCCTTTCTGTTTCCCTTTCCTAGGAGAGCTTGAAGAAGCTTTTTCAGGCGACGGATCATCCTGTTGCTTCTTCTTCCCTTTGTTTTGTTTCTTCTTGCTTCCTGGTTGATTGGTTTCTTTGCCTTTATCTGTCGATATGGCATTTACTTCCGAAGCAAGAATCTCGTCATGGGCATTTCGATCTGAAGTCTTACGGGCTTTCTGAGGTGAAGCCTTTCTCGACGTCGCGCTCGCAGTGCCAATCACGCCATCTCCGGCATGAGAGTCAATATTCGATTTAGGAGGGGGAGGAATTGAAAATTCAGGTCTCGGGGCATCAGGTATTTTGTCGTAGAGCGTGCCAGACTAAGTATATACTAAGTCTAAATATTGAGCACGAGCGATGACTTGCTCCTCTGTTACGACCCCCCCCTTGGCCACATCTTCCGTTATAGCCGGAAGTAATGACTTTATAAACCACTCAGCTAATAGCTGATCAGGAACGTATGTCTTCACCATCCTACGTCGACGACGCCACTCATGTATATGATCCGATATGTGAGTAGCTGTCGTCTGTTTGAAGTTGGTCAGTATTTCGGTTCCTGTTTCATACCTGATAGGTAATTGAAAATGTGTTAAGAAAGTCGTGGCTAAGGAGCTGAAATTGTCGAAGGAGGCTCTTGGCAATTCTATATACCATTTAGCCGCCGGACCTGTCAATGTCCTCTGGAAGAGGCGAAGTCTTATCGAATCATCGTTCAGAGTGTTTGATGAACACCACAGATGAAAGGTCATGACGTGATTCGACGGGTCTTCACCCGGGTTTCCATTGAATTTAGGAATGTCGGATGGAAGTTTGTGAGGAATCATGGGCCACCAAGGGGCGTAGGCGATAGGATCATTTGTCAACCGATGTAGATCGGGTAACTCCAGAGTTGCCACGAATGGTAGCTGTTGACTCAAGTTAGGTGGAGCGTACCCAGGATACGATGGAATCGCCTGAGCAGTTGGTCTTTGCATACCAGCATAATGTAATTGATGCTGATATGATTGATACGGTTGATGGACTACTCCACCATAGAGTGGTTGGTTTTGACCGTATTGTAGGTATGGTTGTCCATTGTTCGCAAAAATTTGCTGCTCGGTACCTTGGTACACTTGCTGGAACTGCGGTTGCTGATACTGCACCAACCATGGTTGTGATACCATCGGTTGTTGTGCGATGCTTACCACTGGGCCAAGATGAGGGGTAAGGGTACCCGTTTGTGTTTGTGACGCCTCGCTAGCCGGCGATTATGGTTGGGTTGCCGGGTCAATGGGTTGTTGCATTACAACCTGAGAAAACTGAGGTTGACATGTAACAGGTATCGTTTGAACTTGCAACACAGTCACAATTGTTGGTGTCGTCGGGATGTTCGTCACAGGCATCTGTTGTTGCATAGAATACACAACTCTTGGTTGCTGGGATGGCATAGGTATCCAACCACTGGTAGTTATTCCAGTATAACTTGGGTATGGTTGTGAACTCCCGTATGGGTAACCTCCCGGAGGGGGTAGTGAGAAAGCATATTGCCCCCCATACGGTGGTGGTCCGGAACCGAGAGGATTTATTACACCTCGAGGACCGGATTGCCCAAATGGATTCCCGAAAGGATCGATTTGTTGAGTTCCAACATAGGAGTTACCGGGTATTATCCCGGGAGAACAAACAGGAATGGACCACACTGTCGTCATGGCCCCCGAAGGGACCCCCTCCATCTGTTGAGAGTTAGGGACAGATGGTATGCCGGCGAACATTGTTGGAATGACTGCAGGGAGTTCTGCTGTCGCTGTGTCATTTGGCACAGTCCTAGATGTTGACGGTTGTTCTGAAATTTTGAGTATATCCAGTAGATTGCCTAGTGATTCTTCAGGAACTTCTCTGGGTGATAGGCTAGCTTCTGATGCAGTAGGAAGTAGAGTGATCCCTGCTCCAAAATGTGTTGGAGTAGTTGCTTGCGGATCTTCTACAATCTCTTCTATTGCGATCAGACTGGGTGGAAGAGGAAGACCGTCAGGTCCGTAGAAGATTTCTGGTGCCGAAGAAGGGGTTGTTTCGACAGCGACAGTTGTCTGAGGAGCAAGACTCTCTGAACCGATCACTGATGGACCTGATTCAGTAACACAAGTATTTGCTTTCAGACTAGGATCAGTGTTACTGTCCTTCTGGGGCTGTTGAACTTCTTCAATAGGGGCAGGGTTTCCAGAAATGTTTGGAGTAACTGGAACCTCAGATGTCGTTGGAACACTTGTTCTAACTTTGACAGGTGATTTGGAACCAGTTGAACGAGGTCGCTTTGCCCGGGTTGTTTTCGATTCCGGGGACAAAGACGGTTGCCTCGTGTTCCTCCGCGAACGACGGTTCATCAATTGACTTTCTTCCACAGTTGCGGATTACTTGATCAACCAACAATGCACAGGGTAATGTGTTTTCGAAATGAATTAATTTTAGACGCTTTTAAGACACAACTTGCTTTTTCATGTTTTAAGAGTCGAGAAAAAGCTAAAGATGACTCTAGTCTCCTTCGATGTATTAACGAGCCCGAAGTGACAAATGCTCGGATGGACTTTTTCAGTTATAGAGTTTGAAAAAGTCCAAAAGAAACTACTCTGGAGTTCTAGGCAAGGGTGTGCCAAACCTTTCGTGAAACCACAGAATACGTTTTACGGTACGAGTGGTCGATCTTCGTGAATGCTGTGTTCACTGCATCGCAATCAGTAGGGCGGCCGACACGGCTTCCTATGGATAAAGGCTTTGTTCCTATAGGGGTCCCCCAATATACGCGACGGTACGCGGGGGCACAAGTCCGTATTAGTGCTATCGTCCCTCAGGAGGAATCACCCACCTTCGTAGAGATCGACAGTCACTATGTTTAACGACGTCGGTTCACGTCTCTACCTAGACCTCTATTGTGTTTCGTTATGTTTCAAAGCGTTGTTAGATAAATTCAGTTCTTTTTAGGTTGATCTTGTTTAGCAGTTTGCCTTTATGGATCACCACGTGATGTATATACAACTCCTAAATGCAGTCTAAGAATGATAAGCAAGCTTTTTTCAATTCTTTCAACTTATGAAAACCTTAACTACTGAAGGAAAAGAAAGACATCATCTTTTCAAACAGATCATGGGGCACACACTAATGCACTTTCCCTAAATCGACATGCAAACTGTCAAAATGCACATGCACAATGCAAGTATTTCTTTTCTTCTTCCTTAATGTTGTGTATGACAAAAAGAAAGTTGTTGTACGATTTCGAATTCAATTTCAAGCGAAAGCACACGAGTATTGTCCAACAATCAAAAGAACACCTTAAGATTTACTCGTTTTCTACACAAGAAATACTGAAATTCGAACCAGAAAGCGAAAGCAAATGCTCAAGCAGCTATGAACAGCAATAAACTAGCTCTTAGGATCACAACGACACTTTTTCAAAGGTCTAGATCTAAGAGGTCACAGCAAGACTGGCTCACTTTCGCTACGAGAAACTATGAATGAAAGCAAGAAATACAATAAGAAAAATCACGGTTTCAACATACAACTGAGGCGGAATGAGGGCAAAGAAAAGTGGTCTCAGCTGGGTATACAGGTTGACAGCAGGCTGCAAAAACAATAGTGAAAACTGGGCAACAGACAGTGGGGAACCCCAGTTGCACAAGGCAAAACTGGATCAGCGCAGGTACTGCACTGTCAAACAGGGATGCAGCGCAGGTAGCCCCTTCGGGACCTGCGTTGCAGTGCAGGTAGCCTTTGTTGCAGCTGCACTGAACGAGACAACTCTCGTCCTTCCCAGATTCCGGGTCACAGTTTGCTCAAAAATCAACGGTTTTTGGCCAAATCAGAGGCTATCAGTCAAGTATACTCTAGAGGATGATTAAGGAAGATGAACACTATCACAAAGAGAAAAAAAGAGTCCTTGTGGATCAGCTCTTCAAATCACGAACATGCCCAGCACTGGGCTAGAGTAGCTGCCCTCTACTTTGCATTCGAAGGACTCGCATGCAGTTCGATTCGGTACTCCCTTTGTTCAAGAGATGAATAGCAAGAATACACAAGCTACCAACAAGACACGCTTCCCCAGCGGAGTCACCAGTCTGTTGTGGGGGGAAAGTATCCAACTCGGAATGACCCTAACCCACTCTAAGGGTGACAGTTCCTTAGCAACAGCTGAAAGCAAAGCTATCTAAAGTTTCTTCTTTATGACATGCAAGAGATAAAAGGGATAGATCCACTTACCGATGTCTTGCGCAAATGGTCGATCCTATCTCCTTTGTTTGCCGCTTGCTCCCAGCTCCAAGTCTTTCTACGGGCCCAGCTACACGAGATCCTGCAAATAAGACAAGAAAAGGAAACTACAAGAAGCATGCATGCATAAATGATTCAAGGATTAGCATAAATCAAAAACGCAAGTAAGACAATACATCATTGAAATACATGCGAATAGAAGAACCTCAAATGCTTTATTAATATATGGAAGTAAGGTTCAGGCGGTGATACAACCATGCGAGGTCCAATCCAGCATCACCTTCCCGACGGAGAGAAATCTCTTCTTCACCTCCCTCAAGCAATCACCCAATACTCTCAACTGCAAACCAACAGCGATTCTTTGCACTGAATTCCGCCCTCTCAGATCCCATGGGATGAGATCCTTATATAGAGTTTTGGAGTGAAGGCAAGTCATGTTGATGTGTGACTTGCTGTGCTCTTCAACTCCAGTTGTTCTTCAGTCCTTCACTTGGAGTTTCTACCTTCCACTTGGAGTTCTAGAAGCTCTTAACTCATTATTAGGCGAATCTTTTGATCACATGCCTTTCTAGAAGCTTCCTGAGCACTGGCACTTTGAGAAAAAGATTCCTCCACATGTCCAGTTACGCCCAACGCAGGTATCCTTTGTCCTACCTGCTTTGCAACGCAGGTAGCCTTTGTTGCACCTGCTATGCAACGCAGGTACCCTTTGGAGCAGCTGCTTTGATCCAAAATTGACCTATTTTGAGTGTTTTTTCAGTGGAAGACTGATTTGCAGAGCTGTGGTTTGCTGACCTTGTTCCTCTAAGGGTAAGAACAACATGTTTGGGGACTTTGGATCCCTCAGATTATTGACATTTCATGCTCCATGCTGTGAGGCACAAAAATGTCTATAACAAGCTCTTTTTGTTTGTTTCCAGTAGATACTTTATGATTTTGACCAATGATTTGTTTGAAGATTCAGCCAATCTGTTACCTTGCGAATAGTATGTGGTAGAATGCCCCAAGGTAATTTGATATTTGCTACAAAAATCAATCATATTTTTGGACTTGAAAGCTACTGCGTTATCTGTAATCAGCTTGTTAGGACAACCAAAATGTGACAAAATATTATTTTCAAGAAACTGAATTATTACCACATCTGTGGCCTGCCGAGTGGGGATCGCCTCAATCCATTTTGTAAAATAATCCGTCGCTGTTAAGATCCACTTGTGTTGAGCTGAATATGTAGGATGAATCTCTCCAATAAAATCTAGGCCCCACTACTGAAATGAAGCACTTACTTCAACTGGCTTGAGAGGTAGAGGCTGCAATTTTCTCCTTCCCTAAAAAATCTGGCATTCATGACAACTTGTAACAATTTTATAAACATCAGCAAAGAGGGTAGGCCAATAGTACCCTGCTCTCAAAATTTTATTTTCCGTCATCTTCCAAAATAGGTGACCTCCACAGTCTCCCTTGTGAAAATCATCCATGACCTGTTTTGCTTCCTCCTCAACCAAACAATTCAGCAAAATACCTCCGGGATCTTTCCAATAAAGTGCATTATTCATAATACAAAATTTAGCAGCCTTTAGTTTCAGAGTTCTACTTTTATTTTTAGCCATCCCCAATGGCGGTGAAAGGTGCTGGAGCACATATACAATATCTGAATACCAAGGAGAATGGAGAAAAATTTCAGATACCTGAATGAGTGAACTATCTTCATCTTCTTCGAACATAGCAGCAATCAGGTTTATGTCCAAGGCATGCAAATTAGACTCCGCCATCAGTTTTTCTAGTCCTTGCCCCTTGATGAGCTTTGTTGGCTTTATCTCCAAGTCATATTGTAACAAAGTTGCGATCCATTTGCCTCGCCTCCCTTCCGGATCTGTTTGTACCAAAACATATTTAACAGTTGTGTTAGGGACATAAGCAAGAATATGCGAGTGTAGAATATATACCCAGAATCTTTCAAAGCTTTCACCAAGGCAAGGGCTTGCTTCTCAATAATTTTATATTTTAAGGCTGCATCTCTTATTGTCCTGCTGAAAAAGGCAATTGGCTTTTCAAGCTGGTCTCTTTTCTACATTAGAACTGCTGCCATAGTATGCTCAGAAGCGAATGAAAATAATATGAAATCTTGGGAATAATCTGGGCTGATTAAAATTGGAGCTGAAGAAAGAGCCAACTTTACCAGGTTGAAAGACTTGATGGCTTCTTCGGTCCACTTTACCACACTATCTTTCTTCAACATATTTGTAATTTCCCTCAAGTGTTCAGCTAGATTTGGCACAAAACGACGTAAGAAGTTCATCTTACCATTAAATGCTTGGATCTCCTTTTTACTACGAGGAAAATCAATTTTCTGAATGGCTTCCACTCAAGCAGGATCGATGCGGATGCCCTCCTTGGATATTATGTGACCGAGAAGCTTCCCCTCATCCATGGCAAACAAGCTCTTTTTGGGATTGAGTGATATGCCATATTTTCTACAACGCTGAAAAACAATTTTCAGATGGTAAAGATGCTCCTCATCTGAATTGGAAAAGACAGTCAAATCATCAAGATACACTACTAAAAATACATCTTTTTCATTTGCAAAGGTGATGTCCATAGCCCGCTGAAATGTTGCACCAGCATTCTTTAAACCGAATGGCATCTTGGCATAATGGAATGTTCCCCACAGAGTGGTGAATGTTGTTTTGTCCCTGTCATCCTCATGGACCAAAATTTGATTGTAGCCAGAATACCCATTGAGCAGCGACATACGAGATGCCCCAACTACTCTTTGGAGTATGTGGTCCATTTTTGGCAACGGATAATTATCTTTCAAAGACACCTTATTCAAATTTCTGAAATCAATGCACAATCTAATCTCACCTGTCTTCTTCCACACGAGCACCAAATTGGAGATCCAATATGAAAATCTTATTGGAAGGATTATACCAACATTTTACAATCGATTCACCTCTTTCTCTATTGATGGAAGCAACTTCGGATTTATCCTTCTCAACTTCTGGTGAAATGGCTTCTGGTTTGGCTTGATTGGAATGATGTGTTGAATTATACTTTTATTGTACTCCTTCAAATCTGTATAGTCCCATGCAAATACATCAGTAAATGAAGACAATAAACTAATGTATTTTGCCTTTACCTGGGGAGGTAATGCCTTTGACAACTTCACCATCTTTGGATTTTCTGCTATTTCGATATTCACATCTTCAACTCCCTTTTTGGTCGGCACTAAGCTTGGCTTCCGGGCTACATCATCTTGGTCAAATAATTCCTCTAAAGGTATAAGGCCTTTAGGGATGACATTGTCCTTCAGCTGCAAAACTTCCATCTAATTTACCTCTATGTCTGGTTCACCATCATCTTGCTCACCATCTATAGAAGTGTCTTTATATTTGCCTTCATTTTGCAGAAATTCTTCAATCTCTTTGTCATCCTGAAACACCTGCCAATATCTTAGATTATTAGGGACAGTTAGGCAATGCTTCACATGAATTTCAAACTTATTGTTTGAATTCATCGGGATCTTTAAGTTACTTGCAGCTGTAGCAAGGGAATCTGCAATAACATTTTGTACACGAGGGACACATGTCAAAGTATAATCTGGAAACAACCTCAAAATATCTAAAACCGCATTATGGTAAGCCCTCATTCGAGGATGTTTGGCTTGGTATTCACCCTTGACTTGTCTGAATACTAATTCAGAGTCTCCATAAACTAAAATTCTCTTTGCATTCAACTTCTTGAGGATTTTCAAGCCTGCAATTAGTGCCTCATATTCGGCTTCATTATTGGAACAATCAAAAGCCAATTTATATGAACAAACTCTTACATTACTCAAGACTTTATTCGGTAGGAAAATAGGGTTGCGTATCCAAATACCAATTCCGGCACCATCCTTACCTACTGCTCCATCAAAGTCCATACTCCACAAACCGACTTCTTCCTCCAAGTGCTGGAATTCTGCCTGCTCTTCTACCTTTGGCTGTTGTCCATCAATTTTCTGCTGCTGGCGGAATGTTGACTGTTCAACAGTACTTTCAAGCCTTTGTCTCTCTTGATCAAGTACTGCTCTGAAATTTTTTGTTATCTCTGGTATATCTTCAACTTCAACTAATTGACTATTTACATCATTGAAACCACTGTCAGAATAAAGAACAAAATATTCTAAATCTATATGTACATAATTAATTGGATGATTCAAAGGTTTCTCCTTGCTCGTGATCATGTATTTCATCTTTTTCTCCCTATATAATTTCCTTAACTGACCAAAGATGGGAATAGTGGCATAGGAGAAATCTAATTGCAATGTCCCTTTGAGTTTTTCACCCCACGACCTAGATAAAAGCATGCCAAATCTAGGGGGAATGTCAGCCACAACTACATCCATAAGAACATTCTTTGCTGGAATCTGATCTAAAGTCACAACCAAATATTTAATGAGACCAATACATCTGACCCTACCAGAATCAAAGGAATAAAGATCATGATACTTGCGAGTGATGTCCAAACCCAATTTTTCCATAATTTCCTTTGGCATCAGGTTGTGAGATGCTCCTGAATCAAACATGGCATTGTGCAAAACATAATCATGCAATCTAAGGCTGATGTAAAAAGGGGCTACATCACTATCCTCAGATTGGCCTTCTAATGTCGGACCAAAGATAAGCTCGGGTTAGTCATCTTCCACATTAACCATATCATACAGGGGATCTATATTCAAAATCTTTGACACTTGACCTTTATAACTGTTATTTTACATTAATTCAGTCAAAGGTATTGACACTTTTAACTTAGCAATCTCATTCTCTAAGCTAGAGGCTATAGTTTTCTCTACCTCTTTTACTGGAGCATCTTTCTTTTCAGTCTTCTCCTTTGTTGCACTTGGTTGATTTGACTTTTCATTTTCTAATTGTACTTTGCTAGAAGTAGGATCTGTTGACTCTTTTCCCTTTTTCTGAACATTTGGAGAATCATTCTTTGGTGGTGTTGCTTCCTTCCGCTTCTGAATTGGATTGATCGATACATCCCTACTCCTAAGTGAATATTGTCTTTGTTGCGCTGTCAATGCATTCATATATCCCCTCTGATATTCATCTGATTCCTCTTCTAGGACTATTTCATTTGCCAATATAAAATCTTCATCTTTTTGTACAGTTGGGCTTTCTGAATACTCTTCATCTTCAGTGATATAAATTGGCAAACCATCTAGTGTAAAAAAGTGATTCTCCTCTCCTATTGGAGTCTCATCATCCTCTGATTCAGTGCCATGGACATAGTTCTGTTGTAATGGTGTTTTGACCTGCTGTTGAGTTGATGGATCTTGAGCTCTTTGCTCTCGTTGCTTAATTCTGAACTGTGGTTGCTGTTGACCACGGAAATTTGGATTTCTGACTTGAGTCTCAGGCTTATCTGCAATGGTTAATCTATCGAACATCTTCTCAAGCTTACGAAGCAAATGATCTAAGGAAGAAGCTTCTTCCTTTATGGTCACCTTCTTCTCGGTCGTTGTCCTAACTCTCTTAGCTAGCAGATTCACCTTCACACTCACTACGATTTTCTGCATGTCCTCCAATGTATCAGGGTCTCTTTCTCTCAATTGATATGCCATGTCGGGATCAAAGCCATCAGGAAATTTTATCAAAGCCAGCCCCATTGGTGGCTTGATATTAGCTAGAATAGCATTATAAACTGTATTGAATCTAACACAGTAATCTTGGACACTTTCACCAACATTCCTCTTTATGTTTTCATAATCGGAAAGGATTTGGAGTGGGTTTTTCTTTACCTCCCAACGATCTAGAAATTGTCTTTGAAGAACCGCCAATTTATTGATAGTTCCAGTAGGCAATGCTCTGAACCACTTTCGCACTTCGCCTCCAAAAGTTTGCACAAATAATCTCATAGTCACATTCTCTTCATCTATCTCGTGGAGATAAAATAAATCACTCATCCTATCAACATGTTGTTGTGCTGTGATACCTTGGGTAGCATCAAACAATGGGATTTTACTTTGGTAATCAACAGGCATAGCATCCAAGTTCTGTGGAAAAATGAGAGGTGCATATCTGGCAGCCATTGTTCGAGGTGGATTTAAAATTGGCCTTGGGGATGTAGGAGGAGAGGAACAATGATAGCAGTCGATGTGATGGGTGTATGAGGTGTCGAAGGGGATGAAGAAATATTTGATGTTTGAGGTGTTGAAGGGGTTGATGGGGGAGAAGAGACTGCAGATCTCTGATCAGATATGGTGGGCTACATGGGAATGGTGGGAATAAAAGGAGGCTCAGTAGGAATTTATGAACTAGACACAACAGCGGATGAACCAAGAGTAGCAGATGCAGATTCTAAGAACTCGGGAATATTGGTAGCCACAATTGAAGTTTGAAGATTTAGAATATAAGCATCAATTGATCTATTTTCTCTTTTAGTTTCAAGATATTGGACAAACTCTGGATTTAGAATAGTAGCACCAACTGCACTTTCAGACTTAGTTTCAAACAAAGATAGATCAAAATGTTCATCAAATGGGAGATCTTCAAGATATTCAAAAACAATTGGGCATGAATGAGATCTAAACACAGGAATCACAGAACTTTCTTGGCAGAGAATTCTTGGAATGAGATTTGGGTTTTCATACACGGGAGGAGGATTAGGATCAGGATTGGCCCTGGTGTATTGTCTGGAAGCCAATGTGTTGAATTATTCCCAAAAATCAAATTGACATTACAATCTTGTCAGCCTACTGAATTCTAAACTCATCATCCAAAAGTCTAGAATTATTTAATGTACTAGGGCAATAGTTTTCAATTCTTCCCCAGTATGGTTGCCACTATGTTAGTGCCTAAATCTACCTCAGGCTGAGAAATGCAGGTCTAGGGTAACATCAAACCACACTTAACCTGGTAGCTAGCCCTACCAGGTCAGGAGAGGGCTCTCTCCTTGTCAATATCAAAGAAAACATATTAAGGAAGGCTTGAGATGACTGATATAAATACTAATTTTATTCTAGGTATGTTTTCTCAAAGGAATTTGTTTGATTTTAATGGTTGGTTGCCAGATCAGATGAGGAAGGCAACTTTGGGTCCAGGAAATCAACACAGATTTGCAGAGGTTTCTGTGGGGTGAGGTAGGCAAGTGTTTTATCACTTTTAAATGAGTGTAATGATGAGTATAAATACTGGTGATGAGATGGAGAGGGCATGCAAGTGTCATGAGTCCTCTTCAGATAGTAGAAAACATGTAAAACTAAATAAACCCTAAGGCAGAGCACTGAAACACCAATGGATTCTACCTTTTACACTTGATTCATTTAGTTATGTAGAATAAGAGAGATGATGGCACACATAAACATAAGATGAACTGGATTACAAAGAAGAAAACAATGTTAACTCACATTACCACAAGAATCCCACAAAATGTTGCAAAACCCTGGTTTATTTCCTTGCCAAACTGCAGAAGTGATGTACAAAGTAGCTCAATGCATCCACAAGAGTCCAACCTTCAAAAATGACTAAGAAAGTACAAGATATAGGCATCAAACCACCTATGCTAGCCATCAGGGGTCGAATCCATGAGTCAAGGAGCTGTTTCAACAAGATCTAAACTAGGAACTGAAAAATAGGCGGTGGAACAGCTTGCCTCTAAAACTATGGAAACTAATTCATTCAGCTCAAAACCAACTAAAAATGATGTATCTACCTCCTTAAGTCATTTTTCCTCATTTTTACATCATATTACATCATAAATTTTACCATGAGAGAAGAAAAAGTCAAACTGGTAGAAAACTAGGCAAAAATCTGAGTTTTTTTAGCAAAATTGGGAAAATTTTGCCTGATGCACAACGCCTTTTCCAAGCTGAGTTTGAAGGCCTTCCCCTTCACCAAATTAGCTCCAAGATAGCTTTTTGGAAAGCTATATCTATCTACTTTCTAGTACAAGTAAATTTTTGGATTTGGTGTGCATTTGCCCCTTCAAAAATCAGTTCTCCCAAGAATGCTTCCTGTGGGTATAAAAAGTGGCAGAGAGGGCATTTTTGAGGTGTTTTTTGCCCTTTAGGTGACCTAGATCTCCTCCAAATTTCATGAAACTTTTTGGGTTTTAGTAATTTTTCATGAGGAATCCAAAAATGCAAGCCATTTTGAAAAATTCCCAACCATCTCAATGCGCAGCGCCAGTGGTATTGCGCATCAGAGGAAATTTCCTATGTTTTGCAATTAAAAACTATGAAATGACAAAAAAATTTCCAAAATGCTTCAAAATCGGCAAGAGGAAAGCTTATAAATTTCATTTTTGAGCCAAGGAAGCTTCAGCCAAGATTTTAAGTTTATCTTGCTCCTTTTTGGCTTTTAGGCTTCTTATCCTTGTCTTGCAAATTTTGTTCCGGACCAAATAGTGATAGGCCATGTGGTGCAACATGTTCTTCTCCTTATTAGCCTTATCAAGAAGCTTCTCAAGGTGGATATTCACTCTTTCCAACCATGATTCTCTTTCAACCTCTATTTCTTGCTCTAGTGAAGTTAGCTTGATTTTCCTTATTTTTGCCACTTATCGGTTTTCCCTTATGGTTTGCAGCTCCATAATTGTGTGTTTGTCCTCCAATTGCTTATTCTATTGCTCAAGGTAATTAAGTTCCATTTAGCCCTCTCAAGGTCAAATGATAAGGCTTGGATCTTAGCTTCTTTCTCCTTGATGATCACATCCTTGAGTCTTGAGCTTTGGGAGCCCAAATCAATGTCCTCTTCTTCAACCAAAATAAAATCCCTGTCTTGGCCTTCAGAAGGACCTTCATCATGCAATGGTTTCTTTCCTCTATCCTGTACCTGTCCTGCTGAAGAAGGCAAAGCCCCTTTCACCCCAAGTGAAGATAGCATTTTCCTGTTGTCCGGTGAAGAGAACGAGACCCCTTCCACCCCTGGTGGAGATAATACTCGTTTGGCAGCTGCAAAAAGTCTTCTTGTGCCTTTTCATAAGTTATAAACACAAGAATGTGAGCCTCTTCAGTTCTGCTTTCATGCTCTCTTTGTTGCCCGGAAGGTCCACCTTCCTCTTGAGGTTCTGCAAAAATTTGAGGCCCCTTGAAAATCTCATGGGCAATGAAGGTTTCCCATGGCACTCCCAACTGAGTGAGCTAATGCACAACAATAATATTGATGATAGCAAAGTGATAAATGCTATTAAGCTGCTGTGGGTATGGTTTTCTCTTTGCAAGCACAGTCATCCTCTCTATGTTTTTGCAAATGAAGTATGGAATACTCATCATTCTAACCCTAGTAAAATGCATAAGCAATCTGATATGATAGGCATAGAGTCTGGAGAACCTTCCCTCACATGTGAAGTATTTAATGACGAGTTTCATTAGTGGAACATATCAGTCCTCCAAAAACTTAAAAGGAAACACCCTACCCAATTTACTATGATATTTGGCTTTAATGTAGGGTTCATAGTTCTGTTTTCTGATATTTTGTCTTTTGTTCCATCTTTCCCCCACATCTGGCATCCTAGTTGCTTCTGCAATAATGGCTGGTGAAAGAGTGAAATTGATGCCAGCAAGTTGTACCATATTTTCCTCCATGTTGATGACAAATTGCCTAGCTAATTCATGATGATACTTAACCCTCTCAACTATCTCACAAAACTCAAAGCAAGATTGGTATCTGAAACAAGTGGTGGCAAGGGGACAAGCAAGAAGTTCAGCAATGCTAATAGGCTCCTCTCTGATTATTTTCCCACCCTTGTGAGGTCTCCTAGGTTGTACATTCCTTTCTCTTGAACTGTCACTTTGTGTTTCCTCTTCATAGCTTGAGTCACTGTTTCTTGCCATGGTGCTTGGTGCTTGTCTTAGGAAAATGATGAGATGAAGATATGGTGAAAAATGCTAATGTAAGAGGACAAGGGTGATGAGTATGAAGAGATTTTACTCTTGGGAAATGGAATTGGGGAATAAATGGATTAGTTTTGAGAAGCTAGGGTTTAGTGAGGGATTTAGGGTTTGGTGAGGGAATTAGTTGTTTTAGGGGAGTGGGATATGGGAAAATGGGATAAATGGAGTGATTTAGGGTAATAAAAGAGTGAAAAGGGTTTAATGATGCTTTTAGTGATGGTGGAGTGAAAATTGCACAATGAAATGGAAAATAGTGAAGACAAGCTAGGGTTTCACTTTCAACATGCAAGATTCATGAAGAACACAAGTATGACATCAAATTCAGCTTTTAGATGATGATTACTTACTTGTAGAATGGAAATGCAACATTTCTTAAGGTTTTTGAATGATTTGGAGTTATTTAGCAAGTTTTGGGTTAATGCCCAGCGCATTGGGCCCAATGTGCAGTGCCCTCTTGATGCGCAGCGCCCGTGCAAAATAACACTGCAACAAAGCCTCTAATGCGCAGTGCCAGCGTGATGCACAGTGCACTACCTCTGATGCACAACGCCAGTCCAAGTTGCTTTGAAAAACAGGTTTTTTTGTCTCCTTGGCTCCAAATCGCGATTTTTGACTCTCCAAAGGATTTTTGCTCAATGAAATGATAAATAGGACCCCTTTCACTTTAAATATGGATGAACTTTAATTTTCACTTATCTCAAACCCACTTTTCTAATGTCAAAGTCACTTTTGGTCTTGAGCTCTGTTTTTCCATTGAAATTGACTTTTCTTAATCATTTGGTAAACTGATGCATTGATGCTTGTGTTTTTGTCTGCAGTGGCTGGAGTTGGCAAGGTGAGCAAGGGCAACAGCTTTGAACTTATTACATATAGAAAATATTGAAATTACATAAAATTTTGTACATAGAAACTAAATTTTTTTTTTACCTCAAAACAGAGTTTTGAGGTAAAAACCACTTATTGAGCATATCATCATTGAAATTTTGATTTTGTGAACTTATTAGACCTCCTCATGTGCCTGCTGACCGTTTATTGAATTTTTGATGACCATGGTGGCAACCCCTAGACCTAATGAGACCCAAAGCCCTAAAAATGATTTTTGCAAATGTAATGACAAAAAAGGACTGTAAATGACCTGAACATGTGAAAATAGGCCAGAAAGTAAATGACATGAGGGAAATTGACAATGAATCACTACCATCAGTTGATCCATGATCTAATGGAATGCAGCTGATCGAATGGGACACCTAAAATGCATGAAAAAAGAGAAATTTGATCACTGATGGAGGGATGAAGATACCGACACTAACACACAGATAGAACATGTGCCTCCATATACTCCTTTAATTATGGAAGCCACCATTCTGGTTTTGAATAAAAAGATGGAGGAACAACAAGAAACTTTAACGCGATATCAGAAATAAGTAATACCTCAGAAGTTGCATTAAGAGTTGCTTCAAAAGTTTAAGGCATTGGAAGTTATGGAGGATGAAACTTATGCCAAGATGAGAGCAGCTAAGAAAAAGGTTTAGTCTCTGAAAGGTCATCTTGAAAATGCCACGGAACAAATGAAAGAAGTTTGTTCTATATATTTTGATGCTCTATCATGTAGATCTCTAGCCATAAATTATGCTTTATTTATGTTAGAACGATATTTATTGCTTAAATTCAAGGCCATTCGGTTAGGGCAACCATATGAATTCAGAAATATTTCATATTTTGTTAATTCTTTTAATATAAGGATGATAATACAAAGTAATTTTTATGTGAACTGTACATGAACAACTTCTTCCTAGAAGAGCAGGTAGATGAGAACCCTGTTCCTTTTATAGGGGATGTGCAGTTTCAAGCTTTTATATCATTTTCTAGAAATCATATAAAGTGGGATAAAGCTTATAGTGTATTTCAAAGAAGATATCTTGGCCTTGATCTCTAGGTTAGAGGGATCCACGAAGCCCTTTGTGTACACGTATTCGTCATACGAGGTTTATGGAACAATTCGGTGTTGTTGATGACTTGGCACCCATTCACAATGATGTTTTGCAGTTAGGACTAGAGTACTTGGGAGACATTAGGTTTGAAGCTCCCCGAGGAGACAAGCAGAGATGGCAAGCATCATCGGGTGAAATTAAAATCAAAGAACCTTTTAGCCATTTCTAGTCTACAATGAGTAGGGCACGAGATTATACTCATCTGGTGTTGGAAGAAGGTCCTAGCTGGATAGGGTGCAGATACATATGCCCCATAATTAGGTGTCCTCGAGCTCATTACAAATATAATATGACTTGACTGAGGCAAGTAAGAATGTTTCGTTTCAAGAAATCGGAGTAGAAATGGATTTTGACATTATGTAGGAAATCCTTACCCAGCCTATTCCCTAACTTCTCTTTGTGTCAATCACTTATTTGCATGAGGTCATGCAAATAGGTAAGTTGGGGGGTGATGTTGGGCTTCGAAATTGATACATTTTCTTACCTTATTTTCTTATCTTTATATTAGTTTTCTAAGATTTTTGTGTGTAGAATACGATAATTTGTGTGATATAGATTCTAGAAAGGAGTGGATGGATTTTCATTACTTTATCTCTTTAATGAATTGATTTAAATCACGAAAGGCGTTGTTACCTACGATTTGAACCGTTAATTGAATAGGGATATCTGATATTGGATGTTGATCCCTAGAATAGTCGAGGAAGAACGGATTATGAGGAGTTGTTTGGGTTAATTATAACCAGTTGAACGAGATCGACTTCTATCATGGATGGATCAGTTGGAGAAGATATCTTGGCCCTTCTATTCCGAGGAAACATTAGAGATTTTGTAATTTGAATAAAGCATCTTGAGAATCTTCAGATTCTCGAGATCACTTTTCTATTTGAAAATAGACTTGCTTGTAATATAAAAATGAGGAATTGAACCTCAGTAGTAGAGTTCGAGCTATAGTCATTTTGATCTATGTTATAATTTTTTACAGACATTCCTTGTAATTTACTCATTATAATTTAATGGAGACTTTTGTGGTTCGACCTTAACTTATTGCGTTGAGTTAGCTACAAGGCAGTTGAATTCCAATTATCTTGGGCCCAGTCCTGGAACTACTATTGTCATTTATTGTATTATTAAATTTGTATTTTTCTTTCAATCCTTGTTCTACAATTATTCAATTATTTTCTAGATCTAACTGTCGATTATCATATATTTTTTATACAATATGAGTTTTTGCAGTAGCCACAATGGAATATCATAGAGTTAGATTTACTGCAATTGATTCTTTGAGTGTTATATTTCCTTGTTGTTTCCTATGATTAATGTAGAGTTGTTAATTCTGAAGATTTGATATTATTTTCAGCAGATTCATTTCTAGTCATAGTGCTTTTCCTTTCTTGCAGATGTAGTCTCCTAAGAAATAGTTTTGTATTTAGTTGGATTACTTCAGTGTTTTTTGGTAGGAGACTTAATGCTTTGATTCTGTTAGCAGTCTTTATTGATTAAGATTGAAGTCTAGAAGTTGAGAGTGAGTTGCTTCTTTCAGTAAGTATGATTTTTTCCTTTTATTCACATGTCCTTACTTTTCATTAGGATCATGTAAATTAGATAATAGTAGCACTTCCTCTTGCACAAACCATGTTGACAACCTTGAAATAAAAAGATGAAACTCTGGGTTGATGATTTAATGTGTGGAAGTCAGTTTATCCTTTAGGAACAACTAAGCGCCACAATATGTGTCATGCATGCTAAAACTAGCAAGGAAATCATACATGCAACTTGATACCTGCAAAGAAATCTAGTTGTAGTCGTTGATCATGTGCTTCCTTACTTGATCTTTGCTTCCCTTTTCCTTCTTGCTCCAAATCCCAAGTATGTCACACTCCTCTAAGAGTGTTCCAAAAAAATGCTAAGTTATGAAAGAGAGAATAGAGAGAGAGATCCAAAATTGAACTGACAAAAGCTGCCAACTAATCCTTGAAAGCCTTTTTATCAATGAGGCCTCTATTTTCTTCATTTTCTATTATTTTCCTTCATTTTCCTCCTCACATGCAACCTGTGACCTTTAACCTTCTTTTTCTCCTAATTTCCATTATTTTCATAAATAAAATGCCAATTAATGTCTTTTTTCCATTTCCTTTGCCAATTTCCTTAGCCATTAATAAACCAAATTAACACCAACTAGGATGTTTTTCCCACCATTCAACTTGGAATACGTGTCCCATGACCATGGTCTTATATATTTTTACATGGATTTTTAACCGAGGTTGTTACATAACCGTCCCCCTTGGGGGGACACCGTCCTCAATGTTCAATGATACCTACAACTAGCAAAATTGCTGACAACCAAAACACTCTTCCCATGGAGTTTTATAACAAAGCTCATTGCAATATTTACAATCACCACTGCTGAAACATGACAAACATACCATTTACTGGAGATTTATAACAGATCGCATTACGGTATTTACAATAATAACCACATATACACTTATGCACATTTTCTTCAACCAAGAAATAACCATATTGTCTATGGAGGTTTTTAAATCCATCTTGATACAGTATTTACAATAATATACACATGTACATTTTCTCAACCAACAAATAAAGGATACGATGCCTGTATGAATCAACAAGGGAATCCAGAGGCTAACACCTCAACCCTCAAAGTAATACCAGGATTCACATCCTTCCCAAGAAGTCCAAAATCCACTATCAAAATCAAATCTGCATGCAATGTCCAACGTATTATCACATTAACTTTGTTTAAAAAAAATCAGAAAACGCTGACAGTTTCAGTGCCATCATTTTAGTTGTAATAAACATGGAAATCATCGATAGAGGGACTATCAGTGCTTTAATGTTTCGATGATGTTTTCTAAAGAAATTCACTGACAAAGGGCTTATCAGCGTTTTCGATAAAAATGGCTCGTTAAAACTTTGTTTTCCCTGTACAACACAGTTATTTCGGGCACACTTTCCAGACAACTGAGAACTAATTTTATAAAACCAAAATATTTTTTTGTCCAAAATGGACCCATTTACAAAAACCTCTCTCGATTTTCTAACAGGTGTTACAGTTTGAAACATTCAAAGGGATATTTCAAAGGTTGTTTTTCGGGATTTTTCAATCCTATTTTAGTAATTGTTTTCAAAATAATATCCCTAACAAATGAGAATGAGTATTTAAAAACCGAAATAGGTTTTTGTCCAAAACAAATCCATTTAGAAAAGCCTCTCTTTATTTTCTAGCATCTATCATGGTTTTGGATTTTTGAAGGGATCACTAGACCCTATTTTTCATGATTTCGTGAGGAAAAAGCTCATGGATAGTTGTTGACTTAGATGCCACCTCACCAAATTCAACTTGTTGATCCTTATATCTAGCCATGACTCCAACAATAGCATGATATTTAGATGCAGATAGGATTAAGAAGTTTTCTATATGAATGTATTTGATAAAGTATGTTATTATTTTTAGATTTTGTAATTAACTTTTGCTAGAAACTCATTTTAGTTTGCAGTCTTTCCTATAAAGACAGTTCCTAAAGAATGAAGAAGGGTTGGATTTTATTGTAAAAACATTATCATTCTAGTGTATTTGAGTAGATATTAAATATATAACAGTTTGATGAGCATTTGCAGGAAATTCATGTGTTATAGTTCCTTATATGTTATTTCTCTGTTATGAAAAACCTTCTTCATGTCTAGAAAATGTTAGTATCTGAGATTGGGATTCTTTAATGCTCCTTTCTCGTATTTCTTAGTCATTAGTACTTGTTGTTCCTATCAACTATATTTCTTGTCAATCTTCTTCTTCTAAATTTCTCAAATTGTCAAAGGAGTTATTTCTACCCTGCTTTTTGTGTTCAACTCATTAGATCCATAACATCATTTGTTAAAATTGGTCTCCATGCACAATGGTGTGTTTTATATACAATCCAACCAAATTTTCATCCTACAAATGAAATTTGTCCACATAACTTAATTACAAAACCTACTACTACAATGATTTAGAGTAGTTGAGTTTTAGGGAGAGATCCCTCTTCAGGTTGAAGGGCCAGCTTTCAACCTAAAAGAGGTTCAAGGTTACCTTGGAGGTTTTCCCACAGTCGGGTTTCCTCTAAGTGATAACACAATGCTACAATCCTACGCCACTTGTCTACTCAGTGAACAGTTACCTACTCATTGTTCCAAGGCGTACTCCTAATGTGCATCTAATTCCATCTAGAAATGCTAATGACCAAACAAATAGAATCCCAGCCTTACCTTCTCTGCTACACAGTCCCTTGGGAAATATAGTCACCCACTTCCGTGTAGTCACACACTTTCCAAGTTCTGTTGGTAGCTCCATCCTAGGTAGTCCATCCCTTGGCAAGATTTACTCACATTGGAAAGTCCAAAAACCTTGAAGGCATATCCCTACCTCAAAACCATCATATCGGTCATAGCATGCTCATGGAAATCAATGGAAATTATTAGGTACCAGTGTCCCACAATCCCCCTGCTCCTAAAGTGTTTTACCAGCACATTGTTGCATTTTCCAATTCCTTTTGTTGTTGCTAATTCTTGTAGTCAGTTTCAACCACCCAGTTGGGCATTTCACCCATGATTTCCTGTACAAGGCACATAACTACCATTAGATTCAAAATAAATTGAAATAACTTCAAATCATACCTCATTGGTGGCCCGTCAATAGGGTACACCTGCAATTCTATTCACCTCCTGTCACAACAAGTCAAAATAGTTGTTTGATTAAATCATCATGTATAAACATATCACATCCAGTTAGATCAAAATGCAAACATCATAAATTAAATTCATGAATCGCATGAAATCAGCATAAAACATAATGAATTAAACAAAGTCTTTCGGTAGAAATTACATGAGAGAATTTTTTGGCCAACGCGTTTCAAACCAACAAGTGTGGTTCATCATCAGGACCAGATGAAGAGGCAGACCATGGCAAAGGCTTAAATAGAGAGCAATGTAGAGACATAATTTCAAGTAACGGCTATATTTGAACAATAATGTTTAAATTATAATATTAATTTATTAATATATTAAAAACAAATATTATTAAGTAACGGCTATATTAAATGGCTAGTTTTTGAAAAAAATATTTAAATAATGATATTATTTCATTAATTTATTAAAAATATTAATAGGTAACGGCTATATTAAATGGCTAGTTTTTGAAAAATAATATTTAAATTAATTTATTAAAACCAAATATTACTAGTTCTTGAAAAATAATATTTAAATAATGATATTAGTTTATTAATTTATTAATTTATTAAAATATTAATATGTAACGGCTATATTAAACGGCTATTTATTTATTTTATTTTTTGAAAAAAATTATTTAAAATAATATATTATTTCATTAATTTATTAAAAATACTAATAGGTAACGGCTATATTAAACGGCTAGCTTTTGAAAAATAATATTTAAATTAATTTATTAAAACCAAATATTACTAGTTCTTGAAAAATAATATTTAAATAATGATATTAGTTTATTAATTTATTAAAATATTAATAGTTTTTGAAAAATAATATCTAAATTGTGATATTACTTTACTAATTTATTAAAAATAAATATTAATAAGTAACCATTATATTAAATAGTGAGTTTTTAAAATAAATAAATAATCAAAGTCAAACTTTAAAGGAGGGGAGTCAAAAATTATAGAAACGAGTGAAGACCCTAATCGAGACAAGATCATTTGATAAATAAAATAACTAACGGAAATAAAATAAAATAAATTAAAAATAATTAATGGAAAAATAAATAAAATGAAACAAAAATATACATAAGTCAAAAAATATATATATATAAACAGAAACATACATATATATATATAAAGAAAAAATAATCAATAAATAAAATGGGGTCAACAATAAAATGTGGGGCTCAGGCCCATTAAACAAATAACAAAAATACTAAAAAGAGTTAAGAACGAATAAGATGATAAAATACATAGAAAAATATGAAGGATTAAGAAAATAAACTCTAATGAAGAATAAATCAACAACAAATACTATAAAAAGGATGCCAATACCTACGTCAAAAAAAAAAACAACAACAAAACAAACAAACAAACAAAAAACAAATGATGATGGAAATGACTAACCTTAGCAACGACTTGGGCCTCCTCAATGCAAATTTGATGATCAGATTTATCTACATGCTCTGCCAAAGCAGAGGAGCGGGTCCTGCCATGCTTGATGTTAGCAGCATGCTCACGAATCCTTTGATTAATCGAGAAACCAGTCTCACCAATGTAGGGAGTCCCACAAGATCATGGGATAATGTAAACACCCTTCATATTCTTGGGCTCCACTGGGTCTTTTACAGATCTAAGGGAGCTCCAAACGGTATTTAAAGGTCGAAAGGTTGAAGCCACCTTATTCTTCCTTAGGATCCTTGCAATCTTGTCAGTGGTCCCTTGGATAAAAGGAAGATGAACACCAGAAAATCAATCCTTGGTATCTTTCTTAGCACTAGGACCTTTTTCAGCTCTGAGGAAATCCTTAGTACATTGGTGTCTACTATACCCATTATTAAAGAAAACACTTAGGAGATGTGATTTCTCTTCCTTAAGATGGTTCTCATCAAAAACTCTTAAAGCTCTAGTTGCTAAGGTGTTGAGAACACCAAGCTTTTGAGCTGGGAAATGATGAGAATTAGCATGAAGATATTGTTCCGTATGAGTTTTCTTACAATATACCTGATGAGAGAAAGAGCCATTATCATTCCTTGAGAGGAGGACGTCAAGAAAGGAAAGACTACCATTACATTCAAATTCCATGGTGAACTTTATAGAACTAGATTGATTGTTAAGATGAAGGAAAAACAGTTCCAACTTTTCTTTACCATGGGACCAGATGACACAAATGTCATCCACAAATCTTTTCCACAACTTAGACAAAAGACGAGAAGAGGCTAAGGCCTTTGATTCAAAATCCTCCATGAATATATTAGCTACCATGGGGGAGAGGGGGGAACCCATGGCGACACCACAAGTTTGCTCATAAAATTCCCCATCGAATGAAAAGAAATTAGAAGTAAGACAAATACCAACTAAATAAGTCGTATCAGGATCTGTGATGCACTTGATGACTTCGATGGCCTCAACCTTTCAGCCTTTAAATACCATCCGGAGCTCCCTTAGATCTGTAAAAGACCCAGTGGACCCCAAGAATATGAAGGGTGTTTACGTTATCTCGTGCTCTTGTGGGACTCCCTACATTGGTGAGACTGGTTGCTCGATTAATCAAAGGATTCGTGCGCATGTTACTGACATCAGGCATGGGGAAACCCGCTCCTCTGCTTTGGCGAAGCATGCAGATAAATCTAAGCATCACATCTGCATTGACGAGGCCCAAGTCGTTGCTAAGGTTAGTCATTTCCATCGTCGTAAATTGAAGGAGGCCCTAGAAATTGAAAAAAGACCCAATAATTTGAATAGAGATGATGTTCGGAATATTAGTAGAATTTGGGTCCCTGTCTTGTCCTCCTAGTTTTTTTTTTTCCCAGTATTTGTTGTTGATTTATTCTTCATTAGAGTTTACTTTCTTGATCCTTCATGTTTTTTATGTATTTTATCATCCTATTCATTCTTAACTCCTTTTAGTATTTTTCTTATTTGTTTAATGGGCCTGAGCCCCACATTTTATTGTTGACCCCATTTTATTTGTTGATATATATATATATATATATATATATATATATATATATATATATATATATATATATATATATATATATATATATATATGTTTCTGTTTTTACTTTTTTATATATAGACTTGTGTATATTTTGTTTTATTTTATTTATTTTTCCATTAATTATTTTTAATTTATTTTATTTTATTTCCATTAGTTATTTTATTTATCAAATGATCTTGTCTCAATTAGTGTCTTCACTCGTTTTTATAATTTTTGACTCCCCTCCTTTAAAGTTTGACTTTAATTATTTATTTATTTATTTATTTAAAAACTCATTGTTTAATATAGCAGCTACTTATTAATATTTGTTTCTAATAAATTAATAAACTAATATCACAGTTTAAATATTATTTTTCAAAAACTAGTAATATTTGGTTTTAATAAATTAATTTAAATATTATTTTTCAAAAACTAGCCATTTAATATAGCCGTTACATATTAATATTTTAATAATTAATAAACTAACATCATTATTTAAATATTATTTTTCAAGAACTAATAATATTTGGTTTTAATAGATTAATTTAAATATTATTTTTCAAAAACTAGCCGTTTAATATAGTCGTTACTTAATAATATTTGTTTTTAATATATTAATAAGTTAATATTATAATTTAGACATTATTGTTCAAATATAGTCGTTACTTGAAATTATGTCTCTACATGCTCTCTATTTAAGCCTTTGCCATGGTCTACCTCTTCATCTGGTCTTGATGATGAACCACACTTGTTGGCTCAAAACGCATCGGCCAAAAAATTCTCTCATGTGATTTCTACCGAACGACTTTGTTTAATTCATTATGGATCACAGAAACTTGAATACAGAAATAAATCATAATCATAAATCACATGTAACCATCATAAGTCAAAATCATATATCACATTCATAATAAAACTGAAATAAAATACTAATACTTATCCTTAATTGATCCTTTCCGTATGCACACTGGATCAGTTGCCACACCCGACAAACACCCAGTGCCTCATTTTCAACCACGTACACATACACAATGTACATCACAACAAATACATACACACACAACATACGACACCACAAAATGCATCCACCTACACCTGATATATATCTCAACACATATACCTACACCTGGTATATGTCACGACACATATACCTACACTCGGCGTACAACACAACACAATACATGTACTACATAGAGTACAACACAACGAATACACATGTCACGATACCATGGATACACAATGCACATACATAGTACTACATGCTCGCAACACAACATGTACGACATGCACACAATACCACATGTACACTAGTACTGTATGTACAACATGTGCACTATATCACCTATACACAGCACCACATGCACACAACACCACATGTACAATCATGCACACAACACCATATGTACATATCACCACATGTACAATATGTACACATCACCACATGCACACAACACCACATGTACAATCATGCACACAACACCATATGTACATATCACCACATGTACAACATGCACACAACACCATATGTACATAGCGTTGCATATACAACATGTACATAAACCATATGTACACAGCACTGCATATCCAACATTTGCACATCACCATATGCACACAACGCTGCATATCCATCATGTGCATAGTACAATATGTACAAAGCACCGCATATCCAACATGTACATAGCACCATCTATAACCAGCATTGCATATGCAATATGCATACAAAACCATATATACAACAACACACAACACGATAGGTACAATCACTGAATATACAATATGCACAACAGTAGCACTACACATCCTAAGACCACATTGTCATTACCAAACAACCTTTCTTCTAGTGTCATTCCATAATTCATGTAGGTTCCAGAATGTTGCAAAGCACATTGCTTTCATCCCGCTGATGTATCCCTCAACATAGCCTTTCCATAACATAGACATAGTATAATCACATAATATCAACTCATAACCACATGATACTAACCTCATAGATTTATCAAGTGATCCGAATTGGATCATTATATTTTTTTCATCCATCTCGATGCATTTGGAGTGGAAAAAGTGGAGGAATCAGCTCATAGGACCATTTTTACAGGCAGGGCCCAGTTTTGCAAAATGGGGTCTGAAACCTTCCAGGAGTGTTTTGAGGCATCAAACAACATTTTTTGGGGATAAAAAAGTGAAACACATTTTCATGCTATTCTACACACAATATCTTTCCAACAGTGCAAGAATTGCGTCAATCGGAGTCCGTATGCAAAAGTTATGCCACTCAAAAGTTGACCTCCCTGTTTTCACACCTATAGTTTGGGAGGATGTCGTGTTAGCCCCATTATTCATGGAAAATGGGCTAGCCACGTGTTTGTGATGTAAAATACTCTAGAAGAGTCTATTTTTTAACTCTAGTTAATAGTTGATGTAGTCAAAATTAACCATTAATAGGTTATCGCGCTATGTTACAATCAGGCCACTAGGAGGAAGAGCCATTCCATTTTTTCGAGAGAATTTTGTTCCATAATTAAGAGAAGGTAGCCAGGAGAGATGGGATGTAAAGAAGACATAGTGGATCTGTACATTATAGCATCCCACGGGCCACAAACATTACTTCTTTGTATCTGCAACCATATTTCCAGACAGAGAAAGAAAGCGAAACACCCTCACCTTCCAACTGGGTTTTATGCCAAAAGGGTTTCCCAAAGATAATATCTTGTGTATTATGTGTGTGTGAGATTATTTTTTCATTCCCTACTTTTCTGCTTGATTTACTTTTACATGCATGCACTAATTACAGTTAATTTTACAGATCTAGAAATTAAATAAAATTGTAATAGTGTAGAATCTCAAATTTTTAATATAATATTATCAGATCTGTTGTGACGAACTGTCCAGTGGAATATCCATGGCAGTTTATGTATCATTTGGTATCAGAGCAGGTTTCTTTGGGTATTTTATGGATATTGCAGGATCTAGATCAGCAAGGCCGAAAATCGTAAAACCCTAATCATGGGTGACGAATCTGTAAACAAACCTCATAATCCTACAGAGATGAGGTTTTCACGACTCGAAGGACAAGTCATGGATATAAAGCGCAATGTAAACCTCCTCATGGAGACCCTACTCGATAAGCTAGGGATATTTGGAGAAGATGGGGGTTCAAATGAAGAGGAAAAATTAGAAGGGGGATCGAGAGATCAGGAAGACACAGATAACCAACTGAAGAAAGAACCTAGAAAAGATCAACCCAGTTCGAGTGTCGTGAACCAATACCTGTTTAAAGTGGAAGAAAAAGTCGATATCAAGCCATACCACAGTGAGATCGATGCTCTGAAGTTGAACCACTAGTTGTAGCAACTAGAAATTTATTTTAGTGTCCATCATATCGAGGAAGGGCAGAAGATCTCATTCGCGCAACTAAAATTGGAGGGCCATGCACTGACTTGGTGGGAGAGCCACACAGAAACCGTGAGGTTGGAGAGAAAACCTCCAGTGACTAAGTGGGAGGATTTCAAAACCCTCATTAAGTGGATCCAGTGGCATTACTTCAGGCAAAAGTTGGGCCAAAGCGTGTAGGAGTACACCATAGAGTTCAGAAATATCGCTATAATATTGGGTATCTCTCCAAAGAACCCAGATGTACTTCTCAAGTATTTGGGTGGTTTACACCGCCATCTGTGTGAGAAAGTGATGTTATTTAAGCCCAAAATGGTGGAAGAGGCTTATGTACAGGCACAGCACCTGGAGAACATATGCCTAAAAAGAGCGCAATCAAGTGGATCGAAGCAAAAGGAGAAACAAGATGCTTCCGAGGAGGGGAAGAAGAAGAAAAAAGGGGGAAAAGATAAAAAGATGGCAGCCACAGCACACCAGTGCAAAGATCCTAGCAACCACTGCAACATTGATGTCCATACAGAGGAGAAGTGTTGGGAATTGCATCCAGAGCTCAATCCTAAGGACAAGAAGAAAGATAATAAGAAGAAGAATCTCATGGCCACTAATTTAAGCAACCAAGTTTAAAGAAGCTCGGACGTGGATGAGAATATCGTATGTACATCAGTGCATAAGGAGGTGAATCTAAGTAGCCTTCAACAATAGGAAGAGAAAGAAATAACTAAACTCTTCCATGTCAATATATAGGTCAAGAAGATGAAGGTTGATGCTCTGTTTGACTCAGGATCACAAGAAAATCTCATTGCAGCAGATCTGGTCAAGAAGTTGGGGATGGAAGTTCATGATCATCCAAACCCATATCCACTGGGATGGGTACATAAGGATGTAGAGCTGAAGGTAACAAAGCAGTGTAAAATTAGATTTGCTATTAGTGTTGATTTTATTGATGAAGTGGATCTGGATGTGGTTCCCCTTGATGTATGGGGAATCGTGTTTTGGAGTCCATACATGTACATGGGTGATGCAATATTTATGAGGAGAGCTAACCAGTATTGGCTCATCAAGGATGAAAAATCATTCATCATCAATGTGCACAATGGCAAGTCAAAAATTTCGCTGGTAAGTGCCAACCAAGCCAAGAAATTGATCAATTCCAGCAAGAAGTATGTTATATTGTTCTTAAGAGAAAACCAGTCTGTAGAGGAGTCAATAAGAGGTAAGGCATCCCTATAGGGGTGTACTAAGAAACAAAAATAGCAATTGGAGGAGTTGTTATAGGCATACAAGGACGTGTTCTGAGAGCCTAAAGGGATACCCCCTAAGAGAGAAGTGGAGCACGAGATCCAGCTATTTCCAGACTCCCCATTGCCAAATATTGGGTTGTATAGGCAGTCTGTTATAGAAGCAAGTGAGGTGAATAAAAAGTTGCAGTAGCTGTTGGAATAGGGTGTCATTCGACCAAGTACATAACCATGTGGGTCACTAATCATCATTGTGCTAAAGAAGGAAGGGACTTGTCTTATGTGTATAGATTACATGGCTTTGAATAAAATCACACTCAAGAACAAATACCCCCTGCCCAGGATAGACGATCTACTAGATCAGTTGCAACAAGCAAAGTATTTCACCAAGCTGGACTTGAAGTCTGGATATCACCAGGTTCGAGTCAAAGAAGAAGATACATGGAAGACCGCCTTCAAAACCAGGCAAGGTTTGTATGAGTGGTTAGTTATGCCATTTGGCCTATGTAATGCACCAGCTACATTTATGAGATTAATGAATGATGTATTGTGCCCTTTTATAGATTCATTTGTTATTGTATATTTGGATGATATACTGGTATATAGTGCTACCTATGAGGATCATATTTCACATTTGGCACAGGGGATGGAAATATTGAAGAAGCACCAGCTGCTAGTAAATCTCAAGAAGTGTGAGTTTGTGCAGCAATCCTTAGTGTATTTGGGATATGTGATTGGTGGAGGAGAATTGAATATAGATCCTTCCAAGATGGAGGCCATCATGAAATGGTCAGTGCCTACTATTACTGAGGTTAGGAGTTTCATTGGAGCAGCACAGTACTTGAGGAAATTCATAGCCTCATTTTCAGCAATAGCAGCATCGCTCCACGCCATAACAGCAAGTGGCAAGAGTTTCCAATGGGGAAAAGGGTAGCATAAGGCTTTCGATGAGTTAAAGAAGAAGATCGGTGAAGCACCAATTCTAGCATTACCAATGCAATGACCCTTTGAAGTGGAGACAGATGCGAGAGGGTATGCTATGGGAGTTGTCTTGCTGCAAGGAGAAAGGCCCATTTTCTACCATTCTAAAGTATTTCATGGGGCAGTTCTTAACTACCCTACCTACAACAAGGAGCTCTATGCCATGGTGAAATTTGTGAAGAAGTGGAAGCACTATATGATGGGAAAGGAGACAATAATCCACACGGATCACTAGTCGTTATAGTACCTGCAAGCCCAGAATAAGCTACAACAAACCAGGTATTACAATTCGATGGGGTTTTAACAACAGTTTCATTTGGTGATCAAGTATAAGAAGGGCAACACAAACAAGTTAGCCGATATTCTTTCAAGGCCACCCACATCTATTAAATTGGAAACTAGGGCCAAACTTCATGTGGATCATATTATTCATGGCTAATAATATTCTTATTAGATTCCTCTCATCGGGAGGTGTAGGATTGATCTAAAGATCATCCGATTCCGATAAGTATTTATGGAGATATGAATTTATTTTGATTATGGAATTGTTATCAAGCCGACCTACAACTCATGTAGGCTCAGAATCCTAACAGATGCATCTATTCAAACATCAACATTGTGTATAAATATAGGACGAATTTTCCTCATTTTCACTCACTCATCTCATCACATCTCTCTCTCTCTCTCTACTGCGCAGAAAATAGTCTCTTCTCTACTGCGCAGAAAAGGGTCTCTCTCTCACACATGTGAAGTCGGAAGCTGCTGAAACTGAAGCTGCAACTGCAGATCCAAAGTTTGACCAATGTGGACCATAAAACTCCTCTTCTAAACTGCACTGTAGGTTCATCTGAACCTCCTCTGAAGGCTGCAACTTTTGGTGGT
This sequence comes from Pinus tabuliformis, assembly GCA_031772625.1. NCBI lineage: Eukaryota > Viridiplantae > Streptophyta > Pinopsida > Pinales > Pinaceae > Pinus > Pinus tabuliformis. Next base: position 804,684,248 of record CM062810.1, read on the forward strand.
GGAATCAAGCCAATCCGACGGACGGTTTGTGAGATATCGACTGCCCTAGTTTGAAGGAAGCTGCTGAAACTGAAGCTGCAACTGCAGATCCAAACTTTGACCTATGTGGACCTAAATATCTCCTCATCAAAACTATGTTGTAGGTTCATCTGAACCTCCTCTAAAGGCTGCAACTTTTGGTGTGGAATCAAGCCAATCTGACGGACAGTTTGCAAGATATCGACTGCCCTAGTTTGAAGGAAGCTGTTGAAACTGAAGCTGCAACTACAGATCCAAAATTTGACCTATGTGGACCTAAAGATCTCCTCATCAGAATTGCGGTGTAGGTTCATCTTAACCTCCTCTGAAGGCTGCAACTTTTGGTGGTGGAATCAATCCAATCCGATGGACGGTTTGCGAGATATCGTCTACCCTAGTTTTGATGATGAAGCCACTAATGTTAATGCTGCTGATCTAGGGTTTGCTACTGCTGATATAAATCAGATTTATTGTACTATTTCTCTATGTTGAATTATTGAAGATAAAAGAAGATTTGATCAAAGGGTTTCCCCACACATTGTGGGGTTTGTCCCTAGCTAGCCGCCACATCTTGTGTCTCTTGTCTTGGCTTGTTTTATGTCGATCGTTTAATGTTCTATCTGCACTTTACTTTATGTACATGTGATTGCGAATCTGTGGAATATAATAAGAAAAATAAGTAAACTATTATAAGCATAGAACATACCATAACTTAACATGATTTCAGAGTTGAGGTGAAGACAAAGCCCGAGCAAGAGCAAGAGCAATCTCTGAAGAGAAGATAGGCAAGGCTATCCTAGAAGAACGAGGAGCGTTGGACCATGTGAGAGGCAATATTGTTGAGCCTCCATCAAATTTATCTGTTGTTTCCAAGTACAAATGGAAAACCGGAGAAGTCAAAACAAAGAAGATCATCCAGGACTCTATCAACAAGCACTTGGTGACCTACATCTCTGACCTGAACACCTCCAAGGAAATCTACGATAGAGTCGTGAGTTTGTTTAAAGTTAATGATGCAAATCAAGTTTTGTTTCTTAGAAATAAGCTGAGGGAAATCAAGAAGGGTAAAGAGGAGAGTATGCAAGCATACTTCTTAGGAATCACCGAGATCAATAACGATCTCCTATCTATTGGGGAGACTATTACTAATAGGGAAATGGCACTCACGAATCTTGGAGGATTACCATCTGAATGGTATGTGTTCAGGACTACTCTTCTAAACAATCAGGTAATTCTTGTTTGCAAGGAATTAATGGCTAGACGCATTCTAGAAGAAACAAGGGTAGAAGAGCAAGAAATTCCCTTGCCTAAAGGCCCTCCTGCTACCTTTTCTTCTTACGCTAAGAAAAGAAATAATTTCGAGTCTAAATCGAAAAGAAAGGCTAGACCTAAGGGTGGAAGAAAAGGACAATATTACATATGCAATAAAGCAGGTCACTATGCAAGGGAATTCCCTGATAGAAAGGACTATCACCATGACAATGATCAAAATCCCTCTCATGGTAATCGAAGGGATGGAAAATTCAATAGCAAAGGTAAAAGGAATGCTGGAAATCATGGCAGAGGACAACCATTCAAGAAGGCTAGAAATTCCAGGATGTATTAAATGCACCTGACCTTTGAAAGAACCTGGTGTCCATCTCAGCAATGGAAGACAAAGGCTACAAGGTAACCTTCAGCAATGGCAAGGTATGTGTATCGAAAAATAATGTTAAATATGCCTTTACTCTTGGGTTTCGTGTTGATTCATTATATCATGTTGATGAAAGTCAGGTAGGTGTCATGTCTTATGACACATCTCTTCAGTCCGAACTTTGGCATCGAAGGTTTTCCCCCCTTCATTATAAATCTCTAGTCGGTGTAAGACAAATGGTGACAGGGATGCCCGAATTCCGAGTAGAGAAAGAAGGTGTATGTCCAGGATGTGCCGAATGAAAGCTCAAAAGGGGACCATTCCCCTCAAGCCAAAGCAAGACCTCCAATATATTACAGTTGGTTCACTCAGGCATATCTGAGGCTGGCATTAAGAGGGAGACTACTACATCACATACTCCTGAGCATAATGGTGTGGCGGAAAAGAAGAACTGTACGATTGTGGAAGCTGTCTCTATGGGTAGATGATGTAACAATGCTTGATGTGGAGGAACCCATGGATATTATTTATCCACCTGAGCCTTACTCTTCTAGGAAGATGCCTTCATGGCTGACAGGGATACTTGATGATGCTGAAGGACATGCTGCACCCCGAGGAACCTTTCGTAAAAGTAAGAAACCTAATAGGTATCAGGGATACCTGACCATCATGAGCACAATTTTACAAAATGATCCTTCATCATTCATAGATGTCGTCAAGAATCAAGTATGGAAGGATGTTATGACCGAATAATATGAGTCTATTATGAAGAATGATGTCTGGGAAGTAGTTCCCAAACCCCAGGACAAGACAGTTGTCACGTCAAAATGGATTTACAAGATAAATTATGCAGCAGATGGAAGTACGGAAATGTATAAGGCTCGTTTTGTTGCTCGTGGTTTCTCCCAGAAGGAAGGTATAGACTATGATGTGATATTTGCACCTGTTGCCAGATATACGACCATCCGCTTGATCATAGCCCTTGTGGCTTCACAAGGATGAAACCTACATTAGATGGATGTCAAGACTGCGTTCTTGCAATGTTTGATCAAAGAAGAGGTCTATGTGGAGCAACCCGAAGGATTTGAGATTTATGATTGAAAATCTCATGTATGCAGGTTGAAGAAGGCTCTCTATGGGCTGAAGCAAGCACCTCGAGCATGGTATGAGAGGATCGATAGCCACTTGATGAAGCTAGGTTTCACTAGGAGTGAAGTCGATCCTAGCCCTTACCTTAAGGTTGAAGATGACAAGCCTCTCATACTGGTGTTGTATGTGGATGACCTCTTTCTAACAGGTGCATACCCTCTCATTCACAAATGTAAGAGGGAGTTGGCTTCTGAATTTGAAATGAAGAACCAAGGACTTGAAGTGTGGCAGAAGCCAAGGGAAATTTTCCTATCTCAAGGAAAATATGTGGTGAAGATTCTGAAAAGATTTGGTATGATGGGCTGCAAGCCTGTGACTACCTTGAGGATCTTAACTTTCAGAAGTTATATGGTAGTGATGTTGGACCAGATTTGGGAAATGCCTCTGAGTTTCAAAAACTCATTCACATTGATGTTTTTAGTGAACCTCTGTCCAAAAATATGTTTTGCAGTTAGCATTGTGAGATCATATTTGGTTGAGCCTCACTAGATTGGTGCTAAGAATCTTCTGAGATGTCTTTAGGAAACAATATCTCATGGACTGAGATACATTGTCGGAAATGTGAAACTGCATGATTATTCGAATGCTGATTAGGCAGGTAGTGTGGAGGATCACTGGAGCACTTTTAGTGCTATTTCTCTTTGGATTCTGCTTCGATATAATGGATGAGCAGGAAGCAGAAGTCAGTTTCCATAAGCACCACCGAGACCAAATACATATCTACGAGTATGATCTCGTATGAAGCTTCTTGGTTGGGGAAGATCTTCAGTGAGCTGTTTGAACACATACCACTATGATTCTCTGTAACAACCAGAAGTGGGATTCGATTATTGAGGAATCCCGTATTCGTTGATTGCTCTAGCAGATAGACATCATCTAGGATATGGTAAGGCAATGAGCAAGGAGGCTCCATCGCATTAAGATGATGTACAGGTTGATACACCTTGTCAAAGCCCTAAGGAAAGATCTAATTTGTGATTTTCCCAAACGACTTGGAGTCGTCAAGAAACCCTTGTACAAGGGTCCTGCATGTTGCATACATTGAGCTCTAGGAGCTCTGAGGGCTTGCGGTTCTTACTGGAGCAACATACAACCACATGGTGACTCACCCTCCCCTATTGGTGCACACTGGAACAAGATGATTCACTTTCTTGTGGGACAAGTTGATTCGCTCTCTTGTGGAACAGGATGATTCGTGCTCCTGTGTAGTAGAATTGGTGTGCTCTCCTATGAGGCCTGGATTGATGTGTTCTCCATGGCGATTGTAGCAGGATTGATGTGTTCTCCTGTGAGGCCTGGATTAATTTGTTCTCCATGGCGATTGTAGCAGGATTGATGTGTTCTCCTGTGAGGCCTGGATTGATGTGTTCTCCATGGCGATTGTAGTAGGATTGATGTGTTCTCCTATGAGGCCTGGATTGATGTGTTCTCCATGACGATTGTAGCAATATTGATGTGTTCTCCTGTGAGGCCTGGATTGATGTGTTCTCCATGGAAATTGTAGCAGGATTGATGTGTTCTCCTATGAGGACAGGATTGATTAGTTCTCCTGTCGAGGCATCCTACCCATGCAGTCTGGGACTCATGGGAAGTACCTCTCATCTAATCAATGAGCAGGGAAATGAATTTAGGGACCATAGTAATACCGATGGATGCATCGTTGTATCTATCGTACTCCCTATGCTAGGATGACCTCCATTGATTTGGGATTAGTGATACTAATCTGGGACCAGTGGTAGGAGTGGTACATTCTATGACACTGACTTTGGGTCAGTTGAGACTGGTCTGGGACCAGTGGTATGCACTCTAAGACTGACTTTGAGTCAGTGGAGGATGTTACTGGTCTGGGACCAGTGGTAGGAGTTGTACATACTATGACACTAACTTCGAGTCAGTTGAGACTGGTCTGGGACCAGTGGTACATACTCTAAGGCTGACTTTAAGTCAGTATGATACATCCTCGATCATTTCTTCTTCTTCATAATTCGGACAAAAGCAGAGCAGATCAAGACAAAGTAGAATAAGCATAATAGAGCAGAGCAGGGCAAGGGTCAGGCTGTATAGGGCAGTGCATTTGATGGATGAATAGTAGCGACTGACAGATAGATTGCAGATGAAGTTCTCCCTAGTTGAGAGGGAGTGTTAAATTGGCAACTAGGGCCAAACTTCATGTGGGTCATCTTATTCATGGCTAATAATATTTTTATTAGATTCCTCTCGTCAAGATGCGTAGGATTGATCTAAAGATCATCTGATTCCGATAAGTATTTATGGATATATGAATTTATTTTGATTATGGAATTATTATCAAGCTGAACTACAAGTCATGTAGGATTAGAAGCCCAACAGTCGCATCTATTCAAACATCAACATTGTGTATAAATACAGGAGGACTTTTCCTCATTTTCACTCACTCATCTCATCACATCTCTCTCTCTCTACTGCGCAGAAAAGAGTCTCTTCTCTACTGCGCAGAAAAGGGTCTCTCTCTCACACATGTGAAGCCGGAAGCTACTAAAACTAAAGCTACAACTGCAGATCCAAAGTTTGACCAGTGTGGACCATTAAATATCCTCTTCTAAACTACATTATAGGTTCATCTAAACCTCCTCTAAAGGCTGCAACTTTTGGTGGTGGGATCAAACCAATCCGACGGACGGTTTGCGAGATATCGACTGCCCTGGTTTGAAGGAAGCTGCTGCAACTGCAGATCCAAAATTTGATCTGCGTGGACCTGAATATCTCCTCATCAAAACTGTGTTGTAGGTTCATTTGAACCTCCTATGAAGGCTGCAACTTTTGGTGTTGGAATCAAGCCAATCTGACGGACGGTTTGCTAGATATCAACCGCCCTAGTTTGAAGGAAGCTGCTGAAACTGAAGCTGCAACTATAGATCCAAACTTTGACCTATGTGGACTTGAAGATCTCCTCATCAGAATTGCATTGTAGGTTCATCTGAACCTCCTCTGAAGGCTGCAACTTTTTGTGGTGGAATCAAGCCAATCCGACGGGCGGTTTGCGAGATATCGTCTGCCCTAGTTTTGATGATGAAGTCGCTAATGCTAATGTTGTTGATCTAGGGTTTGCTACTGCTGATATAAATCATATTTATTGTACTATTTCTCTCTATTGAATTATTGAATATAAAAGAAGATTTGATCAAAGGGTTTCCCCATATATTATGGGGTTTGTCCCTGGCTAGCCGCCACATCTTGTGTCTCTTGTCTTGGCTTGTTTTTTGTCGATCATTTAATGTTCTATCTGCACTTTACTTTATGTACATGTGATTGCTAATCTGTGGAATATAATAAGAAAAAGAAGTAAATTGTTATAAGCATAGAACATACCATAACTTAACAACATCAATGATTACAGCTTTGGGGACTCTTATGCACATGGAGCCACTCACCCATGATGCATACAGAGAGGCATATTTAGAAGATGAGGACTTCAAGGAGGTGTATAAACAGTTGCAGAGTCATAGTCATGTGCACAATGGTGATAGCACCGTTGAATACCATCTTGAGGATGGGTTACTCTATAGGTTGGATAAGTTATGTGTTCCTAAAGGTGAGAATTTGTAGCTGATTAGAGAGGCTCACACGTCCAAGGTTGTAGGGAACTTTGGTGTAGGGAAGACCATGGCTAACTTGCAGAGGTATGTGTATTGGCCCAAGATGCAAGAACAACTAGTTAGGTTCATAATAGGATGCATGCTCTATTGTACCAGCAAGCCTAGCAATAGGAAACAGGGTTTGTATCATCCCTCACCGGTACCTACTCGTCCTTGGGAAAGCATTTCCATGGACTTTGTGGGAGGTTTACCGACAAATAGGAAGGGACATGACTACTTGTTCGTGGTAGTTGATAGATTCAACAAGATGTGTGTTCTGAAGCCATGTAAAAAGACCATCAATGGAGAAGAAGCAACAAACTAGTTCTTTGGACAGGTCTGGGTACACTTTGGGATACCAAGGAGCATCATTTTAGCTAGGGATACAAGATTTCTCAGTGCATTCTAGACTACGTTATGGGAGAAGATGGACACGAAGTTGAAGAGATCTATTGTCGAGGAAAATTATAGACTTATAATTTGACAAACATAAATTATCAACCAAGGGTAATCATAACCTTGTGAGGTGCAATGCAAAATATATGCAGGTTGACACTTTCAGTGTATGAAAGCCACACACAATCCTAAATCCTTCTTCTCTCTCTCAGCACTTAGCAGCAAAGGCTATGGAGTAGATAATTCATCTCTCTACAACACTTAAGATTGCTGATGCAGATCAAGAAAATATTGAAGATAAAATAACAACAATTAAATCACACCCATTCCCAACCATTCAATCTCAATTTCATAATGTAAATCTGAGAACAAGATGCATACCTAGATCTATCCTTTAATCAAATTGAAATCATTCATGCAATAAACTCAACCATTAACCATTAAAGGCATGTGCTGTTGTAAAAACAAGGAATAGGAATGGAACTGTGTACAAATCTATTTCTAATACAGAAAAGAAAAGAAATTAACAAACACTAGCTACTGGAGTTGTGAGTAAAGGGGGCCCTCCTTCACTCACAACCCCTTGATTAATAAAGAACTTTACAACAAGATCAGCAGAACATTACTTGTATTAATCTGAAAATAAAGATGATTACACAGCAATACAGAAGTCTGATATATGTCTCTCTGCCCCCCATATAAATCGAATACATTGTTTTTATACAAGTCGCAGGCCAGTGCCTTTGCCCAACTAAGTAAACATTACAATTGTTGCTAAAAATAAGGAAATATAGTGTATTGAGATAGTTGGTTTGATCCATGACTGGAAGCATGGATCAAAACCAACTCTGTTGATTGTGAACCGCTTTCCCCAATTTGGTTGAAATGATTGAAACAAAAGCTAGGCAGTTATGAAAACCAAATTTGGAACAACCGGTAGGATAGAATCCATGTGGATGGGCTTTCAAACAAAACCCATGTTCCCATTTCTACTAAGGATGATCGGAACATCTCTAACCTTCACGACTTCTACAGGAAAACTGCCCGCTGTAAGGAAGCTGCTGTAGGAAATCAACGTTGCTGCAGGAAATTGGCGTTGCTGCAGGAAATCTTTGGTATTTTATAGGAAATCGTGGATCTTCCCAAAGATAATTGATCTACAGGAAATTTGATTAGTACCTTTCAAAGTCGTAGATTAGTTAATTAGGTAGCATTCAACATCAAATTGCTCAAGAATAAAGAAAAATGACACATTTGAGTTATTTTCATACCTTAGAGTCCAAATCACCCTTTTTGGTCAAAATGAGGCACTGGATAACAAAAGGATGGTGACTAGAAAGGAAAAAAGAGTCTTAAAGGGGGACAAAGCCTTAGAAACACTGTCAAAAAGTAGTCAAAATCTAGGCCCAACATCTCCCCTACACCTAGCATCTTGCATGTCCCTATGCAAGAAAAACTGATATATATATATAAGAAAATTCAATTTTCTCCTTGTGTTTCAGCCACGGCAACCAACTAGTCCAACTGTGCTCTACTGGATTCAGCCTCCTTGACTCTGTCTCTGTACTCCTCATTGCGCTTCTGCAGATGTTCTATTTGGACCTAGTTCTTCTTCAGTAACTTGTCTGCCTTTTGATACTTGGTTTTCCACTCATCCAACTCTTTTTGAAGGTGCAAGTTGTTTTCTTTAAGAGTCGCATTTTCCTTCCACAAGACCCTTTCGGACACTGTAAGCTCAACTATAGCTTCCTCCAGCTCCTTGCGCGACCGTTTTCTCTTGGAGGTCCCTTCATCTTCTTGAGGAGAATGAGGAGAGTTATGTTCCTCCAGTTCTTGATGGTCCTCGACAGTTTTCTCCACGCTTTCCTTCAGTTGTTGGGTTTCTTGGGATGTTTCTTCCCAGTCCTCCTAAGTAACAAATTCAGTCGTCTCAATCTATATTTTCTTCCCTTTGGACTCCTTAGTATTCTTGCATGTCGGTGTTTGTGGTGTGCCCTCCTTTTCGCTTTCTTGCATGGCCATCTTAGTAGCTTGGCTCCTAGTAAAGTACCTAGTAAGAGGAGTGGAACCTATTAGTGATGTTGGCCCTTTTCCCACAGTCTCCTTGACTACCATAACATCCTCTTCTTTCTCTGGTTGGATATGGGTTCAAGGCTTCTTTATTGGTTTTGGGCTTGGCTCAGCCTTCTCAGTCTTAGACACTTCCTCATGACTATGAGTCAGTGACTTTTTCTTTGATTTCTAACTCGGTGTTGCCTCCTCGATCTCTGGTGATTTAGGCACTTTCTCTAGTTTGGTAGGAGTTCAAGGCTCTTTCTTTAGCCTCCGACTTGACTCTACATCTCCAGTTTCTGATTTAGGCACCTCTTCCTCATCCACGAAATAGTTTTCCACCAGGAATTCCTCCCAAGTTTTCTTTTGTTTCCTTAACACTTCTAGCATGATAATCTTAACTAGAATGTGGTGGTAGGGGTTCTCCTTTATGTTAGTCGCCCTCTTCTGAGTAGAAGTAGCCATTTTGAACAAAGACATCCTCAAATAATGAGGCAAATTCAGAGGCTTGTCTCGAAAGTGACTAAGAAGCTGAATGTGGAATAGAAAAGCCAACCCGAACCGACCCTCACATGTAATATATTTTTGAAGTAGAAACAGAAGGCATTGATACTTACTTCAGAGATAGTTTTGCAAAATTTATTTTCCCCAATCTGAATTTGCATGCTCCTTCTTCAGGAAAGGTGCACATATCTCCTTATCAATTTGTTGATTTTTAAACCAACATTCTCCTTCTCGTGGGACACCGCAGGCTTGAGCTACCAATTCTTCGGTTAATCTGAACTTCACATTGCCAACCTGAACCCGTTCTCCATTCATGTTCAGAGCAAACGACCTGGTCACTTTGGAATTGTGCCCATCGAACTTCAAAAACAACAGCAGCCACCCTGCCTTCTCCAATCGTTTCTTGCTCTGAGGGTATGCGTCCAATAACTTTGGACCTTGTGGTTCAAATCAGACAATCGGCCTCATTTTTTCCATATGTTGTGAGTAGGGGAGTGCAGGGTTTCAATTCGGCCCTTTCGACATTTTCCACAAGCTATACAGAGCGTTTTGGGATCAAATGGAATGAGGATGGCTCGATTAGGCAAGTGACAATGAAATAAAGGCAATTTTGTGTAGCGCAGAACGTGATCATGATTAAAATCATGATCTGTTATGCAAGATTTCGTTGGAGAGATGAATGTTGCACATTTTGAGGTGTATCAGGAGTGGAACCTTGCATGGGACAATCGCCATTTTGAACAAGGATGATCGTGACTCATAATGATGCAAAAATTTAAAAAAATTGTACCATTACCTTAATCCTCAAGAAATTGACATTGAACTTTACCTTTTTAACTTATCGTCTGACCGTCAGGTACCTGGAGATGACGCACACCCTTGCCTTGCAATGATGAGCCATTTTAAAAACCATATCGTGTACGAGATCATGAAATATCATGGTTTTGATTAGCTTTGAAGACTTCAATTAATCAAATTAATGCTTGTCAGATCCTTGAAGAGATGTTTTGCTGGAATGATTTGAATAATATCGAGAGTGCAGCAACCAATATTCTGCTACAGGAAAATTCTTCTGCAGGAAATAAAAATTCCTATGAAGGAATCCCATTGTATTTTTAACAAAATGATAATGCAAATTTGTTGTTATAAGTTGTTGCCTCATTATTGCTAACTAGTCTTTGATCTGTCGACAGGAAAAATTTTGAACTCCATCTTTACCTATCCTTGTATAGTTCACTGCTACATGAATAAAGGTGTCGAAGTTGAATGTGCAATGATCTCGTTGGATTACCAGTCATTAAGATCAACTGTTAACCAATGCGAGGTCCATCACCAATAATGAAAGTGAGGACCAAGGTACAACTGATGCATCCTAGCAGGTGTGAATAGATAAGTTGTTTTCGAACCCCCTGCAGGATCCAGTAGTCAAGGAGCCTTGATGAATATCCATTGTTGCAGATGAGATAGTATGTCATTGATGTATACAGGCTTCAAGGCATCACATATCTCTGATCTTGAACCTAGATAATGTGCTGATGTCGATGGGCTAAGACTGTTGGAAGGAGGGCCTTAGAGAATCCCACATCAGTCCAACACGAGAAAATCAAAGATTTATTAAGGTATGAAATAGAATTTACTTGGGGATCCTGAGGGATCTACTGTCTTGTAATTTTAACAAGCCCAAGGCAGTTCATGCTCACCATATTTCAATTTTAGAGAGTCTGAAATACTGAAAAATAAAACTCCAATGGGGTTCCTTTTTCGTAAATAGTCTACTGGATCCAGAAAAAGAATAAACCTATATCCAATAGACAATGCTCTCATGTTTTACTGAGCACGAGAAGGAATAAAGTAAGCTCAATTTATTATGGCAAAAAATCAAGAAGAGGTAGTGAAAGAGATACACCCCTTTCCTACCATTTCCAGTTATTTCTTCTTCAGAATCTCTTCCAAAAATTTCTCCTTAGATTGGAGCTTCTGATATAACTTGAGTCTATGCACATTAACCAAGAAGGTGACATTTTTATCATCTATTTTTTTTTACTCGAACAAATCCATTATCAAATACTTTCTCAATCTCATAAGGACCAAGCCAATGTGTGTTAAACTTTCCTTTGAAATTCTTGAATTTTGAATTGAACAATAATGCCCAGTGTCCTTCCTTAAAATGCTTCTTCTTAATGTATCTTTCATGCCATTTATCCCTTTGCTGCTAGATAAGGTCAGTATGCTGAAAAGCATCCTAGCTAATCTAATCTAGTTCATTAAGCTGCAATATCCTCTATTGTTGTGCCTCGGTGAAATGTATGCCCAAATCTGCTGCCATCCTAAAAGTTTTGATCTGGAATTCAATTGGAAATAAAACTTGTTTTCCATATTACCAATTCATATGGATAGAAGTCAGTAGTGTTTCTCCAGGTAATTTTGTAGGCCCATAAGGCCTCTGGAAGTCGATCTAATCAATCATTTTTATGAAGTTGCATTTTCTTAGTCAGGACTGTCTCCAACACCTTATTTGTTGATTCCACCTGCCCATTGGCCTGTGGATGGTAGGGAGTGGACTTTCGATGAGTGATCTGATATTTTTTCACAATTCCCTGCACAATCTTAGGCACAAACTGGGTGCCCTGATCAGTAAAAATTTCCCTTAGTACACCAAATCTTACAAAAATATCAGAAAAGAGAGAATCTACCACTACTCTCTTCATTGCTCTAGGCATTGCTTTTGCTTCCACCCATTTCATAACATAATCGGTACACACTAAATTATACTTATTACCTTTGGAAATGAAATTAATGGGGCCTACAAAATCAAGATCCCACCTCTCAAATGGTTCTATGAGAACTTGTGGTTGCAAGGGCATCTCATCTGCTTGAACAGGTCGCCCTATTCTTTGGTAGCTATCACACTTTCGAACATACTCCTTTGCATCTTTAAAAATACTTGTCCAATAGTAACCTGAGCAAAGGATTTTATAGGTTTTTCACTTGTCTTCAAAGTTCCCTCCACAGGATTCATCATGGAAAGCTCTCAAGATGTCATATATCTCATCCTCTGTGACACACCTGCGAATAATCAAATCAGGTCCAGTGAAAAAGAGGTCTCCTTTTATCCAAGAGTAAGCAACACTTTTTCTAATAATTTTATTTTTTTGATTAGATGGAAAGTACGGTGGTAACTTCCTTGTAGCAGGGTAATTAGCCATATCTGCAAACCAAAGTGATTTGACAGAAATGGAAAATAAGTTCTCATCTAGGAAGCTACCATTAATAGGAACATCCACACCTTCTTGGTTGAGCCTAGAAAGGAAATCAACGACCTGATTTTCTTTTCCTAGCCTATCCAATTCTTTGATGTCAAATTCCTGTAGCAGCAAAATCCATCTAGTAATTCTTCCATTAGTAATTGTTTATTCATGAGATACAAAATAGAAGAATGATTAGTATGTACAAAAACTTCATAGTTGGTGATGTAATGTCTAAACTTATTAATAGCATAAAGCACAGCAAGGAATTCTTTTTTAGTTACTGTATAATTCAATTCAGTGGTAGTTGAAATTTCACTAACAAAATAAATAACATAGGTTACAAGATTTTCCTTTTGGCCCAATATTGCCCCTATATTTGAATTAGAGGCATTAGTGGAAATATGAAATGGAAATTTCCAATCTGTTCCTCTCAAAACAGGGGCTGAAGAAAGCTTATCCTTGAGTGTGTTAAATGCAATTTGCATTCATCATTCAAACGAAATTCAGATTCTTTTGTCAATAATTTAATCAGTGGTGAGGCTACCTCAGTAATATTTTCAATAAACCTTTTGTAGTAGCTTGCATGTCCAAGGAAACTTCTGACTCCCTTTTGGCTGGTTGGTGGAGGCATCTTCACAATCACTTGAATATTTGTCGAATCAACTTTAATTCCTGCAGCAGAAACATGATGACCCAAAACAATCCCTTTAGTCATGCTCATAAAAAGTTTTTCATTACTTAATGAAAGATTAGTTTCTCTACATCTTTGCAAAAAAAATCTAAGATTAAATAAAGCTTCTTCAAAAGTGTCACCCATTACCGTAAAATAATCCATGTAAACTTCTACACAATCATGTAAATGATCAGATAAAATACCAAGTATCTCCCTTTGAAATGTGGTTAGTGTGTTGCATAGACCAAATGGTAATACCTTATATGCATAAGTACCCCATGGACATGTGAATTTTGTTTTATCCTGGTCTTCTGGAGCTATCCTAATCTGGTTGTACCTGCTGAACCCATCTAAGAAAGAAAAGTACCTCTTTCCTACTAAGGTGTCCAGCACTTGATCTATAAAAGGAAAGGGAAAATGGTCTTTTAATGTAGATTTATTTAGTTCCCTGTAATCTACACACACTTTCCATTTCCCATTCTTCTTAGGGACGATAACCAATGGAGATACCCATTGGTTGTTTGAAATAGGATAAATGAATCCTATGTTTAATAGCTTTTGAAGTTCATCTTTTACAATTTCTCTTAAAGCAGGATTCATCCTCCTTTGTGGTTTCCTTACAGGATTGGCATTTCCTTCTATATAAATATGATGAATGCAATTGTCTGGGTGAATGCCCCTCATATCCATATATTCCCAAGCAAATGTATCTAAAAATTCTTTCAATGTCTGACTCAATTGATTTTCTTGTTCATGAGTTAAGGCAGAATTGATATTTAAAGTTTTCCAAGAAAGATTTTGATTACCTTTCTTCCACATTCAGGCTTTGAACATGTAGGAAATATAGATGGAAGGGCTGAATTTAATTCAGTTGTTGTATTATGCTCTTGGATTTTTTTCTCTAGAAGATCAGAATTGACATCTGTCTCATGACTTGACTGTCACTCTGAATGATGAGAAAAATTAGGATTTGAAATATAGCAATTTATTAAATTTTCGTTTGTGTTCTCTTTAAGGCTCATAGCTTGGGCTATTGTCAAAAAATGGATGGATAATTTATGAATTATGTTTTTCATCAATCCAACGATTATCTTTATATTTTAAGAGGGGTTTAGCAGGGGAATATAGATTGATGTGTTTAGTTTCAGCCCCATGGGTGATGGTCATATTTCCTGACCTACACCCTATGAAGGCATCTTCTGTGGCCATCCAAGGTCTCCCAATGTCAAAGGGTGACCTCCCAAACTGGTTTTAGGCTGAAGAACATAAAAATATGCAAGATATTCCCGGGAATCTAATGAAATGGCAATGTCTTCCAATACACCTTCTGGCTTGACCTTAGATCTATCTGCTAATTCTAACACAGTAGGGGTAGGAAGTAAGTCAAAGGATCCTATATGGGATAGTGTTTCCATCGTCATTACATTAATGGCTGCACCTAAATCAATTAAATTATTTCTTATTGGATATCCATTGATGAAGGTGGTAACCACAGGGATTCCAGGGTCTGCATACTTTTCAGTGGCAAATCTGGTAGACATAAGGCTTGCAAGTTTTCCACCTACTTGAATTGTAGAGGGTTCTTTCTTTTGTCTCCCTGGATTTTTGGTGCATAGTTCCCTAACTGTTTTAGCGTAAATTGGGATGTCCCTAATTTATTTTAGTAAGGGAATCTTGATGCATACATTTCTTAATTTGGATACTAGATCAAACTCGGGTTGTTTCATTATTTCTTTCACCTCCAACCTCTCTGGAAAAGGAGGCTGGATAGTTTGAGATGAGGAAGGTTTTTTTGAACTTAGAATGTTTTGTTTTGTTGTTTCTTGTATATTTTTTGTTTCAAGTGTATCAGGGGTTTCTTCCTCTATAATCTCTTCAATTTTTCCTAGTTGGGTCACCACTTTTCCTGACCTAAGTTTAATTTCCTACAGAGACGCAAGAAAATCCTGCAGCAAAGGTACAGAAATTTCCTGCAGAGGTTGAGTTGTGATGCAATAGGTAGGATAAGTGGGATAAGTGGCTCCTCCAACATTGTGAGTAGGTTGGACAGATTTATTTTTGGGATTGGATACTGGCTGGGCAGGAAGTTGTGTGGTACATGATTGAGTTGGTGGGGTAGGCAACTGAAGTTGTGGTTGTGGTTGAACCAATTGTTGTGGTATGGTTTGTGGTGAATAAAAATTTTCAGGGGGATAAGTTGGTGCAGCAGGGTAAGGAAAGTTTCCCTGCCAAGGTTAATGTGGAGGCCAAGGCTGCTAGGGCATCAGAAAATTCCACATTTGATTATGGGTATAAGGAAATTTAAAATGTTGTTCTGCCATACCTGCAAGAAATGGTTTCTATGGATTTTGAGGTGTCATTGCATAAAATGCATTGACAGCTTCTTGATCTAGTAAGTATGTTGCTTTAATCTCTAGAAGAGGACATTTATCAGTAGAATGATCAACTTCACATATTTGACATGCCTCTATAATGGATGCAGGACACTCCCTCAAGAGAGGTGTCTTCCTACATTTGGAGCAGAGCACAGCCAGGGCCTTTTCCACTTCCTCTTTTTTCTTCTTAGCTTGCAAAACATCCAACTATGAAGACAAAGTGCAAAGAATGTCAGTTTTAAAATTTTCAAATAAATTACCGATTTCAGCTCTAGTTACCCCATCCCCTGCAGCTGATTTAGTAAATCTGGAAGAAGCATCTCTTGATCCTCTCCCAACCTTAGAATTTCACCTCAAATATCATCGACATAATTCACACACATCATCATAACTCAATTTTGATACATCACCTGCTCCCTTCAAGTTCAAAACCTCCAGAGATTCTGGTCTTATGGCCCTTAGCAAAATTGTTCTCAAGGTTTATATGTTCAGCTAGTTCATATTGGATCTTTAAAAATTGTACTGGAATCTTTCCAGGAAGTCCTCTAGACTTTCCTCCTCCTTCTAGGTCATAACAAATATTTCTTCTCTGATGTCCCTAGTTTTACAATAATCCTGATACTTTCTCAAGAATACCTTCTTCCTGTCATCCCATGTTGAGATGGAGTTTGCACTCAATCCCATAAACCACCTGAGGGTTGAATATTTTAATGTGGCGGGAAAAAAATTCAAATTTTGAGCATTTGAATAATAATCTTAGCTCCTACACAATACATCAAACTCGAATAAGAAGGCATCAGGATCTTCACTAGAGGTACCACGAAAATTAGGAAAAAAAGAGGGAGGAATGTTTTTCATCTGACTGGCTCCAATAGAATCTTTGATAGGAAATTCGAATGTAATTGGTTCCTCTTCCTTCTCATGATAGTCCCCATTTGTGGTACCAGTACCCTCTAGATGAGCCATATCGAACCAGAAGGGAGTGGGACCCTGGTGAGCTACAGATCCTTCAAAGTCAGTTGTCTAGAACTCTGGTTCTTGAATAGGATTGAAGAGGAATTCCTCTTCAGGCTGACCACTAAGCAAAGATGATGTCCCCCTAGTAAGAGGAGATTCTTGATGAGTAGCAATAGAAGATTCTCTAGCAGAAGGATCCTTCTCTATTGTGGGGGTATTGATCTACTTAGGATCAGTTATCGATCCTTGTTCAGAACTGTCGGTCCTCGGTTCAAATTCCCCTGTTTCCTTTGCTTTGTTCTTTACAAACTTATTTTTCCCTACCAGTTTATTAGTGGATGAAGTGGTGCTCACACCACCACTAGAAATATTTGAAAATCTGGTTCTAGTATATTGGCCCCTATTCATACATTATACAGAAAAAATTCAAAAATTCTACTTACCAAACAATCAAAACATGGCTTTGGCGAATTCTGATCTCTGCAAGTGCGTAGGCCTTACACCACGTCTTACCACCTCGACTCCCCTTGTCCTAAAAAACTTAGACAAAAAGAATTCATACTAAAACACTTTCAGTATCATCCCTTAGCACCTCCCCAGCAACGGCACCAAAATGTTGAGGCAAATTATAGACTTATAATTTGACAAACATAAATTATCAACCAGGGGTAATTGTAACCTTGTGAGGTGCAATGCAAAATATATGTAGGTTGACACTTTCAGTGTATGAAAGCCACACACAATCCTAATTCCTTATTCTCTCTCTCAACACTTAGCAGTAAAGGCTATGGAGTAGATAATCCATCTCTCTACAGCACTTAAGATTGATGATGCAAATCAACAAAATATTGAAGATAAAATACATTGTTTTTATAAAAGTTGCAAGCCAATGCCTTTTCCCAACTAAGTAAACATTACAACTGTTGCTAAAAATAAGGAAATATAGCGTATTGAGATAGTTGGTTTGATCCATGACTGGAAGCATGGATCAAAACCAACTCTGCTGATCGTGAACGCTTTCCCCAATTCGGCTGAAATGATTGAAACAAAACCTGGGCAGTTAGGAAAACCAAATTTGGAACAGTCACTAGGATAGAATCCATGTGGATGGGTTTTCAAACAAAACCCATGTTCCCATTTCTCCTGAGGATGATCGGAACATCTCTAACCTTCACGGCTTCTGCAGGAAAACAACCCGATGTAAGGAAGTTGTTGCAAGAAATTAGCGTTTCTGCTACAGGAAATCGTGGATCTTCCCAAATATAGTTGATGCAGGAAATTCGATTATTACCTTTCAAAGTCATATATTAGTTAATTAGGTAGCATTCAACATCAAATTTCTCAATAATAAATAAAATTACATGTTTGAGTTATTTTCATACCTTAGAATCCAAATCACCCTTTTTGGTCAAAATGAGGCACTGGATAACAAAAGGATGGTGACTAGAAAGGAAAAAAGAGTCTTAAAGGGGGAAAAAGCCTTATAAACACTATCAAAAAATAGTCAAAATCCAGGCCCAACATCTACAACATTCCATCCACAGAAAGATGGGCAGATAGAAGTAGTTAATAAGACTTTGGTGCAACTTCTGAGGGGTTACAACCAGAAAATTTGAAGACCTGGGATGAAAATATGGTATATATACATCATTCTTATAATAGATTCATCCACACTTCAACGAGAAATTCCCCATTTGAAACTCGTTTTGGATATTTTCCAGCTTCACCTTTGGATATTGCATATGGGCAGCAAGGAGTGAAGGAAGAGATTATTGGAGATTCTTTGAGGGCTGAAAAATTTATAGATAAGATTAGGTAGATCCATCTACAGGTGCATGAAACACTGCAGAAGTTGTAGGTGAAGTATAAAGTCAGGCATGATCAGCACAAAACAAAGAAATCATTCAAGGTGGGAGACAAAGTATGGCTACAATTGAACAAGGAGAGGCTGCAGGGACCTGGTAAGAAAATAAAGGCTCTAAGGTATGGTCCCTTTGAGATACTAGAAAAGGTGGGTGATAATGCCTATCGACTCATTTTACCACCATATATGCACATTTACTTAGTTGTAAATGTAGAGAATTTGAAACTCTATGAGCCTTCCATGCTAGATCAGGAAGAGGAACAGGTCCTACCTTCTGTGGAGGATTTGGTACCAAATGCTCAGGCAGAGTTGACAGAGAAGAGGTCTAGAACTACAAGACAAGGGCAACAAGACCTTTGGCAGATTGGGTTGAAGGGACAACTTCCAGGCAAAGCTAAATGGTACACCAGAGAGAAGGTGGAGGAAAAATTTCCTCACCTCATTCAATAAAAGCTTTTGGGGACCAAAAGCCTCCCAAAATGGGGAGGTGTGATCTGAATTGGATCATTATATTTTTTTTCATCCATCTTAATGCATTTGGAGTGGAAAAAGTGGAGGAATCATCTCACATGATCGTTTTTACCGGCATGACCCAGTTTGGTGAAACAAGGTCTAAAACCTTCCAGGAACGTTTTGAGGCATCAAACAGATTTTTTTGGGTGTAAAAATTTACCACCAAATCACATCACCTTTTTAGGTTATTCTACATAGATATAGCTTCTGAACGGTGCAAGAATCGCTTCAATCAGAGTCTGTACGCAAAAGTTATGCCACTCAGAAGTTGACCTTCCTGTTTTCACACCTATAGTTCGTTAGGATGCCACGCAAGCCCCATTATTCATGGGAAAGGGGCTAGCCATGTGTTTGTGGTGTAAAAGACTCTAGAATATTATATTTTGTAACTCTAGTTAAGAGTTGATGTAGTCAAAATTAACCACTAGTAGGCTATCGGGTTATGTTATAACCGGGCCACTAGGAGGAAGAGGCATTCCATTCTTTCGAGAGAATTTTGTTCCATAGTTGAGAAAAGATAGCTAGGAGAGATAAGAGGTAGAGAACATGAAGAGGATATGTTCACTGTAGCATCCCATGGGCCACAAACATTATTTCTTTGTATCTGCAACCATATTTCCAAACAAATAAAGAAAGTGAAGTGGCCTCACCTTCCAGCTGGGTTTTCTCCTGAAAGGGTTTCCCAAAGAGCATATATTGTGTATTATGTGTGTGTGAGCTTATTTTTTCATTCTCTACTTTTCTGCTTGATTTACTTTTACATGCATGCATTAATTACTGTTAATTTTTCATATCTAGAAATTAAATAAAATTGTAATAGTGTAGAATCTCATATTTTTAATATAATATTATCATATATGTTGTGACGAACTGTCCAAAGGAATATCCACAGCAGTTTATGGATCATCAGGGCTACTCTTCCCACTTCATTCCTCATAAACTAGGAACCTCTTCATGTCATTCACCTGCATATTAAGCAATCATTCCTCCACAAGAATGATTTCTAATGACCCTGTCAAACAACAATATACATACATACATTTATATACATATAAACATTAGCATAAAAAAATCATGATCCCTAACAACCCTGCCAGACAACAACATACATACATACATATACATGTATACACATAAACATTAGCATAATCATGATCACAACATAATTACTAGATATCATAAGGTTAAGGTTAAAAGAACTCCCTTTATCCATGCACAACGTTGAGAATAACAGTTCCCACCTTGGCCAAGGCATATGATGCCTCAATTCCATTTACTTTACCTTTCCTACTAACTTTATCATGGTTTGTTTTCCATCATCCATTTATCCAAATGGACCCATCCAATCCAATCCACCATCATACTCTTGCCTTCAACTGCCCTTATACATGCACTGGCTTCATCTGAGTCTTACATTTTCTGTTGGATTTCATTCAGCTCTCCCTGAGCTCCACTAACTTTCCTCTTTCCCCAACCAATTCCGAAGACACTCAAAACATAAAAGGAAAGAACAAGAAAGCTAACAAGAAGAAAACCATGAAAACCAATAGAAATACGACATCACAAATAAAGTGGCAAGGCCTTGCACCAGACGCAATCAAAACCCATAATCAAGCTCAAGAAAATCACAAAAGACCAAAAGCACAAGACTGGAAACAACACCATGACTCAATCCCTATGGTTCCCAAGGCTTCCAAGGGAAATCTCAACCTGGTCCTTCTTCAATATTTCATGGCAGTCTCTTTGCCATGAATTTCCTTGTATCATACTCCCATAAACACATAACTATCAGTGTATAAACAAATATAACAATATAAAATTTATCATACCTTGTTGTGCCAAGCACACTACCTTGTACATGTCAACCCTGTGTTCCAAGGATCAAGACAACATATCTTTTAATTTGAAATCAACCTTTACCAAGTCTAAAAACCATGTCATAATAAAAAATCAACTCACATTCATCAGTCATAATACATAATGCTACAACTATCACCTACTTACACTCAATTACATATCATTTGTCTCAACACATATGTATTAGTAAAACCATCTTAAAACAAGATCATTTCTTCATGAAATATCATCGATACAAACTCATATCATGCAACTAATAAAACCTTTGAGCCAAAGATAGATTACCTAATCGACACCAAACACTCAAACACCAAATAGATGACATAAGCAAAATCATACCTTAATATATCTCAGGGGAGGCTATCTTGTCTACACAATCAATCTAGATTAGCATGATATAAATTCACAACACATCAACTCAAACATAAATAAGGTCATGATATCCATATATTAACTAGCTAACATGGTCACATTATAAACTCATAAACAATTGTCATTCATGCATAACAATCACATATGCACAGTGAGTGGCATAATATCACAATCTATTAACTCATACCTGAGTGTCATAACCATAATCATTTGCATAGGTTAGTCCAAATTAGCACAAAACATAATAACATCAAGACCTCAGTTGCAATGACCCTAATCATCAAGCATATGACCACAATGCATACAACAACAAGTTACTATCATTCATGACTATCTGATACATGTGCATATGACTACACTAATCAACTAGCATTTAACATACATGTAACCATAATAATAGAATGACAAGAATATAAGTAACCCTAATGCTTATAACAAACCATTAACAACATACCTGCATGCCAAATATACAAACCATTATGTCGATCCGCTCTTACCCTGGCGTCTAGTGTTGCAACCTCGCTCTAATGGTATGCTTCTCTTGCTCTATCTCAACCAACACACCAGCATCATAACATACTAACAACATCATGATGACCTAAAATGCATACAATTACCTCATGGACAACAACCTTAACCATGACAATGCATGCATAACAACATATAGACATTGACATGCATAAAAAATTTGTATACAACAGTCATACATTCATGACAAACACATTCTAACATGAACACCATCAACTTCCATATAGCGACACAACTACAACCATGAAAACCACCATGCATACACAAAAAACACATAAACCACAAGCATAAAGGGCACATATGCAACTGACATGTATGCATGACCAACACACCACCCATCCAATCCAAGGGGTGAACCATACTCTGATACCACTTTGTAACACCCTCCTCCCACGCTTACCTAAGTTTACCAGTCCACCAAGTTAAATATGGTATGAAGAGTTACTATGATATGATTCAACTCCCTAAGTGTAGTTAAGGAAGTGGAGCCGATGAACCAACACTTTACAGACCTCGCTCGGGTGCTACAGGACCCCAAAAAGCTAATCCACCGCTCTAGGTGCCCAACCCCTAAGTTAACATATCCTTTCAATTAATTAAACCTATATTCTCTCCCATGCCATGGCATGCATTCGACTGGGACCCTCTAGTCACTCCCACAATGCCTGCAAGGGAGCGACTGCAGTGTTTTCCAGCCAATTTTGTGCCAGAGACTACGATATTTAAGCCACTTTTTTAGGGCTAATCTTGAAAACACTACATGAAGCTTAATGAGACTTTCCAAGATAAATATTTTACACAAAACTTGATCAAGGTCTTGGCCTAACCAAGCCCAACCATGACAGGCATTTCATCAAATAGGTCATGAACAAGTAGTCTACAGTTCATAACAACAGATCTGAGCATAGGGGTCTCATACTTATCTGATAATTGCTAAGAAGCATTAATGTCTTATCACATTAGTTGTGTTATCATCTATTAGATCACATATTCATTGTTAATTCATTTACAAATAAAAACATGACGAGATCCATGCATCATCACTGCCATAAAACATGCTCATAACCAGCATTTAACCAACAAAAATAACAAGGATATATCAGCCATAAAAACCACATATAAACAAGTATATTTACCCATCAGATACAAGAGGAAATAATCTCTTATTAACATATGAAAAATGAAACTAGGTTAGGGACTTCCACGTACCACCCAACTATAGACTAAGTTGAACCAAATCTTTATGTCATCGAGTCACCCTCGTGCCATATCCAAGCATGAATGTGGGATCTCATGGAACACATCCAACAAAACCAAACCATGGCTTCCAGAGGCCAAACCACCTCAACCCTCAACCAGTGATTGCACCTCACAGTCGGACATCACTAACCATCACCATATTGGTCTCTACCCAATCTTCCTAGGGCTCTAGAGTGTTTGTTCCAACCAGGGCTTCTAGGACTATTAAATCAACCCACGGTTGCTGCCAGGCTCCAGAGTGTTTTTCCAACCAAGGTTACAGGGCTAGTAACTCAACCCACAATTGTTGTTGGGCTCTAGAGCATTTGTCCAACCAAGGCTCCAGGACTAGTAACTCAATCCACCAAGGGCTCTAGATATTTTTTCCAACCAAGGCTCCGGGACTAGTAACTCAACCCAAGATGTTACAGGGCTTCCAGAGCGTTTTTCCAACCAAGGCTTCTAGGACTAGTAACTCAACCCAAGCCATTACAGGGCTTCCAGAGTGTTTTTTCAACCAAGGCTCCAAGAACTAATAACTCAACCCACAGCCAAAGGAACATGAGCACTAATGAGAAAACAAAGATAAGTCCATGACACCATGGCTATCCACGAAATGGCAAGGCTAGGAAAAACTATTTTCAATCCAGGAAATCCTCCAGGGCAATGACCAAGAAACCACATGCATGCCAAAACTAGCAAGGAAACCATACATGAAACTCGATATATGCAAAGAAATCCAGTTGTAGTCCTTGATCCTACTCTTCCTTGTTTGATCTTTTCTTCCCTTTTCCTTCTTGCTCCAAATCCCAAGTATTCCACACTCCTCCAAGAGTGCTCCAAGAAAACTCTAAGTTTCCAAGTGTATGAGAGAGAGAATAGAGAGAGCTCCAAAACTAAACTAACAAAAGCTACCAACTGATCCTCAAAAGCCTTTTTATCAATGAAGCCTCTATTTTCTTAATTTTCCATTATTTTCCTTCATTTTCCTCCTCACGTGCAACTTGTTACCTTTCACCTTCCTTTTCTCCTAATTTCCATTATATTCATAAATAGAATGCCAATTAATGCCTCTTTGGCTTTGCCAATTTCCTTAGCCATTAATAAACCAAAGTGACACCCCACTAGGATTTGTTTCACACCATTCAGCTTGGAATATGTGTCCCATGGTCATGGTCTTATATTTTTATATGGACTTTTAACCAGGTTGTTACATCCTTCTCTAGAGTCTCTTCAGTCCTAGCAATACACCTAACTTTCCTGAAGATCACATCTTGATTATAAATTGTCTTCCTTGTCAGTAAACCCCACAACTTATATAATTTACTTCCATCCCTATGGCCAATGAAAATACACTTGACTTCCCTATCATCTAGATTTGTCCTCTTTTCTTTTGGAATGATGGAAAAATCCCACGTAGAAAAAAACTATGAGATGTGTGAGTGATGGATTTTTACCAAACCAAACTTCATATAGATTTTTTGTCAACCAATGCTAATGATGGAGACCTACTTACTAGGTAACAAACAATGTTTACTACCTATTCCCTCATACTACTAAGCATGCTTCTTTCCTTGTACATAAACATCCTATCCATTCTCTCATCAACTCCATTATATTGAGTGTATGAAGTAGTTAGTTGAGATACGATCCCATGTTTTTTGAAAAACTTCTCAAACTCTTTACCACAATTCACCTCCATTGTCATTTATTTGCACATTTATCTCCCTATCTATCTAGTTTTCCACAAGAATCTTGAATGAGTCTTGAAACTTCTTGAAAACCTAAAACTTCTAACTTAGGAAATATAGCCATGTCATCCTAGAGAAATCATCAATGAAGGAAACATAATATATGGATCCATCTAGTGATTGTATTGGTGCTATCCCAAATACATCACTGTGAACTAGATCCAAAATTCCCCTTTCCCTTATAGTGCCAGATGGGAATCTAACATGATTCTACTTCCCATAAATGCAATGTTCATAGAAATTGACTTTTAGAGAGTTACTAGGCATAACTTCAACCATGCATTTTCTTTGCATAGATTGAATCCATTTCTCTCTAATATGTCATATTTGTTCATGCCACAACATGGTGTCGTCGAATATATAAGAGTTTGACATGTTGGTTTCAGAAACAACAACACTACTACAACCACTCAGGTCATTATGCCCTAATAGCTTGTATAGTGTCCCAATCCAAACACCTCTCATCAATACAATCATGCACCATTTACATGAATCCTTCTTAAATAAAATATGCACGCATGCATCACCCATTTGATTGACAGATATTATATTCTTGGCTAAGCTCAGAATATGTAGTACCCCTAGAAATGTTCTACTCTATTACTCCTTCAATACTAGTCGAACTTAACCTTGACTAATTATCTTGGTTGTGACTCATCCCCTTGATAGACATTAGTTCCATCATATGCTTCACATTCGCATGACCACTACCTGTCGGGTGTCATACGATATGATGCTCATGATTTGATCAACCATGCCTCATGATAAAAGTGTGCACTTGTTGAAACTTAATACACATCCCATCCATTTAAATAAGTTCTCCCTTTAGTCAATTTCTCATCATATCCCTTGCTCTGCTTAGAATTATTTAACATATAGTCTCTTTTGTAATGCCTTACTTTGCCGCATTTCTAACATCTTATTGACTTAGCAGGAGATGTAGATCTTCCTTTTGACCTATATATCCCTTTCGAGAATGTTTTGTTTCTTCTATCTACTCGTCGACCTGCTACAAATAGTGCATCTTTGATTGATTCTTCCATGTTCCTTCACCTCATATTCTCTGATAATAGAGATGCCATCACATTATCAAGACTTATTGTGGTCATATTACTCCAGTAGCCATGACTAGACTATCACATGAGTATGGTAAACAACACAATGGAATAATACGCGTTTCCTATTATATAACAAAGATATCCACACTCAATAGTTGATTGATCACGGTATTGAGTGCACGTATGTGTTATGTGACTGAAGCACCCTCTCTCATCCTCAAAAGATAGAGTTTCCTTTGAATAAACAACTTATTTACCAATGATTTTGGCTATCATAAGTTTCTCAACTTATCTCACAACTTCTTAGTGGTGTCTTTCCTCAAGATATTCAATAACACTAAATTTTCAAGGCAAAGTCAAATAATACTAGCTTTTATTTTGATTTTCTCAAATCCTCCATTAATGTGCCATTCAAAGATGTCCTAGGATGCACAATGATCCACTCTTCTTGCTATATTAGGGGACCATCCATTTTAATCTTCCAAATATCAAATTAGTAGCCATTAAACTTCTCAATCTCTATTATTGTACTAGTTGTTGCACAAAAAATTGTCACCATGACTTTCTGCAATCTGTGTGAGTCTATCACCACTCATACTTACCTCCTTTGCAAGTCTTAAGCCTTAGTTCTTCATGTCAAGCCTTGAAAATAAGAGAAAGCCCTTAAAAGTCTCTAAAACTCTGGGTCCGCACTTTCTCTTAGCATTACCTGCAGTCCCGCACCTAATGGTCATGTCCCCTGTGTACCTGACCGCTTGGTCTCTTATGTAATGGATGCAGACCCCTGTAAAAGTCAAAAAGGTACAAGTTTATTCTTAAAAAATCACTTTGAGTCATTTCTGGAAGCTTCTAGAGGGAAACTTGAGGTGGCAAGTTCACTCCTTAGAGGTTCATGCATCCCATACCTTAAGGAGCTAACCCCTTGATGTGAGGAGCTTATCCCTTTGAAGGAGGACTCTATCCCTTCATAGGTGGACCTGTAACCTCCTTCCTTTGCACTATAAAATGAAGCATTGGGTTGGTTACTGAGGGGGTTGAAAAGCTGAATATTTTTGAGGTGAAATGCTGTTGGAATTTAGTCTTCCTAATTGAGCTTGAGAGGAGAGGTTACATACCTTTTTGATCTCATTTGGAAGAGTGTGAGGCTTGTCAAAGTAGAGGAGATTCCTGTTTGGACCCTGGGAAGATCTTGTACAGCATCAAGGCACCAAGGTTGTAAAGTTCTTCTATTTTCAAAGTTAATACAATCAAGTTTATTTTTCTCAATAAGCTGTGTTTTATGGTTTATTTTATGAACTCCTTGATCATCATAATGAACATGATTTGTTATATTAGCTATGCAGGTGTTATTCGATGTGTGTTTGTTTTTGTTTGCAGATTCTCAAAAGGAAACACTTTCGGGCACTTAAAGCTTGGCTGCCACAAACTAGCGTTGGACTTAAGGTAGGGTCTAAAACACCTCTTTAGCTTTTATTAATGAATCGCAATATGTTTAGGGAAAGATAGATTTGCTTGTCCTGCTTGTTGCAAGATATCTGTTGATACTAGGGAGATCGGTCTTGTCCGCAAGAATGATTTATCCGGCCAACACTAGTAGCCATCCTTCTTTAACTAAATTTATGTTTTAAGACTACCACTTGAATAGGCTTATCTCAAGTCTAATCAAGAACAATGTTCTTAAACAAATCTAGGTTCAATATCCACAACCTTTAATAGTAGATGCATCCTTTTATAACCAAAATGAGCTCTGATACCAATTTTAGCTTAAGACACTTGACTTACATTTTAGATACCAAAATTCCAAATATAGCGTCGACTAGACTTGTAAACCAAACTAAAAGCTCAATTACCATAAACCTTTAAATGCACATGAGAGAACTTAAAGAAGAGAAAATAAACAATGGAACAACATAAATATTCACACAACACACAAATATTTTATCCTGAAAAGCTTAATTGGGAAAACTAGCCAACCTTTGAGCTCCAATGCTCTTATATTCTCAATTGAATATTACAACCATATTAGAATGAATTTCAACCTTGGTCCACACCTAAGACCAATGTGCTCATACATCACTTGATCTCCACTGATTGTGATTATCCATCATCACTAAGGTAATTTTGAGGTTTAAAATGGGCCTCCTAAGGAAAATAATAAAATAATAATTGAAGTAATAAAATAAGAGTTATGATTTTTTTAGGGAAAAGAAAGAAAATTATTTTTTTAAATTGTATTTTTGGTTTTTGTCCTTATAGGTTTACTCAGATTTTAAGTGTAGACACCTGTTGGATGAAAAAATAAATTTCACATCCAACGAGTACCCACTCTACATAAATTTGAGTAGAGTCACACTAGAAAAAATGGAAAACACGTGAAAAAAATATGTTTCTTTCAAGAAATAGATTTTTTCATGTATTTTTAAATTTTAATTGTGTGTATTCTCAATAGCATGAAGAGTAGATACTCATTGGATCTAGAATTTAATTCCACATCCAATGGGCTTCTACACTTGATATTTGAATAAACCTATAAGGAGATAAGCCAAGAATATAATTTAGAAAAAAAAAAAAAAAATCTTTTCCTGCCAAAAATATTTACCCCTGGGGATGACAACATCATCTTGAATCTTATTGGTTCTTTTAAATTTGATTTTGTTTGTGTATTTTTTAGGCCCGTTTTTATACTCAAAATTCCCTAAAACATCATCATTCCATCAACCTTACATCATGCTCTATTTATAGCCACAAAAAATCCTAATTTGTAGCTTCTTGAGTCAATATAGATAGTTGATGATCATTGGCTAAGATCCTCATAATATTTGGGTTCCTAACTGTTTTGCAACTAGTTTGGACTATAGTCAATTTCCTTTGACCACTAATCTCGATTGAAATTGTGTGTGTGCTCATTTTTTATCCTTTAAACTACTCCAATCCACTATTAGATTTTGTTGATTGCTTGAATTCCAAATAAATTTGAATGATGTAACTACTCTCGACTTGACCATTGTCCTTATTGTAACCTATTTGTATCATGTACATTTTACTTTTTGTAAAAGAAATATAATAAATAAATAAATAAAAATATATAGAAAACAAAAAGGATATATAAATAGAAAACAAAAAACAAAAAAAAATCCCATTGAAAATGGTACACTAGTCTAAATGTCAATGTGAATGTTATTAGTTGTTAAATCATTATTTAAACGTTGATTAGAAATAAATTAACTATTTCATAAAGTGTGATTGATTATTTTGTCGGATATTATATTTATCGTGTTGTTATAAAACATTGGGATTTCCCCCACTCGGGATGGGGAAACATTTCGGACCCCCCCCCCCACACTACCAATGTTTACCAAAGGGGGGTATCTAAAAATATGATTCGCAAATCATGCCTACGTCGACATGTCGCCCTCACGATGATTATGGACCCCACCTCTCCAAAACCATAAACCGCCTACCCCCTTGAAAATCATCGCTCATTCACTCCGCTCCCACCAATGACCGATCCATTCCACTCCCACCATTTGTCAACTACTCATTTGTTTGAAACCATTTAACCTTTATTCAACTGTTTCACCATTGCAGTTAAAGCTTCGCTCCCATCAATGTCTATTGCAGACATATCCTTACCTCAAATAGTTAAATCCCCACAAAATATAAAATAAACACAGTGTGTTTTCCTCATTCCTTTCATTCATTTATCTTGCATCCACACAGGTTCGTTATGAGAAGTATCAGTGTACAGCATCTACCACTACACCAACCAGTCAAGTGCCCAGTAAAACAACTTTTTTTACCAAATTTCCTCTTTCAGCATGTCATCTTCTAAAGGAAAGTCAAAGGTAGTTGCAGAAAACACATTGCTACTCCACATTATATATTTAGATAAAGTGCCCTTAGTTGATCAGAAATATAAGATCTCTAAAACCCAATGTGAGTTTGACCTCTATGAACTTCACAATTGGGCAAAATGGGAATTCTCAGATGCTGGTGATGAATTGAGTATATGGGAATCCTTCCTTCCTCAATTCATCTTTCATCAAACTCATTCCTTCCCTGAATTTGTAACATGGTGTCACTTTAGGTATATCCCGAGTCAGAGAGCCATCATTGCCCAAAATAATGATCTTGTTTACAATTTCCCCTGAGTCAATATGAAAAATTCTTCAAATCAAACCCCTATTCCTTCTACATCCTTTTTCTATAGATTCTCTCATGGAAATCTATCAGAAAATTACTTTTACTCAGAGAGCCAAAATCTTTGAAATATTTTTACCTGAAAATGCAGAATTGTCGAGAACAAATCCACCATACCCTTCTTCAATGTTCCCAAAGATGACTAGATAGGTTATTTCAATGGTTTCATGTTTGTTAGGTTATCCAACCAATCAGTGGGTCAATGAAGTAATCATGGGATTTTTATCATTGTTTTCAGTAGGTGATAAACCATCACTTATGTTCAATTACAGTCAATTTTTGGCAAAAGCTATTCATGATTAGTTTCTAAATTTTTCTACTGAAGGAGCCTTCAAATATAAATCAATTCTTGTGTACTTGTTCCTATTTTATCAAGTAGATAAATTTCAATTTCCATTACAAAAGCTAGATGAACAAGGAAATCCTCAGTCTATAATTCATTGGACTTCCTTGGTGAGGAAGAACACTAATGAATTTTCTTTAAGTAATTATGTAAATCAGTTTCTACATATGGCTTTGTGCTTGCTCAATAGTGATACTATTCCTAGGATTTCACCTGAAATCAAAATAATCCTTCACGTTAGTGAGCAGACAAGAAGTGGATATTGGTATTTATATCAGAATTACATAGAAATCAAAGTATATGGATGTGAGCTTCCTCCATACAAACTGCCAAAGTTTGTGCCAACCAAAATTTTTGCATTAGAATACATTAGACATATGATGAACATGGATGAGTTGCATTTTGTATTAGGTAAAAAGAAGTCTCAATTTGAGTTGAAAGCACATATTGGACCATTCATTTATAACACCAGAGGAGTAGCGAAGGAGGCGGGCCTTCTCTTGAAACATATGAAGTTTAAATCAAGTTTACCTGGTCTTATGATCCCTTGGGGATTATCTCTAACCTAAGAGTAGAACAGAAAAATACACCTTATGAATGAAGAAGAATGGAAAGAAAATACATTGCAAGAAGCAAAAGAACAATTTTTCATTTACACAACATCACAAACTCCAGTTCCACAAGAGAAGAAGGCTAAGAGAATAAGGGAAAATGTTTCCCCTTCTATTTCAGAAGTTCAAGAGACATATTTGTTATACACATATTTGGGCACTTCAACCCAAATATTATATGTCAATAAACTAGGACTCTTCAACCCCTAAAAGTGTTGTTTCATACCCTAAAAGATCATGGTCATCTGATTACATCATTCCCCAAAAGTTCCACCTGAAAAACCAGCCAGAATTGGCCTAAACTAGACCACACTGGATGCTCCACTGTTAGGGTGCGATGCATACTGATTTCTACACTAGCCAGGTGTGATGCATACTGATGGGGCCTTCTGTGGGGTGCAATGAGTGAGGATGGACAAATGTTTGAGACAGTTTGCTAAGTGGATTCTCAGGGAATCTTCTAGAAACTTCTCCTATGACACTTGCCTCTCTGAATTCGCCCAGGGATGAGTAAGAGATCCAAGAAATCTCCAAGTGGAACCAAATGCAAAAAGTGGAATGACACTAATCAACAACCCAGAGATGACTCACAACCTTGCACACATCTATAAATGGATCCCTCAGCTGAGAGATCTAGAGGCTGGAATTTTGTGAATTGCAAGGAAGTGCTGATAGTTTTATATCTGAGAGAAGAGCATTGTATTGTTGGTGTGATCTTGCTATTTCATGAGGTGAAGATGGATTGATGTTGGGAGGATGATGCTGGATCAGACAACTGGGTTGTAACTCTCCCTTCTATTTAATAAATTTCTTCAAGTTTTCTTCCATATAATTTTGCACTTGTGAATGTTATTATTTGTGAATTCCATTGTATATTCATTATACATCTGATTCTGTAATGCTTATGATACAATAGATCAAGATGCTTTGACGGTTCTTTGCTACTGTGTTTCTATAGGTACTCTTCAAGCGGGATAAGCATGGAGAGGAGTTGAAAGCTCTGTCAAGGGGGAGAAATATCAATAAAAGGATTAAGCGAAAGTTCCAGGTTGGTCCTCTCATCTTTCTCTTATCTATTATGCATAGAAGAAATCATCGAATTACTTTGAACTATTGTTTCTAGGGTAGCTGCCAAACGTAGAGGGCTAGTCAATCGAAAAGACACTAGTTTTCCCAGAAACAAAATGGAGACTCCACTAGGGATCTAATAGATGTTTGTCTGTTGTTGTTGTTTATTTTAAAAACTATAGACAGAACCTAAAGTCAACCAGGTTGCCTTCAAACTGCTCTTGCTCTGCAATTGCATAGTAGATGAAAGTTGCTTTAGTCAATCTCTGGTTTAGTTTATGAATTAAACATTTGACTTACAAGCATTCTAGATCCCCTTTTGGTAGCCCAGTAACCTCTCAAGACTTGCCTCTGTACTTTTCTCTTTATTGTCCATCATAGCTCAACTTAACTCACTAAAATCAGCGGAAAATTTGAGCCAAAACCCATTTCATTTTTTCTCCCTGGCCCATCGCACTGTCTGTCACTGTGAACCAGTATGAATCGCACTTCCCGAGTGTAGTAGGTGTGATGCATCCCTATTTCTGTGAAGCCCAGGTGTGATGACTGACTGAACCTATTTCCATTCTAGAAATTTGGGGGTTTTGTCCTTGTTTTCAGTCTTGTTTAGTTGATTTGCTGCTTATGAATAGTGCCTCATTACTGAATCCTGCTTGCATCACATAGATCAACCTCCATTGATTAGGATTAGTAAATGTTTTTATGTATTTGTCCATCATTTACAATCCTTTGTCAAAAAGTTGCTTAAATCGATCTATCTCTTTGGTACAAAAAGTGTCGTGACTGTCGTTTTGTGTCAAAAAGAGAAGTGTCGTTGAGTCTTCCTTCCCTGAATAGTCAATTGAACTTTTCTTCAAGTATTTGGTTTGATTTATCTTTATTCAAAGTGTAGAAAACATTTTTTTTATTCAAAATTGAAAAGTGTCGTTTAGTCTTCCTATCTATTTTGAAAGATAAATTGTCGAAATTTCGCTTTGAGGAAAATATTTCAGATCTTTGCTACATTTGTTTTTCCTTTTTTGCATTTTTCACATTAAGGAGAATGGAAAAAAAATACATGCATTTGCATTTTCATTTAGTTTGCATGCGAAAAATGATTTAGGAAAGTAAATTAGTGTGTGCTCTTTGCTTTTTATTTGAAAGAAATTGTAATCTTCTTTCCCTAGTAGCTAGGATTTTCATTGATCAAAATAAACAATGATTTTTTATCATTGAAGATTGCATTTTTAGGATTTCATATCAACATCACATGGTGAACCATTAAAAGGCAAACTTTAAACAAGATCAACTCTAAAATAAATCTCAATGAACCTAACAACGCTTTGGAACCTAACGCAACACATCTAGAAGTATAGGCTAGAGACGTGTTCCGGCGTCATAAAAACTAGTAACTATCATTTTCATCGAAGGTTGGGTGATTCCTCCTCCTTGATACGACAAGTGCTAGCACGGACTTGTGCTTCCCGTACCGTCGAGTATATATTGGGAGACCACAATAGGCTTAAATCCTTTATCCATAGGAAGTCGTGTCTGCCGCCCTATCGATCGCAATGCATTGAACACAGCATTCGAGAAGATTGACTGCTATACATAAGTCCTTGGTAATTTCTCTTTAATTTACCACCAAGGTGTATTTTGCAGTTTTGTGATTGGTTTGGTAATCCCTCTGTCTAGATTTTCCAGAGTAGTCACTTTCGTTCCTTTTCGACTCTTTAAAAGAAAAGGTCCATCTAAGCACTTGTCACTTCAGGCTCATTAAAATTCGAAGGGGACTAGAGTCATCTTTAGCTTTTTCTCGACTCTTAAAAACTGAAAAAGCAAAGTTTTGTCAAAGCATCTTTAAAATTAATCGAAAATGGAATAACATCCCTATTCCTTA
Source organism: Pinus tabuliformis (assembly GCA_031772625.1). Taxonomy (NCBI): domain Eukaryota; kingdom Viridiplantae; phylum Streptophyta; class Pinopsida; order Pinales; family Pinaceae; genus Pinus; species Pinus tabuliformis. The sequence goes on from CM062810.1 coordinate 804,718,150, forward strand.
GTTGATCTTAGGTTGAGATATAGGGAGACAAATTCGGGATCCACCAATCAAGGAATCCCTTTTAAGGGGAATCCTATCCCTTTTTCTTCTTGGGGAAATATTGGTGCTCCATATATGGCCACATTGTCCCTTCCGGGAATTACAATTTGCCTACCAGTTTGGTTGTTCTCAACCTCTGTGGTTCAAAATCCCGCATTTCCGCCGCAATCGAATCAACATCCAGTTGATACTGAAGTTGACCCTTCGCCTTCTTCTTCTTTTGTTTCTCCCTCCCTTTCTTCCTCTTCGCTTGGTGAAAGTAGCGATGCTAGTAACCAGGTGACTGAGAAGAAGAAGAAAGGGAAGGAGAAGAAGAAGAAGTTAATTCAGCAAGGGGGCAACCATGCTTCATCTGGTGAAAATACGCACATTAAGCTTTCCAAACCCAGATTTCCATGCATAATTTGTAGAGGAGACCATTTTCATCGATATTTTCCGTGCTTTCCTCGGATCTTGAGAGAATGGCCCCCCCGTTCGCACCAACTGGTGTCATCAACCTCTGGTGATCATGTTGATAGCACACCATCAACTAGTAATAGTGAAATTCATGGAAAGAAAGGAAAGATCAAAGTTCCATGTAGGTTATGTGAAGGGAACCATACCCTTCACTGTTGTCCTTTTTTGGATGAAGCCAAAAGAGTATTGGATAACCGTCCTGCTTCACCGCAGCGAATTCCATCTAGTTACCAGAAACTCTCCCCAAGTCCTTTACTAGTTGAAAAACTGACTGACTTAAATCAACTGTCGGTCGAAACCCCTCTCACTGAGAGTGAATCTTCTGAGTCTATACCAGACCAGATTCAACAGGTCTAGGTGACAGTTGACACGATTGTACCTTCAGAAGATCATACCATTCCCAAAGAGAGTAAGAACGATATCGTTCAAATTCTTTTTTTTACTTCAGAGTCCATTGAACTTGGGGGCAATCCACCCATTCCTTCACAACAGGAGGAAAATCCCCCAGTTCTCATAAATCAAGGGGTTATTTCTTCTGTTTATTCGATACCCCCTCCAAGTAGTCTAGTCACCTCCTTTGATTGGAATCGACTAGCAAGATCCCGCCTTCCTTCTTATGTACCTTTCTGAATCATAGTACAAGTTTACAAAATGATAGTGTCAAGTACTATAATAGATGAAGGGGCATCAGTGAGTATCCTTTCCTCAACTGCTTGGAAAGCACTTGATTTTCCATTGCTTATGTCTGTTATACAGAATTTGTTAGGCTTTAACAAAGGAACCAGTCGACCAATAGGGATCCTTCCTAAGTTGTCGATAACTTTGAGAAGGAAAACCATTCACTTGAACATGATGGTAGTCCTAGGACCGTTAGATTAAAATCTACTCCTTGGACGTGACTATGTTTATAACATGGAGGCTATTGTTTCAACACTCTTTCGAGTGATGTGTTTCCCTCATGAAGGCAAGATTGTCACCATTGACCAGCTTTCATTTCCCGGTTCAAGCACAGCTCCAAGTCAAACATCATACCTAAATGGTCCTTTTGCATCAAGAGTGTCTCTTCAACCTTCATTCCATCCACCTGATTGCCGGAAGTAGTCTAGTGAATGTAACGAAGTTTAGGGGGCATGAACCCTTGTCTATTCTACGGACAAACCCAGCTGAAAAGATAAGTTTCCCTGTAGGTTATGTGATTAGTCTGAGACACCATTCACCTTTGTTTCTTCTGCGGATGAAGCCAAGGATGTGTTTTGTCTATTTTGTAGACAAAACCATCCTACCTAACCTCAGTAGTTTCCATATGGTTCCATGTAAGTTATGTGATTGGTCTAACACACCATTCACCTTTGTCTATTCTGCGGGCAAAGCCAAGGAAGTGTTTTTTCTATTCTGTGAACGAAACCATCCTACATAACCATAGCAATTTCCATATGGTTACAGGAGACTCTCCCTTTCTTCTTGCCTCGGATATTAATGTCATGTCATCTGACAAGGGAAAGAACCCAAAGCAACCAGGGGGCAAGAAGAAAGGGAGAAGAAACAGGAGAATTCAACTCCTGAAAAATCTTCTAAAAACCCTACTAGGCCAAAGAAACCTCCTCGTTATCCATGTTAAATATGTAATGAGGAGAATTATACAAAATATTGTCCACATCGAGTTGAGGTTGTGAAATTTTTAAAGACTTCAAGTACCTCAACGGTGTTGACTGATCCGTTTCCAAACCCAAAAACTAATCTGGTTGCTATCGATCATGCTTCCACATCCCAAGTGCTTATGCTATCCATCTCAAAACAGCAAAATGATGCTTTGATATCGACAAGGAATAAAGATTATGGGAATCCATCATCGTCAAACAACCAGGCTACAGTTCAACCTAGCGGTTCGACAACAACTTCGCCAGAAGTTGTTCCACCCATTATTCCTGAATTAACTATAAATCCATCAAAGGGAGTTGTACATAAATCGACATTTAATCCTCATGCTCGAGCAACACAAAATTATAATATAATGGAGGATTTGGCTCAATTGCCATCTGCTATGTCGACACTTGAGGTACTGCAAAATTGCCCCTCCCAAAAGGAGGCTTTGTTATCAACAATAGGTGGGATTGATCCAGCGGATTCCAATCTTTTGGCCTTTAATCATAAAGGATACACACCTCCGTTACCAGCCCAACTCGCTTTCCTTATACAGGTAAAATCCCTCAATAAAACTGTTCATCGAACAATCATTGATGAGGGGGCATCTACCTGTATTATGTCAACGAGTTGCTGAAAAACTCTTGGTTCACCATCCTTGTCGTGATCATCAATGACATTGAAAGCATTTGATGGAAGAATATACACGCCGTATGGGATTTTAAGTAACTTGCAAGTTGAACTGGGGGGCAAGATAGTAGAAATTGAAGTCAAGGTCATTAATGGAAACCTTGATTACAATATCTTACTGGGAAGGCCCTAGATTTATGCTATGGCTGCCATTGTGTCTACATATTTTAGAAAGATTGCATCTCCCTTCCAAGGTGGAATTACAATCGTTGACTAACTAGCCTTTTTTCCTAACAGTTCACAAGCTACTGGAAGCATTCCATTGATCCATGGAAGTTCTCAATCGCTTCAAAATGTCGGAGTAGGTCTCCTAAAAGACCCTTCTTTAATAGGTACTTTTGCCCTCCCACCTCCAACTGGTCTTGCGGAAGTGGCCACAATGGAAACCTATCATATGATCTCTTCCATGTCATCTAAGACTAAGAAGAACTTTGACCATTTTGATAGTGTGGATCACCACGAGGTGTTGCCCCCAAGCCCCATAGAATCTTTGTAGCAATCAATTTTCTGGGCCTGGGCGGCAAACCCAAATCAGCACTCGATGAGTGTTTGGATAGATAGGTCTCTAGAATATGGTACCTCTTTCGATCCTTGGTCTCGTATACATTCTACAGACGAAGGAATCATCCAGTCAATGATGATAGGAGAGACACCGTGGGAATATTACCACCATCGTTCCCACCTTCAAGATAACAATGAAGATTATTCAAGCGACCTTAATCATCCTTCAGTTTTTTATTTTTTATCAAATACTGTAAATACAGTGGATTCTGAGCGAAATCTGTCCAATATTGAAGAAACTATTTCCATTAGTATCTCGACAAAACCTAATATTGTAGAGAATATTCATGTTGGAAAATCTTGTTCTGTATTAGAATTGGAAATTTATTGCGCTCTCTTTCGCGAATTCAGAGATGTCTTTGCATGGTCATATGAAGAAATTCCAGGCATCAACTTGAGAATTGTTGAACATGAAATCAAGATGTATCCATATGTCAAACCAGTATGACAACGGCTTCGACATGTCCATCCGAAGAAAGTCGTTTCCATTAAAGCAGAAGTTGAAAAACTTTTGCATGTTGGTTTCATTTACCCTGTTCCTCTCACTGATTGGGTATCGAATATTGTTCCTGTAATGAAAAAACAAGGAATGATTAGAGTGTGTGTCGATTATAGGGATGTAAATCAAGCGTGTCCAAAGGAAAACTATCCTACACCCTTCATCGACTAGATAATTGATGAATGTACCAGATGCAAAAAAATTTCATTCATGGATGGATTTTCTGAATACAATCAAATCAATATCTGCCCACAGGACCAGTCAAAGACTGCATTTATATGTCCATGGGGCACATTCACATATCTCAAATTACCTTTTGGTTTAGAGAACGCAGGGGCAACTTTTCAAAGGGCAATGAATTACACCTTCCATGACATCAAACACATCATTCAATCGTATCTTGACGATCTACCGGCTCATTCGCGAAAGCGGACTGATCATCCGCAGCATTTGAGAGCCATATTTCTACATTGCCGACATTACAAGATACGACTCAATCCGCACAAATGTGTGTTTTTTGTTGGTTCTGGTCGATTACTTGGTTTCATAGTTTCTAAGGACGGAATTATGCTCGACCCATTAAAGGTTCATGCAATCCTTGACATGCCTCCACCTTCAAATTTACTTCAAATATAGAGACTCTAAGGGAAATCTAACTTTCTGAGGAGTTTCATTCCACATTATGTTGAACTTGCTAAAGGTTATACACATCTTTTGAAAAAAGGAGTACCCTTCCACTAGGATCAAGTTGCGCAAGCTTCCTTTGATGCTTTAAAAGGTTCCCTAATAAAAGCACCATTAATGTATGCTCTTGACTATCAAAAAGACTTTAACTTGTATCTCGTCGCTGCAGATACAACCATCGCCATGGTTTTAGTACAAGAAGATAATGGAATTGAACATCCTATATATTATTTAAGTCGCAACCTTAATGATACAGAAAACAAATACTCCTATGTTGAAAAGTTGGCTTTAGCAGTCATTCAAGTGGTATAGATATTTCAACACTGTGTCCTCTTTCGCAAAACTACCATTGTGTCACATTGCAACCCTATGACCTACATTCTGTCGTGTTAATTACTAAGTGGCAAATATTCCAAATGGATAGCGGTTTTGTAGGAGTTTGATCTGGAATTCACTAAATCCAAATCAAAGAAGTCTCTCGCCTTCACAAAGTTACTCTGTGACCTTCCCTCGTCATCCAATGATTTAACATCCAAAGCATCAATCGTGGATGAGACTCTGTTTCTGATATCGTCAAGCGATCCGTGGTATGGGGATATACTGGTCTATCTACAAACCCAAACTTTTAGGTCTAACACCTCTTGCTCTGAACAGCGGCATACTCAATACCAAGCCAAGGATTACCTGATCTTTGGTGATACACTTTATCGTCATGGTATCGATACAGTTCTACGAAGGTGCCTCACGCATGAGGAGGCCAAAAAAGTTTTGAATGGTTGTCATTCAGGTGCTTGTGGGGGGCATCTATCTGGTTACGCTACTGCACAAAAGATCTTATGAGTTGGTTACTTCTGGCCCACCATATTTAAAGATTGCATAACTGCAGTCAGAAGTTGCCATGCTTGTCAGATTTTTTATTGCAAAACCAGATTACCACTTGCACCACCGCATCCAGTAGTCGTTGTTGGTCCATTCGCTAAATGGGGCATTGATTTCATGACATGTAACCCCACCTCGACCGAGGGACATGGGTATATTATAGTCGTTGTCGACTATTTTACAAAATGGGCCGAGGCGATGCCTACATTAAACAACAGCGGCGAAATGGCTACTCTTTTCTTTTTTAACCATGTAGTTTCTAGATTTGGTGTACCACAGGCTATAGTCCAAGATCATGGGTCTCATTTTCGCAATTACATGATGATCGAATTGACTACCAAATTAGGACTGTCCCACGATAGTTCTACTCCATATTATCCACAACCTAACGGACAAGTTAAGGCAATCAACAACGACCTTAAGCGCATGTTGCAGAGAATGATTGGAGTCCACAAATAGAATTGGCATTTAATCCTGTACTCAGCTCTGTGGGCATATAGGACTTCGGTGAGAAATGTGACCGGATTTACGCCCTTTTAGTTGGTGTATGGTCTGGAAGCTGTCTTACCAATTCAATGCGAAATCTCGTCCCTCAAGCTTGTAATTGATCTACTTCCCGAAACTTCTGAAGAAGAGGCTCATTTCTTGGAACTAATCCACCTGGATGAAACCCGTCGTAATGTCACGCTGGCTAACGAAGCACATAAGAAATGTGTCAAGGTGCAATATGAAAAAAATTTCAAGCCTCGTGTCTTCTCAGAAGGTGACCTGGTCTTACTTTATGATCAGGACTCTGACAAATTAGGAGCAGGTAAATTTGAACCATTATGGATGGGCCCCTACATTGTTAAAAGAGTACTGACAAAAGGGGCCTACGAGCTGATCAATTATGATGGGATTCCACTGTCGCAGCCCCAAAACAGGTTGTCTAATCTAGCATCATCCTCCCAGCATCAGTCCCTCTTCACCTCATGAAATAGAAAGATCACACCAACAATACAATGCTCTTCTCTCAGATACAAAACTATCAGCACTTCGTTGCAATTCACAAAATTCCAACCCCTAAATCTCTCTGATGAGGGGTCCATTTATAGATGTTTGTAAGGGTGTGAGTCATCTCTGGGTTTTTTATTAGTGTCATTCCACTTGTTGCATTTGGTTCCACTTGGAGATTTCTTGGATCTCTTACTCATCCCTGGGCGAATTCAGAGAGGCAAGTGTCATAGGAGAAGTTTCTAGAAGATTCCCTGAGCATCCACTTAGCAAACTATCTCAGACATTTTTCCATCCTCGCTCATCACACCCTACAAAAGGCCTCATTAGTATGCATCACACCTGGCTAGTGTATAAGTCAATATGCATCGCACCCTGACAGTGAAGCAGTCAGTATGGTCTAGTTTAGACTAATTCTGGATGGTTTTTCAGGTGGAACTTTTGGGGAATGATGTAATCAGATGACCATGATCTTTTAGGGTATGGAACAACTATTTTAGGGGTTGAAAATCCCTATTTTATTGACATATAAGATTGGGGTTGAAGTGCCCAAATATGTCTATAATAGTTTCCCCCTAAAGCATGAAGTCGTAAATCTTGATGTCGAGTGAAATGATTTATCATGAGGATTCGAGGTTTCAAACTAGAAGGTGACTTGTATAAGATACAATACAATACATCATCATAATATAATTTTCATGATCTGGTTGAGGCGAGAATTCCCATGCTCAGCTTTATAAATTCATTTCATGTACATAGAACAGATATTCGTCTACATATGCAGACTGGTGATTCTTCAGTTGTAGAGTCATCATTCTTGGTCTGGATGACCATCTATGCAGCTTTTGTGTACATTTGATGTCTTTATATCCCTGAATATATCGCAGCCCAAATGGATGAAACTAGATCCGAGGTCTTCAAAACTCATTCAATCTTCACCCGATGTACAAGACGATCCATGTGAAAAGATGTTCTGAAGTCGAACATGGAATGACATCGCCTGATTACCAGCCAATAATGTGAGCTGTTAACTGAGGTGAGAGGAATCACCGATAATGATAATGAACCTCAAGGTACTACAGTACAATTCACATGGTGTGAATATATGATCTGATGTCGAACACCACGCAAAATATTTTGGTCAGAGCCTGAAGTCAACCAGGTAGCCTTCGAACTACTCTTGCTTTGCAATTGCATAGTAGATGAATGTTGCTTTAGTCAATCTCTGGTTTAGTTTATGAATTAAAAATTTGACTTACAAGCATTCTAGATCCCCTTTTGGTAGCCCAGTAACCTCTCAAGATCATTCCTCTGTACTTTGATCTTTATTGTCCATCATAGCTAAGCTTAACTCACTAAAATCAGCTACAAATTTGAGCCAAAACCCATTTCAGTTGCGCTCCCTGGTCCATCGCACTATTTGTCACTGTGAACCAGTATGAATCACACTTCCCGAGTGTAGTAGGTGTGATGCATCCCTGTTTCTGTGAAGCCCAGGTGCAATGACTGACTGAACCTATTTCCATTCTAGAAATTTGGGGTTTTTATCCTTGTTTTCAGTCTTGTTTAGTTGATTTGTGCTTATGAACAGTGCCTCATTACTGAAGTCTGCTTGCATCACATAGATCAAACTCCATTGATTATTATTAGTAAATTTTTTTATGTATTTGTCCATCATTTACAATCCTTTGTCGAAAAGTTGCTTAAATCGATCTGTCGCTTTGGTACAAAAAGTGTCGTGACTGTCGTTTTGTGTCAAAAAGAGAAGTGTCGTTGAGTCTTCCTTCCCTGAATATTCGATTGAACTTTTATTCAAGTATTTGGTTTGAATTGTCTTTATTCGAAGTGTCAAAAGAATTTTTTTTAATTCAAAATTGAAAAGTGTCGTTTAGTCTTCCTATCTATTTTGAAAGAGAAATTGTCGAAATGTCACTTTGAGTAAAATATTTCAAATCTTTGCTACATTTATTTTTCCTTTTTGGCATTTTTCACATTAAGGAGAACAGAAAACAAATACATGCATTTGCATTTGCATTTATTTTGCATGCGAAAAATGATTTAGGAAAGTGCATTAGTGTGTGCTCTTTGCTCTTTGTTTGAAAGAAATTGTAATCTTCTTTCCCTAGTAGCTATGATTTTCATTGATCAAAATAAACAATGATTGTTTATCATTGTAGATTGAATTTTTAGGAATTTCATATCAACTTCACACGGTGAACCATTGAAAGGCAAACTTTTAAACAAGATCAACTCTAAAATAAATCTCAATGAACCTAACAATGCTTTGGAACCTAACGCAACACATCTAGAAGTCTAGGCTAGAGACGTGTTCCGATGTCATAAAAACTAGTGACTATCATTTTCATCGAAAGTTGGGTGATTCCTCCTCCTTGATACGACAAGTGCTAGCACAAACTTGTTCTCCCTGTACTGTCAAGTATATATTGGGAGACTACAATGGGCTTAAATCATTTATCCATAGGAAGCTGTGTCTACCGCCCTATTGATCGTAATGCACTGAACACAGCATTCGGGAAGATTGACTTCCGTACATAAGTCCTTGGCAATTTCTCTTTAATTTACCACCAAGGTGTGTTTTACAATTTTGCGATTGGTTTGGTAATCCCTCTGTCTAGATTTTCCAGAGTAGTCACTTTCGTTTTTTTTCGACTCTTTAAAAGAAAAGGTCCATCTGAGCACTTGTCACTTCATGCTCATTAAAAATTGAAGGGGACTAGAGTCATCTTTAGCTTTTTCTCGACTCTTAAAAACTGAAAAATCAAAGTTGTGTTAAATTGTCTTTAAAATTAATTGGATTTGGAATAACATCCATGTTCCTTAATCGATCTTAGGTTGAGATATATGGAGACAAATTCGAGATCCACCAATCAAGGAATCCCCTTTGAGGGGAATCCTAGCCCTTTTTCTTCTTGGGGATATATTGGTGCTCCGTATATGGCCACATTGTCCCTTCCAGGAATTACAATTGGCCTGCCAGTATGGTTGTTCTCAACCTTTGTGGTTCAAAATCCTGTGTTTCTGCCGCAATCGAATCAGCATCCAATTGATACTGAAGTTTACCCTTTGCCTTCTTCTTCATTTGTTTCTCCCTCCCTTTCTTCCTCTTCGCTTGGTGAAAGTAGCGATGCGAGTAACCAAGTGACTGAGAAGAAGAAGAAATGGAAGGAGAAGAAGAAGAATCCAATTCAGCAAGGGGGCAACCAAACTTCATCTAGTGAAAATCCACACATTAAGCTTTCCAAACCTAGATTTCCATGCATAATTTGTAGAGGAGACCATTTTCATCGATATTATTCGTGCTTTCCTCGGATCTTAAGAGAATGGTCCCCCCATTCACACCACCCGGTGTCATCAACCTCTGGTGATCATGTTAACAGCAAAAAATCAACTAGTAATAATGAAGTTCATGGACAAAAAGGAAAGGTCAAAGTTCCATGTAGGTTATGTGAAGGGAACCATACCCTTCACCATTTTCCTTTTTTGGATGAAGCCAAAAGAGTATTGGATAACCGTCCTGCTTCACCGCAGCAACTTCCATCTGGTTACCAGAAACTCTCCCCAAGTCCATTACTAGTTGAAAAACCGACTGACTTAAATCAATCGTCAGTCGAAACGCCTCTCACTAAGAGTGAATCTTCTGAGTCTATACCTGACCAAAGTCAACAAGTCGAGGTGACAGTTGACTCAGTTTTACCTTCAGAAGATCATACCCTTCCCGAAGAGAGTAAGAACGATACCGTTCAAATTCTTTTTGTTACTTCAGGGTCCGATGAACTTGGGGGAAATCTGCCCGTTCCTTCACAACAGGAGGAAAATCCCCCAGTTCGCATAACTCAAGGGGTTGATTCACCCATTTATTCGGCACCCCCTCCAAGTAGTCTAGTCACTTCCTTTGATTGGAATCGACTAGCAAGATCCCGCCTTCCATCTTACTTGCCTTTCCAGATCATAGTACAAGTTTACAAAATGATCGTGCCAGGCACTATCATAGATGAAGGGGCATCAGTGAGTATCCTTTCCTCAACTGCTTGGAAAGCACTTGGTTCACCATCGCTTATGCCTATTACTCAGAATTTGTTAGGTCTTAACAAAGAAACCAGTCGACCGTTAGGGATCCTTCCTAAGTTACCGATAACTTTGGGAAGGAAAACCATTCACCTGAACATGATGGTAGTCCTGGGAACATTAGATTACAATCTACTCCTTGGACGTTACTATGTTTATAACATGGGATCTATTGTTTCAACACTCTTTCAAGTGATGTGTTTCCCACATGAAGGAAAAATTGTCACTGTTGACCAGCTTTCATTTCTCAGTTCAAACACAGCTCCAAGTCAAACATCATCCCTAAATGGTCCTTTTGCATCAAAAGTGTCTCTCCAACCTTCATTCCATCCACCTGATTACCAGGAGTAGTCTGGTGAATGTAACGAAGTTTAGGGGGCATGCACCTTTGTCTATTCTGCGAACAAACCCAGCTGAAAAGATAAGTTTCCCTGTAGGTTATGTGATTGGTCTGAGACACCATTCACCTTTGTCTATTCTGCAGACGAAGCCAAGGAGGTGTTTTGTCTATTCTGCAGACAAAACCATCCTACCTAACCTCATTAGTTTCCATATGGTTCCCTGTAAGTTATGTGATTGGTCTGACACACCATTCACCTTTTTCTATTCTGCGGGCGAAGCCAAGGAAGTGTTTTGTCTACTTTGCGGACGAAACCATCCTGTGTAACCACAGAAGTTTCCATATGGTTACAGGAGACTCTCCTTTTCATCATGCTAGGGGCATGCAAACCTTTTTCAAATTCATTTTTTAGCTTTTTAGCTCTTTAGTTGCTTTTTAGTTTTGTTTTTTCTAACTTTTTAGTTTTGTCATTTAGAACTTGCATAAAAAAGAAAACTAACACCAAGCATATGTTTGTTCATTTCAAGCTTATAAAAACAATGAAACCCACCACCGAGCATAGTTCCCCCATGGTTTAAGCTCTTTAAAAAATAAACCCACCACCGAGCATAGTTCCCGATGGTTCAAGCTCGTTAAAAAATGAACCCACCTTCGGTAAATAACCTTTGTGATTCCCATGCTATCAAACTTTTGAGCCTTGGTTGTGTTACTACCATCACCTCCATTCTTTTGGCCGATCATATGCTTCCACTTGATTGTTTACCTTTTTTGAGGAACAGCTACGACAAGTGGTCTTATTAGCCAACCTCTTCACATCACCATGTTTTGAGAAGTTCCAAGCTTACCTGGAACCAGTTGCTACCCTAGACACCACTCGTTCCTCAAAAACGAGTCTCCTTTAAACTCTTTTCAGACTCGTTAAATATGAAAATATTATCGATCAATTGGCCTTTCCAGCTCGTTAAATTGATTGGAAGTTCCATCCCTCCTGTACATTTTAATCTTTTTCAGACTCGAGGGATTATCTCATGAAAAAGTTCGAGCGCTTGTCTTTTTCAGCTCATTAAAGTGATCGGAAAAGGTCATCCCTTTTGTATTATTTTATCCTTTTTCGGACTTAAGGGATTATGCTATGAAAAAGAACTGTTGGAGTTTCCTTTTCGTCCCTTTTCAAACTCTCTAAACATGAAAAGGACCAAGTTATCCTTGTCATTAAACTCGTTAAAACAATAGCGACAAACTTGTCCACCTAGACAAGAACGAGTTTCATTGTCGCTAGACTCATTAAAACATAGCGACAGGTTTTCCCGAAGGGAAAATTATAGAACAAGAATATGTTATCCTCCTCAAGCTTGACAAAAATAAAGAGGTACTGGTCAGCAATGACTGGGGAAAAAGGGAAGAAAACTTGAAAACTTTATGGTAGCAAGTCACTCTTGAACATGACACTTTCACTCTGTCACCATTACTGAGTCGGGTTGGGTTATTCCATTCACCAGTCATATCATCATTGGTCTTTCACACCATCCATCTTTTAGGGTTAACGCTACCAATCCATCTTAGTGTCATTGATTCATTCAGTTGAGAAACCACAATCCAGTTAATGACTCATCCACTGCAATACCTTCAACCTTCATTTTTAATGACCGCCATTCTTGAACCTTGTGTCGTCAAATTGTTTTCACCTCCAGAAATCATTTGCTTCGTTTCAGGTCGTAGATGTGGGATACTTTAAGGCCCTCCTAAAATGGCCACTTCTTGTCAACATCAACACATTATCCAAGAAGTTGACTTAGAAACAACCCTTTCAGTACTTTGAAGCTTGCATGCCTCAATGGCAAGTTTCTCACTTCCAGCGACAGGTTGACATCAATGGCCTTCGACCGAAAGATTTTGCGTGGTGTTCGACATCAGATCATAAATTCACACCACGTGAATTGTATTGTAGTACCTTGAGGGTCATTATCATTATCGGCGATTCCTCTCGCGTCTGTTAACAGCTCACATTATAGCTAGTAATCAGGCGATGTCGTTCCATGTTTGACTTCAGAACATCTTTTCACATGGATCGACTTGTACATCGGGCGAAGATTGAATGAGTTTTGAAGACCCCAGATCTAGTTTCATCCATCTGGGCTGCAATATATTCAAGGATATAAAGACATCAAATGTACACAGAAGTTGCACAGATGGTTATCTAGACCAAGAATGATGACTATACATTTGAAGAATCATCAGTCTGCATATGCGGACAACTATCTTTTCTATGTACATGAAATGAATTTATAAAGTTGAGCATGGGAATGCCCGCCTCAGCTAGATCATGAAAATTATATTATGATGATGTATTGTATTGTATCTTATACAAGTCACCTTCTAGTTCGAAACCTTGAATCCTCATGATATATCATTTCACCCGACATCAAGATTTACGACTTCATGCTTTAGGGGGCAACTGTTATAGACATATTTGGGCACTTCAACCCCAATCTTATATGTCAATAAACTAGGACTCTTCAACCCCTAAAAGTGTTGTTTCATACCCTAAAAGATCATGGTCATCTGATTACATCATTCCCCAAAAGTTCCACCTGAAAAACCATCCAGAATTGGCCTAAACTGGACCATACTGACTGCTCCACTGTCAGGGTGCGATGCATACTGACTTCTACACTAGCCAGGTGTGATGCATACTGATGGAGCCTTCTATAGGGTGCGATGGGCAAGGATGGACAAATGTCTGAGACAGTTTGCTAAGTGGATGCTCAAGGAATCTTCTAGAAACTTCTCCTATGACACTTGCCTCTCTGAATTCGCCCAAGGATGAGTAAGAGATACAAGAAATATCCAAGTGGAACCAAATGCAACAAGTGGAATGACACTAATCAAAACCCGAAAGATGACTCACAACCTTGCACACATCTATAAATGGATCCCTCAGCTGAGAGTTCTAGAGGCTGGAATTTTGTGAATTGCAAGGAAGTGCTAATAGTTTTGTATCTGAGAGAAGAGCATTGTATTTTCGGTGTGATCTTGCTATTTCATGAGGTGAAGAGGGATTGATTCTAGGAGGATGATGCTGGATCAGACAACTGGGTTGTAATTCTCCCTTCTATTTAATAAAGTTCTACAAGTTTTCTTCCATATAATTATGCACTTGTGAATGTTATTATTTGTGAATGCCATTGTATGTCCATTATACATCTGATTATGTAATGCTTATGATACAATAGATCAAGATGCTTTGATGGTTCTTTGCTATTGTGTTTCTAGAGGTACTCTTCAAGCAGGATAAGTACGGAGAGGAGTTGCAAGCTCTGTCAAGGGGGAGAAAGATCAATCAAAGGATTAAGCGGAAGTTCCAAGTTGGTCCTCTCATCTTTCTCTTATCTATTGTGCATAGAAGAAATCATCGAATTATTTTGAACTGTTGTTTCTAGGTTAGTTGCCAAACCTAGAGGGCTAGTCAATCGAAAAGACACTAGTTTTCCCAGAAACAATATTTCATAATATTTAAGAAAAGAAAGAAAACTAATCCTCTTGAAGAACAATTTCAGGAAGAAATTTCACATGAACAAACAACATTAGTACTGGCAGGTCCCCATACTACATCTTTTCCAATAATTGAGGAGATTTTCTCAAGTTCTCTTGTATCCTCAGTTTCTCAAGGTGAATTAGAAACATCTCAGAAAGAAGAGCCAACTCAGAGTGCAACAGAACCAAGTATTTTTGCCAGATATATGGATATTAAAAGGGAAATGAAGCATTAAAGGCCACTACCTATTCTGAATTTTGGAAGCAGACTTCAGCTTCTCAACACAGACTTCTTTCTACACTTGATACTGAGAAAGGACAGTTTCAGATGGCCCTCCTAGAACCCAAAGTTCCATTCCCTAGGACTACAAAATATTATAAGAAATCTATTTTTCTTTTGATACTAAACAAATTCATGCTATTGACCATATTGATTTACACAAGCAAGCTGAAGAAATGATTTATTCCACTCTGACTAGCTCAGTTATGGCAACATCCAAGCTACAAGTTTCATTAAATAATATTCAGTCACGGTTAAAGTTGGAACAAATATCATCTTTGGCTAAGGATACTAAGATTAAATCTTTAGAAGATCTAGTGATTAAGTTAGGATATGATCCTAGTGATGTGAAAACAGCTAAAAAAATGATCAAGAGAAAAAATGTTGATATCTTAGCATTAAGGAAGCAACTTAAACTCCCTACTACAGAGGATACACAAACTAAATAAGTTGGAGAATTGGAAAAGGAGAAAGAAAACATGTTCAAGATAATAGTTGAACAGAATCTCCAAATAAAGAAGATCGAGACTAAGTTGCAGAATTTATTAAAAGAAAAATAATAGCAAGCTAATATATCAGTAGTTATTCCCATAACAACGACATCCATTGTAGGTACTTCAACAATAGGAACTTCTATTGCAACAACCGTTACAACAGAAATAGTGTTCATTGATGCAGCAACTGCTTTAGCTAAAGCTATGGGAGATTTATCGTTAAAGGACCAAGAGATTGAAAAGTTAAAAGCTCAGCTTAGAAATCTTTAGGAGAAGAACATCAAAACCAGCAATGCTTACTTGGTAGAATTACAGAAGATTCATAAGTTGACTCAGAGAACAGTGGCCCTTGAAAATGAATCTGTTATTGCTCAAACTATTGCACAACTTAAAGAAAATATCTGGCTGGATATCATTGAATCCATGACTTAGTCATAGCCTTCAATAGAAATCATTTTTCAACAAGAACAATTATTGGAGAAATCAAAAGAAGCAATAGCAGAAGTGAAGAAGGACCTGGGTCATAAACCAGGAGATGCAATAGAAATAATCAGGATTTTAAATTCAAAAACAAAGGAAGAGCTTGAAGATTATGAGATTGAAGACAAGACTAAAACCATTTTGGAAGTCAGGAGGATACTTACCAAGAGGAATTTAATGTTGCAATTAGAAAACAAGTGTCATAATCTAGAAGTTCACATCAATAAGTTTCATAAAAAAATCAATGTGCTACATCAGAAAGGACTTCCAAGTTTGTGAGGGATAGGAGACAGGTTGGTTCCTCTTGAAGAATACCAGTGTAGATTGCATTCTATAATTGTAGATAAATCAAAATTTGCTAAGATCAAGGGAACCATTACAGGAAACTATTTTATTAAAGGATTGAGTTTTGATTTACTAATCCAACATGAGATTAAAAACGTGTTCAGAGATTAAAAACTGAAGTAGTTGAGACTTACAGGAAATTGATAAAGTTTTAAATTCCTAATGAAGATAGATGGGGAAAATATGGCAGCTCATTGATTGACAAGACAGTAGGTTTTTAGTAGCAGGTAACAAACTTTCAGCAACAGGATGCAATTTTGTATGAGTAAAGGGACAAATAACTAGGAAAAATAAAAGAATAATAGTTTTACAGCCTCAATCATCAGCATAAGCCTCGATTTTTGTGCAAGATGTCCAAGCAGTTCAAATTTTATATTTTCTAGTTCTATTTTGTAATTAGTTTCAAAATATATTTTATAAATAAATCTTGATTTTTAAATCAATAAATTTTGAAGAAAACTCTATAAATACTTTGTATCTCGAAGTATGAAGGTTTGAATCATTGTGATAGACTAGTAAGCATAATTGTAATTCTTTGAGTTTTTCTAAGATTAATAGAAGAATTATGTATTCATCTTTAAGCAGTTTGTGTTCCTGTGAGTAATTATGTTTTCTATTATGTCTCCATTTTGTTTATCTCTGCATATGTTTGAAATTAATGGGAAAATTTGGGTAAGATAAGATTGAATATCAATCTATCTGAAAACCCCTGTGAAGTTATGATCAATTATAAAGATTAGTTAATTGAAACTTTCTGTTTTAATTAATTCCTCTACATCTTTTAATTGTTACTTCCCTTTAAGTTTTAAATATATTTTGTTTGGATGTAAAAGTATTTTACACACATCATCGGTATATGATTAGTTAAATACACAATTTGAAGATTTAATGAACCATATATTTTCTTAAGTTCAACCTTACATATCATTTCAAAGCTAAAATTTTGTTAAAGGTGAAGAATCAACCCTTTTAGTATATCATAAATAATTAAGAGTCTACACGTGTTTAACAGTTTAAAGCACTGGTCATCCAGAAATCCAAATTTAAAAAACGTTTTAGATTCTCTAGCGTAATTCCTTAACCTGGAATTGTCTACAGAGGAACAACATCAGATTGGCATCGTTGTTGGGGAACGAAAATTTTTGAATTCCTTTTACTGGTGAATAAAAGGTCAGTGGGTTAAAATCTTTCACCTCGCGATTGCACAAAACAAATCTGGCTTCACGCAAGAACACTATATCTCACTCAGATCCTCCTCTTTGTTCTCCATTTTCAAATCCAGAGAGGTTGGTGAGAGTTTCCTCTTTAAGACGAAGATTAGAAGCTTCTACTTCTGCTTTTGTTTCACTTCGTCCTGAAATTGTTTCAAAAACTGATCCTTTTAGACCTGTTTCAATTCCCCTTGAACTGTCAAATCTTCCACCAAAAGTGTTAAAGATTTTATCCAAAGGGGTTGATCTCCAATCAGCTCTTCTTACTCATCAATTAGAATCTTATCAAATTCTTGAAATTGTTTCATAATCTTCCAAATCAGAAGCAGAATTAGGGTTAGAATTACTTGAATTAAAACCTAGTGATTTCATCTCTTTTGTCATTCATACCTTTCCATCTACTTCTGCTAAACCTGAAGATAGTTTTTTTGTTTATACAAATCCTTTATTTGAAAGTGAAGAAAAATTTGGCCTAGAAGTGCAGAAGTTGATTATTCCATCACCATTTATAAAAACTTCCACAAATTCTACTCAATCATCTTCCTCTTCATCCCCCCAAAGTTCATCTTCATCTTCACTCTCTTCACCTAATCAAATGGTTGGTTTTCAACCTATCATTCAAGCTCGTTATGCAGCTCTAGTTCTTCCTGGTCAGCTTAATAATTTTCCATATGGATATTTAAAGCACTTACCTAGGTTTAATGGGGAAATTGGTTTGTTTTTTGAGAATCATTTAGTTTCCTTTTTCGATTTTGCTGATAATATGAACATAGAGCATGAAGATGTGTACATGAGATTATTTGTTCAATCTCTTGAGGGAAATGTTAGGATCTAGTTCAGACAATTACGAGCTCATTCTATTCCTACATGGAATGAATTAATCAATATATTTAAAAACCAATGGGGAGTTAAAAAGGATCATGTTTATTATCTTACAGAATTTGATAATTTGAAAAGAAATCTTGGTAAGCTTGTTTCTGATTTCGTAAAAAGATTCGATAAAATTTATAAAAAAATGCCACCAGACTGTAAACCACCAGTGACTGCAACTAAAGTTAAATTTTCTAAATGTTTTAATGATGATAGAAAGGACATATGTCACCCTATTGGACATGCAAAACAACGCCATTGAAGTCAAAGCTAATAAATGAACATCAAGTAAACTTAAGGCAAAAGCAAAAAAAAAATTGAGAGAAAGATGAAAGCGAGGGAAGAAAGTACTTCTTCTTCGAAAAATAAGGATGAAGATCATAAAATAGATGAAATTACTTCTCTACTAAGAAATATTTCAAATAGAATTTAAAAAATGGAATCATTGCCCAGAGTAGCTCAACCAGTGTCAAATAAACCTCAAGTTCAATATAAGAGACCCTTTCAGCCTCAAATCTTGCAAAGACCTAATATTGATCAACATATCCAACCCCCATTAATGATTGATGATCAAGAACCTGAAGAAATTGGTTCTTTAGTTACAAATTATATTAATTATTTTGATGATCCATCATCAAAAAATGATATTATTCCAATTTCTCATGATCAGCCTTAATTTCAAAACCAAGAGGTTTGTCAAGTTTCAAAATATCAAGCCTTCTTTGAATTTCTTATTTCTTAATTCAATTCAAGATATGATTTGAGACCAAGACCAGGACCTGGTAGACCAGTTAAAAATGTTACTATTAATGAACCTTAGGTCAAAACAGTTGAAAAACAAATAGCATTGATTCAACCACTAAATTAGCCAAATGAACAGAATACATCTGAAAAATTTGCTCTAACAAATTTTAATGTGGAAAAAGAATTAGAGAGATTTAAGATTCCAATTCCATTATCTGAACTCTCTAAAAATCTAGGTTATAAGAATCAAGTGTCAAAATGGATTCAATCTTCAAGTATTGATGCTGAAGGAGATGTAATTAGTTTACAGGACGAAAAACCTTCAGTGGTTTTTGGTCCTAGTTCTGATATGATCGATGAAAATGTCCCTCCTTTTTATGTTACTTTGAAGGTTCATGATTATCTCTTATATAATTGTATGTTAGATTCTGGGGCTTCTCATAATCTAATGCCTAAAGTAATTATGGACCAGCTTCAATTGCAAATCACAAGACCCTATCATGATCTATATACCTTTGATTCAAAGAAAGTACCTTGCCTTGGATTAATCAAATATTTAGTTGTAACATTTGCTCAGATCCCTATTAAGAGTGTAGTTTTATATATTGTTGTTACAGATATTCCCCCAAAATTTGGGATGTTATTATCCAGATCTTGTTGTGCCAAGTTAGGGGGAAGTCTACAAATGGATATGTCTTTTGCTACAATTCTTGTTTATGGGGGAGAGCATTTGAGATTATACAGAGAGGTGAGATTTATAAATATTGTTTGCAAAGTTTATCAAGCAATAAACCATCCTATTTATGCAGTTGATCAGGATTTTGGATGTTTTACTTTAACAACTAATAATCTCCAAAATTCTCAACTTAGTATTGAACATATTGTAAATAAACCCCAATGTATAAATACTAATGTTTGGAAGTTGTACTTTGATGGATCCTTTTCCAAAGATGGAGTTGGAGCTGGAATTGTACTTATTTCTCCAAATATATATATATATAACTCAATCTTTCAAGTTAGACTTTGATGCTACAAACAATGTAGCAGAGTATGAAACCTTACTTTTAGGACTAAAGTTAGCTAAAAGTTTAAAAGTCCAAAACTTAAGTGTATTTGGTGACTCGGAGCTGATTGTGAAACAAATTAGAAATATATGCCAAGAAAAATACCCTAGGCTTAGATCTTATCGAAATGAAGTATGGGATTCTGTGGACAATTATTTTCAAGCTTTTAATATTACAACAATCCCAAGAGATGAAAACATTTATGCATATTCTTTAGCAGTCTCTGCTAGCTCTTTCAAAATTCATGATCCTATGCAATTGCAATATCAAATTCAAGTAAAGTACAGGCCTTCAATCCCTGACAACCTTAAACATTGGCAAGTTTTCAAAGATGATGAGCAATTAAATTTTTCTTACAAGCAATTGATGAATTTTCAGCTCTACAAATTGAAGAAGAACAAATCAATGAAAGTAAGTCAAATGATGAAAATGAAACTTCACAGTTAAATCATAAAATAGTTGATCATAATATCATTCAGTTGCCTAATAATTACATTCCAAAAGGATTAATTCCTCTTGAAAAACTCTTTGATAATAATGATGTCTCAAAAAATTCATTATCAAGTTCACAACAAGAGGATGTGGAGGATTGTAATATTGGAACCAATGAAGAAATCAGAAATGTAAAAATTTCAGCATCATTACCTCAAGAAACAAAAGACAAATATGTTAATCTTCTTAAACATTATAAAGATGTATTTGCATGGTCATATGAAGAACTTAAAACCTATGACACAACTCTTATTGAACATAAAATTCCTCTCAAGCCAGAAGCTAAACCTTTCAAACAAAAATTGAGGAGAATAAATCCAGTTTTGCTTCCAACTATTGAAAAAGAGCTTAAGAAATTATTGGATGCAAAAATTATTGTTCCCCTAAGATACTTTGATTGGATAGAAAATCTAGTTCCAGTCAGGAAGAAAAATGGTGAAATAAGATTGTGTGTAGACTTCATAAACCTAAACAAACTATCTTTAAAGGATAATTATCCATTGCCCAAGATGGATCAATTGCTCCAAAAAATTTCAGGCTCAAACATAATTTCAATGTTGGATGGCTTTTCTGGATATAATCAAATCTTGGTAAGTCTAAAAGATAGGGAAAAAACAGCATTCACAACTCCTTGGGGTACATTTATGTATGCTAGAATGCCATTTGGCCTAACTAATGTAGGAGATACCTTTCAATGAGAAATGGGTCTAGCATTTGTTGGTAAGGTTAACAAAATTGTTGTTATTTATCTTGATGATTTGACTGTATTTTCAAGTTCTTATGAGAAACATTTAAAACACTTGAGAAAGGTTTTTGACAGATGCAGGAAATATGGAATTTCCCTTAATCCCAAGAAGTTTGTTTGCTATAAAAGAATGAAAACTACTCAGACACATCATTTCAAAGGAAGGAGTAGTGATTGACCCAAAAAGAGTCTCAAACATTGAGGTAATTAGCTTACCTAGAAGTAAAAAGGAAATTCAAACTTTTCTATGAAAAAAATTTAATTTGAGAAGATTCATACCAAATTATGTCGAGATAGTCAAGGATATTACTGATATGCTGAAGAAATATCATGAAGTCAAATGGATAGTGTGGGCAAGGTATTCTTTTACATAGATCAAAAAAGATATTTCTGAAGCTCCGGTACTAGCCAATCCTGACTATTCAAAACATTTTAGCATTTTCTCTTTTGCCTCTGATACTACCTTAGTTGTTGTCTTATTATAAAAGAATGATAATGGAGATGACCAACCTATTGCCTTTTTTAGTAAAGTAATGAGAGATGTTGAGTTGAGATATGATATCATAGAGAAGCAAGCCTATGCTCTTGTTCAAGCCTTAAAAGTCTTCAGAACCTATTTCCTTCATTCTCCCATTATTTCCTATGTTCCAAATAATGTTGTAAAGACTGTCTTAACACAACCTGATACAGATGGTAGGAGAGGAAGATGGATTGCAAAAATACTAGAATTTGACTTAGATATCAAATCTACCAAATTGGTGAAAGGTCAAGGTTTAGCCAAACTGTTGGCTGAATCAAATTGTAAGTTATGGGTATCAACATTATCATGCAAGTCTCAACAGAGAAGAACACATAAGAACCTTCTCAGAGTTCAGGAGAGAAGAATACACAAGAACCTTCTTAGAGTTCAGAAGAGAAGAATACACAAGAACCTTCTCAGAGTTCAGCAGAGAAGAACACACAAGAACCTTCTCAAAGTTCAAAAGAGAAGAACACACAAGAACCTTCTTCTATTGCAGATTCAATTCCTCTCCCACTTCATATTGATGAAAAGTTCCTACTATTTAAATGGTATGTTGATATTATACATTTTCTTCGTGAATTTAAGTATCCTCTTGGATTCACAAGGAATCAATGTAGAACTCTCAAACTAAAGGTTATGAAATATTGCATCATCAATGCTAATTTGTATTGGAAAGATCCATTGAATATCCTTCTTTTATGTCTAACTAAAAATGAGACAGAAGGTGTCATAGAACAATTTCATGAAGGTATATGTGGAGGACACTATGCTTGGAGAGAAACAACATATAAAATTATGAGAGCAGGATTTTATTGGCTGAAATTGTTTTCACAAGTGGGAGCAAAGGTTAGAAGTTGTATTCCATGTCAGATATTTGTTGGGAAGCAGAGGTTAGTAGCACTTCCACTTGTTCCAATATTGATTGAAGCACCCTTTTTATAGTGGGGATTAGATTTCATAGGAGAAATAATTCCAGCATCCAGTAATCAACGTAGATGGATTCTAACTGTTACAGACTACTTCACCAAATGGGTATAATCCATCCCTGTCAAGAATGAAACAAACATTGTCATCATCAAATTCATTGAAGAAAACATATTATCCAGATTTGGTTGTCCACAACAAATAGTCACTGATAATGCACAAGCATTCAGTAGCATCAAAATGATAGAATTTTTCCAAAAGTATCATATTTTATTGCATCATTCTACCCCATATTACCCTCAAGGAAATGGATTGGCAGAATCATCAAACAAGAGTTTGGTCAAAGTTATCAAGAAGGTACTAACAAATCATAAAAGGAGTTGGGATAGTCATCTCAAATATGCAGTTTGGGCTAACAGAGTATCACCTAAGAGATCTACTAGTAAATCCCCTTTCCAACTTGTTTATGGAACTGAGGCAATCTTTCCCACACAACTAGCTTTTCCTATTATGAAATTTTTACAGGAATCATATGAGGAACCTAATGATTTCTCAAGAAGAATCAATCAGATCATTGAGTTAAACCAAGACAGAGATGAATTCCAGCACAAGCTTCGTCAATATCAGAACAAGATGAAGAGCTTATTTGACATAAAGGTTAGGGAAAGAGACTTCAGGAAAGGAGATTTATTTTTAAGATGGGACCCCCCCTACGCTATCGATGTTTAACAAATGGGGGGGAGGGGGGGGGGTCCGAAAATTTGATTCACAAATCCTGCCTATGTCAACGTGTCACCCTAATGATGATTTAGGAGCCCCCTCTACAAAACCATAAACCACCTAATGCCCCCCCCCCCCACCCCAAAAACTGCCACTCATTCACTATGCTCCACCCAATGACCGAGCACCATTCCGCTCCTGCCATCTATCAACTACTCATTTGTTTAAAACCATTTAACCGTTATTCGACCATTGCACCATTGCAGTTAAAGCTCCGCTCCCATAAACGTCTATTGCAGATGTACCCTTACCTCAAACAGTTAAATCCCCACATAATATAAAATAAACACAGTGTGTTTTCCACATTCCTTTCATTCATTTATCTTGCAACTGCACAGGTTTGTTATTTATCAGCGTACAGTATTTGCCACTACACCAACTAGTCAAGTGCCCGGTAAAACGACATTTTTTACCAAATTTCCTCTTTCAGCATGTCATCTTCTAAAGGAAAGTCAAAGGTAGATATAGAAAACCCATTGTTGCCCCCTGTTATAGATTTATATAAATTGCCCTTAGTTGACCAGCAATATAAGATCTTTGAAACCCAATGTAAGTTTGACCTCTATGAACTTCACAATTGGGAAAAACAGAAATTCTCAGACGATGACGATGAATTGAGTATATGTGACTCCTTCCTTCCTCAATTCCTTTTTCCGCAGACTCATTCCTTCTCTGAATTTGTAACCTGATGTCACTTTAGGTATATCCCGAGTCAAAGAGCCATCATTTCCCAAAATAATGATATCTTGTTTGCCATTTCCCCTGAGTCAATATGCCAAATTTTTCAAATCAAACCCTTAGCCCCTCGGCATCCTTTGTTTGTACATTCTCTCATGGAAATCTATCAGAAAATTAGTTTTCCTCAAAGAACCAGAATCTTTGAAATATTTTTACCTAAAAATGCAAAATTTCCAAGAACAAATCCATCATACCTTCCTCAATGTTCTCATAGATGACTAGACAATTTATTTCAATGGTTGCATGTATGTTAGGTTATCCAAATAATCAGTGAGTCGATGAAGTAATTCTGGGATTTTTATCAGTGTTTTCAGTAGGTGATAAACCATCACTTATGTTCAATTACAATAAATTTTTGGTAGAAGCTATTCATGATCAGTTTCTAAAGTTTTCTACTGAAGGATCCTTCAAATATAAATCAGTTCTTGTGTACTTGTTCCTATTTTATCAAGAAGATAAATTTCAATTTCCATTATAGAAGCTAGATGAATAGGGAAATCCTCAATCTGTAATTCATTGGACTTCCTTGGTGAGGAAGAACACTAATGAATTTTCTTTCAGTGATTATGTAAATCAGTTTCTACATATGGCTTTGTGCTTGCTCAATAGTGATATTATTCCTAGGATTTCACCTGAAATCAAAAGAATCATTCACCTTAGTGAGCAGACAAGAAGTGGAGATTGGTATTTATATCATAATTACACAAAAATCAGAGTATATGGATGTGAGCTTTCTCCATACAAACTGCCAAAGTTTGTGCCAATCAAAATTTTTGCATTAGAATACATTAAACAGATGATGAACGTGGATGAGCTACATTTTGTATCAGGTAAAAAGAAGTCTCAATTTGAGTTGAAAGCACATATTGGACCATTCATTTGTAACACCAAAGGAGAAGTGAAGGAGGTAGGCCTTCTCTTGAAACAGATGAAGTTTAAATTAATCTTTACCTAGTCTTATGATCCCTTGGGGATTATCTCTAAGCTAAGGGTAGAACAGAAAACTACACCTTATGCACACACACCCAAACCAGAAATAGAATAATACATGAATCAAGAAAAGTGGCAAGAAAATACATTACAAGAAGAATAAGAATAGGTTTTCATTTCAACAACATCACATACTCCAATTCCACAAGAGAAGCAAGCTAAGAGAATAAGGGAAATTGTTTCCCCTTCTATTTCAGAAGTTCAAAGGACATATTTCATAATGTTTAAGAAAAGAAAGAAAACTAATCCTCTTGAAGAACATTTTCAAGAAGAAAGTTTACAGGAAAAAACAACATTATTACTGATAGGTCCCCATGCTACAAATTTTCCATGAATTGGGGATATTTTCTAAAGTTTTCATGTATCCTCGGTTTCTCAAGGTGCATTAGAAACATCCCATACATAAGAGCCAACTCAGAGTGCAAAAATACCAGGTATTTTTTCCATATACATGGAGATTAAAAGGGAAAATGAAGCATTAAAGGCCACTACCTATTCTGAATTTTGGAAGTAGACTTCAGCTTCTTAGCACAGACTTCTTTCTGCACTTGATACTGAGAAAGGACAGTTTCAGATGGCCCTCTTGGAACCCAAAGTTCCATTCCCTAGGACTGTTGAATATTATAAGAAATCTATTTTTGCTTTTGATACTAAACAAATTCATTATATTGACCAGATTGATTTACACAAGCAAGTTGGAGAAATGATTTATTCCACTTTGACTAACTCAGTTACGGCAGCATCCAAGCTACAAGTTTCATTAAATAATATTCAGTCATAGTTAAAGTTGGAAAAAAATATCATCTCTGGCTAAGGAGACTAAGATTAAATCTTTAGAAGATCTAGTGATTAAGTTAGGATATGATCCTAGTGATGTGAAAGAAGCTAAAAAAATGATCAAGAGAAAAAATGTTAATATCTTAGCATTAAGGAAGCAGCTTAAACTCCCTGCTACAGAGGATCCACAAACTAAAGAAGTTGGAGAAAAGAAGTTGGAGAATTGGAAAAGGTGAAAGAAAACATGTTCAAGATCACAGTTGAACAGAATTTTCAAATACAAAAGACGGAGACTGAGTTGTAGACTTTATTAAAAGAAAAATAACAACAAGTTAATGTATTAGTAGTTATTCCCATAACAACGACATTCATTGCAGGTACTTCAACAGCAGGAAATTCTATTGCAGCAACCATTATAGCATAAACACAGTCCACTGATGCAACATCTGATTTAGCTAAAGCTATGGGAGATTTATTATTAAAGGACCAAGAGATTGAAAAGTTAAAAGCTCAACTTAGCAATCTTCAGGAGTAGAAAATCAAAACTGACAATGCTTACTTGGCAGAACTATAGAAGAGTCATAGGTTGACTCAGAGAATAGTGGCCCTTGAAAATGAGTCTGTTATTGCTCAAACTATTACACAAGCTAAATAAAATATTTGGTTGGATATCAATGAATCCATGACTTAGTTATGGCCTTCAATATAAATCATTTTTGAACAAGAAAAATTATTGGAGAAATCAAAAGAAGCAATAGCATAAGTGAAGAAGGACCTGGGTCACAAACCAGGAGATGCAACAACAATAATCAGTATTTTAAATTCAAAAACAAAGGAAGAGCTTGAATATTATGAGGTTAAAGATAGGACTGAAACCATTATGGAAGTCGGGAGGATACTTACCAAGAGGAATTTAATGTTGCAATTAGAAGACAAATGTCACAATCTAGAAGTTCATATCAATAAGTTTCATCAAAAAATTCAATGTGCTACATCCAAAGGAATTCCAGGTTTGAAAGGAATAGGAGACAGCCTGGTTCCTCTGGAAGAATACCAACGTAGATTGCATTCTATAGCTATAGATAAATCAAAATTTGCTAAGATCAAGGGAACCATTACAGGAAAAGCTTTTATTGAAGGATTGAGTTTTGATTTACTAATCCAGCATGAGATTAAACACTTGTTCATAGTCAAGCCCACTTTTAGAAATACACTAAAGTGGATGAGACTTACAAGAAATTGATAAATTTTTCCATTCCTGATGAAGACAGATGGGAAAAAATATGTCAGCTCATTGATTGACAAGACAATAGGTTTTTAGCAGCAGGCAACAAACTTTCAGCAATATGATGAAATTTTCGAGGAGAAAAGGGACAGATAACTAGGAAAACAACAAAATAATTGTTTTATAGCCTTAGTCATCAGCATAAGCCTCGAATTCTGTGCAATATGTCCAAGCAGTTCAAATTTTCTATTTTCTAGTTATATTTTTGTAATTAGTTTCAAAAGATATTTTGTAAATAAATCTTGATTTTTAAATCAATATATTTTGAAGAAAATTCTATAAATACTTTATAGCTCGAAGTATGAAGGGTTGAACCCTTGTGATGGACTAGTAAGTAGAATTGTAATTCTCTAAGTTTTTTATGAGATTAATAGAAGGATTTTGGATTCATCTTGAAGCAGCTTGTGTTCCTGTGAGTAATTATGTTTTCTATTATGTCTCCATTTAGTTTATCTCTGCATATGTTTGAAATTAATGGGAAAATCTGGGTAAGATAAGATTGAATACCAATCTATCTAAAAACCCCTATGAAGTTACGATCAATTATAGAGATTAGTTAATTGAAACTTTTTGTTTTAATTAATTCCTCCTCATCTTTTAATTGTCACTTCCCTTCAAGTTTTAAATATATTTTGTTTGGCTGTAAAAGGATTTTACATGCATCATTTGTATATGATTAGTTAAATACTCAATTTGAAGATTTAATGAACCATATATTTTCTTGATTTCAACCTTACATATCATTTCAAAGCTAAAATTTTGTTAAAGGTGAAGAATTGGCCCTTTTAGTATATCATAAATAATTAAGAGTTTGCACTTGTTTAACAGCTTAAAGCATTGGTCATCTAAAAATCCAAATTTAAAAAGGATTTTAGATGCTCTAGCATAATTCCCTAACCTAGAATTGTCTACAGAGGAACAACAGTCCTATCAACTCAATTATCAACTTTTCTTCTCATCAACTTAACTTCAACCATCCCGTTGACTTACTATACCTAGTCAATTATAATTTCCCAACTAGACTTGTTGAGGTTCATTCCTAGTCATCTTACCCAACTAGTCATTCGATTAATTAATATTTAGTCAAATGATATTATTTGCAGAGAGCTATAAGATACACTACAACTGATAATAATCTCTTCAAGCAAGGCCCTACTTGAAAAGAACTAATGAACCCTTGTAAAAGATATTAGATCATCTTAAATTAATAGCAGTTTCATTTCATCAATAATACACTTTCAACTTACAATCTCTAATCTATAGCTTCTATACTTATAACCTTAACCATGTGAAATTCAAAATCTACCCTAAGTCAAATTATAAATGTGTATTTATAATGCAAATTCCTTGTATCTCTCATGACTGCTAGGTAGTTCCAAGGCTCGATGCAACTAGTCTCACCCCCTAAACCACTACCTTCCTCACATCACTCTGTCATTTCGTTGGGATACTAAGGAAATGAATTATGGGGCTTCTTCAGTGTTTAAATTGATGACATTTTGTATAGGGTTAACAAATTCAACCTCCAATGTAATCAATCGATTTAATGCATCGATGTGGATTATAGCTCCATCTTCCTCTTTGCTTGGAAAAATAAATATTGACAGTATTTTCATGGGCTTCTTTTATTTTTTTCATCAAGCTGTAATAATGGATCAAATATACACCACCAAGCTATTCCCCGATAAACGGTTTCGAACTATTACCTAGATCCTTTATTAACTTTATGAGTGTATAGAAGTTGTGAAATTACAAGAACTATATAGCCTATTCACCCACTTTTAATTTATAAATTAGATATGTGTTGGTGAAAATAAATCTAGAGCCAATGAAACAATTACATAATCAAAATGCAGTAATAATACTCCAAATTTATTTAAGGCCATTCATAACTCATTAACA
Source organism: Pinus tabuliformis (assembly GCA_031772625.1). Taxonomy (NCBI): domain Eukaryota; kingdom Viridiplantae; phylum Streptophyta; class Pinopsida; order Pinales; family Pinaceae; genus Pinus; species Pinus tabuliformis. The sequence continues at coordinate 804,747,196 of CM062810.1, forward strand.
AATCGTCACTAATACCCATTCATCAGTATGGGAGAAAACTTTGACATTTTCAACACAAAACTCATAAAATACTACCGACTCATCATTATCGTGATTAATCAATAAACTATTAAATAGATATTTGAATTTATAAATTCAATAGGAATTGGGATAAAATATAGTGGTAATGGGGATGGAAAATGGGCCAATTCCAAAACTAAACACATGCAATGCATAGATTTAATAAATGCAATTTAAATTGCATAAGAGTCGTGGGTGATTTATGTTATTACCATTAGTTGTTATATATAATAATAAATTGGTTTTGCAGAGGTATGAAAGAAACTAGCTTATATAAAATGATAGACTTAGCATTAAAAGTAGTGTATGATATTAAATTCTTGAGATGGTGTTAGGCCCCTATAATACTAGTGTAACCGCTTATTGTTATTAGTACAACCCACTTATTATATTGATGTACCCATGTAGTGCCCATATTGTTACTATTGTGCCAAATAGAAGCCCACTATTGTTATTATTGTGCCCTTACATTATTATTGTTATGTCGGCTCTAATTATGTTATGACCCCTTAGACTCCTATAGATAGAAAGGAGGTCTTTTCATGTGTATCATCCAAGAATTGTTCATTTGTGTAATGTAAAGAAGGTTTCCCCCTCGAAGAGGCTGAATTCTAAGGCGTTGATCTCTCTTTTCTATCTTTTTGTGAGCTGGTTTCATAACATTTGGTATCAGAGCTTTGGATTCTAGGGTTTCGCTGCTCCAAACAGGTCATCGTGGAATTTTCGCTATAACTTTTTTCTGTGATGTTTCAGAAGCTAAAAAAAAAAACCATTTGTGAAGAAATCACGCTGAATCTCGGTTCCGAATTTCAGAGTTTTTCGCGCTATATTTGTGGAGATATGATCTGTGGAAGTTGGTCTTTTTGCAGACTCCTGAATTACATTCCAAATAGGTGACTTGGGGAAAATCGTCATAACTTTCTCTCTGAGCATTGGATTGAAATTGCGTAAGAAGGTACAGAAAGAGAACAGACTGTAGTTTCTTCTATATATTTTTCAAAGCCAAAGGTCGAAACAATGACACGTGGCACTTCATACAAGTTCGCTCTTCTGGAAAGGTCTATAATTAGGTCATCTTGGGAGATTGTGCATAAATCTTTCTTGGAGAATCCAATTTGGATCAGAATGGTGGCATTGGAAAGAGGACGCAGAGGGCTACTAATTGTAATTTCAAAACTTAAATATCTGAAAGTACAGAGTTACAGTCGTTTCAAGATCAAGTTCCTAAAATCAAGAAAAAGCAAGATGAGGAAGTTTGATGGCAAGGATCCAGTAAATTGGATACTTCAGATGGAGCAATATTTTGATCTACATGGTGTACCACTGTTACAAAGGGTATGTATTGCATCTTCGTATTTAGAACCAGATCAATTTTTATGGTATGAAGGGCTTTGTTCTCGTAAACAACTTGTTACATGGTCAATTTTCACGGAGGAAATGATAGCACATTATGAGGATACAAAGAGCAACACCTTCTTTAGAGCAATACCACAACAATTGGAAAGAGTAAAAGGGCTTTGTGACATAGTGGAAAGCAAAACTATGGAAGCCAGGAAGCATACCCCTCACAACTATAAATATGGAAGTGTTGTTTCTCCCAGCCTTCCACAACCTATAAGGGTTACACCACAACAATTGGAAGAAAAAAGAGAAAAAGGGCTTTGTTACAATTGTGATAGAAAATGCACTAAAGGTCATAAGTCTGCTAAGAAGAAATTATTTTACATAGAATATGAAGAGGAGGAAGAAAATGATCAAGAAACATCAAAAGAAGAGGATATACGTCAGGACCCCACACCAGAGAAAGAAGAAATGAATCAAACCATATCTTGTAAAGCATTGGCAAGAATTACCACTACTCAAACTCTCAAGATAGAAGGACATATCAAGAAGAAAAAGGTGCAAGAAGTGAAATATCATGTCGAGAAAGAAGAAATGAATCCAACCATATCTTGTAATTCATTGGTAGAAATTACCACTCCTCAAACTATCAAGATAGAAGGACATATCAAGAAGAAAAATGTTCAAGAAGTGAAATATCACATCGAGCATCAAGAAATGAATCCGACCATATCTTGTAAAGGATTGGAAGAAATTACCACTCCTCAAACTCTAGAGATAGAAGGACATATCAAGAAGAAAAAGGTTCAAGCAGAGAAAGATCACATCGAGCATCAACAACAAGTTCTCCAACTTTTAAAGGATAATGCCACTTCGGTGCAAAATCAAACGAAACAACAAGTAGATCAACATCGTAGTGAAAAATGTTTTGATGTAGGTGATTGGGTATTTTTACTGCTACATCTCAAGCAAGCTATTTATGAGAAGGAAATACTACATGCACTTTAAAAATGTCGACCTTGCCGAATGGGAAGACTCTTCAAGGATGGGGATGTGGAAGCATTGTTTTGTGTTATTTCTATTATCCAACCAGATTGGATAAACGAAGCAAGGGATGAATGGAAGAAGGACGAAGAAGTATGGCCACTTATTCAAAAGTTGCAAAAGATCCCAATTCAAACAATATTTCCAGAAATTGAAGAGGAAGGAAAAATCATATTGGAACCTAGTGCAGTCACAGAAACAAGAACCCGACAGCTACGAAATTGATCAATTTCAGAGTATCTCATCAAGTGGAATAACTTACCCGCTGAAGAATCCACATGAGAGGACAAGAATTTTATACAGAAGCATCAAGAAGTACTCAAGCGTTGAGGACAACGCTTTTTGAAGGAGAGGGGCATGTTAGGCCCCTATACTACTAATGTAACCCCTTATTGTTATTAGTACAACCCACTTATTATATTGATGTACCCATGTAATGCCCATATTGTTACTATTGTGCCACATAGAAGCCCACTATTGTTACTATTGTGCCCTTACATTATTATTGTTATGTCGTCTCTGATTATGTTATGACCCCTTAGACTCCTATATATAGAAAGGAGGTATTTTCATGTGTATCATCCAAGAATTGTTCATTTGTGTAATGTAAAGGAGGTTGCCCCCTCGAAGAGGCTGAATTCTAAGGCGTTGATCTCTCTTTTCTATATTTTTATGAGCTGGTTTCATGACATATGAAGTTGGGTAATTTGAGTGGAATGTTTAATGTAGGGTGATTATAGTAGAAAGGAAATAGTATTTCTAGCATGTTAAGAGGATGGTGGTCCTAAGTTATACTTAGATGCGAAAGGAAAGTAAGCAAACCAAGGTGGAAGCACCCACACTGATGTTGGCCAAATGTGTTTTTTTGAAATGGAAGTGGAAAGAAAGTTATTTTAGGTTGAAGGTTGAGGTTAGAGTGAAGAATTAGCTTAAATTTAAATTTGGTTGGAAGCAAAAATTAAAGAAATGTGACACTTTCATGTATTGGGAAAACTAATAAATAGAACTGCCTTTTTTAAAGAAAAAAATCAAGAAAATAAAAATAAATTTTAGAATTTGATAAAGTTCAAATGTAACATAAGGGAAAGGATACAATTTTTCTATAAATGGAATAGCATCAATATCAATCTAATTACAATAATTAGAGAGTTGTTGTCACCTAACTCCATTTGGTTTGTAGAGAGTTATATGTTTTCAAAAATATGAAATCTAGTTTTTATGTATGTGAGTCATAAATTGTTGTTTGAGTGAGAATATTATAGTTAATGATATATTTTGAAATGTGCAGTAAACTCATGATAAGTAAAATTAGTCAAAAAAATATTGGCTTCTTTAAAAAAAACAAAAGAAGTAGCCATGTATGCCACATCACACTACCATGTAAGCATTAAGGTTAATCTATTATTATGAGGTGAAAGTTAAAGATAATAATGAAAAGTTCATTATTGTGCACACTTGCATGAGCAAAGCATCAACTAATTCTTTAAATATCATATAAATAGGGCAATCATATAATTATATTTATTATTATTAATGATAAAAACAATCAATATATAAGTTAAACATATATACATTTAAAAACATGTAACAAATTTATTAACCATAAAGATTTACCTCCATTTTATCATGAGATGCTTAGTTTGTAAGTAAGCTTTTTGTTTTGTTACAATATGATGGTTTATCAATACCATGTGCCCAAAAAAGATATAAGTCAATTCATATGACACTTGTTCAAATGATTTTTTTCAAAATTAATGAATTTATTTAAAAGGGGGAAAAAGGTCATAACTACTTTGGAGATAAATCTCAACCTTTGATTTGTGTATATTACTAAGAATATTCTAGAATATTCTATGGAAGTTAAATCCCTACCATCCGCCTAATAATTATTTATAATTAAATTAAAATTGTAGAAGCCCAATTTCAAAATAGAAATGCCTATCTCCATATTAAATAGTATATATTAATATATAATAAAAATGGAAGTACAATAAATAATATATTATTAATATATTGTCAATTGGATTTATTTTAAGTGGTTAAGAAGAATAATTGTATATCCACCTTATTAAAAGTTCAATTCTTACAAACAACATATTAAACATAACTAAATAATTTATAGTGTAATTTAATAATATAAAAACAACGTATAATATATTATTCTTAATATCTAAAAGTACTAATATTATAACAAAAATCTTATTAAACCAAAAAGATATAATATAATAATATATACCCTATAATAACTAAACCACTTTTAATATAATTTAATAATATAAAATAATATATAATATTATTATTAAAAAACAAAAGTACTAATATTATAAATATTAAAAAAATCATATTTAATATTTCAATGATATTTATTATATTTGAAGAATATCTTATCAAGATTTTAATTAAGATGAAATATGTGTATTTGTGTGAAGTGTGTATGTTTATGTAGCTAAATGAAAACATGAAAATGGGTCAATTCCAAAACTAATCACATGCAATGAATAGATTTAATAAATGCAATTTAAATTGCATAAGAGTCGTGGGTGATTTATGTTATTACCATTAGTTGTTATATATAATAATAAATTGGTTTTGCATAGGTATGAAAGAAACTAGTTTATATAAAATGATAGACTTTACATTAAAAGTAGTGTATGATATTGAATTATTGAGATGGAGTTGGGTAATTTGAGTGGAATGTTTAATGTAGGGTGATTATAGTAGAAAGGAAATAGTATTTTTAGTATGTTAAGAGGATGGTGGTCCTAAGTTATACTTAGATATGAAAGAAAAGTAAGTAAACCAAGGTGGAAGCACCCACACTGATGTTGGCCAAATGTGTTTTTTTGAAATGGAAGTGGAAAGAAAGTTATTTTAGGTTGAAGGTTGAGGTTAGAGTGAATAATTAGCTTAAATTTAAATTTGGTTGGAAGCAAAAATTAAAGAAATGTGACACTTTCATGTATTGGGAAAACTAATAAATAGAACTGCCTTTTTTAAAGAAAAAAATCAAGAAAATAAAAATAAATTTTAGAATTTGATAAAGTTTAAATGTAACATAAGGGCAAGGATACAATTTTTTTATAAATGGAATAGCATCAATATCAATCTAATTACAATAATTAGAGAGTTGTTGTCACCTAACTCCATTTGGTTTGTAGAAAGTTATATGTTTTCAAAAATATGAAATCTAGTTTTTATGTATGTGAGTCATAAATTGTTGTTTGAGTGAGAATATTATAGTTAATGATATATTTTGAAATGTGCAGTGAACTCATGATGAGTAAAATTAGTCAAAAAAAAATTGGCTTCTTTAAAAAAAAACAAAAGAAGTAGCCATGTATGCCACATCACACTACCATGTAAGCTTTAAGGTTAATCTATTATTATGAGGTGAAAGTTAAAGATAATAATGAAAAGTTCATTATTGTGCACACTTGGATGAGCAAAGCATATCATATAACTAGGGCAGTCATATAATTATATTTATTATTATTAATGATAAAAAGAATCAATATATAAGTTAAACATATATACATTTAAAAACATGTAACAAATTTATTAACCATAAAGATTTACCTCCATTTTATCATGAGATGCTTAGTTTGTAAGTAAGCTTTTTGTTTTGTTACAATATGATGGTTTATCAATACCACGTGCCCAAAAAAGATATAAGTCAATTCATATGGCACTTGTTCAAATGATTTTTTTCAAAATTAATGAATTTATTTAAAAGGGGAAAAAGGTCATAACTACTTTGGAGATAAATCTCAACCTTTGATTTGTGTATATTACTAAGAATATTCTAGAATATTCTATGAAAGTTAAATCCCTACCATCCGCCTAATAATTATTTATAATTAAATTAAAATTGTAGAAGCCCAATTTCAAAATAGAAATGCATGTCTCCATATTAAATAGTATATATTAATATATAATAACAATAGAAGTACAATAAATAATCTATTATTAATATATTGTCAATTGGATTTATTTTAAGTGGTTAGGAGGAATGATGTATATCCACCTTATTAAAAGTTCAATTCTTACAAACAACATATTGAACCTAACTAAATAATTTATAATGTAATTTAATAATATAAAAACAGTGTATAATATATTATTCTTAATATATAAAAGTACTAATATTATAGCAAAAATCTTATTAAACCAAAAAGGTATAATATAATAATATATACCCTATAATAACTAAACAACTTTTAATAAAATTTAATAATATAAAAATAATATATAATATTATTAATAAAAACAAAAGTAATAATATTAAAAAAAAAAAATCTTATTAAACCAAAAAGATATAATATAATAATATATACCATATAATAACTAAACAACTTTTAATATAATTTAATAATATAAAAATAATATATAATATAAGGCGAGATGCTACCACTGAAGCGAGATTGGGTAACGAGAGCACTTGAAGTGAGCAAGTGTGTAGAAGGAGGAGAATGGTGACATTATTTCCATGACAGCAATAACGTACCCCCAAAAACAATACTTTGAAGATGAAAATTGTAAATGACCATACAGTTGTAAGACCTAGTTAGGCTTGTGAATAGGAGAGGAGAGCATGCAAATTTTTGGGCACATGGTTTTGGTGGCCCGTGGTATTAGAGCCAATGGATTACATGTTATGGATCCTTTAAAAGGCTCAAGGATTCTTCATTGTAATGTGCTTGAGTTGAGCAGAAGGTTAGGATGTTTGTTAGCATAGCTACTTTTATGTCAAGGCATGGCTACATTTAAGCCATATGATATTAATAGATATATTGTTGTTTGTTTTTTCCTAATAGGGGCTTTTAGGGTATGATTTACCTATGTATGATTTAATTTTTATCATTATATCTCTCATATTGTTTTTATCTTTAATAGAGAGCCCGTGTAATAAAAGGTCCATATGTATAATTGTCAATCATTCATCCATTCTCTCCCGTGGGAGTTCCTTTTCATTGGTAGTAGAGAAATCTATATGAATCCCATGGCTATTATCACTAGAGTGTCTGCAAATGGCAAGGGTATAATATCCAACAAAAAGGTTGTTTGAAGAAGTAAGAAAGAGACCACAATACCACAATAGAGAAAAGGGGATGCATGAATGATTTGACCTTGACATGTATCTTTTAAGTATTATATGTTAGGGTTTGCTTCCTTACAAAGATTTTCCCATCACAATCTTTCACTTGTAAATGTGTTTAAGTACAATTTGTCAAATCCTTAAGAGGAGAGTAGTGCTCATGTAATGAAAGATCTCTTTTTGATATTTATGGGGGATTATGTATAATAGCCATTCATTTATCCATTATCTCCCATGGGACTTCCTTCTCATTGGTTGTGGAGAAGTTTGGATGAATCCCATAGCTATTATCACTAGTGTGTTTGCAAATGGCAAGGTATCCTAAGCACTTGTGATTGGGAAGAGTCTATGGAAGTTGGGGACTTGCCCTATAGAGTATGAAAGGAAATGGATGGTTTTAAAAGAAAATACATAGGTATTATCCATAGGTATTATGGAAGTTGGGGACTTGCTATAGAGTATGAAAGGAAATGGATGGTTTTAAAAGAAAATCCATAGGTATAATGCTCACAACAGCTGAACAAATCACCATTAAACTTGCAACCTTATAATGGACAAGCTCAGTGATAAGAAAATTGGCTATGACATGACAGAAATGGATTAAACGAGGTAAGACTAGAGACTAGTAGGAGCTTCCTTCACCTCGATGGTATGATGATTTGGCTTGGAGGTGGAATCCTTACTAGACTCCTACAATTGTGGAATTTGGTGGACTTCACTTGTGTATAGATAAGTGCACAGAAATAGAACCTCTTCTTCGTATTAAGTGGAAAAGAGTAGCATCACTAATTAATTGCTAGATGCAGCCCTAGAGTACTCAATGGTATGCAGATTGACTATAACATGAGCAATGGGTGGGCTAGGTGAGATCAAAGCCCTGTAGGGTTCATTCTCCCGCATTGTATGATGATCTAGAATGGAAGTGGAAGCTTTACCTGATTCCTACAATGAGGTGGTAAATCACTCCTTACCAGTAGAGTTAAGTACATATAGGTGCTTGAATCTATTGCTTTTTGGAATGTCTTTCTATTATGTTGTTAATTCCATTAATATGTTGCATGTGAAATATGTTGGTGTCAGTGAAATTAGACCGTTGACAATCTCACGAATCCTACATGTATGATTCCTCGTTGAGTAATGGCACAGAATTTATGTGCATGTGTGTTTATTTCCACTATGTTCGCTTATAACGAGAATCATGCTAGTGTACTGCATGTTAATACTATTATGCCGTTGTTAGTATTCTGTTTAGGCTCACAGTTGGCAAATTTGAATTGTAAATGAAGCAATGAATATTTACACTGTTCACTTATAACAAGGATCATGCCAGTGTACTGCATGTTAATACTATTATGCCGCTGTTAGTACTGTGTTTAGGCTCACAGTTGGAAAATTTGAATTGTAAATGAAGCAATGAATTTTACTGCTAGTGCCCTAATGACATCATAGTACTATATAGACTAAACAAAATCAGTCTGAAAAATCACTTCTTCAAGTGTTTTATTCGATACTAAACAAAGTAATATTTATTACTTTGTGAATTTCTAGGATATGGATTATTTGTCATAGCAGCACACCTTTATAACTAATCTACAATAACATACAAATGAGATGTGCTTTTGAATCAGTTACGAGAGCAGCTATTTACATGAAGGTGAAAGCAAATTAAGTACCAGTTTTTGAGAAATAACATTTAAGGCATTTACAGGCATTTTTAGAGGGAACCCCCTTCAAACACACAATCACACTATAGAATATCTAAAGCAAGTTGAAAAATGGCCTGAGTCACACGAAAATGAAAGTCCATATATATTTTATCGGGAATTTTCTCAGCAATAGTTGTTGATATTAGCAGCTAAGTTTCAAATTTAGCTGTCTTCAAATAGCAACTTTAGGCACTGTTAAGAAAAGAAAAGCTACAAAAGGAATCTTAAATCAGTTCAAAGAATTACCATAAAAATTGAGATCTTCACATTTTTATGTTAAGAGCAAGCAGCCTATAATGCTTTCCAAGCTGGCCTTCCAGTTATTGACCCTAAGGTTGTCTCAAAGGCAGCATTCATTGATGAAGTACTACAAGGAATATTTTACAGACCACCTGCCATTGGTTGGTTCTAGTGGCCTGCACATTGTGACTTTAAGCAACCTGAAGTGAAGAATGCCTACTACTGAAATCAGATCACGTAATCAAATCTAAAATCATTCAGATCTTCGCATTTTAATGTTACGAGGAACTTCCTTATAAGAGGCTATACCCTCTACTGCTTTCCGCACTGGCCTCCCAGCCAATGACCTTCTCGACATTTCAGTTGGCTCCAAGGTAGCATTCACTGACAAACCCTGACAGGGTGCAATTCCTTGTACTTGCGATTGGCACTTGACACTACCTGCCTTGCATGAATTACCTCCAGTGGTGGGAAATACACAAGATTGACGGCCTTCTGAGGTTTCATTTAAATCTCCATTCAGAACCTCTTTATCTTGAACCTGAAGCTCCTCATCTTCACTAACTTTCTCTAGAGTTTCTAACCCACTAAATGAGGCACTGCACTGATCACTTTCACAAAATCTCGGAGTCAATACAGTCTGTTTTTCCTGCTTGTAGTTTCCATTCATATCGGAATCTCTGTAGGTAACACTGGTAGAATGCCTTCTTAAACACACCCTGTACAGGAACATATTCCCAGATTTGTTTAAGCAAAGCACTTAGATGTATATATTTCTTTAAAAGATAGCAAAAACTACAACATTTCCTGCAAAGCGACGAAATTCATCAAAGAACTCCATATTTCTTCTCTATGGAGTTTATTTGAAAATGTTATATAACAAATTATCTAAGAAAGTTTAGAAATTGTCAGAAACTGGCAAGGTTCCTTTTCGGCCTACCTTTTGACCTTTTTATTTTCTCCGTTTGATGTCAAATTTATTTTTGAAGAGCTGTCAGCTTCATTAGAAATGTCCCCTGTAAAGTTTCCAAACAGTCAAAACCTACTGCAAAAGGAAACAAGCAACAAAAGTATCCAATTGCAAGATAGTAGACTAGTAGTTACCTTTGTACACCTCCGGTATCTCTAAATCGCTAGAAGATACACTGTGCTGATCATTTCGGAACAAATTCTGAGTAGATACAGCCAGCCCTTGCTGCCTAAGCTTTTTATTCAAAGGAGGTTCTTTGTAACAAACATTTGCAGAACGTCTTCTTAAAATTGTCCTGAATAAAGCATGGAAAAATTTTCAAATTGATGACAAAGAATTTCCTCGAGGTAAAAGTTAATTTTCAGAAAAAAATAATTGTCAAAGAATAGTTTTCTGTTTGGCTACCTTCTGTCATTTGAAGCTTCCTCATTTGCAGATCGATTTTCTGTTGATAAGCTATAAGCTTCAGTACAAATGTTATCTGCAATATTCCACACAGTCAAAACCTGCAGCTAGTGAGAAAAGAAACGAATATTGCATGTGTTATGGAGTTACCAGCACAAACTTCCTGCAGGGTGGTCTCTAGTCTGCTAATAGAATCACCACTCTGCTCAGATTTCTTCAATGTAGAAGCAAATACTGCGTTCTCTTCCTGCTGATCATGCAAAGGAGGTTCTTTGTCTTGAATCTCAGTGCAAGATCTTCTTAAAGATTCCCTGAATCATGGATACATTTTTCAGGCTGATGCCTTCTAATAATTTCCTTACAAACTAACTCTCAAAAACATATAAATAGTCTCAATGACCACCCTTTGTTCTGGTTACCTGTTCACATTTGAGGCTTTCCCATTTGTGGACACATTGGATTTTGATGAGCTGTTGACTTCACTAGGAAGGTCACCTGTAATGTTTTGACATGGTCAAAAACTACAGCTAGTAAGAAAAACATCAAAGACTTCACCTGCTTTAATGAGGAGTTACCAGTACAAACTTCCTCCAGAATCTCTGGTGCACTAGAAGAAGCCTCACTTTGACCAATTTGGTTCAACGTTGGAGTAAAGATTGTTTTCCCTTCCTGTCTGCGCTTTGTAGCTAGTTTTGATTCTTTGCTAGTGGCAAGACGTCTGCCAGAACATACCCATATTAACAATTTTCTAAGTTCAATTATTCAAAAATATTCAATCAATCTCAAAATGAATTCACAATACTAACATCAACATATTCAGTCATGAAGTATATGTAAATATCAACGAAACTCAAATCCTAGGCTATTTAAATATGTGGTAGCAAGTAAGATAGTGTCAATGACCACCCTGGTCAGATTACCTATTCACATTTGAGGCTTCCTCATTTATGGATCCATTTGATCTTGATAAGTTGTTGACTTCATTAGGCAAGTCCCCTGTCATATTTTGACATGGTCAAAATATGCAGCTAGTAAGAAAACACCCAAGATATCACCTGCTTAAATATGGAGTTACTAGAACAAACTTCCTCAATAGTCTCTGTTGCACTAAAAGAAGCATTACTTTGATCAATTTGGTTCAACATTGGTGCAAATGCTGTTTTCCTTTCCTGTCTGCGCTTCGTAGCTAGTTTTGAATCTCTGTTACTCGCTAGATGTCTGCCAGTTGACACCCCGCGTTATTAATTCTTTAAGTTCAATTATTCACAAGATTCAATCAATCTCAAAATGAACTACCAATAATAACATCAACATATTCAACCAAGAGTGAGGAAGTATATGGAACCATCAACGAAACTTAAGTCCCAGACTATGTAAGTATAAGGTACTGAGTAAGATAATGTCAACGAATACCCTATTTTGGTTACCTATTCACACTTGAGGCATCCTCATTTTTAGACCCATTTTCTCTTGATGAGTTGTTGACTTCATTAGAAAGGTCATATGTAATGTTTTGACATGGTCAATACCTCCATCTATTAACAAAAATAACCAGACATTACTTGCTTAAATAAGAAGTTACCAGCGCCAACAGAAGCATTGCTTTGATCAATTCCGTTCAACGTTTGATTAAAGACTTCTTTCCCTTCCTGTCTGCACTTTGTAGTTAGTTTTGATTCTCTGCTACTGGCGAGAGATCTGCCAGTACAAACCCTGAATTAACAACTTTAAAATTTTCTAAGTTAATTATTCCAAAGCCAACCAAAAGGATTACAAGGAATTTAATGCATCCTATTTTAAACATACCTTTTACCAATTATGTCTTCATCTGCAAACAACTTAATCCTTGAAGAATTTTCACCGCCTTTCAAATCCCAACCTGTTTTGTCTTCTTAATGTTAGATGTTGCTAAGGAAAACAATGAAAAACAACCCAAATATTATTTTGTAAGGAGTTACCAAGTCTTTGGGTTGCATAATTATGATTCTCAGCAGGAAGTAAGCATTTTGGTGGGACCTGCAATGTGTCCTCACTTTTATCTGGCTCCTGAAAGAAGAAAAACTTCATTTTGTTTGCTCCTCTAAAAAAGCAGTCTCTTACCTATGTTATACAAGGTTTATCAAAGGAGCAACTTTCACTCAAATCTGATTAAATATCTAATCAGAGTATGGGCTTTAGATATACCTTAGTTCCAATTTGGTGCTTGTCTTGCAGTTGCTTGGACAAATCACTCACTTTTTGCTGCATCAGATAATGAGACTCTTTAATGTATATGAAGGGGTGTAGTGAAAGTGGACAAGATAGGAACCAAAGGGCACACTCACCTCAAGCTATGTTGTTTTAACTTTATACATTGCAGACATTTGATTGTAGTCATGTTGAAGCAGTTTCAACTGTTAAAATAAAAAAGTTGTCATTTGAAGTCGTAGAGAATAAGAAATCAAATCAAAGAACAGAAGCCATCCCAGTCTGTTGTAAAATAGTTCTTATTAAGATAAGAAATGGAAATTCATCATATGAAACAAATAATACCCACAAAGCAGCAAAAAGAAATATTGCAAATGTAAAAAATTTCAAGTACATTTGTCAGCCAATTTGTCTCTCTAAATCAGTAGGGATTAACATCAGAAAACGTGAAAGAGGTAGCTTACCTTTCCTCGAATCATGCATAATTCCTGTAAAATATAATAAAGAAAAGCAGAATATAAACTGTGTTAGACACACTTCACGGATATTTTCTACCAGAAACTTCTTGATATGCCCCTAAGTATTGTCTTTTCAACACTCGTGCTGCCCTGCAAATTGAATAGAAAACAATATGGATCCATACTAACCGCAAACATCTGGCCATTAGTTTGAGCAAGTTGCAGGTTTTGTTGTGATGCTTTCATCTTGTACTGTAGAACTTTATGCATTTCATGTCTTGTGTATTGAAGAATAGCTCTGCATGGTTAGGGAAAAATTATGAGAGGATTTAGACAAAAGCCAAACCTCTCATTCAAAATGGAAGTCAGACAATGTGTAAATTCATTTCAAACCCTTAGGACATAGATTGAAAGGATACTCTTTCTCTGTAAGTTGCTTCTTAAGGCAAGCTATCTCCTGCAGATCATAGAAAAGGAAAATAAATCTGTAAGGAAATTAAGCAGAGAACATGCTAAATTTTTCCTGGAAACATTCAGTGTTTAAGCAATTTTCAACCTGCTGAAGATGTGTCTTGTCAAAGTCCTCTCGATGTATATTATCAAGGTTCTTAATGTGACTTGAATAAAAGGAAAGACCACTATTTGTTACATCGGAAAATCGCCTTCCACCAACGGTTGCTCTTGTTGATCCAGCCGGAATCCATCCTACAAAATTTTCTTTGCCCATCAATTCTGTCCAAGCCACCAAAAAAAAACATGCTCCTTTGTAAGAAACAAATAATTCAAGAGTGCTAACTGAAAAAAATATGAGACGAGCGATTAATAGAACTTCATTAAGGCAAAAATTTCCTGATAAGTGGGCAGAGCACCTAAAATTCCAACTAAGTAACTGATAGAAACAAGTTGTCTCTCTGAGTCACATAAACAACAACTATAAGATTTATAAGCCAGTAAAAGACAGCTCATAAGGCCTACAATAAAAGAGGATGTTATAAACCCTGACATATAACTACGTATGAGGTTATTTTGACCTTTTTTCATCAATTTCTAATACAGAAAAACAAATCTCAAACCAGAAGACGATGTACAATATAGAACATCGCAGCAGGGTATGCCAACCCATCATCTCAAGTTCAAATACCACTGAAAGAAAACAAATTTCAAAACCGGAAGAGGATGTACAATATAGATCATTAAGGCAGGGCATGTCAACTATTGATCTCAAGTTCAAATCCCACTGAAGGTAAGGGAATCGCATCAATTTGAAATGAAATCTTTAACATACGGATAGGGCCATTGGGATAAAATAGTTTGCAAATAGATCATAATCACAAGTGACATGGCTATTATATCAACCCGGCGACCTGTACCCCAAAGGCAGCTTCTTCTGGATAAACAAAAATTTTGGTGCAAGTGTTACCTTACAAATGATGTAAGTCTCACATAGCACTAGCTTTATCTTCCAAACCCACCCAAGATATTGAAAAACAGGAACACAATAACACAGTATGTTTACTCAAAAATCAAATTATGCTAAAAATACCTTGAAAGTTTTGGGCGTCGAAGCCCTCAGAGAAGGACGGAGACATTGCTGAAAGCCGCTAAGTGTTTTCCCTCATAGAGCTTGTAATCCTCCACGATAGTTAGACCCTAACCCTGACGTATTCGCGAAGCTGATTCTTTGTCAATGTTGACCCTTCAAAACGCAGATCTACGCCTCTGGTAGAGTAAAATTGTGCAGAAAATAAGAGGGTAAGCTGCAGAAATTAACAGAATGGAGAAAAAAATTGAATCGAGATAGAGAAGCGAATGACTGGAAAAATTGGATGTCTTTCGGGAATAGCAAGGGTTTTGCAGGCTCGGTCCAACGGCTATCCGAGCCTGTGTTATGCCGAGGCTCTACTCAAAATATAACAAACACGCGAACTGCCACCGTTAAGGTTGGCTGCTAGGACTTCGAAAGTATTAATATGAAGTCTAGGGGTGAGATTTGCAACTATATAATAAGAAGAAGTCAAAGAAGACGTGATGACTTTGATTCATAAGCGTTTATAGTAACCAAATTTATAGATGTGGGCATTCATTAATATTTTTTTTTTTTTTTATTTTGTAAATTTGGTAAAGTATATATATGTGATAAAATTTTAAAATATAATTTTATGTAAAAATGAGGAAAATTAGTTACGTTAACTATATAATGGTATTTGTCTATTGAGGGGGTAAAGTTTTTTGGATGGTAAAAGATTATCTTAATTTAGTTAAATTTGGAATCCAAAGTGTTTGAATCTTGTTGTTTATGGTGGAAATGAAATCAGCACTCTCAAAAACTCATATAAAATTTTAGAATCCAAATTGCTTGATTCTTTGTTTTTTTATGATAGATTCCAAAGTGTAAACATTTCCAAAAAAAAAATTGTTATGTGAATTCTACGGAAAGACTTTTCATAACTTTATACCCAGTGGGATTCTAGCAAACTCAACCAACTTGATAATTAATTATTTAAACATTTATTTTTAATTAAGTCAATATACATTTTTATTTTGGTAAGAGAATGGTGAGTCTCAAAATAAACACTGAGATGCATTTAATAGTCAAGTTTATTTTAATCCTTACTAGATAATAATTTGGTTGTTAATTACAGGTTTAAAGATATATGTATGGTTGGGCTATGACAAATGTATGGTTGATAAATGGCGATCTACTTCACACCATTACAATGTTTTAATTATAACAATTTTTAAATATATATATATATATATATATATATATATATATTTGTAAAATGAGTAGAAAATATATTATTTAAGTGTATTAAGCATAATACATAGTAGACTTGTCAAATACAAGTACCCAAATAAAAATGGTAATCTAGTAAGTCGGCGTTCACACTTGAACCTCTAATGAGCTCCAAAAAAATGGCATTTCTCCAAAAATCTCAACATAATGCTAGAATATAACTATTTATAAAGTTTCCATGATCCACTTTATTAATAGTCATTCAGAGTGATCACAAAAGCATTTATGATATCTCAAAAACAATAAGAAAATTTTAGATAGACTTCAAAAGATGGGCAACTAATAGTAATACCAAAGTATAATCAAAACAGGTGCCACCTTTGACTTCTTTGAGAAAGAGTGTACTAGGCATCTTATGTCGATTGCAAATTCCGTGCATCTAATAGGCATAGAACAAAGACAATTGTTGGCTTTCCTCCATGCACATCGGATGCCAAAATCTGCAATAAACATAAGCTCAAGCAAGTGTACCTAGGTCTTTTGTCAAGCTTGACTTTGACAATGCATTAGCAAGCACCTTCAATTCCCTAAAGACATGATTCAACATAATAGAAGTAAAGACAAAGTGACATATTTGATTTGTTATGTTAATGTTTGTAACATGATGTCATCAACCACCTACCTTTCTTTCATCCCTTTGATGACAAAGGAGGAATTCCTAAAAACCTGCAAGTGTATAATGTGCTTCAAAAGTGATAGTTTAATAATACTTGGAGTTTGACATGCCAACTTGATTAGTCTTTCCATTTTTCAAGTTTGGACAAAACTCTATATAATGTTTTTCATGTAAGTACCCACCAATGCCACACATGGAATTATCATTCTAGCATGCAGCATCAGAAAAACCCGAAGGCGAGGACTTATCCACCATTAGATCATCGGTTACCCTCCTCTTTGGAACGTTTCCTTATGAAAGGAAATATTGTGCCACTCCAATATGCAAATATAGGAGGAAGTATCTTCAAATAGATTGGAGTTTTGTGCAAGTGAATGCCCCTTAAATTTAGAAAGGAATGGCTTAATAATTTTTCAGTTCAATATTATCAAACCAATGGGCTAAACCTTCCTCCAGAATACTGTAGTTCCACACATTATCTTTACCAAGACACCTGCTTGTGTCTTTCCAAACCTGCTAAGAGAACTAACAACTACATAAAAGATGAGAAATAGATGCCTATGCATTTCTATACAAATAGCAAACTCCATGATTGAGTTTGTTCTTCTTTTGAAGAAAATCATAGGTGGAAATCCAATCCATCGATGCAAGCCACATGATTTTTTTATGTTTTTTTGGTGCTCAAATCCTCCAAATCCTAGCCCACCACCATTGTGGCTCTATATCTTCTAAGGCAATAGCTACTTCATAACTCAACTTCACGGTGCATTGACCACATTACTTATTCTAGTTCCAAAACAAATGATCATTATTCTCCCCCAAATAGATATGCCCCTTAGAAAGCATTGCAATATATCTCTTCCAATGTAACTCATGTGCATCAATTGGCCTTACTTGGTCACCAAACATCCATATATAGTGCCACAAATCATATTGCTTTGTAAGTGTTATTTGATTTAAGATATCTATCCCCTATCTTTGAGTGTTTGAACCACCTCCTCCCATAGAAAAATTGTCTGATCACATTCCATTATAGTGTCTCCCCTAAACATACATGTGAATCGTCTCCTACTTTCCAAGCAAGATGTGCACCTATGACTAAGAAAGCCAACATCAGTGTTTTCTACTAGTTTGAACTATGGACAAAACCAAGAAATCTAATCTAGTCATCAATTGTTATGGGAGCCAAATATTTCTCAATAATGATCCATTTCCATAACCCATATTTGGGTTATGGAAATGGGTCATTATTGAGAAATATTTGGCTCCCACGAGAATATTTGGACATTGAATTTCTTTTGGGAGGTTGATAATGAATTTTTTAAAATGTTATGTCTCAACTCCATTAACACAAAAGGATTACACATCTCCTTAATATTAATCTAGCAATTTATAGAAAGCATCTCTCAACACAATTAACTTTTGAAACTTGGTCCTGTGTAGAAAGTAAGAGAGCATATTCACACATCAATCACCCAATTAAATTTACTTATTATAAAAACATTTGAAATTTAATATTTTGATATTTGAAATTATGATATATATATAATTATAGTTTAAGCATTTTATGAAGAAAAAAAAAATGGTACATTAAAAATAATGAGAAGATAAAATTTTGGTAAGAATCATTTTACATTGGTAAATTTGCAAATGTCAAATATTAATATTATTCTGTCAAGAGGCACTTTACAACCCAGTAGGGGGAGATGTTATTGTGGAGCATTAGATGAGATGTTGGGGGATATATTGTGGTGGAGTGTTAGATGAGATGGTGTACTAAAGAGTTAAATCAAAAAATAACAATAATAAAACATAATGTCGACCAAATTAAAAAAAATAATAAAAATAATAAGTTTAATTCCATTGTTATATTGCAATTTTTTTTTATTAATAAAATTTGAATTAGTTTTTGGAAAAAATCCATTACACATTTAAAAAAAGGATGATTAATATTCATGACCATACTATTCCATAACTTCATATTTAAATTTAGTATGTTTAAAGTTAGTCAATATCCATATAAAGACTTAAGATAAACTCTCTTTCTAAACTTTCTATATAAAACATGTTAAAATGTGTGTGTGTTATTTCAAAACTTTATGTTTAAATTTAGTTAATAAACATATAAGAACTTAATATATATTATTTCTGTATTCAGGCTTCTGTGATCCATAATGAATTAAGCAAAGCCTTTCGGTAGAAATCACATAAGAGAATTTTTGGCCAACGTGTTTCGAACCAACTAGTGTGGTTCATCAACAGGAGTAAATGAAGAGACAAACCATGGCAAAGGCTTAAATAGAGAGCAATGTAGAGACCAAAATTTCAAGTAATGACTATATTTGAACAATAATATTTAAATTATGATATTAATTTAGTAATATATTGAAAACAAATATTATTAAGTAATGGCTATATTAAACGGCTAATTTTTTAAAAACAATATTTAAGTTATGATATTAGTTTATTAATTTATTAAAAACAAATATTAATAAGTAATGGCTATATTAAACGACTAGTTTTTGAAAAATAATATTTAAATTAATTTATTAAAAAAAACCTAACAAGAATAAAACATATATATATCAAAGTCAAACTCCAAATAAAAAGGGAAGTCAAATAAAAAAGAGTCAAGACCCGAGACATGATCATTTAATAAATAAAAATAATTAATGGAAAATAAATAAAATAAAACAAAAATATACACAACTCAAAAGAAATATATATATATATATATATATATATATATATATTCAAAGAAAAATAATCAATAAATAAAACAAGGTCAACAATAAAATATGGGGCTGAGCCCCATTAAACAAATAACAAAAATACTAAAAGGAGATAAAAACGAATAAGATGATAAAATACCTAAGAAAACACGAAGGGTCAAGAAAATAAACTCTAATGAAGAATAAATCAACAACAAATACTATAAAAATGACACCAATACCTACATAGATAAACAAACAAACAAAATAAATCCAAAAAAAAAAACCTAAAAAACTAGAAGGACAAGACAGGGACCCAACTTCTACTAATATTCCAATCATTGTCTCTATTCAAATTATTGGGTCTTTTTTCAATTTCTAGAGCCTCCCTCAATTTACAATGATGGAAATGACTAACCCTAGCAACAACTTGGGTCTCCTCAATGCAGATGTGATGCTTAGTGACGTTTGGTAAGTCTCTAATACCATATTCAATGTCACAGATGATATTGTCAACCCGGATCTTTCTAGGAGCAAGAGAAAAATTTAAACCATTCTCAAAAAGACTAAAGACAGGGGGGTCAAAAGAAGCATCCTAAGGAAGCATATGGTGGCTTCAAGCTTTAGGCCTTTAAATACCATCCGAAGCTCCCTTAGATCTGTAAAACACCCAGTGGACCCCAAGAATATAAAGGGTGTTTACATTATCCCATGCTCTTGTGGGACTCCCTACATTGGTGAGACTGGTCGCTCAACTAATCAATTAATCAAAGGATTCATGAGCATGTCGCTGACATCAAGCATGGCATGACCCACTCCTCTGCTTTGGCAGAGCATGCATCACATATGCATTGAGGAGGCCCAAGTCGTTGCTAGGGCTAGTCATTTCCATCATCATAAATTGAGGGAGGCCCTAGAAATTGAAAAAAGACCCAATAATTTGAATAGAGACGATGGTTGGACTATTAGTAGAAGTTGGGTCCCTGCCTTGCCCTCCTAGTTTTTCTTTTTGGGATTTATTTTCTTTGTTTGTTTATCTATGTAGGTCTTGGTGTCATTTTTATAGTATTTGTTGTTTATTTATTCTTCATTAGAGCTTCTTTTCTTGACCCTTCGTGTTTTCATAAGTATTTTATCATCTTATTCGTTTTAAACTCCTTTTAGTATTTTTATCATTTGTTTAATGGGCCTCAACCCCATATTTTATTGTTGACCCTATTTTATTTATTGATTACTTTTCTTATATATATATATATATATATATATATAGATAGATATATATAGACTTGTGTATATTTTTGTTTTATTTTATTTATTTTCCATTAATTATTTTTATTTATTAAATGATCTTGTCTCGATTAGGGCCTTGACTCCTTTTTATAATTTTTGACTTCCCTCCTTGTTTGGAGTTTGACTTTGATTTTTTTTTATTCTTGTTAGTTTTTTTTTAAATAAATTAATTTAAATATTATTTTTCAAAAACTAGTCATTACTTATTAATATTTGTTTTTAATAAACTAATAAACTAATATCATAATTATTTGATTTTAATAAATTAATTTAAATATTATTTTTCAAAAATTAGTCGTTTAATATAGCCGCTACTTATTAATATTTGTTTTTAATAAATTAATATCATAATTTAATTATTATTGTTCAAATATAGTTGTTACTTGAAATTTTAGTCTCTACATTGCTCTCTATTTAAGCCTTTGCCATGGTCTGCCTCTTCATCTTGGTCCTAATGATGAACCACACTTGTTGGTTCAAAATGCGTCAGCCAAAAATTTCTCTTATGTGATTTCTACCAAAAGACTTTGCTTAATATATATAATTTGTTAGACACCTAATCCTCGAGGATTGAGTAAATAACTTATAGATATATATATATATATATATATGAACAATTAGAATAGAAACTGACTTTAGAAGATGAAACCCAAGGGTCGCTCTTGTATGTTATATAAGTTTGTTCTCATTAATGCAATAACAATTCAAATTTGGGAGTTATCTCCTTGGCCTAATATAGTATCAGAGCCAAACTTAGGAATTTCTACCCCACTTAGAGTAACTCCTCTGTCGATTCTCTACTATCTCTGCCATTTTTTCATGCCCATCTCCTCCCTTTATCTACTTGTCTACAACCTGATAGGGCACCACTTTATCGTGTTGCACTAGTGGCGAATATACTTATAAAACACATGGCAAGTCCATACATGTTGTTGTGCATCAGATATACTTATGTCCACAAATCCATCATGACCTAAGTGTTGGGTCTTCAACTCTATATCATAAGGTTGACCAAGAACACCCTCTCATCCTTCACACCCATCTGATGTTTGGTGCCACCAAGTCTATGTCCTAGAAAGAGTGTGCTTTGTTTTCACTCGGTCTTCAAGGGGATGACAATGGGAATTGTTGAGAGCAACGGTGATGTGTGGAGAGATGTATAGACTACACAAGATGTTTATGGCCACGAAGTTATTTTCTCCTTGTAAGCCTCACATTGTTATTTCTAGTGGAGAGTTTTCCATCCTCCTTTATCCACTAGTGTTACACTGTATTTTGTCATGCCTCCTATACTTCCCTGTGACATACCCCGAAGTGCCTGAAAAATGATCATTATACAATATACTCATCCATGTATACAACTCAGATCCCTCCTAAGACTTTGATTGGAAAATGCCTTGAGCTTTCCTTGAAGAAATAGCTCTTAAAACCCTAAAATGAGAGTCATCGCTCTTATGAGGCTTAAAACAACGATGGTCGCTTGTTGCACTGTACTTGACCAGCGATGGAATCGCTCTATTCCCTTGCATACCCGCGATGATCCCAAAAAGGTAATTTTCCCAAAGAGGATGAGAAGCTTTGTGATCTAGAAGCTTCCAGAGTGGCGAGCTGGAGGTTGTTTCGCATAGATGAGGTCGAATCCTCTCAACTTGGCCTCTTTGTCTTATCCCTATGAGCTACCTCCTTGAGATGAGGGCAGAACCCTATCTTTGGAGAGGTCCTAACTCCCTTTCCCGACCTATAAATTCATCCTCTCCGATTCCCAAATGGTTGGTCTATGTCTATTTGCACCCTTATGTTCAGATTGTGCCTAAAGGCTATTCATTTGACTTGGGGAAGGAGTGCTTGGAGAGTTCTTGGCTTGGACTTGGATTACCACTGAAGGAGAGCCTATCAACATCAAGGCTTTAGTTTTAATCTTCCCCTTATTTTCTAATGATATATAATTATTGGTTCATCTTTCCAAAATGTATATGTTCATGTATCATTTACCTTGACATTCCTTGATCAATTAAGTAGGTTGCTATTGGATTTGTTATTTGTTTTGGTATGTCTTGTTGTGTCTTGATCACTTGTTCAGGTGCATAAACATTGAGAGAAGCAGGAACAAGCTCGTGACACAAGCGGTTCAGGATCCTCAACAAAGGAAATTGGAATAGCATCAGAACAAGGTAGGCCATCTCCTTTGTTCTTCTTTCCAATTGTAATTTAGGAAGATGCCTAGTTGATTTTCACTCATTGAGCTAGAGGGATCGTCTTTGTCCGTAGAGAGGATTAACCTTGACAACAAAATGGTGACTCCACTAGGGAGCCTATGATCCTTTCCTTCTAATTCTTCACCTTGTCTTTTGACGAATTTGATCAACCATTCATTCCTGGACTTCATTGCTTGTCTGTAGTCAATATCCCTTTCTGGTAAATGCTTGAAGGTTGTTGATTTGAGCTATTCTTGAAGTTTTTGTATTTTTTCTTTGTTTTTCTCATCCATCGCATTTTTAACCCTGAAACTCTTGATGATATCGTGGATTTGTTGATTACAATAGCGATGATCATTGATTTTCTCTTAACAAGTGCGATGATTGTAGAATTTAAAGAAATTTAGGGTTTGTCTTCTTGTTTTCAGTTCTTTTTGCCTTCTCCTGATGATTTACCAGTGTGATCTTAGTTGACTCTTTTATTTTAGATATCATTTTTGGGATTCAACTGCATTAAGTAAGTCATTCATCTATGACCATTTCCATGAGAGGTAGTCATAACTGACTAATTTCTCATGATTTTTTAATAGTCCACTCAGCACTCATTGCATCGGGTGATGTTCACAGGGGTGAAGAAGTGGGATTGAAACTAGTGAAATGAATCACATAGCGTCAATCATCACTTCCGAGGCTTGCACCCGGTAACCAGGACTTCCTGAGAGGTCACCCATCCCATATCACCTTTGGGTCAAGCGCGTTTAATTGTGGAGTTTTCTCCACAATCAAGCCCACTTAGCTTGCTACCCCATTTGCAAAACCTTAGCAAGTATTGTGCCTCATGAACCATTCAAGTAGAGTTCCCTTCACTCTTTTGAATTAAGTATTGGGGGTTTTGCAGTGCATTATATTGGATATCACTTTTGGGATTCAACTGCGTTAAGTAAGTCATTCATCTATGACCATTTCCAAAAATGATTTCTAATATAATGCACTGTGAAAACCCTCAATACTTAATTCAAAAGAGTGAAGGGAACTCTACTTGAAGGGTTCATGAGGCACAATACTTGCTAAGGTTTTGAAAATGGGGTAGCAAGCTAAGTGGGCTTGATTTTGGGGAAAACTCCACAGTTGAGCGCACTTGAGCCAGAGTGATCTGGGATGGGCAACCTCCTAGGAAGTCTTGGTTACCGGGTGCAAGCTCCGAAAGTGATGATTGACGCTATGTGATTCATTTCACTAGTTTCAATCCCACTTCTTCAACCTTGTGAGCATCACTTGATGCAATGAGTGCTAAGTGGACTATTCAAAAATCATGAGAAATTAGTCAGTTACGACTACCTCTCATGGAAATAGTCATATATGAATGACTTACTTAACACAGTTGAATCCCAAAAATGATATCTAATATAATGCACTGCGAAAACCCCCAATACTTGACTCTTTTATTGTGTGATTGCAATCACCTTTTAACTTGGTTTGAGTATGTTTGAAGTTTGATTATCCTTTTAGGGTTTCTAGGTCTTCTAGGTCATCTTTCCTCCACCCATTGGTCTAATGTTGTGTGATTGCAATCGCCTTTTAACTTGGTTTGAGTATGTTTGAAGTTTGATTAGCCTTTTAGGGTTTCTAGGTCTCCTAGGTCATCCTTCCTCCGCCCATTGGTCTTCTCATTAGAGATCAATTACTTTTGTTAAAGAGTCTTTTGTGTGTTTGGACATCCTTTACAAATTACTTTGGTTCTTGTGTCTTAAGTTGTTTTCACTAGTGTCGGATTGAGTAGATACTATGGAAGTCACTTAAGTTATGTTTGACAAACAATAGATTACAAATTGATTGTCTCATTTGAATCGAAAGGAAGTGTTTGCTTTAAGTTTGTGTTTTCGAAAAGCGAAAGCGAAAGTGTTTATCTTTTCATAGTTTTCAAAGCATTTCTCGTTGCATTCAAATCATTAATGTGAAAGAGATTTTCATGTTTATTGGCTTGCTTACATTCTCTTTTACTTTTTTGCACTAGATTGCATTGATTGCACTTAAGTGAAAAAAAGAAAAAGAAAAAGAAACATCATTATATCTTAAGGTAGTGTGCTTTAAGGTTTTTGTTTTGGCATTGCATTTGCTTATGATATGAAAGATTAGATTTCATGTTTTGCATTTAGCATTTGAAAATTGTCGTTGGTACATTTTTGCTTGTTTGATGCATGATTTGGGTGATCTTCTTATCTACATAGATAGCTTTCATCGAATTGAAGGATTTCATTTCATCATTTAGTTGCATTTTAGGAATACGTAACATTATTAAGGCCTTGAAATCGAAACATAATTCCAAGATCAACTTTAAAATCTATTAACTAATCTAAGAAGCATTTGAAACATTAACATTCATACTTAGTGGTCTAGGCTAGAGATGTGTTCTAGTGTCTGTAAAACTTAGCAACTGTCGTTTGCTTTGGCATTAGACAGTGCTAGCACGGACTTGTGCTCCCCGTACTGCCACGTATATAAAGGGATGCCCTCATAGGTTGCAAACCTTTATCCATAGGAAGTCGAGTTTGCCGCCCTGTAAACATGATACACTGAATACAACATTCAGGGAGATTGCCTACACGTACATCAAGTCCTTGGTAAATTTATTTGCTGAGGTGTATATTGTAGTTCACGGTTACTTGGTACTCATTTTGCCTAGAGTTACCTGAGTGGTCATTTCGATCTTTTCTGACTCTTTAAATTTGAAAAGATCATCGAGCACTTGTCCTTTCAAGCTCGCTAAACCATTGAAAGTGACTAGAGTCACCTTTTTCGTCCTTTTCTCGACTCTTAAAAGGTGAAAAGGCAAAGTTTTGTTTCTAAAAATAATTGCCCACGATAAACATGTCGAACCCAAGCAGTTGCTTCTTGGACCAATATTGAGTAATTCCCTGTTAATTTCAAGATTGTTAAAAATCCCTCAACAAATCTCCTTTCCTTTTTTTCTTTTGAGAGAAATTCATCATGGTTGAACCATTGAGTTCATCTCATAGTTCCCCTTCATTATCAGATATTGAAGGGTCCTCCCAAGGAGTTCATCCGGAGCTTCCTTAGTCACTTAAAGATCAAGGTTTTGAACTTGGGATTGTTCCAAGTATCCAACCTCTATCTTCTCGACCACCTTCATCGAATTCCCGGTCACCTTAAGAATCTAATCCTGATACCTCTGATAATCCTATACAGACCCCTGAGAGTCCACAGACCCCTGAGAGTTTGTAGAGGCTTGTTATCTATTTGTCGAATCCATTATTCGATTTTGTTGTGATATCTCCTCGGCGTCCTTACAGTCCTTACGATGGGCATGGTATCCCTTTAGAGTTATCCCCTTACACATCTCGGGTTCCTCGTCACCAGTTGTTTCCATCTGTGGAGTCAGAAGGTGAAATCCCAACCTCTTCTCTGGGTAATTTAGAAGTTTCTACTACCCATACTCCTCATATTGATGATGAACAAGGATATGAATTTCCTCTAGAAGGTTTTCCATTTGTAGGAAGAGTCCCATCTCTCACTCTTCCTGAAACTAGTGGACCCATGTTGCCACTTGGTTATACAACCTTAGCTCAGTTAGTTTCGGGTACTCCTAGTGCTTCATCATTGTATCAAAATCCCATTTGGTCTTCAAATGCTATGCCTACATCCGATCTGTTCATTCCAAATGTGACCTCTTGGACTTTTGTACAAACTATTTTCACATCAGTTCTGATTCAACCTACGATTCTGTCGCAGCCTGTCTCGTCATTTCAACTGACCCTTCTAGTACAACCGACTGTTTCAGGTCAAGTTTCAGTTAGTTCTTCTACCCCTTTGTCAAGTGGACAGAATGTGCCACCACCTGGGGGGAAAGATCCAAATACTCCTCTTATGTTAGGTGAAACTAATGTGAGTGGATTACAAACTCACATGGTTGGAGTTAATCAACCTTATTATGGTGGTATTCCTAACCCTATTGGTCCATCCGGGTCAGGTAACATCCAATATCAGCAGCCTTATATGGCTCAGTTTCCACTCCAACAGGCTTATGTCCCATATGGTTCGCAAGCCTTGGTTAATCCGTCTTACATTCCTCAAGCAGGAGCTTATGTCCAACCTGGTCAATCCGCTATTCCTGGTGGATATGGTTAGATTCAATTCGAAAATTATCAATACCCACAGGGTATATCCAAAGGAGCTGTCTAGCAGCCCTTGCAGCAGTAAGGACAACCTTTGTAGCAACAAGGGCAACCTTTGCAGCAACAAGGACAACCTTTGCAGCAACAAGGGCAACCTTTGCAGCAGCAAGGACAACCTTTGCAGTAGCAAGGGAAACCTGTGCAACATCAAGGGAAAACATTGTAGCAGCAGGGCCAACCTTTGTCGCAATCTCAGCAGCCTTTGTAGCCGCAAACTCAGTAGTCTACTCAACCTTTGTATTCGCAAGGCCATCCATTGTAGTAGCAAGGTCAACCTTTACAACAACAAAGTCAACCTTTGTAACAACAAGGTCAACCTCTGCAGCAAGATCAATATGTATATCCATAAGGTTAGTCTTTGCAAACACAATGTCAACCGTTGTAGCAGCAAGGTCAATCTCCTTATGTCCAGGGTCAACGGGTTCAACAACCTTATAACCCATATGCAGCTTACCATGCTTATCAACGGCCAATGGCAGGTCAATATCAAACCTACCCTGGATAAAATCCACCTTATGGTCAGGTGTGGGTCAGGGTAACCCTCAGTGGGGGCAAAATCAAATCTCGTATGGGCAAAATCCTCCACTGTGGGGGAAAATTCCTTACCAGGAAGGTTGGAACCCGTAGTTTGGGTCTCCTCAAAGGCC
This sequence comes from Pinus tabuliformis, assembly GCA_031772625.1. NCBI lineage: Eukaryota > Viridiplantae > Streptophyta > Pinopsida > Pinales > Pinaceae > Pinus > Pinus tabuliformis. The sequence continues at coordinate 804,775,151 of CM062810.1, forward strand.
CTATATGTCGTTCAACACACAATTTCCTTTCTTGGCTACATTGGAGTTGCCTAATGCCTCGAGGCTCATGAATGATCCTATTCTTCATTCACCTTTCTAGCCTACAGTTCCAACTAAAATTCCAAGCGATTGCTTAAAATTTGAAGGAAAGTCTAAGGAGGACCCACAAGCCCATGTGATGTCATATCACCAATGGTTCTCCTCCAATTCGTATGTCAATGATTCTATCTGTCTTCGCCTCTTTCAGAGAACCCTCACAGGTGCTACCGCAAAATGGTATATCAAGTTGTCTCGAGGTGCCTATGTTGACTTCAACTCTCTAGCTATGGCCTTCCTCACCCACTTCCAATTTCCAGTTCAGCATGAAACTGACACTCATTTTCCCACATCCCTTAAGAAAGACATTGCGACCCACATTTCCGATCATATCCATGAATGGAAACGTCGGTGTCGCCTCATCAAGTTTGAGATTGATGATGAGTTGTTGACTGTATGGTTCACAAAATCATTCATTAACAAGATTGCTAAGGATATAACAATGGGTGGATGTGTTACGGAAGAGAAAGCTATCGCTTGTGCCCAATATTTAGACTTAGTCTATTCACAATCTAGCACGTTGTATGATATGTTGCCTAATGCTCCGAGACCATCTTCGGATCTGACAGCATCAAAGTCTCCCAATGTACCACCTGTTGATGGTGTGATTGGTTCCGTGTCTTAGACTTCCATGAAAGCTTCTTCAAATCATAAATCTATTTCAAACACTGGTTCCAATAATCCTTCAAAAAATTCATCCAGTCCTGGTAAAACCTCTGAGGTACATGTTGTTCAGTCTACCGCAGTAGATAAGGCCTCTAAAGGTAAGAAAAAGGGCAAATCCAAAGCCAAATCCGATGCCCCAAAACAGGATCCACCAAAATCATCTACTGATGATTCTTCTAAGAGAAAGCCAAAATATCCTTGCCTCATCTGTGAGGAAGATCATTACACCAAGGATTGTCCTCGACATTCTGAAGTTAACCGCTTGTTGAAAGGGACTTCGGCTATTTTAAAAGAACCTTTTCCATCTCAGCAGACGCAGTTGGTAGACCTATTTCGATTGCTACTCGAACAAAGGACTATCAAACCATGCATAAGCATACAGTGGAGAAAGAAGTCATCAATATACCTTCTACTTCCACTCTGTTCAGTTTTGGTCCACTCCATATTGAGCACCCTAACAGTGAATCTGTAATCCAACCACCTCCCAAGGGTGTACTTCGGAAATCATCTTATAATCTGAATGCTAGAGCTACACAACACTACAATATTGTTGAGGATTTAGCTCAAGCACCTTCAGCGATGTCTGCCTTGGAGGTTCTTCAAACCTGTCCAATGCAGCGGAAGTCACTGTTGTCTACTATAGGTGTTATTGATCCTTCCGATTCGAGTCTGATTACCTTTGATCTTGAAAACCACATTCCTCATCTTCCTCATCAGATTGCTTTTCTAATACAGGTTCTTATCAAAGGAAAGACGATCCATCAGACTGTTATTGATGAAGGTGCTTCTACCTACATCATGTATGTTTCGTGTTGGAAGGCCATTGGCTCTCCTTCTCTTAACTAGTCCCCGAACACTTTGGAGGCCTTTGATGGTAGAGGCTCACGTCCATATGGTATTCTCATGAACTTGTTGATTACATTGGAAGGAAAGACCGTTGAATTAGAAGTAGAAGTTGTAGATGTGAATCTCAACTACAACCTTCTTCTCGGGTGAAGCTAGACCCACGCTATGTTTTGTGTGGTTTCTTCTTTGTTCCGGGTGCTTCGTTTTCCTCATGAAGGAAAAATTGTCACCATTGACCAACTATCTTTCTTCTCTTCTGGTTCATCGAATGACAACATCCCTTACGTGGGAAATACTGAGATTCCTTATGAGAGTGTGGGGGCAAGTCTATTGAAAGACTCTGCTTTAATGGGTACTTTTACTCTCCCACCTCCGAATGTTTATTCAATCAATATGATCTCGGTTTCTACGAATCCTTGGATTATTCCTACTCCAGATCAAATTGATTCATTTGGTGATTCTATGCCTTTAAGTCCATTGGAGCAAAATTATCAAGAAATTGTCTTAGCTTCGATGACCACTTCAGAAAGTCATATTGTTTTCGATATGAACCTGGACACTTATGTGCCACCCCTTGGCTTGGTTCTTGGGATTCTCCAGATCCTTTGAACGAGACATCCCCCACCGACGAGAGTATCATTGAGGTCATGTCTCTGGACGAAACTCCTTGGAACAATCTCCATCATCTTTCTTCCTTTCTTCCCAGTCTTAGTGAGATGCCTTCGTGTCTTGAAGCGTTTGTTTCTCATTACCCAATATCTCCACTTCAGACACCTGTCCTGGTGCTTGAAGTCCTGTCAGAGGGTAATGTGGAAAACATTACTGCAACCCTACCCATTGACATTTCTGTTCACCCTGAAATTGTCAAAATTTTTCAACTAGGGGCACCTTTTCCTCATCATGAGATTAAGTTTTTCCTGCCTCCTCTCACGATATTTTTTCACCGAGTCTCTACCGTTTTCCCTTTATCGCAATGGGGTTTTCATCTTATGACTCGTAACCCTCACTCGCCTGAGGGGCATGGGGGCATATCCTTTTATGAATTTTACTCTATTGTTTGGCTAAATCGATGCTTACACATCATGTTAATGGTGAAACTTCGGTTTCATTCTTTGTTGATTGAGAACCCGATTCCGAAAAAGGGCTCCATCTGAACTTTTTATGCGTGAAATTCATGTGACTTTTGTACATTAGTGTGTCAATTCATTAGTGTGTGTTTTGAGTTTTGGTGTGTTTGTTTGCTTTGCAGACATGTGTTTTTCTGCTTACCCTATGTTCCACTCGGTTTGCAGATGTCGTCAAGTCATTACATTGGTTTTGCTGATGGTGCTTGTCATAGCACACGAAACCTGTCTTCTGCAACATGGGTACTCTATGACCCTAATGGTGAGCTGATTAACTTACAAGGTATATGCCTTGGTCAAACAACCAATAATATTGTTGAATACAGTGCAGTTATTGAACTCTTGTCAGAAGCAGTTGCTCTTGGCATTAGGGATTTAGTTGTCAAGTTGGATTCACAACTCATTGTGTTACAATTAAACAATCATTACTCAGTAAGAAATCCAAAAATATTGTGTATGTATCTATGTGTTAGATTACTAGAAAGAAATTTTGATTTCATCACATATCAACATATTCCACGTAATTTAAATACATTAACAGATGCATTAGCAAATTTTGTTCTTGATAGGCATTTGCGTCATTTATAAAACTGATCATATTATGGACACATAAGTAGAAAATAAAACATGCATATATATATATATATATATATATATATATATATATATATATATATATATATATCGCGTTTGTTAGAGTGTTTACATCAAGATATCAAAAAATAGAGTGTTCTGGGACACTTGGCTTTCAAAGCCTACAAAATGTGTAAAAGAACTAGAAAGGCTATCAGCCTGCACAGTGCTCATGATAGCACGAGACCGCTCTGATCACTCGGCCTAATAGCCAACATAGTCTCGCAGATACTCCCACTGTGTGTCTCTGCCAATGCAGTGGAACATCATCAATAGTGGCATACTCTAGGACTCCTCGAGTTATCGCCTCCAGGTTGCACTCCATCTCAGCTAAGGGGTTTTCCCCTTCTTCATAGTCTGTGCCCACTATCTAATGAGAAACTCGACGTGCTATTGGTGACATGCTAGGCAATCTCTTTGGTCCCACATATGCACATTTATTACAAGTAGATTCTCAATTCACACTTTTATAAAAAATCATAAAACTTGAAAAAATCCAAAAAACAAGTTTTTACCTGCATCAGTTCATTGTTCCCCTAGTGACAGAGGTAGATTTGGATCCCACCTGAAATCCATGCCAGCATAAGCATATTCATCTACCACGAGTAGTTGACGTTCTAGTCAAGCAAAAAAATTTGGTGGGTAATGCATATGCATATGTTGACTCATTCCTCCTCGAGGCATGAGTTGACTCCATCTCACTAGTCTCGAATCTCAGGGGGCATGATCTAGTACCTTTGCCCACTGATACCAAAATAAGGGCACTCGCTCTAAGAAGAAGGTCATCAGTATCGAACCAAACCCAAATTGCTTTAGATGTCCATGCTTCCCCTTGGTCAGTTGTCTTTTCATATTTGCTAAAAGGCCTCTACATTAGTTAAATATGGTGGGAGTCAAACACGCAATAGCATACTGGAACTGGGATTTTGAAGCCTCATGCAAGGCTTGTGTGCCAGATACACGCGCCATAGTGAATAAGATCGTTCTCAAGACGAGGTTGTTGGTGATTTTTTCTATCTTCACCTTCCCTCCATTGGTCATTTCGGCACTTGGACAATGCCTTTGGACTAAAGTTCTTGTACTTTCACCTCTTGGGTAAGATCCAAAGAGTTGGATCGTTTCCCCTCATTGGGACAATCCTGTGATGAAGTAGATATCCATCTCCTCAAGTTCTAGTTCATGGCCTTTTATGATGAATATATCTCAATCTACATCCTGGAGACTAATCAAATAGGGCAACAACTCCATCTGGGTCCTTAACCCTATGGTCCTGAAGAACTTTAGCAACCCATAATTCCTTAGAGTGTTTATGCATTCAGGATTCTGAGCTACTTGGTGGTCTTCGACCTCATGGCCTCTTTCTTTCCATTCCAAAACCATGATCTCTTACAAAACATCATTTAACACCAATTAATGTTTTTTTCATGGATTAAAATCAAAGATTTTTTTCTTGAAAAGAGGGTTTTTCTTCCAAAAACTCTGCCTCGATGCCATCGCGCCTGTTTTTAAAAATAGAGTGATATCATCGCGCAAGCCTCTAGGCTTGAGGATGACCCACGATGATCGTCGACAACTTAAAAATTCAAAAACCTCCCTTATAGCATATAAGTTACCGTTTAAAATGCATAAAAAGGTGATAAAATGCAAGAGCAAGGATGGGCCTCTTACATGTTGCAAACGCTTTGCGAAATGGTATTCTAGATCTCCCATAACGGCCACCTAAAAATCGATAAAATTAGGGTACAAATGCACTTTTAGAGCTTACTATGGTAAAGTGGTAAAAAATAAAATTACTTTTGGTTATTTATAAGTTTTGCAAGTCATTTTTGTCAGTATTTTTATATTTTTTTCTCAATATCAGTGATGGGTGTGTTTCCTTGTGCAGTTACAGGTATCTTCGAGTGAACAATGATCATTATTGATTGATTCTTGCGATTTTTAGTTTATCTATTTTTCAGACTCACTAAATAAACAAAAAAGGAACCCCCCTGGAGTCATCTTTGAGCTCTTTTCTGACTCTCAAAAACTGAAAATATTGTCGAGTACTTGTCATTTTGAACTCGTTAAAGTAAATGAATTGAAGTCGCCTCAGTATACATTTACCCTTTTTTCAAGTTAAGATTGACTATTTACGAAAATGGTACACCTTGATCGACATGGTCAAGATGTTCTCTCGGATATTGTTTTCTACCTTTTCAGATTCGAGAGACAAATTACAAAAAGGGACATGACAAAGTTTTCATTTTCGTCTCTTTTTCAAACTCTCTAAATGTGAAAAAGATATTGAGTTATTCTTACGTCGGACTCATTAAAACTTTACGATGAAAGACTCGTCACCATGGTGAGACCAAGCTTCTCCATCATAGGGCTCGTAAAACTTACTAGGATGGATTTATTCAAAGAATGAACTTACATGACAAGCATATGCTATCCCCTTCAAGCTTGTGATAAAAATAATTGGGGTAATCGCTAGAATTAGCGGCGAAAAATGAAGATGAAACATCCTTTGTATAGGCAACATGTCGCTCTTGAACATGATACTCTTCTGCTCTCGTGTCAAGTTTGGGATATCCTCACTTAGTCACTTATCCTCTCGGGTTTGGGTGATCCATTTTTCCCTCCCATTTGACTATTCCATATTGTCATGATGACCTTTAGTCCTATGTCGAGTCAGATGCTGCCACACTCTAGAGTTGTGTCACAAGTGTTCAAGAGAAGTCCAGTTTGCAGTTATTTACCTATACAATGTTTAAGTCATTGTTACAGTATTGAAAATTATTCCACTTCCTGTCGACTTCAGCTCATTTTTCAGGAAGATGACTTAGAAACTCCCTTTCAGTACCTTAGAGCTGGCATGCCCTAATGGCCAGTTCTTCGCATCCAACGATAGGTCATCATCATTGGTTTTCTATCGGGTGATTCCACAAGCGTTTGACTTCAGCTTCATTATAACATTCACAAATTGTATTGTTGTACCTTAAGAGCCATTTTCATTATTGGTGGTTTCTCTTGTACCTGTTAACATTCCACATCATTGGCTCGTAATCAGGTGTTTTTCTGGCATGTTCGACTTCAACACATTTATTCGCATGTTAGGATTTGTACGTTGATCGGGTCGGGATGGAGCGCAAGACCCTGAGTCTTGTCTGTTATGACTCAAGCTGCATGGAGTTATATGTCATTCATGATTGTACACATGTTTCTACTATATGGATGGTTGTGACCATACCGTGGGACTTTATATTTATGATGATCCTTGTTATCTGGATGGTTGTGCCCATACCATGGATCTTTTCATATAGTCTTCATCATCCGGATGGCTGCGTCCATGCCGTAGATTCATGTCTTAATCTCATATATATATATATATATATATATATATATATATATATATATATATATATATATATATGCGTCCTTGATTTACAAGTCTCCTAACAGTGTGTGCCCTCCTCCTTGCAAGAGCTCGTAAAGCATATTAACCATCACTCCTCGTTTTGTCTTTATGCTTTAGGGGGCATCTGTTACACAAGATTTTGTCAAGCCTCCTGAACTTCCCTGTGACATACCCCGAAGTGACCGAAACATGACCATTATACAATATACTCATCCATGTATACAGCTTAGATCCCTCCTAAGACTTTGATTGGAAAATGCCTTGAGCTTTCCCTGAAGAAATAGCTCTTAAAACCCTAAAATGAGAGTCATCGCTCTTATGAGGCTTAAAACAACGATGGTCGCTTGTTGCATTGTACTTGACTAGCGATGGCATCGCTTTGTTCCCTTGCATACTCGCGATGATCCCAAAAAGGTAATTTTCCCAAAGAGGATGAGAAGCTTCATGATCTAGAAGCTTCCAGAGCGGCGAGCTGGAGGTTGTTTTGCATAGATGAGGTCGAATCCTCTCAACTTGGCCTCTTTATCTTATCCCTATGAGCTACCTCCTTGAGATGAGGGCCTAATCCTATCTTTGGAGAGGTCCTAACTCCCTTTCCCAGCCTATAAATTCATCCTCTCCCATTCCCAAATGGTTGGTCTATGTCTATTTGCACCCTTATGCTAAGATTGTGCCTAGATGCTATTCATTTGACTTGGGGAAGGAGTGCTTGGAGAGTTCTTGGCTTGGACTTGGATTACCACTCAAGGAGAGCCTATCAACATCAAGGGTTTGGTTGTAATCTTCCCTTTATTTCCTAATAATATACAATTGTTGGTTCATCTTCCCAAAATGTATATGTTCATCTATCATTTAGCTTGACATTCCTTGATCAGTTAAGTAGGTTGATATTGGATTTGCTATTTGTTTTGGTATGTATTGTTGTGTCTTGATCACTCGTGCAGGTGCATAAACACTGAGAGAAGCAGGAACAATCTCGTGACACAAGCGGTTCAGGATCCTCAACAAAGGAAATTGGAATAGCATCAAAATGAGGTAGGCCATCTCCTTCGCTCTTCTTTTCAATTGTAATCTAGGAAGATGTCTAGTTGATTGTCACTTCAGTTTCTAGACCCACTCATTGGGCTAGAGGGATCGTCTTTGTCCGTAGATAGGATTAACCTTGAAAAAAGCTAGGCTTCTATTGGAAACCTGGCAGAAAACACCTTCACTTTCTCCATATGTTGATTTGACTATTGTGATATGAACTCATGCCCAGATTGAAACCCTAAAATATGAAAAGGCTCTTTATTTTCTATTTAGGGCTCTAATGAAATCGTCTGTGTAGGAGGAGAGCTAAAGGCAGGGCTCAGTTTGGTTCGACATGAGTTATCTCAATTTTTTTCTTTTTTCTTCCACACCTTCATATTCAGGCTTACAATAGCAACATTTGAATTATTTAATTATATCTTTGTCCATTATTCTTGTTATGTGCTTACTTTTTTAAGTCCTTGGATTAGATTTGAGTTGGAAATCAAATTTGTGTATTCCCTAACCTATTTAATGAGATTATGATGTTTTTCTATGAGGTCTCTTATTCAAATCTTCTTGAGGACAAAGGTTTTCTTGTTAGCACTAGTTTTACATCTCAAGTTGCTATTGAGTGAGCCTTGCAGAAAGCCTGACATTCTCCATGTTCCTATAATTTTCTATGAAAGATACATTGTTTCATATCCATTGTTAGTTTAGTGCTCACTAACAATGATAACTACCAAGAGCAGTCTAGAAAGATCAGGGCCACCCTCATTCTTAATGACTTGTGGAAAGGCATTTGTGAAGGAGAGGATGATAAGCACTTGCGAAGCCCACGTCGGACAAAGAGCTAGCCATTTTGGAGAGCAAAGACAGTAATGCCTATGCCTTGATTGTTGCTTATGTAAGTGAATAGGTGAGTCATCATATAATTTCAATGACAAACTTTTATGATGCATTGAAGAATTTGAAAGATCTGTATGACTTACACTCATAATTGGGGTTGTTTAGTTGGTGGCCAAACTCTTCAATCTTGAGTTAAAAGGCATGACCCCTTAGCCCTAGCCTCTAAAATGATATACACCATGCATGATGTAGATGTCAATGGAGTTAAAATGGAAATTTCTGTTACAAAAAATTTCAAGGCCCTCTACCTTGGATACTCTCACTATCTTGAATCCCTACAAGCTAGTGTGCATCTCAAGGTCAATACTTTTGACACCCTGATGGAAAAGTTTGTACAATGAGAGAAAGACTTCAAGAAGGGGAAGACAACAAATTCAACCTTTGAAGAAGTAGTGTGTCTTTCTCAAAAACAGAAGATTCAATCATGTGATTCTCCTCAAAGAAGATGTAGTAGAAGAGGACGTGGAAGGAAAAATTTCAGAGGCAAGGGGGAAACACCATCAAGAAGAAAGATATGATCTTCACTACATGTGTTGCAACAGAGATGGACATGATGCATCTACATTCAAAAACCCCAAGGAGAGGATCAAACAATACCACAAATAAGACATAGGTAAAACACAAGATACAACAAAAGATAAAGCACTTGAATATGCTCATTACATTGTTTCTCATTACAATATCAGATTAATTTAAGATTCGTTTCATACTTATTTTATTCTTGGAAAGAGGCAAGGTTGCTTAATACAGGTGCAACCTACCATATGAATTTTCAGAAAGACTACTTGAAGACTGTAGTGACAATGTAGATGGAGCAATGTATTTTGCAGGCAAATCAAGTCTCAAACCATCTAGACTTGGCATCATCAGACTTAAAATGCTTGGACTTCCTAGTTTTCTTCTACATGTTGTACTCTACCTTCTAGAGCTACAGACAAATTTATTGTCCCTTGTTCACATTCGCTAGCAAGGGAACTCTATTCATATGGTTGATGGAAAAATAGAGATAAGTAAAGCATCTAAAAACACGGTTATCATGACCGAAGTAGAGGAGAAAAGATTGTTAAAGCTATCTGCTCGTGCACAGAACTTTGCATGCCTTTCATAGTACAATGAAGGTACATTGCCATCCATTCTTCTATGGCATGTAATATTTCGACATCTTAATGATGATAATATTCATCTGTTGAAAAGTAATGGTATTTTTGGTTTAGCAACTATTCCAAGGAAATTGAACCAATGTAAACTTGTATCCTAGGAAACATAACAAACATCCATTTCATTATTATACTTCTAAAACATGTAGAAAATTTACATTGATTCATTATGATTTTTGTGGCCTTATGCATGTTCCTTCTACAAATGTAAATAGATATATAATGATTTTTATTGATGATTACACTAGGATGTGTGGGGTATACTTGTTGAAAAGTAAATCAAAATCTTTTGAAACTTTCAGAAATTTTCATGCATGGATTGAGAATGCATAATCACATATTGGCTCCCTTCATATTGATAATGGAAAAGAATATACTTCAAATGAATTTGAAAACTGTCTTTGCCAACATGGGATTCAACATCAAACTATTTTTCCATACAATCCTCAACAAAATGGTGTAGCTTGAAGAATGAATAAGACTATTTTGAATATGGTTTGCTCCATGATGTTTCTCAAAAATGTAAAGTTGATATTTTGGGTTGATGCAACCTTATTTGTAGTGTATTTCATAAACAAATATCCATCTCATGTGATCAAAAGTTAGACTCCTTATGAAATGTGGTATGGCCACATTCCTTTGATAAGGCATCTCATGATCTTTGATTGCACCTGCTATGCATTGATCCCTAAGAAAAAAAGAAGTAAGCATGATGTAAGGAGTCAGAAATGCATCTTCTTGGGGTATTTATATACCACCAAGGAATATTGTCTTTATGGTGAGGTAAATAAGAAGGTTGTTTTTCTAGAGATGTGATTTTTCTTTAATCTTCCAGGACTGAAAACACTATTGAGTAGCAGTTTGATCATTTGGATAAATTCAATAATGCAAAAACTTATCATGAATTTGATAATGAGATTCCACATCTTGAGTGGGATCACCTACTTGGATAAACCTATGGAATCTCCTTTTGAATCATTGTCTCCCCTTCATGAAGCTCTAATCACTTCTTTAGATCAAGAAGACCCTTTCTGTGATGTGATTGAGAGGATTGAAAGGATAAATATTGTTGCAATCCCATCTTAATCAATAGAGAAATTTGGACCATCTTAGAAAGGTCCCCCAAAATGGCTCACAAAAACACTTGAAAGTGTTCATCAAGTTGAAAATATGGGAAATGAAAGTTCCACAAAAAAAATGGAAGTTAATTAGATGATTCTAATTCAGTTAATGATATGGATATTTCATATGATTTTGAATTGAATTTATCTACTAACTTTGAACCAACTTCCTTTAAATAAGTTGCTTCTCATGATGAATGGATAGAAGCAATGCAGAGACAGTATGATGATCTCATAAAGAATGGAACATGGAAGTTGATGGACCCTCCATCCATAACCAAACCAATTGGTTGCAAGTGTGTTTACAAGAACAAGTACAAATTAGATGGCTCACTTTGCAAAATGAGTTACACAAAAAGAAGGTGTTGATTATGAATATAACTTTTCCCCCACAACAAAATGGGCCATTATCCGAACACTATTTTCCTTGACATTCTAGAATGGATGGAAAGTTCATCAAATGGATGTGAAGATTGCTTTCTTAAACGGAGACTTGAAAGAAAATGTCTTCATGTCTCAATTGAATGGCTTTATTGAGAAGTGACAAGAATAGAAATATGCAAACTCATCAAATCTTTATATGGCCTAAAACAAGTACTGCAAGCTTGGTTGAAAAATGCTTGAGCATATTTTGATATTAAATTTTAAACACTTTTGTCTATCTTATGGTATATGCAAATTATTCGGTTGATAATAGGGAACAATGGAAACTAAATTACAACCATAAATAAAGAGTTGAAGAAAGGATTTGAGATGATATATTTGTCATTTGTGACACCTTCACTGCTACTCGGAGTTGAAGTGACCCAACATCTAAGGTATATATTCCTTTCTCAAAATAAGTACATTGACAAATTGTTAAACAAGTTAGGCATGGTTGAATGCAATTCTTTGTCTACTATTATGGAACAAAATCTAAATCTAACATATAAAGAAGGGAATGAATTTGAGAATGCAACTAAGTATAGATAGCTTGTGGTAAGTCTTATCTATCTCACCACTAACAAACCAAATATTTCATTTGTTGTTGGAATCCTTTCTAGATTCATACAAAAGTCTTGTGAAGAACATTGGTCTACTACAAAAAGAATTATAAAGTACTTGAAAACAACTCAAAACGTTGGAATCAAATGTTCAAAGGCAGATAACTTTAGCTTGATCGAATATTTTGATTTGAACTTTGGCGGAGATAAGGAAAATGGAATGTCTACTTCAGACTATCTTATGAGTATTGGATTAGGAGTTGTCTCCTAAAGGTCACAAAAATAGTTAGTTCCAACAAATTCCATGATAGAGGTGGAGTATGTGGCAACTATAAAGGATATTTTGTGGCTTAGAAAAATTCTTGAAGACTTGTGGTAGAAACAAGTGAACTCTACTCCCCTTCTAATTGACAATACTTTTACAATTAAGTTGTCTAAGAATCCCAAATTCCATGATCAAACCAAATATATCAACACAAAGTATTATTTGATTCAATATCATGTAGATTCCAAGACTATTCATCTAAGACATTGTTCCACAAGTGAGCGAATTGCAAACATCTTCATCAAAGCACTTGGAAGAGAAAATCTTGAAAAAATCAAAATGATGCTAGACACCTAATCCTCAGAGATTAGGTGAATAACTTATAAATATGTAAATAAAAGCAAATATGAACAATTATAATAGGACCTTGGAAGATGAAACCTAAGGGTCACTCTTGTATGTTATATAAGTCTATCCCCATTAATGTAATAGAAATTCAATTTCAAAAGATCTCTCCTTGGCCTGACATAATCAACTCTTTATATATATATATATATATATATATATATATATATATATATATATATATATATATATATATATATATATATATATATATATATATATATATATATATATATATATATATATATATCTATATATATATATATCACATTAAAAATATAGATATTTTTTTATAAAAAGAAAAATGTCATGCATGTGCATGTAGCTATATGTTTTATGAGGATTCTAATAGAAAAAAAATAAGAATATCTCTATACATATAAATGTGAAATTTATATATAATATAAATAGTATTAAAGAATCAACATAGCTTCATGGTAACTCCTGGTCTACTAAACTACGAGAGGGATCAAATCTCTCAATTTGCAAACCTTTCCTCAAATTTTGCATTCAAAAAAGGGTTTGCACTTTGAGAGATTTGATCCCTCTTAACGATTGGTATATATAGATTTAAGATGGATCTATGTGAGCATAATTGATCGCATTGAGGGATTCAAAGATATAAATTCATTTTTCATTTTAAAAATAATTTTATAAATTCAAATTTTTAATTTTGATAATATTATTTTGTTATATATATATATATATATATCCTTGAAAAAAAGAAAAAAGTGAAATATACATTGCTAGACCAGGTTTGTAACCTGATCTAATCTAAATAATGATCCAAGTTAAAAATGACAAAAAGGATAAATTGGAATTTTAGATAATTAAACATCTTTATAAAGACAATATTTCATCTCAAAACTTCCTTTTTTTATTTTAAATACGGGACTCCATCACTTGAATTTCCTACCTGTCCATGATTTCATAGATTCCAAAGAAACTAGATGGAAACTATAGAGCGTCTTTAGAAAAAAATCTTCTTTTCGAGTTCAATTCCCCTAAGATATGATTGGCAAAAGACCATTCCATCTTATTTATTTTGTTGTAGGTATTCCATAGGATGTTCTAGATAAGGGGATTTAATGAAACCCTTATTATCCAACCAATCAATGATAAGATTTGAAACTCCCATGATTTGCAGCTTACAAATGTTTTTAAAATTGGCAACAAATAACAAGGTCCACAAAGCTGTAAATTATGTTTTCATGCTTGTACCGAAATGAAAGGAATATCGAATAAGCATATGATTATTATGATGAAATAAGAACACCCACACCATAGCACGGAGGGTGTACTTGGCTTGCTCCATTAAAAAAGGCCCAAGGAGTACCTGGAAGCAATGGAGGCATAATTGGGATTATGCTCTTCTTCCTTTTTGGGATGTTCTTAAAATTCTTGTAGGCAGATTCAATAGTTCATGTTATAAGCCTTACTTACAATGGACCTACAAGAATAGGTTACATCATGAAAACAATAAGAACATAAGTAAATACACAAAGAAGAATAAAGTTCGAGAAATAATTACAACCATCTTTCCATTAGTTTTCATGTGTATTTATGCTTAGATGATGTAGTTGGAGTGGTTGTACCTGCCTTAACCAATCGCTCATACATTCACCTTTTACCCTTTATTACATACATTTATTCATATAGTTATGATGACTTACATAGGCCTAATAGGTCCCTCAACATCTCCCCCGCCCTCAAATCCTTGCTCATCCCGAGAAAGGATAAAACTTCCTTGTACCTCTACTTCTTGTAGAAGAATCCTTATTGCACATCAACCATGCATAGGTAACTTAGCTAAAAAAATCTATAGATGGATAGGAAGATGCATATATACAAGGTTTACTATGACTTCTACTCACTACGTGGCTACATATTGTTGATATCAACTCTCAATCATTCTTTGTAATCTCTCTACCATACGAACTGTTAATCCAACCAGGAACCATCAATAAGCTCCTCTCCAATCTGGGGGTCTCTCTTGCCTCTCTATGGATGAGTCTAGTGTTTGAATGTTTCTCCTAGGAGTCCTTCATTCATATATTAACATCTACACATAAACAATCCTATTGTTTACCAATGTCAAAACCCAAGAACCATTATGCAATCTTCATACTAGGGGGCTCAATCAATATAGTATGATGTTGTCATGATCTTGTCGGTTCAACTATTTGTGTGTTCTATGCTTATCTAACTTCCTGTTCTTGAATGTGTTCTCTGTTGTAAGTACTTTTGTAAAAAAAAAAAGTATCGCTTTAATACTCTACAAAATTTTGTATGCTACACATTCAATTTTATTCCTAACTATTCTAGATGCTTTGTTTCCCTTGTCTTCTTATTACTGGATTTCTTTTTATGGCTACTATTTAATTCCAATGTGTTTTTGCATTATTAAATTCACTATATAAAGAATGGCTCGACTGATTTCTTGCTACTTACTATTGATTTCTTGGAGTTTACAATTACATTTATGAAGGAAAACATTAACAACAAGACACACTAATTTTTCCCAGTGTTGGGATTTTGTACAATAGTGTCCAATTTGATATTGATGAATGTCGGTAAGAGGTCGATCTCATGAACTAGAAATCGATTTCAATTAAAAATACAAAGAAGATTACATGCCTTAAACATGACTCATGTTCCACCCTCCCCTAACTTATGACTCCAATGACTCACAAAAAGACTCAGTCCACACATAACTATAACTCAACTCAGTTATCCTTCATGTATTTTTTTTCTTATGCAAATTTTATCATTAATTATAGACTCACAAATTTATTTAAATTGTAACACATCAAGAGGATCATGCATTGAAAAAAGAGTAAAAAAATAAACAATATCAAATCTATAATAGTAATCCCATAATATGTGATAACCATTAATGTCCCAATCAAATTCATCGACAAGCACATCCATCTCTACATATGGTGACTAACGCATTCAATTCCATCAATGTCAACAATATTGTTACTACATGAACCATTTTATATCTCCATGGCATCATCAAGAGAATCCTTGTCAGAATTTCATTATCATTATCAAATTGGAACCTTTACTATAATACTTATGTAGCATTAATTTACTATAATACTTATGTAGCATTAAGATATTAGTTGAGTTGATCTTGTTCAATCAGTTGTGGACCATGTCGACCCAACTAAACTCTATTAGGTCGATACATTTATTCTAATTAATAGGCTAGCTAGTGCTAAAACTTAAATAAGATGGTTAACCACTAAATCTAGGCCATATTTCACTTTAAGGATCGACCAATCTATAACATGAACATATCATTCTCCTTGATCGATCACCACTTAGACATGGAAATGCATATTTATGGCATTAAGAATCAACCAATGTTGTTTCCTCCATTCAATGGCAATGTTGTTTTTAACAATAGTCGACATACTTTAATTCTCACTTCTAATCGATTTCCACCATTCTATCCTTCGTCTAGAAAACATACAAAATTTATCAAATCAGATTATTTGTGAATTCTCTTACCAATTTTAAAGAAGTACACTAGAAATATACAAGTTTTGTGCACTTTAAAAAAAATAAAAATAAAAATTGAAATGCAGGTCTTAGAGCCACAATATCCACACTCATGGCAATCAATGTTGCTACTTATTGATCTAGTCAACCATATCCTTAGCTTTATTCGGGACATTCCCATTAGTCAATTTAGTAGGTTGATGAAGTTAGACAAGTTGTTAGTTGGGTAACTTTCCCTGTTGGTCGAGTCTACGCATGTTAGTATTAACAATCCAATACTCTTCATTTCTAGTGAATTTATACTTTTAATAGTCATCATCATTCTATTAGTGGTTCATTGGCTCCATTTTGTCAATGGCGGAGAAAAATTTCCATCCTTATGCGGCTACATTAGCAAGATATTGTGGATGTAAAACTCAGTGGACCACTAGCCACTAGTTGAGTCGATACTTCTTTAGCATTCTTACAAAGTCTAGATATAACATAAGGTAGATATGAGTGAAATACATATATAGTTGGACTTAGGCCATTACTTCTGGCATTGTACCTTCAAAAATTCATAGCAGTTGCAGAAGTTTATACTATCATAATTGATTCATATGATGTAGGGGTGGCTCATGTACAATTCATTAAGGAAAATATTGTGACTAGACTTCCTCTTGCTTGACCTAGAGGTGAACTATAAGATTCCAACAACTCAGATCTGCATTCTCACTTTTCTCTATGCATCATATCCATCTATTAGAATTAGCATTTACCATTCCATATCATTCCATTCAAGTACATGGTGCAAGTATTCCATGCACAAGTGGAACGTCAACCATCTCTGATCGAACCAACATTTGTTGAATCAATGTTGGACACATAATAACATGAAGGTCTATGAAAATCACCTTGGCATACAATATGACCTATAGGCTTGTTGGTTGGATCATCCCCATGTTCATAAGTTAGGAAAACATTATTTCAAGATAGTTCATTTCAATCAAAAACACCAACTTGAGGTAAAATTATTTCGACAAGATGTCTTTGGCATACTTTTATGCGTTTTTCTTTAGTTGCATTGATAGTTGAAAATGACGACCAACATGGATTCATATTTATAGACTCACCATATCACACCATTACTGTTACACAAAATTTTGTCACCATGACTATTTGCAGTTAGTATGGGTCTATCATCATTCATACTGTCCTCCTAAGCAAGTCTCAAACCTTAGCTCTTCATGTCAAGCTTTGAAAATGAGAGAAAGACTTTGAAAATCAATAATGCTCTGGTTCCGCACTTTCTCTCACTGTTGCCTACGGTCCCGCACCCCCTGTTCATGTTACTCGCGGACCTGCCCGCTCTGTCTCCAAAGGAGTGGGTGCGGACCCCTGTGAAAGTCAAAAAGGCGCAAGTTTATTCTTAAAAACTCACTTTGGGTTAATTCTAGATGATTCTAGAAGGAATCTTGACGTGGATGGTTCGCTCCTAGGTGGTTCATGCATCCCAAAAGTGAAGGAGCTAATCCCTTGATGAGAGGAGTTTATCCCTTTGAAGGAGGGCTTTATCCCTTTGAAGGAGGACCTAGTAACTCCCCTCCATTGCACTATAAATTAAGGCATTGGGTTGGTTGCTAGGGAGGTTAGAAGCTGAAATTTTTTTAGGGTAAACGCTGTTGGAATTGAGACTTCCTAGTTAAGCTTGAGAGGAGAGATCATATACCTTTTGGCTTCATTGGGAAGAGAGTGAAACTTGTCAAAGTAGAGGAGACTTCTTGATGGACCCTAGGAGGAGCTTGTACAGCATCAAGGCATAAGGTTGTAAAGTTCTTCTTGATTTAAGTTAATACAATTAGATTCATTTTTCTCAACAAATTGTCTTATGTGATTTGTTTCATGAATTCCTTGATCGTCATGATAAGTATGCTTTATTATATTGGCTTTTCAGGTGCTATTTAATTTGTGTGCTTGTTTGTGTTTGCAGATTCTCTACAAGGGAGCTCATTTGGATCAATGGAGTGAGGCTTCCACAAACTTGCATTGGACCCAAGGTAGGCCTAAAACACTTGTTTGCCTTGTGATTGGTTTGCTTGTCGCTAGATATCATTAGATACTAGGGAGGTCGGTCTTGTCCGCAAGAACGACTCATTCCGTGTGAAAAAATGGCGACTCCGCTAGGGACTTGATTTTTTGATTTGCTTTTACTTTGACTTGAGAAACTGTGTTTTTGGCTTAATGTGTGTGGGATTGGGTAGGTTTAGTTAATCTTCAATTATTTTTTGTTTTTCATACTTTTGGGAGAGGACCGCACCCTCTGCTTGTAACACAGTGCGAACCTATCCGCACTTTTGCTTTACACACAGAGCAGTACCGCACCTGTGTGGACTGTGGGCCTGCGGACCCTGTCAAAATTTTAGAAAAACTTAAGATTTTCTCTTTCAGTCAGCTTAGGATTTGTTTAAGTGTTTTTAGCCTTTGCCCAGATATGCACGTGACTTGTCAGGAACTTTTCTTAGGTTAATTCCATTGGCATTAGGGTTTTAGGTGAAATTCCTAGAAGTTTTGGTTGTCGGGCTTGGTTTTCATTTTGATCTTGTAGTAGCTCAGAGCTTAGAAGCCTTAGAAGCCTCAAATCACCTTGTTTTTTACTGGCCTTCTTATGAGTCTGACCGTTTGCAAAATCTGCCTTTGTTGAGGAGTCCATCTTGTGTTTTTCTTTGCGAAACTTCGAAAGGACTTGTGTTAAAAGTTTTGGATTTCATTTTTAGAAAAGAAAAAAAAATTGGTTGTTTTTTGACTGATTTGTGATTCTGGACAAATTAGTCCTTAGTGTGCTTATAGCTAAGTAAAACATCCTTGAAAAGAGATCTTGTAAGTTTTTACTTCAAATAGTTCTTTAGAATTTATAGATCTCAAGATTAGATTTTTCCATAGTTTTGAGTGTTTTATAAAAATAAAAAAATCTCTTTTGAAAAAGTTTGTTTTTGTAGTATTTGAGTGTTTGAAAGAAAAGGGAAATTTTCGTGAGCATAACTAGTTGTCTCGTTTTTTAGTGTATTGGAAAAGACAAAAAGCTCTTCTTTTGATTTGTTTGTTAAAGAAAGATTTGTTTTTACAAGCATTTGCATTCTCAACTCTTTCCTAGCTAGAAATTCATTGAAGGGAAAAGATTGCTTATCATCTTAAGTGCATTTTTTAGTGATTTGGAGTCGAGTCTTCACACCATAAGTTTCATCTCCGCATATTTTGACTTAAGAAAAAACCAATAAAAAATAACGCTTAAAGTAAAATCTATCTAGTAATCTTTTTATTTCTAGGGCTCTATATCACCAACATAGCTTAGGCTAGTATCTTGGAGTAGGGAGTAATTAACTCTCCAAGATAGTAAAACAAACAAGTAGCTGTATCTTGCGGTAGGAGATAAAATCCAATTGTTACATCTATGCTCTGGGAAAGCTCCTCTTAAAGGAGAAGCACGAGATCATATCTGAACCAGTGTGGGAATCAATCCTTCCTCATTGGGAACGATAGAAGATATTCACGTATTAAAAACGGTAAACCTCGGATTAACCATTTTCGAGGAGCCTGGGGTCACTTGTTGGTAAACCTTGGATTATGTCAAGGAGCCTTCAAGGGGATTAAGCTTGTTACTCTGCCCTTGCGTGCGTATCGGATTGTAGATTGTTCCCCCAGGTACATTTGTTTCCGTTGGTAACCATAGTGACCATATTCTATAGGATTATTTCCTAAGGTGACGGTGGAGGGAAGATCCCATTGTACCTAGAGCAAACGTCGGCTAGACTTACTTGGATTTTCTGGGGGGTTCTCTTCACTTGAGACGGTTTAGTGGAGGAACTTGTGCCAGTCTATTCATTAAGCAGGTTTCCAGGGTAACTGTTCCAACCGCCATTTCTGTATTGAACTCTGCGATGTTGGATTTCATCACCAACTAGTGTTTTCGGTACGGAAAGTTACTGTTTGTGTGTGGTTTGATCTCCTAGATTCTTTAGGTGTGTGATTCAAAATTGTTTGGTTCTTTAGAGGCTTTAGGTGGTTTTCATTGAGATTTTTCTTTGTTTGCGTGTGAAGTAGTTAAAATATTTAATCGTGGCTGAACTACCGAGGAAGTCCCGTAGACTTCGGGGCTAACCTCCTGAGTTTTCACCGAGCCAGCCTGAAGGGCTACGAGCCCTTGTAACTCCTAGAGACAGTAGAGTAGGGTCATCTGAAGAAGGAGAGTCTTCATTGGTTGTACATCTTGATTATCAAGCTTTAGTAGCAGATTATAATCCACAATCTGTTTCTGTTTCCGAAGTTACTGGTAGTTTTTCTTCTACTAGTGATTTGGCTGAGGAACATGAAATATCTGCACCTGAAACTGAATTTGCTACTACTCCAACATTGGGATTTGCCTCTCCAACTTCTAGTGGTCCTGGTTCACCCAGGGTAGAAAGAATAATTACCCAAAATCTTCCTTCTGGACTTATAGCTATTGAAGAACTTGTTACTCCGGAAGAAGAAGGTATCCCTATCCCTGAAAATCAACCAGTTATAGAACTTAGGGAGCATGAATCGATCTTTTACAGTCCACCTAGGAGCAACGCTTGGTATCTTTCATTGACCAATTTTTTTGAAAACCTGGGATTAAATTTTTCACCACCTCGCATTCCTTTTCACCCAACACCTAGGGGTTGTTATCCTCCGTTAAATATGCCAAGATAGTCATCCATGTTTTCTCAATCTCCAGAAACCTTTTTATACGGCGGTCCTTCTGTTCCCTCTGGGTATCAATCACTTACTGGTACTTTTTCGGGAGCATCTCCTCAACCTATTGAACAAGGGTTATTAACTGGAAATAATGGAACTAAGCCGTTGAGTGTAGAAGATATTCTTATGATGTCAGGTACTATTCCTAATCCTCAACCTCAAGGTGGCCAGTTACCGCCTGGGGGCAGCCTCAAAGTCCTCAAGTATCGCCTAGGGGGCAACCTCAAGGTACCCAATTTCCGCCTGGGGGGCAACCTCAAGGACAATACATACCCACGGGACAGTACGTTCCTCAAGGTCAACCCCAGACTCAATATGTACCTCAAGGTCAACCCCAGTATCAATATGTACCTCAAGGTCAACCCCAGTATCAGTACGTGCCTCAAGGTTATCAACCTCAAGGTCAGTACCCAACCCAAGGTTTCCAACCACCTTCCGGTCAATCATTTGTCCAAGGAGCTAGAAATGTACCTTTGAATTATCAACCCTACCCTCAACCCGGTTATGGTCCTCAATATTCTCAACCTGCTATGGGTTCGTACCCCGGAATGAACTTAGTGTGAGATCCATCTCAAACTCAACAGATCTTGCAACCGAATGTGCAGTTGTCATCTCAATCTGGACAACCCTTGGTTTCTTGTTCACCCCAACAATCGGTCCAGTCTACTGTTCAAACTTTTGCACCTTCTGTAGTTTCTTAGTTTGGGCCTAGTACGCCTCGTACTCCGCCTCAAGCGACTGCTGCGACTGCTGCAACATATGTTCAATCTACCCCACCTACTTCTGGAGTATCAACATCTTCGGTTTCTACTGTTCCTGTATCAACTCCTCAGACATCTTTACCTCAGTCTGGATCCACAATTCAGACTTTGGTTCAACTGGTTGTAGGACAACCTGGTCCAAGTACGGTTGTCACAAGTCAACCTCAATTTACTTATCAACCGTACCAGGGACAGTACCAATTCGGTCCTGCTGTATAACAACCAGTCTATCAGTATCAACCGTTCCTTGGATATACATATCAAAAACCTCAACAACCCCAGTACGGTCAAGTTAATCCTGGTTTTCCGGGAGGATATAATATCCCAAATGCAATTCCAATTCCTAGTTATCGTGGATATCCTCCTCCTGGGGCTGGTCTCATGACCCAAGGTTTCAGGGACCCTAATCGTCAATTACCGTTTATTACAACTTTGGACTTGCCTAACTTGTTGTGCCTTACGAACGATCCAATTAACTATCTTCCGTTTTGGCCGCCAATGTCGAATAAGTTGCCTAGTGATATTCCTAAGTTTGAAGGAAAATCAGGAGAGGACCCGTTGAACCATGTGATGACTTATCACCTCTGGTGTGCGTCTAACTCCATTTCAGATGATTCAATCCGTTTAAGGCTTTTTCAACGCACTCTAATTGGTCTTGCGGCCAAGTGGTACATTGAGTTACCGCGAGCCACTTTTTATAACTTTAGTCAGTTAGCTACTTCGTTTTTAACTCATTTTCAGTTGCCAGTCAGATATGACAATGACACGAAATTATTAACTTCATTAAAACAATCAACTTCCACTTACATTTCAGATCACATTCATGAATGGAGACGTCGACGACGTTTAGTGAAGGTTTTTATTCCGGATCAGATCTTAGCTGAATGGTTTGTAAAATCTTTATTACCGAAGATCACTGAGGATGTAGCTAAGGCAGGAGTCGTTACTGAAGAGCAAGTAATTGCTCAAGCTCAGTAACTTGACTTAGTTTATACGCAGTTAGGTACGTTACACGAGAAAATCCCCGATCTTCCGAAACAAAATCAAATAACTGCAGCTCCTTTAGGGTCTCATGCCTCTGATGGTATGATTGGTACGGTTAATACCAAAAGTAAGAAGAAATCTTCCAAGAATTCTTCTCCTATCATAACTTTACCAGATTCCCCGACAGGAGATTCTTCTGTGGAAATTTCCGCTGATATTCATGTTGTAGAGTCATCTACAACCAAATCAAAATCTGGCGGTAAGAAGAAAGGGAAGAAGAAAAATAAAACAGATAAAAATTCGAAAGAGAAACTAGAAAAAGCAGAATCAACTGATGAGAAACGCAAACCTCGTTATCCTTGTCTCATTTGTGATGAAAATCATTTTACAAGAGACTGCCCTCATCGTGCAGAGGTTGCAAAAATTGTCAAAGGTTCCCAAATGCCTGCTGTTTTGAAGGATCCTTTTCCTAGTCAAGACAGTAAGATGATAGGTTCTTCCTCAAATGCCTCCGAAGAACCCATAATGATGATGTCCCATGTTAGGATTACGACTCGATCGCAAGATTATGGAAGTAAAAGTCTTGTTGATGGTAAGGAAGCAGAATCTTCTCATTCGAATCCATCAACTTCAACTCCCGGTTCCGATCCACTACAGATCAAGAAACCTAACCCAGAATTAGTAATCAAACCGCCCGCCAAGGGTATACTTCGAAAGTTAGCTTTCAATCCACATGTGAGAGTGGCTCAGAACTATAACATTGTTGAAAATTTGGCTATTTGGAGGTGCTGCAATCATGTCCAGCACAACGTAAATTGCTATTGTCGGCTATAGGAGCTGTTGACGTTCCGGACTCGAGCCTTATAATTGTCGATCTAGAAAATAGTACACCGCACTTACCTCATCAAATGGCTTTCCAGATTACAGTGTTAGTTAAAAACTGACCTTGTTATAGGACTGTGATTGATGAGGGAGCCTCGACGTGTATTATGTCGATCCAGTGTTGGAGATCACTTGGTTGTCCTACGCTAAATCAATCCCCGACAATTCTAAAGGCCTTTGATGGCCGTGGATTCCATACTTTTGGCATTCTACACGATTTACCTATAGGGGTTGAAGGCAAAACTGTTAATCTAGATGTGGAAGTGGTTGATGCCCCTCTAGATTACAACCTTCTCTTGGGTCGTAGTTGGTCTTACGCTATGACAACTGTTGTTTCATCGGTCTTTCGGCTTATAAAGTTCCCTCATAATGGAAAGATCGTAACTATAGACCAGCTGACTTACTTTTCATCCAACCCAGCCTCTTCTGAAAGTATTCAGCATGTCGGTAAAACAACTATCCCGTATAAGGATGTTGAAGTAGGACTAGTTAAAGATTTTGGTTTACTGGGAACTTTTCCTTTTCATCCTATCAACGCATCGTCTTCTACAACAACCATTCATATTATTTCGTCAGACACTATTGTTTATGATGATCCTTGGATCGTACTTCTGAATCTAAGATAGATTCATTTGGTGATGTTATGCCTTTGAGTCCATATGAAATTGCGTATCAGGCTGTGCAGTCATTTTCCGACCCTTCTTCAACCAAAATTGACTTAATGAATGTGGTCCATGAGGAATCATTTTCAACGTCAAACTCAAATTCAATAATGTTTTACGAGCTTGTTTACACTGATGAGAAAATTCGTGAAATCCTATGTGTCGATGATTTACCATGGGAAGATCTTCATCATAGATCTTTGTTTTTACCTGAGATTGATCGCTCTGAAAATGATTTTCATCTATTTTTACGATTGAATATGTCAAGGAACCTCATAATCCAATGAAAAATCCTGATTCCGAGTTAAATTTGGGAAACATTTCTCGAACTATTCCTATTGATATTTCGGTTAAGCCTGGAATTGTTGAAAACATTCATATAGGTGCCTCGTGTATAGAAAATGAAATTCAAACATATAAGGCCCTATTTCAAGAATTCCACGACGTGTTTGCCTGGTCATATGAGGAAATGCCAGGAATTGACCCCGCAATTGTTGTTCATGAAATAAAAACTTACCCGAATGCTAAACCCGTTTGGCAACGTTTGCGTCAGATCCACCCGCGAAAAGCTGCTACCATTAAAGCAGAAGTTGAAAAATGACTCGAAACAGGTTTCATTTATCCGATTCTGTTAACGGATTGGGTATCGAATATTGTTCCTGTTAACAAAAAGCAAGGAACAATAAGAATATGTACTGACTATAGGGACATTAATCGAGCCTGTCCAAAAGACAATTACCCAACTCCCTATATCGATCAAATCATTGATGATTGTGCCGGCAATGAAATATTGTCCTTCATGGATGGTTTTTTCGGATACAATAAAATCAATATTCTACCTGTTGATCAACCAAAAATGGCTTTCGTTTGTCCATGGGGGACATTTGCTTATTGTGGTGTAGGCATTATCGAATTAGGTTGAATCCACACAAGTGTGTTTTCTGTATAGAAACGGGTCGGTTACTGGGGTTTGTTGTTTCGAAAGCCGACATTCGCGTCGATCCCTTGAAGGTTGAAGCTATTGTCAAATTGCCTCCTCCTTCGAGTCTTCACCAACTCCAAAGATTGCAGGGGAAAGCAAACTTTTTACGTCGATTCATTCCTAACTACGCCGAGATCACAAAGGGTTTTACTCAGTTGTTGAAACATAATACTCCATTATTTTGGGATGAGATAGCTGATAAATCTTTTGATGCACTAAAACACGCGTTGACCCATGCACCATTATTGCATCCTCCCAACTACAACCAGGACTACTTCTTATATCTCGTCGCCTCGCATTCCACCATTGGAATGGTGTTAGTTCAGGAAGATGAATTCGGTACTGAACATGTGATATATTAACTTAGTCGCACTTTAAATCCAACTGAGCTAAAATACTCGCATGTGGAGAAATTGGCATTGGCAGCTGTTCAAGTTGTCCAACGTTTTCATCATTACATTTTACTGCGCAAAACTACAATAATTTCCAATTGCAACCCTATGATCTATATTTTTGACCAAACAATTGCTAGGGGGCAAGTACTCCAAATGGATTGTGATCCTATAGGAGTTCGACTTGGAATTTGAAAAGTCTAAGTCAAAGAAATATTTAGTTTTTGCGGAGTTAATGTGTGACTTCCTGTGTGCTGACACGGAAACTGTGGCGGAGGAGTCCATTGCGGACGAATCCTTGTTTCTAATCAGCACTTTAGATCCATGGTATGGGGATATCATAGTTTATCTCCAGACCCAATCCTTTCGGCCAGAAATTTCAAGATCAGAACGTCGAAAAATACGATTCCAGTCCCAACAATTCAAAATTATTATGGGGGACATTTTCTTATTGCTAAATGACTGCCACTATGGAGCGTGTGGCAGTCATATGTCTGGGTTTGCCACATCCCAAAAGATATTGCTCGCTAGCTATTTCTGGCCGTCTTTGTTTAAAGACTGTATTAACACGATCCAAAAATGCCACAACTGCCAATTTTTTTATCGAAAGATGCGCGCTCCACCTGCTCCTCTCCACCCTATAATTGTCGTCGGTCCTTTTGCAAAATGGGGTATCGACTTTATTACATGTAACCCTCACTCGGCCGGGGGGCATGCGTATATCATCCTTGCGGTAGATTATTTTACCAAGTGGGCCGAGGCGATGCCTACATTTGAGGCAGACGGCAAAACTGCTGCGATTTTCGTGTTCAATCATATAATTGTTAGGTTTGGTGTTCCACAAGCGATTATCACTGATCATGGGCGTCATTTTCGAAACATTATGATGATTGAACTTACAGACCAACTTGGCTTGTGTCATGACAGTTCAACTCCATATTATCCACAGGGTAATGGTCTGGTTGAAGCCATCAACAAAGTTCTAGTCATCATGATCCGACGAATCATTGGGATTCATAGGTCGAATTGGCATAACATGCCATTTTCAGCACTTTGGGCGTATTGAACCTAAGTAAAAATGTCAACCGGTTTCACTCCTTTCCAACTAGTTTATGGTCTGGAAGCTGTGTTACCCATTGAATGTGAAATCCCGTCATTGCAAATGGCCATCGAATTACTTCCAGCCACTTCCAAAGAGGAAAAACGTTTGTTATACTTGGCTCAGCTAGATGAGAATCGACGTGATGCTGCATTAGCGATCGAAATTCATGACAAACGTATTAAAGCTCAGTATGATCGAAATGTTACCCCTCGAAATTTTTCGGAAGGAGACCTAGTCTTATTGTACGATCAAGCAAATGATAAATTAGGCGCTGGAAAATTCGTACCCATGTGGCATGGTCCTTATGTTGTTAAGCGAAAGATAGCAAAAGGGGCCTATGAATTGGTAGACTTTGACGGGGTCTCTTTAGGTAAACCCAGAAATGGTCTTTACCTGAAGAGGTATTATGCTTAAATCTGGGTGTGGAGATTTTTAGTTAGGTTAGTTTTCTTTCTAGCTGGTGTGTTTTAGTTTGAAAAGTGTGCTTAGCTTAGAGAGTGTTTTTTGTCATTATTCCTGCTTATCTTGATTTTACTCTTAATATTGCAGATGTCGACGCCTCTCCAAACAGACATTGGTTTTGCTGATGGTGCTTGTCGTAATACATGGAACATTTCTTCCGCAACTTGGGTTATCTATTCGCCCTCTGATGAGTTGGTATCTATGCATGGGGTAAGCCTCGGTCAAACAACAAACAACATTGCTGAGTATAGTGCAGTGATTGAGTTATTATCTGAATCTATCTCATTTGGTATTCAGAGTTTGATAGTGAGGTTAGATTCTGAACTCGTTGTATTACAGCTTAATAGAGTATATGCCATTAGAAACCCAGTGTTATTGAGATTATTTTTGAGAGTTCGTCTCTTGGAACGTGAATTTGACTATATTGAATATCAGCATATTCCAAGATATTTAAATACATTAGCAGATGCAATTGCTTCTTGAATGTTAAGTAGACATTTGCAATAATCATACAAGTATATTTAAAAACATTCCATAACATGTTTTACAAGATAATCCGGTAATAGTGATATAGTTTAATATAGGAGTGTGTCAAATATACATCTTCTTCGATCATAGGTTGAAAAACACCTTATGATCGGCAAAAATGATAGTACAAAAAGCAAAAAATGTCATATGTGTCTACAACAGGCAATCATCCTATCACTGGTGATGATCACGATAAGAAACCACTGTACGGGCCACCCTACAAAGGAACCTCCTGAAAGGTCCTGGGACCCCAATCACATAGCGTTGTAGCTTAAGAGGAATGTCATCTATGCTGGTCTCCGGAACTTCTGTTGTCAATCGCTCTAGATGGCTCTCCAATTCGTCCAAAGTCTCTGCGGATTCGTCTTGTGGGGCTTGTCCTTCTGCAGCTGGTTGTTTCCTCTCATAGGGCCGGAGAGTGGTTGGTCGCCATGGACCTACATCTGCATTTGAAATTTTTACTATCAATTTTGGGATGAGATAAAAACAAAAAAAAAATTAAATTAGAAAATGTTGAAAATGATTTTACCTGAGTCATCCCATTGCTCTCCTGGTGGAAGAACCATGTCTGGGTCGCCACGAAAATCTACCCCGGCATAAGGAAAGTCATGAATAGCAAAAACTTGGGACGGGCCATAACTGCAACCCATCGCATCAGTTTGGGCTCTTGGGGGAGTCCAGCTCCAACAGTGAGATGCTGTGGGAACAACATTGGGACCCTCTCCAGACCAAAGCTCACGACTAAAGCACCATATCCAAAGGTTTTCAGTTGTCCGTTCTTTGCTCTTTTCAGTTGGCCTTTTATATTAGCCAACACAACATCGCACCAGTTGAAGATGGTGCCTCGAAAGCAGTCTACTGCCATCTGCATCTGGGATCCAATGGCTATATGTAGTGCTGCGCTTCCGCAGAGCCTGGTAACAGTAAACGCAATCACTTTCAGTTCAGGAAGGGATATGGTTTTGATATCTATCCCTTTGTCTCTAGTCTGGTCGTTGCAAAACTCTAGCTGGAGGCTATCGACAGACTGGCCACCTGGCCTAGTCCCGAATAGAGTCAAGTGTTCACCTCTCTTAGGCAAACCAGTCAAAAAGTAAATGTCTGCCGGCTCCATTTCGAGCTGGTGACCACCAATGAAGAAGCACTGGTCCTGTATGCTCCACCTGTCTACCAGCCACTACAAAAAGTCCACCTGGGCCCTCATGCCAGGTATGACCCAGAATTTGTATAAGCCGCATGCCTTCAATGCATCAATCAAAGGTTGATGGTTTATCACGATGAGATCTACATCCTCGTGCTCCCATTCTCGCCAATCAAGCATCATGTATACCCTACATTCAATAAAAAGGCGAATTAGAATATCTAAAAGCAAAATTTTGGGCGAAATTTGAGAAATTTAGGTTTAAAAGCCTTTGTTGCGGGGACCGCACTCTCTCTATTAGAGACAGTGTGTGGGTCCGCACTTTGCCTTCACGGTAGGTGCGGACCCCTGACTTTTTTCCTTTTACGAAAAAGTCGAGGTCCACAGGTTACCTGTGCTATGCCTGCGGACCCCCGCGCGCGGGTTTCTAACCTAAAAATCCCTTAAAAAATGAAATCAAAGCCTAAAAACAACTTTGAAACGGATGAAATGAAAGAGTAGGATGATGTAGATTACCTGGACGAGACGACGTTCGATTCCAACGGACGAATTTTCCGCAATCTTCACAGGAAGTTTCTGACCAAAAGCTCTCTTTTCTCACTCTGAAGTCAAACGGTAAAAATGAATTTACAAAAGCCCTTTTTATAAGTTTTTTGAATAAATGAGTTTTTAATTTGTTTATGTTTCACTTTAAAGAGGTAACTTTTGAATCATTTTTATCTATTTTAAACAGGTATGGGTAATGTTTGAGTTTTTGTTCAGGATAACGGTTTTTTCAGGCGAAATCAGTCCTTTTCAACGAAAAAACATTAGAGTCACCTTTAAGCTCTTTTCTAACTCCTAAAACATGAAAATATCGCCGAATTTTGCTTTTTAAGCTCGTTAAAACGGAACTAAAAAGACGGTCCACTTACAGCCCTTTTCTGACCGTAAAAACATGAAAAGATTGCTGGATTTTTGTCGTTTCAAATTCGATATTGGTTATAAAACGACGTGTCATTGATCGCTTTTTTACTTTTTCGGATCAGAGGCACTAATTATGAAAAGTAATCCTTGGTCGTAATGATCAAGCGGTTCTCTCAAGTATTATTTTATACTTTTTCAGGCTTGGGAGACACAAATTTATGAAAAAATGACAACCATGGAGTCTTCTTAAGTTTTTTCAGACTCTCTAAAATTGAAAAATGCCAAGTTTCTCCTATACTGGACTTGTTAAAATTTAACAGTAAAGGACCTGTTCAATTACAAACAGGAACGGACCACTCCTTCTTAGGGTTCGAATTTAAACTAAGTTGGACTCATCCGGAGGATGAGCTTATAATCAAGCAAATGTTATCCTCCTCAAGCTTGTCAAAAATAAAGAGGTACTTGCTAGAAATGGTGGGGAAAAGGAGAGAAAAATGAGCCTGTTTGTCATACTTTGTAACCACTCTTGAACACGACACTTTTATTCACCTGGGTTGGGAAATCGTTTGCCTAACAGTTGATCAAACCATATTGAAAGTCTTCAGCCGGTTTCTAGGTATTAACTTTGGGTCAATTGTCACCAAACCATCTGTTGTGTCGTTACGTGTTCAAGAGGTCAGTGCAAATAAGCCATTCATCTGCAAAACATCTGTCATCCATCTTGACCATCCCTGAGTCAGTCCTTGCAACTGAATTTCTTCAAACTTGATCTATGATTTCGTGTTGTGGGCTTGCCTACGATGGATCGATTTCTATCGACTTCAGCTCATTATCTAGAAAGATGATCTAGAAATCGTCAGTACCTTGGGATCTGCATGCCTCAATGGTAGGTTTCTCGCCTTCGACGATAGGTTGCATCATTGACCTTCGATCAAAGGATTCCGTGACATGTTCGACATCAACACATCTATTCACATCTCATGGATTGTACTGAGTACTTTGAGAGCCATTGACATTACTGGTGGTTTCTCTCACACTTGTTAACAGTTTACATCATTGACTGGTAATCAAGTGGTTTCTACCATGTTCGACTTCGACACATTCATTCACATGGTTAGAATCGTACTATTTCGGGAAGTAGAAATCAAGACCCTGGATCTAGTTTCCACCATCCAGGCTGCGAGGAATTTTGTATTCATTATATAGTGGACTATTCATAAACAGATGGCTGCGTCCATACTGTGTCTACATGTGTCTATACTTGTGATGTATTACAAGATCATTCCTATATCAGAGCAGTAGTTAGTTTTCTAGTCAGTTTTGATCTGAGTATGGGAATGCCTACCTCAGCGATGGTATGATCTCATATATATATTTTGCATTGAATGTTTTTACAAGTTCCAACCAGGCTCTCCACAAGATGATCCTTGAAATGATAAAGTACTTCACTCTTCCTAGATGATAAATGAAATCCTCATCTACTACAGACTTCGCAATTTAGGGGGCAATCTGTTACACAAAGTATTGTCACCATGACTATTTGCAGTCAGTATGGGTCTATCATCATTCATACTGTCCTCCTAAGCAAGTCTCAAACCTTAGCTCTTCATGTCAAGCTTTGAAAATGATAGAAAGACTTTGAAAATCAATAAAGCTCTGGTTCCGCACTTTCTCTCACTGTTGCCTACGGTCCCGCACCCCCTGTTCATGTTACCTGCGGACCTGCCCGCTCTGTCTCCAAAGGAGTGGG
Source organism: Pinus tabuliformis (assembly GCA_031772625.1). Lineage (NCBI taxonomy): Eukaryota > Viridiplantae > Streptophyta > Pinopsida > Pinales > Pinaceae > Pinus > Pinus tabuliformis. The sequence goes on from CM062810.1 coordinate 804,806,575, forward strand.
TGCGGACCCCTGTGAAAGTCAAAAAGGCACAAGTTTATTCTTAAAACTCACTTTGGGTTAATTCTAGATGATTCTAGAAGGAATCTTGACGTGGATGGTTCGCTCCTAGGTGGTTCATGCATCCCAAAAGTGAAGGAGCTAATCCCTTGATGAGAGGAGCTTATCCCTTTGAAGGAGGGCTTTATCCCTTTGAAGGAGGACCTAGTAACTCCCCTCCATTGCACTATAAATTAAGGCATTGGGCTGGTTGCTAGGGAGGCTAGAAGCTGAACATTTTTGAGGGTAAATGCTGTTGGAATTGAGACTTCCTAGTTAAGCTTGAGAGGAGAGATCACATACCTTTTGGCTTCATTGGGAAGAGAGTGAAACTTGTCAAAGTAGAGGAGACTTCTTGATGGACCTTGGAAGGAGCTTGTACAACATCAAGGCATAAGGTTGTAAAGTTCTTCTTGATTTAAGTTAATACAATCAGATTCATTTTTCTCAACAAATTGTCTTATGTGATTTGTTTCATGAATTCCTTGATCATCATGATAAGTATGCTTTATTATATTGGCTTTTCAGGTGCTATTTAATTTGTGTGCTTGTTTGTGTTTGCAGATTCTCTACAAGGGAGCTCATTTGGATCAACGGAGCGAGGCTTCCACAAACTTGCATTGGACCCAAGGTAGGCCTAAAACACTTGTTTGCCTTTATTTATAAATTGCATATTTAGAGAAAGATAGAATTTGATTGGTTTGCTTGTCGCTAGGTATCATTAGATACTAAGGAGGTCGGTCTTGTCCGCAAGAACGACTCATTCCGTGTGACAATTACCATGAGTATTATAGTAATCAAGTGCTAATATATTTGGCTTAAATCATAATATTTCATTATCTTCCAACACTAGCCCATTCACTGTGGCCAAGAGTCACAATGTTTGCAGGTATAATATATGATCAAGCTCATCACATCATTCATATTTATAGTAGATGAGATTATAAAGATCAAAAACTTTATAAACATCAATACATTTGGTGATTGACATGAAAATGTAGAAATGGATTATCAATTGACTGGATTAGCCATGTATCAATGGTGTTGGTGGAAAAATAATAGATGGGTTGAGACCCAAGGTTCAGGTGCAGGGGCCAACAAAGGCTCTGTTGTAGTCTAGCACCACGCTGACATTTTCACCTTATCCAGGAAAAATAATGCATCTCACCTAAGGCGTGTCGTGACCTTATTTAGTTTAGGGGCTAGAATCAGGCATCAAGATAAACCCCAAGGAACTAATAATGAAAATAACTCAAAAATATAATAGTTGGGATCCAAGCCTAATGAACCAACATATACAAAGGAGAAATATCAAGCAGATGCAAGCATATTAAAAAAATTTAGAAAGCCACAAAGAATCATACACATGTTTCTGAAATATCCACCATTCCTTCCATTAACACCACAATAATATAACATTACATCAGGCTCGAAGGACACCCAGATAGGGCAGTCATCGACATAACAGAATAATATATAATCAAGATAGCAAGATATAGAGCAGGCTCAAATGACTCTACAACCACATTCATGTATCCCACAATCTATATTTTTCCTCTCGGCTTTCTCCATACCATTCTTAAGTCTCCCGCTTTCTTGAACTACTGCTTCTCTCTTGAATGCTCTGCCTCTTTCCCTTTTGGTTGCCTCAGTTGCTCAGTTGTTTCTTACTTCCTCAGTTGTCAACTCTCTTATTCACTCGATTGTCTCTGTTGCTTGACTATTTCTTGCTTGAGTCCAGATTCCTCTGGCCATCCTTTCACAACTATTCGCCTTTGTCGAGTTCCTTCCTTTGCTCAGATATTTCCTCCATGACTTCCCAATGGTTATTTTCAAGCAAAATGTGGTCAACTGATCAAAACTTGATTTTCAAATGAAGGACCCAACAGGCCCCGACCACAATTCCTTGACTCGTCCCCGAGTCAATACTTTGCTGATGCCTCCTTCCAGTGTTTCTTCACTTTGGCTAGTTCCTTCCAACAAAGGACCCAACTCTAAAACGAACTCTATGGTTGCATTTTTGAACTACGTGAATGCATTGAGAGTTGTTTTCCATTGGATTGTGAGAATTCTCATTTGCTCGAGGTACTAAGTTGTGAGCATGAAAGTAGGATTCACAGGGCATGTCATCAGGAGAGTGTTCCACTGCATGTTTGTTTCCTCACTAATTTTCTGCAGCGTCTCCAAGTGAGCCTATGTTAATGGTCTAAGGTCTCAGAGTATCTTCCTAGTCTTGGTCAATTCATCTTCAATATGTTGGATTTGGATCTCAAGGACTTCCATCTGTGCCATAATTTCCTTTCGCTGGTTCTTCTCCCAGGTACCCATGGATTGGTTGAGCAAATGACTAACACGGTTGCGCAAAGGGTAAACCGATAGATTCATCTTCGCCAGAAATCCAAACGAGTATGAAAATTGTGCTAAAAGGCGTTGATCTTCCTCTGCAACCTTGACAATAGAGTTTTTGAGGCCTGCTGCTTTTGCAATCTTCTATTCAATTTCGACATCGTACTGGGTAGTCGAATCCAGTAGTGCCATCTGAATGGCTGCAATAGTTCTCTTTGCTCTTGATTAGTCGAGACTAGTTGAACATGGGTGATTTTTAACATGGTCACAACATTCCAAAAGAGTGCAGGATGAAAAGTCTTCTAGGGACTCTATAATTATCTTTGCAACTGAAGGCTAGAGATCGTGGAATTTCGTAGTGATATGATCAAGCTGACCTTGAGGTCCTATTTCTCTTGGAGAAGTTGGTCCTGTTCGGTTGCTAGGGCTAGAATTTGTTATTGTTCATACTCATTAGCAAGAATGGTGTGCAACGCCTCTACTTAGTGTGCAACTTTCTGAGTGAAGGTAAACAATTGGGCTAAGGACCAACCCTGGAGATCATCTAGGGACATTATGGATGGTCTTAGGAATCGGATTTACAACGGTTGTCCACTGGCATCCAATTTGTCAGAATTCCCTTGGGAAGATGTCTCTCATGTGGATGGTTCAACTTTCTGTGGATCAATGTGAATGGGTTGGGGTTTCTGTATTAATGAGGGGATGGGATCAATGGGGATGGGCAATGCAGGAAACGTGGTGGGACTAAAAAAGGGAGGGTCAGTAAACTTATTTGTGATTGTGAGTGGACCTTAATCAAATAACAAAGATAACATGGACATTTGAACGATCTTTGTGCCTGAAATGTGGGCTGTGAGTGTCCCGTTCATGTGTCTAGTGACTGAATGGGTAATGGAGTCAACCTCCATTTCCACTTATGTATCAGGCAAGGTTCTAGATGGAAGAATATCTAAAATGGTGGCGGATGTGGAAGCTGTGTGCAGCGATGGATTTCGTGACTATGGTGATGTGGCAGATGTGGATGGTGGAATTTATTCGGTGATGGGCGCGCTGGTATGGGAATGGGGTTCTTCATTAGTGAGGTCGGCGACTTGGGTGGAAGGGGTCTTAGACTTCTTTTTGGGCCCCGCTGGAGGTCGAGGCTTTGGAATTGTTGGTTCGAATTGGGAATGGGGCCCAACTATGTGAAGAAAAGCAACTATAGGGCTACCAACCAAAGAACCAGGCGGTATTGAACTATGAAATTCAGAAGAAAAAAAAACTAAGGAAAGGGCTTACTAAAGCACCAAGATTCATAATTTTCTCATGGAGGGACTGCATCTATGTCTTGAGTCGCTTAATGACCGAGTTAAATGTCTCCTCATCCATCCACTTCTGTGACATCGCTAGAGTTTATCCTAGTAATGGATGAGGCACTATTCCCTCAAACAGATAATGACAGTGTCCCTCCCTAATTTCCCCAACAACTCCCGGCCAAGACGAGACTTCCAAATGGAAAGCATCTTCTATGAGCATAAAATTTTGGTTGCGCATTTGAAATGTGTCAGGATTAACACACCTCGGCCATAACCAGGTGTTGTCATGGCTGATGCCGAACCAGATAGCCTTTGAGTAGTTGTTAAGGAGTGATGTTGAGCTTCGTGGGTTGGTCGTGATGAATTCCAACATTTATTTATACCAGCTAACAAAGGAGGATTAGTTGATTTCCTTGTTGTTAGGATCCCCAAATGTTTACCATGGAAAATACCTTCGGGAAATGGGTTGTTCTTCAGTAACCACTGACATTTCCTGACCCTCTAGTGGGTTCCACTTCCACATGGCTAGTGTAACAACAAGATATCCATAAATAAAGTGAGTGGCCCTCTTACACATATCCTCGTAAGTGTCAAAGAGTTCTTGTAGTAGGAAACTACACCAATTCAACTATGTGCCTTGCACACAATCTTCCGCAACCGAAATGGTGTCCAACGTGCATTCCCCTCTTGAATGTCGCATCAGATTCCCAATGATTATGTATCAAGATAATTTGATGTTAGGCTTATTTATTGGCTCTATCAGAGCACCCTTGCCTCCTCGTTTTGTTCCCTACCGGTTATACCAACTATCGTCACATGTTTTCTTCCCGTGCTAAAAAGCATTTTGAAATGCATTTGAGACGGTGATGCCAGCAAAAAATAGGCATGTGAGTCTCTGAATATCTAGTGCATGGCTGGGGTATTCATTATCTAGCTATAAAAACCTGTTATGATTTCTGTTAATGAGGAAATTTGTGCATTGCATTGTTGCTCCTATTGTCCCGAATACAGGAAGGTTCCTCAAATTCAACAATGTTGAGCTCACTGTTCCCCTAAAATATTTTGTAACTTTCACCTGTTGGATCCTGTCAGATTTTGTGTTAGGTCCCTATAATACTAGCGATTACCCCATTACTATTGTAGTTGTATCCCTTATTAATATTTTTGTGCCCCTGTTGTCCCCATATTGTTATTACTGTGCCCCATAAAATCCCTCTATTATTATTTTTGGTGCCTTTATATTATTATTGTTAGGTCGGTTGGGTTATATTGTGACTCCTTAGACTCCTATATATAGGAAGGAGGTTTTTTCATTTGAATCATCAAAGCATCATTCATTTGTGTAATGTAAAGGAGGTTGCCTCCTCGAAGAGGCTGAATTCTAAGGCGTTGATCTATCTTTTCTATCCTTTTGTGAGCTGGTTTCATAACATTTGGTATCAGAGCTTTGGATTCTAGGGTTTCGCTGCTCCAAATAGGTCATCGTGGCATTTTCGCTATAACTTTTTTTTTTACGACGTTTCAGAAGCGAAAAAAAAAACCCATTTGAGACAAAATCGCACTAAACCTTAGGTCCAAATTTCAGAGCTTTTCGCGCTATATTTGTGGAGATATGATTTGAGGAAGTTGGTATTTTTGCAGACTCCTGAATTACATTCCAAATAGGTGACCTGGGGAAAATCGTCATAACTTTCTCTTTGAGCATTGGATTGAAATTTTGTAAGAAGGTTAGAAAAAGGATGGACTGTAGTTTCTTGTATATATTTTTCAGAGCCAAAGGTCGAAACAAGGACACATGGCATGTTGTACAAGTTCGCTCTACTGAACTAGTCTATAATCAGGTCATTGTGGGAGATTTGGAATAACTCTTCCTTCGAGAATCCAATTGGGATCAAACTGGTGGCATTGGAAAGAGGACACAGAGGGCTACTACAAGTCGCAATTTCAAAACTGGATGATCTGAAATTACATAGATACATCAAAGGCAATATCGAGCTCCTACAAAGTGAAAAAAGTTGTGTAGATTTTTTTAAATTTTTGCTTAAGCTTGGTTTGAAAAAATATTTTGAAGGAATTCAAAGGGAATAGTAGAGAATTATTATCGGTAACTGATGCCCTAAGGAAAGAAAATGCAAACACCTAGTAAGCAACCTGAAAGCTCTAGCATGACTCATGAAGAAGAGGAAGAAATGCTACATGATATATCAAAAATACAAGACCAAGTGCAACAAATTTCACTCTCACAAAAGATAACAAAAGCTAAGATAAATGGCGTGGAATCTAAGATAAAGGGCGTGGAAGCTAAGATGAATGGCGTGGAAGCTAAGATTGACAATTTGAAGATATATTTGAAGACATGTTTGACAAATTTTCTACAAGAAATACTTACTAATGGTGAAAGGGTAGCAAAGGAAACTCATGATGCGAACAAAAGAAATGTTAATCATGATTTCATAGACTCTAATGTTGGATCGAAGACCCACCATATTCCAAAAATCGACATGAGGAAGTTTGATGGCAAGGATCCTGCAACATGGATATTACAGATGGAGCAATTTTTCGATCTCAATAATGTGCAAAACACACAAAAGGTACGTATTGCAACTTTATATTTGGAACCAAATCAGTTTGTATGGTATCAATGGCTTTGCTCTCGTAAACAAATTATCACTTGGGCAATTTTTACGGAAGAATTGATAGCACATTATGAGGATACAAAAAGCAACACTTTTTTTAGCCAATTGATAAGTCTCAAATAAAAGGGTTCAATAATGGAGCACATTGAGGAGTTCCAAAAATTGAACATAAGGGTAAAAAATATTCCAGAGGAGCATAGGATTGATGTGTTCATAGGGACTTTAAAGGATAATATCCAACATGATGTTCACCTTTGGGAACCTGATTCATTAAAGAAGGCATTCAGGTTAGCAAGAAAAATGGAAAGCAAAATTATGGCAACCAGGAAGCATACCACTCACAACTATAATGATGGAAGTGTTGTTGCCCCTAGTCTTCCACAACCTATAAGGTTGACACCACAACAACTGGAAGAAAAAAGAGCAAAAGTGCTTTGTTATAGTTGTGATAGCAAATACACTAAAGGTCATAAGTGTGTTGAGAAGAAATTATTCTACATAGATTGTGAAGAGGAAGAAGAAAAGGAGAAAGAAAGGTCAACAGAAGAGGATATACTCCAAGAACAAAGCCTAGATAAAGAAGAAATGAATCCCACCATATCTTGTAATGCATTGGCTGGAATTACCACTCCTCAAACCATCAAGATAGGTAAGGACAAATCAAGAAAAAGAAGGTAATAGTGTTGATTGATTCAGGAAGTACCCACAATTTTATTCATTGTAAGGTAGCAAAAGAATTGAATTGCTTCCTATATCCAGCACCAGAGTGTCAAGTGATGGTTGCAAATGGAGGAACAATAAATTGCTCTGGAAAGTGCCATAATATCAAGCTATCCATGGGAGAATATGTATTGACTAGCCCAATGCTTTCCATTCCAATGGGAGGTGCTGATGTTGTACTAGGAGTCCAGTGGCTACAATCCTTGGGTACAATAGCTTTTAATTTTCAAGAACTTTTCATGAAATTTTATGCAGAAGGAAATGAAGTTGAATTAAGGGTTATTACAGGGAAACTGGGAAAGATAATTAGCTCTAACGGTATGACAAAGCTTCTAAAAAAGGAACAAAGAGGTGTACTTGCACAATTATGTTCGCTAGATGTTTCCACATCGAAATTATCTATTTCTCGAGATCTCCAAAAATTCTTGGACAATCATTCCAAGGTATTTGAGACTCCCAAAGGTCTCCCACCTATTCGTGATCATGATCATGATATTCATCTAATTCCAGGAAGTGTTCCTCCAAACATCAGGCCGTACAGATATCCCTATGCCCAAAAGAGTGAAATTGAACGTATGGTTGCAGAAATGCTAGAGGCTGGTATAATTCAACCTAGTCAAAGTTCTTTCTCTACTCCAGTAGTATTGGTGCACAAGAAGGATGGATCATGGCACATGTGTCTAGATTATAGGGAGCTCAACAAGCTCACTATTAAAGATAATTTTCCCATTCCTGCCATTGATGAATTACTGGATGAATTGCATGGATCAATTTACTTCACCAAGTTGGATCTTCGTTCAAGATATCATCAAATCAGAATGAAGATTGAAGACATTTCGAAAACAACATTTAGAACTCATGAGGGTCATTATGAATTTTTGGTCATGCCTTTTGGCCTTACCAATGCACCTTATACATTTCAAGGTTTGATGAATTCCATTTTCAAACCCTTCCTTAGAAAATTTGTGTTAGTATTTTTTTATGATATACTAATTTACAGCAAGTCTTGGAAGGATCATGTTGAACATGTTGACAGGGTGCTACAACTATTGGAGGAGAAACAATTATATGCAAAAATATCCAAATGTTTCTTTGGAGTACAAGAGGTGGAATATTTGGATCATATTGTATCTCATGGAGGAGTTAAGCTAGACCTTAGAAAAATTAAAGCCATTAAGGAATGGAAAATCCCCACATCCATAGAGCATCTGCGAGGATTTCTGGGGTTGACAGGGTATTATCGCAAGTTTGTTAAGAATTATGGGAGAATAACAGCACCTCTAACAACATTATTGAAGAAAGATGCATTTTCATGGACTCCAGAAGCAACAAAAGTCTTCGAACATCTTAAAGAGGCAATGTGCCAAGCATCGGTCTTAGCTACACTGGACTTCAAAAAAACCTTTATTGTGCAATGTGATGCTTCAGGAAATGGAATTGGTGTTGTTTTAATGCAAGATGAAAGACCCATTGCTTTTGAAAGTCGTCCAATCAAGGTAAAGTTTTTACACAAAGCTATTTATGAGAAGGAAATGTTGGCAATACTACATGCCCTTAAGAAATGGCGACCCTACCTAATGGGAAGACACTTCAAGGTAAAAACGGATCATGATAGCCTTAAATACTTTTTAGAACAAAGATTATCCTCTGAAGAGGAACAAAAGTGGGTCACAAAGATGTTGGGTTATGACTTTGAAATCACCTACAAAAAAGGGAAGAAAAAAGTGGTGGCAGATGCACTCTCAAGAAAGGATAAGGATGTGGAAGCAATGTTGTGCGCCATTTCTATTATCCAACCAGATTGGATAAAAGAAGCAGGGGAGGAATATAATAATGATGAAGAAGTGTGGGCACTTATTCGATAGTTACAACAAGATTCCAGTACATCTGATACATTTAGTTGGAAAAATGATTCGTTATGGTACAAAGATCACATATACCTCTGTAAAAATTCCCAACTCAAACAAAATATTCTTATGGAATTGCACACTTCTCCCTTAGGAGGGCACTCAGATTTTTTAAAAACTTACCACAAGGTTAAGAAGGAATTTTTTGGGATGGCCTTAAATCAGGTATTCAAAAGTTTGTGGCGGAATGTTTGGTTTGCCAACAAAACAAAGTTGAAACAATTAAGACCCCGGGCGTATTACAACCTTTATCCATTCCAAGCCAACGTTGAGAGGAGGTTTCAATGGATTTTATCACAGGTTTACCCAAGTCTGAGGGAAAGAGTGTCATCATGGTGGTAGTTGATAGACTTACCAAGTATGCACACTTTTTGAATTATCACATCCATTTAAATCCAGTACATTTTCTACTGCATTTATGGAAACAATTCAAAAGCTACATGGAAACCCAAATATTATTTTAAGTGACAGAGATCCCATTTTCACTGGAAATTTTTGGACAAAATTATTTTCTTGTCTCAGTACTCAATTAGCTCATGGCTCATCTTATCATCCTCAATCGGATGGGCAAACTGAGATAGTAAATAAATGTTTGGAAGGATATCTTTGTTTCTTTGTATCTGATAAACAGACACAATGGGTCAAATGGTTGCCTCTGGCTGAATGGTGGTATAACACTTCCTTCCATACAGCAACAAAAATGACCCCATTTATGGCACTTTATGGATATCAGCCACCATCCATCACATCATATTTAAGAGAAAATTCTAAGGTTCAAGCATCAACAACAAGTCCTCCAACATCGAGCATCAACAACAAGTCCTCCAACTCCTAAAGGATAACCTCATGTTGGCGCAGAATAGAATGAAATAACAGGCAGATCAACATCGCGGCAAAAGAAGTTTTGATGTAGGTGATTGGGTATTCCTACGGCTATAACCATATAAACAAATGTCCCTCAAGCAAGCTAAGAAGGATAATAAATTATCACCAAAGTATTATGGTCCGTACAAGGTGTTGCAAAAGATTGGTACTATGACATACAAATTTGAGCTTCCTGCAGCTTCTCGAGTGCACCCAGTTTTCCATGTTTCATGTTTAAAAAAGGTTATAGGCGACAAGCTCCCAGTTCAAACAATATTGCTAGAACTTAATGAGGAAGGAAAAATTATATTGGAACCGGAAGCAGTCATAGAAACAAGAACTCAATAGCTACGAAATCAATCAATTTCGGAGTATCTCATCAAGTGGAAGAACTTATCCGCTGAAGATTCCACATGGGAGGATGAGAATTTTATACAAAAGCATCCAGAACTACTCAAGCATTGAGACAACACTTTTTTGAAGGAGAGGGGCATGTTAGGTCCCTATAATACTAGTGATTACTCCATTACTATTGTAGTTGTATCTCTTATTAATATTGTTGTGCCCCTGTTGTCCCCATATTGTTATTACTGTGCCCCATAGAATCCCTCTATTATTATTTTTGGTGCCTTTATATTATTATTGTTAGGTCAACTCAGTTATATTGTGACTCCTTAGACTCCTATATATAGGAAGGAGGTTTTTTCATTTGAATCATCAAAGAATCATTCATTTATGTAATTCAAAGGAGGTTGCCCCCTCGAAGAGGCTGAATTCTAAGGCGTTGATCTATATTTTCTATCTTTTTGTGAGATGGTTTCATAACATTTTGTAACCAACTCTATATACACCTCCCTCTTAAGTGTTGGAAACTGGAACGAATATGAGAGGTCGTTGTTGACAAGTTGAGCTTTGTCATACTTGCCATAAAAGAGGCTCTCTCTTTGTAATCCCTGCATCTGGTTCAACATATGGAACATAGATGATAGCCTTCGTCATTTCTGTAGAGCGACTGTGGTAAACAAAGAACACAAGGGGCTTGAACTTAGGCTAGGATTGAGTGAAATCGGATACAGACTCTAGACTGGGAAACTCAACCACCTTAAGTTTTCATTCTGGGAAACTTATCACTACCATGCAAATTAAATACAAAATCTCGAAACAACATTTTTTGTTAGACGTGTTAACTAATTAAGATGTTAACTTTCCCCACTTGCTCCCAACCGTGGCAGCTATAAAGATGACTGAGCCAGACATGACTCTGATGAAAAAGGAGGGTGGAAATTATGGGTAATTATGGTGTTATGATGGAAGACGCCTAGGAGTTGATGAAGAAAGTGTGTCAAGGATATTATGAAAAATATTTAGCGCAAACTTGATCTGACACATGGAAGTATTGCATAATTATTACAGATATGATGGTTGACATGTGCCACTCCCCTGACCACAAGCAATTGCAGTGGGGTTAAATTTTTCTGCAACTAAAAGACTAACGAAACTTGATCCTTTGAATGACATGACTTGAATAACTAACCAACTACATTACATGACGCAACTGACTACTAAGGAAAAGGAAATAAAGAGAAAAATGACTGACTCTACCTACCTATCTGTGATCCCCTTTCGAAGATCAACCTTCAACTTTGTGTAGATTTGTTTGAGCCGTGGAAAGGTTTCAAGCGTGTGCCATTCGCCCAACGAGGAAGGAGGATTTCATCAAACTATGTGAGTTTGACAACTCCTGATTCTTTCACTTTCACAAATATGAATGGTCCCATCCAATGCGTTTTGAGATTTCCAGGATGCTCTAAGAATCGTTGTCATAAAGCAGAACATGTCCTCCAATTGTAAAGGTTTTCTATTGGATGTGTTTGTCATGCCATGCCTTTTGCCTCTGCTCTTCAACAGTTTGGTGGAAGTCTGCCAGAAATATAGCTTCATCCAACTCCTAGAGTTCCTCTAATCGCTTTGGAATTGATTCATATTCTATCATCTGAGTGGCCTGCCCAATAAAAAAGTTAGGGATGGTAAAATCGGCAAGTACCGTGACTTCCTGACCGTACACAAGTTGAAATGGTGTATACTTGTGCAAGCTCTTGACGGTTGTATGATAAGCCCATAGTGTTGCTGGAACCCGTTCATCCCAATAGTCTATGTTGGCTGAGTAGATATTTGTGAGTCCCCTCTCACAAATTTTGTTGAAGGCTTCCGTCATAACATTTCCTTGAGGGTGATATGGACTGCTTTTGTCTTGTTGTATCATGAATATTTGCAGCAATAAAGTGACTGTATCATTAATGAAGTGGGTCCTCTGATCACTGGTGAGGCTTCAGGGGCACCAAAATTGAGAGATGGTGTTTTCAAAGATAAATCTGGAGGCAGTATATGTGGTACAATCTTGAACTAATATAGATTCAACTCATCTGGTGAGGTAGTCAATGGCAGTAATGATGTACATGGCATGTGAGTCTCGTGTCGGTGGGTTGATAGGTCCCACAAAGTCGACCAACCATTTCTCAAAGTCTTGGAGGGCTCATACTGGTTGCAAAGGAATTTCATCCTAGTGTGATGACTTCCCCGTCCTCTGACAAACATTATAGTTCTTCTCATATTCCTTCGCATCCCTGAAAAGTGTTGGCCACCATAGTCTCGCCTACAATACCTTCCTCGCGATGGTATTCCCTCCGATATGGCCACCCACAACTCCTGAATGACATTCCCATAATATATCTGGTCTCTCATGGTTTAGGACACATTTTCGCAAGATTTGGTCAAGGCCCAACTTGTATAGTTGTCTCGCAATCAACTGGTAATCTGTAGTGCGAACCACCATGTGTCTTCACTGTGTCATTGTGTATTCCTCCGAGCACCTACTAGTGGTGAGAAATGGTGTAGTTTCCTCTAAATAGTTCAGTATGGTTTCAACTCGAAACAAATCAACATCCAACAATTGATCATCCAATGGCCCTCCAACTTCCCTTGAATCTAGCTGGGAAAGATGATCCAGACCCACGTTTAGTCTTCTGAGTTTAATAATCACTTCAAATGTAAATTCTTGAAATAGTAGCAACCATCTACAGATCCTTCCTTCCAGTACAAGCTTGTTCACTAAATACTTCAAGGCAGAATGATCGGTGAAAAATTTGAATGGGTCCCCCAGAAGATAGTGCCAAAATTTTTGTAATGAATATACCATCACAAGAACTTCACGTTCAGTTGTGGTATAATTATTTTTTGCTATGGATAATTTATTGCTAGAAAAATAGATGGGGTGATCAAGGTTTCCTTCCCCATGGTGAGTTAGGACAACCCCCAAAGCAATACCTACTGCATCAATGTGAACATGGAATTTCTTGTTCCAATCGGGATAAACTAGAATCAACACACTCGCCAATTTTTCTTTCAGTAGGTTGAAAGTGACTTCACAATCATCAGTCCATTCAAACCTTTCAGCTTGCTTCAAAAAATTTTCTAGGGGAGTGGTGATTAAGGCCTAGTTACGGATAAACCTCCTATAGTACCCTGTGTGACCAAGGGTGGACCTCAACTGTTGAACACTTGTTGTTGGGGTCATGTTTAGGATCATCGTGACCTTAAAGGGATCAACACATACTCCCTCTTTGCAAACAATATAACCCAAAAGTGTTCCGAAGGGGGTGATGAATATGCACTTTTTCAAGTTCAAAGAAATCTGCAGTTACCTACATCAATCAAACATCACTCAGAGCAGACCAGAATGCTTCTTCAATAGACTATAGGCAGTCCAATCATGCATGTAAACTTCTAGAAAGCAGTGAATATAATCTCTAAAAGTAGAAATTACAATCCTTAATAATATCGTTGGTGCATTCTTGAGTCCAAACAACATGACATGATATGCATAAGATCCCCACTCAATAGTGAATGTAGTTTTCTTCTTGTCTTCTTCTGCAATCCAGACATGACGGTATCCAAAAAATCCATGTGTGAAAGAGTAGGCTTCATTCCCCGCCACATTGTCTAGCACTTTGTCACTAAAGGGGGTGGGGAAAGGATCATGAACATGGGCAATGTTCAAACTTTGATAATCAACACAAACCCGAATTTCTTCAGCCTCTTTTTTGTTTTGTATTACAATTGGGTTGACCCACCCAGCCTTATCTACTGGAAAAATAATACACATTGCCAACATCTTATCTATCTCCTTTTTCACCTTTTCTTTGATCCTTGGGTTTAACCTATACAATCGATGTTTTACTAGTTTTGCATCAGGTTTAAGTATAATATTCATCTCTCCTATCTCCCCCTTAATTCCTTTTGCCTCCACAACCAATGAAGGGAACAAGTATTCATACTCTCATAGAAGATTGAAGATCTCCTTGGTACTCTGCTCATCCCACTAATATCCAATCGAGGCTAGCTTCAACCTTTCTTCAGTGCCAATGTTATGTTTTCGCAAGTTCAGGGGAAGCAACTATGGACCATTGGTCATAGGCCCATCTTCAACACCCCATTCTCCTTTAGTCTCTTTGAACGTTAGATTCCTTTGTTGGGTTGTGTTATATTCTTTGCATGACTAGCCGACGTAGTTAACTGGGGGTTAGAAGGGGGGCGAAGTCCCCCCTTGTTGTGCTGATTGTGTAGTGGGGGGCGTCATAGGGGGTTTGCGGGGTGTAGGTAACGCCACTCTATGGGGTTTGGGGCAGCGCCCCAGATTTTTTTTTTTTGGACCCTATATTAAGTTGGGCGAACCTACCTATGGTTTTGTGCATGATTTTTCACACATGGTTTTGGACACGATGGTTTTTCGGTCCATGGTTTTGGACGCAATGGTTTTCAGTCTGTGGTATTGGATGCTTCGACATGTATAAATATGTATTGTAACATTGAAAGGAACATAATGAAAAATAAAGCTGGTAGTCCCGGTTTTGGAATCCAGAGAAAAATCTTTGTATATATGTGTTTTATGTGTTATGCTCTCACATTGTTTATTTTTCTGTGTTCTTAGAATTCATATGCAGGTAATTTCTTTACGAGGTTAAAACCTGCATTTTGTATCAGATTTGTTTTGGCTTCAAGGGGATGCCTTTGTTTCTGAGGGGTTTCGCTCGGGCCTATGGTAGATCTTGTTCAATGGGAGATCTACGAGATTGATTCTGGTGGTGAAAGAAGATGGCGAGTAGTGGAAAGATAGAGATCGAGAAATTTAATGGTCAGATTTTTGAGTTGTGGAAAATCAAGATGATCTGTTGGTGGATAAAGATCAGTGGATTGTGGTAGATCTGGATACTAAACCAACGGGAGTGTCCGATGAAGAATGGAAGAAGTTGGATCGGAAGGCAAAGAGCACAATACGATTGTGTGTTTCATATTCAGTATTGCTGAATGTATCAGGGGAAGCTATGAGGAAGGCTTTGTGGGATAAGTTAGGGAATTTGTACCAATCTAAGTCTTCGGTGAATAAACTGTTCCTGTGGAAAAAGCTGTATAACCTGAGGATGAAATATGGAGACTCGGTGATAGAGCATCTGAATGAATTTAATACTGTGGTAAGTCAGTTATTATATGTTGATAATAGAATTTCAGATGAAGATAAGTGCATCAGTTTGTTGTGTTCTCTACCAAATTCGTGGGATAGTCTGGTTATTACAATAGGTAGCAATACAACTGCCTTGCAGTTTGATGAAATAGTCTCATCCTTGCTGACAGAGGAGATGAGACGGAAAAATATGGAGAGCCAGAATGGTGATGCCTTGTCTATATGAGGACGGTCCCATAATAGAAACAAAAATAAGTCATTGAGTGGGAGATCTAAATCTAGAGGGAGATCTAAATCTCTAGGAAAACCTGTAAAGGTGGTGTGCTGGAAATGTGGAGAGGAAGGGCACTACAAAAGGGATTGTAAATCTAAAGCTACTGATAAAGGAAATGTATTTGATGATGCTCCTTCTGTAGAGGCGAAAGCCACCTTAGATGAAGGTGGGGATGTGTACTTGTCTTCTTCAAGTACACATGTAGATCATGAGGCATGGTTGATTGACTCAGGTGCATCCTTTCACTTCACTCCCCATAGAGAGTGGTTCTGCGAGTATGAGAATTATGATGGTGGTGATGTCTTCTTGGGGGATGACAGGAAGGCTAGAATTGTTGGTCGTGGAAAAGTAAAGTTGGAGTTGCAAGGTGGAAGGGTTAGAACACTTCCAGGTGTTCTACATATTCCTGCATTAGCCAGAAATCTGATTTCTGTAAGCAAGCTGGATGATGCAGGTGTAAAAAATGTGTTCGAGAAGGATACCTGCAAGATGGTTTGGGGGACACTAGTATTGATGCAGGGAGTTCAAATTGGAACTCTATAAAAGCTGCAAGGTAGCATTGTTGTTGATGGGTGCAACAGTTCTGTGGTTCCTGAAAGTGGAGCAAAAAATCTAGTGGTCTCTCGAGAGAAGACCATGTTGTGGAATCAAAGGTTTGGACATATTGGAGAGAAGGGCCTTCGAATACTTCATGATAATGGTGTGGTAGAAGGTATGAGTAATAACTCTCTAGATTTTGATTTCTGTGAAAATTGTGTATATGGGAAGCAGAATCGGGTGAGTTTCCCCTCTAGTGGTAAGAGGGCGAAACAGATATTAGAGCTTGTGCACAATGACGTGTTTGGACCTGTGAAGGTTCCATCATTGGATAAGTGTGTGTACTATGCATCATTTATAGATGACTTATCAAGGAATACATGGATATATTTCTTCAAAAAGAAATCTGAAGCCTTTGACAGGTTTAAAGAATTTAAGACTCTGGTGGAAAACCAGACAGAAAAGAAGATAAAGGTGCTAAGCACAGATAATGGTGGAGAGTTTTGTAGTAAGGAATTTGAAGAATTTTGTAAGAAGTGTGGTATAGTATGACAAAAGACTACTCCATATACACCTCAGTAAAATGGAGTTGTAGAAAGAATGAACAAGACATTGATGGAAAAGGCAATAAGCATGCTCAATGGTGTCGGGTTAGGACAAGAATTCTGGGCAGAGGCAGTGGAGACTGCTTGTTACCTGGTCAATAGATCACCTTCATCAACATTGGAGGATAAGACTCCACAATAGGTATAGACTGGTAAGAAACCCTCTCTTTCACATCTGAGGGTATTTGGATGTGATGAATATGTACATGTTCCAAAGGAGAAAAGAACAAAGTTGGATAGTAAATCTTAAAATTGCATCTTTGTTGGGTATAAGGATAGTTTAAAGGGTTATAAGCTTTGGAACCTAGTAACAAGGAAGGTTGTGTACAACCGAGATGTGGTGTTCAGAGAGGTGAAAGATGCTATTAAACATGAAGTCCAACCAAAGGAACCTGAGAAGATAGATTTTGAGCTTAAGGAGGAAGAATTAGACTCTACAGCAAAGGAGGAATCAAAAGATGAAGAGCCACAAACTCCGTATGTGAGAAGATCAGTTCAAGAAAGAAGGCAACTAGAAAGGTATAGTCCATCTGCTTTCTGTTCAAATTTTGCTTTATCTATTACTGATGATGATCCCAGGACTGTGAAGGAAGCAGTAGATTCAGAAGATGAAAAACTCTAGAAAGAGGCCATGGTTGATGAAATGGCATCTTTGCACAAAAATGAGGCATGGGATATAGTGGAGTTGCCGGTTGGAAGGAAACCCATTAGAAGCAAATGGGTGTTCAAGAAGAAGACAAATGCAGAAGGAAAGGTGGAGAAATAAAAAGCTCGGTTGGTAGCAAAAGGTTATTCCCAGGTGTCAGGAATTGATTTTGGTGATATTTTTTCTCCTGTTTCCAAGATAACTTATATTAGATTACTTTTATTTGTTGTTGCTGCTTTTGATTTTGAGGTAGAACAGATGGATGTGAAGACAACATTTCTTCATGAGGATCTAGAAGAGGAGATCTACATGAAGCAACCTGAAGGCTTTGCGGTGAAGGGTAAGAAAGAACTGGTATGCAAGTTAAAGAAGTCTCTATATGGGTTAAAACAGTCACCAAGGATGTGGTATCAGAAATTTGATACATTTATACAGGGACTTGGCTTCACCAGAAGCAAAGCAGATCACTATGTGTATTTTAAATTAATTGGTGACCATGTTATTTATCTGGTCTTATATGTGGATGATATGTTGCTGGTTGGAAATGACAAAGAAATTATCCAGGATTTGAAGACCCATTTGTCCTCCAAATTCGACATGAAAGATCTTGGAGCTGCAAACTATATTTTGGGCATGGAAATTAAAAGAGACTAGACAAAGAGGAAGCTCTAGTTAAACCAGAGGAAGTATGTCGAGACAATATTGCAGAGGTTTAATATGCAGGATAGTAAACTGGTGAAGGTTCTTATTCCTGTAGGTGTAAAGTTATCTGCTGAACAGTGTCCCAAGACACAAGAAGAGGAAGAGGACATGTCCCGTGTTCCATATGTGGGTGCAATTAGTAGCCTGAAGTATGTGATGGTCTGTACTAGACCAGATATTACACATACAGTGGAGTATTGAGCAGGTTTATGTCAAAACTGGGGAAGGAGCACTAGACATCAGTGAAGCGGGTTTTCAAGTATTTGCGTGGCACTAGTGATTATGGACTGTGCTACCAAGGAAGACCAGGATTTGACAGAGTATTGGATATTCATGGCTTTGTTGATGCAAATCTGGATCATAAAATATCTACAAGTGGGTATGTGTTTAACCTATTTTGAGGTGCAGTCAGTTAGATGAGTAAGAAACAATCTGTAGTGGCACTATCAACTACAAAGGTAGAAAACATGGCAGCCACTCATGCAAGCAAGGAAGAAATTTGGTTACAGAGATTGTGTTCAAGTATGGGGTTAGTACAGGGAGCTATAAGGATAGGTTGTGATAGCCAAAGTGCAATTTTATTGGGAAAGAACCCTGCATATCATTCAAAGACAAAGCACATTGATGTTCAGTATCACTCTGTGAGGGATATGATAGAAGACAAAAAGGTGTTGCTAGTAAAGGTGGACACTTTGAAGAATAATGTAGATGCATTGACAAAATCTATGAGCTCTGAGAAGTTCTCTTGGTGTAGAGAAACAATGGGCATTGCAGGGCTGGATAAATGACTAAGCTCTCCCGTGGACCCCTGTGGAAAGAAAATAACAAGTGGGAGAATTTTGGGTTGTGTTATATTATTTCCACGACTAGCCGATGTAGTTAACTGGGGGGTTAGAAGGGGGGCGGAGCCCCCCCTTCATTGCACCGATTGTGTAGCAGAGGGGGTCATAGGGGGTGGACCTACCTATGGTTTTTGTGCATGATTTTTTTTGGACCCTATATTAGGTTGGGTGGACCTACCTATGGTTTTGTGCATGATTTTCTGCACATGGTTTTGGACACGATGGTTTTTCTGTCCATGGTTTTGGATGCGACGGTTTTTGGTCCATGGTATTGGATGCTTCGGCATGTATAAATATGTATTGTAACATTGAAAGGAACACAATGAAAAATCAAGCTGGTAGTCCCGGTTTTGGGGTCCAGGGGAAAATCTCTGTGTATATGTGTTTTATGTGTTATGCTCTCACATTGTTTATTTTTTTGTGTTATTAGAATTCGTATGCAGGTAATTTCTTTACGGGGTTAAAACCTACAGCCTTAACTCCTCCAAGTCATCTTCCTCAGACTCTTAGTCTACCTTTTTGTAAGCTACGACTTCATGTAACTTGGATTCATATATGTGATCAAGAGTATTTTGGTCTATACATCCCTCCACCAGCTGTCCTACGGTGAGCAAAAATCTTCTGAGAGCTTGCAACACAATTGTCATTCTCTCATCAACATCTGTGAAGGAAAAGTCACTGATAAAATGGGTTGTTATGCAGTTCCAATTGCCAGTATGTCTTTTTATCTCTTCCCTTACATGTCATTCCTTCAGATTTTTTTCACAGGGTGTGTACAAAGTAGTGTACCCACAAGTCTTCTGGAAGCCCTTCGTGGGTACACCTGGTCTCACAAGCTTGTAGATGTTGTCGAGGGTCAGAGCTCCCCCGGTACTTAAGAAAATTCTGTGGATTATTATCCGAAGGCTCAAATCTAACCCTCATTGTTGTCTTAATTTCCTACCATTCTCAAAGATGGTTGTGGTGAGAACCCCACCACCTTGTCAGTGTTGCTTGCAAAGTGACATCAAATGAAGACACTTTGTGTTCCTCAGGAACGGTTGCATCAACTTCATTAAGAAAATCATTAACATGACCTATGCCATTGAATATAGGAAATTTCCATACCTCAGTACCAACCCAGTTGATCTGATGGATCGTAGTGCAGTGCCTGATGTTGATCTCATGTCTGCCCTATTGCCAATCTTCCCACCTTGCCTCAGATCCACCTTTCGAGCTTTGAACACTCTTCTAGCTGACCGATCTACCTATTATCGGGTTGATGTAATCCTCTCTTCTCCATGTTGTTAGTTGGTATAAATGATCCAACAACTTAGTTGATTCTTTTTCATCTATTGGTTAAATAAACCTTGTCCCTTGGTAGGGGTCTAGGGGCTGGATCACTATGGTCCGTTCTACTTCAAAGGTCATTGTGTCCTTCTTTATATCAATTATCACATAGTTCTTAAAGGCCCAATCAACTTCTACTTCTTCTAACCTTCCAGGTGGGAGTATAAAATATTGATTCTCCATACGTAGCTGAATTAGAGAGAAAGCCAACTTAGGCCCGCCCAAGGCTTCCCAAGTCTTTCGTGGTAGTATATTCACATCTGATCCCAGGTCTAACTTTTTATCTTTAATCTAAAAATATGCAATTTGAGCATCGATATATAACTCCCTTCTTATTCTCTTCTTGTTCCTGCGCACCCTCTTGGAGTGTCTCTCCGGAAATTTAACAGAGATGAATCCTTCTTCCTCCACCCCATCCTTTACAGTCATTTTAAGGCTTTACCGCAACTTCCCAAGCATATGGTCATCATTCACAATCTGTAGAAATAACTTGAACCATTCTGCTATGGGTCGATTATAGAGTTGAGGTGGGTCTGAGCTCCTGGGTTTTGGAACCCCTGGCTGTTCCCCCTAGGACTCCCCACTTATGGTCAATTTATTAAAACTTTTGGAAACTTCCTTGTAGTATTGCTTCTGTTGATTAGGATTGTATGAACACTTCGGTGAGGTCGACCTTATAATTTTTTGTTGTTCAACTGTTCGCTAGTCAACTCTAGCCTTCATCCCCCCTAGGTGACTATATTAATGTTTGAGATGGGAGATGTCTTAGGCATCATTGGTTAAACATTAATAAAATTTTCTCCCCTTTGGTGGTTGCGCTCCTCCCACTTAGCAAACAACTCTTGATAGTTTTCCATTGCATGTGTGTTGATCCTGCACTGGGAGCACCAAGATCTTCTTGGTAAAAGGAAATCTCTTGCAACATGACCCTCTTGATCATAGTTGTAGCAACATATCAAACATCTACCTCCTATTCTTCCTCCCCTTGTTCCTCCACCTCCTCGTCCTAGAGGGGTCTCATTAACCTGATAAGCAAATTGATACAATCCATCTACTAAGGAATCTAATGTGCTACATTGATCCATGTGGTGAGTTGGTGAGCCACAAAATTCACAAAAAGTGTTGTTTGGAATATTGGAATACTTCTATAGGAATGGACATAGGCAAGGGAGATGTCCATATGTTCTGCATATCTCACAATACTCAGTTGATGCCGCACCCTGCTAGTTTGGAAAAACATGGAACTGAGTGCATCCTGTATACATACCTTGTGTACCAATTTGCATAGCGGGTAAATATGTGGACGACCCTATTGACACGGAGGAAGTGCTCAAACCTCGCAACCTTGGGCACTCCGTAGTGTGATTCCCCTCAATGAGGAAGTTGGTACACCATACATGCGGTTACGCAGGTCGCACTGGTTTTAGGTCCCTCAGCTTCTCCATCAAATCTGTGATCTGATGTTGTAGTCCCAAAATAGAGGGGTCATGGGAAGCTACCCCTCCCTAATAATCATGTGGGTATCCGAACATAGCCTCAATTTGAGTTGCTTGCTCCAAAGCGTCTTATAGAGTAAATCTTTTTTTGAGTCAATAGTGTGTGAGTAAGTGGTAGCAATGCTTTAATGAACAAATCTCATTGATGGTCAAGGTTTATCGTGTAGCTCAACTTACCAATTGCATATTTGGATCTCTGCATTAGCTTCCAAGTAGTCTCTCCTTATTGTTGGTTGATTTCCCATAACTCGGAAAACCTCTGCTAGTTAGTCTGAGGCAGCTTAAACTCCTGAACAGACTCTCATCTAACTTCATCTACCGTTGGATTCTATTACAATTTAGACCATTTGATCAACCATATCAATGCTCTTTCCTATTTGGAGTTTGGCGAGCCCTCCAGATAGCTTCACATAGGTACCAATGCTACTCTACATTTTCTTTCCCCCTATCAGAGAACTTAGGATATCAGGTAAAGGATCACGCCATGGCCGATTGAACTTGAGGAATAAGTATAAATCCTTGAGAATCGGGTTGTGATGATCCTTGGATACCTGTACTACTCTTACTACTCCTCTTACTAATGATACCAATGTTGTAGGTTGTGTGCACATTATGAACCTTTATAACTTTAATAAACTTGGATAAAAATTTATCAAGGTTGTGATAAAGTACTAGGGTAAGGTTGGGGGAGGGACTACCTAAGCTGTTGGGCAGCCAATTGCGACTTTTAGAGGACACATCATTCTCAAAAAATAATTTTCTCATCGTAAAGTGCATATCATCATTCGAACCTTCCTTGAGGCTTGTGTATCCCATTTCATCTTGAATTCCCATTTCTACCAGCGGGGTAGAGTCTCTATTGTTCTTTTGATCCTTTGTCACTATAGTTGTCTCATCTCCTCCTATTGAACCAATCTTTATCTTAGCATTGTCTCCGATGCTCTTCAACTTCAGTTGACTTCCTTCTCTTTCCTGACCTTCTGGACTTCTCAACACCACTCTTGCTTGGTGTAGTCCCCTCTGTCTTTTATCAATCTCTCATCGAGCTCTTCCCTGCCATTCCTCAACTATCCATGATCTTCTTTGTGCCCTCAAATCTCTATCCCTCTGAAAGTCATCCATGTCTATTTCTTCAATATTTTCATCGCTCCCATTCAGTTAGAATCCCTCCCCTTATGCCCCCCCCCAGTACTGGGATTTTAAGCTACCATTGAAGGGTTTTGCAACATTGACAAATTCTCTTCCACCATTAGAGCCTTAACCCAAAGCATAGCTTCCCTCATTAGTTTTCCCCGCAACCCTGACTTAAACATGACCTTTGCCTTAAAAAAGGATTGATGACCCTCCACAAAAAACTCAATAATATATCCTTATAATGTGGTCTTTGCAACCCATAAATATACGACTCACGTTAGATCGATGTCAAGCTGATGCAACTTAGTTAGATCTGCTTGAGTCTAGGTATGCCGAGATCAGTTTTGTTTGTTGATCTTTCCCTTTATTTGTAGTCTCTACCAGTTGTAGAGCTCCTTTGGTAACTTGTACCAGAAGATCTCGTATTGATCACTCATGGGTTATGTGTACAAGATCTCTACTTTCACCTACTTCAGACTTCATCGGCGAAATTGAGCTTGTTGAGAAGTGAACCATTCTACTTGTTCATGCCACCAATATTTAAGCTCCTTCTTAAAGATCATTGACACCATATTCCATAGCCCTTTGGAAATTTTTAGGCCTCGGCAATAAAACCATTTTTTGGCAGAAAAATAACAGATGGGTTGAGACCCAGGGTTCAGGAACAGGAGGCAACAAAGTCTCTGTTGTAGTGTAGCACCACATCGACATTTTTGCCTTATCCAGGATGAATAAGACATCTCACCCAAGGTGTTTTTTACCCTTAGTTAGTTGAGGGACTGGAATCAAGCATCAAGATAAACCCCAAGGAATTAACAATGACAATAACTCGGAAATATAAGAGTTGGATAAGAGTTGGGATCCAATCTTAATGAACCAGCATATACAAAGGAGGAATATCAAACAGATGCAAGCATATTAATTTTTTTTAGAAAGTCACAAAGAAACATACACAAGTTACTCAAATATCCCTATAACCATTCCTTCCATTAACAGCACAAAAATATAACATTACATCAGGATCAAAGGCCCCCCAGATAGAACAATCATCAACATAACATAATAGTATATTATCAAGGCAGCAAGATACAAAGTGGGTTCAAACAGCTCCACAACTGCGTTCATGTATCCCATAATCGATCTTTTTCCTCTCAGGTTTTTCCTTACGCTTCTTAAGTCTCCCACCTCTCTCTTGGATGCTCCGCCTCTTTCCCTTTCGGTTGCCTCTATTGCTAGGTTTTTTCTTGCTTCCTCAACTGTCATCTCTCTTCTTCGATCAATTGCCTTTGTTACTCAGATGTTTCTTTCTTGAGTTTGGATTCCTCTGGTTATCCTTCCGCGACTTCCCAATGGTTATTTCCAGGCAAAATGTGGTTAACTGGTTAAAACTTGATTTTCAAACGATGGACCCAACAAATGGACAAGTGATTAGAAATCAAACATCACCAGCTAGGTTGGATGCACCAATTTTTCCCATAAATTGCTTTAATTAGTACACATTAGTGATGAATTGGAATAATTCATTTGGGGTTCAATAACATTCAATGACCAAACTCAACCAGTGAGTGAATTCAACTAAGAAGTTGGCTATTCATTCAAAAATAGTTCAACCAATGATCAAAATGATAACCACTTAAGCATCTATAAGAACAATCACTATCCAATTTACTTTACTACAAACATCTTTCAATTTTTTTCATTCTCATTTGCATAATTATATTTTACTTTTGATGGTTTCATTGTGCAATATTTTTGAACATATTCTATGTGCAACATCCAATAGAAGTATTTTAAATTTATAGATCTTCTAGAAGCATCTTTGTTAGATTCAAACCTCCAGCAATCGAGCCTTTTCATGCAACTTGAAAAATTACCAGATAAAAATTCTAGCGCATCTTCTCTAATGTGCTTCAATTTGTAGATTAATCCTCTCAATATTTTCTTCATGAATGTTCATTCACTTTTTCTCCTTACAGGTTCAACTCACTCCCTCACTTGGTGTTGTTGTCACCCAGCCAAATGAAGGAGGAAACAATGCCACATGTTATAAGCCTAAATCACAACTAACCGACAAGAATAGGCTACATCATGACAACAACAACAACACAAGTAAATACACAAAGAAGAATAGAGCTCAAGAAAGAATTCCAACCGTCTTTCCATTAGTCTTCATGTATATTTATACATAGATAATGTGGTTGGAGGATTGTACTCACTCTCACCAATCACTTATACATTCAACTTTTACCCTTTATTACATACATAAATACTCGTATAGATATGATGACTTACATAGGCCTAAGAGGCCGCTCAATAATTCCCATAACTACTTCGTCCATAATATAATAGTCCTGAAATATAGCTTGCTTTTGAGCCCAACATATAGAGTTAAAGAATATTGCCAAAAGGACCTATAGCTCTCTAACTAACGAATCATTAATCCAATCAAGGATATAAGCTACTAAGGATGGCTTATTCCAAGATGTAGAGGATGATTTGAAGAAGGTCTCAACCAACTCCCAAACCGTTAAAGAAAATTTGCAATGAAAAAAGTGGTGTAAAGCAACCCACTCTAGAGATTTAAAAAGCACACATATGTTAAGGTCTGACCAACCACTTTTCAATCCATTTTCCCATGTTAATAATTTTTCATTCAAAAAAGCAATAAGGTAATCTTGGCCTTCATAGGCCCATTTTGTTTCCATAAAACCAATGACCACCACTACCTTTCTCCATTAAAATCTACCTCCATTTTTTTAGGAATATCTGAGTGTTGTTGAGTATTTCCTCAAGAGGATATTTTTTGACCATACAAGGATATCATCACTTTCTGGATCCAAATGAATAGGAGAGGAGACAAAAATATCCATCTACTACCATTCCACTAGTTCCTCCCCCTGAAGGCCCAAATCCATAGATGAGCACCATGCTCTTGATCGTACTTCCTAATTAAGATTTGATTTAGCATCTCCTAGATAGAAGATGCCTCTATTGTGTAATGAATAAATCAAACTATCTGAGAGGAGGTGGGAGTCCCCTATGGAAATATAGGGATCACTACAACAAATCCATGTGATTATATTCCTCTTTAGCTCCATTTCTTACTTCCACTGACTGTTATAGTGCATTTCTCTCCACCTTTTTGAAAAAATCGGCACTATTTATCATGATGGTGCTAATTTTGGCATTTTTTTCTATCGATCACAGACAATTGGCATGACTTTAGTGCCGACTAACATGCCCAATTTAACCTCTTCTTTAGCCCTTGATGTAGCTTCATGTATAACTCTTGTGTAATGTCCTATTTTTCTCATAGTTATGGCATTGTTTTTAGCATCCATTTTAGCTTCCTTTTTTTTAAACAATAACTAGGTAAATTGTATTAGAAAGAGGTTGCAGCAAAGATTACATCATAGTATAATTCCAGTAAAAACGTAGGAGCAGAAACAGAGATCATACAAAACCTTGTTACACCCCCAAAACAGAGAATGGCCTTTTCCTTATGCAAAATTATTGATTTCTTCTTTAAGCTATATATTCTATAGTAAATGCCTAGAATTTTTAAGTGTTAAAAAACATTTAAATCAGCCTTGAGCATAGTGACTAGCAGCATCCTCCAAATCTGTACCGGCTGGTTCATTTTCCTGGCTCACAGGTTTCATTACCTCATAGGATTGATGCACAGATTCTTCCTCTTTAAGCCCTGCTCTGAATGAATTTGTTGAGGTTCTTGGAAGTGAGGCCATTACTTGATCATCTCTGTGAAGATTAAGAGTTAAATTTCAGAGATGACTGCATTCATTTTCTACCACTGCCAACTGTTGCTTTAATGACAACAGAGATCCTTTGATTTCTGCTACTTGTGCTGTGTATTGATTCTCAGTTTCATGTATTTGTAAAAGCAAGATTGAGGAGAGAGGCCCTATTGCAATGGATGTGCTTGTCGTGTCTTTACAGTACTCTGCAATCTCTTGCAAATCCCCTGAATCCATCTGATGACTTGTAGAGAAATTGCCTTCTGTGAAGAAAATACGTGCCCTGTCTACAAAAACCACCAAAATTCTCACCTCCAGAGAGCCCTGAAATGAAAATCTCCTCCGTGTTTGAGTTTTATTTCAAAATTCCGAATACATCACTCAACAATCCAATTCAGTGAATGTCTGGCCCAAGAATCCACAAACTAATCTTGCCTGTTGCTTCTGCACCCAACAAGGACCTGAAATAGACTAGTGCTCTTCTATGGAGGCAATTCCTTAGTCAGGTCCCTGTCACCCATTGTTTAGAGTTGTTGGAAAATACTTCAAAAAAGCAACCAACCATGATGAAGTTGAGCATATTCTGTGAGAGAACCAAACTTCATTATGAGTGTTGAGGCCAATGAATGCAGATCTGCCTGTTGTAGCTTGGTTAAGGCAGAGGATGAAGCGAGCAAGGTCCTCCATTGAGACTAAAGTTTCCTTGAGGCAATAAACAACCTTGGTTTGCCAAAGAGTCAGCTTGCTTGTTTAAATCCCGCAGAATGTGGTAAGAGTCAACTCTGTCAAAATCTTCCAAAGTGTTTCGGATTCACTGCAGAGTTTTATTTAATGCAGGATTACAAAAATGATCTTTTGAGTTTAAAAGTTTAATCAGAAGCTTCGAGTCTTTGAAAATTTGAATTATTTTATAACCTAGCTCCTTCACAATCTTGCAAGCTTTTAAGAGATTGTAACTCTCTACTTGGTTGTTCGAGCTAGTGCCTAGGCCCCAACTAAATCCGGTTTCACTCGATCTGTCCGAGGAAAGAATCAAACCCCCTGCACCTATAGTTCATGGGTTCCACTTGGACGCTTTGTCAAAGAATATCGTGGCTTTTGAGGTCCCCTACCACCACTTGTGAAAGTAACCTTCAGTGAGTCACAAGCGCCAAGTAGGAGTGTTCAACGATTTGCTGACTATTCGTTCCTCTCTCCTGTCGAGCAGGATCCCAGCCACACAGAAGCTTCTGAAGGTAAGGAGGAGGTGGGAGAAAATTTACCTGCAGTTTCCAGCAAGAGGGATTTCACTTTGGCCACCACTATCATTGAATTTAGAAGCCTGTTGTTGAAAACACAGTCATTTCTGGCTAACCATAATTTCCACCAAAGGCATTTTGGAATAGCATGCCAGATGTTGTTCCAGACTGCATTTTTGGCTTTTTCTCAGGATTTTGGTCTGTCTAGGAGATGTAAAGAGAAACGACAGATGTCTGGGAGGGGGAGGGAGCACTAAGGCCATGAAGGACCAAATTCCAGACTGCTTGTGTGAAGTCACAGTCAACCAATAAGTGATCAGAGGTTTCAGTGGCAGAGTTGCATAAGCAGCATCTAAAGGGGTCGTGGAACCCTCTTTTATTTAGATTTTCACTTGTTAGTGCCTTTTTATGCATGAGTAACCATGTGAAAAAATTCACCTTTGGTAGGCTAAAGGGGGACCAAACTGATTTCCAGAGCATCGGTGTCAGTGAAGGGGCATGAGTAGATTGTAAAGAGGAGAATCCTTGAGCTGCTGTGTAAATTCATGTTCTTCCCCACCCCTATTTGTCCTTGGATGAGCAGTGTACAGGGGCGAGGCCAGAGAGAGTTGTATACAACAAGTTTTTTTGAGCGTGGAGAGGTTCTAGGACCCCTGGAAAAGTCCATCCTACCCAATTCCCTTTGTTGTCCCAAGAGAAAATGTCTGCAAGCCGGAGGAGACCTTTGTTCACTATCCAGATCTTTATCTTGTTGTAGGAATTTAGGGAGGCCAAAGGGGCATTCCCTTGAATAATATCCTCCCATAGTAAGGTTCTCAGAACATTGCCTAGGATTCTGTATAAATGCTGCTGTAAGTGATCGATGCATCTTTTGCTTAAATTCCAAATTGTTGTTCTTGTTGGAGTAGATGTTGTTGTGAGGTTTCTCAAGGAGCCTCCCTTTAGGTATTTCATCCAAAGAATCTTGCTGACAGGATGTTTTTTGTCTGCATACAACTGCCATATGATTTTTCCACCAAGAGCCAAATTTTCCAGGCCTGGATCCCGAATCTGTAACCACCTTCCTGGAGTGGTCTTTTAAGGATATCCCATCTTACCAGATGTAACTTGCTTTGGTTTCCCTTACCCCCATTCCATAGAAAACCCCAAAGGAGCTTAGAGATCTGATTCGTGATAGACTTGGGCACTAGCAGGAGGGAATATTGGAAGATGGGGAGGGTGGAGAGGACTGCCTTTATGAAAACCAGCTTCCCAGACTTTGTTAGCCATTGGCCTCCCCAATATGCTATTTTTGCTTTTATCTTGCTAATTACTTCGATCCAGAGGGAAGGAGGGCTTGGTCCCAAGGTTAAGGGAAGGCCTAGGTATTTTATCTTTTCCCATTTGTCATACCTAGGGAATCCCAAGGAGCAAGCTATTCGAAGGATAGCCGGATGATCTACATTCCAACCGTAGACAACACTTTTTCTTTTGTTGATCAAGGCTCTTGAAATTAAGCAGAAGTGTTTAAGAATTTCATTGAAAGCCCTTGTTATCTTAATTGCGGCCCCTCCCAGGAGGAGAGGGTCATCCGCAAAGAGGGAATGATTTATTGGATCCACACCTCTTGTTGCCTTAATGCTTGGGATAGAGCCTACTTCCTTTTCAACTGTTAGCTTTCTTCTTAGGGATTCTGCCAACAGGATATAAAGAAAGGGTGACAAAGGGCACCCTTGGCGGAGCCCTCTTGAAGCTTGGAAGAAATTAGCAGGTCTGCCATTGACAAGGGGCGCTATCCAAGGTCTATATGTGCAGGCTTTTATCAAGTTGACAAACTCAGCACTAAACCCAAAAGAGTGAAGGATTTTATAGAGGAATGAGAGTTTAACCCGGTCAAAAGCATTTGACATATCCAACTTGATGAGCATGCCTTTTTTCCTTTCGAATGTGACTAGAGTGGAGGGCTTCTTGCACTTGGATCACATTGTCTATGAGGTGCCTTCCTTTGACAAAACCGCCCTAAAGAGGGGAGATCAGATTCCCTAACAGAGGCTTGAGTCTATTGGCTAAGAGTTTGGTGGGAATCTTGTATGAGGCATTGCAGAGTGAGATAGGCCGGAACCTGTCAAAAGTCTATGGGTTAGATTCTTTCGAGATTAAAGCAATGAAGGTGGAGTTGGTACACCCTCCCACTTTGGCTTTCTTTTGGAAGGCTTTTATCATTCAGAGAAGATCGAGTTTTATTACATTCCAACAAACTCTGTAAAAATGGATGGAGAAGCCATCCGGCCCAGGGGATTTATCCGGCTCCATTGACCATATGACTTCCACTATCTCTTTTTTAGTATAACCCAACGTTTAAATCTGCAGTGACAAGTGAAGGGACGTTTGAAAAAAAAATCAGTAGCTAGATCATCATCAGAAGAACCATCCTCCTGAAACAATTGCTGAAAATGAGATGTGGCAGCCTGTTTTAAAAGAGGTTGTCCTTTGATGACTTCCCCCTCCCTGGTGGATATTTCCGAGATGTGATTCCGAGAGAGATGAGCTCTGCATTGTCTGTGAAAGAATGAAGTGTTTCTATCTCCATCTTGCAGCTAGAGGCTACGAGACTTGAGGCGCCAGTACTCCTCTTCCTGGCGAAAGGAGAGAAAAGAGTTGAGCTGGGCATTCTGTTCGATGAGAAACTGAGCTTTGGTGGTTTCAGTTTCTTCCATGCCTAACTAAATCTCGACTAAATCCTGCACAATATTTTTTCTATTACTCGTTGGAGTGGAGAGGAGTTTTTTTGCCCAACTTTTTAAGGCATACTTAGTGAACTTAAGTTTCTTCTCCCACAAAAAGCTGGGGGATCATTTGACTGGTTGCGACCAAGCTTGAGCCACTATGTCCATAAAGCCCTCTCTCGCTACCCAAAGAGGATTGAATCTAAATGGAATAGGGCCTAAGTCTTCCTCTTTTTCTAGCAGCAGCGTGATGGGGTTATGGTTAAATGTTATCTTGGGCAGAATTTTTTAAGAGATTAAATGCTTCCCCTCTATCAAAGAACTTTGAACTAGAAACCAGTCTAGATGAGCAGCAATGTTGGCATTAACTACTCTATTGTTTTTCTAGGTATGACGACCTTTCTTAGGTTTGTAGTCAAGAAGGTCCCAAGAAAGAATCAGAGACTCCACTGAATCATGGAAGGGATCTTTACCCCAAACTCCACCTTTTTTCTCTTTCGGATCTAAAGTGATGTTAAGATCCCCAACCAGTATGATGCTTGGGGGAGTGTAGATTTCTAGGAAGTCTGAGAGAGAATTCCAACAGTCCTTCTTTTCCAGGAAATTAACTGGGACAGAAAGATTGAAAAGAGCCAAAAAAATTTTACTTGGAAGATGTTGAAGTTCTGTGTATATCCAGTGTTGGGTTGTGAAGGAGCTTTTTAGTTGAAACATATCCTCTGACCATAAGGTTGCCAAACCCTGTGAACTACCTCAGGAACTAACCACTTTTCCCGAGTTCTTATTCCACTTGTTTCGACTTAAGGATAGAATAGAATCCTCTTCTATCTTTGTCTCTTGGAGCAAGAGGATATTTGAGGGTTCCATTCTTGATAGATCTTTTACCGCTTCAAATTTCAATTTTAGCTTCCTCTGTAACATTCCATTTTTCTCCTCATTATGGCGTTGGATATGAATTTTCATATTAAACATGCTGAGGAAAAATTTTGTAATTAAGTTGGGGGGAGGAGTGTACCATGTGTATCATACGATATATTATGATTATAGCCAAATTCAGTAACTACCATCTTGTTGACGCATAATACACCTATCTTAAATCAATAATTACCCAATGTCATTGTTACTCCTATTGTCATTTTTGAAAATCAATGTGACTACTAAAAATTCATTCTTGGTAGTTTTCATTTATAATGAAAAGATCGAATTCATTAAAAGGGTAACCTTAATTATTCCATACCCATTGCCAGATTTCATTCGACTAATTTTCTCTACACAAGTGTTTTTATGTACCAAGTGTCATCCTGTAATAATCTCTAAGCAGTTACGAGTAGTGAGAGTCACTGAAACAACCATGGGAGGAATGAAATTATATTGTGAACTAGACTCCATTGATGCACTGCTACACCATCCACAAGCCCTACAAATATTTAGGAATGCAGGGTGGTTAGTCTACTTTGATAAGCTGTAGGGTTTTAGTGAACAAATTGCTATGGAATTCATACAGTCTCTACAACAAAAACATTCAAAGGTTAGAGGATTAACATTTTTTTTTTATAGAGGAAATAATTTCCATGGTGACATGCTTACCTAAGATAGGGGCTCACTGGTTTTCTAGGAAAATAGAAATTCCAATAGCTAGGGCAAGATTTTTACAGTGAGGAGAGAAATTAAGGAGCAAGGGGAGAGGTATGATAGAACATCCCTTCCTCACCATTGGGATGATGTAGCTTTCTTGATTAAAAAATTCATTACTTGTGACGGACATTTTGGGATAGTATTCAGTTATCATTTTCAGTTGTTGGAACATCTTCGTAATGGACAACTGATAAAATTTCCTTATTGTTTGCTAAAATATTTACAACATATGGTAGAGGCGACGCATATGGAAAAACATCCAAAGACCTACTTAACCAACCATGCATTCATCAATTTAATCATAATTTGTTCACTGCAACTACGGGGAAGCACATGGACTAGTTTATTAGAAAAGTCACATGCACCAGCCACTGAAATAGAGGAAAGTGAAAGTGAAGAACAAGAGGTAAGTGTTGAAACAACTCCTAAATATAGAGCAATTACACTTGCTAGAAAAATTAGAGCAGCTACACTTCCTAGATAAAGAAGAGAAGTTACACCTCCTAGACTCCATTGCAGAAATTGTAAGGGATGGACTTATATAAGAATGTTTGTTGGTTCATCCTCTAAAGAAAAAAGAGCATGCACTAAATAACCTATGGATATATCTAGTGGGAAATCTGAGGATAGTCATTATGGATTCCCTATTGAGGAAGAAGGGCATGAGGCAGAGACTACTGAAACATGGGCACATGGAACAACGTTAATTGAAGCATGGGTTCCTAAAACAGAAATCCCTAGGGAATCTAAAGAAGTATATAAAAAATCTACTCCTATACAAACTGCAGTGAAAATGAGGAAATTGAAGAAGCCAAAAAGTGAAGAACAATCTGTAAGCAGTGAAAAAACACTAGAAGATAGAGAAGTTACACCTCCTAGACAAAGTAGAGCAACTACACTTCCTAAATAAAGAAGAGTGGTTACACCTCCTATACCCCGTCGCATAAACCCTAAGAGATGGAGTTCCATAAGAACATCTACTGGTACATTCGTTGAAGGAAAAAGAGCAGTCACTAAAGATCTTGTGGATATATCCAATGGAAAATCTAAGGATAGTTATGACGGATGCCCTATTGAGGAAGAAGGGTCTGAGAAAAATACTGTTGAAACACGAGCACTTGGAACAACATCAGCTGAAGTAGGGTTCCTGAAATAGAAATTCCCAGGGAATCTAATGAAGTATCTCAAAAATATACTCTTGTATAAACTGCAGTAAAAAATATGAAATTGGAGAAGCCATTGGGTGGAAATAATCCCAAGAAGAGAGTGTCAGTAATTGTTACACCATCATCTACCCCAATATATGAGGAATGTATTGATACAAAAAAACCAAAGGAGTCTGAGGGACAACAAAATGAAGAGAAAGAAGAATAATTTGTAAAAGAACATACCCCAACACCTGAAGTTCATGTTTTTCCACTTGAATCAAAGGAACCCAAGTAACATCAGAAAGAGAAGGAGGTCAAAAAGGGACTAGAATACGTCTCTTACCAGGTAAGTCTAAATTTGACCTCATTATTCAACAAATTAATATATTGAAGGAGGAAAATGAAATTTAAGGAAAAAACTTACCTTGGTTGAAGGGAAGCTTCAGTCTAGAAAATAATATGGATTAGAAACCCTGGAAAAAGTGGTAGAAGTAATGTCAGATAGATTATGCGGTCGATGTAAGGAAGTGTTGGAGGAAGCAGATTCACAAAGGCCAACCACTATTTCTGTTGGAGTTCAAGTTGGAGAGCAAGATGAAGAATTCCAAATCGTTGTACCATAATAACTTGTTTAAGATGACGGTGTTACACAAGAACCAATAGTTGAAGTAGATCATCATGGAGATGTTGGTACGTGAAATCATGCATCTATGGACATGCAGATACTTAAGTTGGGGGGAGATGTTGGGATGTAAAATTGACATATTTTTGCACTCATTTTCCTACATTTTCTTTACCCTTTTTTATTCCCAAGACCATACTCTGCACGGTAACAACCATTATCAACCTAGGTATGTCTCTTTTTATATGTCATATTTATGATCCATTTATACTTTTAATTTGGCATGAGAACTATTGTTTTAGGCTACTTTTCTCGTAAAACTAACAACTAGGTCATTATAGGGTTTGTGGCCTATTGAGATGTTGCTGCAGGATTACACTTTCCCGTTTTTCCTCACCAAGGACAAAACACAGACTCGCTCAACAATGTTGTTACACATGAAGACCTATTTTGGATGCACTAACCTCCTTCAATTAGTTATGAAGATCAATTTGGAAAGCATCTAGTCAAAATATAGTTCAATTGTCAAAGGAGAAGTTTATGGACAACGTAGCTGAAACTGTTAAGATTTTCTATTGATAATTATTGTAATTTGGAAAAGTTGTTACAACTTTGTCATAACCTTGGAAATTGTTATCAAATTGTTAATGTATTCTCAAATTAGATCACATGAGAATCGAAAAATTCTCATGATGATTTTATACTTGCAATCTGAAATTATAAAGAGGTGTACTCTCTGTCTGTGTGAAATAGACATATAGAAACAAATATACAATTATAGAGGGGGAGAGCACCAACATTGTAATCATGTATGTTCATTAATCAATCTCAATCATTTGTGGTTCCATACCTTTCTGTTGACTAGCTTGTGTGTTGTGTGGTGTACTAGCCCTTGCTAGGAAGGAAGGGCCCTCCTTCTTAGTAGGGGCCACTAGTTAAGAAGGTAATGTAGCTATTTAATTTGTTTCCTCTCAGTTATAATTCATGTGTGATTGTTGTTACAATTATTATCAGTCTTAGTCACACTTTAATGATTATAGAATTCTAATCTCTATATTGTGTAACAACATAGGTCTTGGACCGATCCTTTTGTTAGTGTGAAAATTATTTAATTCCTATTATAGTTTGATGGAGCATTCATTTCATTTGAATGTTTGTTTCAACATTTTTTGAGAGAATGGTTTCCAAGAGTGTTGTTCTTTTTTTGAGTAAGAGTGACCATGTGACAGAGTGATTTTGTTCTACATTATATGTTTATTTCTTGAGAGTGTGAATAAGGTTTGAGAGTGTAACAACTAGAGTGTTGAGTTGTTGAGAGTGTGATTACAACCATTGAGTTTGACATTCATTATCACTAGTCATCATTTTCCCTTGCATACATCTTGTGTAATAGTCTTGCAATAAGAACACCTACCCGAATTTATAATTAATGTGAAGAGTCAAAACTATTGCTCTGAATTAAAAATACAATTGTTTTGCCCAACAAGAAGTTGAAACAAAACGTATACATAACTTTTACATAATGCAAGTTGAAGCAAAACTTGGAATGTTGTATGAAATATGAAGCATAACTATTTAAGGATCAAAGTAAACATATAATAATTCAAAAGTGTGTAAAATAATTAAATAGATAGTCTACAATTTGAATCAATCAAATTTGCCAATAAATGAAGCATTGGCATGCATTTTAGTGAAGCAAGAAATTTTTATCCTACTTCACAAAAATGCATGCTCAACCTTTATTACAAGGACATATTGGATGATTTAGATTGGAGAATATTTTTTTACTCATAATTAACAGTAATTTTTCACATAGAAATTTATGTTGTGCGATAATATGCCAAATTTGATTGATTTTATATGGTTGAAGTGAAGGTTTGTGTGCCTCAAATAAATGCAAAGCAGGACCTGTACTAATTGTGTGCTAATGATCATTCCAACCTAAAATATAAAACCATTTTATGAAACATATCATAGTCAATTTCATAAAGGAAATGTTATACATTGAAATCCAAGTCTGTTGGAATAACAATTGATCATATCTACCAATGTTCACAATTAGAACAAATGTGCACTCCCAGGAAAAACTAATTATGCTGTTGGTAATGAAATTTGAAATGGATCATGATTTGGAAATTCCTAACCTTAGGATATAACCTCGCATCATGTCTAACAAATATCCTACATAACTATGTTTCCCACTTATACACAACTTTCACATAAGGCAAGTCAAAGCAAAACTTAGAATGTTGTATGAAATATAGAGTATAAATATTTAAGCTCAAAGTAAATATATATCAATTCGAAAGTGTGTAAAATCATTCAATAAAAAATCTACCATTTGAATCAATCAGATTGGCCAATAAATGGAGCCTGGGTGTGCATTTTAGTCAAACACGACAATTTCAGCCTGCTTCACAAGAATGCATGCCTAAGCTTCATTTCAAGGCAAAATTGAATGATTCAACTTGGAGAGTATTTTTTTACTCATAAATAACATTAATACAATTAATTTTTTTTAATTTTTCACATACATATTTTTGTTGTTCAAGAATTCTCCAAATTGCATGCATTTCATAGGGTAAACGACAGGGTTTGTGTGCCTCAAGTAAATGCACACTAGGAATGTGTGGGAACAAGGGGATGGACTAAGAAAAATCAAACTTGAATTTTAATAGTTGAAACTTGTATTTTCTTGGTTAAAGCACTATAAGTAAGGTTGGATGACCTTATTTGAGTAGTAATTAGGTCTAAATGTTTCCAAGGGATAGATAAAGAGATATAAGCACCTAGGGTTTGCAGGGTCTATTTTAGGGGGTTTTCTATATTGTACTTAATTTTTTAGGTTTTTGAGTTTAAGATTAGGTCAAGTAACCTAGTTAGGTTTTGAAGATATATAGGTAAGGAGAATGGAGACAAATAGGACTAGTTATTTTTTGTTGTTTGGTAATGAAGTCTACGTAGATTTAGGGTTTCAATGCCACTCATTGATAAGAAGTATTGAAAAGGAATTCCCAAGACATGTGAAAATGGTGACTAGAATTCTAGGGTTTAAAATAATAAAGTATCTTATGGGATTCACTATCAACTAGGGCCTTTCTAATAGCATTCAATATTTAATATCCACCTGGGTGCTAACATACCATGATAATACTTGAAGAAAATACATAACATTTCAATGTTAAAAAAATATTAAAAGATGAAAACTTAAAACCAATCTCAGAAAAACACATAGTACCTCACAAACCAACAAATTTCATCATCATGAGTATCAATTCCACAATAGTGCTACTCTTCCTCAATAGTAGTAGAATTCCAAACAAGATAAAAAAAGGTAAAAAAATGGTGAACTCCTTCCTCATGTCACCAATGTGTTACGATTTTCAAATTATAAGTCTCTTCCTATTTATACATGACCTAAGATACCTTTGAAATGTGTGGGGAACATGTCTCCACACATAGCATGAAGTACATCCTCATTAAATTTGGGTGGACAATACTCATCCTCTTTAAATTTTTGTTGTGCATGAATACTCCAAATTGGATTGTTTTTATAGGGTAAAAGGCATGGATTTCACACCTCAAATAAATGCACACTAGGACTTGTAACTGATTGGCAGTGAAACAATTATCATTCCATCCTAAAGATACAAACATTTTCTACAACATATCATACTCATTATCCTAAAATAAATCTTACTCACTAAAATCCAAGTCTGCCAATGTAGCAATTCATCATATCTGCCAATGTTTAAGTCGGAACAAATGTGCACTCTCTCGCAAAATCGATTACACTCTTAGTACAATAGTAACAATATTAATTTACTTAGGGCTAGAAGTCTCTGTTATATATAATTTCATTTTAGAACATTTTCAACATTTTCACATTGCATTCACCCCATATCATCATAAGCAATTATGTAGAGAGAAAATTAGCAATAATAATGCAACAAAACAATCATAGGTTTTCCACAATATCTTTATCATAGGTATTAGCATATCTTGGTCATAATATTTTATCATATCACAGATAAGAAGGCCCAAAGAGGTCGTTGTCATACCCAAGAAATAAGACCCATTAGGGCATTGTTACACCACAAGACTGAGGCCCATTAGGGTGTTGTTACACCACAAGATTGAGGCCCATTAGGGTTTTGTCATAATATATTCTCATATCACAGATAAGAAGGTCCAAAGAGGTTGTTTTCATACCTAAGAACTGAGGCCCATTAGAGCGTTGTTACACCACAAGATTGAGGCCATTTAGGGCGTTGTTACACCACAATACCGAGCTACAATTTCACAGACCTATAGGATTGAATGTTAATTATATCATTACCAATTAATTACAGATCCTGATGTGCATTTATTTGAGGGGCACAAACCTTGCCTTTTACCCTATGAAATCCATGCAATTTAGAGTATTCTTGAACAACAGAAATATATATGTGAAAAATAAAAAATATTTAATTGTGTTAATGTTACTTATGAGTTAAAAAATACTCTCCAAGTTTAATCATTCAAATTGGCCTTAAAATGAAGGTTGGGTGTGCATTTTTGTGAAGCAGGCCAAAATTGTCTTGCTTCACTAAAATGCATGCCCAAGATTCATTTCATGGTCAATCTGATTGATTCAAATTCTATACTATTCAATTAGTGATTACTGGTCCTGGTGTGCATTTATTTGAGGCACACAATCCCTACCTTTTACCTTATAAAATCAATCCAATTTGGAGTATTCATGCACAACAGAGATTTAATTAGGATGAGTTATTGTCCACCCAAATTTAATGAGGCTATACTTCATGCTATGTGAGAAGGCATGTTTCCCACACATTTCAAAGGTCTCTTAGATCATGTATAAATAGGAAGAGACTTCTAATTTGTAAATCGTAACACATTGGTGATGTTGTCATATTTTTTATACATATTTTTTATTTTGCAACATAGAGTAAAGGCAATATACCCTTGTTTACCATATTTAGCCAATGGAAAATGTTGTAAATTCTCATTGTAAAAATGGTTGGAATATGGTTGTAACAAGATAGGATAAATGGCATCCTCTTATGGTAATACATGGGTGTAAATTTTCCCACCATATCGATGGAATGTCTCCCACCATACCTTGCATTAAATAACCAGGATCCTTGAAATATTTACCCTAATTCCATCTCTTCATTCTTGTTCATTTGGAATTCCATCTGGGTACTAATGTAGACCATGACCATATGCAGGCCTTTCAATTATCTGGCTAGGTGTCTCTTCTCCTTCCTTAACTCATGCATCTTGTCACATTAACACCCTCTAAGAGGAGGATAGCTATCCATGGCATGATTGTATCTAGGAATTCCCAAAATCCAAGACTCAAAGTATTGTCAAAATTAAGACTACCACCATGTAGGAAAAAGAAAACAACAAGAGGATTGGAGGGACAAAGCATTTTTGAGTATTTCACAAGATCAATCAACTAAAAAATCACTTTAAAATCCAAAAAAAAAATTAAAATAAAAAATTAAAATTAAAATTTTTCCTCCCTCCCCACATAGATGTTTAATTTTATGGACCAGATTTGACAACCATATAATTTATTTCACTTTTAAAAATTTACTCAAGCATATTCATCATTAACCATTAACCAATAAAGTACTAACAATGTTAATTTTCTTAGGGCTGGAAGGCTATAATGTAGATAATTTCATTTTAAAACATTTTCACATTGCATAAACCCCATATTATCATAAGAAATTATGTAGAGAGAACATTAGCAATAACAATGTAGCAGAACAATCATAGGTCTATCATGATATCTCTGTCATAGGGCTTAGCATATCACCTTCATATCTCTGTCATAATCTTTTCCCATATCACATATAAGAAGGCCCAAAGAAGCCACTGTCATATCCAAGAATTGAGGCCCATTAGGGCACTGATACACCACAAGACTGAGGCCCATTAGGGTGTTGTTACACCACAACACAAAAATGTGGCTCGTCCTCAAGCCACTCTGTCCTTCTTCTATACCCATGGATCAAGAACCTCTATCCTTACTGAGGTTGTCTTCTTGCTCCTCCTACAACAGGTGGACGGGTAAACAATGAACCTAGTTGCCTTGAAGTTATTTGAACAGACTAGGAGGGGTTAGCAACATCCCCCCACCCCACAATGGTGCTCTTAGAAAGAGAAACATGACCACCACTGTTTGATGGTTATCCCTAACTATTGCTCTCTTCTTCCTATTGTACCTTCTCCTTCCTTTGGCAGGTAGTGGCAAGGATTTGGTCTTCTTTCCTTCTTCAAGATACTCTAAGGGTTACTAGGGTGGGGTGGCTCAAAATTTTTCAGCTAACGATCTCGTGTCCTCAAAGTGATTCTAACTCCCACCCACCAGAATAGGGTTTTTTTTTTTTGATTTAAAATAATAGTTAGGGGTATGGTCCCATTTTCCTACCATTAAGTAAGGGGGGAAACTCCCATCCTACTGTTATAACACCCAGAGTGGGAATTGTCCCGACACTGTTCTGCCATATGGACTCACAAAGACTGCCTTCAAGGTGTGTTGGAATAGAATTATTAGTGAGACTATAACATGATGTAAGAACCATCTCTGTGAGTAGAGTGGGCCCTCCCTGGTCCTGACTACCCGTTTCAACTTAACCACCTCCCATGAATGAAATCTCATTTCTATATCTGCCACTTATGGCTCTTCTGACGTAATCTCTTCTTCCATAACCATGTCACCTTACCATTTCCACTCCTTGAGGCTCCTTATCTCATCATTTCCTCCATATATTTTAATTCTCCTTCATCTCCCTCTGTGAGCTCCCTCATACTCCTTCGGTTTGGTGCCACTCTTGCAGCTCCTCCCAGTTTCAACTTAAACTACCCTCATCTCCTCTAATCCTCTACTACTCAAATACTTCCTTTCACCAATTATTTCATTCCTCAATCACCCCTTGCGTGGTATTTTATATCGTTTCACACTACCATCTCATTCGTCATGGTTTCTTATGATTCTGACTTTGCCATTATGGTGTTCTGATCCGAGTCACCCTGAGTATACACAAACATTTTTTACAATATTCCTTTGGATCAACTCAATATGATGGTTCACAAATGCTACCTATCTGGCCCCAACTAGTCTCAACTTATTTTATCTTTTTACCTCAATATTGGCCTCATTACTGGTCACCACCTCAAAATTCATGGTTTAAATTAACAACTCACATGCTCTCTTTTGCAACAAAATTTTGATTTAGAAATCCTCCAAACCACTTTCTTTCACTTAAACAAAGACTATGATGTAGGGAATGAATATTTTGGTGTAGCTCCCATCACATGGTATTGACCTTCACATGTGTTTCTGAGCATTCACATGTTAAAGTATGCCGTCACTAGTGCACCTAGTCCAAAAGATTATGGCTCCCGCCCTTAATTCTATTGAGTATTTTTCATTTAAATACTTAATTATATTCTTGGCCTTGAGTGCTTGTATTTGTACTTGTTTCTTGCATAAATTAGTGCTCATTTATAATCTTCTTTTCACAATCTTCTAATGTGAAATTATATGAATATATTCCCACATAGAATGAACTTCTTGAATAATGTCATCTCAAACAATTTTTCTAGCCTCAATTAAAGAAATATCACCTTTCAACTTAGTTTTCAACTCTTTTATTTCATCTCAAGCTACCTTATACTTGTAATATTATTGTTATTTTCATTTGATATGTTTTGTTGCCTCTCCTTTAATTTACATTTAACTACTCCCTTACCATGGCCAAATCATCTTGGATTTTCTTTAGTTCAACTTCTAAAATTATGAGCTCTACCATGACCTTTTTCAATTTCTCTGAGGGGTCATTTGATTCAGTTGGAACCACAATGGTGCAAACATGATTTTTAATTGATTGTTGTAAGCTTTGCACTTGTTCCTGCAAAATAACAATCTCTTTATTTCTATCAACTAATTCTCCTATTAATAACTCCTTTTCTTTTTCAACTTGAGCCAACTCAGCTGTTTGAGCGTGCTCAAGCCCAAGCATGTTTAACTTATTCCTTAATTATTGCACCTCAGATTATGTGTTTTGCAACAGGATCTTGATTTCTTCCCTATCATTTCGATCTAATCCTAGTATAATGATTAAATTTTAGTTGATTGGAAACTTTCTCTAAAAAAAAAATTGCTTTGCACACTAGCAAAGAAATTTTGCTCAAGTCACTATAGATAATTTCCCATGCTTGTCTGTGCAAACTTATATTGTCAGGCAGTGGAATATAAACCAAATTAATAGATAAATCCAATGTTCTAAAATCTAGTCCTGAAGGAATAGATTGAGTAGCAAGATGCGTAAGAGAAATATTTAACTGATTTCCCTCTAAGTCCATAACAAAGAGTAGTTTTGTTTGATAGCTTGAGGCTTCCTGATCTATTAGCTGTGTTGACATACTAATTCTCATTTTATAACTCCTTTCTTTAATTTGGTGATAATTCTTCTGCAGAGTTTCAAATGAAGGAGTGTCTTCTATTGTGAAAGATGCCAAATCAGTGGAGATAGAAGAGGAAGTAGTGTGCCATGGATTTCCCAATTGCATTTGAAAACTAGGCTCATTTGAAGGTCCTTTTGTTAATTTTATTTGTATGTCTTCTTCATCCTCTATTTGAATTTTAGTCCTCTTATGTGACTAGGAATCCTCCATATCAACATGTTCAGGGGAAATCCTCTTCAAACTATCCTCTTTTACCATAGGTGTTTCAACATCCATTCTTTGTTGCACCCTACCACATGGCCAAGTTTCTTGATTTTCCATTTTCTCAATTTGGTATGCTTTAATGAATATAAGGTGAATAACTAATTTCCACCCTTTTATTAGAAATTATATGGTGAGGGTCATATTGCCACTTTTCTCCTTTCTCAAAACCAAACTCCTTCATCATCACTTCCACCTGTGTAAGGGATTGTCTATTGTTTACAATAAATGGCTCTACAATTCTCCCTGACTTGAAAATGTACCCTTTTCGTGTAGGATCAAAATGTACTTGGTCAACATTCAAACTTTGCCTTATAAATTCAAGAGAAAATATCCTCATAGGCAAAAATATTGGCCTTGAAATGAAGGTTGGATGTGCATTTTTGTGAAGCAGACCAAAATTGCCTTGCTTCACAAAAATGCATGCCCAAGCTTCATTTATTGGCCAATCTGATTGATTCAAAATGTAGTTTTATTATTTAATGATTTTACACACTTTTACATTGTTATATATTTACTTTGAGCTTAAACATTTATACTTTAGATTTCATGCAACATTTAAAGCTTTGCTTCGACTTACCTTACGTGAAAGTTGTGTATAGTGGGAAACATAGTTATGTAGGATATTTGTTAGACATGATGCAATGTTATATCCTAAGGTTAGGTATTGTCCAGTCATGTCCCATTTCAAAGTTCATTACCAAGAGTGTAATTGGTTTGGCCTGGGAGTGTATATTTGTTCCGACTATGATCATTGGCAGATATGATCAATTTTTATTTCGACAAACTTGGATAACAATGTATAAAATGAAAATGACTATGGTATGTTGCATAAAATGGTTTTATATTTAGGTTGGAGTGATCATTATCACACAATCAATTAATTACATGTCCTAGTGTGCATTTATTTGAGGCACGCAAACCTTGACTTTAACCTTAAGAAATCAATCCAGTCTCCCATATTCTTGCACAACTGAAATTTCCATGTACAAAATTATTGTTAATTATGAGTACA
Source organism: Pinus tabuliformis (assembly GCA_031772625.1). Classification (NCBI taxonomy): domain Eukaryota; kingdom Viridiplantae; phylum Streptophyta; class Pinopsida; order Pinales; family Pinaceae; genus Pinus; species Pinus tabuliformis. Next base: position 804,850,328 of record CM062810.1, read on the forward strand.
AAAAGTACTCTGTAAGTTGAATAATTCAATTTGGCCTTGAAATGAAGGTTGGGTGTTCATTTTTGTGAAACAAGCCAAAATTGCCTTGCTTCACTAAAATGCACGCATAGACTTCATTTATTGGTCAATCTGAGTGAATCAAATTGTAGAGTGTTTATTTAATTATTTTACACACATTTGAATTATTATATGTTACTTTACCCTTAAATAATTATGCTTAATATTTTAAACAACATTCCAAGTTTTGCTTCAACTTGCATTATGTGGAATTTGTGTATAATTTTTCTTCAGCTTGTTGTTGGGTAGAGCAATTGTCATTTTAATTCAGACCAATAGTTCCAGCTCTTCACATTAATTGTCAATCCGGGTAGGTTTTGTTATTGCAAGGCTATTACAAAAAATGTATGCAAGGGAAAATGATGACTAATACTAATGAATCTTAAACTCAATCATTGTAATCACACTCTCAACAATTGAACACTTGTTACACTCTCAATATTTGTTCACACTCTCAAGGAATAAACACAGAATGTAGAATAAAACCACTTTGTCACTTTGTCACTCTTATTCGGAAAAGAACATCACTCCTGGAAACCATTCTCTAAAAAAATGTTGAAACACGCATTCAAATGAAATCAACACACCATCAAACTATAACATGAATTAAATAATTGTCACACTAACAAAGGGACCGGTCCAGGACCTATGTTGTTATATAGAGGTTAGAATTCTGCCACCATTAAAGAATAGACAAGACTAATAATAATAGTAACAACAATCACGCATGAATTCTAACTAAGAGGAAATAAATCCAATAACTTTTATACCTTCCTAACCAGTGATCCCTGCTAACCAGTGGGTTCTATGTTTGTCCCTAACCCTTGTCCCATTCTTGTTGCAACACTTGCTCCTTCCTATGGTGAGTGGTGGCTAGATTGTGATCCTTTAGCTTTCTCCACAATTTACTAACGTTTATTATAATTGTTACATGTTTTACATCATTATAATGACATCTTAGCTGTAACTTAATTGAATTTGATTATAGTATATTTATGCACTTTGATATAATGTAATATGATTATGATTTTGTTTCATATGTTGTAATATTAAAAATATTACACAAATATTAAATATTGCATGAAATAAATAATAACTTTTCATTTTAAATGGTTTTTTTTTGCAGAAAATGGGTCTTCCAAAAGATGGAGATGATCTTGAGATCAATCTAGATTATGTTGGGTCTAGTTCAAACTTTCAAGATGATGATGATGAGGTAGATGGAGAGGAAACCAAGGCAAAATATGATGATGATGACATTGATGATGATCATGATGTTGATGATGATGATGAGCAATCTATTGGTAGTAGCTAGTGACATTATTCATATATACTTCATCATGGATCCTTGTTGCTAAATTGTTATGATGTCTCTTTTCATGTTTATTATCATATGTATTTTTTTCACCTGTAGTAACATATTGAGTCGTATCATTTTGATTTATATCATGTAGACATGTATGATCTAGGCTTGCATTATGTGTAGCTAGTCACAGATCATCAACTGTGTTTATTAATAATACAAAAATATCGATTATAGTTTAAAAAAATTATCTTGTTATTTTATTCCAATGTTATGGTGTGGTTTGTAACTATAAGAAACTTGAAAGAGCTCTGCTATGGAAATATATATGGCGTAAATCTAGGCCTGAATTATGTGTAGATAGTCACAACCAACAATATTGTTTATTAATAATATAAAAATATCAAGTATAGTTAAAAAATATTGTTAGTTTGTATGGCTGTCCATTTCCCAAAAAATATTTATAAATGGTATGTTATAAAATATTTCAAATGCAATATGACTTATTCTATAATCATATAAGTTATTTAAGAGGCGTGATATGCTTAACTAATTTAATTGAAATAAAAAATACTAAATTAATAAATGGAAGCTATAAAGGAAGCATCATGAGTTGTTAAAATGGAAGCAAAATTTGGCTCTCAAATGGAAGTAAAATTTGACATTAAATTGGAATCTCTACTTGGAGCTATTACTAGATCTAAATAAGAAGCTTAATTGGTTGATTAATAGGAAGCAAAATTGGAGGCTAATTAAGAAGCAAATCCCTACACTAAAAGGAAGCCAACCCTATACCTAAAAAGGAAGCAAACCTAGGCGCTAAACATGAAGCAAGCCTTGCAACTAAAAGGAAGCAAACCATGACGCTAACAAGGAAGCAATTCTGGAGACAACAATGGAAGCCAAACTAGAAGCACACTAGAAGCAACCTTGGAAGAAAAACTTGACGTTACCTAAGAAGAAAAAAAAGAAGCAATTTAGGTAGCAAACAAAGAAGTAATAACGTAAACAATACTAGGAGCCAAACTTGGCATTACTTGAGAAGCAAAAGCAAAAGCAATTTAGGTAGTAAATAAAGAAGTAATAATGGAAGCAATATTAGAAGCCAAACTTGGTGTTCCCTAAGAAGCAAACAAAGAAGCCATTCAGACTGCAAACCAATAAGTAATAATGGAAGAAATAATAGAAGCAACAAAAGACACTATAATGGAAGCTATATTAGAAGCTAACGAAGATGCCATAATGGAAGAAAATCTATATTCAACAAGCACTTCCATATTGGAAGAAAAACTCAACGTAATAAAGGATGTTATAATGGAAGAATAACTTGGCGTTAATTAGGAAGCCAAAAAAGAAGCTATGTTCGATGCCATACTAGAAGCAAAACAAGAAGCATAATTGTGAGAAAAATATGAAGTACAAATGGAAACAACAATGGAAGCAAGAATCACAGAAACAGTTCCATGTGCTATTCTCGATGCTATGACTGGCCCTATTTTCGTCACCCAAGTGAAGATTCTAGTTTATGTCAAGTTTAACAAAGCCATTGGAAGCTAATTCACATGCTCAAAAATACTAGATTCCAATGTTATTTCTGGCGCTAATGACCTATTTTATTGTAGTGGGTCCTGACCAATCCAAACACTCTTCCCATTCCTGATTTTCAAGCAACCCAAATTTCGATTAGTGGAAAATCCTTCACCATCGCCTTCCATACAATTGAAGCATTTATAAAATGTTTTAGTCTTGATACCATATCCATTCTATGAATGATTTACCTCAAAAATATTTATCTTACAATGTCCTTCCCCACATCATTTTAACATTTAACGAACACTAGATATTTTTTTGTAGCTAATGACTGATAAAACCATGAAAAATGTTTCAAGCCCCAACCTCCAAGAAGTTTTGGCCTGGAAATGGTAGTCCACCTTACTAATGGAGTACCTCCTTGCTATCTCCCACCTAACCACAAGAATTGAACACAAAGGATTAACATTTTCTCCAGTATGCCCTTAGGTACATCCATAATTGATGTCCAATACACATGAATTCCTTCTAGGATGGACTTTACCAATATCAAACGCCCCTCTCTAGATAAGTGTCTACTATTAGCATTTTCTCCAGTATGCCCTTAGGTACATCCATAATTGATGTCCAATACACATGAATTCCTTCTAGGATGGACTTTACCAATATCAAACGCCCCTCTCTAGGTAAGTGTCTACTAACCTAGACATCAATCCTGAGTTCAATCTTCTTGATTGACCATGGCCAATCAACATTTCGATATGCATTTGATTTCAGATATAAACTTAGATACTTAAAAGTTTCCTCCAAAGCTCGAGATGTGAAGGAGAAAAAACAAGGAACAATGTTGACTAATTCATTAAGGATGCAAGCCTAAGTTATCGAAGACTTTTCCTGATTAATTTGCATTCCTTTGACTAGTTCAATTTTTTCCAAAATTATTTTCATGGATGAAAAAATGTGGGAAAAACCTACAATAAATAATAAGATATCAACAAGAAGTAATGAGATGAGTAATATTATCATTCTTGGAAATATTTATGCCCATTAAATCTCCTCTTCCAACTGCATCCCTGATAAGCATATTCAAAACTTCAGCAACCAAAAAAAAGAGTAGAGGAGATAATGGACATCCTTGTCTCAGTCCCCTATGAGCTTTGAAGAAATTAGATGGGTGCCAATTTATTAAAACTGCAAAATTGATATATTTAATGTAGCGTAAAATTCAATTGATCACTTGAGGGCTCATTCCCATACTAACAAGGCATAACCCTAGAAAGGACTAATTGACCCAATCATAAGCCTTAAACAGATAAATTTTCATGGCAAAGTCAGAGATCTTCTAGGTCTTTATTGAGTGCATAGCTTCTTGAGCTAGGGAAATAACGTCATAGATCTGGCAATACTGCAAAAAACCAAATTGTTATTCTCAAATGATTAAACTGATAATTGGTTTCAATCTTCCAACAATAAATTTTGAAATCAACATGTAGATCAAATTGCAACAATATATCTATCTATAATCATCGAAAGAGACTCCCTCTTGTTATTAGAAATCAAGTAGATAAAGGTTGAGTTTAAGGAACCCAATATATACACTTTCTTACGTGACTCCTTTACCACTTTTAGCATATTAGTTTTTAAAAGATTGAAAAATCGACGTAAAATTCAACTATTAATCCATCTAGCCCTAGGCTTTTTTTCTTTTGCATACAGGAAAGGGTCGATAGAAGCTCTCCCTATATGACCTCTACTTCCAAAACCTCATTCATCTCATATGTAATAATCCAAGGGAAAGAATTTAAAATGTCTAAAATCTCCATAATTGGACAACTTCATGAGTCAAATAAGAGGTTACCAAAGTTCCTAACGCCTACCTTCGCCTTTTCCTTGAAAGAAGAAATCATGTCTCCATAATAATTTTTTACCTCCCAAAAGGTCTTTGTATTCTTACTAAAATTGGTGAAGTTATGAAAGAACTTCATATTATTATTGCCTTCAACAATCCATATGGCATGAATTTTCCGATGCCACATTTATTCTTTCTCAGTTAAAAGTTCACATTTATTAACCTACAACAATTTAAGAGTGTCCAAGCCTTCTGTAGAAAAAATAGCAGAAATGGTTGAAATATAAATTTCATCAATTTTTGCTTCAGTTTCCAAAAGAGAGGATTCATGTTTCTTTGTGAAAGATATACTCCATTCCTTGATTTTATTCTTAAGTGTCTTTAAATTGTAAGAAAATTGTTGCATGAAGGAAATATTTACGTCGAGATCCACATGTGACTAGTTGGATTCAACCTACTTAATAAAATCCTCTTCTTTGAGCTAGGAATTATTAAATTGAAAATGAGCAAAAGGAAATTTGTCCTAAGATTCAATTCAAAGCAGAATTAGACAATGATTAGAGATTCCCCCATAATCCACCCAGGATTTGATAATCGGGTTGGATGAACATATAGATTTTGATATATAGAAGCGATCAAATCTTTTTGAGATAAGGTTGCTGAAGATCTAGACTTACACCATGTAGGGATAAGTTTGATGGGCATTATATCAACCGGATTTAGAGACTCGAAAAGATGAAAGAAGGATCCCAACAAATCTAGATGAGGATTATGGCCCTAAAATGTACTATGGGAGGTTGTAAAGATGAGACCCCCCCCATATGATGGGTTGTCTAACCTTAAGGACGTTCGAGTCTGCCACCTTTTCCTAGAAAGATTTACGATCAAAATATGGACCATTAACAAACTCCTTATTAAACAAGGGCCTTTATCTCCAGATCAACCCAGATAGAGTTATTTTCAGAAAAAGATGAGAATGTGTAAAGATGAGGGATCCAAGTAGTGATTAAACCACTAGACAAACCTGCAACATCTAAGAAGCAAAAATGCCACCACTTGAACCATGGCTCCAAAATGGAACAAGTTTTTTCTCCTTTTGGCACGGTCTTTTGAAACTTAATTATGTCTATATTTTGAAGAGAAAGGAGTCACTTGAGGGAATTTTTCTTGGGGGTGCCCCCAAAACCCCTCAAATTCAATGAAAGCACGATCATTTCTTCACCCTATCCTAGGATTTATCTAATCTAAGCGCCTAAATTATGGTTTTTTGTTTCCCTGACCGAATATCTTCTTTGGCTTGTTGTTGTGATTTTTATATTCGAGACATTATGCCAATTTTCCCCACATTTGGTCCATCTTGAGCCAGACCACCTTGAGAGGAAGAGTCTCCTTCAAACATGAACACAATGTTGGCATTATGATACATATGTTGTACTTGATGGCAACCCACTCATCTCAGATGATAAATTATAGTGCAACAAAGTTCACGCACATTCATGAAGATAAAAGTTTCTTTCATGTAGAGAAAAGCTCACGCACTTTCATGAAGATAAAAGTTTCTTTCATGTAGAGAAAAGTTCACGCACTTTCATGAAGATAAAAGGTTCTTTCATGTAGAGAAAAGTTCACGCACTTTCATGCAGAGAAAAGTTTCTTTCATGTAGAGAAAAGTTCATGCACTTTCATGCAGAGAAAAGTTTCTTTCATATAGAGAAAAGTTCACGCACTTTCATGTAGAGAAAAGTTCCTTTCATGAAGAGAAAAGTTCACGCACTTTCATGGTTGGCTCATGGTATTAGTCCGACAGTTTTTGATCCTATGGTTTTGGTCCATGGTATTGCATCCAAAAGTGTTGACCCCAAGTATTGGGTTCATGGTATTGCGTTATTATGGTTTTGGATCATGGTATTCTGAAAGGCCTAAGACTATAAAAGAGGAAGGAGATCATTTGGCAAGGAAATCAATCTGAATGAATTGAATATCTAATAAGTGCTAGATCTGAAATATTTGTGATTGGGGTTATGGTGCAGATCTGGATCTGAATGAAGGAGGAACCTTAGCGCATAAAGAAGGATAAGTTCTATTGATGGGTCATAATCTTTAAGCTTGAATAATAGTATCTTTGTATGATTTTGATCTGTTATATGAGGCGCATGCTTGATCTATAAATCTGACAATCTGGGTTAATTAGTGTCTGAATATTTGAAAGAATGAATTATCCTTTATAGATCTGTACGCAGGTTCAGTGAAGTGAAAGAGCGTATACACGCTGGTTCAGTGAATGAAAACGGCGTATACGCAGGTTGGTCCAAACACAGGAGCGTATGCACGCAGGTTTCAGGTTGTTGAAGTAGCGTATATCTTTTAAATTATGATCTAGCTGCCTCTGTTTATTGCTGCAGTATTCTGGGTTTAGAATTTGGTGTGTGGTTACTGTTACTGTGTTCTGGGTACAGCTGTCAGAGAAGTGTTTACTTGATTCAGTGCTAATTGGGGAAAAGGAGATTGTTTGATGCAGATATACTTGATGATTGATTGATGTTCATGGATCCAGTCTGAAAATTTATGAAACGAGGTCCCTGGAAGAAAGAGAAGGTTGTAGCCTTTAGTAGGCCAGCACCTACGTACTAGTATCTTGGCTAGTACAAGAGCTAAGGGGGTTGTAGCTCCCTTCCAGGAGAAGCTGGAGAACGAGAGAGGGTTGTAGCTCTCTGCAGGTTGCAGCCTGCGTATTGGTAAAGGACTGTGCCAGTACATTGTAAAAAGAAGTTTCTAATTAAAAGAAGATAAAGACGAATTTCAACAGGTGGTTTTCACCCACATTGGGTTTCCACCTTATATCTTGTGTTCTTGTGTGTGTGATAGTATTCAGATCTGTTTTACTGTCTCTGGTTACTGGTTATTTGATTCTGATACACAGATTAATAATCAACTTCTGAAAGATAAAGTAAATTATAAGTTTGCATTGTATACGCGGGTTTCCTTCTACATAGTTACGTATATTATCTGGATTTGAAAAATGGAATATTTGACGTGATAATACTGATTCACCCCCTTTCTCAGTATTATTTCCAACAATTGGTTTCAGAGCAGGTCCTTCTAAAGAAGCTTGGTCGCTTGGAGGAAGATCCATCATCATGAGCAACTACGAGAGAGAAGCATCTATCAGGCCACCGATTTTTGATGGGACAAACTTCGTATATTGGAAGGTAAGAGTTACTGCCTATCTTCAATATCTTCGTATAGAAGTTTGGGATATCATAGATACATGGTACACTTTTCCATCAGCAACTCCCACAGATCCGGCTGAGAAGAAGAAATATGAAACAAATGCAAAGGCTATCAATACCATATTGGGATGTCTATCTCAATCAGAATTCGTCAAGGTTATGCAGTATAAATCTGCAAAAGAAATATGGGACAAGATTGTTCTGAGCTATGAAGGAGATGAACAGGTAAAACAAGAAAAACTTCAAACCCTCAGAATTCAGTATGAAAATCTCCGAATGCACAATGATGAAAGTGTGGCTAACTATTTCCTTCGTGTAGATGAGATTGTTAATTGTATGAAAATTTGGGTGAAGAAATAAAAGAGGCTGTTGTGGTTGAAAAGCTTCTAAGATCTTTGTCCCCTAGGTTTGAATCTAAAGTTTCTGCAATAGAAGAAAAAGAGAATCTCCGAAACCTTACCATGTCTCAGCTACACAGAATTCTGACTGCTTATGAAATGAGGAAAGGAGGACCATCAGACAGGAGAGAAGTTGTTTTCAAGGCTTCAGGCAGAGGAGATTACTATGAGTCAAGACATGTGTCTGAAGAAGAGGAGGAATCAAATTTTGTCAAGAACCTTCAACGGGGTACTGGAAGATTCAGAGGTAAGTTGCCTTTCAAATGCTTTGCTTGTGGAAGAGTCGGTCACTATGCTGCCAAATGTCCTCATAAGGATAAGATTGACAAGGGGAAGGAACCTGTTAGATGGAACAAGAAACAAAATGTAACTAAGAAAAGTTACTACACTCATGAAGACAGTGATGGTCTTTCAAATAGTGATGAAGATGAACGAGGTAAGAATTATAAACTTTTAATGGCTTTTGAAGATGATAATTACATGGATGCTATAGATGAAGATGGTTTTTATGAAGAGATTTCTAGACTCAAAGTATGTTTAGAAGAGAAGAATGTGATCATTGATACTCTGCAATTCCAACTTGCTGAAAAAGAAAAATTTCTTGAGAAGTTAGAATGTGAAATTGTTGGTATTAGAAAAGAGATTGAGAAAGAAAAGGCTCTTAATCTTAAATTTGTTAAAGGATCTGAAACTCTAGATGAGATTATCAATGTGCAACGTTCCCCACTAATCAAGACAGGTCTAGGATATAATGAAGAAGCATCTCAAGCATAGAAACCATCCACCTCAAAAAGTTATCTTGATGCAGCAAGGAGGAATGAGCAAGAGCCCAATGGAGATCACCAGGTAAAACAGGGACGATTTACATCAAGAATAAACAAAGACTACCAGGTAAATCAGGGGCAATCCACCTTAAGGATGAACAAAATCTATAACCAGCCACAGGTAAAATCTTCTCAATTTGCCTCAAGAATGGATGACAATAGAAACTACAATCATTTGGCTGGTCAATTTGATAATCACAGGAGTTTCTTCAATGGCCAATGTTTCTCTTGCCATAACTTTGGCCACAAAGCAGCTCAATGTGTTGCCTATATGACAATCATGACTAGAGAAGCTCAAAAACAAAGAAGTATGACTGGAATTATGAAAAGAACCTATAACAAATTTTCCGCCCTTGAAAATGAAATTGAATGTTCTATTTGTAATAAGTTCGGTCATGAAGATTCTGAATGCAGGAGCAGGTTTCGACAGACAACTCAGAAGGAACAAGCCTCAAGTGCCAGAACATGGAGAATGAAGGAACCACAACCAGAAAGATGTGGGATAGCCTTTTATGCAGAAGGACAAGAAAATCGATGGTACATCGACAGTGGATGTTTGAAGCATATGACAGGTGATAAGGAAAAACTTCAATCATATAGTGCTTTAGAAAAGGGAAAGAAAGTTTCTTTTGGAAATGATACCCCTGCAGTCATAAAAGGAAAAGGAATTGTTCAGTTGAAAGAAAAAGTCAAAGCTGGAAATGTTCTGTATGTTGATGGCTTGAAGAATAATCTACTGAGTGTCAGTCAGATGTGCGATCAAGGAACTGAGGTAATATTTCGATCAAATGGATGTAGCGTTCGTGATCTTGATACAGGAAAAACAGTGATCAAAGGCATAAGAACTCCAAATAATTTATACATATTTGAAGAAGGACAACAACAATGCTATTTGAGCAAGAATGATGAACACTGGTTATGGCACTGGAGGTTGGGGCATCTAAGCTTTTCACAGATAAGGAAAGCATGCAAATACCAGGCAGTTCGTGGTCTTCCAGACATCAAAATTCCAGACAATACAATATGCAAATCATGTCAGTTTGGTAAGCAAACCAGAACTAACTTCCCTGAGAAGGAAGGATCAGCGAGCAGGACTCTTGAACTAGTCCATACAGATATATGTGGTCCATCTAGGACAAAATCACCTCAAGGAGAAGAATACTTTATATTATTCATTGACGACTTCTCCAGGATGGTTTGGATAGGACTTTTGAAGCACAAAGACAAAGCATTCGAAAAATTCAAATCGTTCAAAGCCTTGGCAGAAAACGAATCAGATCACAAAATTAAGTGCCTTAGGTCTGATAGAGGTGGGGAGTTTACCTCAAATGAATTTTTCGATTTCTGTGAAGAACATGGAATAAGAAGGGAATTCTCTACAGCTAGGATTCCTCAGCAAAAAGTAGTGGTGGAAAGGATGAACAGAACGGTTCAACAAATGGCTCGTGCTATGCTTGATGAGTCTGGAACACCCGCAACCTTCTGGGGTGAAGCTGCATTTGTTGTGGTTGTTATTCTCAACAAAACAAATGTCCGTGTAAACAACACTCAAACTCCTCATGAGCTCTGGTATGGTGAGACTCCTTCGGTAAAACATTTCAAAATCTTTGGAAGCAAATGCTATATTAAGAATAATGATGAACATCTTGGAAAGTTTGAACCTAGAGCAGATGAAAGCAAACTTCTTGGTTATTCTCCCCACAACAAAGCATATGAGTGTTACAATAAAAGACTTGGAAGAATGGCTGATAGCATTGATGTAGTGATTGATGAAGAAGGAAACATTCCTAGGCAAGTAAATTATGAAAATATCAAAGAGGATGAAGACTACCCTTCAAATCAGATTGATGATGAAGAAGAACCTCAAGAGGCACCAGAGGAACAGATAAGGATAGAAGAGAAGACTCCATCCAGGTACGTTCAGAAGAATCATCCAGAATCTCAGATTTTGGGGCAAAAAGAGGCAGGTGTACAAACAAGAAGAACAATTGCAGAAGCCCCAAGCTATTTGGCATTGCTCTCCTCCACTGAACCACAAAATGTAAAAGAGGCATGCAAAGATGAATGCTGGGTCAAGGCAATGGATGAAGAACTTGAGCAGATGGAAAAGAATAACACTTGGGAGTTGGTTCCTAGACCAAAAGATAAGAATGTCATAGGGACAAAATAGATCTTTAAAAACAAGTTGAATGAAAATGGGGAAGTGATTAGAAACAAGGCCATACTTGTTTGTAAAGGGTATGCTCAACAAGAAGGTATAGAATTTGAAGAAACTTTTGCTCCCGTTGCTAGACTTGAGGCCATCCAAATGTTCCTTGCTCTCTCAAGCTTTCAGAAGTTCAAAGTATTTCAAATGGACGTGAAATCAGCCTTTCTGAATGGAGACTTAGAAGAAGAAGTGTACATTGAGCGACCAGATGGCTTCATCCTTAGGAATGATCCAAATCTTGTATGCAGACTAAAAAAGGCTCTCTATGGTCTTAAATAGGCTCCAAGGGCTTCGTACTACCGTTTGGACAAATATCTTCATCAACGGGGTTTTTCAAAAGGATAAGCAGATAGCAATCTTTATATAAAAATTGAAAATGACAAATTGCTAATACTTGTTCTGTATGTAGATGATATTATCTTTGGCAGCAATGAAGAAGCTATGAGTCAAAGCTTTGCCTTGGTGATGCAGAAAGAATTCGAAATGTCTTTGCCTGGAGAACTGACATATTTTCTTGGATTGCAAATCCAACAAAATGAAGGCGGTATCTTTTGTCTCAAACCAAGTATCTCAAGCAGATCTTGAAGAAATATGGCATGGAAGATGCAAAACCAGTATGTACCCCTATGGTTACAGGATGTAGCCTCAGTGCAAATGATGAATCAGCAGCAGTGCATCAACCAACCTATAGATCCATGATTGGAAGTCTTCTTTATTTGACAGGTACTCGACCAGACATCATGCATGCAGTGGGAATAGTTGTAAGATTCTAGGAAAATCCTAAGGAAACCCATCTTCGGGCAGTAAAGAGAATTTTCAAGTATCTTTAAGGAACTCAAAACTATGGCTTATGGTATCCTAGAGATACAGATCTCACTCTACATGCTTATACAAATGCAGATTGGGCTGGAAGCGTGGATGACAGGAAGAGCATAAGTGGTGGAGCATTATTTATGGGTTCCAGATTAGTATCTTGGTTCAGCAAGAAACAAAGTACGATTGCTTTATCTACAGCTGAAGCGGAATATGTGGCTGCTGCATCTTGTTGCACTCAACTCCTTTGGATGAAGCAAACCTTGCAGGATTTTCAAATCACTTGTACACCACCTATCTCCATCTTATGTGATAATACAAGTGCAATCAACATTTCAAAGAACCAGTTATGCATTCAAAGACCAAGCACATACCTATCAAATATCATTTCCTCCAGGAACAAGTGTTGGAACAAAAGGTCAAGCTGGAGTATGTTCCCTCTAAGGAACAAGTTGCTAATATACTCACCAAACCACTGCCCAGGGAAACTTTTGAATACCTCAAACAGAAGCTGGCTGTAGTTGATGCATCATCTTGCTGTTAAATATTGTCTGTTTCAGAGAAAAATGTGGGTACGTGAATTGCCTAAGGAGGATCCGCGTACATATGCAGGTTTGTGCAGAGACAGTGGCGTATATGGAGGTTTGATGGATATCAGTAGGGACAGGCTTTGGTTGAAGATAATCTGGTATGTGTCTGACAGAGACCATCTGGCACAGGTTTAGGGGGAGTAGATAAACTTCTAATGATGCATTGTTGGCATTATCTCAGAAGCTTTTGGTTCTAGTTCACAACTGTTGTTGGATTCAGGTGGAACAAATGTAGAGGGAACAGAAGGAAATCATGGTTGCTGATCTGAATGGTGATTGAAAGATGCTGCTGTTGTCAGTTATTGTGACTTTCATAAGCCTTGCTCTAGATATTTCGTCTCTATGTCATGTATCTCTTTTATGGTGTCAAGCATGTAACGACCTATTTTTGGTTCCCCACTATGCCTGGGATGAAGATGTAATGTATTTGGTTGTCACATGTAATTCTCTGATGTATCCCCACTTGGTTGGGTGGATGATCCCCACTTGGTTGGGTGATGGATGTATGTATTGAGTCTTTTGGTGATAGGAAGGTCTTTTATGATGTATAAGTCATCGTTCTTCTTGTAAAACATCTTTTTGCCAACCTTGCTTATAGTCAGGGGGAGCATGAACAACACACTTCAGCAGAGTAGAGGCTTCAGCATGTACTCAGAGGAAGCATGGACAGAGTGGTACACCTTGGCATATACAAAGGGGGAGCTCATTCAGATATTTCAACAGGTACTCAGGGGGAGTATGGGCAGCGGAAAGTTTATCTAGGAAAGAGATTATCTTGGTCTACCCTTTGCCCTTTATGACAAAGGGGGAGAGTGGTTGGTTGTTGTTGCCATCAAGTCCAAAGGGGGAGATTGTTGGCATTATGATACATATGTTGTACTTGATGGAAACCCACTCATCTCAGATGATAATTATAGTGCAACAAAGTTCATGCACTTTCATGAAGATAAAAGTTTCTTTCATGTAGAGAAAAGTTCACGCACTTTCATGAAGATAAAAGTTTCTTTCATGTAGAGAAAAGTTCACACACTTTCATGAATATTTAGGGTTCTTTCATGTAAAGAAAAGTTCACGCACTTTCATGCAAAGAAAAGTTTCTTTCATGTAGAGAAAAGTTCACGCACTTTCATGCAGATAAAAGTTTCTTTCATATAGAGAAAAGTTCACACACTTTCATGTAGAGAAAAGTTCCTTTCATGAAGAGAAAAGTTCACGCACTTTCATGGTTGGCTCATGGTATTAGTCCGACAGTTTTTGATCATATGGTTTTGGTCCGTGGTATTGCATCCAAAAGTGTTGACCCCAAGTATTGGGTTCATGGTATTGTGTTATTATGGTTTTGGACCATGGTATTGTGAAAGGCCTAAGACTATAAAAGAGGAAGGAGATCATTTGGCAAGGAAATCAATCTGAATGAATTGAATATCTAATAAGCGCTAGATCTGAAATATTTGTGATTGGGGTTATGGTGCAGATCTGGATCTGAATGAAGGAGGAACCTTATCGCATAAAGAAGGATAAGTTCTATTGATGGGTCATAATATTTAAGCTTGAATAATAGTATCTTTGTATGATTTTGATCTATTATATGAGGCGCATGCTTGATCTATAAATCTGACAATCTGGGTTAATTAGTGTCTGAATATTTGAAAGAATGAATTATCCTTTATAGACCTGTACGCAGGTTCAGTGAAGTGAAAGAGCGTATACACGCTATTTCAGTGAATGAAAACGACGTATACGCAGGTTGGTCCAAACACAGGAGCGTATGCACGCAGGTTTCAGGTTGTTGAAGTAGCGTATATCTTTTAAATTATGATCTAGCTGCCTCTGTTTATTGCTGCAGTATTCTGGGTTTAGAATTTGGTGTGTTGTTACTATTACTGTGTTCTGGGTACAACTGTCAGAGAAGTGTTTACTTGATTTAGTGCTAATTGGGGAAAAGGAGATTGTTTGATGCATATATACTTGATGATTGATTGATTTTCATGGATCCAGTCTGAAAATTTATGAAACGAGGTCCCTGGAAGGAAGAGAAGGTTGTAGCCTTTAGTAGGCCAACACCTACGTACTAGTATCTTGGCTAGTACAAGAGCTAAGGGGGTTGTATCTCACTTCCAGGAGAAGCTGGAGAACGAGAGGGTTGTAGCTCTCTGTAGGTTGCAACCTGCGTACTGGTAAAGGACTGCGCCAGTACATTGTAAAAAGAAGTTTCTAATTAAAAGAAGATAGAGAGAATTGCAGCAGGTGGTTTTCACCCACATTGGGTTTCCAACTTATATCTTGTGTTATTGTGTGTGTGATAGTCTTCAGATCTGTTTTACTGTCTCTGGTTACTGGTTATTTGATTCTGATACACAGATTAATAATCAACTTCTGAAAGATAAAGTAAATTATAAGTTTGCATTGTATACGCGGGTTTCTTTCTACATAGTTATGTATATACACGATTTTAATTAACTGAAGTAGTGTATATTATCTGGATTTGAAAAAGGGAATATTTGACTTGATAATACTGATTCACCCCCCTCTCAGTATTATTTCCAACACACAACTCATAATTTCTACATCCACCACCATTAGAGGAAGAAATCCTAGGATGTGAACAACAATCAACATCCTTCCCCAAGGATTTAGAAGAGGAATACCTATCATATGAGGAAGTTGAATAAGGCACATAGAGATTAGGATTAGGAAGAGGAACCCTAGTCGATAAAGGGGAAGGAGTGGAGGAAGGCCTAAAGGAAATAGATGAAGAAAGAGGAGCCTACAATGCATCCGATGAAGGCACAACCATATACGATAATTGAATAGCCTCTAAATAAGAGACATTAATAACCAGAGGGGGTAAAGTATTATTTGTTCCCACACCTATAGCCATAATAGGAGGATACTTGTCAAACTCCTCATCTAGAATAAGGTACAAAGTCATATTCTTTATATCATAAGGAGACTGAGGCTAATATACCGCCATTCTTACTTATACCTTACGCGAAGGTTTATAGCTATAGGTGTTATGATCACAATTGGCCTCTAAATGACTAACTCCATGACACAAAAAGCACATAAAAGGGACCTTCGTTCCTTGAAATCCAAGCTCAATTTATTCAAATAAGCCATCCCACACATCAACTTCTATGTTGACCCAAACATACTTCCTATCGATCTTCAAAAGAAAGTTAACTTCCTATAGCTTCAAAAATTACCATGCTTATTTCCTATAGCTTCAAAAATACCCTTGGAACAAAAGACTAAAGGAAGTACATGAAGAAGTGCCCAAAATTTTATGGGATTTCATATGCACTTGCACATGGTCAAAATCCAAGACCACCTTTGGTTATACAAAGTGAATTTCCTCCAAAACACTCATTTCCCAAGATAGATTCCACTTCATTGCTTGAATGTAATAAAAAAAAAACCTACCTCTATATAATGTATGGAAGGGAGGAACAAATCCAAGCACCATGGTCCAATGTTCCTACAACTAGTTTTTTCAGAGACAAAACCCCAATGATTTTACCACAAAATATAGCTATAGGATCTCTATCTAGCAAAACTAGCACCTATGTCAGATTTACATCCTTGCTTATAACTACTGAGGCACATTTTTTTTAATCCTTGAAGGTTTTCCGAGACCCCTTGGCAAGAATGTTTCAATCAAACTTGAAATTCTTACTTGGCTCTTTAGATACCGGATGAAAGCACAATTTTGGGGCATCATTTACTTCAATAAACTCTTTGGCTCAAGGGGAGATTACTCTAGGATCCTTGAGCTCAAGGCTTGCATGAGATCAACGTCAACCCATGTCCATGAAAAAAATGTCTCAAGACTAAAAATCCTACCCTTCATTAGATTGTTAGAGTCATAATGTACTTCATCATCCTACATTTTGGAAAGTGCCAGAGGAAAGTATCCAGAGGGAAACTAATCAACAAGAAGAAAGACATAAGGACAAAATTGTGAAGAGTCTGAGGATGCCAAAACACTGAATGCCTCCCCCCTTGGAGCATCACTATATATGTGTGTGTGTGTAATAAATAATAAGAAAAATATTTATATTTATATTTATATATGATATTATATGAAATGTGATCAACAAAACAAGCTTTATAAACAAAATCAATAACTAATATAACTAGCACCACCATATAAATTAAATGATTGGTAAATGCAGATAGACATCAAAATACTTACCTCATAACACATCTCATATTGCTAAGATTAAAAAAATTCATAAAAAATATGTTTTAAATTATTGTTATTAATAATTAAAAAATAATATATGAATAAGAGATATACAAATTTTTAAAAATAGGGTTTGTTACAATACTATGAATCAATGGCATGACTTATCAATACCACATGCTTGAAAAACTATAAATCATTTCATAGTCAAAATATTTTATAAATATTTTATTTTAATTTAATTTTAAAACATTTTTTAATTAAATTGAAAAGTAAAAAAAAAACATAACTACCTTTCAAATAGATATTAACCCTTTATTTTGACTATTATTAATAATATTTCATAAATATCCCATAAACTCTAAATTCCTAGCATCCATTTATTAACAAGAGTTGCATGCAACAAATGTCCCTAGGGTTTGCATCATGAATAAATAGAAAATAAAAAATAAGTGTTAGTTTTGTATTTTTGGAGTAGTAAGTTGACAAGAAGGGTATTTTTCATAATTATTACTAAGGCTAGATTAATTGTTCTTATGAATTATGAACAAAGGTTTAATGAATCTAAGTATATATGCAAGTTTTTTTTGTCATATTTTAAAAAATAGTTTCCAAGAATTTAACATAGTTGTGGGTCATTGCCCTTTGTCCAGTTCTTAGTTCAGAGGCCCCACTTCTTAGTTTAGCTGAAAAATATTCATAATAGTTATTGCATCTTACATCTAATCTCTTGTCTACTTCCTTGTCTAGCTGTGTCCAAAATGCTCAAAATCTTTGTTTATAAGACTAGATACTAGCACATGGGGAGGATGCAAGAGTACTTCATGGGCAACACTTATGAAAATGAATGTGCAATTTATAAAGAACTAATAAGATCAATCCATCATGTCCTAGACTCTAGCAAGGCAATAACCTGTAAAGGCTAAATTGATAAATTGACAAAATATAATATTTCAACATTAAAAAAAATTATTAACAAAATTACTTTTCTAAAAGGAGAGACACCCATTTGTGGAAAGTCACATGAAAGAGAACCATGTATCATGTTTCACATTAAAAAAAATTATGGATGGAGTAAACTTTACCTCATGCAAAATGATATTGGATTATTTTTTCAAGCAAGAATATGATATTAAAATGAAAGAATTGTGTAATTGCAAAATTGGAGGAAGGAACCACAAGACATGCTTTAGATAGGGGATAACACATGAACTATTATTCTCACTCTTCTCGGACATGCACAAACTCTTTGCGTTCAGTTGATTGATATTGATCACTAGCACCTGGCTATTGCATTTATTTTTGTCGTTGTTGGTCATATGTATAGAATCATTATGCCCTTATTCATCTTATTGAAGGGACATTCTACCAACTTTTTTTAAACTTGGTTCGTTGCAGAAATATTGGATGACTCATTCTCAATAACTTATTCTTATGTTTGTGCTAACAAGGTCAAAAAAAAGATTTAACTAGTGGCTATTTATTATTTCTCTTATTTATACATTTTTTCCATATTTATCTCCTAGCCTTAGGCTTCACACTAATTCATGACTCTTCTTGTATCACTATTGATGCCCACTACAATCTATGAGGATAAATTGAAATCTAAAATAATTCTTGTGCATAAAATAATAAAATAAAAGTTAAAATAATAAGATGAAAATTAGCAAATTTGAAAATATATATATATATATATATATATATATATATATCACTTTTTATTAGTAAAAATATAAGCATAAATACCATTAATGGAAAAAATAAATTCTAAATTCAATAATTACACTTAATATATATTTTAATAAATCCATTATAAAATAAATTAAAAATAAATAATATTATAATATAATTTAAAATCATCTCAATATTATTAAAATAATATTACAAATATATAATAACTAATATCAATCATTTAAAAAAACCAAACTTAAAAAATTAACATTATAATAATATTACAAAATATAATATTTTTTTTCTTCTGAGTAAAGACTATTCTATTATGTATAAATAAAAGAGGAAAAATATTTACAGAGAGGTTGGAACCTCTAAGGGGGCTATAGCCTGCCCTCTGTCAAAAAAACTGCTGCATTCAGCTCTTAACCGTCTGTTTACATAGATGAAAACTAAGAGCCCAAAACTCAGTAGAACTAGATAGGATCTATACTTTGTTTCCCGCCACCCTATTACAAGATACATTTCTATGTGGCTGTTACCAAAAACTGAAAAGCCAGACTTATAAACTAGGAGACGATAAAGGATTATACTGAAAAATACCATATAGCATACCCACTGAGAAATGTATTCAAACAAAAAACCACAGTCCTGAGATGTCTTGCTGAGACGGTGAGAGTTATGCCTGAGGTGGTAATTCTGCATCTTCATCGTTGGCTTTGCAAGGAGAGCTGATCCATTCAACCATCACATTGTCTTCTACATCCATATTATTGCAGCCTGGAGGCATCACCGGATACAGAACAGTGCCTGAGAAATGCGCCGGTGCACAAGGAATGATCTCCTCATGTGAAGAGGTTTGCTGATGTCGCGCGTCCTCTTCATGACCTTCGGCCTGCTGCGCCTCTGGAATATTGAGGATATCCCCTGCCATGCTTCCTTGAGAGTCCTTAGAATTCTGAGAGAGAGACCTGTCCATGGATTGTTCATCAGAGCCTGAGAGATCATCTTCTTCCTCTGAGAAGATGACTGTGATGATAGCAGAGATAGTAGGCTTGTTTAGCTTGCTTTTAAATGTGAATCGGGAAGAGTGGAATGAACTATTGAGGGATGGACCAGAGTGGTCGGATGATGGTGAGGCCGGCGAGACAGAAGCTAGCGGGGAAATGCGTCGTGGAACTGGACCTCCCCTTCCTCTAACACCCCCACGAGTTCCTGAACTACTACCCCTCCGGGAAATTCCTCGACGTCGGGCCATAGCAGCAATGATTAATAAACTGAGAGGACAAAAGGGTTGAAGGAGGAAGAAATACGACCCGCCCCAATTTAAAATAAACAGGAGATAACAGTACTCAGAGTAGAAGGCACCCAGGGAAAGCTCCACACAGATAGAAATCAGAACCCCTAAAGAAATTCCAGAACTGACGGAATGAGTCCCACGCCCTGCCCAAACAGCTTCAACAGACACCGTAACACGACCTATTACAATTATATACCAAAGGAAAAAAGATTGACCATACCAGATGCGAGCCAGAAGAACCGAAATCAAATGCTTGAGGCTGGCAAGATGCGCGCATCTATGGAGCCATGATGGCTTCCAAATGCTCAGCTCTGCACCTAAATTCTGTGAACCAATCCGACCGGGAATGTCTCTGCTTGAATGAGCCAGAGAGAATGTCGAGGTCTGAGCAATTGAAATGTAGCTTGTGCTCACCATTTTGAAGAACTTACTCCGCATGCCGTGAACCCAACTCCTCATTAATGGAATTTAATGCGCTGCCAGAAATCGCCAACTTGCTCCACGGTGATGCCAGATGGCGGCGTCGCTCGTATGAGCATTAACATCTCATAAAATCACCCGCATCCGGGTTACAAAATATAATATTACATATATGTTTTTTTTGTTTTTTTTTAATTATTAATTATTATTTTAATTTAATAACTTTTAAATTTATTAATATATTTAAAAATCATATTAACATGAAAATGTAAACCTAATGTACCCTCCTTCACTTCACAATGATACCTTTTTTAATACCATGACAACCATATTTAGCAAGCTCAAAGGTCTTAAACCTTATCCAAACCAACTTGACAACCATATTAAACATTGTGATTAACTAAGGAAGGAAAAGTCATCTTTACTCTATGAAGGTTTTGGGTTTTATATATATATATATATATATATCTTTATTTATTGAGGGTATAATTTCTTTTAAAATGGATAATAATATTTAAAAATTTTAATAAATATTTTAAGTAATGATAATGATAATTAAGGATAATAATATTAATTTTATTTTTAATGGTTACAATAAATAATCTTATATTAATTTTTTGGATTTTATGACCATTAAAAATAATATTAATTTTTATTAAATTTATTTATAAATTATTATTTTTTTTTCGATATTTTTTTTCCTTTTTAAAAAAATAATTTAATGAGCAAATCATTTTTTACATTTAATTCTTAATTAAATATTTTTCCTTTTTTGTCAATAAAATTTTGTAATATTTTTCCCTGGCAATAAATTTTTATTTAACTTGGTTCCATATTTTTTCTCTTTCAAACAACTTATGTGTCTTGGAGCATCCACCCAAAAAGTTGATTGTTTCAATTGATATAAACCATTCACAACATTAATATCCTTATCTAATTGAAATATGACTATTTATAAATAATATATATTCTAGTTCGTTAAATATTTTATTTAAATTATGATTTGTAATTTTATAAATGATGCTTTTGTGTCATATAATAATAAAAAATTAAATCTGCTAAAATCGTCCCTGAAATCTATTAGGAACATCACTAAAATCTGCCTAGAACATTTTGGGGACGACCTGCAAGTCCGAAGTCTTAAATGAAGATTTTGGAGATGACCAACAAGTCTTGAGTGCTCAATGAAGTCCCATGTAGTTTGCATATGTTTCCTTAGTGTCCCTATCCCCAAAACGCAGAAACGCAAGGTACACAGGGTGTTTTTTGTTCTTTTTTTTTTTTTTTGAGAGGGGCATAAGTTAGAGTTTATACATTTCATTTTCACTGGGTGTTGTTAATGTGAATACCTTATTAAACACATATTTAGTATCTATAAAGAAAATTTATGCTTTATGTTGACAATAGTCAACACTAATCTCAACCATAAAATGATATGACCTCATATCTTACAACTTATGCAAGACATGAACAATATGATAATATGATATGAACATAGGTTGAATTCACAATAACAGAACCCTGCTCCTGGACATACTCATATAGCTCAGAAAGCTTGTTATCCTCCTGCCCTTCTATCACGACCGTGGTGTGATTTCTGTGAAGATTATCATGATGGTAAAACTTGTCAAGTGTGTCAAGCTGCTAGACAATTGACTTTTGGTAACAAAATTGACCCTACAATAGCTAATCTCGATTGGGCTAATGAGTATGATGTCCTAGCCATTGAAACAATAAACACATATAGACCTTGAATGGATAAAGAACAAATTTCCAAACAACAGTCAAACAAAAGACCCTTAGATCTTGTCCACAATCACCCATTTGTAAATAACTCTGCTTCAAACAAACATGTACATTCTTCCCCCTCCTCTTCTTCCACTTTGTTGCCTAGTTTCAATATCCTCACTCAAATGGCCAATATAAAAGTTGATGTTTCATTACTTGACATGGCCACAATTCCCAAGCAAAAAAAGCAATTAAGAGAATTCCTTGAAGGGAAAAATTCTACACCAATCAATTACCTAGAAGTTCAATCAGAAAATTTGGGTAAAGAGAATATTTTTGCTACTAATAATCCATTTGTTCTTTTTGGAACCCATCCTTTCTATGTGCCAATGAAGATTTATGACAAAATCTCTCATTGTTGTCTTGTAAATGGAGGATCTGGTCAAAATGTTATGCCCAAAATTATTATGGAAGAACTAGGATTACAATGCACTAATGATACTCCTGGGAAAACCATAAGCTTCAACAATTCTCCACAAGAGTCTGTAGATACCATCAAAGACGTTAATTTAGTTATCTGTGCCCATTTGGAAATCATAACAACTTGTAACATGTATGTAGTTGACATGCCCGTCTCAAATTAATCACTCATACTTAGTAGAGATTGGAAAGTTCGAACTGGTGGATATCTATCACTTGCACATATAATCATTCCAAAGAACACTAAAAATATCATTGTATTATAGAAAGGACATATCTCTCCTTACATCAAAGGATTGTCTCAACCACATGTCAATTATATCGAACAAGGCATGGGTGTCTATTCTCTTTTTATAGAGGATGATATTCCTCCTCCAACAAAACCATAATTTGATGACCAACTTTGGTATTTGCATTTTGATGGTGCCTTGTCCTGCAAGGGAAATGGTGCAGGTATCCTTCTATACTTACCTCAAGGAAAGTTATATTAATATGCCAATAGACTTGAATTTGATTTCACTAACAATGTAGCCAAATTTGAAGCCCTTATCCTTGGGATTGAGAGAGATCTAGTTTCAAGATGCAAACTCTTAACTGCCTATGGTGACGTTGAAATTCTTGTTAATCTTGTCAAGAAAATTTACTCTCCTAATAACAAGATTATCAAATTCTATACTCAAGTAGTCTGGGAAAATATTTCTTTTCTAGATGCTTTTAATATTACACATGTTTGTAGGGAATTGAATGCTTTAGCCAACTGACTTGCTTCCTACACTTCTAGCATTTCACGACAAACTCTTCCTGATAGGTCCGACTATATTTTCCAATCCTTATATAGGCCTCATCTTCGAAATAACAAAGATAATTGGAAAGTCTTCCAAAATGATGAAAGTATATGTGTGTTCCTCCAAAAGAAACCTCATGATGATAATCAAATTATTTCCTAAAAGACAACAAATTTTCTCGAGGCCTTTCTCCTCTGGAAAAATCATTCTCACCTAGTGATGTTCCCACATCAACAAATAATTCGATAAAGGAGTCAAAGAGAAAAATTTGTGAAACCATCCCGATTAACATTGTACCCATGATGATCCTAAAATATTATAGATTGGAGCCCAATGTTCTAATTAGGAAAAAGAGAAATTTGTTGCCCTTTTTAAGGAATTCTCAGATGTCTTCGCTTGGTCATATAAGGATCTTCATGGTTTTGATCCTAGTATTATACAACATGTTATTCCCATTAAACCATATGTGAAGCCAATTAGACAAAGATAAAGACTTGTTAATCCTACCCTCTAAGCAACTATTCATAAGGAGATAGAAAATAAGTTGAATGCACATATATTTTTTCCTGTGAAGTATTCGGAGTGGGTAGCCAACTGGGTCCCAGTTAGAAAGAAAAATGGGGATATTCACCTTTGTGTTGATTATAGGTCTCTGAACAAAGCTAGTGTGAAGGACAATTCTCCCTGCCAAATATGGACCAAATTTTACAACAGGTCACTAGATCTCAAATGATGTCACTCCTAGATGGATTCTCCAGCTACAACTAGAGCCACCTCAAAAAGGTTAATAAGTTCAAAATTGCTTTTACTGTATGTTGGGGTACCTTTGCTTATGAATTTGTGCCATTTGGCTCAATTAATTCAAGTATCACCTTCCAAAGGGCCATGCAATTGGATTTCAAAGACCTCATTGTGAAGATTATTCAATTCTATCTCATTGACATGAATATTTACTCCAAGCTCCGAGCTGATCACTTTGAAAATCTAAGACGAGTTTTCTTACGATGCCAACACTTCGACATTTCCCTTAACCCTAAGAAATATGTCTTTGGTGTCACAACCAGGAAACTATTAGGACATATTATCTCAGAAGAAGGCATTAGCATTGACCTTGATTGGGTTGCTACAATAAAAAACCTTCACTAAATTCCAAAAAGGAAATTCATTCTTTAATGGGTATGATTAATTCTGTACCAAGATTTGCTAATGATTTTTCTAAGATATTCAAGCCTATTCATAACCTAAATAAGAAAAATCAAGAATTTAAGAGGAATGATGCGGCTTAACTGGCCTTTATAAAGAGCAAAGAAGTTATTGCATCTGCTCCTGTTTTAGCCAAAGCTGATTTCAATAAAGAATTCATCATTTATACTAATACCATTGAAGAAGTTGTCTTCAAAATTCTCATGCAAAAAAGTGATATTGGGAAAGAACATTCGATTGCTTTTATGGGTCAAAGTTTTTCTGATGAATAATTCAAGTATTCCTTAATTGAGAAACATGAATTTTCACTAGTAAAAGAAATTAAAAATGTACACATTACATTCTTGGCAAGCATACGCGGGTTAAGTTCCCTTTTCCTGCTCTTAACTTTCTATTGTTGCAAACTTTTCTTTTAGGAAAGTTTGCCCACTGGTTGGCCAAGATTCAAGAACATGATTTGAATATTTCAACTTCCAATATTATAAAGGGACACGACTTGGCATTGCATCTAGCACAATACCCTAAGCCAAGTCATTCAACTGATGATGATGAGTCACTGTTTACCTTGTTCTTAGTCAATGAGAAGTCAATTGATGTAGCAGATCACCCTTGGTATCGTGACCTCATCTTTTATCTTCAAAGCCAAAAATGTCGGGAAAATCTGGACAAATCTCAATGTAGGCATTTACACTTAGATTCTTCTAATAATTTGATCTTAAACATAATGTTGTATCACAGATCTTATGATGGATTATTACTCAGATGTGTAGATGATAAGGTTGTTGCTAGGTTACTATCAATTTCTCATGGTTCATCCCAAGAGGATTTTCCCATAGGAGGTCATTTTGTAGCTAAGGCCACCACTCATAAAATTCTCAGATCTAGTTTTTATTGGTATACAATCTTTCCCGACTGCTATAAGTATGTGAAAGGCTGCAAATATTGTTAGCAAGTAGTAGGAGGAGAAATATTTCATGCTTTGCCTCTCCGCCCCGTAATTCCCGAGTTACTATTTTCCATATGGGGATTAGATTTCACCGAGCCTATAAATCCCCCCTCTTCTATAGGTCACATTTTTATATTAACTGCTATTGATTATTTCACCAAATTGTCATAAGTTGTACCCCTAAAAAATGCATGTGATGAATAATTGATCAAATTCTTAGAGGATAACATTTTTTTCACACTTTGCACTACCTCATGAATTAATCTCTGATAACGAGCCTACTTTCATTTTTGTTCATTTCACTTGATTCTGTGACCAATATCATGTTAAGCATTCAACATCATCAACGTGTTATCCTCAAGGTAACATTTTGGTTGAATCTACTAACAAGAATCTTATTAGAATTCTGAAAAAATTGATTGATGGCAAAGTACGCATTTGGCATACTATGTTGAAGTTTGCACTATGGGTAGACTGCACCACTATTAAGTCCAACACATATGCCTCCCCTTTTCAACTTGTTTATGGGCAAGAGGCAATCTTGCATATTGAATTAGAACTTATATCTCTCTACCTAACTGTACAAGCTGAAGAATTGATCCCGAGTAATATCCCTTAGAGAGTTTTGGCTTTACTGGCCTTAGAAGAGCAGTGAAATCATTTCCTAGAAAATCTGTGAAGAAGAATGATAACTGTTAAAAAATACTTCGATACAAAATACAAGAATGCTAATTTCATTGTTGATCAAAAGGTCCTTCTATGGAACACAACTCATGCTAATAAGGGAAAACACCACAAGTTTCAAGTTTCAAAAATTATGGATTGGCCCTTTTAGAATTTTTATAGTGGTCAAACCTAACACTTATCTCCTCAAAGACGTCAATGATCGTCTCCTCCCTTGCACCACTAATGGCTCACATCTGAAGCCATTCATGGAAGGGAATCATAATAAATCATTCTAATCATTTCATTGCTTTTTACCTAGTTTATTTTATTGCTTTCCCCTAATTTTATCATGTTTTGTTGTCTTTTTTTGCTTTTTTGTTGTAGTTCGTTTGTTGTTAACAACTTCTTCGCAGAGTTTGTCTTTTGAAACGATTGATTATGTTTACTACTACTTGTCTGTTGAAACAATCAGGAAATCCTATTGACAACATATCCTTCAACAAGTAATCATTATAAAGGAAAAATGCTTATCTGATATTTTCACTGAACTTTTAAAATAAATATTTTTCTAAAGGGCAGTCTTGCAACATAATCATTTGCAGAAAAGACAAGTATTCCTCCTCCTTATCAGTACATGGACAAGCCTTAAAATTGTTTTGTCTTATCATTACCTGCATAAGTCAGTTTAATTTCTGTCTCTAAGTCCCATTTCTTGCTGTCCATGCTTCCTTCCCCCTGAACAACCTGCAACCTACTCTTTCATAGTCACTTATTTTTTGCACAACCAAATATTCTGAGTCTTGACTCGCTTTGTGAGTCTCCCTGTGAAGTTGCCAATGTTGACAATAGTCAACACTAATGTCACCTGCAAACCATTGCGTATTAAGCTCTCCTTAACATTGTTAGTTATATTTGATTGTCCATTAAATACCTAATAGGTGGGACTCCTCTTATAAGATTTTTTTTTTCCACAATAACACTAATTTTAAAATCAAGTTTGTCTCTCTAGCGAGAAGGCTTCATTGGATAATCATTGACTTACATACAAATGTTTGAAGATATGTATATTATGTGTCTCTCTAGCATTGAAATAAGGTTAAAATTATGGTTGGGAACCATATTTACATCACCTATAAATTTTGGTTGGATATCATTTTTTATGACCTTTCAGTGTTATTTGGTTATGATATACATATTTGTGTTCATTTTGGAAGGGTTTGAATGACGTCTGTTTTATACATATGGCATACTTTATTGTGTCCAGTGTTAATAATGCACTTCATAAGTTGGATCATGGCCACAATGGGCGTTGTGCTAAAATTATATGTCAAGAATTTAATGATTTGGGTAAAGCCCGCTCTCATGTAATGTGTGTTGGGTTGTGTTATATTCTTTCCACGACTAACCGACGTAGTTTAACGGGGGGTTAGAGGGGGGCGGGGCAGCGCCCCGGGAAATTTTTTTTTGGACCCTATATTAGGTTGGGCGAACCTACCTATGGTTTTGTGCATGATTTTCGCACATGGTATTGGACGCGATGGTTTTTCGGTCCATGGTATTGGATGCTTCGGCATGTATAAATATGTATTGTAACATTGAAAGGAACATAATGAAAAATCAAGCTGGTAGTCCCGGTTTTGGGATCCAGGGAAAAAATCTCTGTGCATATGTGTTTTATGGGTTATGCTCTCGCATTGTTTATTTTCTTTGTTTAAGAATTCGTATGCAGGTAATTTCTGTATAGGGTTAAAACCTACATTTGGTATCAGAGCTGTTTTGGCTTCAAGGGGACGCCTTTGTTGCTGAGGGGTTTCGCTCGGGCCTGTGGTAGACCCTGTTCAGTGGGAGATCTACGAGATCGATTCTGGTGGTGAAAGAAGATGGCGAGCAGTGGAAAGATCGAGATTGAGAAGTTCAATGGTCAAAATTTTGAGTTGTGGAAACTCAAGATGGAGGATCTGTTGGTGGATAAAGATCAGTGGATAGCGGTAGATCCGGGTACTAAACCATCGGGAGTGACCGATGAAGAATGGAAGAAGTTGGATCGGAAGGCAAAGAGCACAATACGATTGTGTGTCTCAGATTCAGTATTGTTGAATGTATCAGGGGAAGCTACGACGAAGGCTTTGTGGGTCAAGTTAGGGACTTTGTACCAATCTAAGTCTCTGGTGAATAAATTGTTCCTGCGAAAAAAGCTGTATAACCTGAGGATGAAAGATGGAGACTCGGTGACAGAGCATCTGAATGCGTTTAATACTGTGGTAAGTCAGTTATTATCTGTTGATATTAAAATTTCAGATGAAGATAAGTGCATCAGTCTATTTTGTTCTCTACCAGATTCGTGGAATAGTCTGGTTATTGCAATAGGTAGCAATGCAACTGCTTTGCAGTTTGATGAAATAGTCTCAGCCTTGCTGACGGAGGAGATGAGACGGAAGAATATGGACAACCAGAATGGTGATGCCTTGTCTGTACGAGGACGGTCCCAGAACAGAAACAAAAATAAGTCATCGAGTGGGAGATCTAAATCTAGAGGGAGATCTAAATCTCCAGGAAAACCTACAAAGGTGGTGTGCTGGAAATGCGGAAAGGAAGGACACTTCAGAAGGGATTGTAAATCTAAAGCTCCTGATAAAGGAAAGGGATTTGATGATGCTCCTTATGCAGAGGCGAAAACCACCTCAGATGAAGGTGGGGATGTGTACTTGGCTTCTTCAAGTACACATGTAGATCATGAGGCATGGTTGATTGACTCAGGTGCATCCTTTCACTTCACTCCCCATAGAGAGTGGTTCTGTGAGTATGAGAAATACGATGGTGGTGATGTCTTCTTAGGACATGATAGGAAGGCTAGAATCATTGGTCGGGGAAAAGTAAAGTTGAAGTTGCAAGGTGGAAGGGTTAGAACACTTCCGAGTGTTCTACATATTCCTGCATTGGCCAGAAATCTGATTTCTGTAAGCAAGTTGGATGATGCAGGTGTAAAGACGGTGTTCGAGAAAGATACCTGCAAGATGGTTCGAGGAGCACTGATATTGATGCGGGGAGTTCGGACTGGAACTCTGTACAAACTGCAAGGTAGCACTATTGTTGATGGGTGCAATAGTTCTATGGTTCCTGAAAATGGAGTAGAAAATCTAGTGGTCTCTGGAGAGAAGACCATGTTGTGGCATCAAAGGCTTGGACATATTGGAGAGAAGGGCCTTCGAATACTTCATAGTAAAGGTATGGTAGAAGGTATGAATGATAGCTCTCTGGATTTTGATTTTTGTGAAAATTGTGTGTATGGGAAGCAGAATCGAGTGAGTTTCCCCTCTGGTGGTAAGAGGACGAAACAGATATTAGAGCTTGTGCATAATGATGTGTTTGGACCTGTGAAGGTTCCATCACTGGGTAAGTCTGTGTACTATGTATCATTCATAGATGACTTCTCAAGGAATACATGGATATATTTCCTTAAGAATAAATCTGAAGTCTTTGACAGGTTTAAAGAATTTAAGGCTCTGGTGGAAAATCAGACAGAGAAGAAGATAAAGGTGCTGAGGACAGATAATGGTGGAGAATTTTGCAGCAAGGAATTTGAAGAATTTTGTAGGAAGTGTGGTATAGCACGGCATAAGACTACTCCATATACACCTCAGCAAAATGGAGTCGCAGAAAGAACGAACAAGACGTTGATGGAAAGGGCAAGAAGCATGCTCAGTGGTGCCGGGTTAGGACAAGAATTCTGGGCAGAGGCGGTGGATACTGCATGTTACCTGATCAACAGATCACCTTCATCAGCGTTGGAGGATAAGACTCCACAAGAAGTATGGACTGGTAAGAAACCCTCTCTTACACATCTGAGGGTATTTGGATGTGTTGCATATGTACATGTTCCAAAGGAGAAACGAACCAAGTTGGATAGTAAATCTGAAAAGTGCATCTTTATTGGGTATAAGGATGATTTAAAGGGTTATAAGCTTTGGAACCCAGTCACACGGAAGGTTGTGTACAACCGAGATGTGGTGTTCAGAGAGGTAAAAGATGTTATTCAACATGAAGTCCAACCAAAGGAACCTGAGAAGATAGAGTTTGAGCCAAAGGAGGAAGAATCAGACTCTGCAGCAGAGGAGGAATCAGAAGATGAAGAGCCACTAACTCCGGCTGTGAGAAGATCAGGTCGAGAAAGAAGGCAACCAGAAAGGTATAGTCCATCTGCTTTCAGTTCAAATTTTGCTTTGTCTGTTACTGATGATGATCCCAGAACTGTGAAGGAAGCAGTGGATTCAGAGGATGGAAAACTCTGGAAAGAGGCCATGGTTGATGAAATGGCATCTTTGCACAAAAATGAGGCTTGGGATCTGGTAGAGTTGCCGGCTGGAAGGAAACCCATTGGCAGCAAATGGGTGTTCAAGAAGAAGACTAATGCAGAAGGAAAGGTGGAGAAATACAAAGCTCGATTGGTAGCAAAAGGTTATTCCCAGGTGCCGGGAATAGATTTTGGTGATATTTTTTCTCCTGTTGCCAAGGTAGCTTCTATTAGATTACTTTATCTGTTGCTGCTGCTTTTGATTTTGAGGTAGAACAGATGGATGTGAAGACAACATTTCTTCACGGGGATTTGGAAGAGGAAATCTACATGAAGCAACCTGAAGGCTTTGTGGTGAAGGGTAAGAAAGAACTGGTATGCAAGTTAAAGAAGTCTCTGTATGGGTTAAAACAATCACCAAGGATGTGGTATCAGAAATTTGATACATTTATACGGGGACTTGGCTTCACCAGAAGTAAAACAGATCATTGTGTGTATTTTAAATTAATTGGTGACTGTGTTATTTATCTGGTCATGTATGTGGATGATATGTTGCTGGTTGGAAATGACAAAGAAATTATCTAGGATTTGAAGACCCAATTGTCCTCCAAATTGGACATGAAAGATCTTGGTGCTGCAAACTATATTTTGGGCATGGAAGTTAAAAGAGATCAGGCAAAGAGGAAGCTCTGGTTAAACCAGAGGAAGTATGTCGAGACAATACTACAGAGGTTTAATATGCAGGATAGTAAACCGGTGAAGGTTCCTATTCCTGTAGGTGTGAGGTTATCTGCTGAACAGTGTCCCAAGACACAAGAAGAGGAAGAGGACATGTCCCGTGTTCCATATGCAAGTGCAGTCGGTAGCCTGATGTATGCAATGTTTTGTACTAGACCAGACATTGCACATGCAGTGGGAGTATTGAGCAGGTTTATGTCAAAACCTGGGAAGGAGCACTGGACAGCAGTGAAGCAGGTTTTAAGGTATTTGCGTGGCACTAGTGATTATGGTTTGTGCTACCAAGGAAGACCAGGATTGGACAGAGTGTTGGATATTCATGGTTTTGTTGATGGAGACTGGGCTGGAGATCTGGATCAGAGAAGATCTACAAGTGGGTATGTGTTTAACCTATTTGGAGGTGCAGTCAGTTGGATGAGTAAGAAACAATCTGTAGTGGCACTATCAACTACAGAGGCAGAATACATGGCAGCCACTCATGCAAGCAAGGAAGCAGTTTGGTTGCAGAGATTGTGTTCAAGTATGGGGTTAGTACAGGGAGCTATAAGAATAGACTGTGACAGCCAAAGTGCAATTTTCTTGGCAAAGAACCCTGCTTATCATTCAAAGACAAAGCACATTGATGTTGTTGGATCAGGTGCACAGCAAACTGAATTAAACACACAGTAGAAATAAACAAGCACATAAGACACAACTTTTAACGTGGTTCACCCAACCAATCTGGGCTACGTCCACCAAACATAGGCATCAGGAGTTTATTAATTAAATCAGGAGATTACATCATGAAAGCCTCACAAAACTCTCACACTCACAGCAAACCATCCGAATGGTTGCCTGTTATATAGCCTAGAGAATCTAACAGCCTCATAACTCCCTCACATCAAATATAGGAGGCATTAACTCCCTCCCAACAACCTGGAGCTAATCTAGGAACTGAATTCCTATTGTTGTCACCTACAGAGATTTCTGCCTATTTCACTTCAAACAGAAAATCTCAACAATCTCCACCTTGACAACAATTTGCCTGATGCCCTGTTATTATTATTTTATCTTTTCTGCAAGCCAAGAGAAGCCAAACACCAGCATAGCTTCTCCAACAAAACTGGTTTCGTGAACATGTCTGCACAGTTCTCCTTTGTATGCACCTTTTCAAGAGAAACTCCCCTTTCAGTGATAACCTGTCTTACAAAATGATATTTGATTGGAATATGCTTTGACTTACTATGATAGGCCGGATTCTTAGCCAAATGTATTGCACTTTGACTGTCACAAAGTAACCTGATGTTATCCTGTAACCTACCAAACTCACCAAGCAAACCTTTCAACCAAACTGCCTCTTTGCAAGCATGAGAAGCAGCAATGTATTCTGCTTCAGTAGTAGACAAAGCAACAATGTTCTGTAGCTTTGACATCCAGCTAATAGCTCCACCTGCAAGAGTAAAGACGTACCCTAAAGTTGACCTTCTCTTATCCAAGTCACCTGCAAAATCGGAATCAACATATCCGCAAACGAATTCACTACTCTTATTGTAAGAAATACAATAACTACTTGTGCCTCTCAAGTACCGAAGCACCCATTTCACTGCTGACCAGTGTTCTTTACCCGGATTTGCCATGTACCTGCTGACAACCCCAACAGCATGAGAAATATCTGGTCGCGTACACACCATCGCATACATCAAACATCCT
The DNA here is from genome assembly GCA_031772625.1 of Pinus tabuliformis. NCBI lineage: Eukaryota > Viridiplantae > Streptophyta > Pinopsida > Pinales > Pinaceae > Pinus > Pinus tabuliformis. The sequence goes on from CM062810.1 coordinate 804,883,234, forward strand.
ACTACATTGGCATAAGGAATTCGAGACATATAATCCTTTTCTTCATCTGTATTAGGACATAAACTCGAAGAAAGCTTAAAATGGGAAGCTAAAGGGACTGACATAGGCTTCACATTATTCATACCAAACCTCAAAAGTATTTTCTCAACATACTTCTGTTGTGATAGCCACAGCTTACCATTGCCCCTGTCTCTGAAAATCTCCATGCCCAAAATCTGTCTTGCGGCTCCTAGATCTTTCATATCAAACGTCCTTGCCATCTGAGTCTTCAACCTGTTGATTTCTTCAATGCTTTTGCTTGCTAAAAGCATATCATCAACATACAACACTAAGATAATGAACATGCCATTATTTAACTGCTTAAAATACACACAATGATCATATTCACTTCTTACATATTTCTGACTCAACATGAAAGAATCAAACTTCTTATACCACTGCCGAGGCGACTGCTTCAGGCCATATAATGACTTCTTGAGCCTGCAGACAAATTTCGCATTGCGATGCTGAACAAACCCTTCCGGTTGTTCCATATATATTTCCTCATCTAAATCACCATGTAGAAATGCAGTCTTAACATCTAACTGCTGCAACTCCAAATCAAACAAAGCCACTAATGCTAACACAACTCTAATTGAAACAATTTTAACCACTGGTGAAAATATCTCATGGAAGTCTATGCCAGCTTTCTGAGAAAACCCTTTTGCAACCAGCCGAGATTTGTACCTGTCTTCCGTATCATTCACACCTCGTTTCAGCTTGAAGACCCACTTGCATCCCACAGTTTTCCTGCCTTTGGGAAGTTCAACCAAATCCCACGTGCCATTCTTACCTAAGGCCATCATTTCTTCCTTCATGGCTGCTTTCCATTTGTCACTATCTGAACCTTCTACAGCTTCCTGATAACACAAAGGTTCATCATCATTAGCGATCAAAGCAACTGAATCATCATACCTTCTCGGACGGCGTTTGATCCTTGTAGATCTCCTTAAGAATGTTTCTGGTGCTTCCACAATTCGCTGTCTATCAACTGTAGGAATTTCTTCATGATCGCCATCTGAGACCTGTTCATGTCCTCCATCTGAACCCTGTTCAAAATCTGATTCTGAAACCTGTTCATGACTAGAATCTGAACTATGGTCGTTATGACTATCATTAGAAACGCTGTCAAACTGAATATGCTGGAAATCAGATACATCATCCCGTTTCAATCTTCTATCTACATCTAACTGTATAAGAGAGGATTCATCAAACTTTACATCTCTGTTGATAATGATTTTGCGGGTAGTAGGATCCCACAATCTATATCCTTTTGTTCCATCACCATACCCAACAAAGATATACATTTTAGACTTTGGATCTAACTTAGTCCGCTGATGTTTAGGCACTAGAGCATATGCATCACAACCAAACACTCTGAGTTTAGAATAGTCACAAGGGTGTCCTGTCCATACCTCTTGCAGAACCTTGCAGTGTATTGTCATTGATGGAGATCGGTTTATCACATAACAAGCGGTTGCCACTGCTTCCGTCCACAACTCCTTTGGCAACCTGGCGTTACTCAGCATACACCTTGCTCTCTCTAGAAGAGTCATGTTCATGCGTTCAGCAACTCCATTCTGCTGAGGAGTATAAACCGTGGTCTTATGTCTTTCGATCCCTGCATCCTTGCAATAGCTGTCAAACTCCTTGGAGGAAAACTCACCACCATTGTCAGTTCTTAAAACATTTTATTGTTCTACCAGTGCTGTTTTCTACCAATGCTCTAAACTGCTTGAAAACTATAAAAACATCAGACTTCTTTTTCAACATGAAGACCCAAAATTTCTGAGAAAAGTCATCAATGAATGATACAAAATAAGATGAGCCACCATATGACGTTGTAGGGGCTGGACCCCACACATCTGAATGGATATAATCAAGTATGCCTTTACTAGTATGTTTGCCCGTTTTAAACTTTTGTTTACTTTGTTTACCAAACAGACAATGTTTACAGAAATCCAATTTTCCAGATCTTAGATTAGGAAGTAACTTTCGGTCAGCCAAAATTTTCAATCCTCTTTCACTCATATGCCCCAATCTTTGATGCCATAAGTGAATGGAACTACTGTCATGTTCAGACACAGACACATGATCTGACCCAGTTCTACCTTCTAACTGAAATAGATTTCCTACTTTCTTAGCTTTCATCACTAGTAAGATACCTTTATAGATTTTCATAACTCCACCTTGAATTACAGTTTTATATCCATTTGAATCAAGTGCTCCTAATGAAATCAAATTTTTTCTTAAATCTGGTACATGCCTCACATCAGTTAATATTTTGGTTGTGCCATCAAACATTTGTAGTTGTATGCTTCCAATCCCAACAATGTTACATGTTACATCATTACCCATGTACACAACACCATCATCAATTGATCTATATGTTTTAAACCAATCTTTATGTATACACATGTGATTAGATGCCCCGGAATCTAACAACCAATGTTGACCATGATTTGACATATTAACTGACAATACTTCATCACTCATACCTGAACCAGATACTGAACCTATATCTGTGGTGTTGGCTTCCTTCTTTTCTGTCGAAGAGCCTTCTTTAGCAGTCTGCTTTCGCTTCCAGCAATCTTTTTTCAGATGTCCAACCTTGCCACAATGCCAGCACTTCACCTTGGGCTTCTTTCCTCTGGACTTCGAACAAGAGTCGCTATGCTTTCCCCCGGAGTGTCTCTCTCGTGAGCGACCTCTGGCCATCATTACCTCTGATGTAGAGGTGTCTGCATTCGACCTCTTCCTCGTCTCCTCAGCCAACAAGGCTCCAACAACATCATCAAACTCAAGGATATCGTCAAACTCAATTTCAAACCTGGCACTTTGAGTTTTCGCCATTTGTATCAACAAAAAACACAATAATCTCCAATATCCAACCAGCAATAAAAAAAAAATTGCCTATGCCTTTGTTACAACAAAGAAAAAAATATCTTCCGGTTGCACAAAACAAAAAAAAAAATTCTGTTTGCACTTTACAACAAAAAAGTTCTGCCTTTGCACTTCTTTAGAACCCTTTTCGTTCCAATCCTACCCATTTCAGTCATGTTTAACACGCCTTACAATAAATGATACGTTTGTCATGATGGTGCCTAAAACATTATTTGCATAAAACTCCACCATATGGCACTTTTACTCCACCATATGCATAAAACTCAACCATTTAACATAAAACTCCCCCATATGGTACTTTTACTCCACCATATGCATAAAACTCCACCATTTAACATGCGTTTCCACTTTCACCTTTTTTAAACATATGCATGTAAAGCACAACACATATATGGAAAGCGTGTTATGTTATATATTCATGCTGGGTTGCCTTTACTTCATGAAAACAAAGGTTATATAAGATGCCTTTCAGTTTGTATTACATTGACATCGAAAATGAACGTCTTCATATTCTGGCATCATGGAATGGGCTCCTTTATCCCATTAAAAATTTACCAATCGTTTCCCACAATGAAACACAGAAACAGATCTCCAAATCGGACTGTTATAACCGTCCAGAAATCTTACTGATGCCGCCCTGATAGTTGAAGTGACAACAACTTTCCTGAGTAAAACTTTGTGCTAGTATTTTCCAAATAATTTGAAATTATATTATCAGCAGTTTTAACCGTTTTTAAAAGGTGATTGAAGTGATCGGTTTCCTGAGTGAAACTTTATACAAGTATTTTCTCGGTAACTTTACAGATCAGCAAAATTGTAAAATTATGCTATTGGCCCCATTTTTAACCATTTTCAAAAGCCTTTTAAAAAACCCGCTCCACGCATACGCTGTAATAATCTGTAATAATGAACATACCAGGTTAACAATGCACCATGGCTTCGCGCGCACGCAGCAACAGGTATTACAGCTCCGCGCAGCATCCTCTGCTCCACTCGAACAACAATCAAACTCCCTCAGCGCTCCAGCACAGCCAGCGCTCCACCTCTAGCAGTCAGACACACCAGCACCTCCAACATGCTCTGATACCAATTGTTGGATCAGGTGCACAGCAAACTGAATTAAACACACAGCAGAAATAAACAAGCACATAAGACATGGCTTTTAACGTGGTTCACCCAACCAATCTGGCTACGTCCACCAAACATAGGCATCAGGAGTTTATTAATTAAATCAGGAGATTACATCATGAAAGCCTCACAAAACTCTCACACTCACAACAAACCATCCGAATGGTTGCCTGTTATATAGCCTAGAGAATCTAACAGCCTCATAACTCCCTCACATCAAATATAGGAGGCATTAACTCCCTCCCAACAACCTGGAGCTAATCTAGGAACTGAATTCCTATTGTTGTCACCTACAGAGATTTCTGCCTATTTCACTTCAAACAGAAAATCTCAACAGATGTTCAGTATCACTTTGTGAGGGATATGATAGAAGACAAAAAGGTGTTGCTAGTAAAGGTGGACACTTTGAAGAATACTGCATATGCATTGACAAAATCTGTGAGCTCTGAGAAGTTCTCTTGGTGTAGAGAAACAATGGGTGTTTCAGGGCTGGAAAAATGACTAAGCTCTCTTGTGGCCCCTTGTGGAAAGAAAACAACAAGTGGGAGATTGTTGGGTTGTGTTATATTCTTTCCACGACTAACCAACGTAGTTAAACGGGGGGTTAGAGGGGGGCGGTAGCCCCCCTTCGTTGCGCCGATTGCGCAGCGGGGGGGCGGGTAGCCCCCTTCTACGGGGTCCGGGGCAGCGCCCCGAGAAATTTTTTTTTGGACCCTATATTAGGTTGGGCGAACCTACCTATGGTTTTGTGCATGGTTTTCGCACATGGTATTGGACGCGATGGTTTTTCGGTCCATGGTATTGGATGCTTCGGCATATATAAATATGTATTTTAACATTGAAAGGAACATAATGAAAAATCACGCTGGTAGTCCCGGTTTTGGGATCCAGGGAAAAAATCTCTGTGCATATGTGTTTTATGGGTTATGCTCTCGCATTGTTTATTTTCTTTGTTTAAGAATTCGTATGCAGGTAATTTTTGTATAGGGTTAAAACCTACAAAGTGAGATACAATTGTGATCATGTGTGGGTTATGAGGATATGTACAATGATAAACTATATATTTGTAGGTTGTTATGCCATCGTTATAACGATGGTTTCATGACATTAGAATGTGTGTTGGCATTTATTGCGTCATTGGTATAGTTGGTTGAGAACTAAGCATATCTTCACACCAATATTTGAGGTTCACTATCAAAAGATATATAGGCCTTGTGAACCCTTGGCTGGAGCATATTGTATAACGTATAACTCTGACACTCGGTAACAGTGTTCTGAAGCATCTCAGTTTGATTTCAATATAAGAAGTGTATGCTAGCATCTGTGGTCACAAGCGATATTATTTATGGAAGCATCACAATTGTGACAACCTGTGGACTTGGTAAGATTAGTTGGTTATAAATTTTTGTTGGGGTCAAAAGGGTTGGATGTCGATTTAATGAGTGTCATCGACATTCCATTTACTGACCGTTGATTGAGTTTATCAACCGGATCCTTACCACTAGTAAATTTATTTCACTTGCCTTGGGAACTATGCGATGTGAGGCGACGTGATTTATAATTAATCTGGCATAATTTTCAAGCCTCTGCATGATTGATTACTGTGATGGTTGGTAGTTGAATTAGTGCCATTTTGAAAAGTTTGATTACCGTGCATCTAAGATGACCCTTGTTTGTTGATTAATTTTCTCGCATCATGTTTCTACACATCAACATCCTCTCGCTTCAGCATAAAAAATTGGCATACGTGAATTCTACATTAGAAATATATCTCCATTAATGAGGTATGCCCACGTTTTACTCCTGCATTTTCTCCTTCATCTCGGGCTCTTTTCTTTCTATTCTTGACAAACCATAAAACCTCACTATGTTGCCATTTCCACATTTTGATAATCTTTCTATCTATGTAATCGAATTTGGATGGTCACTAAGGGTTTGTCGTAGTTGTAGCTCGGGAATGTGGTCCACTAAGGTTGGTACAAACTCAGTTTCATGTTATCACTCTTCTGCTCACCAGGTATGTACCATATGACTACCATTTGTTGTCCTATGAACAATATTGAGTTCTTTCTCCCATTTTCTTTACCGTGCCTTCCTTTTTTTTTGGTTCCATGCAAACATATGTATGTCTTTCCTTCCTTGGTTGGTAAAAGAATTTTCATTTCATGTTCAGTTCCAATGATGAATTGCACCCAGTCACGAGTCATGTCTAGTTTCTGACGATGAACTCCCTGTGGATTATGAACAAAAGCCTTCGAGGCCTTGGGATTATGTGGTTTGGCGATTATTTTAAAATGAGCTTGGTCATATATGTTTACCAAAATTGATAATTAGCCACCCTTATTGATTAATTATAGTTTGAGCTGTAATTTCTAGGAGTTTGTTATACCAAAATTGATAATTAGCCACCCTTATTGATTAATTATAGTTTGAGCTGTAATTTCTAGGAGTTTGTTATATCTTATGTAATAAACCACTTCTCAAAGCTTGTTGTTCTTTAATGGTTGTTGGGCAATTTCAATTCTATTTAAAACCTTACCCATATTCGCATTTTGCAACGAAACAATACAATTTCGACATCTTTTAATCAAAGTCTGATGCATATGGAAATTCACTCACCATGCCACATGAGGGAGCCTTCGAGGCCTTAAGGCTTCATGCAAGGAACCTATGTGAAGACTATGCACATGGAAGCCTCTTCAATTCGTACTCAATTTCAATATCAAATGTACCAACATGACAATATTCACGCTTTGGCACTCTTGTCATGAACCTATGTGAAGACTATGCACATGGAAGCCTCTTCAATTCGTACTCAATTTTAATATCAAATGTACCAACATGACAATATTCACGCTTTGGCACTCTTGTCATTCTAATTTGTTTTTGCACAAATACTTAGGGTTCATGCCTTTTTCTCACAATCCAGTTTATCTATATAAAATAGAGATATAATGCATGTTATATAAAATACATATATAATGCATGTTATTATACAACACTCACAATGTTTTATTTTAACCTTGGTTCAAGGGGTCACTGTCACAAATATAGTCAAATTTGGATGGACCATATTGCCTAGTTATCCACATTGTTCATCATTGTCTATAATTCGATTACTATATTATGAAGGGCTTCGTGCGAGCTCCCTGTTTTGATTGGGTGTCGACATTTATGTTTTCATTTACATCCATTGTTGAGTTTGGTTATAGGTATATATCAGTGCATTTCTTATTCCATGCTTTAAGTATTCCTTCTACTATTTTTAAAGATTCAATATTTTGTTCATTTCTTAACAAAATGATGCCATTTGTCACATGTGTGTAATGAAAAATCTATTAAATTTATTGCAGAATCAGTGTCTTTAACCATAACAGGGGAAGAATCAGGAACAAAGGGGATACAAACAGAAATCGACACCTAGGTGTTAGAGGGGAGATGGGACATAGGATCTCAGTGCCTTTTAACTCAAACTCACAATTGTTAAGAGAACTGTTACATTTAGAAATGGTTATTCTACTAGTGTTACCCAAAAACCAGTCTGAAGCACACCCCTGGTCATAACAACTCTTGTCTCAACAACCTTCTCATGCTTGTATTCTTGTTCCCCAGCATATATCTGTTCCCGTAGTCAATCCAAACAATGATGGTTGGGCATAAATCATCCTTGCACAACCTTTCCGCTAAAGGCAAGGTTGGCCATATATATCCCTTCCTAGTCGTCCTCCTCAAGCTCATGCATCACGCCTACAGTCCGTTGCCTCTCGCATTGCTCACATGCCTCCTGTTGCACCCCGACCATCTAGTCCTCTCTCACATTGTGCTTCTTCTACAAGGAAAGCTTCTCAACAACGCAAAGCCATGTCTAATCTTGTTTCTCAACCATCTAAACTCCCTGTCATCCCTTTACCTGTTGCTAGCGAGCATGGATAAAATGCTCAAATTATTCTTCTGGTTCATCCCATGGATCAACACACTTAGTGTCTTCACGTTTGCAACAAGGAGAATAACAAGTAGAATCAACCCCCTTTCACAGACATGAAAATTAGTTTTGGTTCTATTGATGGCATATTTTACTTTTTGTGGATATTGTTGTTTACTAGTTGTTGGCACATCATTTTCCAGATTATCTGTTGGATGCAATTTTACATTTTGATAGTATTTAAAGACTATATATATATATATATATATATATATATATATATCCGATGTATATATGTATGGTGTTGCCACTTTAGTTATATGATGTTATGAGGAGAGATAAGGTGATAAGGAGGAACAAGGTTTTGTTTTTGGGTTTACAATGTGATGACTTTATATCATGATGCACATTTATTTTTTGATGTACTATGGTTATAGCACGATTATGTTAAGTTTACTAGTGGCCAACATTCATGGGATAAATTGATGGTTTAAATTTAATTCATAAAGATAATGGGGACTGGTCGAATGGTAATGAGGGTCCCACCTATTAGTGTCTAATCTTTAATTTAGGAAAACTTTTAAATAAGCCTTTAAAAGTCTCTCCTCTTGACTCTAATCACATTGATTAGGAAGACAACTAATCTGAAAACTGTCAAAACTACTTGAGGCCTCTTTAAAAAGAGGGGAGATCTATGAAGGCAAGAGAGAGAAAGTTGTGAAGAGAGGTATGCTACAACAAAACTAGGTTCTTTTTCCTCTGATTTTATTTTCTGAAAGTTAGAGAGCTGATCTTAATGGTGACAATAGTTCTAACTCTAAAGGAGAGATCAATTTTGGTGACTTCCCTTAATCATTCAAGGATTTCTAAAGGTATCTTGTCTATTTTTTGATCATTTATTTGTTGTTCTAAAGGTTTGATTTCAATTTTATGAGTGTTAACAATGATATTTTCACAAAAAACAAGTTGCTCACTCACACAAATTATTTGAAGGATCATTATGTTGTCATTTTTATTGGATTTCCTTGGTTGTTGTATATGAGTTAGTACATTGCAGTGGTCGAGTCCTTTGAACTGATCAATGGTCTTCGTAGAGACCTGCTGTTAAGATTTGACTATTATTTTAATAAAGTCAGTCTCTTATTCTATGTAATATGCATTTTTACATACCTAATTAGTTCGTTGTTATTAAAATATGAACCTTTTTTTTTACCATTATTAATTACTCATTATGTTGTGAATAAATGTTCATAAATGTATATATTTCTTGTCTTTTCCACTCTAACCCTGTAAACAAATAAAAAAACAAAATTTTCCTTTTTATTTTGTATAGTTTGTCTCATTTTCTTGTTATGATAATAAGATTCTAGGAGCTGTATAGTTTATTTTGTCCAACTTTAACCAAACTATCAACACTTTACTAAACACCCTAATTTAATATTTTAGTCAATAATCCAAATCCAATAATAATAATAGTAATAATAATAACTTACTACATATATTCAAATTACATTTTAAAATCTAAATAAGTGTAATATGCAGGGTTGCTGCTTAGTACTTGTCTCTTATGCAAAAAGTAATTGATAGCAGTAAGAAGCATCACTTGTATGGAGATTCATTATTGTAGTTAAGACAAAGTCCAATGACACACGAAGAAGAGAAGTGATAGAAAATGTTACAACTGGGAGGATAACTTGCAGTTTACTTGTTTTATAACATGTTATTAAAAATATATATATTTTAATTCTTTTTCCTTTAAATTAATCACTTAACATTTTAAAAAATAAATTTTTGGAAAAAAAAAAAACAAAATATTAGAAAAATATTTATGGTCTCTAATTTAAAGATAAAACTAATATATAAATAATATAAATTAAAAGTGACATTACTACTGGTCTTTTATAATAGTAATAATATATATATATATATATATATATATATTTTGAAATTTGATGATTCTTTCGCCCCGTCTCCAAATAGTTTTTCTTGACAGGAGCATATTATATAACTTTAATCATGTGAAAATTCTGACTATCACCCAAATTACTATGAAAATTATAACATATTTTATTGTCGTGAAGAGAATACTTCTAGAGATTTCCAACGTTAAGGGGCATATGCAGTGGACAAGGTTAGTGATGTCATAGTCCTAGGTCATCATGACTTAGTTTGGCGTCCATGGAGGCAGGTTGTTTGGGCAGAGCTCTTGGAGGGGCAGCAGATTCATATCGATGAAGCAAAAAATAATAGATGTTAACTGGTTGGGTTTGTTATCGACGCGGGGTTTGGTTTACCAAATTAAGTTAATCTTTTATTTAAATGAATTTTTTAAAATTATAAATTTGATAACTTGATATCTTATATATTCATATTCATGTTTAATTAAAAAGAAATTTTACATCATTTTTTTCAGAAAGAAAAAGCTGATTATATTTATATGAGGGATATAATGTTCAAAATTTACATCATGTGTACTCCCAATTAAGAGAAGCATGGGAGCATCCAGTGAAATAGCAGGGAGGAAATGACTGATACATTTACCAAAACATAACTTGAGCATATGAGAACCAGAAAGCATATGGTGTACAGTAAACATCGTGTATCCCATCCAAAAATCAAGAAAGACATCCACATAAAGATCATAGACCCGTCCAAGAAAAACCTGTTATGAGTAAGAGAAATGAAACTAGAAGTCCGGCATATTAAACTCCTGGATATGATAGCTAATTCCCTCAGAAAGGACCTGCAAAAAACAAGAACCAGTAGCCTCCTGTAGCCCTGCTTTAGACAAAGAATCTGCCAGATAATTTTTGTCTCTGCGAATGTGGTGAATAGAGCTACCATCCATGGAATCCCAGTAGTATCTAATCCTGCCCATCCAGCCATTCAAGTGAGATGCAGTGATATGGATCTTACCAGAGATGCAGTCAACCATAACTTTCGAATCCCCATATATCGAAACATGTTGTAGATTAAGGAAGAGGCAAAAGTATAATAATCCTGCGAGAGCCATGGCCTCCGCTTTACTATTAGAACCACTACCCCCGTTCCAGTGAAAGGAGAACTGAGTGCTTTCATCTACCATGATCAGGACGCCACATCCACATAAGCCTTGCTGTTCTGCACCGTCGAAAAACGCCTTTGGGAAGGGAGAGTTTTCGAAAGATTGGTCAGAGGGTACACCTCTTCTTTGGAAATTGACTTTCAGTGGAAGGGCTTCATAAGAAGCAACTATTTTAACAAAGATATCTGTGCTGTCCAATTTAGAATCGTTAAAAATTACAGAGTTTCGCCATTTCCAGATGTGCCACAGGGAGGAGATCAATAACCTTCGCCAATATAATTTCTGTGCGCTGCACCAGAGGAGCGTATCTAAAATTGTAGCATAAGACTTGAGTTTAAATCCGTAACTTTTCTCCAGGAACTGCCAGATTTGCTGAGAGCGATAGCATCTAATGAACAGGTGGTCATTATTTTCCCCATCAGATCTGCACAGGGGACATATACCTGGACCGATCCACCCGCGCTTCCTCAAATTCTCCCAGGTCAGAATCTTGTTATGAAAGTTGAGCCATGCGAAGTGAATCATTTTCGATGGACAGCCATCCTTCCAGTAAATGTGAGGAAAGATCGAATTGGGCGGAGATCGGTTTGTTTGCATGATGTGCTGATAAACTTCTTTGACCCTGATATTATTCATCTCCTTTGAGTGGCACCATATTAAAAAGTCAGATTCCATATTGCGAAAAATACCACAATTTCTTAGACTCGCCTTAATGAGATCCCATTGATATGCAATCGGGTGAGGCATCTTAAGAGAGTCTGCGCTTTTCCATATTGGAATAGGCCCCTGCCATTTATCAATCAGACTATCCCAATAGAAATGTCCCCTTCTGTGGAAGAAGCTCAATAGTAGTTCTGGTATTTTAGGCACCCCACTGCTTCCCTTAAATTGATCTTTGCCGATAAGAATCTTGCTTCCATTCTGAAAATGCCAGATATGATTCTTCAGAAAATAAGATTCATTTTTGCGAAGGCTATTCCAAATGAAAGATCCATATGGCACCCTGATCTTTCCTTTTCTGTACCAGAAAATAAAATCCTTCTTTTTTAAATATTTCGCCTGTATCATGTTACACCATGGACCTACACCATGAACAACCCTCCACAGAGATTTGCATAACAGGGCCCTTCCAAACGATTGCATATCCAGTAAGCCCCAACCGCCCATGAACTTTGGCAACGATATGCTGGCTAATGATGTGAGATGAAATTTCTTCTTGTCTGCTTGTCCTCCCCAGATGAAATTGGCAGACATTCTATTTAAGCTTTTAATAATGCTAACTGGAATAGCAAATAAATGAGCCCAGTAGACCGAGAGTTGGTTCAAAACTGATTGAACAAGAACAACTCTTCCTGCCAGAGTTAAACACCTGAATTCCCATGCTGATATCCTTTTGTGGAATCTGTCAAGGATCCAACTCCAATCCGATTTTGTGTAGCCATTTGCTTTGATCTGGAACCCCAAATACTTCATGCCACAGCTGATAGGTTGCGCTTTGATACCAAATAGTTCTGATAACCATTCTATAAATTCTTGATTATTTTCATCATGGAAAATTGCATATTTCTCCTTGTTAACTATCAGGCCTGTGGCCTTCTGAAAGTTTTGTATAATTTTGTAGAAACATGTCCAAGTAACCCTGCAAAGCAAGCCAAATAATATGATATCATCAACAAATAAATTGTGAGATATAGAAATGTTCCTGCATATTTTAAGTGGGCGGCACAAGTTTTCATTGACAGCCTTATTGATGTGCAGGCTGAGGGAATTCATAGCCAGAATAAATAACAGCGGGGAGAGTGAACATCCCTGACGCAGACCCCTTTCCGCCCGGAAGAAAGGGGATGGAATCCCGTTGATGATAATTGCATAGTCCACTGGCTCAACACATGCCATGATCCAGTTGATCATGTTGGAGTTCAGACCGATCCTAGCCAACATGCATCTTATGAAGCCCCATTCCAGGCAATCGTATGCCTTCCAGAGGTCGATTTTAAGAATAGCTGCATCACATTTCTTCTTATGGATAGCAAACAAACCCTCCTGAGTACTAGCCACAGCATCATGAATGTTCCTACCTTTCAGAAAACCGTGCTGATCCTTTGTTAAAAATTCTGATAACACTCCTTTGATCCTTTCAGCTATAATCTTCGAGACAATCTTATATGAAATATTACATAACGAGATAGGTCTAAAATCCTGAAAATTTAAAGCATCCCCCTTCTTAGGAATAAGAGCTATGTATGTAGAAGTGAGTTTTTGGTTAATGCTGCCCGCCAGCCTAGTGCCCTCGACCATCCGCAACAGATCGTCTTTTATGACATCAAAGAAGTGAATGAGGAATTCAACCGTCCAGCCATCTGGACCAGGACTCTTGTCCTTTTTGAAGGATTTCAAAATAGTCAGCAGCTCATCCTCCGAAACTTGCTTGAAAGTAAGATCATTTGTCTCTTCATCAAACATGCAAGGGAATAGTTCAATTCCCCATAAAATGTCCTGGATGCTGCAATTTCCCGTTCTTTTATACTGGTTTTTAAAATATGCCACCACCTCATCAGTAATATCCTGCTGGGAATAAAAGAAGCCCCCTTTACCATCGCTGATTTTCCAAATCGAGTTTTTCTCCCTTCTGGAATTTGCATATTTATGGAAAAATTTTGAATTTTTATCTCCTTCGCTCATCCACAAGGCCCTACTTTTTAACCTCCAGTAGGATTCCTCTTGTTTCATAATCACCATTTTTTCCTTATGCAATTCCTTGATTCTACATCTCATTTCAAATGATAATGAGTCGTTTGCCATGGATAACGCCGCACTGTCAAGATCCATTTGTATTTTCCGGAGCTTATTTTTATTTGCTTGTCTCTTTTGGATTTGCCACATTTTTGTAAACTTTCGAACCGATTCCATCTTCTCCCTGAATGTTATTAAGGCAGGGGACGGTTTTGAGGACGATAGTTCTGACCATGCTTTTTTAATAGCGATGATATACTCAGGATCCTCCAAACAGTTCCTGTTGAATTTAAATGAATATCCATATCTGAATCCCTTATTTCTCCATCCCAGGATGATCGGACGGTGATCAGAGATGAAAATATTTTCTATTGTAGAGAATGGCATACCCAAAATGTCAATCACACTGGCGTGCAGGATGAACCTATCGATTCTTTTGGCAACGTAAGCGCTCCCAATCCTTCCGTTTTCCCATGTTGGAAGAATTTTGGCCGGGAGAATGTCGATATAGTTCCTGCAGAGTAACTCATTTCTGATCTTGACCGTAATAGCATCTTGATTTTTATTATTCCCCCATATTTCATCCCTACTAAGCGTGATATTCAAATCCCCTGCGATCAATAACGATTCCACATCTAATATTTCAGATTCAAACAGACAATCCCAAAAAATCGACCTATTCTTATACGGTGCATAGACATTCAATATATTAATAGGACGATTTTGCCCCCTTATCTGCGCTGAAATAAGGATGCCAGCAATGCAACTATAGGCTTTTGCATTGATCCACTGAGGATCCCAAATCGCTGCCAGTCCACCAGATTGTCCATTAGCTTCCACAGCCGAGATATGCCAGAGGGGAAACATTTTCCTAAAATATGACACAGTAGCTGAAACAACGTGCATGGTCTCTTGAATAAGAATGATTTTAGGATTTGCCGACAAAAAAAAGTTTTTCAATGCCAAAAACTTCAGGTCTGGCCCCAGACCTCGGATATTAACCGATACAATAAGATTCATTTGGAAGGAGAACCGGCCTTGCTTGCTCTAAGGGGCCAATCATCAGTCATGTCAATTATAGGAATGTCAATCAGAGAGAGATTACTGATAACACGACCAGAAGCATCTCCCCTCCCTCTAAAATGCCTGCTGCCGCGATTGTTCTTCCTTCTCACAGTGATGTTAGATGCCGAATTTGGACTGATCTTAGGAGAGCTGAGTTTATCAGGTTTATGAACGGAGAGCGGCCTAAGGTCAAGAGATTTTTTAGACAGGAGATAGTCAAGGTCACAGCCGATAGAGTTGGTAGGCGATGATACAGGGGAGTTGACCGGAGTGGGAGCAGTCAGAGGAACAATCATCTTGCCAGCAGAAGATTTATTCTGAGACGGAGGAGACAACGAAGATTGCAGCAAGAGAACTTCCTTGTTAATGGAAGGTTTAGGAACAGGGGGAGGGCTAGGAACAGCCTGGTCGGGCAGAGGTTCCAAAGGAGGTTTCGGTGGGCAAGGGATCTCATATTCCGAAGCAGTCTCCAGAGCTGGCATAGAAGGAGAAATTCTATTCAAGGGGTCTGGATCATCAACCGGCTGGGGGGATTTCTGATAGTCCCCATCAGAAACATCATGGAGGGGAGACTTGGAGAAACTCTTAGGTGAATCCGATTTTCCGGAATCCATGGAAGATGCCTTCCTACCAAGAGGCTTATCCACTATTTTGGTAAAATGAAAGTGCTTGCGGCCTTTTAAATGATGTCGCGGGCAATTCTTGATGAGATGACCAGTAAGATGGCAAGCAGCGCATCTAAATGGCACGCCCCAGAAATCTAACCTCTGCCTAATGGACTGCTCCTTCCAACTGATATCAATGTATTCCGGAAATCCTCCATGGTAGGCTTTCTCAATTAAAATCCACGCCATTCTTTTGTCTTTCTCCCCAAGACACCACGGATCAACATAAACACACCTGCCAATAGCATTCCCGATTTCAGTTAAGGTCTCTTTCGACCATAATTCCAGGGGCAAGCCGGGAAGTTTCAGCCAGATGAGATTATTGGATGGCGTGTTCCTTAACGGATTATAACCCAAATACCACCTGTGAAGTGCCAAAAAGCTGCGGCCAAATACCCACTGATGTTTAAAAATGGATTCCATATCCTCTGCACTCAGAAAGTGGAAACAGTACCACTCTTTTAATAACCTGGCAATTATCGGAACATAACCTATAATGGGCTTCCACTGTGCTTCAAGCCATACTCTCATGCGCTGGTCATCCATCTCCGGGAAATGCCAGCGGCCGATCAAAGCTAGATTCTGCAAGCTTCCAATACGATCAGATAAATGGACGCTGTCAATATTGATGGCAGCATGGGCCGGAATTGCCTTGACCGGCTTTTGGATTCTACGGTGACGTTCACCGACATAAGGCTCTGGAAAAGACTCTCTACAATCCTTATGAGGGACCGACGGACGGATCACTAAGTCCTCTAAGGTGGCTTCCCAGTCTTTTGCCAGGGTGGACTTATCTTTGAAGGACTCCGCCTGAATAGCCGCTTGGACCATTGCCTCCGTGGTGGATGAGTCCGATAGAAATTCCATTCAATAAATTATTCACCCTCCCTCAATCTACCAAGGACAGATCAGGATCGGCTAAACTGACACTGCAATCATGTCCAGATCTGATGACAGAAACCAAGATCTAGAGTATGGAATGAAACAGCCACCTCCTATACCGAGGCGAAATCAATAGACCATGACTTAAACCGAGCCAGCTGTCCCCCTAATTAATATCAGGGTGGCAGAGTCATAAAAAAGGGGCATCAGGAAAGGGTGAATTTTGAAATAATGACGGCTGAAAATAAATGAGGTGAAACAGGAAAGGGTGAATTTTGAAATAATGACGGCTGAAAATAAATGAGGTGAAAGCTTGCTACCAGAGCGGCTTAAATGCACTGAACAGACAGTAGGCAAAAATCAGGAAAGATCTTCCCACCAGAGGGAAAATTCAAAAACTTAACCGGAAAACCAGATACCGGCTGGAACCAGCGAAGGGAAACAGGCGAGGAGAAAAAAGGCAGTTCCAGAAACCATCACAACAAAGACGATTCCACTTCCTAATGCGAGGAGAAAAAACTCATGAGCTCTCATCAGGGCAGATAATGCAACAACAGACAAAAGTTTTGCATCCACACCACCACGTTCCTAATTTAAAGCGAATTTCAGTGCAAGGCCTAGAAAAGACACAAAATTTAAGAGCAGCCAGCATTCTAAACCATGCCCAACAGGAACTAATGTAAATCTCCATGTATTAATATTGATAATCTTCCATCTAAATAAGTCCTGTCCTGTTAAAAATGTTCATGCTTTTCATATGATGAATGAAGAGAAAGATATACTCCCTGTAATGTACAGAATGATGGCTATTGCACTTTATAATTAGACAGAGTCCACGTATAATTAAGATAAGTAAGGAAAGCCCATACCTGGAGGCGCAAACGAGTCTGAACCGAGGTGCAATAGTAAAATTCAGGAAGCGAAGTAAAACATACAGAGAAAAGATCGATAAATCACGCTGATGGGATATATTCACCACTGCATCATGAGGACGCAGGGAAAAATGCAGGTGATGTTTGAATCGAAAGCGAAAGTTTGTCCGATGCGGTCTAGGAAATATATCAGCTAGGCGGAAAATGAAAGAGGTTAAGGATTCTCAAACAAATGGAGGTAAAATGGGATTGCATGAAAAAACAGGTGTCAATGCCTGTAGAGGTCACATATTAAATGCGGTAAAAAACATACCTGCGGAAAAGGTTGTCAGGAAAAAAAGAGTCTCGGAATGGCCAAAACAAAGAATCCCTACTCAGTGGTTGGCCAAGACTATTGCACCTCATGTACCTCTGGTCAGACATTGAGAATCAGATCAGGTGCGCCCTATCAGATATCGAGAATCGTTTGATACGCCTTCCCAAGTTAGATCTATCAGAGATCGAGAATTGTTTGATAGAGAACTAGCAAATAATAATAAAAATTGATTTGTTTGAATTTTAAGTTTTTTTTAGAATTAGATTAATGTGTAAAGTACCCACTTGAATTAAATCATGATACAATTTATAAACAAGTGACACTTTAAAATAATTTATATTTTTTAATTAAATATTTATATCTATAATTCCAATTAAAATTTCATAAAAATTATCTTTTCATTATATTTATCTAATAAAAAATTAGAAATAATAAATTTCATAAAATACAAAATATATTTTTATTTAAAAATAAAATAATATATATATATATATATATATATATATAAGATTATTAAAAATCATAGCAATTTAACTAAAAAGCAACTACAATATAACTGGTCTTCTGCATGTAACCAAAAATCCACAAATAACTTATCACACATTAAAATAATAATTTATCATACATTAAAACTAAAAAATATATGAACCTATTTGACAAACTCTCTCCCAAAAAAAATAATGGAATATATTAAACATTTAAAAAATCATAATTGTAAAATTATTTTTGTTTTTTTAATAAAAAAATAACCTATTGGCAAGTCAATCTAGTGAATATTTTATCTCTTTATCATCTAAACCCGCCTATGCAACTACATACCACGCTGCACATTATTAAACCAAACTGCCATTACGGCAGGGACTAAACAGAGTAAAAACAAACCAAACCTAAATCACATTAGTTTATGCAATGCCTAAAAGTGTAACACTGATATTTAGTGCTATTTTTAACATATACCTCCCCCACTTATAGTCAAAGACCACATCAAATACATGCCGTTTCGTATAACATTAATATGCTATCTACGGGTTGGGTGAAGTTTCCAAAAGTTAAATAGCGGTCTTTTATTTGTAAATCAATTCCAAACCCCAACCTTTTAAATGTCGGTATTGTTAAATATCAGTTTTTTATTTGTAAATCAATTTTTAATCTCAAAATTGAATTGTCTTTAGTGTGATTTTTTGGAAGTTTTTTTGGTGAGTTTTTTTAGTCTAATTTCTCTAAAATCCAGCAGAAATTTATTGAAATCACAATCTTGATGAATAACCCCTGTACAATTGAAGTGCCTTAAGGTTTTTTAGGTTGCTGAATCTATATATACAATCAAAAAACCAATGTAAATAATACAAATCAAGATTTCACCTCAAATTTTTCTACCAAATTCCTGACAAATAAAAAAAATCACACTAAAAACAACTCATATTTAAACTCAAAATAAAAAAAATAAATATGAAAAACAATCCCATGGAAAAGATGAACAACTTGATATTACTATCTTGTCTTTAATAACAACTCCTAGTAGATATTATTAAAATGAGATATTATTTAGACTTCCAAATAAAAAATATTATTAACATTTTAATTAATAATTCATGTATGTAAAGAAAAAGTTATGAAATAGGTTCAATTCATCTTGATATTACCATCTTGTCTTTAATAACAACTCCTCGTAGATATTATTAAAATGATATATTATTTAAACTTCCAAATGAAAAATATTATTAACATTTTAATTAATAATTCATGCAGGTAAAGAAAAAGTTATGAAATAGGTTCAAATTGTATTTTAAAATTTAAATAAAATTAATCATCGGCTAATATATTGAAAATAATTCATAAATTCTCAAAATATATTTTAAATTCAAAAAAAAAATTTAATATTGAAATTCAAATCACATTTTAAAATTTAAAGAAAATTAATCAGTGATTAATATATTTAAAATAATTCAAACTAAATTTGGTGAAATGGAGGACAAATGGCTTTGTTTTGTGTATCTACGTGTCAGAGAACATTGCAAGGGTTCAGATAGTTGTCCTTATCTTGTATTGTTGAAGTTTCGTTCTGAAACCAGATCAGTGGTTGGTAGAAGGTGAGATCGGGTTTGTGGTTGGGTTTGGGTAAGTGGTGCAAGTATTGACTTGAGGCAGTGAATAGGTTTTTTTTTTCTTTTTTTCTTCGCCTGTGTGCTGACAACTTTGAGTTGTGGTCTGTTTCAAGGAATGAGGGCAGTTGATGTGATGATATGGACATTGAACTTGTAGATTATTCTTCAGATCCTTACAAGTTGGTGTCCATTTGGCAGGAGATGCCACATCAACTGCACAATATGGAACCCGAAGTGATAGATGGATCTCTGGATATGGGGTTTTTTTCATCTCTTTCAATGTTGGAATCCATTTCACAATTGCCGCGACATTAAAGTCCCTTCTCATTCGGGCAAACTTTTGAGGCAGGTTCATCTTTCTTGGGCTTGCCTACAGTGTCAATAGTGGGATACCAGGGATGTGAAGATTTGCAGCTACAACAAGTTTGTGATACAGGGGTTTCACTGGAGGCTTTAAGCTTCACTGATGATTGTATAAACCTCAATGGGTTATCTGGGCCGAGCAAGATTCCTGTATGCCTTTCGGACCTGACGAGGTTAGGGAACCAACATCCATGCAATTTCTCACAGTTTATGGAGGGGTCATCAGCAGGAGTCAGTGAGGTGGTATTTGGTGGGGTGAATTTTTGCTAGATGGTTGGATTAGTGAACGGTAGTCTGAATTCCTTGAGGAGAGGAGGGTTTTGGCAAATATTGGGGCTTCATCCATGGAGGTGTTTTGGGACCATCTCAAGCCATGGTTCATCCTATGGAGGTGGGAACTACTAGCATAAATGCCTAATTGGAGAAACTTCCTCCAAAAGTTCAAAATGGGGGTAATGAGGAAGGCAAACTGCATAGGAAGCAAGGTAAGAAGGTAAAATGCATGAAGGCAAGGGAGTCTGTTAGGAAATTGGTCTTGGGGGATGATGTAAGATTTGATGATATTATTGAAACAACTGGGAAAGTTTTGGTGGGACGTGTTCGGGGTAGAAATTACTCAGTGACTTGACTGAGAAAATGGGCTCAAGAGGGATGGGGATAGAATTTGTCTTCTATCCTAATTGTTCATAATTTGACAAGGGAGTGGTTTTCCCTAAAATTTAAAGAGGACGCAGAAGTGAGCTGGGTTCTTTCCAGATATTAGAATATCAAAATGTCGCCTATCTTGTTTAAAAGGTGGACTCCATTATTTGATCCTTAGAGGGAACAATTGGGTTCTGGGCCTGTGTGGGTAAGGATGTTCGGGCCACTGATGCAGTTATGGATGGAGGGTGTTTTTCAAAGGATTGGGGATGATTTGGGATCGTACCTAGAATATGATTGATCTTATGAGGAGCCTGGAAAGATATCCTATGATCAGGTATTGGTCAATTTGGATACTAGAGAAGGGTTGGTAGCCAGTTTGAATATTCACTACAAAGGGTTTGTACATAGTCAGATCTTGGACTACGAGGGGGTACCATTTCGATGTCAAAGGTGCCATAAGGTTGGTCATGTCATTAAGGACTATCTACTTCCATGTTTAGGGAAAAAGGGGAAGAAGGTCTCGGGAAGTGGCTATCAGGCGGCTGAAGGGGATGTTGGAGGGGGTGGTATGGTAAAGCAATTCGATAATGGAAAGTTTGTGACAAAAGGATTTCTCTCCAATGATAGAATTCTTCAGCCGAAAAGGGAGGTTGGTGTCGCTCCTGATGAATTGAATACAAACTCTACTCCGCCATCATTGGGTATTCCTCCCCTTTATACATCTTTCTCATGCCTTATTGATACAATATGTTCATTGGTTGTACAATCATCTTCTTTGTCTTTTCAATGCACATCTGGGGATAGTAGGGGTATACATCGTGTGGGTGGAATTGTCCCTTGTCCCATTGTTTTTGAACATGTATGTTGTCAGAATCCCACACCCTCCATCTCTGTATTTGCAGATGATTCCTCCATGTCTGAAAGAGGACCTAGATATTTTTTGTGATCCAAGTCTAAACCCCAAATAAAGAAATTTGGTTCTCTTGATTTTTTGGGCGAGCTTGGACCCCCTTCTCCATCGAAGATTCCCAAAATCCCCAGGGGTCGATAGTCTCATATGTCAAAAGCCATATTCCAGGCTAGTTAGGAAATTATCACTGATAAACAACTCTCTTTAGATGGGGTTCTTATAGCAAAGAATACCCTTGAAAATGGGCCCTAATGAAGTTTCTATCATTCAATTGCAGAGGGTTGGCTAGTCCCTCCAAAAAACTAGCCTTCAAACAACTGGTTCTATCAAACCAGTTGGACATCACACTTCTTCAGAAGACACTTGGCTTGAGTGAAGATTTAGTAAATATGTTGGAAGGGATTTTTTTCATGATGGTCTTTTACTGCTATTGATGCCCGAGGAAGATCGGGAGGGTTAGCCTTGGGATTTAACAATAAGACTATTAAGATTTTAAATATTTGGGGATATGAGGGGGTCATTGCGACTGATGTATTTGCCGAAGAGGTTGGATATGGTTTTCAAGTGGTTAATTTATATGACCCTTGTTAGGGTAGGGTTACTTTCTAGAACACGTTAAAGGCGGTGCCTTCATGAGGGTGGATAATTTGGTACTGGGTAGAGATTTGGAATTTTCATTAAGCGTTTCTAAGATATGGGGTATGCATGCACATGTCGACACTCAATTTGATTTATTCTATCAATTAATTGAATATCATAATTATATTGATGTTGATATGGCAAGAATTAAGCCCACCTGACATAACAAGAGGGTGGGAAAGGCTATGGTTACTTTCCAATTGGATCGTTTTCAGATAAAATAAGCTTTCCTGGAGAGATTTCCTCTTTTTAGGCAGTGGGTAGGCATGGGTGGTATATCAAATAACTATCCTATCTACCTAGAGCTCAGAAGTGACATAAGGAAACCAAAATTCCCTTCCAAATTCAATGTTGTTTGGCTAAAGGAGGAGGCCTTTAGAGCTTTAGTTCAGGAACATTGGCACCCGTGTGTGATAGGGGAGGGTAGATCAGTTACCATTCAATTTATAGAAAATTTAAACAGATTAAAAAGGGAAACTATTGAGTGGGTTAAGGAAAAAGTAAAAAGAGATGAAGAGGTTATGAGGAAGATTGAAGCCAAATTGGAACAATTGAAAGAACCAGGAAATGGAGGTTAGGCTACAAATGAATCCAAGCATCATATTATCCTGTTGGAGGCATCTAGAAGAAATCTTTTATAAGAAAAAGAAGAAACTTGGAGGTTAAAAATCCAAGCTGTGTGGTTTCATGTGGGAGATGAAAACATAAAGTTTTTCCAACAATTTTCTAGGGGTAGGCTCACTATAAACACTATATAGGCCTTAGAAAATTCGAATGGAGAAATGGTTTCAAATTTTCGATACCTGGCTAGGATGGGCACAAAACATTTCCGATCCATTTTCTCTACCCCTAGGGAAGCTTTGTTGGTTGAAATCATTAATATTTCACATTTCTTCCCTAGATTCATTAATGAAGATACAAACATGGAATTGATGGCCCTAATTATTAAAGGAGAGCTGGAAAATGTACTGCGTTGGTTCAAGAAGGACAAAAGCCCGGGTCCAGATGGATGGTCGATGGAATTTTTTGTTGAATTCTATGAGCTTCTAGGAAATGAATTGTTGAAGGTAGTAGAGGAAAGTAGATGGTCTGGTCGGATGTATGATGCCTTCAATTCCACCTTTATTTCCCTCATTCCAAAATCAAATGCTCCAAAATATTCTGATGACTTCAAGCCTATATCACTTTGCAAATGCATTTATAAAATTGTTGCAAAGATTATAGCCAATCACATTAAGCCCATATTATATCAGCACGTATCCAAGGAACAATTTGCTTTCCTGGATGAGAAACAAATCCATGAGGCCATAGGGGTGGCATAGGAAGGGCTCCATAGTTTGAAAATTAAAAAATCAAAAGGTATGATTCTCAAGATTGATCTACTGAAAGCCTATGATAGGTCCAGTTGGCTCCATATAAGAATGTTACTAACTCATTTAGGTTTTGACATTAACTTTATTAATTAGATCATGTGTTGCATTACTACTGTTTCTTTTGTTGTTTTAATTAATGGCTCAACGACATAATTTTTCCATTCAGAGAAGGGTCTGTTGATGGTGTTGGAAATCCATCAACCAAGGGGTTCTCCCTAGTGTTCCCAATTAGACCTCACACCATTTGGAATAGGAGCCCCATTCAGAGTATTGACATGGTTGCCATATATTCTTATAGATTTTCCTTGGCTTTAGCTGTCAACAAGAGAGAGAAGTGTGTATGTGCCTTTGTGAAAAGCAAGTGTGCTAGGTGAATGTTTGGTTGCAGGTGTATCAAGGTTCTTCTACTACAAAGGGAGGAAAGGTGAGCATAAAATCAAATGCTCCAAAATCTTTTGATGACTTCATGCCTATATCACTTTGCAAATGAATTTATAAAATTGTTGCAAAGATTATATCCAATCACATTAAGCCCATATTATATCAGAACATATCCAAGGACCAATTTTCTTTCCTAGATGACAAACAAATACATGAGGCCATAGGGGTGGCATAGGAAGGGCACCACAGTTCAAAAATTAAAAAATCAAAAGGTATGATTCTCAAGATTGACCTATCAAAAGCCTATGATAGGTCCATTTAGCTCCATATAAGAATGTTACTAACTCATTTAGGTTTTGACATTAACTTTACTAATTAGATCATGTGTTGCATTACTATTGTTTCTTTTGTTGTTTTAATTAATGGCTCAACGACATAATTTTTCCATTCAGAGAGGGGTCTATTGATGGTGCTGGAAATCCGTCAACCAAGGGGGTCTCCTCGGTGTGAAGTCCCAATTAGACCTCACACTGTTTGGAATAGGAGCTCCATCTGAAGTATCGACCTGGCTGCCATATATTCTTATAGATTTTCCTTGGCTTTAGCTGTCAACAAGAGAGAGAAGCATGTATGTGCCTTTGCGAAAAGCAAGTAAGTGTGCCTGGTGAATGTTTGGTTGCAGGTGTATCAAGGTTCTTCTACTACAGAGGGAGGAAAGGTGAGCCTCTAAGAGAGAGGTAATATTACCACACTAGTAGGGGCGCACACAAGCAAAAGAGAATCATGTAACATCAAGCAGAATAGTCCACATAGATGCGACGATTGTTACAACCATTACAACACATTTTCAATAAGATAAGCATTAAAATAACCAAAATAGTTCAACTACTTTAGTACAAGTGAAAGCAAACATGAATCATAAACATTCACAAAACAATCTTACAAATATTCACAATCCATGCATGAAAACATGTTGGCCATCAGGCTTCAAGTATTAAGTAAAAGTCCCAAGATACATGAATACAACGAACATCACTAGCTCCAATAGTGGAGCGTTGGAGCCATGACTTGCTCCCCAAAAGTACTGACTCTGTCTCTTTGATGCCTTATGGGAGAAGCCAAGGTGAAAAGTCTTTTGCATGAACAATGAGGGTGTATATATAACAAATGGGGTGATCCTTCACCTCCCTTATGACTCTTGGACTACCCTCATGATTGTTTGACTTCTCATGACTTTTCGACTTCCTACATGACTCTTCACATTACATAGATGACTCTTGGACTTCCACTTTACATTACATTTTCCAATATAGAATTACATAATCCACAAATTATGTGGCACATGATGGCTCATGACATGACATGACATGACACTAATGACATGGACTGCATAATGACATGGAAATGTCAAGTCACTTTTTTGCTGCTTCTTTCTTTGTGTCTTCTTGAAAAGATGGTGCATGTTTTTTTTCTTCCTCCTCCTTATGACTTGAAGATAAGGAGTCTTCAATGTGGTCTTGGTATTCCATCTTATGTTATAATCCAATGTTCCTTTGTCTTCTTTCTTGACGATCATCTTATCTCTGTGGCTCCTTAGGTGTCTTCTAGCATGGTCTCCTTCTTAATCTCCTTCATCATCATCTTGTCATGACATTATAGAATACCTGCGACTGCAATCCACCAATGAGAAAAAAACATCAGTTAAATAAACCCCTAACCTAAGATTCTTCATGAAATCACTTATTAGGGCTGAAACTGGTGATTGGTTGAGTGACTAACTCAGGGATTACGCAGTTCCAAAGGCCAAGGTCCAGGACTGAGGCTTGAGACTACGCAATGCGCAGTTCAGGATGGCCAGGGTCAAAGGATTGCACAGTTGAGGGACTCAAGGACTCAGGCTGGAGGCTTGAGCCTTAATATTGTGCAATGTGCAATTTTGGAGGCCTGGCAGAGGGACTGCACAGTTGAGGGAATCAAGGGCTCAAGCTAGAGGCTTGATGCTTGAGACTGCACAATGCACAGTTTTGAAGGCCTGGGTTGAGTGACTGCACAGTTGAGGGATTGAAGGAGCCAAGGTGAGGGCTTGAGCATTGAGTTTTCCCACTACGTAGTGTTGGAAGAACAGGGAGGCCAAGTGATTTTGAAATTGCGTAGTTCAGGAGCTCAAAGCTTAGGCTTGGGGACTGAAACTATGTAATGCACAATTTAGGCCTGACTGGAGGGAAATATTGCACATTTCTGGAGCTCAGGGGCTTGGCTTAAGCACTAAGATTGTGCAGTGTGCAATTCTTGGAGGCATAAAATTGCGCAGTTCCAAGAGGCAAGGTTGTTGCTTGAGGATTGAGATTGTGTAGTGTGCAGTTTAGGAGGGTTTAATGAGGATGAGAGGCCCGGTCGGGAAGTTTTCCCAGTTTTGACTAAGTGTGGGATTAGTGAGATGAAGTTGAACAAGAACAAGAATTGAGCATGACCACACACTTAGATCACTTGACGACACAACATAGGACACTCAGAACACATGAAAAACATGCTTTCCTCAATGCAATGACATTGCAACAACTCACTCCAAGTGCGATACTAAAGATGCACTTTGCGATGACAATGACAACACTTGTGTGACAGTTCTTGAAACTTTGGAAATGAGTATGATACATGTTTACATGATGAGAAAAACTCATTATTACCCCTTGAAACACACCAGAACTATCTTTTATACAATGTGTGACACTTAACATGCTAAAAGACGACATTTTCTATATGAGCAGGAAAAGTGTGAACGACACTTGCAATATGCGAATGACAGTGAAAGCGACACATGCTAGAGAAAATATAACATGAAAGTGATACTAATTAAAGTGAAAGAAAGCAAAAGCAACAGTTAAAAACATGAAAATGACACTTGCAAAAATGAAGGTGCACAAAAGCGACAGTTTGAAAAACTCACCGAAATAGAAGTACAAACACAACCAAAAGTGAGGGACTGTCAATGACAGTGCGCACTAACTGTCGACATGGGTTGAACATTGCACATGAACTGTCTTGATGGACTATGCTATGCTTGTTCAATATTGTGTAAAAGAATGTTCTCATGAACTTGTTGTGAACTAAGCATGTGTGAGCAAGTGACTTTGACCGATCAAGAAGTTACCACAGAACGATCGATCGTAAGATCCACATTAGGCTCCAAAATTCAAGTGTAGGTAAAATTTTTGAGGGTGTTTGTCACAACAAAAGCAAGGTCTTCGTCAAGGGTGTCCACTTTCTCCTCTGTTATTTTTTCTCATTGTGGAAGGGTTGAGAAGATTGATTAGGGAAGCTAAAAGCGACGGTAACTTGTGGGGGACTTCGGTGGCTGGTGAGACATATTTGACACACCTTACTTTGGTGGATGATGTTCTATTATTTATTAATGGATCTAGGAGGGACACAATCACATTTAAAAATATCCTTAGTCTTTTATGCAGGGTTGCATGGATGGAGATAAATGTCCATAAATCCTCTTTTACAACGATTGGATGTCATAAAGATGAAATTATGTTTTCTCAAGGTCATTTCCCTTTTTAATCATTGAAAATTGATGATGGAGTAAAATATCTTGGTTTTTATTTAAATCCAAATAACTATAAAAAAGTTGATTGGCTTTGGCTCCTGAAAAATATTGAAAAGGGACTTAAGGGATGGAGTTTCAGATGGTTATCATGTGTTGGTAGGTTGGTACTCATCAAATTGGTCCTGGAGGAAATTCCGGTGTTCTAGATGTCACTATCATGGATCCCCAAGGACATCTTGAACCATGTTCGGAAAAGCTACTGTAGATTTATGTGGATGGGAGCAAAGGAAGGAAGAACATTTTCTTGGGTGAGCTGGGAGAAGATTGCGCTACCGAAAAATGGGGTGGATGGGGATTGAAGAACTTGATCTACTTTTCACAAGATTTGGCTGCAAAAGTTAGGTGGAGGTTGATTTAAAAAATCAGTCTGTGGACAGAAGGGGTAATAAATAAAAACATTTCTCCACAATCACTAGATGTTTGCATTCATAATCCTAATAAGAGCAGATTGAATGTATTAACTATTTGGAAGGCGGTGGTAGACTCATTCAATATTATTGGATCTGGATTGGCCTGGAGAGTGGGATCAGGGGAGAGGGTGCGGATTGGACTTGATCTATGGCCAGGTAGTGGAAATCATCACTTTCTTCCTCAGGATAAGGTGGTTTTCTTGGCTGCACAAGGTATAAGAACATTGAATCAAGTGGCCAATCAGGATAACACTACTATATGGGCACAAGGTAACTAGGTTCGGTCTTCATAAATGTACTTTTCATATGTTTATTTATTCAAGAAAAGAAATATTATTTTTATAATATATGTCAATGAGTTTCTTGCTCATTGAAATAGGTCTAACACATGTTAAAGTGTTATAGGTGAGTCAAATAGTCAAAAGAAAAATTTGAAGACCTTAAGGGCATGTTATACCATGTGTGTTTATGTATTAGAGTCAAGAGAATACCTCCAAGCAAATTCAACAAGTCTCCTCCATGCAACGACATCACCAAAGAACCCATCCGAAGCAAAGAAGATAAGTTAGCCTGCAATCTTCAAGTCGACCTTCAAGTCAGCCTAAAGGAGGGACAATCCTCTATATACAGAGGTTGTCCACTCCTCTAAATACAACACACTAATTCCTCTAAAATCAACAAGCAAGGAAGACAAATTAAGGGTGAAGAGAAAGCGAAGAAAAGGAGCCTCTAGTGCAACGAAGTAATGGAAAGGATAAGAGAAGGTTGGACGCTTTTTTTCTAGGGTAAATATAATCACACGTGTGAGAAAAGGAAGGACAGCCTGCGGTTATAACATCAGTAAGATCACAGTTACATGTTCATCATTGGTTGGGCTAGAAAGTTAGGCCTATAAGACCTCCTACTCATGCGAAGGTAAGGCTCTCTCAAGCAAAGGTGAAAGGACCCTAATTTGCAAGGTTACCTACCACACGTGTGAGAATATAGTGCTGTTGTACAATAACTTTAGTATACATCTACATCTCAAGAAGGATCTCGTTTGGTTGAAAGAAAGGAAGGTGTCTACATAAGTGAAGGATATCTCTAAGTATAGAAGAGAAGCATCTCTTCTAGCGTAAGTGCAACAAGATCTAACAACAGTTGGAAGGAGGACGAAGTGCCAGAAGAAGGAAGTGTCGGGGAACAAAGTGCAGAAAGGTGGAAGGGCTTGACTTGCGCTTGGAGGATATTCTTGTCAAGGGTATAGGGTTTGGCATTGATCAATAAGAAGATTCAATAAGAGAAACTTACTAAAGGGTTTTTCTCTCAAGAGAAGAGAGGTTTTGGCCATGGCAGAGAGCCAACATCTTGTGTTCTTGTTCTTATGTTTTTGGTAGCATTTTGATGAAGTACACACACATGCTTAATAATAAGAAGAAGAAGATTAAGCTAACAAGAAAAAGTAAAAACACTCCACAAATTGTTATCTAGTCATGAATAATCCCTCTACACCTAATTTCCCTAGATTCTTCAACATGCTATCAGAGCTAAGGTGACACATCAAGGAAAGGGAAACTCAAAAACACTCATCAAGGAAGGCCATCTACAAAAGTTGAAGCATCAAGCCAAGAAGTCTCTATCACATCAAGGATAAGAAGGTCTATCATCTATCATTCATCATGGGAGACTACAAAGCTAGAAGAAGATCCTTATATAAAGGCACCTACAAAGAAGAGCGGATCAAAGAGGGAGTTACGTCAAGCCACAAATCATCGAGCAAGTCACATCATCAAGCAAACCCACTTGGAGAAAACATCTTGAGGAACATCAAGATTCAAGGAAAGCAAGCTATCAAGATTTCAAGGACAAAAGAAGTCAAATACATTTCAAAATATATCAAGTATATGTCCCCTTCTGAATATACATCAATGTCCTTTTGCAAGGAAAACAACAAATTGGTAGGTACCAATAACTTTCTTGCATGGAAGAAGAGGACTGATTTACTTCTCAAGGAGAATGAACTCCTAGAACACATCAAAGGGAATGTTACTATTCCTACTAAGGAACAAACTCAAGCCTTATGCAAGTATATTAAGGATGAGACAAGAGCTCAAAGGATTCTAATAGAATCCATCAAAGACTCTCATTCCTTATGTCTCCAAGTTGGAGATATCTAAAGAAATCTATGACAACCTAGTAGAGATATTCTCAGTAACCACAGTTGGAGAAGTGACATCTCTACGAAATGAATTGTAAAAGATGAAGATATCAAAGGAAGGAATAACTCCCTACTTCATGAAGATCTCTGAGATGAGGGATCAACTTCAAGAGCTAGGGGAAGTCATATCTGACAGAGAAATGACAACCACAGTACTCAATGCTCTATGCGAGGATTGGGGCAACTTCACAACAAGTATATATTCCAAGAAGGAATCCACCCCACTAAGTGAAATGTGGTCTCTATGCAAGATAGAGGAAACAAGACTTAAAGCAAAGGAAGATGTGGGATCAAAGGAGCAAGAATTTGCTACCATGGTCAAGAGAAAGGGAAAATTTGGAAAATTTGGTCCATGAAGAACAAGCAACAAAGATATGTCCAAAATCCAATGCTATGGATGCCAAGAATATGGACACTACAAGAGGAATTGTCCTAAACTAAAGAAGGAAAACAACAACAAAAGAAAAAGGGAATAAGCTCATGTGACTCAAGAAATGAAAGAAGAAGACAAGAAGAAAAAGAAGGAAGATCCTCCGGATCTCTATGATGACTAAGTCTACTTCTTTACTTAAAGTCTTCTTTCAAAGTTTTCATGTAGTATAGGATCATGTACAAATAGAAGAAAATTGCATGGCTAGAAACATATTCTAGAATCTAGAAGCATGATGTACATAGAGTTCGAAATACTCATGTAGAAGGAGAATTTATAAATAGAACTACATGCATGGTTAGAAATATCTTCTAGAATATAGGAGCATGGTAGATATAGATCAATATATTCATGTAGACGGAGCATACCTAGAATAGGACCTCATCCACAATGAAAGAAAATTGATCATGATTAAGAATCATAGAAGATCTCCATCATCAAAAGGAAAGAAACATTTGCAGGGTAAGGGTCTTCAAGATCCTATGATGGAATCTTCAAAAGAATATTCATAAACAAAGGCAGATGTCTCATTGGGAATCCCATTAATGGGATTCAAGAAAAGGATGATATGCAGGCAAGCTAAGATGAAGCAAGAAGGGCCACACTAAGGACAACTAAATGAAGCTAAGATGATCAAAGGAGAATCAAGATGAGGTATGTACGCATCAAAGTTTAGTCATGTTATCATTTGTATATTATTGAGTCATGGGAATAGTTCTATAGCATTATCAAGTAGGAAATAATCTCTTTCACCAATGACATGCTCCAAGGCATGTACTACAATACAACGAAAGTCAACAAAAGAAAATACTCACGTAAGGAGTATAAGATTGCTGACTAAGAAGCAAGTAAATAAGATATGCTAACTAGTCCTAGAAGCAAGCAATGAGGAAGTGCTCACAAGGAGTAGAAGGTGGTTGACCAATCTATCCATGAAGAAGCAAGTGAAGAAAGAGATCAAGCACGTGAAGAACACCACGATCACAAAGAATCTCTCAATCTGACAAAGATACTTTGAAGACATCTCTCGAAAGAAGGCATGACAACTTTAAGAAAGGAAGAAAAATATCAAAGGACCATTGACACTTGTGAAGGCCTTGGAGATATGAAAGATGCAGATAACCGATTCTACTCTTGAAGATGTCAGGATGAAAAATCCATCCTGCAAAAGCACCACTTAATGTTGAAGAAATATCAGGATGAAGTCATGAAGGGCTACTAGATCGAAGCATGTAAGCAAGCAAGTACAACGAAGCATCCATGAGAAGAGTATTTTGAAGAATGGATAGATGACAAGAGAACCTGATATATGTCAAGAAAGCCACTTTCCATGAAGGAAGAAATGACATGACAAACCAGGAAGGAAAGTGATCAATGGATGATGCCCTACCAAGAAGAATATTCGAACAAAGACTTCATGACATCGAAGGAAGGAAGGAGATCAAGAAGATGGAGGACCCACGAAGAAGAAGTTGCTGATGAATGGAACAGTCCCTAGCTAAGAGGGAGTTATTACAAGTTCCCAATTACAAAGGAACTTGGACAAGTACCTTGTCAAAGGATACTTGGGCATGTATTCCTCAATTGAGAGGGAGAGATAGACACAACATTCTTGTCTTCACTTGGGAAGAAAGAATGGGAGGATTGGGTAATCATCTGGCATCCAGTACTCTTTGAGGATGTGTAGGGCATCCAAGACAAGAGTAGGCAAGAGGAATGATATTCTTTGAGGGTTGGGAACCTAAGAAAAGAATAGTTCCAGAAGGTCATACTCAGTGAACACCCAGGTGGGTATGTACCTTGAGAGATAATGACTAAGGTGTCTATAATTAATTGGTCTCGCCAACATTGTGCTTTGATCTATTGAGAGATAGAGCTGTCAGTTAAGGCCTTGCTGTGGAAATAATGTTGGTTACTATGATGCTATAACAGATGGATTGCCAACACGGTTTCTATTATGTGATTTCTTCAAGATTGAAACATAGCCAAACACCTTGGAATTTTGTATGAATACCTCCCTAGTTAAGAGAGAGTGTTGAAGGAAATGTAA
Organism: Pinus tabuliformis; assembly: GCA_031772625.1. Taxonomy (NCBI): domain Eukaryota; kingdom Viridiplantae; phylum Streptophyta; class Pinopsida; order Pinales; family Pinaceae; genus Pinus; species Pinus tabuliformis. The sequence goes on from CM062810.1 coordinate 804,915,937, forward strand.
CTAGGTTCAGTCTTCATAAATGTACTTTTGATATTTGTATTTATTCAAGAAAAGAAATATTATTTTTATAATATATTTCAATGAGTTTCTTTCTCACTGAAAAAGGTCTAACACATGCTAAAGTGATATAGGTGAGTCAAATAGTCAAAAGAAAATGTTGTAGACCTTAAGGGCATGTTACACCATGTATGTTTATGTATTAGAGTCAAGAGAATACCTCCAAGCAAAGTCAAAAAATCTCCTCCATGCAACGATATCACCAAAGAATCCATCTGAAGCAAAGAAGATAAGTCAGCCTGCAATCTTCAAGTCGGCCTTCAAGTCGGCCTAAAGGAGGGACAAACCTCTATATATAGAGGCTGTCCACTCTTCTAAAGACAACACACTCATTCCTCTGAAATCAATGAGTAAGGAAGACGAATTAAGGGTGAAGAGAAAGTGAAGAAAAGGAGCTTCTAGTGCAGCGAAGTAAGGGAAAGGATAAGCAAAGGTTGGAGGTTTTTTTCTAGGGTAAATACAGTCACACGTGCAAGAAAAGGAAGGACAATCTATGGTTATATCAACAGTAAGATCACAATCACATGTTCATCATTGGCTGGGCTAGAAAGTTAGGCCTATAAGGCCTCCTACTCTTGCGAAGGTAAGGCTCTCTTAAGCGAAGGTGAAAGGACCCTAGTTTGTAAGGTTACCTACCACACACGCGAGAATCTAGGGCTGTTGTACAATCACTTCAATCTACATCTACATCTCAAGAAGGATCTCGTTTGGTTGAAAGAAAGGAAGGTGTCCATATAAGTGAAGGATATCTCTAAGTGTAGAAGAGAAGGATCTCTTCTAGAGTAAGTGAAACAAGATCTAAAAATAGTTGGAAGGAGGATGAAGTGTCGAGAAACGAAGTGTCAGAAGAAGGAAGTGCCGGGGATCAGAGTGAAGAAAGGAGGAAGGACTTGACTTGTACTTGTAGGATATTCTTATCAAGGGTATAGGGTTTGGCATTGATCAATAAGAAGCTTCAATAATAGAAACATACTAAAGGGTTTTCCTCTCAAGAGAAGAGAAAGTTTTTTTGGCCCTGGGAGAGAGCCAACATCTTATGTTCTTGTTCTTATGTTTTTGGTAGCAGCTTGATGAAGTACACACACATGCATTAATAAGAAGAAGAAGAGGATTGAGCTAACAAGAAAAAGTAAAAAGACTCCACAAATTGTTATCTATTCTTGAAGAATCCCTCTACACCTAATTGCCCTAGATTCTTCAACACAAGAATGGTTATCGGCTCAGGATTTAAATCTTCCTGTGGTATGTCATCAACTTTGGCGTAACTACACCGAGGTTCTTAACATTGCTCATGTTAGACTACATGACATGGATGATGAACTCATATGGATTCACTCAGCTTTTGGGAAGTATTCTCCTAAGGAAGTTTACTTATTCATAATGCTAAGAAAGAACTAGCGGAGCCATTATGGTGGTGGAAGCATGTTTGGAGACTGAAATGTCCTGCAAAAAGTCACTTATTTCTTTGGTGTCTACTAGAGAATAAAATTCCTATGGGTGATAATTTAAAAAATAAATCCTTTGGCGGTCCTTCTTAGTGTCCTTTATGTAAGGCCACTGAGGAATCAATGGATCACTTATTCCTCTTTTGCCCTATATCGTGTCAGATATGGAATTTAGTATGCATTGTGTTATCTGTTCAAATTAGGTGGTAGGGTGAGTCTTTTTATGATTGGCTCTCATGGTGAAACCCGACATCTCAAAAATTATGGAACCTTCCTCCTATTATATTCTGGGGTATTTCGCTTGGGAGAAATAAATTCATATTTCATGAAAAGGAAATATGTCCAGATTGTATTGGGGCACAGGTGTTGGATTTATATGAGTTTATTCTCGCAGATGAATCTAGATCCAAAACTCATACCACAGTGGCTGAACAAATTGACCAAACTTGGCCTTGGGCATATTTTGACGGTTCTTCCCAAGATGGAGGCATATGTGAAGAAAGTGTTGACAATTACAAGTTTTTGGTGATTCATAGGTGGTTATAGATTGGTTTAATCAACTATATACATGTCACGTGCACACACTCAGACCTATCTTGGGGAAAGCTTTGATGATTGAGGGACAATTTGTTCTTATCAATTGTCATCATATTTACAAGGAAAGGAACACCATTTCCGATCATCTTTCCAAGGAAGGCACACAATAGGCACAGAGGATATGGAAGATTTTAGAACATAATGGAAACGATCATTACGAGTACTACCATAGGCCATTTGCTGAGGATACTTAGGCAACTACAAATATTGACTGATATAGAGGCACATTACTTGTTATTTTGATAATACTTTATACTCTACCGTTTTTAATATGGGATAATGATGGACATATGAGAATGATTCTCAGACTATCTCTAATACTCTATTGATATTTTGTTTTCAGTAATTTATGGAATTTTGTAACTTTTTGTAACTCATATCATTTTTTTGACATATTTTATCTAATTGTTGCAAGGTCAATATTTTTGATGAGCTTTTCAAAGCACCTACAACATGTAATTTTCATCTTTATCTAATTAAAATTGCGATTTTTCCTTATAGAAAAAATACTTCATAAATTTCCAAAATAAATTTTAAATTCACAAAATAACTTAACATATAAGTATTGAAATTCAAAAATATAGTCATAATTAACTAATTCTTAAAAATAAATTAATAAATATCAAAATTAGATATCATTTTTGGGATTCAACTACTTTAAGAAAGTCATTATCTATGACCATTTCCATGAGATGACTTTCTTAATGCAAGTGAATCCCAAAAAATGATATCTAATATAATGCACTGAGAAAAACCCTCCATACTTAAATATTAAATTTTTTCAATAAAATAATATTTATATTTTTTAATTAAAAAACCATTTTATATTTTTTAATAAAAAAACCCAAATCTCTGTACCATATTAATCTATCAGACATTTTATCTCTTTACCATGTAAAGAGCTGCAGCTACATACCATACCACACATTATAAGAAAGGGAAAACAAATCTAACGTAGATGACATTTAGCCTAATATGATACCGTTACTTTCCTATTATACCTACCCCATTGATAAACCAAAGCCACCACCCCAAGAATGAGCCCACGACACGTCTCACATATAGGCTCAGGGTAACATTAACAATTAGGCCCATACGAACCTCTTTCTTCATTTTGTTTTTCATAGCGGCCCCTCCTGCATAGCAGTAAAATAAGATGTAATTTCAGCTTCAAAATAATTTTTTTACAAAACCTCGATAAGTAAGTGACCGCTCACACAAATAAATTTAAGGAAGCTGTACCTCGACTTACTTTCTCCTATTGAAATCCCAGTTATCTTTATCTGAACACTTAACCCTGCAATTTCCCTACAATAGACCAACAATTTTTGTAGACATTAAAAGCTCTAATAAAGAGAACATAAACAATTTTGTAGATTGTGTGCAGATGGCATGAATGGTTTTCGGGTTAATAATCTTTTTGTTTTTATTTTAAACATACAAATAATTTATATCAATATAGATCCATCTTAAATATAGATCTAACATGAGCATTCATCTTAAATACAGATCTAACATGAGCCAAAAAGGATCTAACTTCTTTAAGTGTACATTTTTTTATGAGCTCACATTATTTAAATGTTTTGTATGTTTTTTTTTTTTTAGATTTTCTTTCTGGTTCACATGAGCAAAAATTCAACTTTAATAACGGAAAGACAATGTTACACATCATACTAAGTTGTAGAATAAGTCTCTCAGCTCAACAAGATGGAATTGAAAGAATTAAATTTCAACTTTAATCACTGAAGGACAATGTTACACATCATACTAAGCTGTAGAATAAGCCTCTCCGCTCAACAAAATGAAATTGAAAGAGTTAATTAAAACAGTCTCTGTACATCTGTATCACTATTGGTTTCCATAGAATTCCAGCGGTGCACTGTGAAAAGAACATCCTTCACATCTGACGATAGGATCCTAATCTTCTACGAGGATCCTTCTCCAACAGTCTCAATGAGATCATAAAGAGGTGAATGGGGCATGTCAGCTGAGGTTTCATCCCCATGATTTGCTGGTAAGTCTCCTTTTTGGTGAAAACCTTGAAAGTGAGTTTTTCTAAGAATTGTCTATCTAGTGACAAATTTGCTCTTACAATAAAAAGTTGTTTGAATTTGGCTATATTTTTTTTCAAAATATTTGACAGTTAGAGTGTTTAAATTCTATTTTTATGGTGAAAATAGATTTAGCACCATCAAAAACCTCAAAGCACTCAAATCTAAAAACTTTGTAACATAAATTTCCCAAAATTTATACTAGATTTAATCAAAATCTTACAAAAATTTCTATTATTGTTCAAACAAATTTAAAGCTCATTAAACTACACAATTTTTTATTATAATAATATTAAATAATAAAATAAATAAAAACATATTTAATTAATAATATTTTTATTACTATATATTTTTAATAAATTTAAAACATAATTGATACGAGAAATAGTTTTTTCAAACAAATTTAAAGCTCATTAAACTACACAATTTTTTATTATAATAATATTAAATAATAAAATAATTAAAAACCTATTTAATTAATAATATTTTTATTACTATATATTTTTAATAAATTTAAAACATAATTGATATGAGAAATAGTTGAAAAAGTTTTCAGTTTCAAAGAATAACTATTTAATTTAAAAATCATTAAGCGCACACACCACATGTTTACATGAATAATGAATACTTTAATTATGTAACATCTTACTGAATACTTTAGTTATGTAACATCTTCTCATTTCTTTAATTTCAAACCATGTGTTTACATTAATCAATACATTTTATACTTTAGTTATGTAACATCTTCTCATTTCTTTAATTTCAAACCATGTGTTTACATTAATCAATACATTTTATAGTGGTATATTTTATATTGGTAGTGTATTATGTTTATCTTTATATTTAGGATAAATTGATAATCAAACACAGTTGTAACTCATTTACATTTAAGGTTATATTTTATAGGCTAATATGTTTTGGATAGAGAAATATGGATAAGAATTTTGTAATTAACTTTATTTTTATTTATCAAATTTAAAAATCTAAAATATTTATCAAATATAATAAAATTTATATTTGAGTTATCAAAAATTAAATTTTAGATTCCAAAAATCCAAAATTATTTTATAAAATTTACATTTAGGTTATCAAAATTTAATTTAATTTTAGATTCCAAAAATCCAAAATATGGTCCAACTCTAAATTTTTACCAGTGATATATAAAATGGTATGGGGTATAAAAGGGATTTTTACACCATGCGTATACATTCAAATAAGATATAAAGTCTAAATGCAAAATTTAACATCCTTGTTATCTTGTTATTTAACATATTTGGTGTTGAAAAAAAAAGGACAACCTTATATCATTATAGTATTGAAGACCAACACCAAAAAGACATGATTATAATTATTCATGCAATGAAAGATAGAGTCAACATGTAAGTAAGCTTGACATTGACAATATATTTTTTAAATGTATAATTATATTCTTAATATATAAATATCTTATACCCGGATGCGGGTGACTCTAACAGCATTCAATGATAGACTCCGCCAAACAGACATCTGGCCTGACGGATGGCAGGCGGAAGGTATGCAGGGTACGCGTCATAGGATGGCGTATCAAGTTAAGGGAAGAGGAATTAAATCCTGAGCAGTCTCGAATTTGGTTTGAAATCAATGCAAGCATGGCTGCACTGCACACAATTTGGCTCATTGGCATGGATCCGCTCAACGCCCCTGTCGCAGTTAATGACTCTGTTTATTATGAAGCAAAGCTGCTTTAGATCCCCTGTCTGGTCTTTTGTGTCTGGATGTTAGCTTGGCTCTAGAAACGCCCTGAATTTTTCAGCGCTCTTACTATTTCTGGTCTGCTCTGTTTCAATCGTTCTCCCAGTTCTTTTGCCTCTGTAATCATGCCTCGCAGCCGAGGAATCCCGCGTCGAGGAAGTCATTCAGGGAACAGAGGTTGCCCTTCTCAACCTGCTCCTCAGAATGTTGCTCCCATTGCCTTAGCTCCTCCTTCATCTCCGCCTCTGGATCAAGATAGGCTTATCCCGAATAATTCATACCAGACCTCCAGGTTTACGTTCCAAAGTCGGCTCAACAGGCCTGTGGTGACAGTAAATTTTACCATATTTGTCTCAGAGGAGGAGAGCAACCAGCTCAGTTCGACTCCATCCGCCTCCTCACATTCTCAGGATGATAGTGTTCTGCTAGGGGACCTGACAGGGATAGTGTTTCATGCGGACCACATGCAAGAGGATGCCCCTGTTTCGGAAGCGCCTCAGCAGCCTGATCCAACTCAGAAAGATGCTTTAGTTTGCGGGCCATCTCAAAGAGCAGTTAGTATTTTACATTTGGTTACTAATCCTGATGGAGGTGCGCCGGCACTGGACGAAGACGGTCTCGTGACCTGGGTAGCTTCTACTAGCCAGGTAAATGAGGATACGCCAGCTTCACCAAGTCATGCAGATTAATCACAGCTCCTTTCTGCCGGGTGGCCTTCTCGCTTATATGCTATGCAATTTTGGTCTTGTGTCTTTGATTCTGAAGTTAGATGTCTATGTCTGGTTCATTCTCATGCTTCAGGCAGTAACAACAGCCAATACAGGCTTTATTTTTTGTCTTAAAAATGGCTATGCTAGTTGCTACTTTGTTTTTGTGGTCAATGAAGGTTATGACGATTGTAGTCCTGGTAAATTTTGTCAGTATGTCAGGGACCAAAGTCAAATTTTTGAAGTCTGTACTGTAAATCTGGTTGAAGGCCTGAACTGTAATGTCCCTGAGTTTTTGGTTGAGGAATGGCCTCGGCCTCCTCTGAGGTCTTGACCTCATTGTATATATTTTTTCACCTTTTTTAATAGAATTAGTATTTACGGAGAAAAAAAAATATAAATATCTTATTACTCATATAAGTTAAGATTTAAATGAAGAATAATTATTAATCAGATTATTTAAATAAGTTATAATTTCGTTACAAAAATAATATAAATTTTTGACATGATTTTGAGAAAATTTGGTGCAATTTTTTGAAAATTTGGGTTATCACTGTCAAACTTCAGGATTTTCGGTGCCCTAAGGGTTCTTGATGGTGCCAAATCCATTTTTGCCATAAATAATGATTTAAACACTCTCATAATGAGATTTCTTCAATAATTTTTCACTGGATTCCGACAAGAAATTCACCATCCAAGCGAAATTGTGGCATCATTAGACAACATTGTTATTAATTCAAGTCAAGACTTAAATGTAAAATAATTAAAAATTAATGTGTATATAATAAAATGAATATTTTTGGGACCTCGTTTCTTCGGGGGGAGGGTGATACAAGGCGATTTTATTTTATTTTCGTTATTAGATTCTAACGTCTACCTTCTAGTTTCCACGTCACTCATCTCAATTCAAGCCTTTTTTGTCATTTTTTGCTTTTATTTTAATATGGATGAGGAATTACTAGATTATGGCGAGGACAACCCTTTACTTGTGCACGCATTCCCATCCCACCAAGATTTTATTTCCAGAAAGGATTGCCCATTGGGTTCACCTCTTGTTCGTTTGATGGTGGAAGTGCCTCAATTTTCTCAAGGCTCGTTTAATTTGTCGTTGAATCATGCAGATAATGCACATCATCTAGAGGTTTTAGGCCTTATTCCTTATATTAAGCATGCTCCGACTCTAGACATATCAAAACTTAATCACATTAAGCCTCTTAAGTGAAGAAATTCAAAAATTCAAATGGTTATAGGGGATGATATTCCCATTTCAAACATTCCTCTACTTATGGATACGACTTTGGTTGACCAGTTTGCTGGGAATGTGGCGAAACCTTCTTCTATGAAATAGTGGATCGATGCTATGTGGGCTCCTGTTATTAATTTTTCTCTGCAATTCCACATATTGCCAAAAGGTTGGTTCTGCAGTATCCTCAATAAAGCATAAGAAGCAAAGATTCCCCTATCCTTCGACTGGTGTTGGTCCAAATCTGGGTTGGTGCTTCAAAAGTGGAAGATGGATTTCAACGCTTCTTACAATCCCATGTGAATGCAATAAATTTTGGCCCTCCTCCTAGGTCTATCAATACCATTCTAGAACAAATTGGTTTTGGAAAACATAGGAAATCATATTGTCTAGTTTGTTTGTCTGGAGGAGAATTTCATTTTGAATTAGGATCGCTGGGTGGCATGGGTGTAGGTGGACAACAACCCTAGTGAAGGTTTCCTGGAGAATATTGAATTGGTCTTGAATAGAGTGGCTTGGAACCAAAAGATTGACTATTGGAAGATGTCCTTCTGTTGTTTTACTTGGCATGAGGTAGGCCACCTCTTCTTCATTTACACATTTTTTTTTTGAAATTTCTAGCCGTCTAGAAATGTCTAGATTAAGAAACTTCCAAATGTGTAAATCGAGGCCTTGGGACCGAGGGAGAAGGAGCCTATGGTTTCTAAATTCTAAGACGCAGATGACGGTCATCCTCCCTCCCTAGGTAAGTAGTTTCAACCCCCTTCGTTCTTTTCCATTAAAAATAATGATAAAATTGATCATGATGGTAATATGCATGGGAAATTTTTTGTAGTTATGTCCCTGGTAGCGATGCCTCCCCTCCCATCTATTCAATATCTCTCCCTCTTTGAAATTCCACCACTTTTCAAGGAGAATGATGCCTTTCCTAGTCCGATTGTTACTTATGCTTCCACCTCGTTGTCAGAATCTTGTAGGAAACATCTTTCTATAGATTATAAGGTCAGCCATTCCTTGAAATAAGCCACTGTTTCTTCTAGACTCCCTGCTAAACGATATGCTCTCCGTTCATCTTCCTCGACTTGCGAAGGCATTTCATCATATAGTGGTCTAGCCATGGATGATCCTTCAATTAGTCATGCTAGTCACAAATCCTTGCTTTCTATGGACTAGTCTAAGGGTAGGGAAGACATTCTGAGTGGAAAATAGACCACGATCTCTAGGTATATTAGAGAAAAGGCCCCACCCAGGGGGGGAAATGAAGTCGTTTTCTTTGAATATCAAGGGGTCTGGGGTCAACCCCAAAAAATTGGACCCGAGGCAACTCATTACAACCCCAAAGTTATCATGCTTTAAGAAACTATGTTGGCAGGTGCTTATGCGGTTTTGATTAGAATCTTAGTGTAGGAATTGAAGTTTCTTCTCATCAGGTTCAAAATGTTTTTTAGTTGGTCTTGTTATGGCTTTGTGGCATGATTTATCAGTGTCATTTTTCTTGAGCTCTTCTTGACATCTGGCAATTGATTTTGTTTCAAATGAGCTAGACATGGGAATTAAATGCATAAATGTTTATGGTATATACAATGATTGTAAACCCTTTTGGGAGGCTCTAATGGGCTCTGGTATCTTTGGTGTAGTGAATCTAATCATGGGGGGAGACATGAATTTCACTCTGTGAATCTAAAGCAGAAGAAGCAAAGATTCCCCTATCCTTCGACTGGTGTTGGTGCAAATCTGGGTTGGTGCTTCAAAAGTGGAAGACGGATTTCAACGCTTCTTACAACCCCATGTGAATGCAATAAATTTGGGCCCTCCTCCTAGGTCTATCAATACCATTCTAGAACAAATCGGTTTTGGAAAACATAGGAAATCATATTGTCTAGTTTGTTTGTCTGGAGGAGAATTTCATTTTGAATTAGGATCGCTGGGTGGCATGGGTGTAGGTGGACAACAACCCTAGTGAAGGTTTCTTGAAGGATATTGAATTGGTCTTGAATGGAGTGGCTTGGAACCAAAAGATTGACTACTGGAAGATGTCCTTCTGTTGTTTTACTTGGCATGAGGTAGGCCACCTCTTCTTCATTTACACAATTTTTTTTTTGAAATTTCTAGTCGTCTAGAAATGTCTAGATTAAGAAACTTCCAAATGTGTAGATCGAGGCCTTGGGACCGAGGGAGAAGGAGCCTATGGTTTCTAAATTCTAAGACGCAGATGATGGTCATCCTCCCTCCCTAGGTAAGTAGTTTCAACCCCCTTCGTTCTTTTCCATAAAAAATAATGATAAAATTGATCATGATGGTAATACGCATGGGAAAGTTTTTGTACTTATGTCCCTGGTAGTGATGCCTCCTCTCCCATCTATTCAATATCTCTCCCTCCTTGAAATTCCACCACTTTTCAAGGAGAATGATGCCTTTCCTAGTCCGATTGTTGCTTATGCTTCCACCTCTTTGTCAGAATCTTGTAGGAAACATCTTTCTATAGATTATAAGGTCATCCATTCCTTGAAATAAGCCACTGTTTCTTCTAGCCTCCTTGCTAAGTGATATGCTCTCCATTCATCTTCCTCGACTTGCGAAGACATTTCATCATATAGTGGTCTAGCCATGGATGATCCTTCAATTAGTCATGCTGGTCACAAATCCTTGCTTTCTAAGGCCCAGTCTAAGGGTAGGTAAGACATTCTAAGTGGAAAATAGACCACGATCTCTAGGTATATTAGAGAAAAGGCCCCACCCAGGGGGGGGGGGAATGAAGGTGTTTTATTTGAATATCAGGGGCTTTGGGGTCAACCCGAAAAAATTGGACCCGAGGCAATCATTACAACCTCGATGTTATCATGCTTTAAGAAACTATGTTGTCAAATGCTTATGCGGTTTTGATTAGAATCTTGGTGTAGGAATTGAAGTTTCTTCTTATCAGGTTCAAAAGGTTTTTTAGTTGGTCTTCTTATGGCTCTATGGCGTGATTTATCAGTTTCACTTTTCTTGAGCTCTTCTTGACATATGGCAATTGATTTTGTTTCAAATGAGCTAGACATGGGAATTAAATGCATAAATTTTTATGGTATATACAATGATTTTAAACCCTTTTGGGAGGCTCTAATGGGCTCTGGCATCTTTGGTGTAGTGAATCTAATCACGGGGGGAGACATGAATTTCACTCTGTCATCTAGGGGAGTTAGTGCTCTATCAAATCCTCTGGGTGACTTATTCACAAAATTGTTTCATTCCATGAACTTATTTGATCCTAAGTTTGTCAAATCAACTCCAACTTAACGAAATATGAGGCCTGATGATAGTGCGATCTCTAAGCACCAGGATAACTTTTTTTATTTAGTACCATTCTCCTCTAAAGGTTCAAATCTTGGGTAGAAGTTGCCGGGATATTAGACCATTGTCCAATTTTTCTAGCTTTAGAAAAAGATGACCCAAAACCCCTGACCCCCTTCAAGTTTAACCATGTTTAGATTTTGGAAGAGGATTATAGAAAATTAGTCAAAGAAGCATGGAAGCCTCTTAGCCAGAGTAAAGATGGATATTTCATGTTTCAATTTGTGGAAAACTTGAAGTTTGTAAAAAATAAGACTAAATTTTGGGTTAAGGCACACAACAACAAAAAATTAATGTTGTGATGAGGGAGACAAAAGAAAAAAATAACAAATTGTATGCATTAAACTCTTTAGGTATTTTACAATGGAATCCATCGAAGCTCTGCGCACTCTTGAAGGCAAAAAATAAAAATACTTGCTAGAGAGGAGGAAACACAGAGATTAAAGAGTCCCACCATATGAATTTATGAGGGGGATTAACACTAAATTCCTCCACATATATGCCAATCATCATAGGAATGTGAACGCTATTTGGTACATGAAGGACAACGAAGAGAATTTTTTCTCCTCATTTCTGGAAATTGCATGTAATGGAGTTCAACATCTTAAATCCCTTTTCTTCTAGTGCAGAGGATGCTCGATTATGGAGTTTCTTGATTCTCTCACTTTGTTTCCTCCCTACGTATCTGAGGACATGAATGCTTCCCTTATAGAGGAAGTCACCGTAGGTGAAGCTCAAGTGACCCTTTTCTCTATGTAAGAAGAAAAGTATCAGTCCTAATGGTATGATAATGGGATGCTACACTGATTTTTTTATTTAATCAAAGAGGATCTCTTAAAGGTTGTGAAAGAATCCCAAAGTTTAGGTTAGGTCTTAGGCATAATTAATTTGATGTTTAATTCTCTTATTCCCAAGAGATAAGGGGAAAATGATTTTAATGACTACATACCCATCTCATGTTGCAATGTGATTTATAAATTAATATCTAAAATTATTATAACCGGTTGAATCCTATTCTCAGTGAACTAATTATGGAGGAACAATTCTGTTTTTTTCAAAACCATCAAATTCATGATGTTGTCTCACTAGCTCAGAAAGATTTACATTCTATCAAAGCCAGGGAAATTCTAGATGTTTCTATTAAAATTTTTCTTTCAAAACCTACGACCACGTGGATTGGACCCTCCTAAGGTTGGTTCTCATCCAAATGGGCATAAATATCACCATTGTTAAATAGATAATGGGATGTATTTCCTCTTCTAGTTTCGTTGTGCTTATTAACGTTTTCCCATCGAACTTTTTCAATTCCTCTAAAGGCATGCACTAATGTTGTCCCTTATCTCCCCTTCTCTTTCTTCTAGTGGTAGATTTGTTAAGTAGGTTTTTGCGAAATGCCATTGAAAAGGGAATATTGAAGGGCATAGGTATATATCAAAATGTCTCCATTTCTCATCTATTGTTTGTTGACGACATTTTTATTTTCATGATGGGAGATGTGTGTTATCTTCAAGAGATCCCCATTATCTTAGATCACTTCTCCCTTCTTATTGGAATGATAGTCAATATCCAAAAATCTACTCTATCTCATTGTTTCTTGCGTGAAAGGATCTTGTATTTTGTTTGACAATGCTTTTATCAGCGAAAGCCAATCAAAGACAGACTGAAATATCTAGGATTTATGTTAAAATTATCTATCTTATGATTGGTTATGGATGGTCAAGAAGGTTGAAGGCGAGATTTCTATCTGGATGAGCAAATTTTTGTCAAGAGGTAGGCATCTAGTCTTGGTAAAATTTGTTCTTAAGAGCGTCCCTATCTATTGGACCTCTATTGCATGGGTGCCCAAAGGTATTTTAAACAAGATAAGGAACTTGAATTTTCATTTTTTTTGGTTAGGTATAAAGGATAAGAAGGGTTGGCATTTAGTAGCTTGTGATCATATTGCTTCTCCAAAGTCCTTTGGAGAATGGGGACTAAAAAATATTCACTCTTTGTCACGCTCTAGCTACACATAGTTTATGGTGCCTTACAAAAAATTCATTACTTTGGGGCCATGCACTCGGGTCGAAATACTTGGGAGACAAATCCATTATTGGTTGGCACATGGATCCAAGGAAGAAACATGGAAGTTCTTCCATAGTATGGAAGGATTTAGTTAAATATTTTTCTTTCGTTGGTCCTTAGGTTGCGTGGTGAGTAGGGGATGGTAGGAAGGTTTGCATGGGTGAAAAACCTTGGGAAGGAGCTAGTAATGATATCAAACTATCTCAAAATTCTGTTAGACGTCTCAGATATGTGGGCATCTAGTTTTTGGTGGATGCAAAAGCCCACCAAGTTTAGTCTTGAGGCATATAAGGTTGGAAGTTAATTGAATTATTAGGTTTCCTAGATCTTGTAGCTATAGAATGGCTTGCTTTCATTAACTTGGTTGTCACGTTCTTCATAAGATTATCAAATGATGACTAGATTAGGCTTATTTGGTGTAAGAAACCTTCTTCGGGTGATTATACAACAATGTTAGGCTAGAAAACTTTGAGGAAAATTTTAATGGACATGTCAATCGGTGGTGGGGGTTACTATGGAAAAATGAAAGCCCCTTGAAATGTAAAATAATTTTTTGGCTTGCTCTAAAAAAAAATTGTTATCATGGGATAATTTGTGGAAACATCACCGGTTTGGGCCTAGTAGGTGTGTGCTCAATTTTCATGATTTTGAAAATTTTTCTCACATTTTTATTTTTTTCCAATATACATTCGCGTTAGGCAATTGGTCAAAGCATCTCTTTCCCCTATGTTGGGGAACCAGAATAATGATAAACTAGAGGATTGTGTTCAACACCAAATTCAAGACAAACCTATGCAAGAATTTTTAGCATTCCCCTCTTTACTAATTTATGATTTGTGGTGGGAAAGGAACATTAGAAATTTTCAAGATAAGCTTGTCTCACCTGAAGTTACAACTAGTATCATTGAAAAACAATGTAAAGAATTCAAATTGGAGCCTAAAAGAAAGAAATATTGGATCATGGAGATGCTTCCTATGGACAAAGAAATCCCATAGGGATTTTTAATGACACTATTCAAGGTGACCCTCTGAGGTGTGGAGCAGGAGCTGTTATTTATCTCAACCTAAATCACCTCTATTTGTTGTGTTATGCTCTAGGCAAGGGATCAAGTTCTAAGGTTGATTTTGCATCCCTGTGGACACTGCTTTATAATTCTCATCATTTGGGAGTTAAGAAGATTCAAGGTATTGGAGATTCAAAGTTAGTAATCGATTGCACTAATAAGAAGACACAGGTAGATATCCCTTTTATAAATCATTTTTTGAGTGAGATCAACATAGAGTTGGATTCTTTTGAGAGGACTTCATTTGCTCCTATCTATAGGGAATTAAACTAGAAAGCTGATCATCTCTCCAAAGAGGATTTGCAGCTTCCTGTAGGGTCCTTTGGTCAATATGAAATGTTGGATGATCAAAAAATCAATGGTGTGGAGTATCATTTCTAGAGTTTCTTCAGATTGCATGAAGGCATTTTGAAGATGTTTTTTGTATTATGATATCAATCTGTGTGTATTTGAAGTTTTTTTGGAATTTTTTTTAGCTAAACTTGAATCAGTCCACATGACGGACAACATTGTGTATGTTTATCTCTGAGATAAATATAAAGTTTTTTTTTTGGAAAAAAAATAAAGTGAATATTTTATCTTAACTATGCATTTAAAGTATTTAATAAGCACGTAAGAAAGTCATTTGTTTATTTTTTGGGGTTTTTTTGAGTTATTTTTTAAATTCTTCTAATTGATGTGTGACAAAAGTTTTATTATTATACTCTAAAGACACATTTCTCACTTATATTTGACATGTTTAATAAGTTTTTAATCATTTTGAATAATTGATCTGTAAAATGTTGTGGATATTCCATTGGAGAGTTCGCCATAACAAATCTACCAAAATATATAGAACAATCCGTAATCTGCACTATGAAGGTTTATGTCTCCTTAGATTTAAGGATATGTTAATTATTATTTATTACATGTGCATGCAATTATAATTATGAAAAAAATGGAGAAAAATGAAATAACATTGACAAACCATAATTGACACAAGATATAACTTGGGAAACCCTTTCAAGAGAAAACCCAGTTGGAAGGTGAGGTTGCCCTGCTTTCTTTGTCATAATGGAAGATGGATGCAAATACAAAGAAGTGAGGCATGTGGCCCGTGGGCTACTACAATGCACAAATACTCTCTATTTTCTCTCTCCCTATCCACTCTTGGCTACTTTTCTCATTCATGGAACAAAATGCACTCTAATAGAATGGAACCCCTTTACACCCAATGGCCCGATTATAACACAACTCGATAACCTACTAGTTGTTAAGTTTGACTCCTTAAACTCTTAAAAAGAGTTACAATATGGACTCTTCTAAATTATTCTTCATCATGATCACGTAGCTAGCCTTTTTTCCATGAATAATGGGAGCCAACATGGAATTCTCTCAAATTATGATGGTCAAAACATGAAGGTCAACTTCCAGGTGGCATAACTTTCACATACAAAATCTAATTGAGGAGATTCTTACATTGTTGGAAAGGTATATGTGTGTTGAATAGAACAATAATGCCCATGCTTCAAACACAAAGTTTCACCCTAAAAAAATGTTGTTAGATGCCTCAAACTGCTTCCATAGGGTTTTAGACCCCAAATTGCCAAACTGGATCCCACCAGTAAAAATGGTCTTGTGATTTGATTCCTCCACCTTTTCCACTTCAAAAGAATTGAGATGGATGAAAAATAATATAATGATCCAATATATATAAAACCTCTTCATTTTGAGAGGATTTTGGTCCCTAAAAGCTTATACTAAATGAGATGAGGAAATTTTTCCTCCACCTTCTCTTGGGTGTACAAGCGACATTTGAACCACTTGGATTGTAAGGAAGGAGTTCCAACTATGCATATGGTGGTACGAGTGAAGACTGCACAAGATAACATCTGTGATCAACCTCTAGAAAACAATTTCCAAAAATCATTTGTGCATAACTGATAGGCTCATTGGGTGCTTCAAGCACCATGACAATATGCTTCATGAATGGCTCACTCTTGACTCAGATTTGATTGTTCTTTCCCTTGTACATAAGCCACAAATGCAACCAGTCTGTAGAAAAGTATCCTTGCAATTTTCTAGACCAATATCTACTCAAAAGGAAACCATAAGCTTTCAAAATGTCGGCAATGACAATATTTATACATTAGTGAACTCTATGTTTTGATGATAAATGAATTATAACATTGTTAAGCTCACCAACTGCTTGTACTAAAGATCTATCTAAATGAATGATTTTTGCATCGGTCTTTTCCCATTTAGCATTTGATTCTCTTTGCAACAAATAGAGGTCTGGCATTTGCAGATGCATCAGAATCAACCAAGAAATTGTGGACATTATAATTAAAGATCTCAAAAGTTAAATAAATAGGGGGCAAGAAAATCTAACATATTTGATGCATTAAAAATCGATTCAAGAATGGTTTGAGATTTATCGGACGAAGCTAGAGAAGTAGAAGCCGTTCTACCTGACAGAGGATGTGATGCAAATGCTTGGATGAGAAACTCATGTTTCCCTGTTATCTTGGCTAGTACATATATAAAAATATTGGCACAAGCCTTATTCATATCTTCAATAATGTTGTAGTCAATATATTCATCTTGAGTAGGGTGCGTTGAAGTGGTCGGTGGTGTAACTATGTTTGATACCTCAAGGATGGTGGAATTCTTCTTGTTATTCCGAGAAACACTTTTTTATAATTATGTACTCCCACACTTATTCTGAGTGCCTTGAGAAGAATTGCTAGGAGGTAAGATATTTCTTAACAACCGCTTCCTCACATCTTGCTCAGGCACTGGTCCTTTGCTCCTCAAGTTATATTGCTTAGTAGGTTGTTGAGGAGGAGCATCACCCATTGAGGGCTCACCAACACCTTGTCGATCATTTTTTGATATAAGATCAAGAGTGAAAAGTGCATCACCAACATTTGATTTTTCCTCTATCGAGGCTGGCACATCAATGTCTTATGTCTGCTCAGAATGCTCTTCTGCTATCAAACTTTCTATAACATTTGTGACCACAACATTCATGTTTTGTTTCCTCTGAGGGCATGTTTTCTTTGAATGAGCCTCTTGATGAAAGGTGCAATAGTTATCCATGCCCAAATTCTCCACATTAAACACAACATTGAAACTCCATGAAAACTTAGCTGGTTGGTTGAAATTTTTCTTGAGAAATAACTTGAAAGACTTATTACTATTAGAAGCCTCAAATGACTTTTGAGTTTTGATACTTCATTGGTTAATGTTAAGGGAAATGTTCCCCTAGGGCTTTTGGGTTGAAACCCTAGCAGACTGAAAGTTGTCTATACAGAGAAACACACATTCACACAACCATTATGCTATTATAAGCAAACTCTATGGTAAGGGGCGTACCTGAGGTCCTACGTTTGAGAAGGTCCTTTAGGGTCCAAACCCTTCTTCGAGTTCCTTTCGCTCCTTTGTCCTGCAAAACAACCAATTCCAGAGAGCACAATAGTATATGGACAAAACCTTATAAAGAAACCATCTTCATGTTATAAAGAAATGTAGTTAGTTATGAAATATAAACAACCATTCACATATGAATTCTAACATGAATATCATAAACATGAAGAAGATTTATATCAGGAACTAAGACATGTGTTTCTTTTGTTATAGACAAATAAAGTACAAAAAGGAATAATTTCATCTGAGTCGTCCTTTCGCAGGCTCCAAGTAAAGCCTTCTTCCGGATTCGTCCAGTCTCAAGACTTTAACAAACTCCTTCCATGACTTACTCCATGATATCACAAGTAGTGGATGGACATCAACACACAAGGAAACAAGGGTTTCCTATACAAATGGGGGAAGTGCAGGAGGCACAAGGATCTTCAGACCTGGTTAGGGAAAAATCTCAGCATAATAACCTTTCTCTCTCTTCTCTCCTCCCTTAGGCCTTCCCATTGAAGCCTTTTTATACTTCTCCCAAAGTAGTTTTTTAGTTGGGAGTTGGTTGGGAACAGTTGGGCCACGGGCACTAACAGGTGATCAGTAGGTAAAACCCGCGATCTTCACCTGAAATTAAGGAGTTTTATATTTTTTAAAGTGTTTTAATACATATACGCGGGTTGGGTATATGCCTACCCGCGTATACACGCGTTTAACTCAGGGCAATGTCGCGTATAAGGGATAAAACACTGCTTTTTAAATTTTGGACCAGGTCTGGAAGGAGGGGTTGCCTTAGGCCATGAGTGCAGCATCACAAACCATAAGAGTGAGATTTGGAGCTATAACAGTTAACATCTTCAAATGTTTAGTCAAGTTGTCCATATCAAAATGATCCTTCTCTTTAGCTTTAGTAGAAGAGGTTTGGTACTTTTTACTAGCATATTTGGAGTCTTTTGAATCCTCTTGATCAGTGATAACCCTAATATACTTTAAGTCCTTTTCAATGTGAAAATTTATGAATCTAATAAACCAGAAATCCCACTGCAGTAAACTAATTTACATTACCTACTTGTATTCTTCATTTAACAAGTTATTTTTAGAAATATTCAGAAAATATAAATGTAAATGCACAACAGCGTACACCTCTATACAGATCAAGTACTGAAAAATAAATGAGACAATCATGCAAAGGACACACTTATTTTTGGACTAAACGTCCCCAGAAAAACCCAATGCGGGAAAACTGATGCAACAACTTTGAGGGTTTTCTATTATTAAGCAGAAGTTCTGAATACAAATGTTGGTTTCCCTCCCAACAAACCAGTGACGGAGAAATATAATGGTGGAGAACTTGAGTGAGTTTTACCTCACTTCACTTGGAAAAATTCGGCTAATTCGACAACAAATCTGGCTGGCCCTAGGCTACAACTAAACTGCCCCTTCACAATAACTTCGTGGCCCTACGTGGAGCTCTCTAACGCTCTGTGTCAGCACTACTTCCCAATGTGTCAGCTTTCCCGAATGTTTCGATAGTTTCCGGCAGCTCCTCGACTTTCTGCATGGAAGGCAACTCTTCCTCTGCGCTGACCCTCCTAGCTCTGCATCAAGGCTGCGTGGGCCCAGACTAGCCCATCGTCAGCATTCCCAGCTATTGCATTGCCTCCACAAGTTTCTCTCTGCCTCTCTGTCTGTATTCACGAACTATCACTGCCCCTCAGCTGCAAGATCTCCCCAATCGATTTCCCTCCTGAGAACTTCTCACCCCATAAAATTGATTTCCTCAATCTCTCTGTGTCTTCTCCAACTAACCCCAAGCTTCCATTTATACTTTACCTGTTGATAAATAAACGACCGAGATTAAGTCTTTAATCAACAACTAAGATTAAAGTAGACTTGATCCTCGTCTCTTAGAAGCTTCTAGTTCTCACCCATATTTTCATTAATGCCCATTAATATTTTAATTTTCGTAAGTTTAGACTTAGGAACCCCATTAAAAATATTAATTATTTTAATAAAATACAATCTGGATGGAATTTCTCCAAACCATTTCTAGGTCTTGGAGATCTCATGTGTTCTTGCCCCTCCAAAAAATTTCGGAGATATAGCACATCCGATGCTACCCAAATAGAAACACTCCCTCTTAGCGAGGAATGTACTCTAGCAATACTTCCTAGTAGAAGTATCACACTGATCCACGACATCGGTTCTCTGCACTGCTGATGCTCGACCTGCTGCCCCTCATCCATTGCACTGCTGCAATCTGTACTGCTACCCATGACACCACCACTGTCACAGCTACATCTATACTGCAACTCCCTCTCAATATGTTGCATCATGTTTCCCATAGCACTGCCACTGCTAATTGTTGCACCGCAACTCAGTTGCTGAGAAGTAAGCAACTAAAAAGTCACTCAAAAGATGACATGCTGATCAGTCTAGATACTCCGTGATGCTGAAGCTACCTTTGCTACTAATCTGTGCTGACCCTTTGATGCTACGACATTGTTGTTGTATCTTCTCTATGCCTCCCTCACTGCTCAACACCCTACTGCGCCGCTTTAGACTTTGGCACTTTAGATCTACCACTGTCGCTCCATCATCCCTCACACTAGCTGACTCCAATCATTATGCTACTGTCATTAAGGGCTCCCGTAGCCATATGTGATCCAAGAGTTTGGGCACCTCAAAGATACTGCCCTCATGTAGTCCTCCCGACTACTGCTCAATATCACCCCACCTCTTCTCTAGAGGTGCATGAGCACTCATGGCACAATCCTCATCATCGTCCTCTTTGTCAGATTTCACTGGAGTAGACTTTGAGTCATACTTCTCTTCCTTGCCCTTCTTTTGAGGGTGCTCAGTGTCGAAATGAACCAGTTCTCCACATCTGAAGCATTTGAATTTGGATATATCTTTCTTTTTCCTCTTCTGCTGCCCTTGTTGTCCTGCTGATGTGAGAGCTGCATCCTCCTCTTCCTCCTTCTTAGATTTGATCCCTTTGTTGCTGCTTCCCACCTTGGACAACCGTCTGATCTCTTCCTGTCGAAGAGCTGGCCACATCTCCTCCCAACTGGGGAGAGAAGCCCTGCCCAAGATGCTATGGATAAAGGTTTCCCAGTCTTCAGTGACTGCATTCAGGGCCGTCCTGACCATGAATTCAGGATATGGTGTATACCCTATGGAAGTTAGTTGGTCTCAGATCCCTTACAACCTAAGAAGGAAGGGATTGATTTCTTCTCCCTTCTGCACCTAATACTATTTGAGCTGACTCTCAAGAAACATCTTCCATTGAACGGAAGTTCCCTCATACAAAGTGGTCAAGGCCTCCCACATTTCCCTTGCTGTGTCCTTCTCAACAATATGTGGGATCACATGATCCTTGACCCCGTCCAAGATCATGCACTTTGATTTTTCCCAAGCCTCCTCGTACTTCTTGAGAGGATCAACATCAACTGGAACAACAACCGTATTCAAGGCATAATCCTTGATGCGATTTTTGTCCAAAACTGCCAGGATCCTGACCTTCCAAATGACAAAGTTGGATGCTCCATCCAACCTATCGTGATCCCTCAGTCAACTGCCATATCTACTCAAATGAGTGTCGAACTGGTTCTCTTCTCCCTCTTTTGCTGCTGCCCCAACAAAACTCGGATCTGGATTTCTTTGGCACTAAAATCGTCTAAGGAACAAGCTCCCTTTGAAGTTCATTTTCCTTCACGAAAATCCTTGTGCCAACAACTGTCGAACCACCCTTCTCTGATCTCTCTTTGCTACTGCTTAGCACTAGATCTAGATTTCTTGGCAAGAAATCTTTTAAGGAACTGATTCCCTCTACTTTGCTTCTGCCCCACTAGGCACTGTTTTGCACGAACATAATCAACACCCCACCAACAACTCCAGATGAAGCCTGCACTGCACCTCTAGCCCCGACAACCGGAAAACTGAGACTCAACAGCCTTTGCACTGGCCCAACAATCACTGCGCTGCCCTCTGCAGCTACAACATCACACAAACAGGTTGACACAGGCTCTTCGTGAGCCTCTCTTGGTCACTGCATCACCCCTCCTCTGCTCTCTCGGCTAAAAAAAGTCTATGTTGTCTATCAAGACAACTGTCTTCAACACATATTCTCCTCTTTTCTTTCATTGATGGCTTTAGTCCTCCTTGATCTGTAATCTCTTTGATACCATGTGAAAAATTTTGAATCTAATAAACCAGAAATCCTACTCCAGTAAACTGATTTACATTACCTACTTGTATTCTTCATTTAACAGGTTATTTTCGGAAATATTCAAAAAATATAAATGTCAATACACTGTAGCCTACACCTCTATACAAATCAAGTACTGAAAAATAAATGAGACAATCATGCAAAGGACACACTTACTTTTGGAATAAACGTCTCCGGAAAAACCCAAAGCGAGAAAACCTGTGCAGTAGCTCTGAGGGTTTTCTATTATTAAGCAGAGGTTTTGAATACAAATGTTGGTTTCCCTCCAAGAAAACCAGTGACAGAGAAATACAATGGCGGAGAACCTGAGCGAGTTTTACCTCACTTCACCCAACATAATCCAGTTGATCTGGCAACAAATCTAATTGGCCCCAGTCTACAACTGTGCTGCCCCTTCGCAGTAACTATGTGGGCTTGCGTGGAGCTCTCTAAGGCTCTACGTCAGCACTACTACCCACTGCGTTAGCTTTTCTGACTGTTCCAACAGTTTCCAGCAACTCCCCCACTTTCTGCGTGGAAGGCAACTCTTCCTTTGCGCTGACCCTCTTGAATTTATGTCAAGGCTGCGTGGGCCCAGACTGGCCCAACATTATCTCTCTCGGCTAATGCGTTGCCTCCACAAGTTTCTCTCTGCCTCTTTGTCTATATTCCCGAACTATAACTAACCTTCAGCTGCAAGATCTCCCCAATCGATTTCCCTCCTGAGAACTTCTACCTCAGAAAATCGATTTCCTCAATTTCTTTGTGTCTTCTCCAACTGACCCCAAGCTTCCATTTATACTTTTCCTGTTGAGAAATCAATAGTCGAGATTAAGTCTCTAATCAGCGGCTAAGATTAAATTAGACTTGATCCTCGTCTCTTCGAAATTTCTCACCCATATTTTCATTAATGCCCATTAATATTTTAATTTTCCTAAGTTTAGACTTAGGAACCCCATTAAAAATATTAATTATTTTAATAAAATACAATCCGGGTGGAATTTCTCCAAACGATTTTTAGGTCTTGGAGGTCTCATGTGTTCTAGCCCCTCCACAAAATTTCGGAGCTAGAGCACATCCGATGCTACCCAAAAATCAACATTCAATGGAAACCACTTCTACAAAGTTAAGAGCCAGAGTGTCTTTTGTAGTACGATTGAAAAAAATGAAATGTCAGTAGGAAAGGCGGTATTATAATAATATTTTGTAATAGAATCATGCAGTTGAACATCAGTGGGGAATTTATTCAAAACACGTGTAATTTTTTTATTAAAATCTTTTAAGTTTTTCTTTTTCCCCCACCTGAAGGTTTCTGAGTTCCTTTAATAACATAGCCTGAGAGTTTTATCATCAACAAACTTTTCTAAGAATATTTTTTTGAACTCCCTCCAATTATCGATTGAATTATGTGGAAGGCTATGGTACCAAACCGATGCTCTACCTTCTAGAGTATATAGAAATAGTCTACAAGCAACATCATCAAAACATACCTCTAACATCCGCATATGTAAGTAGAAGTCATCGATGTGGTCCTCAACCTTCATTTTCTTATCAGGATAATACTTTGTAAGCAACTTTTGTGGGTGTTTGTGTAAGCGATGAAGATTTATCAAAAAAGAAAGAGGCCCTTGGGCCATCCAATCCAATTGGTCATTACCCATGTCTTCGTTCTCCTCCTCCTCCTTGCTATCTGACATTGAAGAATCTTCTCCTTCATCGTTTAAATATTCATTATTATCCGGTTGTTCTTCTTCCGTCAGTTGTTATTCATCAGAAAAATGAAAATCTTCCCCATATTCGTCCAAATTTTCCTTGACAGGTGGTGGAATATCCCCTTCAAAGGTTTGCCTAAAACTTCAAGGGTTGTGTTAGCCAACTCTTCCACAGAAGAAACCAACACACCATGGTGGGTTTTATCTTTCTTTGCTGACCCGTGAGGAAGAAATGGTGTGACATGAAGCAAATCTAATAGCTCTAGCAAACTAACGAGTAATGGGCTAAAGTGTCCAAAGTGTATCATAAGTGACTTCAAAAGCACGTTCTGAACCTTGATGAGAAGACTCTCCTTTCTTACAAATGTGGGTTGGAGTTGGGCTTGGACAATCACTTCCTTGCACGGAAGGTTCTTTGTTAGAATGTGATGAGTAGTTAGTCATAAAAGGGAAACCCTCCTTCTAGCACCATAAATGTTGACAGCGCTGGATGCCGCTAACAATAAGGGGGCCTCCCTGGTATGAAGTCCCAATTATACCTCACATCATTTGGAGTAGGAGCCCCAACTGAAAAGTATGGTCGATTTCCATTATCTTAATGATTTGCCTTGGTTGCAATGAACGACACAAGAGAAACACGTCCACTTTTGAGATAAGCAAGTAAGTTAGCCCCATGATGTATTCAATTGAAAATTGTATAATGGTTATTTCATGAAATAGAAAAGAAAGTGAGTCTTTGAAAGTAAATTAATAGTACTATCCTAACAAAGACACACACACAAATTTGAAATAATCATTAGTAATCTTGTGAAATAGTCCACAAAGAAACCATGATCATGAAAACATAAGACACACGATCCAAATATGCATACTAAGGCCAACAAAATAGTTCATTTTCATTAGTATGTATTAACATAAACATACACCATAAACAATGAAAGAATAGTCTCACAATCATTCATGACATATGCATGAAATGTGTACCAACTCCAAGAGCTTCGAATTATTGAGTGAAAGTTCCAAGGTACACCATTACAATGATACACCACTTGTTCCAATAGTGGAATGTTAAACAACTACTAGCTTCTGAAAAGTCTATTCTTTTCTCCTATGCCTGGCTTGAGAAGCCAAGGTGAAAAGTCCTTTGCTTGAGCTATGAGGGTGTATATATAACAAATGAGGTGACTCTCTACCTCCCTTGTGACTCTTGAGCTCCCCTCATGACTCTTGAGCTCCTTGTAACTTTTCGAATTCCCATGAGATCCTTTGAATTCTACATGACTTTTCACATTCTATGAGTGACCTTTGGACTTCCACATACTTTATATTTATCATTTATCTTGAAAATTGCATAATTACATCCACAAATAATGTGGCAACATGATGACTCGTATGAATCTTGATATGACACTTGGACAAGCCATGACTTAACACTGATGACATGGAACTTCATAGTGATGTGCCAATGTCAAGCCTCTCTTTTTGAGGTTGTCTTTGTATCTTCTTGATAAGTCTTGCATATGTTTCATCTTCATCCTCCAAAAGGCTAGATGGTAAGGAGTCTTCCAAGTGATCATGATCTAGTGTCCCTTCATCTTCTTGCTTGATTATCATACTTGTCTTTACAACTTCATAAGTTTCTTCTTGCATGATCTCCTTGGCATCCTCCTTGAGCATCATCTTGTCATGTCAAGATACAATAACTGCAGATGAAATTCACTCATGACAAGTCTACATCAATCTAGAAATCTCCTTTTCTAACTTCTTCATGCAATTCACTGATTGGACCAAGGGTTGAGTATAGGAATGAGGAGGAGGCTGAAGGATTGTGTTTTGTTAGTTCCAGGAGTCAGTGAGGAAGGTCTGATGATTGTGACTGCACAATGTGTAGTGGCTGAAGGGCTGAGAAATAGAACTATGTAGTTGATGGAGGCAGTGACACAGTGAGGTAGGCATGCCCATTGTGACTATGAAATGTGCAGTTCAGGGAAGACTAGGCCACAATATTACACAATTGCATAGATTAGAGAGATGGCGAGGCTTGATTGTTGACAGAAACTGCATAGTGCGCAGTGGGAGGCTGACTGGGAGGTAAGATTGCACAATTTTGAGGGACAAGAGGCAACAAATGGGCACTGTGAATGCACAATGCGTAGTCCTTAGAGGCAGTGACTGCGCAATGTATAGTTCTAAGAGGCAAGGCAACTAACTGGGGCTTGAGACTGCATAATGTGTAGTTCATGGAGGCAAGCCAGAAGGGTGGTTGGTTGGCAAGGAACATTCCATAAATTGACTAAGTGTGGGGTCAGTAAGGCAAAGATGAAACCATAACATGACTTGAACATGATCACACACTCAGAAATGATGAACCACACACTAATGAACACTTAATACCCAAAATCAACATGAACCCATTGAAATGAAAACAAAATGACACTTACCTCCAAGTGCAACACTTAAGATACACTTTGTGACACAAGTGATGACAACAACAAAACAATGCACATAACTTTGGGAATGAGTCTAGTACATGTATCTATGATAGATATGACTCATTAGTACCAAAGTTTCCTCTTAAAGATGTGATATAACTCCCTTTTACAAAGTTCGACACTTCCCTTACTAAAATATGATACTTAGGTTTTCTTCACAAAGGGACTTAGAAACTTAGAGAACAAGCATGGAATGTCTTTTCTTACTAGAAATGATAGCTCACATGGTTAAGTGAGGCTCCAAAATTTGAATATAGGCCAAAATTTGGAGGGCATTGTAGCAGCGACAACATGATTCTTTTATACAAAGTGGTTGTTGCTAGTGATTTTTGTAGCTGACTAGGAGAGTGATACTCCCTTATATTCATGCCATGGGACAACACACGCCATCTTCTCTGACAAACCTATGAGCTCTCCTCCCGCGATATTCTAAAAATGGCTTCAAAATGGAGGATGGATTCTACCTATCTCTTCTTCCAAATGTCTTCTATTTTGATGTCCTTTGCAAGGATAACATGGGACATGGTAAGTATGGTGGGGATGGATGCTCAAGCTCGATCGATAGTGGTTCTTTCATTTCCTCATCCAATGTTTTCTCTTTTTCTTCTACCCTAATTTCTTGATGTCTCAACCAGGATGTTAATGCTATTAGTTGTGCATCCCCTAGTTATGGGTTGGGATCCCATATGGGCATGTTAATAAGTACAAGGTTGTGGATATAGAACTCAAAAATCTTAGATTTGTCTTCCATGCTACATTCTGGGCAAAAATCTATGAATTGTTTAGTTTCTTATAGCTGGTTTTTTACACTTTGTGCTATCTAGTTTATTTGGAACCTACACCACTGTTCCTTTAGTAATAATGAATAATCCCTTGAAGGCAGCCCGTGACTGACAACTTCCAAAGAGTGGTGTGCCATAGTCACTAAGGATGTCTCCATTGTTGAAATATGAGCATCCTTTTCCTTTAACAACTCTTTTGCTTGTTGCAATTGATTCCTTCGCAGTGGGTTTTCTTTTTCAAGTTTATCTCTATTATTTTCCTCATTTATCCTTAAAAAGACCATTTCCTCCCTCATCTTGTTTACTTCATCTTCCATCTTGGCAATTCCATCTACCCCTTTATCTTGTGCTATCCTTTTCCATATATATGTTTCCACCTTGGCCTTATCTACTTCTAGTACCAAATGGGGCACCAATTATGCAAGGAACACCCTCCCTGCTGTCCCTGCAATAGGGGTGTCAGCCCTAAGTGGCCAAGAGAAGAAGGAAGGTGGCTTCCTCGAGGAAGACTATTTTGTAACCTTCTCTATATCCTATAGCTGAACTAGTTTCCCTATTGTCTCAGGCAATACTAACATTCTACCTTATTGTGCTTTTGTTTCCTATGCTTATGGATATGATAATCCTTGTGCTTCTTAGTCCTATAACTCCTTACCTTTAGGACTAGGTGCTTCTTAAATTGTGATGGAAGTAGCAGAGGGTGGTTTAGGTTTCCCACATAACCTATTATTTTTTTATTTTTTCTTCTTGTATAAACAATTTTCTAGGTAGGCCTACTTACCTTGGGCTTGGTAGGGGTTCTTAGGCATGCAAAGGTAGTTAAAATAACTTTTTTTTATTCTTCTAGGGTGTCTGTCCTCTTATGCTTTGAAGGGTTGGGTAATTCCTTCCATTTTTTTTATTGGCGGTGCCATTCTTTGATTTACTGAGCTCTGCCTAGGCCTCTAAGAAGTCCACCTGTCCATGTCTACAAAATCAACCCAAGGAATAGGATGTTGCAAGTCCTCTAGTGCATATGTGACAATTAACTTGATTAGACCATCATGGGTGACAATTAACTTGTTTAGAACATCATGGGCTAGGTAGTTGTGTTTTCCCTCTTTTACCCTGGCACTCATTTCTTTTGGGACTACAGGAAGAAAAATAGAATGCTTAGTAGCTCGAATGAAGTTGGGTATGAAACCTCAATTGGTACAAAAATCTAAACCGATAGGCATAAACTATGCTCAATATGCCTTCATAGGAAATATACTTAAGAATATGGCAAGCCACTTCATCCCAAGGGCGAGACAAAATTTCTCTCCTTATCTCATTCTTTTCTTCATTAGGTTTCTCATTTGGCAAAAAAAAACCCCTCTTAGCAGTGATGGATTCCTACCTTTCCTCTTTGTTCCAATGCAGCCCCTTAGGGAGAGATGTAATTCTACTAATGCAATCCTTATTAATATAAATCACCAACCTTTTGACTGTAGTGACAAGTTCTTTTCCTTCAGGATTTTGTAGGTCCATTGCAAATTCCATGGCTACCTCATCATCAATCCTCTAAATGTCTCAAAGAATCCCAACTACTGGAAGTTCTCCAGTATGGTGAAAACCTCATGGTATTGGTGGATTCTACTAGTATCAATACGTTCCCTCCTATTGAAATCATCCAACCTTTATCTTATAAAGCTCTTCCAAATAGTTTTGGAATTCAATTTTAGAGGCCCTCTCCCAAAAAATTGGTTAGGCTTCTCAGTTCTTTCTGTAGGTAGAAGAAAAAAATGTTGTGTTTGTGTTCCTGAGGGAGGCAAAGTTTCTTATTGTAGCAGGGTGCTCTATTTTTTGAATGGGTAGGAGTAGCACAATGTTATCTTATTTTTTCTATTGGACCAAGCATCAATTTATGGAAAAAAATTAGTGAACCTTGCCTTATTCTACTTCATAGTTTAGATACAAGAAGATTCTCAAAATTGGACCGATGCTTTTAATTTAAAAGAACAAACTTATACCAACCCAAACAATGTTATGGCAAGAATCTCAAAGGTCATTTTCAGGGCACCAACCTTTGTAGCACATGTAGGGGACTTTGTGAGTGATTTTAACAGCAAGAATGTACCTCTGTAGCAAACTATATTACTTTTTCAACTTGTAACTTATGCAACATATAGCTTCCTGTATCACTTGGCACATTTGATGGCTCATATGACTTCTTGCACACAAAGCATCACTAGGAAACCAAATGGTTTTCTTGAGTATTTTTCATGACTTAAGTGGATATGTGAATGAGCATTCAAGTGGTGGAGATGGGGGCGTAGGCCTGAGTTGACCCACCTACTTACTCAATTAACTGCACAATACTTGTTTATATGCTCCACCTCAACCGCCCATCATGAAAGAAAATGACTACCCTTTTAAAAGATCATTGTTTTACTTACTCACTCCCCACATGCGGGAAGAGATTTTGTATAAAGGTAAGTGTTGACTGCTAATTTGGCCAAGGTTGCTATTAGTTAGGCCAACTTATTTGATCCACTATTTTGCACAAAATAAAGTTTCTCCAATGCTCAAATGAATTCAATGAGATAGTTTTAAAGGTCTCATGCCTTATAGTTACCTTCTTGGGTGCTAGAAGTTGTTTTCTATCAGAGTTGTAGATATCTTCAAGTGTTAAATGCAGTGGAAAATTGATCTTTTAGTACCCTACAAGGGATCTTGTAGCTTCTCAGGATTATTTCACCAAATTCAAATTGAGTTCTTGAAGCTACTAAATTGTTGGATGGTAAAGTCTTCTTAGAGGGGTTTTATGTTGATTTGCAAACTAGGATTGCATGGTTTCTGTAGCCTACTACAAGATTGTGTAGTATCCCATGGCAGGCACAAAGGCCCATGATGCTCAATAAAATACTTTATGAAGTGGCATGATGGCTTTATACTTCATGGAAATGGAGGCAATGGCAATGGAGAGGATCTTTAGTTTGATTGTGATGGAAAAATGAAAGAAGTGAGCTACTACACGTTGAAATTTCTAAGTCTATCCGTTAGAAATTTAATTTGTATTCTTCTGGTTTATTTTTCTACTTGTTAAATTTGAACAAGTTATTTAAAAAATATAAATAACGAAATAAACAAAATACAGTCTCAACATCTATAGATCATCAGTTAAAAGAAAATAAACACACAAGTGACACCGTTAGTTTTGGACAAATTTCCCCAGGAAAACCCAATGTGGGAAAACCGTTGCAGCTATTATGAGGGTTTATTACTATGCAGTATTTCCTTGAGTACAACTGGGTGCCAAAATGGCTCACCCGATAGAGAAAAATAACTGGTAGCAATACCTCTCTATTCGGAAATAGGTATTCAGAAAACCTGTCCCACGAAACCCTCTCTAGCGACTCTGAAGCTCAGCGCTGGCCCTTCTGCCCTCTGCGTCAGCCTCTTGCTGCACTGCGTCAGCCCCAGGACCCTCTATGTCAGCCCTCTAAGGCATTGCGCAGCCTCTAGGACCCTTTGTGTCACTCCCTCTACCTTCTACATGGATGACGTAGTCCCTCTGGGCTCTGCGCTGTATCTGCTGGGCTTTGCGTGGCCTACTTTGGATATTGCTTACTACTTCCTGCTTCTGTGCTAGTCTCTTGGCACTTCTCTGCCTCTCTTCCCAGTACTCACTGCCCCTCACTGCTGATCACTGATTCGCTTTTGCTTAGCAACCTTGCTCTAGCAAAATGAATCACCGATCACTCTGGTGTGTTCTCCAACTGACCCTTAAGCCTCTTCTTATACTTTTCCAGTTGGTCCTTCAAGGACCGAGATTAAATCTCTAATCAATGGCTAAGATTAGATTTGGCTTGATCCATGAACTTTGGAACCTTCTAACCCACTTTTATATTAATACCCATTAATATTTTATTTTTCCTAAGTTTAGACTTAGGAACTCCATTAAAAATATTAATTATTTTAATATCTCCCAAACCGGTAGAATCTTCCCAAACCATTTCTGGGTCTTGGAGATCTCATGTGCTTTAGCCTCTCCACAAATTTTCATGGCTAGAGCACATCCGATGCTACTCCAAATCAACACTCTCTCTTAGCAAGGATTGTGCTCTAGTAATACTCCTCACTAAGCATCACACTGATTATCCGGCATTGATACCTGTGCTGATACTAGGCCTCCCCACCAAACATCCTTTGCACTATTGCATCCTGTACTGCCACTGCTACATCCGTATGGAAACTCTCTCTGCATCCATGCTGCTGCTGGTCTACACTGCAACCCCTTCTCATCATGCTGCATCGTGTTACTACTAACCGCTACTACACTGCAACTCAATTATTGAGAATTAAGTAATTGATCCACCCAACTTGTGGCATCCCTGTCAGGCTAGAAACACTCCCAATGCTGAAGCTCTCTCTGCCGCTAACAAGTGCTCCCTCTAATGACCTCTACGCTGCTGCAACAACTCCCTGCATCTCGCACCGCTGCAACCCTCTATGTGCCATCCTGCACCATTGCAGCACTCGCACTATTGCAACCTGCTAGCCTCACACTGCCTAGGGACTCCTACACTGTAGCACTCTTTTTCGCTTCATCCGCATCAGTTTCTACCCACATCCACCAGTCCTTCTACTCTCTCTTCAGGGCTCCTGTAGCAAGGTATAATCCAAAAGGTTGGGTACCTTAGGGATCCTGCCCCTCATCGCCTGTAATCTTCCTAACTACAGCTCGATTTCTCCTCACCTCTTCTCTAGAGGTACATGAGCACTCATGGCACAACTGTCATCCTCCTCAAACTCCTTCTCCACCTTCGCTGGCGCTGCCTTAGAGTCCGAAGCCTCTCCCTTACTCTTCTTCCTCAGACATTGGTTCGCATAGTGACCCAGTTCCCCACAATGGAAACACTTGACCTTGGAAAGGTCCTTCTTCTTCCTCTTCTCCTGCTTTCCCGCAGATGCTAGAGCTACATCCTCTTCCTCTTCCTTCTTGATCCTGACTCCTTTCTCGCTACTCCCCATCTTGCTCAACTACCCAATCTCATTTTGGCGAAGAGCCGCCCACAATTCGTCCCAATCTGGAAGATCCGCCCTGCCCAATATACTCTGGACAAATGTCTCCCACTCCTCGGAGACTGTGTTAAGTGCGGTCCTCACCAACATCTCCTCATCCGGCGTGGCCCCTATGGAAGTTAGCTAGTCCTGGATCTCCTTCAACCGACTGAGAAAGTGATCTATCTGCTCCCCCTTCTGCATCTGGTATGACCGCAGCTGATTCTCAAGTAACATCTTCCTTTGCACGAAAGTATGCTGGTACAATTTCTTCAGGGCTTCCCACATCTCATTTTTCGTATTCTTCTCGGCAATATGTTGGACCACATGATCCTTGACCCCGTCAAGGATGATGCACTTCGCCCTGGCCATTGCCTCCTTGTACTTCTCATTCTCAGTTGGGTCAACTAGGATCGCCACTACTCTTAAGGCGAAGGCCTTGATGTGATGTGTGTCTAGAATGGACAGGATCCTGGCCTTCCACACCACAAAGTTGGACACTCCGTCCAACCTATCCTGATCCCTCAGCCCATTCACGACCATCTCTCTTCTCTATTCTATCGACTCCTCCAAGTCTCTCTACTTCCCATCTAGAAGTTCTTGGTTCGACTCCTCCTGAGTCTCTCTACTTCTCGTCTGGAAGTTCTCTTCTGAATTCCCTCTGAGTCCCAATTTCCCAATTAGAAATCCTTCTTCCAAACGTCAAGTTGCCCCTCTCCAATTGTTTGTGCAACTGCAACACTGATCTGAATTCCTTGGCTATAAATCCACCTTGGTAGTAACTCCATCTACCTTGGTCTTGCCATGTTAGGTATTGTTCTGACCACAATACCCCACCAGCTTTGCTACCACAAATTTCCCACAGCTTCCTTCGCCCTAGCAACTGAAGGACTGAGCCTCTAGGCTTTGCATAATCCCGGCACTGGCAAAACAACTCCCTCAGCCAACTGCGTCAGCTCTCCTGGCTTCTGTGTGAGCCTATTTCTGCCCTCCTCAGCCTCTGTGTTGGCCTCTCTCTGGCCCCGACTGATGACGTAGTCCCTCTGTGTCAACCCTTCCTCTGTTGCTTTCTGCAAGGATCAACTCTGTCACTCGGGACCACTGAATCTGCTGCAAATGCTCTGCTCAGCTGATGCCTTCAACTCTCTTGTGATATGCAACCACGCTCTGATACCATGTTGAAATTTTTAAGTCTATCCGCTAGAAATTTAATCTGTATTCTTTTGGTTTATTTTTTCTACTTGTTAAATTTGAACAAGTTATTTAAAACATATAAATAACGAAATAAACACAATACAGTCTCAACATCTACAGATCATCCGCTGAAAGAAAACAAACACACAAGTGACACCGTTATTTTTGGACAAATGTCCCCGGAAAAACCCAATGTGTGAAAACCAATGCTTATTATTATGCATTATTTCCTTGAGTACAACTAGGTGCCAAATTGGCTCACTCAATAGAGAAAAATAACTGGCAACAATACCTCTCTATTCGGAAATAGGGATTCAGAAAACCTGTCCCACGAAACCCTCTCCAGCGACTCTGAAGCTCAACGCTAGCCCTTTTGACCTCTGCGTCAGCCTCCTGCTACACCGCGTCAGCCCCAGGACCCTTTGTGTCAGCCCTCTGAGGCACTGCGCATCCTCTGGGACCCTCTGCGTCACTCCCTCTACCTTCTACATGGATGACGCAGTTCCTCTGGGCTCTGCGCTGTCTCTGCGTGGCCTACTCTGGCTTCTGCTTACTGCTTCCTGCTTCTACGCTAGTCTCTTGGCACTATCTCTACCTCTTTGCCCAATAATCACTGCCCCTCGTTGCTGATTACTGATTCACTTTTGCTTAACAACCTCGCTCTAGCAAAATGAATGACTGATCCTTCAACGACCGAGATTAAATATCTAATCAATGGCTAAGATTATATTTGGCTTGATCCATGACTTTTGGAACCTTCTAACCCAGTCTTATATTAATACCCATTAATATTTTATTTTTCCTAAGTTTAGACTTAGGAACTCCATTAAAAATATTAATTATTTTAATATCTCCCAAACTGGTTAGAATCTGCCCAAACCATTTCTGGGACTTAGAGATCTCATGTGCTTTAGCCTCTCCACCAATTTTCATGGCTAGAGCACATCCGATGCTACCCCAAATCAACACTACATGGTGAAAGGAGGAAAACACCAGAGGATAAACAAAGTTGTGATGCTTGATGATAGAAAGAACAACTATTAGGGTTCCCTTGGTGATCTTTCTTAGCCCAGATGCTCAATTTTTTTTGGATTCGTAGCTTTTTTCTATAAATTGGCCTTTCTTGTAGCAATTCAGGAAAGTTGTATAGAACATATGGAAATGAGATGATATGTGATGGATGATGCCGTGGTTGATGAAAATAAATGGAATACAGTGTAGGGATGTCATTTAGGTCTTTTTTGGCGTGATTGGTTATGACTTGGATTGTGGTGCAGGCTAGTCTTTTTGACCTGATATATTGTATCCTTGTCGAACATGCATAGAAACCAATGTGAGAGACCAAAATGCTCTTGTTGTTTCAATTCTTTGTCTTTTTTTTCCCTTTTTTTTGGACTTTCTTCTTCATGGATGTTCTCATCCAGTGAGGGTCCTTGGTCTAGGTTTTTACTTAGTTCATCATTCTTTATTATTTTTTCTTCAAACTTACTAACTTACTCATAGAGATTTTAAGCCAATGAGTCT
The DNA here is from genome assembly GCA_031772625.1 of Pinus tabuliformis. Classification (NCBI taxonomy): domain Eukaryota; kingdom Viridiplantae; phylum Streptophyta; class Pinopsida; order Pinales; family Pinaceae; genus Pinus; species Pinus tabuliformis. Next base: position 804,950,558 of record CM062810.1, read on the forward strand.
ATCTCAAGTGCCTCAAAGTTGGTTTTCACTTGAAGCATTTTTTTCTTTTTTTCTCTTTTTCTTTGATTATTGATCAAGGGCTAAACACACTAGGAGATTTTATTCCCTCAATCACATTTAGTTCCTTGCTTATTGAATGTGTAAACTCAACCCTAGAAAGGGGCTTCTTGTAATTGTTTAACTGGTATTCATTCCCTAAGCGGTATTTTTCCCTCATATATAGTTAAGATCTTGAAAAAACCATTATCATAACATTCTCCACCAAGTAAGGTCCTAACCATATTGTCATGAGCTTTCCCTTGAAGTCCTTGAACATAGAGTCATAGAAGAGAGCCCAATCACCCTCTTGGAAGGCCCTAGTATTTATGTATCTATCATGCTAGAATTTTCTCTGCAAATGGACTACTTCAGTGTGTAAGAAGGCTTGCATTCTATACTCATCCAATGCATTTAATTGTGGTATCATATTAACTTGTGCTTTGTTCAAATCAATGTCAAGTTGTGCTGCCATCCTCAATGTGTTGTACTCAAATTCAATTGAAAGTAAAGCCTTCTTTCCATAGAATAACTCATAGGCGGTGAAGTCAGTGGTGGTTTTCCAAGTAGTGTTGTAGGACCAAGTTGCCTAAAAAAGAATTTTTACCTATTCCTTCTTATTGCCACTATCACTTTGGTAAGAGTGTTCTCGAATGCCTTGTTAGTGACCTCTACCTATCTATTTTCTTGGGGGTAGTATGGAGTGGAATTTCAATGGAGAATATGGGCTTTCTTCATTATTCCTTCCATTAGATTAGAGGCCAACTGGGAGCCCTTGATTTGTCATTAATTCTCTTGGAAAACAAAACTTGTAAAATGCATTTTCCCTTAAGAATTCAACCATTTTCTTTCCTTTTGTTGCCTTTACTATCTTCACTTTAGCCCATTTGGCCAGGTAATCAATGCATACAATTATGTACTTCTTCTATCTGGATGGGGGATCAATAGGACCAATGAATTCCATGCCCATTTCTTAAATGCCTTAAAAGGCACTTGCGGTTAAAGGGGAATTTCATCACATTGTGCACTGCATTTTTGGGAATCCTTATGAAGATTTAGCCAAAAGTATCCTACTTGCACGATTTTGTAGGCTATCCTCTTTGTAGAAAAATGGGCCCCACATGGTTCATCATGACAAGCTAAGAGGATATCATAGACTTTATACTACCTCACACATTTTGAAATATGATTCGGTCCCACATCTGCAGAAAAGGTTAGTCTTGACAAGAAATCTGCAACAACATTCTCTTTCCTTAGTTTGTCAACAATGGTCAAGTTAAAAATTTGCAAAAGAAATAATCAATCATTTACATCTAATTTGTTCACTAAATACTTAATTGTTACATGGTCAATATGCACGAAGGCTTGGTAACTAGTGATATAATGTCTAAAATTATTTTAAAAATGCAAAAAAAATGAGGAACTCTTTTTTAGTTATAGTATAAATTAATTCATCATTGGACAAATTTTTGGTGATGACATAGATCACATAAGGGAGTTTACCTTTAAGTTGACATAGAGTTTCCCCAAATGCCCCATTTGATGCATCTATGTGAATGTGAAAGGGAAAGGTCCAATTAGGACCTCTGAGGGCATTTGTTATCATAAGATTTTTCTTTTTATACTCTCAAATGCTTCTTGGCATGGATTTGTCCAACAAAACTCAACATCTTTGGTCAGCAAGGAAAATAAAGGAGAGGCAATTTTACTGAAATCTTTTATAAATCTCCAATAGTATCCTACAAGGCCTAAGAAGCTTCTAACATCTCTTTGATTTTGAGGAATAGGAAGGTGTTTAATGATGGCTATCTTACTAGGGTCCACTTGAATTCCTTTTGAGGAGAGGAAATGTCCTAGAACAATTCCCTCATTAATTAAGAATAAGCATTTTTTAAGGCTCAAGGATTGGTTCATCTCCACACAACTTCACAATACCATTCTTAGGTTAAAGAGACCTTCTTGGAAATCATTCCCATAGGGTGTGAAGTCATCCATGTACATATCTACCAAATCATTTAAAAGACCAAAGAAAATGCTAAGCACAACCCTCTTAAAAGAAGGGCATTACATAAGCCAAGTGGGAGGACCTTGTAAGCAAAATTCACCAAGGAAAGGTGAAGGTGTTCTTATCCTAGTCTTTAGGATATATTGAGATAAGATTGTACCCGCTAAACCAATCCAAAAAGGAAAATAATATTTCCCCAGAAAGCACATCAAGGACTTGGCCAATGAAGGGCAAGGGGAAATGAAATTTCCTTGTGGCTTTAATGAGTTCCCTGTAATCAACATAGATTCTCCACTTTCCATTTTTCTTGGGAACAATAACCAATGGAGACACCTATTCACTATCTGGGATTGGATAAATGAACTCTGCATCTAATAATTTCTACAATTCTTCTTTCACAATATCTTTAAAGGCAAGATTCATTCACCTTTGATGCTCGAAAAACATGTTTTTGATATTTATTTATGTATATGTAGTGAATCCACAAAGAAGGATATACTCCTTTCATCCCTTTGTAATCCCAAGCACATGCATCAATGTGTTGCCTCAAGACAATGAGCAGTTGATCCTCCTGATCAACTGAAAGTGAGGAGCTAATTTTCAACATTTTAGAGGGGCTAATTTCTACCATATATGTTGTTTTGATCAGAATCAATACTCAATAATTCTGAACATAATGTAGGTTTTAACCCCGTACAGAAATTACCTGCATACGAATTTTAAAACACAGAAAATAAATAATGCGAGAGCAGAACACATAAAACACATATACACAAAGATTTTCCCCTGGATCCCAAAACCGGGACTACCCGCTTGATTTTTTTCATTATGTTCCTTTCAATGTTACAATACATATTTATACATGCTGAAGCATCCAATACCATGGACCGAAAACCAGCGCGTCCAATACCATGGATCGAAAACTATCACGTCCAAAAAACATGTGCGAAAATCATGCACAAAACCATAGGTGGGTCTGCCCAACCTAACATAGGGTCTAAAACCAAAATTTTCTAGGGCGCTGCCCCGGACCCCATAAAGTGGGGTTACGAGTGCCCCTCAAACCCCCTGTTAACTACATGGAAAGAATATAACACAACCCAACATTCTCCCACTTGTTGTTTTCTTTCCACAGGGGGCCACAAGAGAGCTTAGTTTATTTTCCAGCCCTGAAATGCCCATTGTCTCTCTACACCAAGAGAACTTCTCAGAGCTCACAAATTTTGTCAATGCATCTGCAGTATTCTTCAAAGTGTCCACCTTTACCAGCAACACCTTTTTGTCTTCTATCATATCCCTCACAAAGTGATAATGAACATCAATGTGCTTTGTCTTTGAATGATATGTGGGGTTCTTTGCCAAGAAAATTGCACTTTGGCTGTCACAGTCTATCGTTATAGCTTCTTGTACTAACCCCATACTTGAACAAAATCTCTACAACCAAATTGCTTCCTTGCTTGCATGAGTGGCTGCCATGTATTCTGCCTCTGTAGTTGATAGTGCCACTACAGATTGTTTCTTACTCATTCAACTGACTGCACCTCCAAATAGTTTAAACACATACCCACTTGTAGATCTTCTCTGATCTAGATCTCCAGCCCATTCTGCATCAAGAAAGCCACGAATATCCAACACTCTGTCCAATCCTTGTCTTCCTTGGTAGCACAGATCATAATCACTAGTGCCATGCAAATACCTGAAAACCCGCTTCACTGCTGTCCAATGCTCCTTTCCTGGTGTTGGGCTAATTTATTGACTAAATTAACACAAGTATTTAATTATCAATCCAGGTTTGTAAAAATTGGAGGCAAATCCACTGTATATGGACATCAGATATAATCAAGTTTAGAAGATAAAATTTGAAGAATTAAGGAAGTACATATTACAAATATAAAACTATTTTAACAATTTCTACTTCATTTATGTAATATATGAGGGAAGAGGCTCCTAACTTAGGAGAACCGGGTTGTCCTTCCCTACAATACTACTTTCATGAAGATAAATCTAAGAGCACTAATTAACAATGGTTTATGATGTAGAAGATGTAAAAGAGGAGGCTCCTAACTAAGGAGGTCCAGATTGTCCTTCTTCACAAACCTACTATATCACAATCGCCATTGCTTCAAACCAGAAATGCATAAATAACTTCAAATAAGAAAAGGAGAATGAAATTCAGTTTTAGTTCAAGATCAAATAGAAGGAGAATTTAACTTAAATTCTTGTGTGTCCCTTCATATGTAGATTAGAATTAAACCAATATTCATTCAGCAATCATCACACATCTAAATACATTTGAAACAAAAACTAGTCTATGAAAACTATGAAAATTAAACCAAGAAGTGTACTTAGCTTGGTGTGGGGGCCCTCCACCCTTGCCTTGCACACTTGAAGAAATCTCAGCTACAACAACTTCAGTAGATCAACCAAGCATGAACAACAAATTGGAATGAAACAAGTTCTTCAATTTAGCTCCCAACTCAAATTATACAGAAGTTACATACAAATTCCATTACAAAAGCCATCAAAGTCTTGGCTTTAAATAGAGGTTTAATGAAACAAACTGATCTATATTATCTCTAACACTCATATCTACTCATATCCACCTATCTAAGTCGAACTCATCCAATTCATCCCAAGAAATATGGTCAATCCCATAAAATCTCAAAACTGCCCTATTTCCTAGGGATTTTCTGGTGACTAGTCATGTTTGACCAGCCTTGACCGGGCCTAATAAAGCTTGTTTTGGCCAAACCAAGTGGAGTTAGCTTAGTCCTAGTTCCCAAGCTGTCTATCCATGCATCAAACTCGAGCCCAAGTGTCCTACAAATATGTCATCCACATAGCTATTACGGGAATTTCTGATTCAGTCCAAAATTGCACTTGAAACTCAATTTTCATAAAAACCTCTAGAAATTGCAAAATTAAAATTAAACACCTGAATATGCATAAAATACATCAAAATGAGATGGATGTGATGGAAAATGGATGGAAAATATAAGGTTTAAGTAGGTTTCCCTAAGCAAAAATAGACCAAAACTGAGGCCCAACATCTCTCCCTTGCTGATCTTCAAGCATGTCCTCATGCTTGCCTTTGTCTCATTGATCTTCTGCCTCTGTATGCTGACCTCCCTTGCTGTTCTACCAATGGCTCTGTCCCTTGAAGATGAAGCTTTCTCTTGAGCTACCTGTAAAAAGATATCTATGCTTTCATGTACTTCTACTCTTTTCTTGTGGATGACTTCCTTTACCAATATATCATTCTGGATGAGCAGCTTCAGACGACAAATAAAACTTGAATTTGGAAATACATTCCGACACAGGATTCATGTCCCTCTCAAATCAACAATTTTACTCAAAGCATCCAATATCTAGTTTCCCTTACATCTCATTAAAAGAAGCAATTTTTTTATGTCTAGGCATTCACTCTCAATTTAGCCACTGATTTACCCATGCAATCTGCAAAATATGGGTTGGAAGAACCATAAAAATATCCCAAATAAAAATGAATTTGAGAAAACTGCCCACATAGAGTCTAATTAGGCTTGTTCTGAAGAAAACCCATGTTTTCGTTTTTCAAATTTCATTTTCTTTTGCTTCAGAAAAAACAACGAAAAATAATGGCTTCTTAGCAATTTCGAATTTTTTTATAGAAGATATGGTCCCTGATTCCTTATCTGTTACCTCCACTAGCAGTTGACTCGTTTCCTTCTATCTTTGACTGCACATGTGTTTGCTGCTTCTTGAGAAATCAAAATCTTAGAGGAAATTGATTTTTTTCTTTACCAATAATCCACCTCTAGCAATGAAATCAATTTTGCTCTTTGTATACAAAGATCTTAAAAACATTTTGAACATGTTTTCATTACTTCCTGACTCATAATTCATCAAAAATCCCCTCTCTAGTTCGAATTTTTTTTCACTGTGCACATAGATGAAACGGATTTTCCCATACAAAGCATGGATGAAACGCATTTTGCCCACTGTGTGTAAAAAGAAAGAACGAAAAATTCTATTCTCTGTATAAATCTTTCATGCAAACCCAATCTTCAGCACTGTATCTTTAGCCTTTAGTTTTCAACGTTGTTTCAGTTACATAAACACCATAAAGAAACTCTTCTACTCATTGTTCAATGGTTTGGTCAATGTAAAAGCCTGCTCTGTTTTATTTAATCAACATATGACAGTCAATACAGTCAATGTAAATTTGGCTTTGCGCTGGAAAATATAATCCTATAACCCAAACTCTATTTTTATTGACCAATTCTTTTTTCATGCACTGAAACTTGGTTTTTTATCACACAGCTTGATTAAAAAACACATGTACAAGTGTATTTTAAAGCTTGGCTAGCTATGCGTTCAAAACTACACTTAAACTTCTTGTTTCATTACTCAACATGCAATCAAACTTCAATAAGACACCCTGTTTATGGAAAATCTGATTTGTGAAGACACCCTGGCCAAGATTTGTTTTGATTTTTCTATCCTACGTTAACAAATCACATGTTAACCTGAAGTTACTTCCTCGTGCATGCAAGCAATCTCACTATGTAATTAATCTACAACCATCTCATCATGTAGACAATCAACTTCAGTATGCAAACACTGTGTTTTAGATGAAAACTTGGCGATTTTATAAAATACTTGACTGCTGTTGAAGAAGTGGCGTGATTCCTCTGTATCTGGCAGTGACTTGAAGATGTTTCTGAGCTCTTAAATTGCGTTCCTCTTCATTCTACGGATTCGCTGGAATTTGTTGGCTTATCGTGTTAAGCAAAACAATTTCAGTTAAAAATCTTCTCTCAGCATTTGAAAATCTACAGGTGGCAGCGTATATCTGTGGTGAGAATTTTATTTAAAATCTCTGAAACTATCCCGTAATCCTCTAGCTGTTTATGAATTTACGGGATTAACTCTTACAGGTGGCAGAGGATTTTAATGACAACAAATAGCAAACGATTCTGGAACTAATGTCTCATATGACACATTTCAACTAAATCTGAAGTTCGATTTTCAAAATCATTTTAGTTTAATTTCTGAGGGACCGATTCTTACCCACTGGGATGTCTCTGCGTGATTCAAGGGATTCTCTGCGTTTTGAACGGCTCAGCTTGTTGACTGAAATTTCCCACGAGATTCCGGGCAACCCACTGGCACTATTTACCTACTTATTTCTCCACGGACTCAACATGCTATTTCTACCCTTGACTCCGCTGTCAAAACGTTTTTCTTCTTTCAAAGATGGTGGATCTCTCTCTGTTAAATGCATAGGGTTTTTTCTCTGTTGTCTCAAAACGTTTTTACCATTTTACTTTGGCTGTAGCTGTAGCTCTACGTAATTCTCTACGAGTCACAACAGCTCTACGTTTTGCTTCAGCTCAGAATAATATTTTTCATGCCCATGAATGTTTTACTACAGCTCCAACGTTGTTCTACAGCTCACGGGGTTTCAGAACTGCTTAATTCTCTGAGCTTCAAATGCATATTTTACTGTTTTGTTATTTGGTTGTTGTCCTTTTGACTGATATGTCATGTATAGTTTCCATTGGGCTGCTAAATAGAACTGTTTATACCATGTTGTCGCCACCATCTAGTTTATTGTTTGCATTCATTTTTGAAGCCATCCTTCTATCTTGTCGTGGCTGTCATATGTACATTACATTGATACCATATTGATTGCATGATCCATGATTTTGTTTTGCACCTTTGCCAATACCTACAGCTGCTTGCATTCATCATTCATCACTTCTCATTGGGTTTGCAATGCATTACCATCATATGAAGATTATGATACCCCAATAGTATTGCTCTTATGCGCTATTATAAGCATGTCAAAATAAATCATTTCGATCCTATTTATTTAAATTCTCTTTATAATGCGCATGTTCCATATGTATTGCAATGATTTCCTTAATTTTAAAATGACCATTTTTAGGTCATGTTTAAAATTGTTTCCATGATGCTAATTCCTTGCTTTGTTTGTGCAGGTTCAACTTTTTAAATCCTCATTTTGATCCTTTTTGCTTAGAAGAAAAATACTTAGGGTTAGGGTTTTGAAATGAATATGGAATATATGAATATAGGTAAATAGAGAATGATATTTAGGGTTATGAAATGTTAGGGTTATGGAATGAATGTAAGATGTACATATTTACATTGAATTAGGTATAGGGTAAAGGTAGAATGAAAATGTAGGATGGACATAGGCTAATGGGTATAGAATGAGGAAAATGTGATGAATATAAAATATGCATTCAGGTATTAACTCAATTTTAACAAAGTCTAGAAATTTCTACAAAAATGTGAATTTACAAGAGCAAAATTGTACACTTACGATACTTGTACTTCCCTGTAGTATTGGATGAATGTTGTTGTTCCTTAACAATATTGGATGAAGTTGTCGTGATCAAATATCGTAGATAGATAGAGCTTATGTATGCCTTCTGTTCTAGCATCCTTCATTGATTCTGGTCCATTGATTGCTGATGTCGTTCAGGTCCCTCTGTAATTGATTCATGATAACTCAGGTCCCTTCTGTCATGTACATTTTTATGCAATATATATATGTTTTTGCTAACATTTTAGGTCCCTCTGCAATTGATTTCAAACATATTTCAGGTCCCACTGCCAACAATACAAGTTCCGTTGTCAATGCAGCTACATAACTAAGTTTCTTTTTGTGAACCTTCCCCCTTGCTGATGGGAAGACTTGTCCTCAAGTCTTTATTTTTTATTCTGGAGGATGATTCCTGCAAACTCAAACTGAAGATATGGTAAAACAAAATAGAGAATTCATATTGGCCAAACAAGTTGGTTTTCCGATATGAATTCGAGTTTGTATTGTGCCACTTTCGTGGATTTTCACAACCAAACTCCTTTATTATTTTTGATCTTTTTCTTTTTTTTCTTTTCTGAATGGAGGTGGGGTGTAATAGAGTAGGGAAGTATGAAAAGCTTATGAAAATAGGTTATATCGAAGTCATGATGTAGTAGTAAGTCTGGACTTCAACATGCTTGGTCATGGAGCTTTACATACTGTATGGAGGATGAACAATATGAATTCAAATCATGAACAATATGAATTCAATATGAAAGGCTTCTTTGAAGATTGATGTGACTTGACATGGTATTGAACTTGACTGCTTCTTCTAATGATTATCTTCATGTCTTTTTCCCTTGATCTCGATCATGTTGTAGGGTTTGTGGATGTTGTTGGTCAACATTGAAGAGCAAGCTTCAAGAGTTTGAGTTTCATTGAATGAACTAAACATCAGGTGTATCCTCACTTTTCTTTGACTTGAACATTTGTATTCATATTCTGAAATATGAATTTGATTTGGAAAATTACTTCTTCTATGGAGTTCACTCCTTCATTCTTCCTATGACCTGCAAAAACATAGAACTTGCCTGCAGTACAACATTAGATGATGGAGGAAGACAGGTGTACAATCTCTCTTCTTCCAATATATATGTAAATGATTACAAGCATTGCTTAGAAAACAAGTCCAAAGATGATAGACAAGCATAATGCATTTATTTACCCCTTTGAGGAATGGTGGCCAACCTAGACCTCCTAGCAGTATTTTGTTTACAAAATATTTGTTTTATATCGAATTAGAGTGATTCCAAAGCCAAGTTGAAGTGAATTCATATGGCTACCTCCAGTATAAACAGGTTTTTAAAATGATTTAAAATGATATGGTAAAAATTATAAGGAGTGCCATGTTTGATAGAGCTGTTTGTTAATTTTTAACTAGACCAACAGTCACTATTTGAAGCGTAACCTTTTCGATAAAGATCAGATCAATGTGATTCCACTTGGAGATTAAAGTAGATTCATTTTTGTATTTCCAGTAGAAACAGGTTTTAAAAATTCTTAGGCTTGATATCACAAAATTGGTGATGAACAGACCTAGGAGGCAGAGTTTTGCTATACTGTTTTGAAGACATGCAGTCATTAAATGTGGCATAACTTTTTCATTTCACCTCCAAATGGGATGATTCAAATTGTGTCTTAAACTAGACTTGACTATATATCTCCCATATAAACAGGTTTTGAAAATAATATGATTTGGTATTTCAAATATGCCAATGAACAGTCAAGACCTAGATTTGTCACAATGCAGATTTTTCGACAAGCAGTTAGTATTTCAAGAATAACTTTTTCATATGATACCTGATTGAAGTGATTCAAATTGATTTGGAAACTAGATTCAAAGGGCTATCTTCCCTATGAATTTCAGTTAAAAATGTTTCCATTAGACACTTCAAATATAGGTTGTACTAACTCTGTTTTCAACATTTCACTTGAGACCTAGTTTTGATTTGGATCACATTTTTATTGTGATATAAATTGAAAACTTCAAAATGGATTCCAAAACTAGATTTCAAGAGATATTTAAAATAAACCATGATTTCAAAATGATCCTATATGGTTACCCAAAATAGGCTTGGTCTTACTGCATTTTGCCATGTAGTCCTTTCAAATGAATATTGAACAATGATTTGAAGAAATTGTTTGAAACAAATTTATTATGGAAGTCTTATTATGAGTTCATTCTACTTGTTTATTTATTCTATTCTATCCTATTCTATCCTATAAAATAATTCATTCTCTCAAGTATAAGAGAATTTCCAGTGCATCCACTTTCGTAACAAGATCATAAGTAAGCTCATATCCAAATTTGAAAAATATGCTTTAATGAAATTTTGGACATGAAGATTTATTTGATCAAGATTTGATGAGAAAGAATGTTGAATAATGGAGTAGTGTTGTGAGCTAATGACTAGTTGAAACCAAGTTTTAAGATGATCTTTGTCTGCTTGGTTCTCATTAATTGTCATAGCACAAAACTCTTCTTGTGGTACTTGTTCAAAATCTTGTATGCACAAGGGATCGTGTGATATACTTGCTAGAAATTCTTCAATTTCTGGCTCTAATGTTTGATCTTCATTGCCTGTGATCCATGATTCATTCACCTCCTCACAAAGATAGCTAGAAGAAAGTTCTAGATTCTCTTCCTGTGGATCATCTTCATGGATGTTTTGTTGCTCTTCTATCCTTTGACATAAAGATTCAACCCTAGTGAGCATTCTAAATTGAGGACAAGGACTTGAAAATAGTTTTGTGGTAGCATACCCTCCTTCTCTAAATAATATCTTTAACATCATTCTTTAGATCTTGTCTTGCAAATGGATTTTGTAGTTATTTTTTATTTTATGTTTTTGTTGGGGGGTTTTGTTTTGGAAACCTAATTTTAGGATCTCTATTTCTAAGCATAAAGAAACATAACTAAGAGAAATGTATACTAGCTAAATTTTTTAGTGTTTTTGTTTATCTTCTATTTGACTATACTGATAATTACATCCCCGGCAATGGCGCCAAAATGTTGGGCTAATTATTGACTAAATTAACACAAGTATTTAATTATCAATCCGGGTTTGTAAAACTTGGAGGCAAATCCACTATATATGGACATCAGATATAATCAAGTTTAGAAGATAAAATTTGAAGAATTAAGGAAGTACATATTACAAATATAGAACTATTTTAACAATTTCTACTTCATTTATGTAATATATGAGGGAAGAGGCTCCTAACTTAGGAGAACCGGGTTGTCCTTCCCTACAATACTACTTTCATGAAGATAAATCTAAGAGCACTAATTAACAATGGTTTATGATGTAGAAGATGTAAAAGAGGAGGCTCCTAACTAAGGAGGTCCAGATTGTCCTTCTTCACAAACCTACTATATCACAATCGCCATTGCTTCAAACCAGAAATGCATAAATAACTTCAAATAAGAAAAGGAGAATGAAATTCAGTTTTAGTTCAAGATCAAATAGAAGGAGAATTTAACTTAAATTCTTGTGTGTCCCTTCATATGTAGATTAGAATTAAACCAATATTCATTCAGCAATCATCACACATCTAAATACATTTGAAACAAAAACTAGTCTATGAAAACTATGAAAATTAAACCAAGAAGTGTACTTAACTTGGTGTGGGGGCCCTCCACCCTTGCCTTGCACACTTGAAGAAATCTCAGCTACAAGAACTTCAGTAGATCAACCAAGCATGAACAACAAATTGGAATGAAACAAGTTCTTCAATTTAGCTCCCAACTCAAATTATACAGAAGTTACATACAAATTCCATTACAAAAGCCATCAAAGTCTTGGCTTTAAATAGAGGTTTAATGAAACAAACTGATCTATATTATCTCTAACACTCATATCTACTCATATCCACCTATCTAAGTCGAACTCATCCAATTCATCCCAAGAAATATGGTCAATCCCATAAAATCTCAAAACTGCCCTATTTCCTAGGGATTTTCTGGTGACTAGTCATGTTTGACCAGCCTTGACCGGGCCTAATAAAGCTTGTTTTGGCCGAACCAAGTGGAGTTAGCTTAGTCCTAGTTCCCAAGCTGTCTATCCATGCATCAAACTCGAGCCCAAGTGTCCTACAAATATGTCATCCACATAGCTATTACGGGAATTTATGATTCAGTCCAAAATTGCACTTGAAACTCAATTTTCATAAAAACCTCTAGAAATTGCAAAATTAAAATTAAACACCTGAATATGCATAAAATACATCAAAATGAGATGGATGTGATGGAAAATGGATGGAAAATATAAGGTTTAAGTAGGTTTCCCTAAGAAAAAATAGACCAAAACTGAGGCCCAACACCTGGTTTTGACATAAACCTGCTCAATAGTCCCACTGCATGTGCAATGTCTGGTCTAGTACATACCATTGCATACATCAGGCTACCGACTGCACTTGCATATGGAACACGGGACATGTCCTCTTCCTCTTCTTGTGTCTTGGGACATTGTTCAGCAGATAACCTCACACCTACAGGAATAGGAACCTTCACCGGTTTACTATCCTGCATATTAAACCTCTGCAACATTGTCTCGACATACTTCCTCTGGTTTAACCAGAACTTCCTCTTTGCCCAATCTCTTTTAATTTCCATGCCCAAAATATAGTTTGCAGCACCAAGATCTTTCATGTCAAATTTGGAGGACAATTGGGTCTTCAAATCCTGGATAATTTCTTTGTCATTTCCAACCAGCAACATATCATCCACATACAAGACCAGATAAATAACACAGTCACCAATTAATTTAAAATACACACAGTGATCTGCTTTGCTTCTGGTGAAGCCAAGTCCTCGTATAAATGTATCAAATTTCTGATACCACATCCTTGGTGATTGTTTTAACCCATACAGAGACTTCTTTAACTTGCATACCAGTTCTTTCTTACCCTTCGCTGCAAAGCCTTTAGGTTGCTTCATGTAGATTTCCTCTTCCAGATCCCCGTGAAGAAATGTTGTCTTCACATCCATCTGTTCTACCTCAAAATCAAAAGCAGAAGCAACAGATAAAAGTAATCTAATAGAAGTTACCTTGGCAACAGGAGAAAAAATATCACCAAAATCAATTCCCGGCACCTGGGAATAACCTTTTGCTACCAACCGAGCTTTGTATTTCTCCACTTTTCCTTCTGCATTTGTCTTCTTTTTGAACACCCATTTGCTACCAATGGGTTTCCTTCCAGCCGGCAACTCCACCAGATCCAAGCCTCATTTTTGTGCAAAGATGCCATTTCATCAACCATGGCCTCTTTCCAGAGTTTTCCATCCTCTGAATCCACTGCTTCCTTCACAGTTCTGGGATCATCATTAGTAACAGACAAAGCAAAATTTGAACAGAAAGCAGATGGAATATACCTTTTTGGTTGCCTTCTTTCTCGAACTGATCTTCTCACAGCTGGAGTTTGCGACTCTTCATCTTCTGATTCCTCCTTTAGCTCAAACTCTATCTTCTCAGGTTCCTTAGGTTGGACTTCATGTTTAATAACATCTTTCACCTCTCTGAACACCACATTTCGGCTGTACACAACCTTCCTTGTTACTGGATTCCAAAGCTTATAACCCTTTAAACCATCCTTATACCCAATAAAGATGCACTTTTCAAATTTACTATCCAACTTGGTTCGTTTCTCCTTTGGAACATGTACATATGCATCACATCCAAATACCCTCAGATGTGAAAGAGAGGGTTTCTTACCAGTCCATACCTCTTGTGGAGTTTTATCCTCCAACGCTGATGAAGGTGACCTGTTAACCAGGTAACATGCAGTATCCGACGCCTCTGCCCAGAATTCTTGTCCTAACCCGGCACCACTGAGCATGCTTCTTTCCCTTTCCATCAACGTCTTATCCATTATTTCTACAACTCCATTTTGCTGAGGTGTATATGGAGTAGTCTTCTGCCATGCTATATCACACTTCTTACAGTATTCTTCAAATTCCTTACTGCAAAACTCTCCACCGTTATCTGTCCTTAGCACCTTTATCTTCTTCTCTGTCTGGTTTTCCACCAGAGCCTTAAATTCTTTAAACCTGTCAAAGACTTCAGATTTTTTCTTAAGGAAATATATCCATGTATTCCTTGAGAAGTCATCTATAAATGATACATAATACATAGACTTACCCAGTGATGGAATCTTCACAAGTCCAAACACATCACTGTGCACAAGCTCTAATATCTGTTTTGCCCTCTTACTACCAGAGGGGAAACTCACCCGATTTTGCTTCCCATATACACAATTTTCACAGAAATCAAAATCCAGAGAGCTATTACTCATACTTTCTACCATACCATTACCATGAAGTATCCAAAGGCTCTTTTCTCCAATATGTCCAAGCCTTTGATGCCACAACATTGTCTTCTCTCCAGAGACCACTAGATTTTCTGCTCCACTTTCAGGAACCACAAAACTATTGCACCCATAAATAACTATGCTACCTTCCAGCTTGTATAGAGTTCCAATCCGAACTCCCCGCATCAATACCAGTGCTCCCCGAACCATCTTGCAAGTATCCTTCTCGAACACTGTTTTTACAGCTGCATCATCCGACTTGCTAACAGAAATCAGATTTCTAACTGATGCAGGAATATGTAGAACACCTGGAAGCGTTCTAAGCCTTCCACCTTGCAACTTCAACTTTACTTTTCTGCGACCAATGATTCTAGCCTTCCTGTCATCCCCTAAGAAGACATCACCACCATCATATTTCTCATACTCGCAGAACCACTCTCTATGGGGAGTGAAGTGAAAGGATGCATCTGAGTCAATCAACCATGCCTCATGATCTACATGTGTACTTGAAGAAGCCAAGTACACATCCCCACCTTCATATGAGGTGATTTTCGCCTCTGCAGAAGGAGCATCATCAGATCCCTTTCCTTTATCAGGAGCTTTAGATTTACAGTCCCTTTTGTAGTGGCCTTCCTTTCCGCATTTCTAGCACACCACCTTCACAAGTTTTCCTGGAGATTTAGATCTCCATCTCGATGGCTTATTTTTGTTTCTATTTTGGGACCGTCCTTGTACAGACAAGGCATCACCATTCTAGCTCTCCATATTTTTCTGTCTCATCTCCTCCATCAGAAAGGATGAAACTATTTCATCAAACTGCAAGGCAATTGCATTACTACCTATTGCAATAACCAGACTATCCCACGAATCTGGTAGAGAACACAACAAACTGATGCACTTATCTTCATCTAAAATTTTAATATCAATAGATGCTAACTGACTTACCACAGTATTAAATGCGTTCAGATGCTCTGTCACCAAGTCTCCATCTTTCATCCTCAGGTTACACAACTTTTTCCGCAAGAACAATTTATTCACCAGAGACTTAGATTGGTACAAAGTCCCTAACTTGTCCCACAAAGCCTTTGCCATAGCTTCCACTGATACATTCAGCAATATTGAATCTGAAACACACAATCGTATTGTGCTCTTTGCCTTCCGATCCAACTTCTTCCATTCTTCATCGGACACTCCTGTTGGTTTAGTACCCGGATCTACCGTGATCCACTGATATTTATCCACCAACATATCCTCCATCTTGAGTTTCCACAACTCAAAACTCTGACCATTAAATTTCTTGATCTCTATCTTTCCACTGATCGCCATCTTCTTTCACCACCAGAATCGATCTCGCAAATCTCCCACTGAACAGGGTCTACCACAGGCCCGAGCGCAACCCCTCAATAACAAAGGCGTCCCCTTGAAGCCAAATCTACTCTGATACCAAATGTAGGTTTTAACCCCGTACAGAAATTACCTGCATATGAATTCTAAAAAACAGAAAATAAATAATGCGAGAGCATAACACATAAAACACATATACACAGAGATTTTCCCCTGAATCCCAAAACCGGGACTACCAGCTTGATTTTTTTCATTATGTTCCTTTCAATGTTACAATACATATTTATACATGCCGAAGCATCCAAGACCATGGACCGAAAACCATCGCGTCGAATACCATGGACCGAAAACCATCGCGTCCAAAAAACATGTGCGAAAATCATGCACAAAACCATAGGTGGGTCCGCCCAACCTAACATAGGGTCCAAAACCAAAATTTTCCGTGGCACTGCCCCGGACCCCATAAAGTGGGGTTACGAGTGCCCCTCAAACCCCCTAGTAACTATGTGGAAAGAATATAACACAACCCAACACATAGGCTATTTTGGGAACAACTAGGATGCCTTAGGGATGAACCTTCTTTTATCCCATCAATATTCATAGTGACAAGATATTGGTTTTGTAGAAAATTATCAATTAAACAATCTTCATAAGCCTGTGTGCTACTAAGGATGGTTTCTATTATACACACATGGTGGGATGATGAGATGCAATAATCCTCTTCTTCTTCTTCTTCTACCCATGTAGGAAAGTCATCCTGAAGAAGATGTTGAGTTGGGGCATATAATGCAAGCTATTTTTAGGATTGCCCATTGGCGATTATCATGTTACCAAACCTACAACTAATATATGCATACAATAGCTAATCATGGTCTTCTAACATTAGTGGATAACCACTGAACTTGGTTTTGGGTTGGAGGACAAGGAAGCATGTGGGATAATCCCAGGATTCTATAAAGACCGTTACATCTTTGATTATTCCTTCTGGCACTATTGTGGATTTTTCAACAAGTTGCATCACAATAATGGTCTTTCTCAGTGACTCTTGGAGGTTAAGTTTAAACATGGTTTCCTTGGTCATGACATTGATTGCAACTCAATTCAATGAGAGTGTTTGGAACTGTAATGTCATTTATGTGCACATATACTACTGGGCTTCCAATATCTAGATACTTGGGGATGATTACTCTTCCAAGCATTAGATCAGCTAGTTTCTTGATGAAATTGATAGTAGGGGCATCCATTATTTTATTTCCTATACTTCTAAAACATTCTTCCTTAATGAAATTGTTATAGATGGGAACATATTTGATGGCTTGGAGGAGACAAATTTTGACACAGATTCTTCAATTCTCCCCAAAGTTCTTCTTCTTCTCAGGTGTGAGATTTTTGGTTTATCAACCTTTCAGGATAAGGGGTTCCTTATGAGTGACTTGAGGAACAATATCCTCCTTCTCAGGATCTTCCTTTGGAGAAGGTGGATGGAAATGTAGGAGAACCTTTCCAGACCTAAGGTTGATTTCCTAGATTTCTACAACATAATTTTGGTAAGCAGTCTCTCCATTGTAGACTAGTTGAGCCTACTTATTATTGAGATTGGGATTTGGTTGAGTAGGCATCTGGGGTTTTTTTTGGAGGAACATTTTGTGATACTTGTTGTTAGTGATGGGGAGGCATCAGAGTAGGTGGTTGGGACACTTGAGGCCTCCATCCTCATGATGGATTACCCCATTGAGGAGGTTGATTGGAATATGGTTGGAAGGGAGGAACAACAAATTGAGGAGGATATCTCCAAGGAGTGGGAATAGTCATGGGTGAAGGATTAGAAGGGTACCATGGCTAATAGTGAGTATTATGATTAGTATTGAAATAAGAAGGGAAGTTCATACCTTGTTGGAATTAACTTGGAGCTTGTGCTCTCTTCTAGTTGAAAAAGAACAACTACTCCACGCTCCCTTCTACTCATTGGTACACAACCTTCAAACTTTGCAAAGATGGACACTCATCAGTGGAATGATTTTATTCGCATATGGAGTAGACTTCTTTGAGATTCAAAGGAAATCCATTTCTAGGGTATATTTTAGTGCATTGGGGGCAAAATATGGCCAATGCCTTTTCTGCTTCCTCTTATTTTCTTTTGATATGAAAAATATTAGGCATCTGGGGTTTTTTTTGGAGGAACATTTTGTGATACTTGTTGTTAGTGATGGGGAGGCATCAGAGTAGGTGGTTGGGACACTTGAGGCCTCCATCCTCATGATGGATTACCCCATTGAGGAGGTTGATTGGAATATGGTTGGAAGGGAGGAACAACAAATTGAGGAGGATATCTCCAAGGAGTGGGAATAGTCATGGGTGAAGGATTAGAAGGGCACCATGGCTAATAGTGAGTATTATGATTAGTATTGAAATAAGAAGGGAAGTTCATACCTTGTTGGAATTAACTTGGAGCTTGTGCTCTCTTCTAGTTGAAAAAGAACAACTACTCCACGCTCCCTTCTACTCATTGGTACACAACCTTCAAACTTTGCAAAGATGGACACTCATCAGTGGAATGATTTTATTCGCATATGGAGTAGACTTCTTTGAGATTCAAAGGACATCCATTTCTAGGGTATATTTTAGTGCATTGGGGGCAAAATATGGCCAATGCCTTTTCTGCTTCCTCTTATTTTCTTTTGATATGAAAAATATCCATATGCATAGCAAATGTATGCAATACATCAATTTTCATGTCTTCTAGCATCCCTCCTATTGTATTCTTAGTAAGCAAGGAGGAGGAATCACAAATGGTTTTTGAATACCTTTTTAATATCATTATAAGTGAGTTGGTAGATATCTTCATTAGCCAACAAGTTGAGGGTTTCCATAAGATCTTCTCTGACTCCCCTCAATAGTACTAATTTTAAGGAGTTTGGGTCTAGAGTGAAATTATGTTCCCTTCTATATCTTGGTTGGAATCTCTCCTCATAGTCTTCTAAAGACTCATTCCCTCCTTGACTCATCCTAAATATTTCATCTCTAGTATCCCTTGCTCTATAGTAATCTTGATATGTTTTGTTGAAATCTCGTTTCATTTGATCCAAGGTGGCAATGCTATTTCCTTTAAGGCATGAACCATCATAGGGTTGCATCCTTTAGGGTGGAAGGAAACAACTTGAGCTTTTGCTCATTAGTGGTGTAATCATAAGTCTTGCATACAACAACAAACTCCAACATGAAAGTGTTAGTATCTTATGTGATGAAACCATAGAAGTGTTGGAGCACATATGTCAATTTTTTTCATTCTTTCTTCTCCATCCATTTCTCTAATCGGAAACGTAAAAACTTCGGATTGTTTATCTCCAACCATAGTATTGGTGGGGTGTGAAGGGTTTTCTCCTTTTGCAAGCTTCTCAAATATTCTTTCTTGCTCACCAAAAAGGGCCTCAAAGGTCCCTGTGGATAAGGAGGAAGGCTCACAGTGAGCTAAAAAGGGATGGCTGCTAGTGGAAGTGGGGGTTTTTGTTAGAAAATTTCCTGTCTCGTCCCTAATTTTAGAGGCACAAAAGAAAGAAAATTTGAAAAAGAATTGTATTTTATGAAGAGACACCGATGTGTTTTGTTTTGTTTTTTTCTTTTTGCAGAAGAAAAAATGTAAGAAAGAGTAAATCAACTAAGGAGAAAGGAAATACATATTTTGACACCTATTTGGAAATGGTGCCAAAAAGTGATGGCCCTCAGTATGCAACAACAATGCTGCAACTACCAAGGGTCTCAACTTTAATTACCAACTCTGGGTTCGTACAAACCTAAGAGGGGTTGGAACTATATGTACAATATTCACTATCTCATTCTCTTGTTGATATTTATGTAAGTGCGAAGAATTGGAAGGAAGGTTAGATACACAGAGACCAAGCTTACTAAGCTATGCTACATGAAAAATATATTTGCAGGAAATGACTTGCTTAAAAGGAAATGGCACATATATCTAAGTTATTTGCAATGAAAGGAAGCACACTTGTTGAATTGCACACACATCTATGCTATTTGCGATGAAAGAAAGCACACTCGTTGAATTACACACAGTTCTATGTTATCTGCAATAAGTGGAAAAGCACACTTACTGAGTAAAATATTGCAAATCAAAACCCTAACTTGTAGGGAAAAGTAGTATTCAGACAAGGGCATCTATGAGGTCTCTATACTTCCAAGTTTCATTATGAATGTACCGGAGGTATTGTTAAGCATCAAAGTGGTAAATTTCACACTATTCTATGTTGTTTCAATTACTATAGCCCAATTCAATTCTTCAATTAAAAATATTTTCAATAACAATTAATATTTCCAATCATCAATAGTAATTGAAGAGAGAACAGTAAATGCAATGACAAGACAATCAACACATCAACAAGAGACACCAGATTTTCTCAAAGACCAGGGAAAAACCCCACAAGGGGGAAAACCCTTTAAAAAAATATTCTTCTATTCGATTGCCATAATTTTTTTGGCAAAGAGTACAATGAGCCCAATACAAAATCATCCAACATAATTATCCCAACAATATTCAGAAATAGGTTCCCAAAATAGATATATATCAGAGACAACTTTTCATGTATGTGGTCAACTGCGGTCAAATGTCAAATTTTAGCTCTAGAGCCCCACCACATGGAGGAATAAGGATGTGTACGGCTGAGAGCTTCCAACCACACCCTTGAGCTTGCAAACCTATGGTTACAATCGAAAATTTCCTTGAACGTGCTTACGATTGTGACCTAAAAGCCATAGAACACATGCAAGCTTCAAACCCTATATTTTTGGACCTGTACGAACCACTTTCCTTGACCCAGCCTTAGGCATGTGTGAACCAATCAATGAAGAAGAGAAGAAGATGATGCTTGGTGATGTGCAAATGAGCTTGAGGTCACTTGTATTTATACGCTTCCAAGGGTGACCAATTAGGGCCAACTTGTAGATATTTTGAATAATATAACACTTTTTCACAGAGATTATCCTGATTATACACTATTTGCGGAATGCATGCATAATACATAACCTCCTCTACGTTGATCATCAATTTGTGGAATTAAAACACAATTGCATGCGCACATTGAAACATCAATCACACATATCAACACAATATGTACTAGGGAAAGCATACAGCTGAAAACCCCTATCTGTATATTATAATGATAGAGAACATGTAACAATACATAGTACAATACTCCTCACAAGTACTCAATACTATCTCCACCTGCTACACACAAACTAGCTCAGATCTGAATCAAGTCACAGGTTCAAATATCCTCCGCTGTTTTCCTGCCTCTACTGCGCAATCCAAAATGAGAATAGATCAGCTCCAAGCTCAAATTCCCTTGGCCTGTACTGCGCAATCCTCATTGGCAATCTCAATCAATGATTGTGCAAATCTCATGCACAGCTATAGTCACAACTGATAGCAGTCTCACTCTTTCACCCACCTCTAACACTTGTCTCCACTGAACTGTCCATGCACTGAGTTAACTGATGTATTCTTTAGTTGATTTATGTGTTAATAATTAGTGAATTAATTAATAATTAATTCACATCACTCATCACTAGTGTATTTGACAGTTAGACTAAATACAACTAGTTCAACTAAGTCAAACTGAACACAACTCCATCAACTCCTCAATCAACTCCACCAAACTCAATCACTTGAGTTCTAACTGAAGTCCATCATGCAATAACTCAACTAACCCATAAGAAAAGTGTATTTCCTTCTGGCAGTTGCATGTGCCACATCCGTAGCTCGAACTGAAGTGCTACAAGAGGATAAGATAATGTTTATAGTCCAAATATTATTAAGAGCTAATAATATTCAACTGTTCTATTTTTAGATTGGCAATCTAAAAATAGACTCCGCCCATATGTCTAAAAATAGAGGTCCATCTATTTTTACCAACATGACCAATCATCCATAAACAACACCTTGCAACTCATAGACCATGATCCATTTGTCTAAAAATAGACATAGTCTAAAAATAGACTTTGCACCAAAAATAACCTGCGGGCCTACTTAGTGAAGGCGACTTCTTTTCACTAAGCTCCATCATCTTGTTGCATTTTCAACACTCCCTCTCAATAAGATATGGATTATTTGCAACCCCTATCCTGCCTCTGTGGTATTCGAATTTGCTCCTGGTGAGCGCCTTTGTCAAGATATCAACATCCTGATCCTCCGTGGGAATGTATGAAAGTAACATGATTCTCCGCTGCACACAATCTCTGATATGATGGTACCTGATGTCGATGTGCTTGGATCTATCATGAAATACTAGATTAGCCGAGAGTTTAATGCAACTCTGGTTATCACAATAAATCACAGTAGGCTCCAAGTGTGATCCGAACAACCCGACCAGGATCTTCCTCATCCATATAGCCTCGCATGCAGCCAAACTTGCTGCCATATACTCGGCCTCTGCTGAACTGAGTGCCACAGATCTCTGCTTCCTGCTGTACCAAGAAACTGTTGTCGACCCGATACTGAAGATCCCTCCAAATGTGCTCTTTCTGTCCATTGGGCTCCCTGCCCAATCTGCATCCATGAAGCCACATAGCTTCACCTCATCCTCCTGTCTGTACCACAATCCATATCCTGATGTGCCTCTGAGATAACGCAATACATGCTTTCCTGCCTTCCAAAAGAGCTTGGTTGGCTTAACAATAGCTTGTGAAAGCTGGTTAACAGCATAGCAGATATCGGGTCGTGTATTGACCAGATACATAAGTGACCCCACCAACTGTCGATAAATAGTGGCATCCACTACCTCCGCTAAAGTAGCATCCTCCTTCCTCCAACCTCCAGGAAGAGGAGTATCAACAGGCTTGCAGCCATGCATGTTGAACTTCTCCAGTATCTCCCGGGCATACTTACCCTGAGAAACAAATAGTCCATCACTGCGCTGCCAAATTTTGTAGATCCATCTCTA
This sequence comes from Pinus tabuliformis, assembly GCA_031772625.1. Taxonomy (NCBI): domain Eukaryota; kingdom Viridiplantae; phylum Streptophyta; class Pinopsida; order Pinales; family Pinaceae; genus Pinus; species Pinus tabuliformis. The sequence goes on from CM062810.1 coordinate 804,973,575, forward strand.
ACCCACCACTGATTTCCCCTCCGGTCTTGGGACAATCTCCCATGCACTGTTTCTGACAATCAAATCATACTCTTCCACCATGGCATCTACCCATGCGGTATCCTCCACAGTTTCCTCGAAAGAGGATGGCTCAGTCACGACACATTTGCTCACCAGAGCCATGTATCCAGTGTACCGATTAGCTAACTGTCTTTGTTTGCGCTGTGTTGTAGGTGGTCCTACAACCTTCTCTGCATCTTGAGCCAGTGGGTCAGCTTCTGTAGTGCGCTTTCGCCCTTTGATGGTTGGCACTGCATGAGTGGTCTCTTCCACTCCATGAACTTCATCTTGTGGCTGATCCACATCCTGAAGCTCATCCTTAGGAACTAATAGCTCCTCATCTACATGCAAGTGTGGCTCCCTCTCAAGCGAACACTTCATGGCTTTCTCCTCCTGAAATTTGATATCCCGTCACACAACAGTCTTGCAACTTTCTGGCAAATACACACGATAGTTGTGGGGCGTATCAGTGTACCCCACAAATATCCCAACCTCTGCGGTCGGCTCCAACTTCTTCCTGGCATCCTTCGTCACATGCATGTAAACAGGAGAACCAAAAATCCTCAAATGGGAAATATCAGGCCTCTTACCAGAATAAGCCTCCTCGAGTGTACTCATGCCAAGTATTTTGTGAGGACAACGATTCTGCAGATATACTGCAGTATTGCATGCCTCCGCCCACAAGTGAAGGGGTAGGCCCTGATCATGCAACATTGCCAGTGCAGCGCCCATGATTGTTCTGTTCTTCCGCTCAGCAACCCCGTTCTGCTGTGGGTTATGGGGAGCTATGAGCTCTCTTCGAATCCCTTCTGCGCTGCAGAAGTCCTTGAACTCGCCAGAGATGAATTCACTACCATTGTCGCTCCTAAGAGCCTTCACCTTCTTCCCTGATTCCTTCTCGACTAGTGCTTTGAACTCACAAAACTTTGAGTATGTCTCGCTCTTCTTTTGCATGAAGAAGATCCAACACTTTCGAGAGAAATAATCAACAAAGATCACATAGTACTTGTGCTTTGCTGTCGAAGCTGCTGAGAAAGGTCCACACACGTCTGTGTGAATTCTCTCAAGGATCATCGTGGCACGACTATCCTTCTCGTGAAAGGTGGCTTTCACAAATTTTCCCAAAGTACACCCCTTGCACTGATCTAACTGCGCAAGAGTGCCTTTAGGAAGCCCAGTAGAAATTTGCTGCAGTGTCTTCAAGGCTCCATGGTGAATGTGGCCCAATCTCCGGTGCCACAGCTCGCCATCATCCCAGCTCACCAATCCTTTTACCTTGCATGCCATTGCTGCATAACCATCTACATGCAATTGATAAAGGTTCTTGACTCGAACCCCTATCTTTCGGGTTTCTCCAGTTGTCTTACTGCGCAGGAAAGCCTTTCCCTCGCTGAAGACAACATCATATCCCTTGTCTTCTAACATTGCCACAGAGATAAGATTCTTCTTCAATCCCGGAACATGCATCACTTCCTTCAATACGAAGGGTTTACCAGACTCCCTCTCAAAGGAAATGGTACCGATACCGGTCGCATTGTATCTACCATCATTTCCCATCTCGATGTGCACTCCAAGATCTTTCTCATCCAGATCAGAAAACAAATCTCGATCTCCTGTCATGTGAAAAGACGCACCATTGTCCAAGAACCATATCGATCCCATCACACTTGATACCAAGCATGCGATCAATGAAAAATCCAGCTCAAACTGCGAGGCTAAGGCCTCTCCCGCTGCAGATCCAGCAGCTTGCTTAGTTTTCTTCTTCTGCGGACAATTTGTGGCATAATGTCCGTGCTGGTGACAGTGAAAGCACTTCACCTTGGACATGTCCTGCTTCTTGCCTTTCACACCGGAATGAGAAGCTTTTTTGTTCTTCCCCTTCTTTGCTTTGGCAGCCAAAGCGCAATTTTCTTCATCAAATGCCTTTGATGAAGATCCGTCCCTGGTATTATGCCTGATCTCCTCTTGCACAAGATCAGACCAAAGTCTCTCCCATCTTGGCAATTTCTCCCGACCATTGACAAAGTCCTGATAGGAATGCCAACTCTTTGGAAGACCAAGGAGAGCCAAGCTCACCAAGTCCTCATCATCGACAGTCACCCCCACACTTCCCAGCTCATCCCGGCATTGGGTGAACTTCGTGAGATACTTGGGTATAATGTCTTCTTTTTCACACTTAATGTTTCTGAGTTTATCCTTGAGCGCCAACTTCCTCTGGTCGCTCTTGCTTTGGAATAAATCTGTCAACGCTTTCCACATCAAGTATGGAGAAGCCTTTCCATGCAGGCTGGATACAATGTGATCCTTCACGCCCTCCAACAGAATCCTTCAACACTTTGTTGTCTTCTTTTGCCAAGCCTCAACGTGAGCAGCATCAGTAGGCTTTGGGACCTCAGCCTCTATGAACTCCTTCAACCCATTGTCATCTAACACCGCCTCCATCCTGTCTTTCCATGTAATATAATTCGAGCTGCCTTCAAGAGCATACTCCAATCGCAATCCCTTGAAAGACAATTCAACTTCAACACCAAGAAAACACTGCTGCAAATTCGAATTCCACCAGCTCAAAACTCAACCGCTTCTGATCTAAAATTCATGAGAACAAAGTATTTCTCATACAAAGATTGACTGTATGGGCATTTACCGGATATCTCACCTTCCAAAAGAAGGATGAATCCAGAGGCTACCTGGCCCGATTACAGACTCTGCCTGAAAAAATAAAATGTAATCACTTTATGAATAATAGATCTGATGATCAACTTCCCTCTGATACCATGTAGAAATTTTGAATAATATAACACTTATTCACAGAGATTATCCTGATTATACACTATTTGCAGAATGCATGCATAATACATAACCTCCTCTACGTTGATCATCAATTTGCAAAATTAAAACACAATTGCATGCGCACATTGAAACATCAATCACACATATCAACACAGTATGTACTGGGGAAAGCATACAGCTAAAAACCCCCAACTATCTGTATATTATAATGATAGAGAACATGTAACAATACATAGTACAATACTCCTCACAAGTACTCAGTACTATCTCCACCTGCTACACACAAACTAGCTCAGATCTGAATCAAGTCACAGGTTCAAATCTCCTCCACTGTTTGCCTGCCTCTACTGCGCAATCCAAAACGAGAATAGATCAGCTCCAAGCTCGAATTTCCTTGGCCTGTACTGCGCAATCCTCATTGGCAATCTCAATCAATGATTGTGCAAATCTCATGCACAGCTATAGTCACAACTGATAGCAGTCTCACTCTTTCACCCACCTCTAACACTTGTCTCCACTGAATTGTCCATGCACTGAGTTAACTGATGTATTCTTTAGTTGATTTATGAGTTAATAATTAGTGAATTAATTAATAATTAATTCACATCATTCATCACTAGTGTATTTGACAGTTAGACTAAATACAACTAGTTCAACTAAGTCAAACTGAACACAACTCCATCAACTCCTCAATCAACTCCACCAAACTCAATCACTTGAGTTCTAACTGAAGTCCATCATGCAATAGCTCAACTAACCCATAATAAAAGCGTATTTCCTTCTGGCAGTTGCATGTGCCACATCCGTAGCTCGAACTGAAGTGCTGCAAGAGGATAAGATAATGTTTATAGTCCAAATATTATTAAGAGCTAATAATATTCGACTTTTCTATTTTTAGATTGGCAGTCTAAAAATAGACTCCGCCCATATGTCTAAAAATAGAGGTCCATCTATTTTTACCAACATGATCAATCATACATAAATAGCATCCTGCAACTCATAGACCATGATCCATATGTCTAAAAATAGACATAGTCTAAAAATAGACTTTGCGCCAAAAATAGCATGCGGGCCCACTTACTGAAGGCGACTTCTTTTCACTAAGCTCCATCATCTTGTTGCATTTTCAACACAACCTATCCAAACGTGCATATGTGGGATTTTCTTCATAAGTACACTTTCCCTTGTCAAAATTGAGCGCTTAAATAGTCAAAATTGGTCCTCTCGAAAAGAGGAATCTAGTACCATGGTTGGAATTTGTCACTGGGCTACCAAATTAACACTCCCTTTCAGCTAGGGAAAAATTCCAACTACATCATGTAATAATCATATGTATCCTATCATCATATCATGTCCCATATCTACTCAACTCTATTTGTTGAAACATTCTCGAATCTAAAGAAGAATAATCATAGGGGAGTGTTAAATACCATCATATATAACATCGAAGATCACAAATCAGTCTGAAACAATATCATGGAGCACCTCTCAACCTGAATCTACACCGGGGAGCACATCTCAACCCTAAATCTCATGGGGGAGCTAAACATCTTCAACCCCATGTTGAGCAATAAGTGATATAGGGGAGCACATATCAACCCATCCTATTCCCCACTGATCTTCCCAACAATTACCCTCAAGAGTCATGTGGTAGAACACTTGCATCATGATTAGCCTTGGTTGTACACCCCCAAGTACACTCTCAACTCGTTGGCCAAACGGGGGGCAATAATCCCAACAAGCCCAACTTGTAGGTATGATGCCAATTGGGGTATACTCTGCAAAGACAAAGATAGGGGAGCAACATCTCCAGCCCTATGGGTAATAGATAAGGGTGCAACATCTACAAACCTATTATCCAGAGATCCCTCAACCCTAGGAGACCTCCATCTCAATTTCTCACCCTCAGACAAGGAAAATTTTAAGGATGGAAAATTTTCTTGAAGTTTAAAAACATTGGCGAATCTCACTAATCCCTAATCTACAAATTATAAAATGTTTATTTATATATTTGTAGAATTATTCAAAATTATAATGATTTTATATATAGTCTATATATAATTTTGGCGATTTTTAAGGTAAAATAATTTTATATTCTAAAATTTGGGCAAATCGTCTTTTATAAAATTGGAAATTGGCGAATCATTTTTGTGGAAAAACCATGGAAAATTAGCCCACTGGGCGAACATTAGCCCCTAAAATTTTCCATGCCCTCAGAGCTCAAACGGGTAGGAAGAGACATCTCAATGTTCTTGATCATTGATGCCCCTTATTAGGAGGGTCACATCCAGTAGTCTAAGCTTCTCTCTCAAGACCAATAACTTCCCTTTCAGCAAAGCCTTAGTGAGAATATCTGCAATCTTCTCATCTGTCGATATATGATGAAGTCTAATGGCTCCTCTCTGCACCATTTATCGAATGAAATGATATCAAATCTCTATGTTCTTGGACTTGTGATGAAATAAATGATTCTCTGCCAGATGGATCCCACTCTTGTTGTCAAAATATATCATTGTACTATCTAGGACCTACTCGAATAACTCTCCAAAGAGCTTCCTTAACCAAACTGCTTCACAGCTAGCCATGCTAGTGACAACATAGTCTACCTTAACGATACTCAATGCTACAGACTTCTACTTCATGCTCATCCGAGATATCATGGCAGATCCAAGGCTAAAACAACATCTAGGCATACTCTTCTTGTCGAAAACATTTCCTGCCTAGTCAACATCAGTATATCCATGATGTCGAACATCTCCGACAAAATATCTCAGACCAAGGGTGATCGTCCCATAGAAATATCTCAAAATGTGTTTCAAAGTGATCCAATGTGCATGGAGAGGCTTGATCGTGAATTGACTCAACATGTTCATTGCATAACATATGTCTGGACGAGTGTTCACTAAGAACAACATAGCCCCAATCGACTTTCTATACTTGGATGTATTCACCAAATCAGGGCCTTTAGCTTCTCCACATAACTTCTTGAAATTCATTTCCATCGATGTGGGCAATGAGTTGCATTTTGTCATTCCAAACCTCTCCAACAACTTCAAAACATATTTTCCTTATGAAAGGAAAATCTCACCGGGCCTTTACTATTGAAGAATGTAACTACGTTTAGTCTTCGTAATTGTATAATGTAATTTATTTGTAAAATAAATTTTATTATGACTTATTAAAGCATGGGTTTCATGCTTGGATCATAATTTTGAGGTCAAAGCCTCCATTGTAAGCTTCTAGGTTTTATATTGAGTCAATTGTCATTGTCAATTTTATTAGACCCTTCTTGGACTTTTGTATCATGTAAAAAGAATTATTTTTGAGTGAAATAGGTCATTTGACACCTCCACACCAAGTCGTCCCTAACATCATGAAGTTGGCCTACATTAGGGAAAGTCAACCCACAGAAAAGGATATATATAGAGAGGCAATTTGATCCATTTGAATCACTCACTCAACAAGTTTGATACACAAGAAAGAGAGGAAAAACAAGTGCGAAGTTGCTAAGAGAAGGAAGAAGATTGCAAGAGAAGACAAAATCAAAGTTTTGGGCTATTTTTCTCTCACATGTGCGAAGTCACTAGGCAATTGCTAGGGTCGAAATTCTAAATTCTATTGTAGGTCAAAGTTCTATTGCTGGGTTGAATTTTTATTGTTGGGGAGGCAAAAATTCTACTGCTGCAAGGTCGAAACTCTAGGTCGAAGCTGCTGGTGGAAGACTAACAATTGGAGAAGAAGGAAGGGTCGACTTGGTGATTGGAGGAAGTTTGTCTCTAGGTCAAAAAGTCTTGGACTATCTCATATTATCTTTGAATCTACTAAAGGAAGGGTTTTGATTGGGTTTTCCCCTTATAAGGGTTTTTCCTTGGTTGTCTCCCTACATGTTGTGTCTCTTGTTCTTGTGATCTTCATATACACATAAATTGGTAATTGCCTGATGAAACATAACATAATAAAGAAGTAAAAGAAGGCAACATAATTCAAAATTAATTACGAAGAAGAAGAAATCAAACCCTGATTACTACTAGAATTGATTTCTCAACATTTGCCACACCTCAAGGCCTAGAAAGTAGTGCATGGGTCCAAGGTCCTTCATCTCGAATTCAAAGGATAACTCCCTCTTACATCGATCATTAGGGGCTAACTACCTATCAATAATAGAGCGTCAACATATAAAACCAAAATAAACGACATACCTTGTACTACCTTGAAGTCAAGGTTGGGATCAACATTGCTTCTATGCGGGCGTACCATGCTCTGGGGGCTTGCTTCAAACTATACAATTCTTTCTTCAACCTGAAAACATGTGTCTTTTGATCCTCTACTTCAAATCCTTGTGGTTTCTTAACATAAACTTCTTCCTATAACATGCCATGGAGGAATGTTTTCTTCACATCCATTTGATGAAGGGTCCATCCTTAACTCACGACAAGAGAAACTATTGAACGAATGGTTGTATATTGAGCCACAAGTGCAAATATATCATCATAATCTTCTCCCTCTTTATGGGAGAATCCTCGAGCTACAAACCTTGCTTTGTATTTCTCAATGCTACCATCAACTCCATGTTTGATCTTGAATATCCACTTCGAAGTCACCACAGATTTTTCCTTCAGTCTTAGTACAACATCCCATATGCCATTCTTCATTATTGATTCATATTCTTCGGCCATAGAATCCTTCCAAACATCTTCTTTCAGTGCTTCTTCAAAGGTGTGAGGTTCAAATTGAATCATAGTGCTCATGGTTACAACATATCCCTGGTACCTACATGGCTTCTTGCTTTCTCTAAATGATCTTCGAATGGGAATGCATCTCTCATCATCCTGTAATGTGTCACAAAGCTAAAGTGATCTCTCCCTAGTAGGAGGATCACATGAAGGAGGATCTAAAGGATCCATGGGTTCCATGGGATCATCAATAATGTTTGTCTTGGATTTAGGCACAAAAGGACCATATAAAATATCCATATCTTCATTCCACTTCTCAAGAGGAGGCAGAGGAAGGTCCCTTTCTTTCCCAAGGGAAACATCTCCATTGAATGTTACATCCCCACTAATCTACACCTTCCTTTCACCAGAAATATATATTCTAAATGCTTTAGAATTCTCATAATACCCAACCAACATACATTTTCTTAGCGTGGCTTCCAACTTGTTTCTTTTGTGCTTCGACAAATGAAAATATACGGGGCAACCAAAGATACAGAGATTTCCAACATCGGGCTTGACACCTGTGAATAGTTCTTCGGGGGTCTTGTTGTGCAATGCTTGATGAGGCACCCTATTTTAAACATATACGACAACATTCGTTACTTCTCCCCAAAGGAAATTCGACAACTTTTGATCATGGAGCATGGAACAAGTGACTTCTACAATAGACTTGTTCTTTCTTTCAGCTAGTCCATTTTATTCGGGAGAATAGGGCATAATAGTCTCTTTCTTGATACTTTCCTTCTTGCAAAAATCAATGAACTCCTTTGAAATATACTCTCCACCATTGTCATACCTGAAGATCTTAATTTTCTTCCCTGTTTTATTTTCGAACAAAGATTTGAACTCTTTGAACATTTCGAAGGCTTCATCCTTGTGCTTCAAATAATATATCCATGCCTTCTTAAGAAGTCATCAATGAAGGTGATGTAGTAGAGATTACCACCAATATAATGTATGGGCATCAGACCACATATGTCAAAATGAATGAGGTGGAGGATGTCATTTGTCTTGTTCTTGCTAGAGGGGAATGGTTCCCTTGTCTTCTTTCCATTGGCACAACCTGGACATACTCCATCATGTTGGGCTTGAACATTGGGAATACCAGAGAACACGTGCAAGCTTCAGACACTGTATTTTTAGACCTGTATGAACCACTTTCCATGACCCAACCTCAGACCTATGCAGACTAATAAACGAAGAAAAGAAGAAGATGATGCTTGGTGATGTCCAAATGAGCTTGAGGTCACTTGTGTTTATAGGCTTCCAAGGGTGACCAATTTCCTGTTAGGGCCAACCTATCCAAATGTGCATATGTGGGCTTTTCTTCACAAGTACACTTTCCCTTGTCCAAATTGAGCACTTCAATAGTCAAAATTTGTGCTCTCGAAAAGAGGAATCTAATCCCATGGTTGGAATTTGTCACTGAGTTGCCAAATTAACACAAAGAGGTCAAACCATGCGTTTGTTGTGAAGCTGAGTGAGAAAAGAGAGTTGGTTACAGGATGCTATAGGAGTCTCTATTTTGCTACAGGAGATAGTCCAACGAGCATGAAAACTAGATAGAATGTGAGACTTGGATGAAGAAAAGATGTGGAAATGTTAGAAAGTGACAACATTCAACTAATTGAAGCTCAAGGAAACTTGGTTCAATCTTATCCTAAAGAAATCCATCATTTTGTGTTTCTTATAGTTGTAAAACTAGTTAGGCAACAAAATAGTGAACACCAAAATCTATGATAGAAAGAGAAATAAAATGAAAGAGGATTTGAAATTGCATTGTATGTGCTACAATTGCTAACAATTGCATAAATAACATATAAGAAAGAATTGTTTCATAAAATCTTCTACTTAACCATGCATAAGAACCATGAAAAGATAACTTTCAGAAATGCTGGAAAATAAACAAATGCAAAGCATAACACTAAGAAAAGGATAGGAGGGCTGTGAAACTCCTGGGGTGGACCTAGCCCAAGGATGCTCAGAGTCCTTAAAGGAGGAACCAAGCTAAGAGATGGAATAAAACACTACTTCCATTAAAGAAGAAGCTATTGTTACATTACAAGACTGCAAAAATTACTTGAGACTACAAAAAAATTGAGATTTCTTTCTATTCTTCCATTTTCTTTCTATCTCTTACTAGGCTGCTAAATCCTATTATTTATATATAGAGTGGGGAGCAATCTTCTTGAGAAGAGGGATGCATTTCCTTCCAAAAATTCCTAGAAAATAATATATTGCTCCTAGTCCACCTCACAACAACAACAAGGGGCATTAAATGCCCTGAGCCAATCAAGTTTAGGCCTTCTTGCTATAGGGAACAAGTCCCAAAAATATCTCCAGTTCCAGATTTCTTAGAATATGCTCAATATCTCCTCAAATCCTGCACAATAAACAACTTAAGGTACATAAAATATGAAAATGACATTAAACTCTTCTAAGAACCCATTAAGCTAAGAAAATGTATAATTAAGTGTAAAAAGTGGGTTTAAACATTGTTTTTTATGTGTTTAGGAGTGGATTACTGAGCCATACAATTAGTTGTTTTGGAGGCCCATCAACATATTATCAAATAAATTAAATAAAATTAATTTATATAGGTTGGCAAATACAAGTCCTACTAAATGTAAATCAAATTCAAAAATTCAAAATGAAATCTTATTTCCTTTATTATTAAAAAATAAATAAATATTAAAATAAAATATAATAAATAAAAATGAAGTAAAATATAAAAATACAATCTTACTTTTATTTCAACCACCATACACTAACCACTAATAATAATATTATTACAATAGCTAATTATATTGTAATGATGCTATTGTAAACACATAATGTATGTGTGTATCTAACACATACATAACTCGTGTGTACTAATAATAACAATATACAAATCTAATGTGGAGTTCACTTGTAAACTCATCCACTTATGCAAGAAAATAATCCTTTAAACATAACATTTAACAGTCTTTGTAACTAAATCAAAATAAACATAGTTACCAATTTAACGAAAACTCTCCAGAGTTCTTGTCTGTTTGGAGGTTGTGTTTAGGGACAATTGGTACCTCCATTTTAAAAAATGGTGCTACCAATTGCTTTTTATTTTTTTCAAAGTTAAAATTACAAAATTTTGTAATTATCATATGTACAATTACATATAAAAACTTTAAAACTAACCCTCGAAACAAAAAATGGTGTTCACAACATTACTACCTTTTCTTATTTTTTATTTTTTAATTTTCAAGGTGAAAATTATGGCTTATTTTAAATTGTGATCTTGACAACCAATACCATTACAAACAAAAGCCTTTAAATCAACCCCTAAAACTACAAGTGGTGTTAGCAGTAATATCTATTTTTTCTTTGAGGTTAGCATTATAACTTGCTTAAAATTTTGGCCTTGGCAATTGATATCATTATAAATTGAAATCATGGAAGCAAACTCTGAATTGAATCATGATGTTATAAGTAACACATTTGTATTTTTTTAGTCGTATTGAAATTACAACTTTTTTCAAACTAGCACCTAAAAAATTGATTTTTTGCTAGAAATAAAATTATAGAAAGAAAACAAAAGTCATGATAATTAAATCCAAAACTATTACATTTAATACTTTTATATATGAAAAAAAAGCTGGGAGGAATTTCCTTCATACAAATAATTTGAATTGATATCCATCACAATCTCAACAATAATTATAGAATTGAGAAAAGGATGAACAAACGATGTGAAGCTTATTATGGGCTTGAAATAATTGTAATTCAACCTATTTCTGGATATGGGATTAAAAAAAATATCCTTTGAGACTCTTGTCACTTTTGTTATTTTATATGGATGTTAGGTTTGTGGTTGTCGTATTTTAAGAGAGTCATGGAGGAATATAGAACAAAGCCAAAATTAATTTATAACTTACGATCTCAAGGTTCAAGGAATTACCCCCATCCTATCCTCTTGATTGAAGCAAGCCTTTAACCCACTGAAATCATGGCTATTACTAGGTATCTTATGTATACAAAAAAATTTAAACAACATGGAGGATTAGAGCTTTCCTAAAATTGCTTCTAACTTTAGCCAAAACTACCACTTCGTCTTAGGATGAGACGACATAAGGATGTCTAGTCTTGGCTAGACCATTGCAAGATAAAGGAGGAGATCATTTTCCCAAATTAGGATTATATTAAAAATATTATTACATCAAGATTTAAGGAGAAATTGTGGGTTGATAGAGAGTTAGAGGGAAAAAGGAAGTTAAAACTTTACAAGGAGGTGAACAACCCAAATCTCGAAAATAAAAAATATCTCCTTGCCTTGACTAGTAGACGAAAGAAGAGAAATATTGTTAAAATAAGAACAAATTTTCATCACAATGAAACTGGACATTGGCCAATTCCCAAAACTCCACGGGATGAAATAGTTTGTCAGCTTTGTGACACTAAGAAGATTGAAGATGAAAAGCGACGTCTCTTAGATTGTCCAGCTCATACTCATATCATATTTTAATTTCAAAATATTTTTCACACTACCAACCTTCTTCACATATAAATAGTGGAAAAATATAATAATTAAAATTATAACACATAATTTTTTTTTTTGAAATTATAAATTCAAGTAATAATTATTAAAAAAAACAAATAAATAAACAGGGAGATTTATGGAATTGTCCTCCCACCGCCTTTTATTGATCAAATATGGGAAACTTCGGGATGAATTCCCATAGGATCCCTACTACCCCAAAGTAAAGTTCATTATACCCCAAGCAAGCTTCAAATTTGATCAAAAGAATTATTTAATTAATATGGTCAAAGAAAATATATTTTACAAGCAAACTTGAATTCAAAATATATTTTACACACAATAGCTCGTATCATCAATTTTTATGTCTCACATGGTAGACAATACATGGCTCGGTTTTGCTCATGGAATCACACTATTGGTAACTCATGAACTCATTATACATACGACCTCACTCTTATTACAGAAATTATGTAGCTCGTATGGAAGGCAATGCAAAGACGTCACACTGTATGGTTTAGAACTATCATTTAGTTCACATGGCAGACATCCTATGACAGAGTCGTATAGTCCCTTCCATGGCTCGTATCGCAGACCTTCCATGGTTCACATAACATCCATCATGTGATTTGTATGGTAGACAAGGCAAGGTATAGCATCCATTCTATGATTCATATGGCGGACAAGGCATGGTTCACATAACATCCATCATGTGATTCGTATGGCAGACAAGACAAGGTATAACATCAATTCTATGATTCATATGGTAGAAGATGCATGGTTCACATAGCATCCATCTTGTGTTCGTATGACAGACAAGACGAGGTATAACATCCATTCTATGATTCATATCGAAGATAAGGTATCGTTTACATAACATCCATTGTGTGGTACACATAGCAGAAAAACTATGATTCACATAGTTACATTCAATGGCTCCCATTAATGTTTGTATGGCATACTTCTCCTTACAATATCTTGTATTTGTTATATCTGTAATTTATGAATATATATTAAGCTCCAACATATTTGTATGGTCTTTAGCTCCAACGCATATGTATGTGTCAAACTACAGTGTCCATTATATGTTGATGTATGGCATCCCTGTATTTATATATTTCAAGTGACAATGTTATGTGTATATTAAGTTACTGCATTCAGTAAAGGAATCTAACCCTAATAGTATGTTGAGGTTTTCTAATCAGTGACACAAGGGAAATGACCATGTCTCAGTGACATTGATACATAACAACAGGGTCATGATGATCTATATTAGTGCATGCATTTGATGGTATTACTCTATAGTGAATATGATGAGATCCACGAGTCCATGATCATATATGAAAATGATAGTAGAGATAAAATGTTAACAATGATAGACAATGCCTTTTCCACTTATTAGCGCATGCATTTGATGGTATTACTTTATAGTGAATATGATGAGATCCACGAGTCCATGATCATATATGAAAATGATAGTAGAGATAAAATATTAACAATGATAGACAATGCCTTTTCCACTTATTCTCCATGATGATAGTAATATCTCTTATGATATCGAGATGACAGTGATGCAAATGACATAGACTTTGCAGTGATCCAGACATACATGACATCGATGCAAATGACAAAGACTTTTCAATGATCTAAACCTACATGATAGTGCTCTCAATGAAGTGTTTGCTTATGTTGGTAGCCCTCTTTGATGTGTCTCGTATTGTTCACAAACGTAGTTGGGAACCCCTTTGGATTGATGAATTGACATGGTTTATGATGTCTCATGATGATGTACTTTTCATTTTAGTTGAACATTTGATGAAATCTAATAGAAGAAGAAGAATTGATTTCCGGGTTTCCCCCTTGTGGGGTTTTTCTTTGGTCTCTGATCAATCTTGGTGTCTCTGTGTGATTTATTTTCTTTTGTTGTTCCTTTATGTTCCATTACATTGGTGTTCTTTCTACATAATTGCATATAATATACTGATGTTATAATGTTGTGGGGTGAATTCAATGTGTAAATGATGTAATGCTGTTATCCTAAACAAAGAAAAATATAACCCTAAGAGAAAATTAATATGGTTTCAGAGTTGCGCTAGAAGAAAAGTCATGAATATCACCCCTATAAAGACATCATTGATGGAAGCAAGTAAGATGTCAGAGACCTAAAATAATACTAGGGTTTGAAGGAGACTATAAGCACCCTTATTATAGCAAGAAGAATTAGGGGTTGATGAATATATGAGATTAGGGCTTGATGAAACCCCTGAATTTTTCTTGAAAGGAAGGGCATGCTTGAGAAATTGCTCCAACATTTGTGATAGGTTCAGTGTAAACCCTAGGAGAAGGACATGTTTGGCATACATTGATTGGACTTGTCAAAGGATACTGGTAATGATCATAAGGAGGCAACTTCATATGTGATGAATGGTTAGTAATGCCTTTGGCTAAGTGGGAGAGAGGATCAAGAAGGAGTTGATTAGTTCCTTCAACTCTCAACAAAGATAAGTACCTTCTAGGCTTATATTATTTCTTTATGTCATAGAATTTGTTTAAATTTATTGTTATCTAAATGCTACAATTTGATAAAGGTATCTGAATACAACGAGGTATGTATAGTATATTGTTTTAGTTTAGCTATAATGTTGGATGGCAAGTTAAGTCCTAAGGTATGACAATAATATCACACTGAGAGATATCTTGAATCATATAGTACTATTGAGTGTTATGTGAGTGAACTTGATCTTTGGTAAACTGATGCATTTTATGGCTTAAATCCCACTGATATATGCATTTTTTTTATTTTTGCTTAAAAATGAAGCATTACTAGATATATTGCTTTTGATGTACAATAACTTGATACTATTGAAAATTATTGTAATGAGTATGGGAACCCTAATGGCAATAATGAGGTCTTAACAACTATTTTGTGGTGAATTTAATGATGGAAATAATTGTATAGCATGATTAAGATGTGATATTGAATGGAGGTACATTTGTCAACTATTTTAATTATATGACATTGACCTTTGACGATTGTTTGATGACATGCTCATATGAGAAAGTGAAACAACTATGATGTATCCATATATGAGAACCTGATACAGTTTAACTTTGTGATCTAATAGTTTTGTTGACACGTGATCGTAATATGAGATACAAGCAATTGTCGTGATTAATGATGATTGAGGGGGCTTCTTATTTCAGAGGGAGAGTTATTTGATGAAAATGCATTAATGAATATTTGATGTTGACTGATTTTACGAGATAATAGTTCTTTGATGACAAGTATGGATCCACTGCTTGTGTAGAAGTGTTTTTATGGCATGCTGGATTGCATTGGTGAATTATTGTTGTTGGATTTGGTGGATTATGTATCAACCAGATGGATCTTTGTATGCACTCAGAATCAAACAGAGTTTTGTCATAGTTGGGACAAAATCACCTTCATGGATTCAGATTATTCTTCTATATGAGACAAGATTAAGCTTGTAGTTTCTATCTCCCTACATAAGAGGGAGCAAAGATGAATATGGAAAAAAAAAGAGAAACTGCTCTTGGTAATGTATGAGGCAGTATGATTAAACTCTTCAGTAAGTTGTTTGAGCCAGTACTTGATACACGCACTCTGATATGTTTTTGATCTTCAGAGAGTAACATGGATTGATGGATGTGACCCTCTTAGGTAAGGGTCCCGTGTTGATCGAGGACACTAAGCTAGCTCTTCCCCCTTGTCTGAGCTCCCAGGGTGAGGAATTGAGCCATAGAGTTCCAGGGTTGAGGGACCTCTAGATTTGATAGAGTATATCCCAGTTGGGATTAATCTTTCCCAGCCATCTAGAAAATGGGTGCTGACTGCTTGATTTAGGTGCGATCCTTATCACTTATGGTAAGTGGCATCATTCTCAAGCTAGAGATGCAGGTGTTCTACCACATGAAACTTCAGGGTCATTGTTGGCAAGAAATAGGCAATGGGACGGTTCTGATCCTTACCTCGTATAACAAGTGGTATCTCACCCATTGATAGCACAATGGGATGGTTGTGATCCTTGCTTGGTTAGTGGTATCTTGACTATTGCTCAATATAGGGTGGTAGCCGGATGCTCCCCTATATGAGATGACTTGGGGTGAGAGTGTCTCATAGGACCTTCCCCATTGTCACAAACATGAGGTGAGAGTGTCAAATAGGACCTTTCTCATTGTCATTGGATTCCAGGTGGTACCATTGGCTCCCCAATGACAAATGTTACAGGTTGATATAGGCTCCCCAACATGTTTCCAAGTTGAGTAGGGCTCCCTGATGTTTTTCCAAATTGATCTATGCTCTTTGATGTTCTCATGAGTTGAGTTGGGCTCCCTGATTATGATATGGGTTGAGATGGACTCCCCTATGATGATTCTTTTTCTTATTCTTCTTCTTCTTCTTTAGATTGAGATTGTTCAACTGATGATAAAAGGACGAGATATGATGAATATTTTATTGATATAGCTGAGATGGAGGTCATATGATTTGACTTGGAGTCTAGTAGGGTATGGAGGATTGATCTCCCCTACATCTGATTATGAATTATTCTTCTTCTATGAGAAAGAGATGTAATGACGATGCAACGGTTTAGAAAAAATTTGAGATCTAAAATGGGCCTCCTAAGGAAATTATAAAATAATAGTGGAAATAATAAAATAAAATTAGAATACATCATCAAATTTTAGAGGGAAAAAAAAAAAGAAAAAACTACTTTTTCAACTTGTATTTTTAATTTATCTCCCTATGGGTTTACTCAAATTTCGAACGGGAACACTCGTTGGATGCAAAAATTTCATTCATTATCCAAAGAGTATCCATGTTGCATACTTTCAATCACTGTTGATAATATCGGCGATATTCGGAAATATCGCGATATTTTCGGCAAAACGATATATCGCCGAGAAAATATCGCGATATTTTCTGTTTTGAAAATATCGGCAAATATCGGCAAATATCGGAAAATATCGGCAAAATATCGCGATATTTTGAAAATATCGGCAAAATATCGGCTATATTTAAAAATTTGAAAAAATTATTTTTTATGCTTGCCGATATTTGCCGATATTTTGCCGATATTTTTGCCGATATTGCCGATAAGATATTTTCTGGACCCTCGCCGATATTTTCCCGATACCGATATTATCAACACTGCTTTCAATGGACCCTGCTACACGAAAAATGAGAAATACATGAAAAATGTGATTGCAATCACCTTGTTCATGTATTTCTCATTTTTCGTGTAGCAGGGTCCATCGAAAGTATGCAACATGGGTACTCCTTGGATAAGGAATCAAATTTTGCATCCAATGAGTGTTCTCGCTCGAAATTTGAGTAAACCCATAGGGAGATAAGTTAAAAATAAGAGTTGAAAAAGTAGTTTTATTATGTTATTATTTTTTAATCTTTTTATTTTTTTACTCCAATATTATTGGTTCTTATAAAGTTTATTTTGGTTGTATATTTTTCTTAGGAGGTTCATTTTAGAACTTCAAATTTCTCTAATGACCTTGTTATATTGATAAATGTCATTCGAGCTGAGGTTTTTGATGCAAATGGAAATTCCTCCCTAGCTTAGAGGGAGTGTTAAAATATGGGAAACTTTGGGATGAATTCTCATATAATACCTACGACCCAAAGGAAAGTCCATTATACCCCCAAGCGCGATTCAAATTTTGTCAAAAGAATTCTTTAATTAATATGGTCAAAGAAAATATATTTTACAAGCAAATCTGAATTCAAAATGTTTTCCCTCCAACATTTGACAAGTCAATCTGACTTTTATTGGACCAATCCTTCTTGAAGAAGGCTATAAAAGGAGATTGATATTTCTCTCCAAATTAAGGAATTCAGTTCTTTTCATGTCTATGGTAATATTTATGGAGGATTGATTAATGTTTCGATATGGTTTATTATGGGTATGGCTCACACAAAATAGCTTGTATCATCAGTTTTGATGTCTCACATGGCAGACAATACATGGATCCGTTTTTCTCATGGAATCACACTATTGGTAACTCATGAACATGTTATATATAAGGCCTCACTCTTATTACAAAAATTATGTAGCTCATATGACAGATAATGCAAAGACGTCATATTATGGTTTAGCTCTATCATTTAGTTCACATGGCAGAGATATTATGATAGAGTTGTATAACCGCTTCCATGGCTCGTATGGTAGACCTTCCATGCTTTAGGTAACATCCATCATGTGATTTGTATGGAAGACAAGAAAAGGTATATCATCCATTATATGATTCATATGGTAGACAAGACAAGGTATAACATCCATCTATGATTCATATGGCAGATAAGGCATGGTTCACATAGTGTCCATCATGTGATTTGTATGGCAGTCAAGGCAAGGTACCCCATCCATTCTATGATTCATATGGAAAAAAAGACAAGGTATAACATCCATTTTATGATTCATATGGTAGACAAGGTATGGTTCACATAACATCCATTCTGTGGTATGCATAGTAGACAAACTATTGATTTCTGGGAGCATCATTCTCCAATACTCGGAAATCGTTTTGGGAAATTCCACCTGAAGACAATTTTATTAAAATAATTAATTATTTTTAATGGGACCCTAATTCTAAACTTAGGAAATTAAAATAATTAATGGATGGGTGTAACTTCTAGAAGAAGACGAGGATCAAACCAAAATGATCTAAGCCATTGATTAGAAGTTAACCTGGGCTGTTGGTTGTCCAACAGAAAAATATAAGAAGAGGCTTGAGGGACACTTGGAGAACACACAAAGGGAAGATCAGAAGTTCGATTTTTTGAACCAAAGCAACTACTAGAGAGATTTTCGATAGTGATCTTTTGCAGTGAGGAGCAGGGATAGTATCTGAAGGGAAATATTTGTCGGTCGGAGAATGCTCAACAAAGAAGAGAGAGAGATATAGTAGAGGAAGCGTAGAGCCAGAGAGGTTGAAGCATAGCCACACAGAGGTAGCGCAGACTGACACAAACTGACACAGAGGCAACACAGAAGCCTTGAGGGAGTTCGAAATTTTCTGGAGGGTTTGATTTCTGTAGCTGGAAGCTGGGTTGTGAGACTGAGAGAGTAGAAGTCAAAATCTCAGAGGAAAATCAATCAGCAGAGAAGGGTGACGTAGATCCTAGACAGTGTGATGCTGGGCTGACGTAGACACTACACAAAGGCAGCGCTGACGCAGCCAGGGGTTGTTCATTCAAGGGTTGGATAAACCAAGACTTCCAATGATAGTGTGAGGTAATTTCACAAATGTCTCTATCAATGATTTTCTCTGCAACTGGATTTCCAAGAAGGCATCCAAAGATTTTATTCAAAAATTACTACTACATAATAATAAAACCCTTAGAGCTGCTGCACTAGTTTTCCCTCACTGGGTTTTTCCTGGGACATTTGTCCAAAAATAACTGTGTAGATGTGTTGTATCTCTTCCTTGTTCAGTTTCTTGTTTCCCCTTATAATATAAATGGTGTATACTACAGTGTATTAGTTTCCCTATTTACTGTAGGAAACAATAAGTAACTTGACTCAGAAATTAACAAGTAGGAGAAACTTAATTAGTCGCTGCAGTAGAAATTTGGGCATCCAAATTTTCACATGGTTTTGGAGTTGTAGGTGAAACAAGAGAACAATGCTGGAAGAGCCCAACTCTGAAGGAATAAGGGAAGTCGAAGTGCTGCACAGACATCAAATCAAATCTCCAGAGGGATTGCATTGTCTAGGCTAGGAGGGAAAGATTTTCGTGGTAAATCTCTATTTGAGTGAGTCGACAAAGAGGTAGGAATTCTAGATCGAAATTTGTTAGTGGAAGAGGGATAAGTGCAACAAAAGCTTCAACGAAGAGGGTTTTTTGGTGGGACACAATTTTTTGCAGGCAGTGGCTAGGCAGAAAGATGCCAGAGCGAAGAGAGAGACACAGTTGAGGGAATTCTTCCTTAGAGGACTTCCAGCCAAGGAGTACGAATTCTGACTCGCTGAGTAGTAGCGGAGAGGGGCAGATCTACAAGCTCCAACAGAGAGAGTGTAGGCCAATCTACTGCAACATAGAGGAGAGAGGAGGCTATTCAACTTTTTTGATTGGCAGAGATGGAAGCCAGTGGATTGAGAGATCAAGATCGGTTGGATGGTGCATCCAACTATGTGATCTAGAAGGCAAGGATGTCATGCCTTCTAGATGAACATTTTCTCAAAGTTTACGTCCAAAGCGTGGTAGTTGAGCCCACGAATCCAGATCTGCTAAAGAAGTACAAGGGAGAAATGGCGAAGACAAAGAGAATGAACCTTGACGGAGTGAAGGATCATATAGTTTGTCGCATCATTGGCAGAAACACTGCCAAGGAGATGTGGGATGCATTGTCGATGCTATATTAGGGATCTTCCGAGAAGCGAAACATGTACTTGGAGCAAAAGATTAGATCTATGCAGATGCAGAAGGGGGAATGCATTGATCCATTCCTTGCAAAGCTTTAGGAGACCCGAGATGAGTTAGTAGCCGTGGGATCAACACCTCAAGGTTCCGAGATGGTAAGACTGGCCCTAAATTAAGTATCTGAGGAGTCGCAAGTCTTTGTCCAAAGTATCCTGGGTAGGGCGACTTTGCCAAAATGGGATGAAATGTGGGCAGCTCCTAAGCAAGAGGAGCTGAGGAGAGACTTGGTCAAGCATAAACTTGAAGAATGCAGCAAAAGTGGGTCGAACCCCGAGGAGGAGGAAGAGAATGCAACCCTCGCATCTAAGGGGCAGCAAGAGAAACAGAAGAAAAATATAGATGCTGAAGATAAAATTATTCAAGTGTGGTGAACTCAGTCACTACGCAATATAGTGGCCTATGAGGAAGAAGTACAATGATGAAAAGCATGATCTGAAGGTTGTAGTTGTGAAGATCGAGGAGGAGTTCACCATGAAAACCCAGGCATCTCCAGGAGGGAGGTGGGGTGATTTAGAGCTGTAGTTCGAAAGGACTACGGATGGGCAGGATCTTGAGGTGTCCACTTCTCAGATCATTTCCTTGCTACGGGTGCCCAAATTAGTAGTAGCAGGATGGAACAATGTCAGTTGTTGCAAAGGAGTGTTGGACTGACAATTTCAATGACTAGTAGTGCAGAGTAGAGTTGGAAACAGTTCAGATGGCACAGAGCAAAGGTTAGCAGCAGTGTAGAGGCTTCAGAGGGTCAACACAAAGACTAGTAGCAGTCAAAACTCCAGCAACGAGATGCATCATACTGAACACCAATTCAATAATTTGGGATGGTTTTCCATTGTTGATGTAGTAGCAACAATAGTTGGAGAAGGTCACAATACAGATGTAGATTTGGCAGTGGCAGGGCCAACAACAACACATGCAAAATTAAGAGGTTCAACAACAGTACAAATGCAACATTTGTGGAGTAGTTGGTGGTCAAACATCAACATCGCAGAAGGAGATGTTACAGAACATAGTGATGCTTCAGCAGGGTGCATTGTTAGAGCACATTCCTCGCTAAGAGGGAGTGTTGATTTTTAGTAGCATCGCATGGGCTCTAAGTCTCAAAATTTGCAGGAGCCTTACACACATGCATTCTCCAATACCCAGAAATCCTTTTGGGAAATTCCACTTGGAGATAGTTTTATTAAAATAATTAATTTTTTTAATGGGAACCTAAGTCTAAACTTTGGAAATTAAAATAGTTAATGGGTATTAATCTAAATTGTGGGTGTAACTTCTAGAAGAAGATGATGATCAAGACAAAATGATCTAAGCCATTGATTAGAAGTTAATCTGGGTCGTTGGTTTCCCAATATAAAGATATAAGAAGAGGATTGAGGGGCACTTGGAGAACACACAGAGTGGAGATCAAAAATTTGATTTTCTGAAGTAGAGTAGCTGCTAGAGAGATTTTTGACAGTGCTCTTTTGCAATGAGGGGCATGGATAGTATCCAAAGATAAATATTTCCCAGTCGGAGAATACTCAACTAAGAAGAGAGAGAAAGATCTAGTAGAGGCATCACAAAGCCAGAGAGGTTGACTCAGAGCCACACATAGGCAACGTAGGCTGACGAAAAAGCCTTGAGGGAGTTTGAAATTCGCTGGAGCGTTCAATTTATGTAGCTGGAAGACGAGGTGTGAGACCAGGAGAGCAGAAGTCAAAATCTCAGAGGCAAATAGATCAGCCAGGAAGAGTGATGTAGATCCTAGACAATGTGACGTTAGACTGATGGAGACACTACGCAGAGGTAGCCAGGGGTTGTTCATTCAACGACTGGATCAACCAGGACTTCCAGTGATACTGTGAGGTAATCTCACAAATCTCTCTGTCAATGATATTCTATGTAACTAGATTTCCAGGGAGGCATCCATAGATTGTATTCAGAAATTATTACTGCATAATAATAAAACCCTCAGAGTTGCTGCACCGGTTTTCCCACACTGGGCTTTTCCGAAGACATTTGTCCAAAAATAACTGTGTAGATGTGTTGTATCTCTTTCTTGTTCAGTTTCTTGTTTCCACTTATAATTTAAATTGTGTAGGCTACAACATATTAGTTTCGCTACTTACTATAGGAAACAATAAGCAACTTGATTCAGATATTAACAAGTAGGAGAAACTTAATCAGTTGCTGCAGTAGAAATTTCGGCATCCAAATTTTCACACAAACTATTATTCACATAGTTACATTCAGGGGCTTGCATTAATGTTTGTATGACACACTTCTCCTTACAATATCTTGTATTTTTTATATCTAAGATTTATAAATATATATCAAGCTCCAAAGTATATGCATGGTCTCTAGATCTAGCGCATATGTATGCATCAAAATCCACTGTCCATGATATGTTGATGTATGGCATCCCTGCATTTATATATTTCAAATGGAAATGTTATGAGGATATTAAGTTAGTGCATTTAGTAAAGGAATCTAACCCTAATAGTCTGTTGAGGTTTTCTAATCAGTGACACATTGACACTGACCATGTCTCAACAACCTTGATACATAAAAATAAGGTCATGATGATCTATATCAGTGCATACATTTGATGGTATTATTATACAGTAAATATGGTGAGATCCACGAGTCCATGATTGTGTCTGGCAGTGATGGTAGAGATACAACATTGATAGTGATAGACAATTCCTTTGCCCCTTATTCTCCAAGGTGATAGTAATATCTCTTATGATCCAAAGATGATAGTGATGCAAATGATAAAGACTTTTCTGTGATCTAGACATACATGACAATGCTCTCAATAAAGTTTTTGCTTAGTCTCGTATTGTTAACAAGCGTAGTTGTGAACCCATTTGGATTGATGAGTCCTTAATTTGTTTTATGATGTCACATGATGATGTACTTTGTATCTCAGTTGAACATTTGATGAAATATAATAGAAGAAGAAGAATTGATTTCCGGTTTTTCCCCCTTGTGGGGTTTTGCCTTGGTCTCTGACCAATATTAGTGTCTCTATGTGTGCTTGCTTTTCTTCTATTGTTCCTTTATTTTCCAATGCATTGTTGTTCTTTCTACATAATTGCATATGATATAATGATGTTATAATGTTGGGGGGTGAATTCAATGTGTGAATGACGTAATGCAATTATCTTAAGCAAAGAACAATACAACCCTAAGAGAAAATTAACATCTATGATCTCCCATCCCTTTGGTGTTCAAAGCGGAGTGGAAACCCTTTAAGAACCAATGATATGGGTAATAATAGTCACATATATTAGTTCTTGTTCTTGTTCTTGTTTTTTAGTTATTATTATTAAATTTAATTATATTTTATATACAATTATTTTTCCCTTTACTAATTTTAAAAATAGTTTATTTTTATTTTGTTTATTATTGGTATTTTTTAATTTTAATATGGTTAAAGAAAATTCTCTTTTATTCTTTTTTTAATTTTATAAGATTTAATTATTTTTGCTTGCACGTGTGTGTATACATTTTCATAAATTTATTTTGTTAATTTTCCAATGTTTTATGCTTAGCACAATCACTTAATCCAATTCTTCTTCAATTAACAATCACTTTTCCAATAAATTCAATCTTCCAATGACATTGGGCAATTGTAGATAGAACAAGAATTCAAATGCAATAGAAGACAACCAAGAACAAGAGAGACAAGATTTGGTCAAAGGCCAGGGGAAAACCCTTTTGAAAATTCTTCTTCTATTAGATTATCATCAAATGTTTAGCAGAGAGATACAATGTTCCAATTCATCAACAATGAGTCAACGGTAAACAACTTTGGCTATCCAATTCAACTAACCAAAATCTAATGAGAGATGAGACTAAAAGTCAAATCTGATCCAAGGTCAAAGTATGCAATTTTAGGTCAAAGCCAACAACAGTCAAAGTTGCCCTAACGAGTCCAAAAGTGAACAGTCAAAGATGCTTCAAAAGCTTCGATCAACCTTCCAATAAATGCGGCCTTCCTTGCTGGTCAAAATTTACTCTAAAAAATCCTTAAAACCTATGTAAGAGGAGAGATAAAATCTGCAGTCAATCTTCCAAATTTTTGTGGTCAAATTTAGTCAAAGTCTGTAATCAAGGATGGTTAAACAACCCATAAAAGTTTGACTTCTTCACCAATCAATTTAGCCTTCCAAAATCGAAATTTTTGAAGTCAAAACAAGTCAAAACATCAAATAAAAAATGGTCAATGATTGGTCAAACTATCCCAATCAAAAAGTCAATGCAAAAACCAGAAGTTGCCTCCTTCCTTTCGCACGTGTGAGCTCAAACCTCCAATTGCAGTCTTGTACAATCAAGAGAAGAGAGAGAATATATGTTGTGTGATGATGATACTTCTAAGTGATGTGACATATGCTCTATTTATATGAGCCTTAGGGGGTCAAATTAGCTTGCCCAGACCGACTTGTACTTTTGTGCACATGTGGGTTTCATCATAAAAATTATATTTTTCCTTAACCAAATTAAATTCTTCCAAAGGCTAGTAGGGGTCTTTCTTGATAAGGAAGGTTGTCTAATGGATGGAATTTGTCACTGAGCTGTCAAATTAGCACTCCCTCTCAGCTAAGGAGAAATTTTTGATTGCATCATGGATCTCATCCCAAAATTATCGTCATCATGATCACTTACCCAAGTCACCTCAACCCATTGGCCGGATGGGGAGGAACAATGCCAACAATCCCATCTTGTGGGTAGGATGCAAATTAGGGTATAATCTGTCAAGTGCTAGACTTGATAGTAGGGGGAGATACCCACTTGTCATAAATGACAAGAATATCACACACCCTACAACAACAATAGGTGAGATCTACTTAACACAAGGATAAGGATCACTGTAACAGCCCCGAAATAAAAACATGCAAAGAATTAGATTAATCGTGCGATTCATAATCAACACACAATTTATCTACTAATTAACACCAATTTCAAAGATATGAGTAGAGACAACTTACCTGTGGCGATGATGTTTCTCACTTGGGATTTCAAGGTTGAGTGCTAGTTGAATTTTGCTAACTGCAATAAAGTCTTGGGGATGACTCTCCACCCAACCATAGGCTCAATTGCACAAAATCTTGCTACAAATAGCCACCCCCGAGCCCTCAATCAACATACTACTGCCAGGGAATCCTTTGTCTCACAACACTATTCTCCAAAGAGAATGGATGATGGAATCATGGAATGACGGAATGCCTCTCATCTTTCTCCCCATCTATTAAATAGAGCAAACATTGGAAGGGGAACCACATGCACACACTCCATGTGTCCACATGCAACTTTACTGCTTTTTTGTTTTATTCTTTTGTTTTTACTGATTTTTACTGCCTTCTTGTTTTATTTCTTTTGTTTTTACTGATTTTTACTGCCTTCTTGTTTTATTTCTTTTGTTTTTACTTTTTGATAGCTTTACTGATTTTTTACTATTTTTCTATTTATTCTTATTTATATTTATTTAGAGCATGTAATTAATTTATTATTATTTATTTTTTATTTTTTATTACTATTTTTTATTTATTGTTTATTATTTATTTAATATTATATTATATTATTTATTATTTATTATTATTTATTATTAAGGGACATTACAATCACACCCTCAACCCCAGTATCTTTAAGGCTCAATTCCTCACCCTTGGAGCTCAGACAAAGGGGAGGGAATAGCTCAAGGTCCTCGATCATTCAGAACCCTTACCCAGGAGGATCGCATCCATCAGTCCAAGCTACTCTCTGAAGAACAAGAACTTCCCTTTCCACAAAGCCTTGGTAAGAATATTTGATATTTGCTCATTAGTTGAAATATTATGGAGTCTTATGGATCTTCTCTACCACATGTGTTATATATAGTGATACCTGATCACAATATATTTGGACTTGTCATGAAATATAAGATTATTTTCCAATCAAATTCCACTCTTGTTGTTGCAATATATCATTTTCGTATCCAGAACCTTCTCAAACAACTCTCCAAAGAGCTTCCTCAACCATATTGCCTCGTAGCTAGCCATGCTAGCAACAATATACTCTACCTCGGCCATGCTCAAAGCTATGAACTTATGCTTCCTACTCATCCAAGATATCATGGCAAAACCCAAACTAAAGCAACACCTTGATGTGCTCTTCCTATCAATAACATTTCGGCCCAGTCAACATCAATGTACCCATGAAGTCTCACATCTCCGACAGTATATCTCAAACCAAGATTAATCGTCCCATGCAAATATCTCAGCACATGCTTGGTAGCAACCCAATGTGCATGAAGAGGCTCAGTCATAAATTGACTCAAAGTATTAACTGATAAACATATGTCCGAACGGGTGCTCAAAAGGAACATCAGTGCCCCAATCAACTAACACTCTCAGAGGGATTTTCCAAGTGAGGTCCTGCAACATCTCCACATAACTTTTTAAAGTTCATCTCCATCGATGTGGCCATGGACTTCCATTCTACCATTCCAAATCTTTCCAACATTGTCACAACATATTTTCCCCGAGAAAGGAAAATCTCACTGGGTCTCTACCACACCTCTAAGCCTAAGAAGTAATGCACTAATCCAAGCTCTTTCATTTCGAACTCAGAGGCTAGCTCCCTTTAGTACTCAAGTATCAGAGGCTCAATACCTTTCAAGAATAAATCATCAACATATAAAACCAAAATAAGGGGAATACCTTGGGACCACTTTTAAGAAGAGGATTGGGTCGACATTGCTTCTTGTGAATCCAAGCTTCACCAGGTAGCTATCAATACATGCATACCATGCTCTGGGGGCTTGTTTTAATCCATAAAGTGCCTTCTTCAACCTGTAAAGGTGAGTCTTCCTATCATGTACTTCAAAGCCCTATGGTTGCTCAACATATACTTCTTCCAGTAATATGCCATGAATAAATGCAGTCTTCACATCCATCTGGTGAAGTTTCCATCCCTATCTAGTAGCAAGGTAAACAATAATTCTAATAATAGTATATAGGGAAACATGTGCAAAAATGTCATCATATTCTTCTCCCTCTTTCTAGGAGAAACCTCTAGCCATGAACCTCACCTTATATTTCTCAATACTCTCATCAACTCCATTTTTTATCTTGTACATCCATTTAAAAGTCACAACAAACTTCCCTTTGGGTCTCAAACCACTTCCCACACCTCATTCTTCATGATAGATTCATATTCTTTGACCATAACATCTTTCCAAACTTTTTCTTTCACTTCTTCTTCAAAGGTGGGAGGCTCAACCTATATGATGGTTCTCATAGCTACCACATATCCATGGTATTGGCATGGCTTCTTACTTTCCCTAAAGGTTCCTCTAACAATATGTCTTTCAACATCTTGTAAAGTATCACAAAGCCAAAATAATATCTTCCTGGTAGGGGGATAACATGGAGGAGGATCCAAAGGGTCCATAGGTTCCATGGGATCAAGAACAACATCTCTCTCAGGTTCAAGCATATACATACCTTCTAGTAGGTCCATGTCACCATCCTTCTTTTCAACAAGAGCAAGTGGGGGAATGTCCCTTGCTTTTCCAAGGGCAACATTTTCATCAAAAGTCACATCCCTGCTAAACTTGATATTCCTTTGACTAGGCACATATATTCTAAAATATTTTGAATTATCACAATATCCAAAAAATGTACCTTTCTTTCTAGTGGATTCTAGCTTGTTCCTCTTGTCCTTTAGCACATGAAAGTACACAGGGCAGCCAAAGATCCTCAAATGTCCAACCTCGGGATTCCCACCTGTGAACCCTTCTTTGGGAGTATTGTCACCAGGGCTTCATGAGGAATCATGTTTTGAACATAAAATATTGTATTAGTGGCTTCTCCCTAAAGGAATTTTCATAACTTTTGATCATGCACCATGGCTCAAGCAACTTCCATGATGGCCTTGTTGTTTCTTTCAGCCACACCATTCTACTCAATATTATAAGGCCCAATGGTCTCTTTCTTGATTCTAGGCTTCTTGGAAAAATCAAAAAATTTTATTAGAAGTGTATTCTCCACCATTATCGGACCTGCAGACCTTGATTATTTTCCCTGTTTGATTCTTTATTAGTGCCTTGAAATCCCGGAACATATCAAATGCATCGTCCTTGTGCTTCAATAAAATATTCATGTCTTTCGAAACAAGTCATTCACAAAGATTATGTAATATAAATAGCCACCCAAAGATTTTACCGACATGGGTCCACATAAATCAAAATGTATGAGTTTTAGAATATCAATGTTCCTACTTTTGCTATAAGGTAATGGTCCCCTTGACTTCTTTCCACTGACACATCCCAGACATACCCCATCATGCTTAGTTTGAACTTTAGGCATTTTAGAAACCATCCTCCTTACTTTAGGCAAGGCATCATAATGTAGATGAGCAAACCTTCAGTGCCATAGCTCACTTTGATGATTGCTATCATGTACCATTACTCGCAGTCGTCTTCCATTGACTCTATAAATTCCTTCAATTCTAGATCCCAAGGTGAATGCATCCCTCATGTGAGATTCCATAGGCTAGGTAAGTACCTTCCCTCTTGTGAAGGCAAATCTCATTCCTTTGTCTTCCAAGGAAGATATAGATACCAGGTTCTTCTTTAATTTGGATACATACATGACCTCATGAAGAAGTACAATTTACCCATAATCCAAATGAAATGGGACAGAACCAAAACCCTTCATAGGATAACTAGAGTTATCCCAAAGAAAGATATCAAAATTAATTTCCCTCTCAACCAGATTTGAGAGGACTTCACAATACCCAGAGAAATGTCTAGAGGCCCCACTATCTACCAATTAACTATCAAACGAATCCAGAGGAGAGGGACTAGAAAGAGCTGAAATAAGAATATATTCAGATTGAGTAGCAACTGTATTATTTCCATACCTTGAGTTCCTTGTCTCTTTCGACGATAATGACCTCCTTCATGGTCATCAAGAGCATCTCTTCTTCTTCTATCATTAAACTTCTTGTTGTTGTTGAAGTCACGATTTTTGTTGTAGTTGGACCTTATATCATCTCACTTTTCCGGACAGTCTCAGGAATAGTGACCATGCCTGTGGAAATTGAAGCATTCAATTCTCCTTCCTCTTCTATTGGAGTCCTATGATTCAAGGTCAAGATTTTCTTGAACTAGATGGTCTTCCTCTTCCATTCCTCTTCGTGTCTTGTGTAGAAAATGTATATGGCTCTCCTTCTTCATGCTTTTGAATCGCTCCTCTAGATATCATCCTGGTTTCTTCTTGAGTACACTTACCAACGAGCTCATCAAATGATGGGAACTTGTCATTATTGCTAATAGTTGTAATGAATGTCTCCCAAATTGGAGGAAGACCTTGAAGTGCAACGAGGACCAACTCTCTATTAGACATCAATTCTCCAATAATCAGCAATTGATCTTTGGGTTGAGATAATCTCATGAAGTATGATTGTACAATCTCTCCTTTGTTTGTCTTGATGTCTATGATTTGATTTTTCAAGGAGAGAATGTGATTCAATTGTTGAATTCGTACATCCCAACCATTTTGTTATAGATATCCTCAGACTTCTTCAACTTTCCAATTTAAGTAAGCAAATGATCTTTTAAAGAAACAATAATTATTTTCTTGGCTTTGATCTCACCTTTCTTATACTTGGCCTTGGCAGCAACAAGGGAATTTTCTATTGGCTCTGGTATTTTTCCTTCCACATATTCCAAAACATCATTTTCATCCAATGTTACTTCCAACCTATTCTTCCAAGCAAGAAAATTAGGCAAGTCACTCGACTTCTCTACATCCTTGATTGATTTTGTCTCTTGTCTCCTTGTGCTTATCTTCACCTCAATTTTGTGTAGATTTTTACTATAGATTCAAACTGCAGATTTTGATGTAATAAAAATATTGACTTGAATCTACTCTACTCATCAGCGGAAACAAAAATTGATTGATGAAATCACGAAGCAGAAAAGGAAGAGTTTCAATCGCACATAACACAATATTTTTTGGGGAAAACAACAAATAAAAACCCCACTATCTATATATTGCATTAACCAAAAAATCTTAGAAGAAAATACAATGTTTTATTAACCCAAACAATCTTTGCACAAGTACAATCTCACTCACTGCTTCACAAACCAACTCAAGCCAACACTTAGCCAAATATGTTGCATGCCAAGCCCCTAATTCCTTGCGCAATCACTAAGGGAACTAGGCCATATTTAATTGGGAAAATCCCTCACCACAACTGCACAATTCATCATAGGCCTTCTACTGATTGCATGCACCATCTGTACAACTCGAAAAATTATACAACTGATAGTACGTTGTTACTGAACTCTAATCTCAACTGGGTTTTTCTCTGAACTAACATGCATGAGTTATTTATGACTGAATTATCACTTAACTGGTTGAGCAATGAAGCTACTCCCCACTGCTAGACCTCCTACTAGTTCCTCCAACAATTGGAACTAGTTTAACTGACTTTAACTCAGTTAAACTGAATTAATTAATTACAACTAAAAAAACTCAACTTGGACCCCTAAAATTTAGGAATCACTCTACATGACTCTAGATAGACTTTCAACTCAAATTTACTGAACCAACTAAGTAAACTTAACTTAGTTAACTGCTACAAGTTGTTATGAGAATAAAATTTCGATTTGATTCCCAATTTAATTCAAGGACAAATTAAATTAGGGTTTTTCTAGATGCTATTTTTAACATTTCTTGTTGTTATTTTCAACACTCCCTCTCAACAAGAAAGGAATTCAACTCTATCCCGATCTAGTACCTTTGGAATGTTCTGCATGCAACACTTCTCTCTAGTGTTGTTGCTACTGCAACTTCTGAAACTGAAAAAGCATCCAAACTAAATCAGTATGATGCATTTGTCACTAGAGTCTCTGACTACTACTAGCTACTGCACTATCTACTGAAAACTCTGCGCTATTGTTGACTCTGCACTGTTGCTAACTCTGCTATGCGCTCCCTAGTATATGATTGTTACGAGTCTCTGCCTCTATCACTCTGAATTATGACACCATAAACCACCACTGATCCATCTTGCTACTATGTATTGTGGGCTCCCATAGCAAGGTAATGATCCATGAGACAAAACATCTCAATGGACCCTACCCAAATTTCTGCACTCTTGGGACTATTGCTTCACATTGCCCCACCTCTCACCTGGAGGTATGGATGCATGTGCTCCCTCTGCCCACTTGGCTCGAAATTCCCCCTACTAGAGGTCTCTGCTTGAGTGGATATCTCCACTCAGTCTCCTCTCTGCTTCTCCAATTGTGGTTGCTCCACAACTTGCTAAGGCTGCTTTTGAGGCTACTTCTGAGGCTGCATGTTGAGAGGTAATTCATGCTCCCTCTCAACCACCAAGTCTCTAACCTTTTCCTTGCTCCTCAAGGCTTTGCATGCATCTTGTACCTCAAGTGCATATAGGTTCTTAACTTGCACACCGATCTATTTCACCTGTCCCGTGGCGATGTGTTTAAGGAAAACCTTTGCTAAAAATCGCACAGTAGCCACGATCTTCCAATACCGTGACAAAAAAAAAAGATTCTTCCTTAGTCCTGGAACATAAATCACATCTGTGAGTCAGAGAGGGGAGCCAAACTCCCTCTAAAAAGTAATAGTACCAATGTCTGTCGCACTATACCTCCCGTCATCTCCGAACTCTATGTTTTGCTTGAGGTCTTTCTCCTCCAAGTCACTAAAGAGATCTCAATTCCCCGTCATATGGAACGATGCACCGTTGTTGAGATACCACATGCTTCTCATTATAGTGCTTTCCATGCATTCGTGAGAGTGAAATCAAGCTTGAATTGTGAAGATAGAGCTTCACCTACTGCTGCTACTGTAGGCTCCTTCTTGCTTGCTTTCTTCTGTGGGCATTTCGTGGCATAATGACCGAACTCGTGACAGTGAAAACACTTGATGTTTGATAAGTCCTTATTTCTTCTCTCCTTGCCTCGGGACTTATTTCCCTTGGCTTTCTTTTCTTTGCTGACTAATGCAAACTGCTCTTCCACTTCTTTGCATGAGGTCCCATTTCTGGTGTTCCGTCGAATCTCTTTTTGTACCAAGTCGAACCACAACCTCTCCCACTCTAGTAGCTTATCCCTCCCATTAACTAAGTCCTGGTAGCTATGCCAGCTCTTGGGAAGTCCTAGAAGTGCTAGGCTCACCAGATCGTCTTCTGCAACAGTAACCCCGTCACTGCCAAGCTCATCCCGACATTGGGTGAACTTGGTCAAGTACTTAGGAATTAGGTCGCCCTTCTCCATCATGATCATTCTAAGTTTGTCCTTCAATGCCAGCTTCCTGTGGTCACTGCTATTTTGAAACAAGTCCGCCAATGCCTTCAACATTGCAAATGGATTTTCCTTACGTTAGAGATTCGAGACAATATGATCTCAAACTCCTTCTACGATAATCATTCTCGCCTTTGCCACACACATTCTCCATTTAGCCAAATATTTAGCATAAGATGTTGGAGGCTTCAGGATAACACGATCTATGAATTCCTTCAGCCTAGTTTCTTCTAACACTCCCTCCATCATGTCCTTCCAAGTTATGTAATTCGAGTTTCCCTTCAGGGCATACTTTAGTCTCAAACCGTAGAATGACATCCTGCTGACTCTGAAGTATGAAACTACAAATTCGATTTCACCTGCACAATAAACTTGTATTCTCCTCTTCTAAAGTGAATTCAACTCTTATACCATGTAGATTTTTACTGAAGATTCAAACTGCAAATTGTGATATGCTAAAACAATTAACTTGAATCTACTCTACTCATCAGTAGAAACAAAAATTGATCGATGAAATCACGAAGCAAAAAAGGAAGAGTTTCAATCGCACATAACACAATATTTTTCAAGGGAAAACAACAATTAAAAACCTTGCTATTTGTATATTGCATTAACCAGAATATCTTAGAAGAAAATACAATGCTTGTTCAACCCGAACAATCTCTGCATAAGTACAATCTCACTCACTGCTTCACAAACCAGCTCAAGCCAACACTTAACCAAATATGTTGCCTACCAAGCCCCTACTTCCTTATGCAATCCTTAAGGGAATTAGCCCATATTTAATAGGGAAAATCCCTCACGACAACAACACAGTCTATCACAGGCCTTCTACTGATTGCATGCACCATCTATACAACTCGGAAAATTACACCACTGATAGTACACTCTCCTTGAACTCTAATATCAACTGAGTCTTTCTCTGAACTGACATGCATGAGTTATTTATGAGTGAATTATTAGTTACCTAGTTGAGCATTGAAATTGCTCCCCACTGCTAGACCTCCTACTAGTTCCTCCAACAGTTGGAACTAGTTTAACCGACTTTAACTTAGTTAGACTGAATTAATTAATTATAACTCAAAAGAACTCAACCTGGACCTCTACATTTAGGAATCCCTCTACATGACTCTAAATAGACTTCCAACTTGAATTCACTGAGCCAATTAAGTCAACTTAATTTAGTTCACTATTACAAGTTGTTACAACTTTGACTATCCAATTCAACTAACCAATAGATAAGCCCAAAAGTAAAATTTGATCCAAAGTCAAAGTGTGCAATTTTATATCAAAGTCAACAATAGTCAAAGATGCCCTAACTAGTCCAAAAGTCAACAGTCAAAGTTGCTCCAAAATTTTCAATCAACCTGCCAATAAATGTGGCCTTCCTTGTTGGTCAAACTTTAGTCAAAACAATCCATAAAACCTCGGTCAAAGGAGAGATAAAATCTGTGGTCAAACTTCAAAATTTCTATGGTCAACTTCAGTCAAAGTCTGTGGTCAAGGATGGTCAAACAACCTAAAA
The DNA here is from genome assembly GCA_031772625.1 of Pinus tabuliformis. Taxonomy (NCBI): domain Eukaryota; kingdom Viridiplantae; phylum Streptophyta; class Pinopsida; order Pinales; family Pinaceae; genus Pinus; species Pinus tabuliformis. The sequence goes on from CM062810.1 coordinate 805,007,921, forward strand.
AAGTTCTGCTTCTTCACCAAACAATTCAACCTTCAAAAATTGAACTTTTCCATGTCAAACCAAGTCAAAACATCAAGTCAAATCTGGTCAATGACTAGTCCAACTATCCCAATCAGAAAGTCAACGCAATTATTTTTTGCCTCATTCCATTCGCACATGTGAGCACAGAACTCTAATTACAGACCTATACAAACCAATCAAGAGAAGAGAGAGAAGATATGTTGTGTGATATACTCCAAAGTGATGAGACATATGCTCTATTTATGTGTGCCTTAGGGGGTTGAGTTAGCTTGCCCAGGCCGACTTGTACTTTTTTGCACATGTGGGATTCGTCATAATAATTAAATTTTTCCTTGGGCAAATTAAATCCTTCCAAGGGATAGTAAGGGCATTTCTTGAAGATGAAGGTTGTCCAATGGAGGGAATTTGTCCTTGAGCTGTCAGATTAACAATTTGTTTGTTTTTAATTAATTAATTCATTTATTTTATGATTTTGTTTATAATATGTTGGTTTTTTAAATTATAATTTTATAAACATTATAATTTTGAACTTGAAATAAAAGTTTGAATGTGTTATTTGTAACTCCACATATTTCATTTAAGAAGATTTTGAGGTTTTGGTTCACAACATTAATTGCAATAAAACTATTTTCTGGATAAATGTTAATGTGATTTATCTAGAAAATCATTTTATTCTCAATATGAATCACATAAGCCTACATTCAAAGAAACATCAATTGTTTTCAAGATTGTAATTTTGGACAGCTAATCATTTTAACCCTAACTAAAAGACAATGTTATTGTTAGCATTAATGTTTGTTTTGAAGGTCAATTTTATTTTTTTTCTTCAAATTGAAACTAGTCAAGATCGTTATTTCAAACAAGTTATAATATTGATCCTAAAAAAAGAAAGGTGTTTCTAGGGACGCCACTTTTTTAATTGAGGGTTAACTTTAAGATTTTTGTTTAGAATTTTACAAGAATTTAAAGCCATGGTGGAAAATTATTATAATTTCAACCTTAAAAAAAAGGCTAAATTCAGAGGTTGGCCTTGGTGTTTTTAGCAAGCATTGATCACACAAAATGGATTAAGGAACTAAATTTTCATTTCTAACAAGTCGCCCTTCTTATTTAACCTACTTTTTTTGTATATATAGGAATCAACAACTGGGTTAGTCTCGTAGTTGTGTGGCATGGGGTCAATTCTGGCCACTACCACTATAATCTCTAGGGCCTATGACCTGTCCTCCTCTTAGTAGGCCAAGTTACATTCGAGGGAATTGAATCTTTGATCTCTTGCTCATAAGACCTTAATTTCATGATGATTTCCAATTGAGCTACACGTCAAGGACTTTACCTAACCTACTTTTGTATTCCACATCCTATTATTTTCTCTCCTAGGTTATGTTAGACTGGCAACTATGTTGATTGATGTGGATTGAACCAGTGTTCTAGCCTCAGGTGGTATTAGTAACGCTAAGAACACAAGACTAGAAAATATTGCCAAGCTCAAGTTATTCTTTTGAATGTAAATGTCTTAATTAAATTAATTAATAATTTTTAACAGATTAAAAATGTAATTTTTAATTAATTAGTAATAATTGACACATATTCTATTTTCCTCTAGAGACTTCTAGTAAAGTTTCTAAGTGATCTTAGCCATCAATTAGATCATTTTAGATCTAGATCTTTGCCATTGATTTTTCAACGAGAGTTTATAAAGGAAATCGATGGGCAATTGTGGAGATAATTCATTATAGTGAAGAGGGTAGTGATAGCATGGGGTTTGAGGGCCAGTGAGGGTTTCAACAATAGTTGAAACAATGAATATTTACAAAGTTTTGTTTCATTAGTATTCTTCCAGGTTTCGAGATCCGAAGGAGGAATTCTCTTGGCATGTTTCTACAGACAAGGGGGTCAAGTTATTGAGGCCATGAGCGTTCCAGGAGAGGCTGATTTCTCTCTAAGAGAGGCCAATATTACCAGGAGGGTCATATGAGTTGCTAAGAAAGCCAAGAGGCTAATTCTATCCAAGTCGTGAACATCGGATAGCCAGAGGAGCCACACTTGTGAGGCCATACAGGTCGTATTTTCGCTGGAGCTTTGCCGAGGTTTGGCACGCAGTATTTTAATATTCATCAATTATAGAATTTGCTGAAGGTTAATAAAACTCTTAGATCTGAAAAAATGATTTTCCCTTTGAGGTTTTTCTAATGATGTTTTGTCCAAAAATATTGTGTCCATTTTGTGATTGGTTTTCTATCAAACTTTCCATAATTTATTTTTGTCAATATTGCAATCATGTTTTTATTTAGTATTTGCATTATATTAATTTTGATCATAGTTAAATACATTGGATAATTATCAATTGCTTTTAATAATCGATATTTTTATCGATTTTTCACATGGTATTAGAGTATATTTGAAGCACAAAGGTTTATTGGAGTATATTAGTGCACTTGTTTTGAAGAGGAAGCCAAGGGTCAGAGCAATTTCCAGAATTACTTGGAGGAATTTTACCAGTCTTATTTTTTGCAAGGAGGAGGCTAAATTAACTAGTGAAAATTTCCAATTTACCAGTGCATGTTGCTAGTGACACAGTTTCATTTTCCAGTTGCCAGATCGTTATTCTAGAGGCATTGCGAGTGGGCTACTCTAGTTGTTGTAGGTAGAGAAAATTGCTAGAGTGATTTCGTAGAGGTAGTGCGAGTTTCTAGGTGGGCTAGTGTGCAGTCCAAGTGGGCAATGTAAGTTCACAAAAGAAGAGTGAGTTGCCTAGTAGGAGCCAAGATTTCTTGTAGAGAGAGAGACTATGAAGTTTTATAGATAATTTTTTTACCTAGTGGAAGAAATTTTATTTATTTTTTATTTTTTTGTCAAGGTCTTTAACAATGGCTTCACCAACATTGATGGGTCAAGACAGGTTGGATGGCACATCTAAATTTCGTGTCTAGATAATCTGATGCCTTCTTATTTTGAAAGAGCATGGGTTAATTGAGTTTGCTACGACACATCTTGTTGTACCAACATACACTATCATTTTGCATGAGTACCAGAAAAATGATGGCAAGGCCAAGCGTATTATTCTAGATGGGGTCAAGGACCACATTATTCCACATAGAGAAATAGAAAATATGACCAAGAAGATGTGGGATGCCATTAACAAAGAGAAGCTCAGAAGCACCAAACAAAATAAGGGAGAGAACATTTTCAGTTATCTCACTTGCATCAAGACAATCAGAGATGAGCTAGAAGCCATTGGAGAGAAGGTCGATGACGAAGATCTTGTGAGAACAACCCTAAATGGCTTTCAGAAGCAGTGGGATGTTTTCGTGCAAGTTGTTAGTGGAATATCTAGTTTTCCTACTTTGGAATACTTGTGGAACAACTTCACACAGTAGGAGTTTTGACTGAGCATTGTCAAAGGCAAAAATGGTACTAGTAGCGGTTCTGAGTAGAAGAGAGATGACAATGATAATGTTGCTCTTATAAGAAAGGTAAAAGAGAAGAAGGGATCCAGTAAAGGTTCCAAGGAAGAAAATAGGAAGGAGACGTCAAAGATCAAGTGTTATGGCTATCACGAGTTTGGCCATTACTACAACAATTTCCCACAAAAGACGAAAGGCGACCAGAAGGGAGAGAAGCATACAACAACAAATGCAGATGAGCTTTCCAGTTGGATGGAGGATGAGTTTGCACTCATTGCTTGCAATAGTAGTATAGGAGAAACCCTCATTCATTCTTAGGATTATTGGAATCATGCTCTTTTATATGAGTTATACAATCATGTCACCATCTTGCATAGATGATGTATTTTGTAAATGTCATTGGAGTAATTAATTGTTAGTTATTCTTGTGCAATATTTGTTAGATATTAATAAATAATAAATCTCCCAAATTTATTTGTTAGTTGGTCCTAATTCTTTCTTAGGCTTATGAAATCATGCTCTCATAAATGATTCATAGAAGCATGTCATCATTTATGCATTTGAGAATGTTACTAGAGTAATTAGTGATTTGATGCTCTTGTGAAACATCTCATCTATATGGTCATTAGATGCTAATAAATGACAAATATCCTCCAACTTTTTGCTAAAGAATCAACTAGATTTGGTTAGAGAATAGGAAAAAAACCAACCCAAAAAAATACCTACTCATAGTCCACACAATGAAATTGATACAAAAGACAAATTACATAGATTGAAAAAATGTTGAGAAAGAAACATGTATACAAAAAGCACTAGACAAGTATATGGAGGGAGAGAGTGTCCTCCAACATTTCCATCGCTAGACAACGTATATTCTAAGAATTATACTATATCCTTTCCTTGTTTTTTTGGTTATCAGTGCCATGTGAGTTTGTTCATCATCACCTTTTATTGGAGGCATCTTACATTTTTCAATGATTACAACTATGTCTTTGTTGTTGGGTGGGTTGTTTTGATTAGTGTTTTATTGTTGTATTATTTATTGTTTTTTTGTTTGGGACCATGTAACAATCCTCTGACAATGATATAATCAAGGAGCGCAATGTCTCAATAGAATTAAGGACCCTGGGATTTTGTATTTTCTTCTCATAGCATAAGTAATTACAGTATCTAAGGACTAAGCATCAAAAAAATATTTAACAACATCCATATTAAGACAAATGATGCAAATGCTATATAGAATGACTATGTCTAAAGCCTTTATAGGTGGCTTTTAGTTCATTGTTAGATCCTAGGGATCAAGCTTAGACAAGCTTTGGAAACTACAAAGCTAGAGTATAGTATGGGTAAAGTGAGTCTATAGTGGAGTGGTGAAATACATTAAGCTTGAAAAGAAAAACAACGGTGAAAGCACTCTATTGTACTAACACTGACAATAATAAATGAAAGATATGGGAGCAAATGGGATTAGATACCCTAATAGTCCTAGCTATAAATGATAAATATTAAATGTTCTGCATATCGACCCACATAATGTTGTAGCTAACATGTTAAGTATCCCTCCTAAGGCGTACATTAGAAATAATGAAACACAAATGGATAGATAGGGGCTCACACAAGAGATGTAGCATGTGGTTAAATTCAATGCAGGTGAAGAACCTTATTGGGGCTTGATGTGTTGTGAATTGTCTTGAAAGAGAGGAGTGCCTTCGAGGGCATGGCCATAGGTGGTGCATGGTTTTCGATAGTTCGCACTATAAGGTGTTGGATTAAGTCTCGCAATGTGCACAACCATCATATTTAGTTGCCAACATTGAGTTTGGTAAGTCAAAGGAAGTTGATGAGGATGATTTTAAGTCATCATGCACCCTATGCCTTAGGAAACACACGTGCTATAATGATTGGGACAAAGGCTTACAACCTATGACCCTATGTGGGCAAGTTAACCTCAAAAACATATCCTCAATCTAGATTGTAGGGTGAAACTCACTTACATGAAGCCAAATCACTAGCAATTGTTAATTACCCATAAGGAAATGAATTTGTTCTAAAACCTTACACACATCGCCCATCACATTATGGCAGTTGGCCATGCCCCAAGTTGTTAAATTAAATACAAAAAGGGTGATGTTGAAGGTTGGGCTAGTGATAGGAGTGAATTTGTAATAAGGTATTGATATTGGAAGGTGTGGCTATACCACCTTCTTTTCAGGGAGAGTTAATGCTTTTTGGGCATCATGGGTCCTTTGGCAATGCATCAAAATAGAAGCACATTTGAGCCAAGAATGTATATATTCTTTCATTTCTTGATAATGAAGTGATAGCCTGAGTTTATCATCATAAATTAAAACAAGTTGATGGAATCCCATCTCCCATTTTCCTCCCCATGTTGTCATCCGAGTAGGGACATGGGAAGAAAAAAAGAGAGAAGGGTTTATCTTCTGCTATTTTGGATACATTAAAGCCTTCTTCCTTGAGAGAGGCATACACAATGGGACATTAGCTCATTTTCTATATTGGTTCTTCTAATAATATCGATGTGAATGTAGTGGAAAGTCTCCATCGCCATGAGTTATGTACAATGAGCTATTAGCTTAGTGGTAGAATGCACCCATAATAATTGTGTCATTGTGCTTGGGTTGTGAAGGAGCTCAATCACATGGATAGTTTATTGTGCTCATCAAGGCCTAATCCAGAGATGTGGCCCATTCAAGGCACATTAACATTGAGTTCTCCTCTCATTTGCTCCAACTAGGGCTTGGAATTGAACTTATCCTTTGAAGTATATATGGGTAAATTTAGGTGAGGTTGAATGTAGATACATGTTTCTATTCATCTGTGTATTCAGTGGTCCAAGGGGGCCAACGAATATCCACCATGGATCCTCTATTCTTAAGAATCCATACATCCCTTATTATTGTATGAATAACTATCTCTTGGGCACATATTGAAGTTCAATGCAGATGTGGATAATGGATCATCTATAACATATATTCATAAAACAATAACTACAGAATTGCCATTTTCGTTTTAGATATCGTGATAGAGGATACAATTTTAGCCTTTTCATTATTTTCCTGGATGTTTGTAGGAAGAAATCATTAATAAAATTTCCTCATTGAAGAAAGGAAGGCTCTTGAGGAGTTTTTGATCATAAGGAGTCTTAGCCCATTGAGTGAGAATGAACCCCCACACTAAGAAATCATACTAAAAAAGTATTGAGAAATGAAAAGAAAGATGTCTTAGTAGTTGCCATTTTCATTTTAGATATCATGATAGAGGATACAATTTTAGCCTTTTCATTATTTTCCTGGATGTTTGTAGGAAGAAATCATTAATAAAATTTCCTCATTGAAGAAAGGAAGGCTCTTGAGGAGTTTTTGATCATAAGGAGTCTTAGCCCATTGAGTGAGAATGAACCCCCACACTAATAAATCATACTAAAAAAGTATCCAGAAATGAAAAGAAAGATGTCTTAGTAGGGTGCACAGAGGGAACGACATGTGGAGTAGGAAGTATAAGATATGAGGCAATTGGGATTACAAGCTAGTACCCTCGACACATGCATGGACCAATCAATTTCCACCATAGGTTGCTAGGTCACATAGATCATCTATATACTAGTAAAACATCACATGCATTCCTCTTCTACTTAATTATTAATTAATCGTGCAAGCAACCAACACAGTTTTAGAGAATCACTTTGGCTATATGTTGTAAAATCACCTCTAAAAGTTGTAGGGAATCACTCTTGGCCATATGTTGTACATATATTATACCGCTTGAGTGAATGGTTAGGTAGGAGATATATGAAGTTGTTATTCAATCAATCCCTTGATTTTTCTTTATCTAAGAGTTGAATGATGAATTAATAGACCATGTTGGGGAAAACAACTCCATGTGGTGGACTATGTTGATTTTTCATCCTACTTGATTTCATTGTTATTTGTGGTTATCAATGAACCTTAATTTAATCATTCAAATCACTTTATTATGGTATTCATTAGCTAGTTTAGACAATGATATATAGGATTCACAAAATTTTCAACACTCTATTAGATTTTTCCATCTTTAGTTAAACCTTTGGATATCAAAATGATACTAAGAGGGGGGCTGAATTACTATAATGAAATTCTTTACTTGTTTAAACATTCATTCAAATATCATAAATCATAAATCTCACAAACTAAACAAGTAACATGAGATATAGATGGAAACCATTGCCAGAGAAAAGCTCAAAGATTTTGTATAAAAAATATTTTGTAAGCAACCAACCTATTGTTACATCAATTTGTTGGCACCAACTTATAAGAGACACCAATCCCCTCCACTGCTTTGCAGACACCAATCTACAAGAGACACCAATCCTCTTCTGTTTCTTTGTAGGCGCCACTATATAGGATATACCAATCCCCTTCGTTTTTTTGCAGCACCAACCTACACGAGACATTGATCCCCTCTACTGCTTTGTAGGCACCAACCTACAAGAGACACCAATCGCCTTTGTTGCTTTGTAGGAACCAGCCTACAAGAGATACCAATCCCCTTTGTGCCTTTGTATCCACCAACCTATAGGAGACAACAATCACCTCTGTTGCTTTGTAGGCATCAGCCTAGAAGAGGCAACAATCCCCTCTGCTACTTTGTAGGCAACCACTTACAAGAGACACCAATCCCTCTTGTTCTCTGATTTGAAATCTAATTTACTCTAGTCTACTCTACTCTTCTTATGTTCATTATAGCTACCTCGTCAACATTAAATTTTCTCCAAATACTTTATTCTCTTCACCATGCAGATTCCTCTCTACTACTCACAACTTTCACACTTTACTGCAAAACCTTCTCACTCTTAAACTTCACTGCGGACCATACTCATTCTATTTACCACTTTTTCACTTCATTTTAGATGATTCTTGCTCTTCCCGTGGTTTGCATACCTCCCATGCCGATACTTGTTGTAGTGCACTATTCACATCCACACACTTCCACTAACTACCTCGATACTACACTTGCCTCTCTTGGCTATCTCAATTTATAGATGGATATTTTTTTTTGAGCTTGACACTCTTAGCAATGGATTCATACACGTAAATTTGAAATTTAAATAGAATTCAAGAATACTCAGAAAACTTTTAACACAAGAATCCCTCACAAAACGAAGATTTGCTGAACCCTTTGACAAGAACTTTTTATGTTAAGATTCAAACATCTTTCTGTCCCTCAGGACCATTTGTTGATAGATATGTCTATCAAAAAATCAGGGAAAACACCCTTAGACATACTATTTAACACCTAAGTACTAATGTTAATGAGTGCTTATAACCATGTGCCATGACCAAGGTGCATATCGGGCATCGAGCTATTGGGAGTACTCAACCATGCTTGCATAACCATTACTTCAAGATACTAGGGCTCTTAGGGCACTAAGCTCTCATGAGATACATGTTAACCCTATATGACCAGACCCTATGATTTTGGGCCAATGATATTAGGAAATTAAGCAATCAAAAGATCTCTTAAACGATGCCATACCAAGATTCCAGGGGCCTAATGACGCCAAAATCTCCTTCACTTGTTAGCTATTGTTTAATCTCTCGAGATTTTTAATTGATGAATCCTAGCTATTGGGTGATTTGATAGCAAAACACTTCTCTAAGACTCCAGGTTCTAGGGTCCACGTAGCCTTCCAACTCATTCTCCTTGCAACCAATCATAGACCAACACATTAATAATGCTAATGTGTCCTCTCACACGTAATTCTTCTAATACATGCCACTTGTCACCACCTTGCCCTGTCAGCCATCCAAAAAAGCACAATCCAATTGACAGATGTCTTCTATTGCCATGTCACCTTCTCCACTTAGCGTGCCATGTCATTGCTTTGTGACCTACCACATCACTACTCTATGCCTTTTTAGTTGACATATCTCAGGCACTAGGGCTATCAAGCAAATTTCTATGCTTAATGTTCCAGGGGCGCGATGGGTCCTTTGCCCTTAGGCATTATGTCTTAGCCTTTTGCAACCAAGGGTTTGACCAGGAGCCAATTACCTCGGACGTCAGAGAAAATCTAGTTTGCTATACAGTTGCAAATCTGATGTTTCAAGGGTCTAAGGTTTCTTAGTCCTTAAGAACTTGTTGATGGGAAGAAATGATCACTCATCAACAAGAGGAAACAACCAGTCAAAGATTTTTTAAATAATTCAAATCGCTTGATGTCACTGTCCCTGGCAGGTCTAGTGGCTTCGTTATTGAGGAAAATGATTTTCTTCTCGAGAGGAGACTTCTTTCTAAAAACAAATCTTTTTAAAATCTAAATGCAATTTTGATCTAAATAATAAAAAGATTCATCTAAATGCAATAAATCAAAGAGGCGGTTTTAATAACTATATTCTAATCAAATTAAAGAAACATGAACTCTATTATTTAAACATATGTTAATCGAGGAACAAACAAAATGGATCTAGTACTTAAAAGAATGATTATACATGTTGATAATTTAAATGGATCTAGTACTTAAAAGAATGATTATACATGTTGATAATTTAAAGACATTTAATTAACAACGATATAATAAAGCGCATCAATATTTATGAAACAAAGACAAGTCATTATCAATATTTTCCTGAATATGCTTAAGTAACCTTATATGCTTTGAAATTATTTAACACACTCAAATCAATATTTAATCTATAAACATGTGCAAAGATATGTGATTTGATTAATATTTGAGTTGCGAAAGTATAAAAACATCTTACAAAAGACAACTTGAACATGTGAAAAACGATTACAGAAAGATACAAGGATGATACTTGAGCAGGCAGTGCCTCCTTTTCTTCTCCTTGAAAAACATAGTTTTCAAAATGAATAAGAGTGAAAGAAAGATGGAAATCATTCCCTCCATTTCAAATATCTTTCTCGTTACAACAACGCGCTAAAATATTCATCTTCTTTTTTCTGCAGTACTATTAGATACCCTAGACCATTTACCATCTCGCCTTGTATAATAATAAAGAGCTCCTTACCTATGAAGTTCTGTTCAACAGTCTTCCAAACAAATCCCATTTGAATCTCCAAAACCTAATGAGGATTCCCACAATTATGTAAGTCTAACTAATAGATGGACCTACCCACCTCAAACAAAGGTTTCTTGATTTGAGTGTATCTAAGCAATTAACGAGTTGAATGCAACGTACATCAAAACTGGTGCTATATCTCAATGGTTTCGAAGAAATAATCCTCTGATTGATTTTCTTTGACATATTTGGATATAAAAATCATGCCATGATAGAATCAATAACCCTTAGAGATGTAGAAAAGCTTTCAAAATCAATTTTGAATTTCGTTCTAAAAATGGTTGACGTGCATGTTATTTGGCAACCCCTGTGGAGTTGAGCATTCATTGCAATTGATAGAGATGATCTCTGAATCCAAGTTTTGATTTTTCGAAAATCTACATTCGTAGAATCGAGAAACTCATTTATTATTTGCTCAACATAATTGGACTTTAAATGCCTTGTCATTGCTTTCTTGTTCAAACATGGTACATCGATACTTGGGATTTTATCATTTTCTATCCAACAATTTGAAAGACCAAAATAAAAATATATCGAAGGTTCATCAAACAAATTTAATCTAAAACAGACAGAGGTCCAATCAGAAATCCCAACTTGTTCCAATCGGGTTTAATTTTTTTATCAGGCACACATTGACCCACACCGAAACTTATAAAATATCATGCCAGAAATTGCATCATTTTTATGAATAGTAGATGAAAATGACAACCCCTCGCAAACAACAAATTCACGCCACTAAAATTGACCCACACTGAAACTTATAAAATATCATGCCAGAAATTGCATCATTTTTATGAATAGTAGATGAAAATGACAACCCCTCGCAAACAACAAATTCACGCCACTAAAATTGTTTTTGATTGATTCGAATGCCCTTTGAACTGATTAACTACTCACGGTGGTGATCTGGTTTTTTCAAACTCTTCTATTTTCTCTTCCACTTGTTTTTAATGTCAATGCTTTTATGTGTTTGATTCGAATGCCCTTTGAACTGATTAACTACTCACGGTGGTGATCTGGTTTTTTCAAACTCTTCTATTTTCTCTTCCACTTATTTTTAATGTCATGGTTTTTATGTGTTTGATTCGAATGCCCTTTGAACTGATTAACTACTCATGGTGGTGATCTGATTTTTTCAAACTCTTCTATTTTCTCTTCCACTTGTTTTTAATGTCATGGCTTTTATGTGTTCTTTTAGAAGAAAAAACCAAATAACTTTCTATTAGAAAAAAAAAAATGTTTATATATATATTAGTTTTATAGTAAACCCTATTGATCAAAATACTGAGAGGCAGGCCTTCAGAAAACCTAAAAAGGTTATCAAAATAAAGCCCAAGAACTGACATACAGCCATGCAAAGCTGGTCAACAATCACCCCAACAAATAAGGGCAAAAACACTAAGCCCACCGAAAATAATGCCGCCAAGAGGCACAAACATACCTCTCCCCTGCCATGCCATCCCCTCCCCCGCTCTCCCCCTCTCTCCCTCACCTCTCCCCTCCTCTCCCCCAACCCCCCGCACCATCCTCCCTTACCCGCCTGGCCCCCCAGCCAGCGGCCAAAAGGCCGCAGGCCGATTCCATGCATATAACATATGTTTTAGAGTAAACCCCATTGATCAAAATACTGAGAGGCAGGCTCTAAGAAAACCAAAAAGCGTTATCAAAATAAAGCCCAAGAACTGACATATATCCATACAAAGCTGGTCAACAATCACCCCCAACAAATAAAGGCAAAAGCACTAAGCCCATCGAAAATAATGCCTACAAGAAGCACAAACATCCCAAAAGCAGGGGATAGACTAGATAGCCATATCTTGAATGCACCAACAGAGAGAACATATGTAAGTGGAACGAAATTTGCTTGTCTATGTGAGAAAATGTGTGAGATTTTTGTGGATAAACTTCCCTGGCGAGATCTTTCAATGACAATAGCAATTGATTTCGAGTTTAGTTTATTTAGAATCCATTATCTCAATCCCTAAGATTATGGTTTAGTTTGTTTCTCTGTAACGGAAGATCCTGTGATTTGTTCAGTTTATCTGTTGATAGCATATATAACAAGTTGTAGCGTTTGACTACGTGGAAGTGTGAGTTGATTAAAATTTGTTGTGCAAAAGGCCGTGGGCAATAGACATTACGTTGAAAATATATATATACTAGCATTTGCACCTAATGTTGCAAAGGAAACGCCGTAAGGCATATAGTGTGGAGGAATATTGAAATGTGAATGGGCATTTTTGAAAGAAAGGGTCGGTGATAATGAGTTTCAATTGAGGAAGTCGTGCTTAAAACCCTATTCGGGGGTTAAAGTGGCTATAAAATGGAATAAAAATCGTCATAAATAGCCATTGAAGTTGCTTAAACACCTTTGTATCTGGATAAAGATTTCCTAGTTGAAGGTGAAGGTAAACAAATGAATCCAGGTGAACAGGTTCATGATAATGAGTTTCAATTGAGGAAGCCATGCCTAAAACCCTATTCGGGGGTTAAAGTGGCTATAAAATGGAATAAAAATAGTCATAAATAGCCATTGAAGTTCTTTAAACACCTTTGTATCTGGATAAAGATTGCCTAGTTGAAGGTGAAGGTAAACAAATGAATCCAGGTGAACAACAACTGGGTATCCATATCGATTTGGATAGGGTTATTTAAGAAACCATTATTTAAACGAAAATTTTAATTAATATCAAGATATATTTAAAACATGTATTATATTCATTAAAATAAATTGATTTTTTTTTTGAAATATGTTAAAACCCATTGATAATGAATTGGTTGTAAAGACATAAACTATCAGAATGGTATTTCATATTGAAACATCATTTTTCAAGTTTCAGTTGGAAAATACAAGTAGTAAATTGTAACGAAAGAGGTTAGAGAAGAAATATAATATTTTGAAGAACATTGTGGATGTCATTCCATATTTGAAGTTGCATCGAAATTTGTTGGAGGCATCGAAGACCTGAAGAAGTAGTAATGAACCTGCAAAATGTATATTTTGTTAGGATTTGTAATATGTAAATTAAGTGTGGAAATTTATTTGTAATATTTTGCATGTGAGTTGTGTTAAAATGAAATTGGAATGAATGGAAATGAAGTTACAAGGGAGAGAAACAAGGCGCAGTCTAAAGTTTGGAGGGGAAATGAGATATGAAATCTTTTATAGGAATGTGCCTATGTAATGATGTATGGAATCTAGATTGTATATAAAGGTGCATTGAATATATAGACATTATTACAAGCCCATTCAAACCCAAGTGTGACATCAACTTCAGATTCCCTAAACCCTCAGATGAGTTTGTGCTAATTATAGCCCAGGTTGGATTGGTAATAAATCTGGGTTTTACTTGGATTGAACTTACTACTAAAATAACAGAGCTTTTGGTCTTTTGTGAATTAAAATTCATGCAATTTGAGTGTTTTTGCAAAGTAATCTACATTTTCTTTAACATTGTACATAAAAAAGGTTTGGTCTTTTGTGAATTAAAATTCATGCAATTTGAGTGTTTTTGCAAAGTAATCTGCATTTTCTTTAACATTGTACACAAAAAAGGTAGCTGCTCTATAACAAGCCTGGGAAAGATGTCCATGATTATTAAATAAAATGAGGTCAATATTCAATGTCATTGAATAATATTCTCAGTGTTAATAAATCTAAATATATGCTAGTTTATTTCATGAACGGAATAATCAGAGCTAAAAACAGTCGCCAAGGGATTGCAGACTACTTCCTCAATTTATCCTCTACACTCTGACTTATTTGTAATACAGCCTAGCATGTGAAGGGTGTGCTAGTTAGCAGAGTAGGGTAAAGTCTAAAAAAGGCTTAAATACTCGTTATCATCTCATTTCTCTAAACCCTCTCTCCCTTGCTTCTGTACTTCGTTCATTCAATATTTCAAGTATTCACTGCCTGTTATCTTCCTTAATCGCTTAATCCATTGAATTCAGTCCAAAAAATAAATACCGAGATGCCTACAACTACTGTTACTCGTTCGAGGAGGAACATCCCCAAAAGAGGGAAGGTGAAGGCAGCCACTGCCTCTTCCCTTGCCCAATCCATCAGATCAGTGTTAGGATCCCCTAAATCATTCAACCACTCTGTTGTTTCCTCTTCCTCTTCTCTCGCGACTGCAAATCGTTTGAGAGCACAATGAATGACTTGCAGATCAAATGGGCTTGAGTTTCTTTCATTACAAATTCAGTGATGCAGAAATTAAATCATTATGAATGAAAGCATGGGATCCATAGATCTGTTGTCCAAATCATTTGCTCATTTGTCTAACTCTTTTCCCCAGATTTGAAGCCCTGCAACAACAATGGAGTTTTCTCTTTATGCTGTAGTGAGTCACCAAATATAAAGAGGGGAAATATTTTCTACTATAGCAGCTTTTCCTAGTTGCAGTTGAAAACCTCTGAAATACAAAGTTTGTTGATTAGAGATTTTGAGTTGAAATATATGGCACTTGATTCCCCTTGGCATGTGTAACTGATTTTGATCCATTAGTGGTGTTTATAAACTTCATCTATGTATTGGATTGATAGAAATACCCATTAACATGTAGAATAGACTTGAGTCAAATATGTAGGATGGAGAAAGTAGACATTATGTGTATTCGCAACAGAGCCAAAATTCTGGGAACTGTAATTTGTGTGGGTGCAGCAATGGCTATGAGTTTCCTTCAAGGTCCTACTCTAGCCCAACTCTGGCCTCTGTGGGGACAATCAACATCAATTTCCTACACTAATACAGTACACCTAGCGGAAACCATTCTACACGAGGGAGATTCAGGCAACCAGATTAGAGGGTGTATTTACCTTATCTCAGCAGTGATAATGTTATCCACTACCATGATATTGCAGGTCTCCCTACCACCTTGCATATTAAATTGATACCCAATTATAACCCTTTTCTATATTTAGAAGTTTCAAAGCTCCCCACCCAATCAAATATATGATTATAATTCCATGTGCATGTTGAGACAATGAAGAAGTTTCCAGCCACACTATCCCTTACATCAATTACTGCCATTCTAGGCTCCATCCAAACTGCTCTCCTAATAGCCATTCTTGACAGGGGCATCATTCCAACATCATGGATACTGGATAGGGCTAATATTTTGACTGTGTTCACTACAGTAAGTCTACATACATGAATGATGTTCTTCCTCAATTTTCCCAGCCATGAATAACTTAAATTTTTGTTAGGTGGTTAAGCTGATTTGTGGAAGATTAATTCAATTTGGCAGGGAATCATATTCAATGCAATGGCATTTCCATTACAGTTATGGTGTTTGTGGAAACAAGGGCCAGTATTCATTACAGTATTAATAACTTAAATTTTTGTTAGGTGGTTAAGCTGATTTGTGGAAGATTAATTCAATTTGGCAGGGAATCATATTCAATGCAATGGCATTTCCATTACAGTTATGGTGTTTGTGGAAACAAGGGCCAGTATTCATTACAGTATTCAACCCAGTGTCTACCGTGTGCTCAGCAATTTTATCATCTATAGTTCTGGGAGACACGTTGCGTTTGGGAAGGTGGGTGGTTTGTTATATTCTCAAATATTCAATTCGGTGGTTTTTTATATACTCCAATATTCAATTTTTGTTAGAGTGGTTCAGGTAAAATTAAACTTGATTAGATAAAGTTATTAGTTGTTTTTGGGCTAATGAGAATCTATGGTTTTGTCCATGGTATTCATATGGAATATAGTATATTCTTAAGTCTTCAATTTCTATTAGAGTGGTTCAAGTAAATTTGTGCAATGGCTATGAGTTTCCTTCAAGGTCCTACTCTAGCCCAACTCTGGCCTCTGTGGGGACAATCAACATCAGTTTCCAACACTAATACAGTACACCTAGTGGAAACCATTCTACACGAGGGAGATTCAGGCAACCAGATTAGAGGGTGTATTTACGTTATCTCAGCAGTGATAATGTTATCCACTACCATGATATTGCAGGTCTCCCTACCACCTTGCATATTAAATTGATACCCAATTATAACCCTTTTCTGTATTTAGAAGTTTCAAAGCTCCCCACCCAATCAAATATATGATTATAATTTCATGTGCATGTTGAGACAATGAAGAAGTTTCCAGCCACACTATCCCTTACATCAATTACTGTCATTCTAGGCTCCATCCAAACTGCTCTCCTAATAGCCATTCTTGACAGGGGCATCATTCCAACATCATGGATACTGGATAGGGCTAATATTTTGACTGTGTTCACTACAGTAAGTCTACATACATGAATGATGTTCTTCCTCAATTTTCCCAGCCATGAATAACTTAAATTTTTGTTAGGTGGTTAAGCTGATTTGTGGAAGATTAATTCAATTTGGCAGGGAATCATATTCAATGCAATGGCATTTCCATTACAGTTATGGTGTTTGTGGAAACAAGGGCCAGTATTCATTACAGTATTCAACCCAGTGTCTACCGTGTGCTCAGCAATTTTATCATCTATAGTTCTGGGAGACACGTTGCGTTTGGGAAGGTGGGTGGTTTGTTATATTCTCAAATATTCAATTCAGTGGTTTTTTATATACTCCAATATTCAATTTGTGTTAGAGTGGTTCAGGTAAAATTAAACTTGATTAGATAAAGTTATTAGTTGTTTTTGGGCTAATGAGAATCTATGGTTTTGTCCAAGGTATTCATATGGAATATAGTATATTCTTAAGTCTTCAATTTCTATTAGAGTGGTTCAAGTAAATTTGATTAGGTAAAGTCATCAACTATTTTGGGGTTCATGAGAACCCATAATTTTGTCTATGGTATTCATGTGGAATATAGCCTGTTTAAAAACAGAAAGACTCCATAAGTGAAAGAAATTAACATGGAGGCTTTTGGCTTTTAAATAGGTTATATTCCACAGGAATATCATGGGCCAAACCACAGGTTGGAGCCAGAAAACTACTTATAACTCGACTAAATCAAGTTTACCAGAACTACCCTAACAATTTACATTAAATTTATTATTTCTTCTCTCATTTTGCCTACAAATTTACAAAATTAATTAATTGAAATGCTTGATTTTCCTACAGTAGAATAGTTTGATGGGTGTGATTCTTATATTCATTGGTCTCTACCCTTTCTGTGGGGCAAAAGCCAAGACGATGCTACCCAGATCAAAATATCTTCTGACGAAGAAGCAGATATAGCCATCACAGCAGAAGGAGAAGAAAATCAGCACCCACCTCCTGCTTCTGAAGTAGTGGATGTGAAAACACCTTTACTACAATAACATTCTTGACATTTTGTTGAAAAATTGCAATGTTTGCAATAAACACTTAGTCAGTTCGAACAAAGATGGCAACGCTCCCAACAAAAAGGGCTACCTAACATCAGAAGTTCCAAATTGCTCAGGCACACAATAGTACTAGGTAAATCTTTGATGTTTGTACGGAACAAATTTAACTTTTTCAAAGACGGTTGACTTCCAACCTGGGAAGGCAATAACTCCATTTGGAGGCAACCTGATAGATCTAAACATTCAAGAGTGGTGATATCTCCAAGTGTGGAAAGAGTCAAATTCAAACAATCACCCAAATGTAGATGTCTAAGTTGCAATAGATTTCCCTGAAAGCCTGGAAGCATTTCCAGACATTTACACCTAGAAAGATTGATGTATTGAATATTTTTTAAATTTTCGAAGGAACTTGGAAGCATCTTCAAACTTTTGCACAATGTCAAATTCATGGTTTGGAGATTTCTCATATTTTGAAACAAATCTAGAAGCATCTTCAAACTTCCGCACAGTGTGAGATTGATATGTTGGAGAGTTGCTAGATTCCCAAAGGAATTTGGAATCATCTCCAAATTGTTGCACTTAGAAATATTGGCGTGTTGGAGATTTACCAGATTCCCAAAGGAATTTGGGAGCATTTTCAAACTTCCACAGTCTGTCAGATTGATGTGTTGAAGATTTGTTAGATTACTAAAAGAATCTGGAAGCATTTCCAAACTACTGCACTTGGACAGATGGAAGTATTCGAGCTTTCTTAGATTCCCAAATAAAATTGGAAGAAGTTGCAATTTCGGGCACCCTATGAGGGTTAGACATCTCAAGGAGCTCAAATAACAAAATTCTTCTGATAGCATTGCTACATCTGGTATGTCAACAATCGCGGACAATTCAGTACAATCTTTTCTAGGTGCTTCAGCGACCTTAATGACTTTGGAAACTCGGAAATTGGAGCTTCAATATTTAATTGCCGCAAGTGGAGAGGTGCCTGCAATGTTAAGTACGTTTCGATTATATAAGAAATTGAAAAGATAGGAGAATTCTTGCTCTGCAAATTGCTGCATCTATATGTACGTACCTCAGATCGAGATTGCCACAATCTTTTCAATTCCCAACCGAACACTTCTAAAACTCTTAAATCGCACAATGGAATTCAAGAAGGTAGTGATGAGTAGTTCGACACATTCCAATGAAGCCATATGAGTTTTGGTGACCACACCGAAGTCAAGATGCTTTCAAAGTTGCCTTCAACTTCAAGAAGTTGCAATTTCCTGATTCCGCAGACCTCTTGACTGGAACTTGTATTCAAGGGAAATTCTAATTCTGAATGGAACACTTCCTAATCTTCATCCTACCCAATAAAGGTGTACCAAGGAGCCATCCCAAATCCGCGCACTTCTGTTATCACCTGTTTGTGGTTTGAAAACAATAAACTATTATTAACATAATGTGTGGCAGACTGTTTTGAATACAAAATACCGAAAGTTCTTTAGACATTCAAAAATTAGGATGGCTCAAACACTTATAGAGGATGATTGTTGCAACAACTCATGAAGATGAAGATTCTTTATCGGTCGCCAAAGCCAATACGGTAATAATTCTGGACAATCCACAATAGCTCTTCCCAAATCTATGAGGTGATCATGCATTCTTATTCTATTTTCATAGTCCAACTCGACAAGACACTTGTTCAGCAGATTTTGAAACCCTACCAAACCATTCCATCCCGAACCCCTCCATATTCTTACCCATGTATCCTTGGCTTTTCCTATCGAAAAACAGGCGATATCTAAAAATATTTGCCGCTACTCATGATTGAGAGAGTCGTAACTAATTTTAAGGCTCCTTTCTATCTCTGCAGGTAATATTTGGTGAAGTCCATTCAGTTGCTCTTCCCAGTAAAGTTTGTCATGTCCACAAACAAGCGACCCAAAAACTTTCAATGATAGAGGCAAACCATGGCATGCCTTTAAAAACCCATCTACAAGATTTTCAAATCTTGGTAGTGGATATGGCTGGAAAAAGGCATGCATGCAAAACAGCTCTTGGGAGTGTGCTATATTGAGGCCTGGTAACTGATAAATTGACGACTTTGCAATTCCTGCACTTCTAAGGATATGCTTGACCCTAAACGTAACCAAAATCAAGCTCTTGGGGTGAAGGACATGCTTAATTGGCAAGAAAGGATCTAGTTGGTCTACATGACCTACATCATTTAATATTATGAGTGCCTCACAAGCTGAAAGATTCTTTTTAAGTATCTCCACGCCTTCTTCCCACCTCTCAATTTTGATATCTCTATCCTTCAAGTCCTTAATGAGTTTGCTTTATACATTGTTTAGAGACATTTTATTTGCATTTTCCCTCACATCAAATAGAAAATAGGATCTATCATAATCTGACCTCTTACGATTAAAAAGTTCTTTGGCCATCATTGTCTTTCCAATTCCACCGATGCCCACAATCCCCACAACCTTGACCTCCACATGCTCACCATGATGCAGTCGCAGTGTCCCTTAAAAATCTTGTAACTTTTCCGCCAAACCAGTTGGATATTTTGCCACATCCAATGGCATTGCAACATTTTTCAACACGGCTTGCACAACCTTCTCCAATAGATCCTCTTCGTGCTCCTCCAAGAGTCTCTCTTCGCCCTCGTCCCTGAATATTAATTAAGACAGTAAAGTAAGTAATGACAAAAGCATACTTGAGATGTGAAGTATGCTTCAATGCAACAGATTTAGACCTAATATGGATCAAGACAGTGGATATCCTTACCCATTACCCTCCTGCAGTTCAAAGTCACTTATATTCGTGACATGATGAAGGGCGTTTGACCAAGCCTGGATAGTCTGCAAGTCGTACTGCTGCTTCTCTTCGTGGATACGTAGGGCTTTAGCATATGATCCATCTTTATCTTTGCCCATCCACCTGACCTCCGAGGGCTTCACTTTATAGAAGACCGGAAGAATAATAGCTTTGGACTCCACCATGACGACCAGCGCATCCAGGCACCACCTGGATTCGGCATAGGTCGCAGATAAAATGGCTATATGGACAGAGGCTACTCAAACAACAGCTTCTATGCAGCTTCTATCTGAGATGTAATATTGTGTCCAGCCTACAGTTCAGGCTTGTCGAGAAAGACTTGCAAGAGGCGACGGTATTTGTAACCATTAGACCAGTGCGCAAACTGTTTCAACAACTAATTTTTTGTAACCATTCTAATCTAATGGCTGAAATATTTGCAATCGTCTTACATAATCCTATGGCATATAAAGATCCTATGGCATATAAAGATGACAGGTAGGCAGAGAGAACTAGTTTTTTGTAACCATTCTAATCTAATGGCTGAAATCTTTGCAATCGTCTTACATATAATCCTATGGCATATAAAGATGACATGTAGGCAGAGAAAGGAGTTGATTTCAGAGGGAAATGCCTTACGGCGTAATTAATTAATCGTCAATGGTAAAGGTGACATACCCATCCTCAGGTTTGATTTCAGAGGGAAATTCCTTACGGTGTAATTAATTAATCGTCAATGATAAAGGTGACATACAAGGTGACATACCCATCCTCAGGTTTACCAATACATCAAACAATATTTTCATATATTATTCAAAGTATAACACACCAATATACATGTTCAAAAATAAAAATATTTGCAATTATTTTGATTTTGATGATAATAACAGATTTAAACCCAGCTTACCTGACCATGACAATTCCCTCCATCAGACACATTGAGAAAGGTCAAGCTTATTTGCCATGCCCGGTTGGGCTATATATACGCACTGTTAAATTTATATTGGTATAACTTTAATTGTATATGCTTACAGCCCAACCACATTTAATATCCTAAACCACATACATTTAATATCCTAAACCACATACAAAATCCTATAGCAGAGTTATTATTTGCCATGGAGAAAAGCAGAGCTTATTTACCATGCCATAGGATCAAGTGCAAGAAAGGAAGCCGCACGTGCTTGAACAAGGCTAGAAACGTTAGGCTGCTACTAAAAAGGCGTAACAAACTTACGTGTTAGTCTCTGCTTTGGTCTGTTCCGTAGTTTTAAATGTGAAGGAAGTTCCATTTTTATGTAGTTATACCCGGCTGCCCTACACATGGTTCAATGGATTTGAACCTGGGACATTCGTTTTGCATAATACTTGGTTAATTGACCTTGCTCTGTAACCATACAATATGACATTGTTAATAATATTATTATATGTAATTTTGTGGAGAATTTTAAGATGTTTTTTGAATGTATAAATATATTTTAGGGTTTTAAAAAATTAAGTTAATAGAGTTAAACTTATGTTTGGAAGAAATTATGATTTGATTTTAATAAAAATGGAAAGGGAAAAAAATTATTTAATAATTAAATTAAATGATTATGTGTTCTTAGCTCTCATGTGAATCTATGTTATATATTGAATAGAATGTTAAAAATTTAGTATTATGTTGATTGTTGATTGTGGATAAAAAGAATTGTTCAGGAAAAATTGAGGTGAAATCTTGATTTGTCTTATTTAAACTAGTTTTTTTTACTATATATGGATTCAGCACCATGTAAAACTCCTAGGGTGCTTAGATTGCACATGATTACCCATCAAGCTTGTCATTTCAATAAATTCTTGCCAGATTTAAAAAAGTTAAATCGGAAAAACCCGCTATAAAAATTTCCAAAAAATCACACTAAAGACAACTCTTTTTTTATCACGTTCACCACAAACCACTGTGTAAAATCGTTGGACATCTAATTGGAGTTGGTAAATATGTGTTTCATCAGTTCCTTTTATTGGGTGATATACAAACGATTGGATTTGCAAATTGAAATTAAAGTAGAATTCTATATCTAACAAATAAAATCCCGTTGCACAATATATTGGTGTGTTAATTTCAATGGTCAATAGCTTTTAGATTTAAAAAACTGTATACAACCCACCGTAGTATTAAATACTACATATCATGGAGGATAGAAAAATTCCATTTTGATTTCCAATTTCTTTTAAAATGGTATTATCAACCTTATGGACAGATAATCATTATTACTGCCAAATATCACAATGTAAATATCCCACATGGAGAAGTTGATAGCTAAAAAATTTACCTGTTATAAAAGAGATCATAATCAGTATCAACGCTCAAATGCAACGTATTAACGTATTTTTCAATTTCACCGTACGAGCTTATTTTTGGCTTATATTGAGATGACATCGAGGAATATCTAAAACGAGGTACATAACAAGGAGCGTGATACCAACAATCTCTAGCGAAACTGTAGGAAATAACAACTTACAAGGTTCATAGTATAATCAATTTTTTTCCGAATACTCTACAATCATTAATTTGATGTTGACAAGACAGAAACGGATCTCCATATAGGACTCTCATAAGCTTCCAGAAATCCTACTAATGGCGTCCATGCTTAATGAAGTCTAATGGCGTCCATGCTTAATGAAGTGACAGGATCTTTCCTGAATAAATTGTGTACAACTAATTTTTGAAAAAATTTAAATTATGTCACCAGCGGTTTTAACCCTTTTGCAAAATAATTGAAATGACAGGTTTCTTGATTGAAAAATAATAGAAATGGCAGGTTTCGTGAGTGAAAATTTGTTCAGCCAGTACAAGTATTTCTCCAAAACTTTACAGATCAGCAAAATCTTGAGATCATGCTATTAGCACTTTTAACCGTTTTCAAGAAGCCTTTTAATTATGCTTATCAAGAATGCATCCAAATATACCTGTTCAATGTTTTGACGTAAGGATTCCTATGGCCTTCTGAAACATAGTTTAGTTGTCTGCATGTAACCAGCCGATTATTTCAAATTTTCCTGTACTTGTAATTGATCATTACCCACCAACGCAAAGCTCATGATCACCCAAAACAAATTCTCCTCCATCACCCAAAACACATTTTCCTCAGACATGTATAGCAGAAGCACGCCTGCTATGAAACTCATCCCCTGCGTATACCCCACCTTGGTGTGTTAATTTCAATGGTCAATAGCTTTTAGATTTAAAAAACTGTATACAACCCACCGTAGTATTAAATACTACATATCATGGAGGATAGAAAAATTCCATTTTGATTTCCAATTTCTTTTAAAATGGTATTATCAACCTTATCATTATTACTGCCAAATATCACAATGTAAATATCCCACATGGAGAAGTTGATAGCTAAAAAATTTACCTGTTATAAAAGAGATCATAATCAGTATCAATGCTCAAATGCAACGTATTAACGTATTTTGCAATTTCACCGTACGAGCTTATTTTTGGCTTATATTGAGATGACATCGAGGAATATCTAAAACGAGGTACATAACAAGGAGCGTGATACCAACAATCTCTAGCGAAACTGTAGGAAATAACAACTTACAAGGTTCATAGTATAATCAATTTTTTTTCGAATACTCTACAATCATTAATTTGATGTTGACAAGACAGAAACGGATCTCCATATAGGACTCTCATAAGCTTCCAGAAATCCTACTAATGGCGTCCATGCTTAATGAAGTCTAATGGCGTCCATGCTTAATGAAGTGACAGGATCTTTCCTGAATAAATTGTGTACAAGTAATTTCTGAAAAAATTTAAATTATGTCACCAGCGGTTTTAACCCTTTTGCAAAATAATTGAAATGACAGGTTTCTTGATTGAAAAATAATAGAAATGGCAGGTTTCGTGAGTGAAAATTTGTTCAGCCAGTACAAGTATTTCTCCAAAACTTTACAGATCAGCAAAATCTTGAGATCATGCTATTAGCACTTTTAACCGTTTTCAAGAAGCCTTTTAATTATGCTTATCAAGAATGCATCCAAATATACCTGTTCAATGTTTTGACGTAAGGATTCCTATGGCCTTCTGAAACATAGTTTAGTTGTCTGCATGTAACCAGCCGATTATTTCAAATTTTCCTGTACTTGTAATTGATCATTACCCACCAACGCAAAGCTCATGATCACCCAAAACAGATTCTCCTCCATCACCCAAAACACATTTTCCTCAGACATGTATAGCAGAAGCACGCCTGCTATGAAACTCATCCCCTGCGTATACCCCACCTTGGTGTGTTAATTTCAATGGTCAATAGCTTTTAGATTTAAAAAACTGTTTACAACCCACCGTAGTATTAAATACTACATATCATGGAGGATAGAAAAATTCCATTTTGATTTCCAATTTCTTTTAAAATGGTATTATCAACCTTATGGACAGATAATCATTATTACTGCCAAATATCACAATGTAAATATCCCACATGGAGAAGTTGATAGCTAAAAAATTTACCTGTTATAAAAGAGATCATAATCAGTATCAACGCTCAAATGCAACGTATTAACGTATTTTGCAATTTCACCGTACGAGCTTATTTTTGGCTTATATTGAGATGACATCGAGGAATATCTAAAACGAGGTACATAACAAGGAGCGTGATACCAACAATCTCTAGCGAAACTGTAGGAAATAACAACTTACAAGGTTCATAGTATAATCAATTTTTTTCCGAATACTCTACAATCATTAATTTGATGTTGACAAGACAGAAACGGATCTCCATATAGGACTCTCATAAGCTTCCAGAAATCCTACTTATGGCGTCCATGCTTAATGAAGTGACAGGATCTTTCCTGAATAAATTGTGTACAAGTAATTTCTGAAAAAATTTAAATTATGTCACCAGCGGTTTTAACCCTTTTGCAAAATAATTGAAATGACAGGTTTCTTGATTGGAAAATAATAGAAATGGCAGGTTTCGTGAGTGAAAATTTGTTCAGCCAATACAAGTATTTCTCCAAAACTTTACAGATCAGCAAAATCTTGAGATCATGCTATTAGCACTTTTAACTGTTTTCAAGAAGCCTTTTAATTATGCTTATCAAGAATGCATCCAAATATACCTGTTCAATGTTTTGACGTAAGGATTCCTATAGCCTTCTGAAACATAGTTTAGTTGTCTGCATGTAACCAGCCGATTATTTCAAATTTTCCTGTACTTGTAATTGATCATTACCCACCAACGCAAAGCTCATGATCACCCAAAACAGATTCTCCTCCATCACCCAAAACACATTTTCCTCAGACATGTATAGCAGAAGCACGCCTGCTATGAAACTCATCCCCTGCGTATACCCCACCTCGTTGTCATACACCGCATATGCGTTAAACACATTGTGGAGAGACCTCTGCGCAATGCATTCTCCTCTGACATGTATAGCAGAAGCACGCCTGCTATGAAACTCATCCCCTTCGTATACCCCACCCTTAGACATGTACAGCAATGGAGTATTCGCTCCGCCTTTAGGCAACACAACCATCACCCAAAATGCATTCTCCTCGGACATGTATCGTCACCCAAAATGCATTCTCCTCGGACATGTACAGCAGAAGCACGCCTGCTATGAAACTCATCCCCTTCGTATACCCCACCAAGACAGCGCGGATCACAGGAGTCAGTTATTGAGCGGCAAGAGTCAGTTATGAGTTATGAGATCAACGGTAGTAAAGTTTTTAATTGTCTAACACTAAATCTAATGGTGAATAACCAAGACAACGCGGATCACAGGAGAGTCCATTTCAAATGGAAACACCTTACGGCGTAAAAATAATCATTAATATTTACCGATAATTTTTTATACCTACTTAAATCTCCAACCACGAATACATTTTGGGTTCGGATTTAAAAATAATAAATACGGTTTATAACAAAATGTAACATTAGGTGGTAATTAATTAATATTTATAACAAAGACAATTCTCCAACGACGCATCAAAATGAGTCCACTTTAAGGTTTCCTACAACAAAATAATTTCATATTGCCATTAATAATAGTTATTATCTTCCTAATATTTAGTGTCACATTTTCTTTTGAGAGATAGCCGTCATTGGAGAGAAAAAGACAAGGATTACCTTTGAACTGGACTTTTGCATCCGCAACCACCGCTAAAGTTGGCAACAAAAGCAACACGCGTTAAATTTTGTTATTCAACAACTCAAGACGAGATAGTGGGATCGAATCATAATTGTAACGTTGCCGTTTCCTTTGGTATGAATCTCTGGGAAAGCGACCACGGCTTTTCCAGAGTAAGTAAACATTTATAGAGAGTAAAAATAATATTTAAATTATTTAATTTAATATTTAAATTTGAGTTAAACTTGACATAAATTTAAATAAAATAATTGAATTTTTTTAAATTTATTAAAATCAGACTAATTTAAATAAACGTTAATTACACTACACTACCAACATAGACACAGATGTAAAAATATTATTATATCTACTAACATAGAGAGATATGAAAATATTATTATATTCAATTATTTTTATGATGGATAAATATCTTTAAAATCTCACAATAATTTCAACCATGTCTACCCTTAACAAATCTTATAAATCTCTGAGTTAAGAGTATCGTGGAAGCCATCCCGATTACTCCCAATATAAATCCTTTTGCTCGTTAAAAATTCAAACTATTGGCCTATCACATAGATCTTATACTGCAAGACAAAACCAACATTAATTATAGCAATAATCGCACTCTAAATCCTTTAGCTCCTTAAAAATTCAAACTATTGACGTACCACATAAAACATAGGTCATATACTGCATGATAACAACCCCAGCAAAACCAACGTTATTTCCTTAAAAATTCAAACTATTGACGTACCACATAAAACATAGGTCATACACTGCATGAAAACAACCCCAGCAAAACCAACGTTATTGTAACGATAATCGGAAGCACAACCGCTTATTAGGCTTTGGACAGCACTATGAGCGACTGAAGGAAAGGTAACTTGATGATGGTGTACCTCTTGAACCCTGCCCGCTCGAACAGTCCTTTGAATTCTTCCTCTGTTCTCTCCTTCCCACCAGCTGTATAAACCATCATCGTTATATCATATAACAATCCCAATCGCCTCGACATGCTTTCACCTTCTTTGTCTCCACCAACAATGGCTTCCACAATTAACACCTTTCCCTTCGCTGGCGTTGCCTCATAGCTTCTTCTCAGCAACTTCACACACTCCTCGTCCCCCAGTCATGGATAATCCACTGCAGTAAATGACAATAGAATATTATTAGCCCTCAACAAATCCACTGCAGTAAATTTCTTATGCAAACAGAAGACCATAGATGAAATCGTCACCTTCATCAAGACTGCATCGGCAGAAGGTATGTGCTCGAACATATTTCCCTCCATATGCTCCACCCCTGCAACACTCCCTCGTTCCCAGGCATAAATCATCATCAACTTGCTATCATGTTATATATATCAACAAATTTACAAATTTATTATATTAATGGTGACCAACATTACAAATCTAATTACCAGTTATGGCAGGCGCAGTGGCAATGACATGAGGCAGATCGAGATTAATCCCACGAATGTATGAATGTTCCTTCACAATTGTGGACAAGGCAGAGCCCATACCTCCTCCAACGTCTACCAGCGTCGCCATACTCTTAAACCCATCTTCATACATCTTCGCCACGGAAGCCATGACATTGCTGCTATTAGTGACCATGGCGTTGTTGAAAATCTGATTAGCTTGGGGATCGTGGCCCAGATATTCCCAGGGACTCGTACCATAAGCTTTGTTAAATGTGTAGCAGCCCTCCAAGACAGATTCGTGCAAATGTTGAAAGGCTTCCAGGTAGACGTTGTTCGCTATCAGGAGCAGGAACGGCCCACATAATTGCTGATTTCCTCCCTGCACCAGCAGCTTCGAAATGCCCGTCAAGCCGAACTTTATTTTCTTGGTGTCTGCATCGTCTGCCTGATCGGCCTCTTCTTGTTCAGAGAAAACACCATAGGAAGTAAGGAACCTCAGAATTCTGTACAGCAGAAGCACGCCTGCTATGAAACTCATCCCCTTCGTATACCCCACCAAGACAGCGCGGATCATCCCCTTCGTATACCCCACCAAGACAGCGCGGATCACAGGAGTCAGTTATTGAGCGGCAAGAGTCAGTTATGAGATCAACGGTAGTAAAGTTTTTAATCGTCTAACACTAAATCTAATGGTGAATAACCAAGACAGCGCGGATCACAGGAGAGTCCATTTCAAATGGAAACGCCTTAGGGCGTAATAAACCAGGCGCTCACGGCCTCCCCTATCTTGAATAAATTAAAGTCTCCTCGCTTTCCATAACTCGGATATGTCGATTATTACAAACCTCTACGAGCTGGGTTTATGGTTTTATTTACAAAATACTTACATTATATAGGTTCAATCCTAAAATATGTAGTGAGTTATATTATAAAATGCGTCTGACATGTACTATATACATGGGTCAAGTGCAGGGCCTACATAATATGTATAAACATAATATAATTTACAGTATATGCAAATGCCTTTAATATTCACAATTTTAATATATATACGTGTTATAAGGGGTTTTAATGTAATGAAATACAAAAGTTACAACACTATATAATAACATATAATTTATATTTATTAACATATAATATTAATTAATTAATTAATTTATACACACAGGTGAATTAAATTTCCTAGGTAGAAGAAAGTAATTCAAAATTCATGCAATTATAAGTTTCAAATTAAGCATCGAAATCAAACGAATTATATTATATATTATTGGGGAGCTCTTGGAGAAGTGAAGGGAAATGGGGCAATCAAAATTGATGTGAAAAACACTCAAGATCAAGCAACCAAAGCAATAAAAATATGCCTAGGCTAAAAAAGTAATTCAAACTTCACGCAATCATAATTTTGAAACCAAGCATCAAAATCAAACGAATTATATTATATATCATTAGAGAGCTCTGGGAAAAGTGAAGGCAATTGGGGCAATCAAAAGTGAGGTAAAAAACACTGAAGATCAAGCAACCAAAGCAATAAAAATATAATTTTCTTAGAGTTCATATAGGGGCCCCTTTCATTTTAAGTAAAATTTAAGGGAGTTGTTAACAAGCCAACAAATTGTGACTCATTGGGCAAAACAATTATCTCTGGTTGACAATTTGAAATCTATAAATATGGAGAAAAAAGATAAGACGTTCCAAAATGCTAATTCGAATAACTTGAAGAGCTTCATCCTTAACTAATATAGTTTAAATTAGAACTTGTCAACACACCCAAATCATTTCCATTACTATTTATAAAAGGTGAGCCCACAATTTCATTTTGTTTAGATATGAAAATAGTGAACTTTACCGGTGATTAGTTTGGGGAAAGACAAACTAACCAAATAAATTACAATATTAAAATGACTTCAACGCCACAAGCATGGACATTGTTGCCCGCACGTCTCTATATCCTCGAGAGGGATACCTTTTAACTCAATCAGATGCTTTTATCCCATTTATTAGTTATAAATACATAGTTTTTAGATCATTTTACTTAATTATGACTTTTCATAGAAATCAATTGAAGGTCATCGCCCAAGTAACCAGTGAACAACAATGCCATGCACAAAAACTTACCAAAGTGAACAAACCAACTTGTGATGAGACATCTTGTCTTTCACTTTTGCAACCAAAATTCATTACTTGGCTTGGTGATGAGTTGGTAATATCACTTAGTAAGAACTTATTATCATTGTACGTCTAGATGTGATGAGACCTCTTATCCTTCAATTAACTCTTTACGTTAAGATTGAACTATGCTTATTATTAATCTTCAAGAGATTACTTAATAGATAGAGAAACAAATCTGAAAGACTCCTTAAGAGCAAGGGATGGTATAAAAAAAATTAGTTAGTAATCTTTACTTATGAATATTGTTTTCCTAAAAAAATGAGTTACTAATCTTCACTGATGAATATTGTTTTCCTAAAAAAACATAGTTACTAATCTTTACTGATGAATATTGTTTTCCTAAAAAAAAATATTAACTTAAAAATAAAATATGGTAAAGATATTTTGTTATTTTATTATTATTGGGTTAAAAGCGAAGTTCTTAAATAATGATGGAGAAATTTAGATAAATACTGAGCATCATCCATAATAGTTTTCAAAATTCAATAACTAACTAATCAAAGAATTGAGTTTCAACACAAGGGAGACATCTTCCTAAAAAATTTCCTTAAAGACAAGATTTTAGTCTTATACAAAGAGTATTTTTGCTTTACCCAATGCGTACACCGAGAAAAGCCCAAAAACGATAAACTCAACTTTTATTCAAACTTTAAGCAAAGAGAACACTGAGAGAACCTAATAATGCTAAAGAGAAGAAAACAAAAACCAACCATGAGTAAATGAACATTTAACAATATAACAATCATATCACAAGTAAAAATGATAAAAATAATCAAGTTTTAAGGAACACATACAAATTTTGAAAGTTTAAATATTTTGCCCCTATTTGATCTTTTAGTGGTGTAAGTATGTACTTTCATTTAAATAATTCATTTGATAACACACAAGATGTTTCGCAGATTTTGCCTTTTAATAAAAATAAATCAAAAAGGAAAAATAAATTGCTAAAGAAAAATAATTCTGAAATTAAATGTGTAATATTATATCAATTTTAATGCAAATTACAACCTTAACAATTCATGTCAATCGATTTGCTAACAATTCATGTCAATCAATTTTAATGCAAATCACAGCCTTAACAATTCATGTCAAAAGAGAAGAAAAGAAAACGAGAAAATAAAATGCTAAAAAAAATAAATCTAAAATTAAATGTATAGCCATCATATCAATTTTAATGCAAATTAAAGCCTCAACCATTCATTTCAAAAAATAAATCACTCTGAAATTAAATGTGTAATCATAATATCAATTTTAATGCAAAACATAGCCTTAACAATTCATGTCAAAAGAAAAGAAAAACCCATTTAATCAAAACAGAAAATTAAAATGCTAAAAAAAACAACTAAAATTAAATGTGTAGTCATAAAATCAATTTTAATGCAAATTAGAGCTTCAACCATTCATTTCAAAAGAAAAGAAAAGCTTATTATTTCACTTAAAATATTATTGTTTCGTGATATTGTAATAACAATTGCTTTAAAAATTTCCCAATGAAGTCACAAACATAAGATAAAATAAAAAATTCGGGAAGAAGAAATTTTGAGTAAAAACATTATGAACAAGAATATAAATAACGAAACAAAGAGAATTAAAATAAACTTCATTTACGGTATCTTGATGATAGCCCGTGTTCAGCTTAATATTAGCATATTTTCATCACTGCATTATTCAAGTTGACAAAAAGAAGTAAGCCTAAACTAATTAACTTACTCTGCACTACTTTAATGAGAATAATAATAAGTGAAATGAAAATTCCAATGTAATCATCGAAATAGCTTCAATCTTGTAAAGAAAAAGAAATTTCCCATTAGTAAAATGAATGGGAGTAATTAAAACAAGGAGCCATTGCCGTGGCGGTAGTCCCTGCTGAGGTCCGCAAGGACAACACAAATGGATTGTATACTATCTGATTTGAAATGGGATTTGAAATGGGATTTGAAATGGGATTTGAAATGGAACTGAAATAGTTCACCTAGAGCTGTCAAATCCACGGTGATGTGCGGAATTTGATATGCAATTGGGTTTTATTCGAAACCTATGGATTTTGTTTTAGTTAGACCTACTGATTCGCTGAAGCAGAGCTTATGAAGGGTGCAATTTTCTTTTCCTTTTGCTTTTGCGGTCACAGATTGTATTTCCATTAACTTATTTACATGGTGTTAGCATAGGGTTGCTTATTGAAAAGACGAAAACATAGGTAAAATAATACCAAATACAATACAAACCTATTGTCATATAAATTGTTTGTCTATTGTCATGTAAATTGTTGTATTACAGTAATATGCAATGTAAAAAAACACAAAGAACATGTTAAAATGTAAAAATATTTTGCTAAAACTGATTGCTATCATCTTCCAATCATCCAATATTAATTTATTTTGAATTAAATTAAATACAAGACATAAACAGAAACTGTTCAAGCCATGTAAAAAACTAAAAATTCTTTTATTGTAAATGTTGAAAAAAAAAAATGTAACATAGCATCCACAAGTAGGGTAGACTTTAAGTGTTACATTATTATTTCTTATAACATATTAGTAGAATAATTGAATATATATATATATATATATATATATATATATAAATAATATCAAATTTCAAATACAATTATGTAATGATGCATAAAATAAATTTTAAAATTTATTGACAATTTATAATTAAAAAATAAAAATATACTAGTTAAGACAGTAGACTTTAAGTGTTACATTATTATTTCTTATAACATATTAGTAGAATAATTGAATATATATATATATATATATATATATATATATCAAATTTCAAATACAATTATGTAATGATGCATAAAATAAATTTTAAAATTTATTGACAATTTATAATTAAAAAATAAAAATAAACTACTTAAGACAATTATTTGGTAAAATTGAATACACATTTTCACTCGGAAATTTAATTAATTCATAAAAAATAATAAAATTTATTAAAAATTTATAATAATAAAATAAAATAAACTCGTTAAGACAATTATGTGATAGAATTAAATAGACATTTTCACTCCAATCCAAACAACAAATATTACTAAAGTGAAAATACTAAAACATGGTCTTACTTTTCTCATCTACTTTTCTATTCATTCATTAACTTTATAACTTTATATACCTATGACACTTACTTTAAGACAAACTAATTAATAAGTAATCAGTAACATAATTGCGTTGCCAACTTGAGACAGAACTCTCATTATATTATTATATACTTGCATATATTATATTATATATACTTTTATATATACAACACGGGGCACCATAAGCTCTATGCCATTTTCACTGAGGTAGGGAATTTCAATGTTTTAAGCCGAAGTGAATTTGAAAGATGGAGATTTTCACTTCGAAAGATGGAGATTACAATCTTGAACCATAGGTTTTATATGATAAAGACTTTCCAGCCTTCTTTCCTGAACCCTTACCCACATTATCCAAAAAACAAAAACTAACAAAACAAGATGGCTTACAACAAGCTCATTATGACTAAACGACAATAGAAATTTCAATTTCCATAAACATTTCAGCTTAATATATTAATAATACATTAATATGTAATATTTAGAAAAATAAAAAATATCAATAATAAATAAATATTTCAGCTTAATAACTAATATAAATTCAATTTCCATAAACGTTTCAGCTTAATATATTAAAAATATATTAATATGTGATACAATAATAAATAAATATTTTAGCAACGACGTGAAGCAAGTTAAACATTGAAATGCATAAATAAATATTTCCTCTTCAACGTGAACGAGGTAAAACACTGAAAACATAAATACATGTTTCTATTTGAACGTGAACAAGGTAGAAAACTGAAATAAATATGTAAAAATTGGTTTGAAGTAGCAACGGAATTTAAAATATTGAAAGTACATTTTCTTGGTAAATGAGTGGAAATTGCAAGTTAAATAGTTCTATTACAATAACACCATAGTTTGAAGAATTACTTGCGAAGTGCAGAACTTTCCCAGGGGAAAACCTAGAATGAGTGCTCATGTACACATGCGTACGAGTAAGTTACTCTTCCAAATTTCATGTTTTATAAAATATTTTAAGCAATACTAAAATTTTTAACAAAAGCATTTCAGTATTTTTTCATGATAAAAATATGAAAATTACAGATTCAAGTGGATTCTACCTGCGGTCAGACGTGGTTGGAGATGAAATATTTTGAATGGTTATTTGGCCATTCGGACCAGTCTCTGCCTTTTAAATACTGGCCATGTCAAACTATCCTCCAAAGGAAAGGTCGGGCTCTGCTTGTCGTGTGGGAGTATGCGGCCACTTGCATGGACGATCCCCATATCGCGGCTGATGGTTTCACATGAGTACAACACCATCAACAGTTGGCTTGAAAACAAGATCAATACGTCCCCAATGACTAATAACCAGACCCTAGACAATAAGTTCCTCATTCCAAATCATGCACTTAGGTCTGCAATCCTAGAGTGGAAAATTAAATCTGGATTCAACAATGCAGATTATGACACTAAACAATACTTGGAAAGACATAAAACTTCAAATAAAACCACCAAATTTCAGAATAAAAGAGATTTTCCATTCATGGTCAGGCTTGCAAAGGTTAATAATGCATATTTCCAATAATAATAATGCATATTTTCAATAATAACTCTCTTCAAAATAGAAAGATGATACTATTTACCGGAAAAGGCTCGAGATTTTGGAATGTTTGACACATTGTCTGCTATGATAGAAGGTTAGAAACAGAAGCATATGCACAAACCTTAAATATGAAATAGGAAAAACCACCTCCGAAGCATATAGCAAAGAAATAATAATGAAATGAGAGTGAAATTAATTCCTGATGAATTAAAAAAACACTTTATATAGTGAAAGCTTGAGTGATAGAAGCAAAACTATTACCATGAATAGACGAAGGGAACAGTGCAAAGAATTACATGCCATCAAATAACCATGTTAAACGTTTGTAGAAATTCAACATTTTTTTATGGTGAATATTACATTAGATGGGGAATGCCTCTGCTCCTCTGCTCCTCAAGTTGTAAAGGTGAAGCTCCGCTCTCTGCTCCTCTGCTCCTCAAACTAGCTGCTCCACACTCTCTGCTCTGAACTTACTCTAGAGAATTAGCTGCTGATGCTCGACACTCTCTGCTCTGAACTTACTCCGCACTCCTGACAAGGCATTTGTAGACCACCATGGACGCCTCTGCATATGCAAACAACTGGCACTTGCAGGATGCAGGACACTGCATGCATGACACGGAGAATAGGTAGCAAAAACTTAGGACAAACTAATAATGAATGATATTTTAATTTATTTTAAGACTTGATTTGCAATGAAACATTATATAATAACATGACATATATGTTAAACTAAGCTATCTTAAAATATAAATATATGTAATTATGAAATTTAATTTTTGCATCCTTGTATGCCATTTAAAATATGCTTGGTTATTTATAATTATTTATTTCACATATTCACATTGATGTTAAAATAGGAAATAAATTTCCTAAACCTTAAGGATCAACCATATTTCTTCCGCTTACTAATGGTAAAAATAATGGATAGAAAAATACCAACTATTATTATCAAATGTATACATATACAATAAATTCTCATTTTGCATAATAATTGAGAGATATATTAAAAGAAGTAATTTTTTAAAAAAGAAAGCATAATAATTTTTTAGTTTGGTCCTATAGCACCAAAAATAAATATATTGAGATTTAAGTGATTCTTGAAAATCACCACAATTTATAAACGTTATGCTCCAAACATAAAGTTATGTCAATTAGAGAAGGACAACACCTAAAAATAAAATAATAATGAATGGTATTTTAATTTACTTCAAGACTTGATTTGCAATTAAACACTATAGAATAACATGGCGTATATGTTAAATCACACTATCTTAAAATATATGTAATTATTATAGAATTTAATTTTTGTATCTTTACATGTCATTAAAAGCATGTTTGGTTATTTATAATTGTTTATTTCACATATACACATCAATATTAAATAAGAAAAAAAATTCCAAACCTTAAGAATGCAATCTATCATCAACCATACTTCTTTCGTTTACTAATGGGAAAGTTTATTAGTAAAGAAATAATGAATAAGAAAAATTCAACTATTATCATTAAATATACTTATATACAATAAATTCTCATTTTTAATAAAAATGAATAAAACACATTTTTAAAATTTTATAATTATTAAAGACATAGTTTAAGGAATATATAACAATGTAAAACTAGAACCTGACACTACGAATTTTCTTACGTTTATATAATTTCCATTATCTTCGTCTATAAATTACTTATTAGCAAACTACTTATATAAATTACTCAATCTTTATCTGTAAATTACTGTAAATTACTTATTGGTAAACTACTCATTTATGACGTGCACCCTAAATAATTGGACCTCAAATTTAAAGTAATTTTTGTTCACCCTCAAATACGTTTGAGAATAAAAAATTGTTCCACAAAACGTCAAATTTCCGCGACCTAGACTCCAATTTTCACATTCCACCAGGTATTCCGGTCCACCGATATGGCTCTGATATACATTGCCTCAATAAGACTGTACCCGTATATGATTTTCATGGAAAACATTTTTTCTTTCACTAATGTATAATGTATGTTTATCTCTGAAAACTTTGGATAACAAAAACTTTTCATCTCTGAAAACTTTGGATATTTTATTTTTACCACGAACATAATGTCTTGAAAACTGCGAAGCTCGCAATAAGACCCCCAACTTTGTTGTCCAATCAAAAATTACATAATAAATTTTATATTATTTTGTAATATGAAAACTTTGGTTAAAGTTGTGATGTACAACAATACTTTTTGGTCAAACAAGAGATTAATACGCCGTCAACGCACAATCGATCGCTAAGAGTCCCAGGCAGGGACTAATAATAATATCATGCTTACTATTATTTCTGATTAGTAAAATGAATTAGAGTAATTCAAAAATTAAAATAATAATGTCATCCTTACTATTTATCAGGAAAAAGTACTATGTTTCTTCTAACCAACCCCTCAAATCTCACTAAGGCAAATGAGATAGTGGGACAAATTTGCCTAAGTTTTATGCCCTTAATGGTGACTTCCTTTGAAAAGATATATAAATTTACAATTTTTCAATGATTTAGGAAGATTATAATATTATATGCAAAAGATTAAAACAGAAAATCGAAACTAATATATACAAAGCAATCCCTGGAAATTATATAAAAAATCTGAAATATAAATGTGTACGTTAAAAAACTAGACATCCAAAACAGAAAATAAAAAACCAGACATCCAAAGTAGAAAACTAATCAGTGTTCTAATGTTTTTCTTTGGTCTTAATGCAATGTAGAGCCTCGGTGACGTTAAACCTACAAATTAAAGAAAATAATCTGCCAATAAAATATACACTGAAAATATAGAGCAAAAGACACATTCTATTAATAAAAAACTCGTGAGTACAACAAAATTAAAAAAAGGCAGATTCCTGCAAAAATATATGAATGTTGGTATCGTAACAAAGGACTAAGAGACATCGTAAAAGCAACAAATGCTGCTGGAAGAGTTTTTGAAGGTATTGAAGAATACTAGTTGGGGCCTTTGGGAGTTCTTGCCAAATGACCTTGATAAGCCTTCTATATATGGTTATATACACTCATCTAAAGAATTTCCGATGAGTTTCAACAATTTGCAGTCTAGTAAATTAATCTATATGGAAGTTATAAAATCCTTCTCAAAGTATGAGTAGATTTCGCTAATTATTGAGACGTCTTTCTTAAATTAAGTTGACAGAAATGATAAGCAAATGGCAGTAATGAAAGTCTTCTATCAACCATTTGAGTGACCCCTTCATTGTAAACCAAACCCCCTTGCCACAAGAAAATGGCAGTAATGAAAGTCTTCTATCAACCATTTGAGTGACCCCTTCATTGTAAACCAAACCCCCTTGCCATTGATGTCAAGAGGGGAGGTAAACAGAAGTGAGAAGAAATGCTTCTTAGGACCTTCATTGTAAATCAAACACTCTTGCCATTGATGTCAAAAGGGGAGGTAAGCAGAAGTGAGAAGAAATGCTTCTTAGGACAAAAGGGGGAAGATCACAATGTTTCCATCACTGCCAAAGGAGGAGATTGTTGTCATTCATGGCAAAGGAGCAACAACAAGGTGTGTTTCGGTGAAAGGTATGCTTCTGACAGATGAGTGAGTATGTTTTTGAGATGATAACAAAATGTTGCAGCAGACTGTTGGCAAAGAAGCAAAGGAGAAGAGACTGCTCATTGTTGTTGAGGTCTAGATGTGTTATCAGTCAAGTGATGCAAAGGTTGTTGAGGTTATAGAGAAGCTGAGGCTACTTGCATATGCATATGTTATGATGTCGTGATTGCTATGAGATGTTGCAGAGATCTGCATTAAAGAGGGATTGCAAAAATGCAAGGAAAAACAATGAGAATGCAAGACAAAGTTGTGATGCAAGGAAATGTTGGCATACAGAAGACTCAAGGCAAAGACAAAGGAAAAGTATGTGATGCTATGATTGCAAAGATTGCTAATGTGTGTTGTTGAACAAGAAGTTATGTTGTAGAGATTGTTAAGAACAAACATGTTGCTTGTAATGTAGATGTTGACAGAGATATGTGGCAGAACATAAGTGTCCTCCAAGCAGAACAAAGCATAAGTGTTGACAATAGTACAAATATGTGACCAAGGAACAAAGGTGATGACATCAAAACAAAGGTGTTATGATTGTAATACACCTTTTTCTCTAAAAAACAAAGTTATAGCGCTGGTTATTCACTATATAGACTATGTTACCCTCAACAATAACACACCATATCTTCAGCTAGCCTGCATTACAGTGAGTTTTCTTATCCGTCCAAGCCTTAACTCATGCAATCATTAATGTTGGCTCCTGTAATTATGGTTTTGAATAACGTGAGGTTTATTTGTCTTGAATTATCTTTCAAATTTGAGAAAGAATATTCAAAAATGAAGAGACACCCTAGAATGAGAAGAGACAAGACTTGTCATTTTAGATTCATGTTTAGAATACTAACAACCATCAAGGCTTGTTTATAAAAATGTGTGAGATTGGAAGGTTGAAATGTTGGAGAGTTAGGGAATGTGAGAGTTGATTGAGTTGTTATTCATTAGTTACCTAGCACATATAGAGAATATGTGAATCATATTTGAGGAGAAGGAAAAACAAAGGTAGAGATGAAGGTATGTAGAGTCATAGACTAGGCAAATCAACCTATTGTTTCTTGTTTGTATCAGGGATTGCAGTCTCTTTTTAAGTTGTAGCTTGGTAAAGAATAGGTTGGAGCATGTGGAGGTAGGAGCCCCCATGGGTTGTGGCTTGCAGAAAATTTGTGGGAGTTGGAGCTTCCTTGCAAGTTAAAGCTTGCAGAAAAATTAAGGTAGCATCCTCCTGTACATTGAAGCCTACAGAAAATCTGATGTAATAAAGGAGTAGGAGTTTGCTTTTGCATCACAACAATAAAAAAGATTATGGTTTTCTCCCTTTATGGATTTCCGCTTATATCTCATGTCTACATGTGTTGACTTTATGTGTTGATTCGATGTTATTGTTCACATATTACATGTTGTTCATATATTAATTTGCATTTTATATGGTGTTATACTACTCATTAAATAGTTCAAATAAACATTAAAAAGAAAGAAAATTTGTCCATGAATACACTAAATTGATTCACACCTTCATCAGTTTAGTCAAGTTTCCAACATATATGAAATGTAAAAATTTTCATAGTGGTGAACTCCAAGTAGCTCTTCCATCAAACTTCATTGTTACTTTGAGTGGGTAAATGCTTGAATATTCCTGCTAGGGCATCAAATTTTGGGGCCCATTGAAGCAAGGCTAGCTAATCTAAGACATCTTTAAATCTATATGCCCAAAGGATAAGGGACTAATCCAAATTGTTGGTGATTGTTGTCACTCATATTGTACAGGCACTACGACAATGACTCGGGTTAGGAGGTTGTCACACTAATCCCCGATCTCTCTGTTCTAGCTGTCTCCTAACAACAGGCTATGGGGGGGTAGTCCCTATGGAAATGTGAAGACGAAGGACAAGTTGGAAACCAACAAGTCCGGGAGAAACTGTTGAGTAGCCTAGCTACTTGGTTTAAGCTAGCAAGACCTTAAGGATTAGATTAAATTCAAAGATGAGGCTATTGCCTTATGGAGTCAAAATTATTGCTTATGATAAATTAAGACCAAGTAACTGGACGAACAATTGTTGCTTAGATGCTTCAACAACCTATATGAGATGCAAATCCTAAGATCTAGGTGCGATGGTCTTGGTTACTTTTAGTTATATGTCTAATCTAAGAATAACATTCCCTTAACTGTTTTGGAACCAATCTTTAGAGTAGGTTGTGGGATGGAAGCCAACGAGAAGCAAGCAAAGGCTTGATTAACGATACCTCCCTCTGTGTTCCAACCACCCGATGTCTCCGACGCTACAAAGATTGTGGCTCTGACAACTGCAAGGACACCATGTTAACCACTAGAAAGGTGTTGAATCCTTCAAGCTAGATGAGAAGGGTGGCTCTAGAAGTCTATCAACCAAGCTTATGCTTGGAGGTAAATTATTAATGCAACTAGGCCTAGAATGCTTATCTTAGTTTAAGATTAGCGTAATGTTTAAGTACTTAAAGTTATGATTAATCTTCAAGAGTACTTATCAATAAATGAAAAGACAATCTTATTACCAAGAATGTGCCAAATATTAAGTGTCAATATTAAACAATCCCAAAATGAACTTATTGTCCACTTATGAACTTAGATGCGTGAGTGCTTATCTAGTGCAAAATTAATGACTTTTAGAGGCTTACAAGAAACAAACAAGTGTTAGCTTTCCAATAACCAATGTTTAGACAAGCCTCTTCACAATAGCACTTAGCATCACTAGTAAAAAGAACACTTATTAATTGTTAGGACAGTAGCAAGTAAATCACTCTAGATCCAAGAAATGACAAGCATGTAATAACTCAATATGATCAATGAAACATTGAGTGACTTGCAAAGTGAAAATACAAGCTAGGCAACCTTCTTATGATGAATTATTCAGTGTTATATCAGATCTGAAAACACTTATGACAGCAGTAAGAAAACAAATATGCAAACAATAAGTTATTAGTGCAATACTTAGCGCCAAAATATGCCCAAAAGTTACCAAATTCTGGAAACAAGTTTACCAATGTGAGATTATGAGTTCTTGGCCCACTTAAGATGTAGTATTAAGAAAATATCAGATCTGATCACACTTTTATGCAGAGATATCAGTCACTACAAATTGAAGATTAATGCCAAAAGATTGATGCCCAAGATTTTTAGATATTATGACAATATGCTATATGTCACACCAATCAATTTTATGCCTCTTAATATGTTCCTTAAGAATTATATCAGATCTGATCATATTTGTTATGCAGAGATATTTAGTCAATTAGATAACTAGATTTAAGCTCAATAGTCAATGCTCAACTTACCAAATGACTAGCAAATATTTATCATGAATTTTTTGGTGTATTTGGACTATTTAGATGTGAAATTTAGGGCACTTTACCATTGTTATGAATGATTCACAGAGTTGTAGCAAACAATGAGGAAGAATGAGGATTTAGAGATCAAACCCTAGGCCCAATGCCTTATAGAATGCTTGCCCAAGTCGACAAAACTTTTCCAATGAAATTGGCACCTGAAAACACCAAACTTGAGCCAATTTCTCCCTGCAAAACCCACCAATATTCAGTCCCAAAATTTCAGAAATGAAATGGAGGCAAGGAGGAAAGATGAAAAAAGGCCAAAATAGGCATGGGGCTAAGGTATAGAGGCATAACAGGCCTCACGAAAATCCTAGGAAGACTGTCATTGGGGTTGGGAGGGTCATAAAGACCCAAAAGGGGGTGTGACCCAGGGTTTTGATGCCCTAAGGCCTGCGACACCCTAGAAGAGGCCTCAAAGAGGTTGTGGCCTTGGCAGGAGAGCGCACAGAGGCCAGAGTAGGGGCCGAGGTGAGCTGCGGAGGGATAAGGAGGAGGACAGAAAGCTGAGAATGTGGGAGAAAGGCAGAATGAAGGAGGATGGAGAGGGTCAAGGGCAAGGGGAAGGCCTCTAGGGCCTGTGACAAGGGCTAGAGGGGAGGTTGAGAGCCCTAAGGCTTATGGCCAAGCCTACAAGGGCTAGAAAAGATGACGCAGAGGGGTAAGAGGTTGACGCTAAGGGCTTGGAGGAGAAATCCGGGCTTAGGAGCCCTAAAAGCTTGAAACCCCTGCTACAAAAATTATTTTTTCTTTAGCTCTTTAATTTCTTGAAAATTATTTTGTAGTTGGCCCTGCAAAACATTGTAGAGGTTAGATCTTACTCTCAAGGGCCTAGATCTAGCTTTAACGGAACTCTTTTTGCACAAATGAATTCACAATAACCAAAAACCCCCATATATACAAAAATTTCAAAATAGTTCAAAGCCCCAAAAATTTCAAAATAATTCAAAACCCCGAAACGCCAGCTGCAAAACAAATGTTAGAATATAAAATATTTCAAAAATCTATTTTACAAATATATTTACAAAATATACATGTAAAAAATGCTTGAAGTAATTTTGAAATATTAATTTTTTATAAATATTTGATAATGGCTAAATGTATTTCGAAAGATAAATGTAGAAACCACAACGTTACAGAAGTTAGAGAACCATAAAAATAATTGGGACCCAAACAAAGTAAACCTATATCCACAGTTTGTTAACTTGGAGTCTATTGACCACTACATGTCAACGACCCATAGCAGTACACCTTTTTTTTTGCAAAAGGAATAGTGCCTGATCGATGTGTTCGTGCCATCCAGCTATCATCATCAGCTTGATATCATTTTATAATGTAAACCCAGTCTGCATGTGTATAATGTAAATAATCTCATCAGATCCGTGTCGTGTATGTAATCACCTATGTAAACCTACTTTTCTGGTGACGATCTAAATTTCGGGAGGTTTTTTGTCTCACCGATCCATTCTCGGATGGTTGGCAGAGTTTTCCTTTAGCCTTACCCCAAAGCCGGAATGGATTTTGTCACTAGAGTCTTAGGGGATTCCTAGTGTTCTAGATTGAGTCTATGTAAAAGTGATTTGGGAATAATCCTAACTATTTGGTTAGGTTATTTTATTACAAATTGCTTGATCTGCTAGATTATATTTGTGTCGCAGAAATGGGTAGTCTATGAGGGTCCTTTTCAGATGGGTTCCCCCTTGAGATGTAAAAAATGTGAAAATCATGATGTAAAGTGTCATGAGGGTTGGAAAAATAATTTATCCCCTTATAGGTTAATTAATTAAAAATTCTGGCCAAAATTAATTAAAATCCTAAGCCAAAAATTTGATTAATTCTAGGCCTAGGTAAATTTTAATTCTCCAAAGGCAAAATTCGTTGGTCCTTAAAAAATTAAAGATTAAGCGGTCCAAGGACTAAGGTAAATTAATTATTTTGCTAAATTTTAAGTCTTTGGTCCCCAGGGTTAAGTAAAAGTCAAAATTTTGAGGAAATTAATTCAAAAATTTAATTTTTGAATTAATTAAAATGCATTTAATTGAAAAATTTGAATTTCCTCAATAATTTAAAATTTCGACGGATGAGATTAAAAAAAATTTTAATCCTCATCAACGGTCAAGATTGCTTTGACGAGGATCACTTGAACTAGTCGTTGGAGGATTTATCTTTAAATAGGAGGTCATTTGTCAGTCAGTTCATCCGATCTCTGGATCGTGTACTAAGCAAAAAGCTCTCTTGTAATCCTTTTTATGAGCAATAAAGAAAGACTTTGGGGTTAAATTTCTGTTGGTGCTACGCTTCGTGGTAATACTGTAAGATGTGTCATTTTCATGCATAGATTTCTTTTTAGCCATTGATGATAGCTTTCTAAAGTGTGATTTTAGTACAGGTATTTTGCTCAGTCGTTGGGGTTTGAATGATAATTTAAGTTTTGAATATAATAGCAGGTATCTCTATATATCTGAATTTTATTATCGTTTTCTCGCTCTATGTTAATGGTTGAACTGAGCTTTGCAGGAAATCCTTGATTATTAGATCATCGGGCGTTCGAGGAAGTTCTCGGCTAAACCAGCTAACTCCCGATCCGTGTTTTCCGAAGAGTCCAGCTTGATTTGATCCCGGGCTTATCATAAGTTTTTTTTTTTTTTTAATGGGTGATGCATGAAGGGTTTTGAACTCAGTACCTCCTTTAAAATTTGAAAAATTTAATTTTTTTTGTGTTAACTCGATAGATCTCGTTGTTGAGAGCCTCAAATTATCAGATCTGGGAGCGGAGTCGGACTTACACTCCCTAGATCTGATAGATCTGCCATTTA
The DNA here is from genome assembly GCA_031772625.1 of Pinus tabuliformis. Lineage (NCBI taxonomy): Eukaryota > Viridiplantae > Streptophyta > Pinopsida > Pinales > Pinaceae > Pinus > Pinus tabuliformis. The sequence continues at coordinate 805,052,614 of CM062810.1, forward strand.
TGTACATAGATTTGTAATTATATTTTAGTTTTCTGACTTGGGTTTTTCTGGGTTTTTGTATATATCGTTTGGGTGTTTTATTGTTGTCTTGCAGTTACAAATCTAAGGAAGAAATCTGCACAGAGTCTAGATCTAGGCACTAGAGGGTAAGATCTGGATCTTTGGGGTTCGTCGATATCATTTTTTGCAGGGATTCTATGCATAGATTTTGCAGTCCAGGGTTTTAAATTTAAAACTTTTTTTAATTTGGAAATTTGTTTTTTTAAGGGTTTCACTCTTAAATTTGAAGTAAGTGGATTCGCAAATTTTAATTAAGATTTCTAGAAAATTTTAAGCGGTTTCTAAACCACCATTAAGCTGATTCATTCTTTGTTTTGCTGCCTGGTTTTTGCGATTCACTATGCATTTCGATTTTTATTTTTTTTACAGAGCTCACAGTCTTTTGCTACTGCTTGCTTTCTCTATAAACCTGTTTGCTGCCTGAGGTGTTTAGCAAGAATTTTTGATTTGTTTTTTATGTCTTGAGTTTATTCTGGATGTGCTTTTCTATCTGCGTTCTATTGCATAGCTGCTCTCCAGCCGTCGTCGCTGCCATCCATCTGACCTGCACCCGTGACTATCCTTCCAGCATACCTACAAAACAAACAAACAAAAAAGCATCTGTGTTTTTCCTTATCAAACCCTCACGCAACTCTCCCTTCCTCGCTACCCTTGTCCCCTCCGCGTTCTCCTTCCATTTCCGCTGCCATACTCCTGACTGCAAGCCTTCGACTCCCTCTGTTGCTTGTCCTCTACACGCAGCCTCATCTCATACCCTTCTGCGAGCTCCCTCAGCTGCCTTCCCGTCTAGCTCTTTCAAGCCCGTAGCTGCTCTTCAATCCCCAGCCCACCTGCATCCAAAATCCGTTGTCAGCTCCGTTCCTCGACCTGCGGATCCCTCATCCTCCATACAGTTTCATCCCCGTGGCTTCTGCTAGCTGCGTTTCCTTTAGCCAACCCTGCAGCTCCAATCTTCATTACCCCTCCTCGCGATTGTCCAAGCTTGTTGCATCTATCCCTAACCCTCTCCACGCTTTCCCTCTGTCGCTGCCCACGCCTTTCCTTCCACGCAATCTAACCCTTTCCTTCCAACTCATCTCCTCATGCCGCCGTCGTCTTTGCTCTCTCACTTGCGCACATTAAACGCAAGCATACATTTCGATTTCTATTTTATTTGTATATTGTTAGAGTTAGGGTTAGCGTAGGTCCTTTTTTTTATTATTTGATTTGGTTTTCGACTTAGGATAGCCCCCTTTTAATTTTTTTAAATTCGATTTTATATTTTTTTTAGTTTGAAAAAGAAAATTAAAAAATTAAAAAATTCTAAAACTTTTAAAATCCTAAACATTTAAAAATCTTAAAAAATTAAAAAATTTCAAAATTAAAAATCATAAAAATCTAAAAATCTAAAAACTTTTAGAATCCTAAACATTTAAAAAAATTTAAAATTTTCAAAATTAAAAATCATAAAATTCTAAAAAAAACTTTTAAAATTTAAAATCCTTAAAATCTTAAAAAAATCTCAACATTCAAAAAATTTAAAAAAATTTAAACTTTGGTGACTAAGGAGTTTAAGATAAATTTAAGGGATTTGTGCTTAAACAATAAAATTTTTAATGTGGCCTATGGCCCATTAAAAATTCGTTTTTCTTTTTTAACCCGTTGATTTGTTTTATTTCTTTAGTTATTACCTAAGGAATAATTAAAATTCAAATTTGAAGATCCTTGGTGTTATTAAATGCATGATTCTTCTATGGTCAAGGTGCAATAAATATTTATTGTCTGAGAGACTTAATTGAATCTAGATTTCGGTCATTAAGTGAATCATTTTAAATCTGGAACCTCTTGCATGTTAAGAGTTTTGGACATTTACATTGATTATTCGTTTTTCTTTTTAACCCGTTGATTTGTTTTATTTCTTTAGTTATTACCTAAGGAATAATTAAGATTCAAATTTGAAGATCCTTGGTGTTATTAAATGCATGATTCTTCTATGGTCAAGGTGCAATAAATATTTATTGTCTGAGAGACTTAATTGAATCTAGATTTGGGTCATTAAGTGAAAATCATTTTAAATCTGGAACCTCTTGCATGTTAGAGTTTTGGGCATTTACATTGATTATTCATGGCTGTCATTATTCGTCACATATTGGAAAATTCTTCTGGATGACTTGTTTTACTTAATCCACGGTTAATTGAACATAAAAGCACTAGTCTATAATTATTTATATCTTGTGGTTGTGTCTTGGTTACATTAGCGATTGATCTATTCGTCTAAGTTAATCGAGATTCATTTACATTCATCAAGTTGTTCATCATTAAAATCTCCTAGAGCCCGTGTGTTCCACAAGCTTTCTCATTCATTTACCTTAGGGACTACCCCCCTTGAATTCCCTAGGAAAGAGTCTAAACGGAGTAAGGATCAAGAGTGACAACCCTTACTTTGAGCGTTGTCGCGGTGCCTAGACACTTTGTGTGACAACATTTTTTGGTGCCATTGCCGGAGACATTTTATTCTCGACGTTTCAACGACATTTCATCATCATTCCTCTCTCTCATCTTTTCATTTGAGTCGGCAACGACACCATTTTTTGGCGCCATTACTGGGAATAAAGTTTTTTTGTCCTTGGTTTCTTGGACATCGTTTTAATCATCTCATATCTTCTGCCATTCATTAGCAGGTCAAGCGGCACAACATTTCCTGGGGTCATTTGATCCTTTCATCGCCCTATCTTTCGTCATCTCATTAATCATTTCATCTACACTTTTAGCACCAGGACTCATGTTCAAGTGGCGACTCCACTTCTTTCATTTCTTACAAGAATTTCTACTAGAAGCTCGCTTTATGTGCATCTCTTGATTTTCTTGAGCAAGGGTCTCTCTCTATCATCCATTTGGTCCTTCATTATTCCTTCAAGCAATTCATCATGGATGATTCATTTACCCCGTGCCATTTTACTGATTTTCTCCATGATATTCTGGAAGTGGCCATTCATAAGTTGTCTTTGTTCTCGGGTGGTGATTCAGTCATTGTTAGAAAGCATCTATGCAGGTTTACTCATACAATACTTAGATATTGCACTGCTCCCCAGTATGATCATGAAGATGTCAAAATGCATCTATTTTCCTTTTCTCTAGAGGGTGATGCTTTGAATTGGTTTAATAATTGTCCTATAGATTTTTTCACTTCTTTACAAGACATCGTCAATGCTTTTACAGATAGATATGGTTATCAAGGTAGCTCGCCTTATGCCCCTAAAATTATGCAACAGAATGAAAGTGATCTTGTGAAGGATCCAGTTGTCAAAGAAATATTTCAAGACAATTCTCCATATCAAAATGTGCCATCCACTTGTACCGCTACAAGTCAAATCCATGACAATGGAAAAATAGGGACAAGTTGTCAAATCAGTGTCAACAATGAAAGGGAAAACGATAAGCAAATTATAGAAGAACTAAATCAGTTGGCTACCATGCAAGCAAATCATAAGAAAGAGATAAACTATATGCAAAACTGTTTCATGCGCATGAAAGCAAAGAATGAAAAAGTAATAAAAGATGTGGACGCTGGTGGGATATGTCTTCTTAATAAGTTATTGACCATGGAGGAAAACCATGCCAAGCAAGTCAGTGCTATGAAGGTTGAACTCTCTAGCCAAATGGATGCCATAACAATAAAGATACAAAAACTTCAACATCAGTCAGAGGATGAAAGAAACATGGAAACGTCAACAGATCATAAGCCTCCTTGTCTTCTGCATCCTTGTCTGTTGCAGGAAGCTCCATCTTATTATGAGGATGTCATTTGTTCCATTGAAAAGTGGCTGATTGAAGGCGACTCAGATAAAATGGAAATTAATAAGAATCAGGTTGATAATCACATAGTTAATCCACCAGTCATAAAAGATCAAGTTATAACTCATGACACTTGTGAGACTGATCCATCATTCTTGACAGAGCAAATGCAGAATGAAGAGAGACATGTCATGCATATCTTACATACTTCATCTGAGAGTTTTGAAGCAGGATGTTCCACATCATCAGTGATACAACCTGCCACAAAGAAAAAGCGCAAGAGAAAGAGAATGAGAAAGCGATTTGATGCATTAGATGGCCGTGAGCAGCTTGATTTTTGGATAGGAAAAAGTCCTACCGTATGTAGGATTGGACATGGCACATCTGAGAAACAGTCGACAGATCTGCCTGAAAGTAGGCAAATGCTCAATATGCACTATATTGAATGCATCTGATGCCATGGGGCATCTTTGTATTTCATTTTGTAGTTAGATTTGTGTTTTTTATGTTATTAGATTAGTTAATAAATGAAGAGCTTATATCTTTCATGTGCTTAATGTTACATGATGATTTTTGGATGGACACTACTTATGGTGTGTTGCGTGGATGCAAATTCTAGATTCGCACATTCCTCCAGTGCAACAACGTGTCCCCAAGTAGAGCCAGATGTTGACCACTACGTGTCAACGACCCATAGTAGTACACCCAACTATCATCATCAGCTTGATCATCATCTTATAATGTAAACCTAGTCTACATGTGTATAATGTAAATAATCTCAGTAGATCCGTGTTGTGTATGTAATAACCTAGGTAAACCTACTTTTCTGGTGACGATTTACATTCCTGCAGGTTTTTTGTCTCACTGATCAATTCTCGGATGGTCGGTAGAGTTTTCCTTCAACCTTGCCCCAAAGCCGGAATGGATTTCGTCACTGGAGTCTTAAGGGAGTCTTAGTTTTCTAAATCGAGTCTATGTAAAAGTGATTTGGAAATAATTCTAACTATTTGGTTAGGTTATTTTATTACAAATTGTTTGATCTGCTAGATTATATTTGTGTCACAGAACTGGATAGTTTGTGAGGGTCCCTTTCAGATGGATTTTCCCCCTTCAGATGTAAAAAATGTGAAAATCATGATGTAAAGTGTCATGAGGGTTGGAAAAATAATTTATCCCTTCATAGGTTAATTAATTAAATTTTCTGGCCAAAATTAATATCCTAAGCCAAAAATTTGGTTAATTCTAAGTCCTAGGTAAATTTTAATTCTCCAAAGGCAAAATTAGTTGGTTCTTAAAAAATTAAAGTTTAAGAGGTCCAGGGACTAAGGTAAATTAATTATTTTGCTAAATTTTAAGCCTTTGGTCCCCGAGGTTAACTCAAAGTCAAAATTTTAATTTTTGAATTAATTAAAATGCATTTAATTGAAAAAATCGAATTTCCTCAATAATTTAAAATTTCGACAGATAAGATTAAAAGAAATTTTAATCCTCATCAACGGTCAAGATTGCTTTGACGAGGATCACTCGAACTAGCCGTTGGAGGATTTATCTTTAAATAAGAGGTAATTTGTCAGTCAGTTTATCCGATCTCTGGATCGTGTACTAAGCAAAAAGCTCTCTTGTAATCCTTTTTATGAGTAATAAATAAAGACTTTGGGGTTAAAATTCTGCTGGTGTTATTCTTCGTGGAAATATTGTAAGATGTGTAATTTTCATTCATAGATTTCTTTTTAAGCATTGATGATAACTTTCTAAAAAACGATTTGAGTATACGTACCTTGCTTAGTCGTTGGGGTTTGAATGATAATCTAAGTTTTGAATATAATAACAGGTATCTCTATTTATCTAAATGTTATTATCATTTTCTCGCTCTATGTTAATGGTTGAATTGAGTTTTGAAGGAAATCCTTGATTATTAGATCATCGAGCGTTCGAGAAAGTTCTCGGCTGAACCTGCCAACTCCCGATCTGTGTTTTCTGAAGAGCCCAACTTAATTTGATCCCAGGCTTATCCTAAGAATTTTATTTTTTATTTTATTTATTTATTTATTTATTATTATTATTATTATTATTTTTATTTTTTTTTAATGGGTGATGCATGAAGGGTTTGGAGATCAGTACCTCCTTTAAAATTTGAAAAATTTAATTTTTTGGTGCTAAATCGATAGATCTGGCTGTTGAGAGCCTCAGATTATCAGATCTGGGAGCGAACTCGCACTCACACTCCCTAGATTTGATAGATCTACCATTTTTTTTTTTTGTTCTGGTGGTTCACGGACACTCGCGATCACTGGGTGCCCGCTATGTCCACAGAAATATTTGAGTTTGATCAAGAGTATCAAGCCCCGCGGCCAATAGCTAGGCCTAACCCCAAGGGCGTCGAGGAGAATTGACCCTATCACCTCCCAAACAGAGAGGCACTTATTTGACCAGTTGCGCTAACCCTTGGGGCTAATAGATCTACCATTTATGTACATAGGTCTGTAATTATTTCTTAGTTTTCTGACTTAGGTTTCTCTGGGTTTTTGTATATATCGTTTGGGTGTTTTATTGTTGTTTTGCAGTTATAGATCTAAGGAAAAAATATGCAGAGTCCAGATCTAGGCGCTGGAGACTAAGAGCTAGATCTCTGGGGTTCGTCGATATCATTTTTTGCAAGGATTCTATCCAGAGATTTTGCAGTACAGGGTTTTAAATTTAAAACTTTTTTAAATCTGGAAATTTGTTTTTTTTTAAGGGTTTCACTGTTAAATCTGAAGCAAGTGGATTCGCAAATTTTAATTAATATTTCTGGAAAATTTTTAAGGGGTTTCTAGACCACCATTAAGCTAATTCATTCTTTGTTTTGTTGCCTGGTTTTTGGGGTTCACTGTGCATTTCGAATTTTTTTTTACAAAGCTCACAGTCTCTTGCTGCTACCTGCTTTCCTCTATAAACCTATTTGTTGCCTGAGATTTTCAGCAAGAATTTTCGATTTGTTTTTTGTGCCTTGGGTTTATTCTGGATGTGTTTTTCTATCTGCGTTCTGTTGCACAACTGTCTAAGTCACATAACACGGGGATTCGAGATTCGTAGGATTCGATTGTCAGATTCAGACAAGTTGACCCTGTGGAACAGGACACATAGGATTCGTTATATATTATTTTATTAAAATATATATATATATATATATTAAAAATTAGATATTTCTTACACAAATTCTAATTAATGATACAAATTCATTGATTTCAAACATAGATCTTCATCTATAGGCTATAGCATGCATAGTACATACAAAATTCAAATACATGTCAACGGTCACATGAATCATGATTCATAATTTATTTTAATGCAATGTAACCATCTCAAAATTTTGAAGTTGCAACGCCCTCCAGCTCTCTGTTTCACCATCATCCAAAAGAGGGATACGTCAATACCAGAGTATTTATATGAAGAAAACTCTGTCAAAGGTATTTTAAACCATCGGTCTTCTTTTACGTATGCATCCCTCTGGCACTACCTCTACAGTGTGCAAGACTGATGTTACCTCCAACACAAATCTTCAGGTAATGTTTGAAATCAACAGCGTCTTTCACCTCCATATTCAAGAGATTCTCCTCCATAATTAACAAATAAACTTTAAACTGAAAGAACAATAAAACTTTGCACTTCCGAGTGATTTTTTTGGAAAATTAAGCATTGCATTCTGAGTCATTTTCTTGGGATTCGAATCCCAGAATCGAGATTCGTTGTGCCGTACGGGATTCGTACGAATCCTGTACGGACACGTTGAATCCTGGATTTTAGGGATCTGTGGTTTGTGCTTTTTGAATTTTTGACCAGAGAATCCTGTTTTGGGATTCGAATTCCTGTCGAATTGTATCTGATTCACAGGATTCGGATTCGATAGGGGTTTCCAACGAATCTAGTTACATAGATAACTGCTCTCCAGCCGCCGTCGCTGCCATCCATCTGATCTGCACTCGTGACTATCCTTCCTGCATACCTACAAAACAAACAAACAAACAAAAAACCTCTGCGTTTTTCTTGATCAAACCCTCACGCAGCTCTCCCTTCGTCACTTCCCTTGTCCCCTCCGCGTTCTCCTTCCATGCCATACTCCTGACTGCAAGCCTTCGGCTCCCTCTGTTGCCTGTCCTCTACACGCATCCTCATCTCATACCATTTTGCGAGCTCCCTCAGCTGCATTCCCATCCAGCTCCTTCAAGCCCGTAGCTGCTTTTCAATCCACTGCCCACCTGCATCCAAAATCTGATGTCAGCTCCGTTCCTCGACTTGCAGATCCCTCATCCTCCATGCAGTTTCATCCCCATGGCTTCTGCTAGCTATATTTCCTTTAGCCAACCCTGCAACTCCAATCTTCATAACCCCTCCTCGCCGTTGTCCAAGCTTGTTGCGTCTATCCCTAACCCTCTCCACGCTTTCCCTCTGCCGCTGCTCACGCCTTTCCTTCCATGCAGTCTAACCCTTTCCTTCCAGCTCCTCATCTCCTCACGCTGCTATCGTCTCTGCTCTCTCACCTGCACACACTAAACACAAACGTACATTTTGATTTCTATTTTATTTGTATATTGTTAGAGTTAGGGTTATCGTAGGTCCTTTTTTTTTATTATTTGGTTTGGTTTTCGACTTAGGTTAGCCCCCTTTTAATTTTTTTAAATTCGATTTTATATTTTTTTAGTTTGAAAAAGAAAATTAAAAAAAATTCTAAATCTTTTTAAATCCTAAACATTTAAAAATCTTAAAAAATTTAAAATTTTCAAAATTAGAAATCATAAAAATCTAAAAAAATTTAGAATTCTAAACATTTAAAAAATCTTTAAAAAATTAAAATTTTCAAAACTAAAAATCGTAAAATTCTAAAAAAGACATTTAAAATTTAAAATTCTCAAAATCTTTAAAAAAATCTCAACATTTTTTTTTTTTTTTTAAATTTAAACTTTGGTGACTATGGACTTTAAAATAAATTTAAGGGATTTGTGCTTAAACATTAAATTTTTTAATGTGGCCTATGGCCTATTAAAAATTCGTTTTTTTTTTTTTTTTTTAACCCGTTGATTTGTTTTAATTCTTTAGTTATTACCTAAGGAATAATTAAGATTCAAATTTGAAGATCCTTAGTGTTATTAAATGCATGATTCTTCTATGGTCAAGGTACGATACATATTTATTGTCTGAGAGAGTTAATTGAATCTAGATTTGGGTCATTAAGTGAAAATATTTTAAATCTGGAATCTCTTGGACGTTAAAGTTTTGGGTATTTACATTGATTATTCACGATTGTCATTATTCGTCACATATTGGAAAATTATTATGGATGACTTGTTTTACTTAATCCATGGTTAATTGAACATATAGGCACTGGTCTATAATTACTTATATCTTGTGGTTGTGTCTTGGTTACATTAGTGTTTGATCTATTCATCTAAGTTAATCGAGATTCGTTTACATTTATCAAGTTGTCCATCATTAAAATCTCCTCAAGCCCGTGTTCTACAAGCTTTCTCATCCATTTACCTCAGGGACTACCACCCTTGACTTGCCTAGGAGAGATTCTAAACGGAGTGAGTAAGGACCAAGTGTAACAACCCTTACTTTCAGTGTTGTCGCGGTGCCTAGACACTTTGTGCGACAACAGAGTCCAAGGGTTGGGGAACCTGCAAACACTATATATTTCTCAAAGATAACCATTAGATCACACAGTGAATAAGATCTCCTAAGATAAGCCCACAACTTACCACTAGAATGCTCCTATAACCTACAATGAAATATCGATTAATAACGATTACAAATCACAATATAAGAATGCTCGTACCCAACACATACCACAAATACATAGATCAAAGACACCATGAACTGCACCCCAAATTCTTTATTGTGATTATTCCAATGTTCTTAGTGGGACAGTAATTTACATCATCATTTCAGAGTTACATTAGCTAAAATTAGACACAAATGACTCCTAATTTATAAACAAATCCTCTAAGTGGAAAAATAACCGCTAGTTGGCTTGATCGTCGTCAAAATAATCTAGACTGTCGATAAATCCTTGATCAACTTTTAATCTCTACCGTTGAAATTATTTTTGAGCAATTTTCGAATTTCTCATTAGAACCATTTTTTATTAGCTCAAAACTAATTATTTTGAGATAATTTCCTCAAAAATTTAATTTCGACTTAACCACGAAGGTCCAAGGATCCATTTTTCTTGAAATTTCTAATATTCTCTTGGTGGGGGACCTCCACAAATTAATTTCTTTAAGACCCACAAAATTTTCTACTTGGAGAATTTAATTTCTCTATCGATTTAATTTTTGACTCAAATTAATTTTTTTTTGGCTTAGGATAATTTTTATTTTCCAGAAAAATTAATTAATTGACACTTGAGGGGATTAATTATTTTTTCCACCCTCTAATTATTTAACCATGGTGTCCGATTGCAAGGGACCATGGACTAAAATATTTTTACATAATTCAATCCTCAAAGGGGGAACATCCATTCATTATAGACCCTAAAAAATTATACCAGATTCTGCGACATAATATGATCTAGTAGACCAAGTGATTTGTAATAAAATAATTTAGCTAATTAACTTAAATTATTCCCAAATCACTTTTACATAAGACTCGACTAAAACACTAGACTCACCTAAGAGTTTGACGATAAATTCCATCATAGCTTTGGGGTGAGGCTCGAGGGAAAAAACTATGCCGATCATCTGTGTTTAAAAACACATCTGAATCGGTCAGACGAAAAACCTCCTAAGATGAAACTTGTCGCCAAAATAATAAGCTTACATAGTTTGTTACATACATACGCGGTCTTACTAGTATCATTTACATTACAAACTTGCGGAATGGATTTACAATGACATAATCGCTGATGACTGATGATTTAGATCTTTGAAGAAAATTATGGTACCATTTCTTCCTTGCAGCTTTGACAAAATGTGTTCAACAGGTGATCATTCTCACTTTTTATCCATATTTTTCTCTCTTTTAAATTTTTGTCCTCTGAAGGCTAGAGAAGGAGATATCGCTTGTTGCGAATTTCTAGGGAGAGGGGATTTTGGTGATTAGAGAACCAAAACATCTAGTCGATAAGGTTTGCCACAAAACCTATCAATTTGGTAGGCGTCCACTTCAATTTCATCCAAAAGTTCCCTTTCTCTAGGTGTTTTCCCTAAGAGGGAAACACTAATTTCTCCTCTACACTTGAGGACTTTTTTGAAGGTTTCATGATCCTTGACTTAGCTAATATACATTGTAAAAAACCAGATGACGTTTTGTGTCATGAGTTGAGACATGGGAGGGCTAAAACCATCTTTAGTGCCCTCAGTGTTGGAGTAGAGGTAAATATTTTACTACTTGGAGACCCATGAGTCCCAATTTTGTGTTCCAAACCCACATTTAGGATCCACAGGATTATTTGCACCGAGATACAGGGGCCAACCAAGGGATCTTGATTTTAGAGGCCTTCTACATTTGTCATGGCACCAAAAGGCCTCAATGTCAACCTTCTAGAAGCCCACACAAGCATGACATCATCATTTTGGCTAGCATTTGTGGAGATAAAATTAAAATTGTAACCTAGGCCATTTCTTGCACATTATTTTATTATTAGAGGTGCTTGTAGGCTAAAATAAGACACACTAGAGCACATATATATTAGAGAGACATCATTTGATCTCACACTCAGAATTCGACCTCATAGACAAAACTCACACTTGCTCTTTTGTGGACCATATTGGATGTTGGATGCATTTTGGTGTTTGGAGCTTGACTTTTGGACATTCTTTGAAGCTATTCTTTGCATTAAATGGATGGATTTCTTGCATATTGTCTTGTAAGTACTCTTAATTGTTGAAAATATATTTTCTATGTCTAATGTATGGAATGATTGAGTCTAGTTCATGCTCAAATTGTGCCTTAATTTTATTGAAGATCAATTGAATGCTCGCTAGATGAATATTGCATGTATTACTCGTACATGACATGTAAGAATTTTCCTAATGATGAAGTTCTAGTAGCTCTCCCATAAAACTCTATTATTCCTTTGAGTAGGTAAATGCTTGAAATTTGTTGCTAGGGCATCAAATTTCAACCTCTTTAGAAGCAAGGTTAGCTAATCCAAGGGCATTTTGGACTCCATATGCCCAAAGGACAAGGCACTAATCCAAATTTTTGGTGATCATTCTCATATTTTCTCCATATTTATCTCTCTTCAATTTTGGTCCTTTCACGGTTAGAGAAGGAGCTAGGGCTTGGTGCGAATTTCTAGGGAGGGGATTTTAGTGGTTGGAGAGCCTAAACATCAAGTAGATAGGGTTTGCCACAAAACTTATCAATTTGGTGGGCATCCAATTCAATTTCATCCATAAATTCCCTTTCCCTAGACGTTTTCCCTAAGAGGGAAACCCTAGTTTTTCTTCCCTCAACTTAAGGACATTCTTGAAGGTTTTATGAGCCTTGGCTTAGTTAATATACATTGTAATAAACCTTTTCTCCTCGCCTTGACCTTGAGTTACTCCTACACTCATCAAATCAATCAAACCCTAGGATTGTGCCTCTATTTCTAAGTATCTTCATAGAAAGTGAATTGCTTCCTAATGAAACTTTGAACTAGAATTGTGTCTTTCTTGAAGACCTCTAGCAAGACCATTTCATACCTTAACCCTCGAATAGCTATTATAAGTGGTTTCTTTCCTACCGGAACTCCTCCCTTCAGTGAAAACCTGTAAAGAGCAAGGCGTTTCAGTTGTGGTGACAATGGGCCACTACCCCATTGTTTCTTATAGGTCTAGTTCCTACCTTGTAGGTTTTCCCTTTACAAGGCTTGATAGATTTTGCAGCAACATTTTTGGTGTTGTTGTTAGGACACAAAGCGTGTGCCTTGTCCCCATATGACAATATAGATCATTATCTGGTGACTCCATTAGAAGAACAAAGCCCTTGTTCTTCATTAAACTTCATATCCAATGCTTATAGGGTGAAGCAAGCATCTCTCAAGGCATCTTAAAATTTACAGTGGCGACTCCCCATATGGTTGATATACAAGGCTCAAAGTCTTGTGCGATTTGGAAATATCATACCCGACTTTGGACATTGCATGGGTCCCTGGATATCCGAACAGATTAAATATAAAAGATTGCAAAAGGTTACCACAATTTGATGGTGATCCATCAAAAACAACCGATCATGTTGCTAACTTCATTAAGTATACTTCAAGCATCAACGTGGTTCATCAAAATGCCCACATTTGGTGGTTTCTTGTTTCCATTGCACCTTGGAACAATGATTGGCTTGAGAATTCATGCAAGTCCAAAATCATTCCTTCTTTCCCTATATTGGTTGCATACTTTTTGGCATATAAAGGGCCAAGTTTTCAAACTGTTGAGGAAGCTAGTAAAATCTCGAATGTATCCCTCCAAAAGAAGGGGCTTGTGGAATATCCTGAAGAAGTTAAAGAATAATACCACGAATAAGAGGAGTCCTTTCTAGATCATCAAGATGAAATCATTAGTAAAGGTATAGAGGGTGATCTTGAAAGGGACATGATAAGGATCTTGACGAAGGGGGTTCCTTAGTGTGTGAAGTTGAGGCTAGCCCTACCCTTTTCAACAATGTTACTTCCTATGATGACCCTTTCGAGCATAATCCCGTTACCCCCATTGAAGTTGATATCTACGATTTCTTGCATGTAGAAAAAGGGAAGCGGGATGTTAGTGGACACTTCTTTGACAAAGATCTGATTTATGATACTAATAATGATGTTGATAGGATTCTTGTCTTTCCTTGTATCCCATTTAATCAAGAAGAGATGATCATTGATATATTTAAGCCATCCTTGAGCCCTCGTCTTGAGAGTGATGAGCTTGTGTTGGTTGTCCCTTTTCAATATGATCCTTATAATGAACAATATTGTTGTTGTGATCCTCCATGCCAACCATCCCCTCATCCCTCACATCATGTCCTTAAGGACACCATGAAGTGTTACACCACTAAGGAAACTTTTGAGAAGGGGTGCTTGAGGTTGATCGTTTGGTTGAAGAATGTAACTAGTGTTGGTATTCATAATTGTACATGAGTCATGATGTAATATATTTATCAAAAGAAAGAAAAATTAATTTTATTATTAAAGAAATTGACTTATTAAAGCATGGGTTTCATGCTTGGGTCAATTGTTTATAGGTCAAAGCCTCCATTGTAGGCTTCCAGGGTTTATGTCTAGTGTCCTTGTCCATGTCATAATATAAAGAACCCTTCTTGGGATTTATTTGTCAAGAAATAAAATTATTTTAATGTGAATTAGGTCTTCTAGGCCTCTTCCACCAAGTTGGCATCAAATAAGGATAAGTTGACCTAACCGAGGGGAAAAATCACCTTTATAAAGGCAACAACTCGACTTCATTTGGTGCACATCACTCAAGTTCGAATTGTAGTAGTTGGTAGCAGAAAAAGTGCGAAATTCAAGAAGGAAGAAGAAAAGGGCTAGCGAAGTTGTTGGACAAGGAGGAGAGAAGTTGGGAAGAAGAAAATCGAGTTTTTGGGCTAGCTTTCTCTCACACGTGTGAAGATTTTGGGCTGAAGTTGGGCCAAAATTCTATTTCTATTGCAGAGCCGAAGTTTCGAAACTTGGGGCCGAAAATTTGTTGCCGGAACGAACATCTGTTCTGAAGTTGCACTTCAAAGAGCTGATACCTGGAAGGCTAAGCAAAAGGCATCTACTTGGAGGAAGGGCTCACTTGGTGGAGGAGGAAGGTCTTTTGGTCTAGGGTCTTGGTCTATCTCATTTTGAATTACTGAAGGAAGAGTTCTTGACTGTGTTTTCCCCTAAAAAGGGGTTTTAGCCTTGGCTGAGTGCCTATATATAGTGTCCTTGATCTTCATGTTTTGGTTTTGGTAATTGCTTGATGAACTAAGATTAAAGCAGAACATAACAAAGATAATAAGAACTCAAAGATATCACAAGTAATTATCAACATAATAAATTCTTTCTGCCTTTCTAATTTTCTAACATGGCATCAAAGCTAAGGTGAAGAAGGAAGAAAAAGACAAGTTGAAGATATATTAACAAAAAGGAGATCAAAGGAAGGTCATTAAGGAAAAATGATCATATAAGGAGATAAGTCTACTATCTACAGCAACTATGTCAAACTCAATGAAGGAAGAAAACGAACGAGAAGGAGCCTCCAACTACAGGGCCTAGAATAATATGATAGATCTTATCCTCGAAGCGAACAAAGTTTTGGATCCTGTTCAAGGAAAAGAAAGAAGGCTACAGATGAATCAAAGAAAGAAAATTTCAAATTTCAAAGAATCCTAAATCATGGCCATGAACCTAATAGTGGATGGAGTAAAGGCAAACCTCATTCCATACATATCCAACATAGATTCCACTCAAGACATGTATGAGGCTCTCTCCAAATTATTCACCATCAAGAACATTGGTCAAATAACGAGCCTCGAGAATTAGTTAAGAACCATTAAGATGACAAAAGACGATACTATATCATCCTAATTTATAAGGATATCTAGAATCAGAGATGAACTCCAAGCAATAGATGAAATTGTCCTAGAAAAAGAGTTCGTAATTACTGCTCTTCTAGGACTACCGAAATCTTGAAGTGCTTTTGCTTCAAGAATTAACAGTTGGAAGGATACTCCATCATTTGAACAAATGTGGAATGCATGGAGTCAAGAAGAAGCTCGAGTATCGTTAGTAAACAACAAGGAGGATGAAGAAGAAAACACCTCACAAAAAGAAGGGAACCTTCAAGAAGTTTAAAGGACCAAAGAAGAAAGTTGACCTATCCAAGATTGAATGTTACAATTGTCACAAAATGGGTCGTTACAAAAGTCACCGTCATGTAGATCCAAGGAATAAGAAGAGAGAAAGGGAATATGCAAATGTTGTTGATGAAGCTCCACCTAAGAGAAACAAGATTGAAGAATCCAAGATCAAAGATCTATTTCCCAATGACTCTTAGTGAATACTATCCCTCACATATCCTTCCATTTTAAGTTTTGAATTGTTTTCCTTTATGTTTTGATTTCTAGATTTTGCAGGTCTAACATGTCTTGTTAGAACATTTATTGAATTATTTTGATAAGTTAGAGGTATCCCTCGAGATTGGATTAAGAGGGAGCCCTCACCATTTTACCAAATATAAGTATCTTACTCCTTGTCTTCTCTTTTATATTTGGTTTCCCTCTCATATCAAGATGTATTTATACTATATGCTAACAACCTTTTATTTTTCCTTGGTTAGGAAAGCTTAAGATTATTGAGGAGACATTAAAGGATAGACTTGAACCATGGAAGATGTTTTGTTGCAAAGGATGTTGCAAAGGAATCTTGTCAAGAGTAGATGTCTTACAAGGTTTGTTAAGGAATAACTCAAAGGTATGTTTTAGAATATAATCTTTGTTATAAAGTTCTCTTCATGTAAAATGTACGATCAATCTTCTTTTGAAATTTGCTTTACATTACTGACACTGTTATGTCTAGGGTTTTGATTAACAAAGATTCTTGTTAGGGTGATTAATCATTAGATTCAATCCACTTTCTTGATATTATTTGATCATTCTTGTGTAACCCTAACCTTTAGGGTTCACTATAATACCCTAGCCTCTTGTTGCTAAGGGTATGTCAATATTGATTATGAAACCCTAGTCTACTTAGGGTTGTTGATGAAATCTAGAAATCCTATTATTTTGATGTTTAGGTTTTGGTATTATAAAAACCCCAGTTCTTTAGGGTTTGTTGTTAAGATCTAAGTTATGTATTGGAACCCTAGATTTTTAGGGTTTATGAGCAAAACCTTGTAATGTTTATAATAAGATCCTAGGAATGAAACCCTAGGTGTATATTCGTCCATATGATCAAAACCCTAGTCTGGAGAAACTTGTTGTATACCTAATATTGATGTATTAATGTTTGTGTCTTGGGTTTACCTAGTCGATATGGATATTGATATGAGATCCTAGATATGTATATGCTAGCATGATAACCTAATTATTGATATTTTATGAATTCTAGGGTTTGTAACAAACTCAAGTAGAGTCTAAAATTGTTGAAACCTTAGATGAATAATAGGATTGTTATTTGATTGAATTATTGATATCTAAGGCTTTGTCTCGCAGATGGAGTCTAAGGGTTTGTGACAAAACCCTAGCAAGAGGTTGAAGTCTAGTATGTGTCTCTTGCTGATTATGAACCTAACTAGGTTTAGGTATTTGATGTCTAAAGTATTTGATTGTTTTGATGCTTCCATTATATTGACATAATTTTGATATAGTTAACTTCATGCTTTTGTGTATGTATTTTGGTTGTACTTGCTATTCAAGTTTTTGCAGGCACATAATATTCAAGATGATGAAATTGCTCGTATGATGTTAATAACCACGATGAAGGAAGTTATATGAATGACGATAATCAAGATGACCTTGATGCTAGGATTGACGGTGTAAAAGATTCTCTAATGTTATAGAAAAAGGAAGTGGTTGATCTCCCTAAGTTGAGAGGGAGCCTAGAAACAGTATATCTCCCAGTTGAGAGGGAGGGCATATGAGAGTGAATACTTTGAAGTAACCAAAAGTACTATCGATAAATATTCATGAAGTTGCAAACAAAATACTTAAGAAGATCTGAGGATGTATTTGGTGTTGTTGAAGAAATGAATGAAGAAGAAAGCTTCTGACAAATATATATATATATATAACTTGATGATGAAAGCAGCATCAGAATTATTGAGGACCCCAAAGGTTTGTGTTTACCTGTATATACATTTGAAATTCTATTGTTCATTGTGGTTTGTATTTGTACAGGAAACTCTCTCCACGAGAAGGTTGAACACTTTGGGAGTGTGCTTGGACAAATGGATATTAGAATATATCTCTATATTTCTATTTAGTAATGCTCAGTCTTTTAGATGTTTCTATTCTTATTCTTTTAGCAGTTTCTTAGATGAAACTGTTTGTTCGATATTCTACATAGAAACCTAATGTTTCTATTCTTGTAAATATCTTTGTATTATCATTGAGCTGTTTGCTCTATGTGAATTAATTCATTGAACATTCTTTTATGGTATCAGAGCAAGGTTAAGAGATTCTTCTTGAAACAGTAATTCTATCTGCATCGCAATCTCTTGAGTCCTTTCTAAGGTCGAGCCCTCTGTAAGCCAGGCAGCCTTCACTGAGTCTTAGCCTCGGCTTTGCTCGCTGTGATAAAAGCTTACAGTCGTCCATCTCGATACAGAAATGGATTCTTCCCTTGCATGATTTTTTTAAGAAAATAACTTTGGGGCGGTGACTGTTTTCATGGGAGCGGAATCCGGCTATCTTCGTCTTCGCCTGGCGGCTACTCGACCACAACGTGGAATTCCTCAGCAATCGTGATCCAGGTGTTTTCCCTCAAAACTCATTCTTGAAAGTCAGAGTCGTGGTTTGAAAATTCGATCTGCAGGCAAAATCGTGGTTTTTTCAACTCTGTCAAAATCCTGTGGTTTTCATTTTAACTCTGTCAAAATCCCGTAGATGGAAATGCACACTATTTTTTGTTATATCCGCTATGCTATGAGATAAGAGGTGGATATCACTACAGGCGTCTTGATATTTGAAACCCGTGGCTAATATATATTTTTAAAACCCGTGGATATATTTTGAAACCCGTGGTCATTATACTTCAACCCCCAGACAGTAATGAAGAAGTCCCAAGTCTGTCATCTCAAAAGTTCTGCATAGATCTTGTTTGATCCCATGGATCAAATGTGCAGAGCTGCCAGTAATGATAAGATCATCCACATAGACAACTACAAACAAGATATCATCATCAGTATGCTTGATATACAGGTTTGCATCAGATGGACTCCTCTGAAAACCTTGATTTGTTAGATACTGATCAATTTTTATGTACCAAGCCCGAGGAGCTTGTTTCAATCCATAGATAGCTTTAACTAATCGACACACTTTCTGTTCTTGACCAGCAACCTTGAATCCTGGAGGCTGCGTCATGTAGACTTCTTCTTGGAGATCACCATTTAGGAAAGCACTTTTTACATCCATCTGATGAACTTTCCATTTGAACTGAGCTGCTAGGGCAAGCACAAGCCTGATAGTACTCATCTTGGCTGTAGGAGCAAAAGTCTCCTCATAGTCTATGCCTTCCTGCTGTGAAAATCCTCGAGCCACAAGCCGAGCTTTATACTTGTCTAAGGTTCCATCAGCTTTGTATTTGACTTTATACACCCATTTGCAGCCTATGGGTTTTTTGTCTGCGGGAAGATCAGAAAGAGCCCATGTGTGATTCTTTTGAAGACTCTGAAATTCTGCTTTCATAGCCTGTTCCCACTCATATATACCCTTAGCTTCTGAATATGTTTGAGGCTCAAAAGTACTGTGAAGGTTAGCCATAAGAGCAAAATTGACTGAACACTGTTGTATGTTCTTATGCCTAGAAGTTCTACCTTCAAGGAGCTCATCATCCCGGAGATCACCTATGGTTTTAGCCCACCATTTTGGCCGAAGAGAAGAAGAACCAATATCAAGATTAGAGGGACCAATATCAGGAGGAAGAGAAGCAGGCTCAAGAGCAATAGGGATAGCAAGAGGGGGATTAGCTTCTGGAGGAAGCTCAGATAGAGTAGTATCAAATCTTGATGCTACATCATCCCTCCCATCAGATGAACTGACTGGAAGAAGAACACTGTGAGGCGGATCCTCAGAACGCTGCTCAGAAGAAGAAGACTGAAAGAATCCTCTGTCTTCATCAAATACTACATCTCGACTGAAGCTAAGTCGACCAGTGGCTATATCTATCAGCCTATAAGCTTTGTGATGATCACTGTATCCTGTCATCATGAGTTTCTGACTTTTGGAATCCAACTTAGATCGCTTAGCCGATGGAATCCAAACATATGCAACTGAGCCAAAAACTTTGAGATGACTGATTTTAGGCTTACGACCAGACCACACTTCTTCAGGAGTCTTCCCTTTAACAGCCTGAGTAGGGGATCGGTTAAGAAGATAAACAGCAGTAAATACTGCTTCAGCCCAGAATTTGTTTGGAACACTCCGGTGTTGTAACATGGAACGAGCCATTTCAACAACCGTGCGATTGCGACGCTCGACAACACTGTTCTGCTGGGGAGTGTAAGGTGTGGTGAATTGACGTTTGATGCCATGAATATCACAGAAGTTGGCAAAAGCTGAGGAACAAAATTCCCCCCCATTGTCGGTCCTAAGGGTCATGATATTACAACCAGATTCGTTTTCAACTAAAGTTTTAAACTTCTGAAAGGTACTAAGAGCATCAGATTTATTTTTTAAAAAATACACCCACATTTTTCGACTGAAGTCATCTACAATAAGTAAAAAGTATTTGCAAGCAGTTATAGAAGCTGTATTCATAGGACCACAAATATCAGCATGAAGTAACTGAAGTACCTGGGATGCGCGCCAAGATTCTCCATTTTTGAATGATGACCGATGTTGCTTTCCCGCTTGACAGGCGCTGCATACTCCCAACTGCTGAGTCTGAATATCAGGTAATCCTGACACAAGTCCCTCCCGAGAGAGCTGAGAGAGATACTGCATATTGAGATGCCCATATCGCTGATGCCATAGAGTACTGATGGGAGAGACACGAGCTGCTAGTGCCACTTCTGGAAAGTCACCGGTGTCAAGTAGCCTGTATAGACCATGGTCCTCGAGGCCAGTAGCAACTGTCAGACTGGTCTCCCTGTCAATGATGGAGCACTTGTGTGCACTGAACATAACATCAAGCTGAGGAGAATTCTTCATAATCTGACTGACAGAGAGCAGATTAATCTCCATACCAGGAACATAGTATACATTTAGAAATATGAGCGTGCGTCCACCAGACTGAATGTTTGCTCTATGTGAATTAATTCATTGAACATTCTTTTAATGGATATATCTGGTTTAGTTTATCGGAGGGATGAAGCATCTAATTGCGGATGTTTGGGAGAACATCTGGATGGCCTATGTGTTGATGTCTAGATCTCGAAGAGGGAGGGCGGTAGAGTTAACGGAGCTCTGACCTTGGATACACTCCTAGATCCCTGGGTTGATTGTTAGCAAGCCTAATGGTACCTAGAGTGGTTGAAAGCTTGAGTCCATCTTAGTCCCACCTGGATAGATTACCCTGGTCATGTATCTAGTTCGCAGCACTGAGTGTGCTATAACTCTTTATAGTTCATTTTGAGATCATCCATGTACCTCTATATATATGTAATTATGAATACCTCCCAACTTAATAGGGAGTGTTGAAGAATGTAACTAGTGTCAGTGTTCATAATTGTACTTGAATCACGATGTAATATATTTACCAAAAGAAAGAAAAATAAATTTTATTATTAAAGAAATTGACTTATTAAAGCATGAGTTTCATGCTTGGGTCAATTGTTTATAAACTAAAGCCTCCATTGCAGGCTTCTAGGGTTTATGTCTAGTGTCCTTGTCCATGTCATAATGTAAAGAACCCTTCTTGGGGTATATTTGTGAAGAAATAAAATTATTTTAATGTAAATTAGGCCTTCTAGGCCTCCTCCACCAAGCCAGCCTCAAAGAAGGACAAGTCGGCCTAATCAATGGGCAAAATCACCTATATAAAGGTAGAAACTGACTTTATTCAGTGCACCTCTCTCAAGTTCGAATTGCAGTAGCTGGCAACAAAAAAAGTGTGAAATTCAAGGAGGAAGAAGAAAAGGGCTAGCGAAGTTGTTGGAGAAGGAGGAGAGAAGCTGGGAAGAAGAAAATCGATTTTTTTGGCTACCTTTCTCTCACATGTGCGAAGACAATGGGATGAAGTTGGGGCCTGTTACCCACCATTTTGTAGGTGATATCCCTAGGAGAAATTTTTCTCCAAGATGGTCTTCGGCCGGCAACCACCAGCCCCTTGCAGCCACCAGCTAACTCATTGTGCCATCTCTCCGCCACCTGGGCCAGCCATGTGGTCCCTCGCCCATCTAACGTGATCGTGTGTTTAAAGGTATGCATTGTCATTTGGTAATTGAGTATTGTAGTTTGCTTATCTTGGACACTTCTGGGCATGGATTAATGGGTGGATTCAACATAAAGAATGGAATAGGTTTGTGCTTTGGTCGCATAGACCCCTTTCGGATATTAACCTTGGATTCTAGTCCTGTGGGATTTCTTTTACCAACCATTTGGCTTTAGGGATGGTATTTCACAGGAAACCATGATTTTGGTTGCGTGGTCCTTTTCCCTTATTCGCATATATTACCCCTTTCCACTCATTATTACCCCATTCATCATTTCTCCCATCTAGGTCCACATGCCTCCATTAGGTCCACATAAGGTTAGCTTACCCCTTCCCCTTGCCCACACCTTGGGTCAGGCCTGGAATGATGCCCCTAGGTTGATGCAGCTATAAAAATAAAGATAAAAGCATATTTGGCCACATTCAATAGGAAAATGTACCACAAAATGCAAAATATGGTCGGGTCAAACACATTTAGCACGTGGGAAAAAGCCAATACATTATCTCTACCCCATCATCATGGCCATTACCTTGGTTCCTATAGGTTCTATGAACATCCTTCATCATATAGGAACCCATGATTGTCCCAACCACTAGTGGGCAATGAACCTCCCTACCTTAAGGGGGGATTCACTACTATATCTTATGCATCATGCTCTTACCCCTTGAGCCCAGAGAAGTTAATCAAAAAACATAGAAAGGAAAGGGCATATAAAGAAGGCTTGAAAAATCAAGGCCGAGGCACCTCATGTACCACGATTGCTCCCTCCTATACATTATAAACCCAAGTGTGGGCTTCCATTTAATTAGCTACCCTTGCACCCCAACATGTGGCCCAAGGTCATCCCCTACTTCATTCACCTATCTATCACAAGACACCACCTTTTGAAGGATGTACCTTGAACAAATTATCTCCTTTAGAATTAGAAACCACCTAATAGGATAATTGGTAAACCCATTTGGAGTTTAGGAGCCATTGGCACATCCCAAAGCCCATTATGGAAGGCCAGGGCACTATGGAGTCCCCACCTATGGCCCATGGTTGGTAAGCTCATTTACTCAATTTCTCTAATGACTTGTTGTATTGAAAGGCTAGTCGATGCATTGGATCTTATGCAGGATGTCACATGGTCTCCATCTTTGGTTTGGTCTCCCTATACAGGGTCTTAATCCTCCAGAGGGCTACAACAACACATGTAGGGTGTGTTTTGAGAACCATGGGCTTCCACAACAATATACAGTACTCCATGGATCCTCGAGGATGTTCATGGATTGCTCGAGATTCACCTATTTGATGAGGAAGATGAACCTGGTTCACCTTTGCCCAACCGGCCCCATAGATGTACGATACACTTGGCAGCTGACCCAAGACTTCTAGGATGATGTGGCATCACCTACACCATCATTAGACCCCTTGTAAATTATCTACATGCATATTCGACTCATTTGGAGACCCATGGGGTTATTATTGTGCCCCCACACCCACTGGGAGCACCACATGGTTTATTATTTGGAGAATAAGGGGCCAACCCCTTGTCCATCACTTTTGAGGGTCCTATTCTTCATTATGACACCTATGGACCTCATCAAGCCTCTTGTAGGGCCCTACGACATGTATCATTAAACTCATTCTTTCATTTGTGAGCTAGTTTGGTGGGCTTGTCACCAAAAGTGAGATTATTAGCACATTATTTTATTTTTGGGGCTTATGTAGGCCAAGGAGACTAATTTGAACTCCTCACTAGTGTATAAATACAAGTGAGATGAAATTAGTTGCTCGTCATCACTTTGGATTGGATCTTTCTCTCTCTTGAGAATTTCGCACTATTTTTTAGAGCATGAATTAGAGCTTTATGGATGAATTTTGATGTGTGGATTTGGTTTATCTTGTCATGGAGCTTCTCTCTTGTCAAATTGTGGATGGTTGGATCTATTCTATTACATGTAAGTACATGATTTAAATGTTATTCTTCTTTTACTTTGTCATATACATTGGATTGGGATTTTCGCTATATTTAGGGCTAATTGTTGCATGCATTTATTGCTTTAAAATTTGGAATTTTGTCTCTATTATAGCATCTTTCAATGTATGGGCCATGTAATGTGAACGAAATCTCCTAGGGGTAATTCTATTAACGAATTGACCTTGATAAGTCATCACCTTTTGCACATCGAAGTAGTTTTGAGGCTTCCTTGAGCAAGAACCAAAGGTCCTCACTCATTAATCATAGAATCCATTCTCCCAAGGCCAAGGCACTGATCTACCAAGAGGTGGTCACCTAAAATCATACCTTTTTCACCTTTTCTTAGGTCTAGCCAAATTGGGTCACCTAGGGCATCATTTTCCCAACAAACCGTCCCTCTAAAAGGTTCGATCTGCTAGCCTCCCCTGTGTTGGTGCCTCCTCAACACCTCCAAATTTGAGGCCATTTTCTTGGCAAACTGTCCCTCTAAAAGGTTCGATCTCCTAGTCTCTCATGTGTTGGTGTCTCCTCAAGACCTCTGTAGAGCCTTGAACCTGTACCTTCCCATACACCTCTCAGCCTCCTTTTCCCACTCATTTCATCCACCAAGTTGATTAAATCATTGTATTTTAGGACTTTTTACATGGTTTTCTAACTATTCTAAGTGACTGTTGTTTGGTTTAGAATTTTGGTTCAGCGTGCTGCGTTTTTGCAGCCAACACAGGTTTCCGCAGCTGATCCAGGTTTCTGCAGCCAACACAGGATTCCGCAGCTGTTTTATTAAACGATATGTTACAGGTGTCCTCTGAGAAGATGGGCCACATAGGCAAGTTCCAGGGGTCAAGGACATGGTACGTGTCCCTCCAGATCACCCAGAACAGCCATAAAAGCCCGCGGTCAACGAGGAGGCAAATACCGGTCAACAAAAGTGTTCAGTGGTGGCACGGCTCTGCGTTGCTCTGTTTTTGGTCACGTGAAGCTAGGTGGCATCATTCTCAACCACGGAGACAATCTAGAAGCACGAATCCAACAGCCATATTCTCCAGATTGAATGAACACGATGACAGTTACCTAGATCCGGGGACGCAGAGGATTCACGTCTTTTTAAACAGCTGGTTGAATAGCATAGATCTCGTTAAAGTAGTTTGCTTTCTCCTTATAAATAAAGCGTCCTTGAACGCTGTAGAGTTAATCGGTTTGTAATCATTTTGTAATCGTTTTATATGTAATTTCGAGCTCCCCACTGTACTTTACATTTGCTGTCAATACATGAGAAGACTGTTTTGCATTTAAGCGTATCACTGCTCCTTGAACCGGCTGAAGTAGGCAGAGGGCCCCTGTTTGCTGAAGCCCTGTACAGTAACCTTTAATTTCCTGCATTTCTTTTTCTTGTTTCATGTATATTAGCTGTACAGATGTCTTTTAAATTGCTGCGTTTTTATTTCTTTCCAACATGTATATTAGCTGTACATAAACTTTGATTTCTGTTGATTTACATTTCTGCACTTTTATGTTCATGACTGATCAGTGCGTTATGCAGGTTTCTTAGGCAAGCCCGGGACAGTTTTCCTTCTTTTCTTTTCATAACTAGTGGCATGCGTGATCATCTTGTCTATGTTGCTGACCTTTATTGTTTTGCAGTTTTGATTTTCCTTACTGTCATTTCTTTAACTTGCATATTTACTTCCTGCTCTTAGATATCAAGTTGTTCATCTATTGATGGTTCCTTTTCCATAATCAAATAACTTTATTGGGAGCCAAAATATCACTTAGAATAGCTTGATTTAGTTTGCTTTAGAACTCACATTACTTGACTTATTCATCACTGTTTCTTACATGATAAATTCCGCTGAAAGGCAAAAGGTTAAGAGAAAGTTAAAGTATTGTGACTAGTCTCTTTTATGTAGTTTCACTTAGATTTCACATTGCTTAACATTTCATGATATCTTTTCATAGAGAAGATTAAGTTGAAGAGTTGAAATAGTGTGAGATAGTTGTTCTTATTTTTAGTTGGACTTAATATAGATTTCATTTTCATTTTCATTCAGCAGCAGAGATACTGGGCCGATGTCATTAGTCTTTTATTTGATGTCTTTATTTTCCTTTAATAGTTGATTTCATTGCAGTTGTTGTTCAAGCTTTCTTGTAGAATACTTTTTATATTTTGAGAAATCATTTAGAGATCACCACAATCATCCACATTTCACTTGCTTTATTACATTTTCATCACATCACAGTAGGAAAGATACATCCGAAAACAAACTTAAAAAAACTAAAAACGACAAAAGACTAAGAAAACGGTTATCTAAGTACATATAGTACACCTCACTTCATCAACTTACGAGCCCCGGGTAGACATTTAAAAGTTGCAATTTAGACATCACTAAATTGACCAAACATTTTGGCGCCGTTGCTGAGGAAGTGAAATTAGGTAGCCAATTTCTAAAAAAAAACAAGAAAATTTCAAGGAAGGAAAATTGATAACATCTCAAAGTATGCTCTCCTCTTGCACTTAATGTGATCTGGAGGATCAGAAAAGAAAAATTTATTGGTTTAATAGTTTCTTGAGTATGCTCTCTTCTTGCACCTAGAGAGACCTCGAAGATCAGAAAGAGAATTATTAGCCCGACTTGAAGAAAAAATAAAAAATGACATGCATAGAGCAAGAGATTCTAGGGGAAGGTTTTTAGCTAGAGCCAAAAGTTCGATTTTTACAACTCCATCTACTTCAAGGAATAGACAAGAGACACCTCCATCATCTCCAACTTACACTCCTAGCCCTAGGATTCCTGGAATTCAAGAGACAGGAGTCGACTCTCCCACACCTTCCAACGAATCTGAACTAGAAAGAGATCCTTTCCTTCCTTCTACAGAGAAACAAATTGTAATTGAAGAAGTAGAATCATCTGAAGAAGAGGGAGAAATTCCTTCTCATATACCCTTAGTAGAAGAACCAGAAGACTCTGAAGTCTCCAGGGAAACTACCATGACAGAGGAAGGAGCAACTGGATTTGGTAGGGGTAGAGGTAGAGGAGGAGGAGGAAACAATGGAGGAGGTAGAGGTAACATTGGGGGAAATAGGGATGGGGATAACTCATTCGGGTTTCCTATAGTCGATGAGGACTCCCGAGCCACAATGAAAAACATCTCACCATCTGTCCTCCCAAACTTCCATGGGTTCAGGAATGAGGACCCTGAAACATTTCTATTTGAGTTTGAGGTAGTGAGTTGAACTTATGATTATTTGGAAGATTCTCAAAAACTCAAATTGTTTCCTTCAACATTGAAAGGAGCAGCCTTGAAATGGTTCATGGGATTACTCACTCAATCCATTAGGTCTTGGAATGATATGAAACAAGCATTTTTGGATAGGTACCTGGACTATTGTATGCCCACCAATCACAAGCATGAGGTATTCAAACTGATGCAAAAAGAAGATGAAAACTTGGAGGAGTTACTTGAAAGATTTCAATATAATCTGAAAAGAGCAAAAATGAGTAACTTGGATGAAAAGACCTTGAAAGCCCTTCTATTAAAAGCCATTAGAGATGAATGGATAGATATTTTGAACATGATGGGAAAAGGAGATATATCTCAACTTCCACTTTCTGATATAGCAGAATTATGTGTCCATCTCTCAAGGGGGAAATCTAAAACTCAAAAAGGGCCTAGAGATCCTTCTCTCATCAGAGCAAATAAGTCTGCAACTGGATCGGTAAGTAGGGCTGAGATTGGCAACATGCCTGATGAATTCAAAACTGATATCTTAGGGAGTCTTAGTGAGCAACTAGACACCCTTAAGATTCACAATAAGCAGAAAGCAGAAGTTGAGGCTTTGGCCATCTTTTGCCCAAGTGTAGGAAGAAACATGCTCTAAGGGAATGTCCCTTAGATGCAAAAGTTGTAGAAACATGTGTAATTTGTTCAGAGAATCATTAGACCAAGGATTGTCCTTCAATTCCTGGGCTCAAAGCTGTCTTTCAAGAAGATCCAAATACAATCGAATCTCTCTGTTTTGTTGCAAGGAGACCTTGGCAGGGGCAACAAAATCAAGGGTTGAGCAACTCTATGAATTTTCAACCCCCACCAAATTGGAATCCTTGGCAACAACCTTGGTCCCAACCTCAAAATCCTTTTCAATCATGGGTACAAGGTATGCAAAATCCTTATGGGAGATTTGCTCAATTTTACCAATATCCTCCATCTTTTCAAAACCAACAAGCTCCACAACTTCCAAATCAAAATCCACAACTATCATTGCCATTTCCACAACAACAACAACAACCTTCTCAACATAATCCAAATTCTCAACTCTTGCTTCCATTCCAACAGAAGTCAAATCAACTTCCTTCTCAGCCATTGCCAAACCCCAATAATAAAAACCCTCAAAATGCTTACATGATGGAAGGTCAACAATTTCCTACCTATATGATTGTTCCTCTCAATGAAGTACAACTCAGATCAAGTAGAGTCCTAGATAAACCTTCTATAAATGCTCAAAAGCAAAGCATTTTTGAAGAAGAGTCTCTTGAAGCCAATAAGGGTTCTGAAGCATCTCTTCAAAACCCAAACACTCAAAAAGAAAAAGAAAAAGAGTTAACCCCCACAACTCCCATAGTTGAGCAACCTGCATCTTTATCCACACCTCCTTTTCCTGAAAGATTACAAATTGACAAAGGAGTGGAAAAACAAATTTGGTTGCCTGACTATAATTTTCTAGATGAATTGAAGAATGTCTGTATCAAGATTCCCTTGTTACAAGCCATTAAAGAGATTCCTATTCTAGCAAAAACAATAAAGGAGTTGAGTATTAAAAGACCAGGAAGGAAACCAAGAGATACCAGAAGGATCCACCTGGTAGGGAAAATTGCAGATATCATGATGGAAAAAATTACTATGCAGAAATATGTAGATCCCGGCAGTCCAATTGTCAAAACACATATCAATGGGGTAGAAATACCAAATACTTTGATTGATTTAGGGGCTGCTATCAACATCATGAGTAGACAGACTATGGAACAGCTAAAACTTCCTAATCTTCTTTTTACACCTACTTTATTGCAACTTGCAGATCGATCAATTATTAAACCGGATGGTGTATTAGAAGACATTCCAGTCTCCCTAGACTCTTGGGAATATTCAGTGGATTTCATGATTTTAACTCCCAAGAGTAATCTAGGAGGACATCCTCTTATTTTAGGAAGACCTTGGCTAGCCACAGCTGATGCTTTCATAAGTTGTAGGTCTGGGGATATGTATATTTCTGATGGTAATTCGACAAAGAAGTTCAATCTGTATCCTCCAGCAAAAGCAATTGTAGAAATAGGAGATAATGAGTGGGTTGATGATGAAGATACTATACAACCTATCTTTACCATTTCTGAGATTAGTGAAGATAGTCAAATTCTGAACACATTAGAAAACTTTGAACCATCTTCAGAATATGACCACACACAATTTCATTTGGATTCTGACAATGAGTGTCTATCATCTAGACAAATGTCTTTTTTCTCTATGGAAGAGTTTGGTAGTTCTGCCATTGATATTTTTCCAGGAAAAACATTGAATATCAACAAAAACTTGGAAAAATCACAACAGGGGGAGCTAACCAAAATCTTGCAAAAACATTCTACTGCATTTGCATGGGAGTATACTGATATGAAAGGTATTGACCCTAAGACTTGCATTCATCACATCTACATTGAGGAAAACAGTAAACCAATCAGACAACCTCAAAGAAGGATGAATCCAAACCTTAGGGAGATAGTGAAAGAAGAGCTCCAAAAGTTACTTAATGTAAACTTCATTTACCCCATTTCAGATAGCCGGTGGGTTTCCCCTTTGGTTATAGTACCTAAAAAGAATGGTAAATGGAGGGTTTGCATTGATTACAGGGAATTGAACAAAGCAACTTTGAAGGATCACTTTCCTTTCCCCTTTATTGATCAAGTATTAGATACTTTAGCAGGCAAAAAGTAATTCTCATTTTTGGATGGTTTTAGTGGTTACAATCAAATTCAGGTAGCACCTGAAGACCAGGACAAGACCACATTTACCTGTCCTTGGGGAACTTTTGCTTACCGAGTACTTCCTTTTGGATTATGTAATGCACCCGCAACATTTCAAAGGGCAGTACTAGGTATCTTTTCTGATCTAATTCATGATTGTGTAGAGGTCTATATGGATGATTTTACAGTTTATGGTAATTCATTTGAAGAGGCATTAGAAAATTTGGAAAAAGTCCTTATAAGATGTAAGGAAACAAATCTTTCATTAAGTGATGAAAAATGCTTTATGATGTTTACTGAAGGGATTGTTTTAGGACATCATATTTCAGGAGATGGAATTAAAGTTGATAGATCAAAAGTTGAAGTCATCTCCAAGTTACCTATTCCAAATTGTCAAAAAGATGTTAGAAGTTTTCTTGGGTTTACTAGATATTATAGAAGATTTATTGAAAAGTTCACCAAGATAGCATCTCCACTCTTCAAATTACTTACAAAAGACTGTGAATTCAAGTGGGATCCTGACTGTCAATCTGCATTTGAAACTCTAAAAACAAGAATATCTGAAGCACCCATTTTGAGAGGGCCAAATTGGAAACTTCCTTTCCATATTTCTACAGATGCTTCAGATACAGCTCTAGGAGCTGTGTTGGGTCAAAAGGATTTAGTTCCTTATGCCATTTACTACACCAGTAAAAATTTGACTCCCACTGAGCTAAATTATACTGTGACTGAAAAAGAGTTCTTAGCCGTTGTTCATGCAATTAACAAGTTTAGACACTACATAACTGGCTATGAAACTTTTGTCCACACTAATCATTCTGCAATTAGATATCTCATGAACAAACCTGTTACTAATGGCAGAGTTACAAGATGGTTTTTACTTTTACAAGAATTCAATATTACTGTGTTAGATAGACCAGGAAAACAAAATACAGTAGCTGATTTCTTGTCTAGAATCCAAAATACTAACGAAGATTCTCCCGTAGAGGATAAGTTTGCAGATGAATATCTGTTTGCAGTAACTACTAAAACTCCTTGGTATGCAGATATTGCTAACTATTTGGTTACAGGGAAGCTACTCCATACTTATTTCCTAATGAGAAAAGGAAAATCATTCAGGAGAGTTCAAAGTATTCATGGATTTCTAATGAATTGTTCAAAACAGGGCTAGATTGTGTGATCAGAATATGTGTTCGGGAAGATGAAATGCCTGACATCCTTAAGGCATGTCATGATGAACCGTGCGGTGGACACTTTGCTGACAAGAGGACGGCCTATAAAATCCTTTTTTTATGATATTATTGGCCTTCTCTCTTCAAAGATGCAAAACAATATGTTAGAAGGTGTGACAGCTGCCAAAGAGTTGGGAGACCAACTCTTTCAAACGAAATGCCATTACAGCGACAGGTACTCATCGAACCCTTTGAGAAATGGGCTTTAGATTTTGTTGGACCTATTAATCCACCATCTAGACAAAAGAAGTATATATTGGTTTGCATTGATTATGTTACTAAATGGGTAGAAGCCAAGACATTGCCTTCTGCCACTGAAAATTCAGTTGTTCAATTTCTTTTTGAGGATATTTTTACTCGTTTTGGTGTCCCAAGAGAAATTGTGACAGATCAGGGAAGTCAATTTACATCTAACTTGATGGAGAAGCTGATGGAGGAATACAAAATCAAGCACAAAAAATCTACTCCATACCATCCGCAAGCAAATGGTCAAGTGGAATCTACAAACAAAGTTCTTGAGAGCATCATCACCAAAACTTTTCATCTCCACAGAAGAGATTGGGCAGAAAGGCTTCTTGAAGCCTTATGGGCCTATAGAACTACATGGAGGAACACAACAGGACATTCTCCCTATGAACTTGTTTATGGGAAAGAAGTCTTGCTCCCCATTGAGTTTCAAGTCAAGACCTTCAAGATGGCAGTTCAGTTGGGGATGAATCTATCAGAAGCCCAAAAGCACAGAATGGAGCAGTTGAATGAGCTAGATGAAATAAGACAAGATGCAATTTTAAGGACTGATCTAGTTCAGCACCAAAGAACTACGTGGCATGATAGATATATCAAAGAGAGAAAGTTTCAAAAGGGAGATTGGGCGTTACTGTTTGATTCCAAGTTTAAAGACTTCAAAGGGAAGTTTAAAGAGTTTCTGTTGATATTCAATGTTTTTCCTGGAAAAATATCAATGGCAGAACTACCAAACTCTTCCATAGAGAAAAGAGACATTTGTTTAGATGATAGACACTCAATATCAGAATCCAAATGAAATTGTGTGTGGTCATATTCTGAAGATGGTTCAAAGTTTTCTAATGTGTTCAGAATTTGACTATCTTCACTAATCTCAGAAAATGGTAAAGACAGGTTGTATAGTATCTTCATCATCAACCCACTCATTATCTCCTATTTCTGCAATTGCTTTTGCTGGAGGATACAGATTGAACTTCTTTGTCGAATTACCATCAGAAATATACATATCCCCAGACCTACAACTTATGAAAGCATCAGAATAGGAATTTCTTTAATGGCTTGTAACAAGGGAATCTTGATACAGACATTCTTCAATTCATCTAGAAAATTATAGTCAGGCAACCAAATTTGTTTTTCACTCCTTTGTCAATTTGTAATCTTTCAGGAAAAGGAGGTGTGGATAAAGATGCAGGTTGCTCAACTATGGGAGTTGTGGGGGTTTCTTTTTCTTTTTCTTTTTGAGTTTTTGGGTTTTGAAGAGATGCTTCAAAACCCTTATTGGCTTCAAGAGACTCTTCCTCAAAAATGCTTTGCTTTTGAGCATTTATAGAAGGTTTATCTAGGACTCTACTTGATCTGAGTTGTACTTCATTGAGAGGAACAATCATATAGGTAGGAAATTGTTGACCTTCCATCATGTAAGCATTTTGAGGGTTTTTATTATTAGGGTTTGGCAATGGCTGAGAAGGAAGTTGATTTGACTTCTGTTGAAATGGAAGCAAGAGTTGAGAGTTTGGATTCTGTTGAGAAGGTTGTTGTTGTTGTGGAAATGGCAATGACAGTTGTGGATTTTGATTTGGAAGTTGTGGAGCTTGTTGATTTTGAAAAGATGGAGGATATTGGTAAAATTGAGCAAATCTCCCAGAAGGATTTTGCATACCTTGTACCCATGATTGAAAAGGATTTTGAGGTTGGGACCAAGGTTGTTGCCAAGGATTCCAATTTGGTGGGCGTTGAAAATTCATAGAGTTGTTAAACCCTTGATTTTGTTGCCCCTGCCAAGGTCTCCTTGCGACAAAACAGAGAGATTCGAGTGTATTTGGATCTTCTTGAAAGACAGCTTTGAGCTCAGGGATTGAAGGAGAATCCTTGGTCTCATGATTCTCTGAACAAATTACACGTCTCTACAACTTTTGCATCCAAGGGACATTCCCTTAGAGCATGTTTCTTTCTACACTTTGGGCAAAAGATGGCCAAAGCCTCAGCTTCTGCTTTCTGCTTATTGTGAATCTTAAGGGTGTCTAGTTGTTCACTAAGACTTCCTAAGATATCAGTTTTGAATTCATCAAGCATATTGCCAATCTCAGCCCTACTTACTGATCCAGTTGCAGATTTGTTTGCTCTGATGAGAGAAGGATCTCTAGGCCCTTTTTGAGTTTTAGATTTCCCCCTTGAGAGATGGACACATAGTTCTGCTATATCATTGAGTGAAAGTTGAGATATATCTCCCTTCCCCATCATGTTCAAAATATCTATCCATTCATCTCTAATGGCTTTTAATAGAAGGGCTTTCAAGGTCTCCTCATCTAAGTTGTTCATTTTTGCTCTTTTCAAGTTGTATTGAAATCTTTCAAGCAAATCCTCCAAATTTTCATCCTCTTTTTGCATCATTTTGAATACCTCATCCTTGTGATTGGTGGGCATACAATAGTCCAGGTACCTATCCAAAAATGTTTGTTTCATATCATTCCAAGACCTAATGGATTAAGTGAGTAATCCCATGAACCACTTCAAGGCTACTCCTTTCAATGTTGAAGGGAACAGTTTGAGTTTTTTAGAGTCTTCCAGATAATCATAAGTTCGACAAACGACTTCAAACTCAAATAGAAATGTTTCAGGGTCTTCATTCCTCATCCCATGGAAGTTTGGGAGGACAGATGGTGAGATGTTTTTCATGGTGGCTCGGGAGTCCTCATCAACTATAGGAAACCCGAATGAGTTATCCCCATCCCTATTTCCTCCAATGTTACCTCGACCTCCTCCATTGTTTCCTCCTCCTCCTCCTCCTCTACCTCTACCTCTACCAAATCCAGGTGCTCCTTCTTCTGTCATAGTAGTTTCCCTAGAGACTTCAGAGTCTTCTGGTTCTTCTACAAATGGTGAACGAGAAGGAATTTCTCCCTCTTCTTCAGATGATTCTACTTCTTCTATTACAATTTGTCCTCCAATGGAAGGAAGAAAAGGGTCCCTTTCTGATTCAGATTCGATGGATGGTGTGGGAGAGTCAACTATTGCCTCTTGAATTCCAGGAATCCTAGGGCTTGGAGTGTAAGTTGGAGAAGATGGAGGTGTCTCTTGTCTACTCATTGAAGTAGATGGACTTGTAAAAATCGAACTCTTGGCTCTAGCTAAAAACCTTCCCCTACAATCTCTTGCTCTATGCATGTCATTTTTTATTTTTCTTCAAGTCGAGGTAATAATTCTCTTTCTGATCTTCCAGGTCACTCTAGGTGCAAGAAGAGAGCATACTCAAGAAACTATTAAACCAATAACTTTCTCTTTTCTAATCCTCCAGATCACTCTAGGTGCAAGAGAAGAGCATACTTTGAGAGGTTATTAATTTTCCTTTCTTGAAATTTTCTTGTTTTTTTTTTTTTTAAGAATTTGGCTACCTAATTTCACTTCCCCGGCAACGGCGCCAAAATGTTTCGTCAATTTAGTGATGTTTAAATTGCAACTTTTAAATGTCAACCCGGGGCTCGTAAGCTGATGAAGTGAGGTGTACTATATGTACTTAGGTAACTGTTTCCTTAATCTTTTGTCGTTTTTAGCTTTTTTAAGTTTGTTTTCATTTGTATCTTTCCTACTGTAATATGATGGAAATGGAATAAAGCAAGTGAAATGTGGGTGATTGTGGTGAGCTCTAAATGATTTCTCAAAACTTAAAAAGTATTCTACAAGAAGGCTTGAACAAAAGTGCAGAAATGTAAATCAGCAGAATTCAAAGTTTATGTACAGCTAATATACATGTCGAAAAGAAATAAAAACGCAGCAATTAAAAGACATCTGTACAGCTATTATACATAAAACAAGAAAGAGAAATGCAGGAAATTAAAGATTACTATACAGGACTTCAACAAACAGGGTCCCTCTGCCTACTTCAGCCGATTCAATGAGCAAATATGCGCTTAGATGTAAAACAGTCTTCTCATGTATTAAACATCAAAATGTCAAGTACAGTGGGGAGTTCAAACAAAATGATTACAACAGCGACTAACTATCCAGCGTTCAAAGACGCTTTATTTATAACAGAGGAAAGCAAACTAACTTAACGAAAACTAAGCTATTCAAGCAACTGTGTAAAAACACGTAATCTTGCTGCGTCCTCGGATTTAGGCAACGGTCGTTGTGGGCATTCAATCTGCTGTTGGATTCATGTTTCCCACTGTCTTCGTGGCTGAGGAAGATTCCACCTGTTCTTTACGTGCTCTAAAACAGAACACGCAGAGCCGTGCCACCGCCAATGACTTCTGTTGACCGTATTTGCCTCCTCGTTGACCACGGGTTTTTATGACCGATTTGGGTGAGCTGGAAGGACACACACCATGTCCTCGGTTCCACGAAATTGCCCATGTGGCTCTTCTTCCCGGAGGACA
Source organism: Pinus tabuliformis (assembly GCA_031772625.1). NCBI lineage: Eukaryota > Viridiplantae > Streptophyta > Pinopsida > Pinales > Pinaceae > Pinus > Pinus tabuliformis. The sequence continues at coordinate 805,088,296 of CM062810.1, forward strand.
CCTGGAACATATCATTTAATAAAACAGGTGCGGAATCCGGGGTTGGCTGTCGAAACCGGGATCAGCTGCAGAAACGCAGCACTTTGAACCAAAATTCTAAACCAACAACAGTCATTAGCATAATTAGCAAACCATGTAAAAAAGTCCTAAAATACAATGATTTGAGCAATTTGATGGATGAAATGAGTGGAAAAAGGAGGAAATGAATAGGAAAAGGAGGCTGAGAGGATGTGTAAAGAAGTGCAGGTTTGAGGCTCAACATTCCCCATACGACATATTGACATCACATTACTCACAACTCCATTGGAAGAAAGAAGCCCTAGTTTTTCATTGAACCTAAAAGTCAATGCTCGTAGGATGAAGCAAGCATTTGCTAAGGCAATTTCATTCACCCTGGCGAATCCCATGCCACTACCCAACAACATGTTGAACACATATATTCCCACCACATATATCATAGAGACCCTAAAATATCCTTCATCGAAATCCGTAAAGAATATGCCAATGTTCGATGGGGATCCACATTCCGTAGCCAACAACGTGGTAAGGTTCATAAGGTACCTCTCAAAGCAAAATATAACTCATCCTTGTGACCAAATGGAATTGTTTGACCTATCCATTGCCCTAAGTACCGATTGGCTTGAGTCATGTAAACCTTAAAGCATTCCTTCTCTTCCAATGTTGACTATGCCTTTCTTGTTGCATGGAGGACCGAGTTTCCAATCTCATGAAGACATATCCCAAATGTTAGCTATGGCCCTTCGAGAGTAGGAAGTTGTTGAATATGGTTTTATGCTTGAGGAAGAGCCTCTTATTGATGCATACTTTAATGATGGTGCTAAAGGAGAGACTCATGAATTGGAAAGCATGTCCTCTAAGGATAATGAGGAAGATCTCAACCCCGAGAGCCCTCAGACATTGTAAGAATGCATCGTGGAATATGAAAAATATTCCAGGACACTGATGGCCGCATATAACTCCCAAGAGATTTTCTCCCACTATTGTGAGCAATCATAAAGGCTCTGTAGCACGAAGCGTGAATATAAAGAGAGTCCTATCGATGACCTTCTTCTTGAGGCATTTTATCAAAATCCTATAGTAAATACCCTGGAAATCATTTTCGGGAATGGATGAAGGAGGAAAAGTTCTCCCTATCTAGAGAAGAGAATGAATGGAATCCTAACCAACACCAAATATATAGTGAAGAATGGGAGTATTTTGAGGGAGATCATGATAATCAAATAAACGAAGAATCTACAAGTGACTTTGGGGTTGTTGATTGGGAAATTGGGTATTATTATAGAAATGAAGACCCCATGGTTTCTCAAGTCCATAAGAATGAGCTCAAGGAAGAAGCAAATCCTCCGTCCCTTCTGAATAACAATGTTGGTCCTTATGAAGCCTTTCCTAGTGATTGGAAAGGTCTCTTCTTTATGTTCCAATATGATTCAATCAAAGAAGAGCCTTCCAAGATTGTGGGAAATTCCGATGACTCTAATGTAGAAGAAATTGAGGAAGGTTCTTCCTTAAGCCATGTCCCCAATAAAGGGTTTTTCTTCATGTTTAAGCATTCCTCCCTTGCCCTGGAAATAGAGGGTGTTGATGATATTCATTCCCCTAGTCTTGATGAAGAACTGCTTTCCCCTCTGAAGAACCAGGAATAATGGTTTTTCCCCAAATACAATGATGAGTCCACTTCCTGTTTTCCCAATGACCAAAATAATATCATCCTAAATACATTCAATCCTTCTTACCTAGAGGGTGATAGGCCTGAGATAGCTCTTCCTCAACGATTCATGTACTTGATCATTGACATATCTATCTCCTGGTTAGAAGGCCAAATTCAATCTTCTCAGTTGATGTCTTTCCCTTCTTCTAGGGTTCCTTTCTATATAATGTGGGTCTCTTGTTTTCCCACCTCCCACCCCCGTAACTCCTCACATCATTATTGTCATTTATATTGTCGAGTCCATTGCAAAAATAATCATGGAAGCATGCATTCTTGTATTGATCAATTGACATGTTGTTTGTATTGGGTCTATGATCATACCTAGCACTTGACATTGTATCATATGCATGGTGGAGTAGGGTGCATCGCATGTTGATTTTGCATTAGAACTAACGTCATCTGATACTTATCATGGTAGATAGATGCACATTTGCATAGTTTATTTTCTGTTGATTTTATGGCCTAACATTTAGCATGTGTGATCACAAGACACCCTGAAAGCATGCCATCCAGTGTTTTTCATTTATTATATGTGCAGGAGACATGTCTACGATAACCATGTGATTGTTGGAGTTCTCGTGACCTCCCGCTCGAGTAGCTTCGTCCACTTCTTCGAGAGATCATGTCCCAGTTGGAGTCAGATGTTACCCACCATTTTGTGGGTGATATCCATAAGAATTTTTTTTTCTCCAAGAGAGTCCCCAGCCGGCAGCCAGCAACCCCTTGCAATGATCATCTAGCTCATTATGCCATTTCTCCACCACCTGAGCTAGCCATGTGGTCTCTCGCCCATCTAACATGATTGTATGTTTGAAGGTGGGCCTCCCCGAATCTAAAGGTATGTATTTTCATTTGGTAATTGAATATTGTAGTTTGCTTATCATGGACACTTCTGGGCACGAATTAATGGGGGATTCAGCGGAAAGAATGTGCTAGGTTTGTGCTTTTGTCCCCTAGACCCCTTTTGGATATTAACCTTCGATTCTAGTCCTGTAGGATCTCTTTTACTAATCATTTGGCTTTAGGGATGGTATTTCATGGGAAACCCTGATTTTGGTTACATGGTCTCGCTCCCTTATCTGCATATATTATCCCTTTCCACTCATTATTACCCCATTCATCATTTCTCTCATGTGGGTCCACATAGGGCTAGCTTACCCCTTCCCCTTGCCCACACATTGGGTCAGGCCTGGAATGATGCCCCTGAGCAGCGAAAAAAATAAAGACAAAAGCATATTTGCCCACATTCAACAGGAAAATGTACCACAAAATGCAAAATATGGCTGGGACAAATACATTTAACACGTGGGAAAAAGCCAATACATGAGCTCTACCCCATCAACATGACCATCACCTTGGTTCCTATAGGTTCTATGAGCCTCCTTCACATAGGAACCCATGATTGTCCCAACCCCTGGTGGGCAATAAACCTCCCTAACTTAAAGGGGTTATTCACTGCTATATCTTATGCATCGTGCTCTTACCCCTTGAGCCCCGAGCAATTAATCAAAGAAAATCATAAAAAGGCAAAAGCATATAAAGAAGATTCGAAAAATCAAGGCCTGTTGATTTCTGTAGCATTGGATGTACTCTTGCCTCGAGATTTTGTAAAGAGGCTAAGACACATGCATTCTCCAATACCCAGAAATCGTTTGGGAAAATTCCACCTAGAGATGATTTAATTAAAATAACTAACTTTTAAAAAGGTTCCCTTAAGTCTAAACTGTTTTTTTAAAGGGTATTAATTAAATTAGGTGTGAATCTTCTAGAAGAAGACAAGGATCAACAAGAGATTATAATGAGTTCGATGGGCACTTGGAAAACACAATTGTGTAGTTCGATTTTGCTAGGAAGTCGATTTCCTGAGTAGCAGCTGTGAATTGCCAGAAGTGACTTAGTAAAGTCGAAGCAGTGAGAGAGGGGCAGGGATAGTAGACCGGAGGAGAGTTTTCCAGATCCAGGAGTACACGGCAGAGAAGACAAAGAGAGGTTTAGTGTTGAATTTTCAAAGTCTATCCGTCAGAAAATTAATCTGTATTTTGCAGGTTTATTTCTTCTACTTGTTTAAAATCGAACAAGTTACTTAATACATTAAATACCTAAATAACACAATACAGTCACAACATCTACAGATCATCAACTGAAAGAAAACAAGCACACAAGTGACACCGTTATTTTTGGACAAATATCCCCGGAAAAACCCAATGCGGGAAAACCGATGCAGCTATTCAGAGGGTTATATTATTATGCAATCTATCTGATTACATATCGGTGCCTAACTGGCTCACCTTACAGAGAAAAATACATGGCAACAATACCTCTATATCCAGAAACAAGTATTCAAAAAACATGTCCCGCGAAACCCTCTCCGGCACAACTCAAGCATAGCGCTGGCCCTTCTGGCCTCTGCATCAGCCTCCTACTAACCTGCGTCAGCCACACGACCCTCTGCATCAGCGCTCTGAAGCACTGCACAGCCTCTAGGAGCCTCTGCGTCACTCCCTCTACCCTCTGCGTGGATGGCGTAATCTCTCTGGGCTTTGCGCTGCCTCTGCTGGGCTCTGTGTAGCCTGGACTAGCTACTTCTCTCACACTCTCTGCGTTTGTGCTAGTCTCCCAATATTGGCCCTGCCTCTCTGCCTCGTACTCACTGCCCCCCACTGTTGATCACTGATTCAACTTTGCTTAGAAACCCCGTTCTAAAAAAATGAATGACTGATCACTCTGGTGTGTTCTCCAACTGACCCTCAAGCCTCCTCTTATACTTTTCCTGTTGGTCCTTTAACGGACGAGATCAAATCTCTAATCAACGGCTAAGATTAGATTTGGCTTGATCCATGTTCTTTAGCACTTTCTAACCCAGTTTTATATTAATACCCATTAATATTTTATTTTTCCTAAGTTTAGACTTAGGAACTCCATTAAAAATATTAATTATTTTAATATCTGCTAAACTGAGTAGAATCTGCCCAAACCATTTCTGGGTCTTGGAGATCTCATGTGCTTTAGCCTCTCCACCAATTTTCATGGCTAGAGCATATCCGATGCTACCCCAAATCAACATTTAGAGAGGCAACGCAGTGCCACACAGAGGCAACGCGGAGCTTCAAAGGGAGTCTGAGATTTAGCTGGGAAAGTCGAATTCCAAAGCCAAAAGCGGAGGTGTGAGATCGGAGGGCCAGACGATCGAAGTTTTGGCCAACAGGAGAATAGAGGTGGAGGTGACACAGATCTGTGTAGACTGACACGGAGGCTACGTAGAGGCAATGTGGGGCCAACCATCCAGAGTTTGGATCAGATTCGAATCGCCAGTGACAGTGTGAGATTTTTCTCACTATCTTTTTGTCAGTGTTTCTCTGTATCAGATTCTAGTTTGGGCATCTAATAATTTGTACTCAGATTAGTACAACATAATAAATAAAACCCTCAACTGCTGCACTAGTTTTCCCACATTGGGTTTTTCCAGTGACATTTGTCCAAAAACAATAGTGTATATGTGTGTGTTTATTTCTCTCCAGTGCAGTATTTAATTTCTGTGGTATTTTATTTTCTGTAGGCCGTAGTGTATGTATTTCAAAATTTGTCGTTGAAAACTACAAGTAATTTAACAAATAGGAGAAATATCATCAGTTTGTTGCAGTAGGGATCGGGTCACCGATTTTTCACATGGTATCAGAGCATAGATCGTAAGCCGAAGAGATCAATGCATAAGGAAGGAGGCAGTTCGAATTACTGTGCAGGCAACAAATAGAAACCCTGGGGCAACATCTTTCCTTGGCCAGAAGGGTTAGTTTTTCGTGGGAATTTTTTCTCTGAGTGAGTCGATAAAGAATAAAATTTCCCAGATCAGAGAGTACCAGAGGCAGATGGAGTAGCAACAGTTTCCTTGCAGCGCAGATCTTCTGAGGGCATTCCTTTCTCAGAGGACTTCTAAGCAAGAAGTATGAATTTTCTTAGCAGAGTAACAATAGTTGTGTGCGGGATTTCTCACTCCGGAAGGGAGTGCGAATAGCTGGGCAACTGCTATGCAGTGCACAAGAGGAAGCAGTTTGAATTTTTCAGGAGAGATGACATCATCTGGATTGAGAGATCAAGATCGGTTGGATGAAGCCTCCAACTATGCAATCTAGAAGGCTAGGATCTCCTGCCTTCTAGATGAGCATGATCTCAAAACTTATGTCTATAGTGTGGTAGTTGTACCCACCAATGCAAATCCGCTCAAGAAGTACAAGGTTGAGATGGCGAGAGCTAGGAGGATCATTCTCGATGGAGTTTGAGATCATGTGGTATTCCATATAGCTGGTAAGGATACTACCTGACAGATGTGGGAAACATTAGCTACATTGTATGAAGGATTTTCCAAGCAATGGAAGATGTACTTAGAGGAGAAGTTGAAATGCACAAGAATGTAGAAAGGGGAGCGTGTAGACCCCTTCCTTACGAGGCTTCAGGATGACCAAGACCAACTTTCTTCAGTAGGGTCAGCACCCCAAACCTTAGAGTTTGTACTATTAGCGCTGAATAGCATTTCTGAAGATTGGTAAGTTTTCGTCCACAGCATCTTGGGCAGAGAAAAACTACCAGATTGGGAACGTGTGTGGGTTGATCTGCAGCAGGAGGGAATGAGGCGTGATCTGGTGAAGGCCACCATTAGTGACAATGGCAACAATGGGACGAAGCAGGTGAAGGAAGAGGAGGACGTGGCCCTTGCATCAATGGGGTAGCAGAAGCAGTGCAAAAGAAAGAAGGATATTTTGAAGATGAAGGGCTTCAGCTGTGGTGAGTTGGGCCACTACAACACTCAGTGTCCTCTTAGAAAGAAGGACAAGGAGGAGAAGCACAATCAGCAGGCTACATCCGCTGAGATTGACAAGTTGTCCTCTAGACTGGAGGAAGAGTTTTCCATGATTGTTGAAATGCCTCCAGGGGTGAGGTGGGGCGATCTGGAATTGTAGCCCCGAAGAGCTATAGGATGGGCAAGATTCTTGAGGAGGTCCACCTCATGAATCAATACCTTGCTACGAGAGCCCATAGTCAGCAGTAACAGGATGTACCAGTGGTAGTTGGTGTAGTCAGGTGCCAGAGTCACAGATGCAGTAGCTAGTAGCAGGTCAGAGACTGAGTAGCGCAGAGCGGAGTTAGAAGTAGTGCAGTTGGCACAACGCAAATTCAGCAACGGCATAAAGGCTTCAGTGACAACGCAGAGGCTAGCAACAGTCAGAACTCGAATGACGGATGCATCATACTGACCACAGTTGGTTCAGTACTTTGGATGCTTTTTCGTTGCAGATGTTGCAGCAACAAATGGGATGAGTTGTAATGCAGCTGCAGTGTTGGCAACAATTCAGCAGGGCCGATAGCAGCACAGATACAACTCATATCAGAGTTGTGCAGTAGTTGGTGGGAAGTGGAACCAGACATCAATAGTGCAGCAAGAGATAGTGTAGAGATAGAGTGATACTTCAATGGGTTGCAGCACTAGAGCACATTCCTCGCTAAGAGGGAGTGTTGATTTCTGTACCATAGGTTGTGCTCTTGCCTCAAGATTTTGTAGAGATGCTAAGACACATGCATTCTCTAATACCCATAAATTGTTTGGGAAAATTCCACCTAGAGATGATTTAATTAAAATAATTAATTTTCTTAAATGGTTCCCTAAGTCTAAACTTTTTTTAAAGGGTATTAATTAAATCAGGTTTGAATCTTCTAGAAGAAGATGAGGAACAACTCCCAGTTAATCTTAGCCCTTGATTATGTTTTAATCTTGGTCGTTGTAGTTCTAACGAGAGATTATAAGGAGTTCGATGGGCACTTGAAGAACACACTTGTGTAGTTCAATTTTGCTGGGAAGTTGATTTTCTGAGTACCAGTTGTGAGTTGTCGGAAGTGACTTAGTAAAGTCGAACTAGTGAGAGAGGGGTGAAGATAGTAGACCGGAGATGAGATTTCCAGCTCCGAGGGGTGCAAGGCAGAGAAGATAGAGAGACGTTCAGAGAGGCAGCGTAGAGCTTCAGAGGGAGTCCGAAATTCAGTTGGGAAAGTTGAATTCCAGAGCCAGAAGCAGAGGTGTGAGAATGAAGGGCCAAAGGTCGAAGTTCCAGCCAACAGGAGATCAGAAGAGGAGGTGACGCAAAGCCCAAACACTGTGACGCAGATCTGTGTAGGCTGACGCAAAGCCTGTGTGGGACTAGCCATCTAGAGCCTGGATCTGATTCGAATCGCCAGTGACAGTGTGAGATTTTTCTCACTATCTCCTTGTCAATATTTCTCTGTATCATATTGCCATTTTGGGCATCTAACGATTTGTGTTGATTTGGAGTAGCATCGGATGTTAGCCATGAAAATTGGTGGAGAGGGTAAAGCATAGGAGATCTCCAAGACCCAGAAAGGGTTTGGGCAGATTCTAACCGGTTTGGGAGATATTAAAATAATTATTTTTTTTTAATGGAGTTCCTAAGCCTAAACTTAGGAAAAATAAAATATTAATAGGTATTAATATAAAACTGGATTAGAAGGTTCCAAAAGTCATGGATCAAGCCAAATCTAATCTCAGCTGTTGATTAGAGATTTAATTTCGGTCGTTGAAGGACCAACAGGAAAAGTATAAGAAGAGGCTTGAGGGTCAATTGGAGAATACACTGAGGGAGACCAGTCGTTTCGATTTCTGGAGCGGGGTTAGTTGAGAAATTTGAACTAGTGGTCTGGAGAGCAGTAGGAGGTAGCAGGTACAAAACAAAGAGTCGGGAGCAACAGCAGAAGTCCAGCGCAGAGGTTCTCAAGCAGACGCAAAGACAACAGACTGCGCAGTCACTGGAGGGCCTACGTAGGTGACGCAGAGACGCCCAATGCTAACGCAGAGAGCCAGGCGCTGACGCAGAGGGTCTGGGAGCTACGCAAAGCTCAGCAAGTCTGACGCTGAGACTGGGATAAGTGCTGGAGAATTTTTCTCTATTGGATAAGCCAATTTGGCATCCAGTTGTACTAAAGAATTGTTGAATAAAAAAATCCTCCCTTGCTGCACCAGTTTTCCCACATTAGGTTTTTCCAGGGATTGTTGTCCAAAATATGTGTCGATGTGTTGATTCTTGTGCATGTGTTTGTTTTTGTATTATGGTGTGATATCTACAACATAATTTATTTTAATGTTTACTAAAGGATTTTTCATAAATATCTTATTGGGAAATAAGTAGGTAAAATAAATCAGTTGTTGCAGTGATAGAATTTTCACATGGTATCAGAGCAAGTAATCGGAGACGGGAAGGGAAAATCAATTATGGGTTGAGACCATGATGCAGAGGCATCTAGGTCAAGAGACTCGCACAAATCTTCAAAAAATTGCACAACAGAGTAATTTCCATTTCTCTATGTTGCCTTCCACGCTGGAAGAAGAAGTGGCTTGTGTGACTAGCTCTACATCATCAGAGGTATGCTATATAGACAGTGGAGCCTCTTGGCATATGACAGGAATCATGGAATGTTTCTCAGATTATCTGGACGAGAAAATGGACTTTCAGACCACCATGGGGAACAAGGCAAAGTGTACTCCAGTAGGGAGGGGTACCATAGTTTTTCAAACAGAAACGGGAGAGCAGTTTCGTGCTACCAATGTGCTGCATGTACCAGGGTTGGGGATGAACTTACTTTTTGTGTCACAACTTCAAGGCAAGGGCTATGACGTTTTCTTCATCAAGGAGAAAGTATAAGTCAAACACAAAAGTTAGAAAAAGAAAGTGTAGATCAGGATCAAAAGTAACAGGTTGTACAGATTACAACTAGAATCACCAATGGCACTAATAGGCTGTCAAGGAGACAAGGATTTGAATGAACTATGGCACAGAAGAATGGGACATTTGCACCATCGGGCTCTGAGAATTCTCAAGAGTACTGTAACAGGAGTTCCGGATCTTAGTATGGAACGAGATGATGTATGCAGAGGATGTTCTCTAGGAAAGCATGTCAAAGCAACATTTCCTAGAAGTAAAAACAGGGCCAAGAGTGTACTAGGATTGATACACTCAAATATCTGCGGACCCATGTCTACTAAAGCTCTTAGTGGTGCCGAGTACTTCCTTATCTTCACTGATGACCACCCAAGGAGAACTTGGATTTATTTTCTGAAAACCAAAGACGATGTTTTCTGTCGATTCAAAGAGTTCAAGGCTCTGGTGGAGAATCTGTTTGGGAAGAAAATAAATTTTTTGTGCTCGGATAATGGTGGAGAGTATGTTGATAAGGACTTCACTGATTTTTGTGCTAAGGAGGGCATTAGAAGAGAGTGGGAAACTCCTTACAATCCAGAGCATAATGGAGTAGCAGAAAGAAAGAACAAGACTATTGTAGAAGCAGCTATGGCCATAATGTATGATCAAGATAAGCCAAAATTCCTGTGGCCAGAAGCATGCAACACAACAGTCTATGTTCAGAATAGAACTCCTCATCAGGCATTGGACAAGATTACTCCAGAGAAAGTCTTCACAGTGAAGACGCCTGAAGTCAGTCATTTCAGGATATTTGGGAGCTTAGAAAATTGCCGCATACCCGAGGGAAAGAAGAAGAAGCCGAATCAAACTGCAAAGAAAGGATATCTAGTGGGATATAGCAAGAAAACTAAGGCATACAGAGTCTATCTTCCAGGGAGAAGTTCATGGAGGACAGGGAAAAGATGGGGATGATAAAGAATCCATTTCAGTAGTAGAAATGGGGGTGATGTTGCAGTGTAGTAGGAGTTAGCAGTAGCATGATGCAACATGGCGAGAAGAGTTGCAGCGCAGATGCAGTGTTGGGAGAAATGACCAGTAGCAACATGGATGCAGAGGGAGCTGTCGTACAGATGCAGCAGTGAAAAGGATGTTGGGTGGGGAGGCCTAGCATCAACACAGGTACCGGTGCTGTATAATCAAAGTGATGCTCAACAGGGAGTATTACTAGAGCACAGTCCTCACTAAGAGGGAATGTTGATTTGGGGTAGCATGGGATGCGCTCTAGCCATGAAAATTGGTGGAGAGGCTGAAGCACATGAGATCTCCAAGACCCGGAAAGGGTTTGGGCAGATTCTAACTGGTCTGGGAGATATTAAAATAATTAATTTTTTTAATGGGGTTCCTAAGTCTAAACTTAGGAAAAATAAAATATTAATGGGTATTAATATAAAACTGGGTTAGAAGGTTCCAAAAGTCATGGATGGATCAAGCCAAATCTAATCTTAGTTGTTGATTAGAGATTTAGTCTTGGCCGTTGAAGGACCATCAAGAAAGGTATAAGAAGAGGCTTGAGGGTTAGTTGGAGAATACACTGAGGGAGACTAGTCAGTTTGATTTCTGCAGCAGGGTTAGCTGAGAAATTTGAGCTAGTGGTCTGGAGAGCAGTAGGAGGCAACGGGTATGAAACAGAGAGTCAGGAGCAGCATCAGAAGACTAGTGCCAAAGGTTGGAGAGGCAGACGCAGAGGCAGCAAACTATGCAGTCACTAAAGGGCCTGCATAGGTGACGCAGAGGCAACAGATTGTGCAATCAGTGGAGGGCCTGTGTAGGTGACGCAGAGAGGCCCAGTGCTAATGTAGAGAGGCAGGAGCTGTTGCAGAGGGTCTGGGAGCTACACAAAGGTCAACAAGCCTGACACTGAGACTGGGAGAAGTGATGGAGAATTTTTCTCTGTTGGGTAAGCCAGTTTGGCACCCAGTTGTATTGAAGAATTGCTGAATAATAGAATCCTCCCTTGCTGCAATGGTTTTCCTGCATTGGGTTTTTCCAGGGACTGTTGTCCAAAATATCCGTGTCGATGTGTTGATTCTCGTGCATTTGTTTGTTTCTGTATTATGGTGTGATATCTGCAGCAGACTATATTTTAATGTTTACTGAAGGATTTTTCATAAATAACTTATTGGGAAATAAGTAGGTAAAATAAATCAGTTGTTGCAGTGATAGAATTTTCACAATTTGTACTCAGATTACTGCAACATAATAAATAAAACCCTCAGTTGTTGCACTGGTTTTCCCACATTGGGTTTTTCCAGGGACATTTGTCCAAAATCAATAGTGTATATGTGGGTTTATTTCTCTCCAACGCAGTATTTAATTTCCGCAATATTTTATTTTGTGTAGGCTGCAGTGTATGTATTTCAATATTTTCCATAGAAAACTGCAAGTAGTTTGTCCAAGTAATTTAACAAATAGGAGAAATGTCATCAGTTTGCTGCAGTAGGAATTAGGTCACCAATTTTTCACAAGGCCGAGGCACCTCATGTACCATGATTGCCCCTTCTATACATTATCAATTCAAGTGTGGGCTTCCCTCTTATTAAATACCCTCGCACCCCAGCAAGTGGCCCATGGTCATTCCCTACTTTATTCACCTATCTATCACATGCCACCACCTTTTGAAGGATGTACCTTGAACATATTATCCCCTTTAGAAGTAGAAGCCACATAATAGGATACTTGGTTAACCCCATTTGGATTTTAGGAGCCATTGCCACATCCCAAAGCCCATTATAGAAAGGGAAACCATTATGAAGTCCCCACTAGTGGTCAATGGTTGGTAAGCTCATTTACATGATTTCTCTAATGGCTTCTTGTATTGTAAGGCTAGTGGATGCATTGGATCTTATGCAGAATTGCAAATGGTCTCCATCTTGGGCTTGGTCTCGTTTCCCTATAGAGGGTCCTAATCCTCCAGAGGGCTACATTAGCACATGTAGGGTGTGTGTTGACAACCATGGGCCTCCACAACAGTAGACAATACTCCATGGATCCCCGAGGATGTTCAGGGATTGCTCGAGATTCACCTATTGGATGAGGAAGATGCACCTGGTTAAACTTTACCCAGCGGACTCCACAAATGTACCTTACACTTGGCAGTTGACCAAGGACTTGTAGGATGATATGGCATCACCTACACCATAATCAAAGACCTTGCAGATGATCTACATGCATCTTCAACTCATTTGGAGGCCCATGGGGTTATTATTGTGCCCACACACCCACTGGAAACACCACATGGTTTATTGTTTGGAGAACAAGGGGCCAACCCCTTGTCCATTACTTTTGAGGGCCCTATTCTTCATTATGGCACCTATGGACCTCATCGGGCCTCTTGGAGGGCCCTACGACATGTATTATTAGGCTCATTCTTGGAGGGCCCTACGACATGTATTATTAGGTTCATTCTTTCATTTGTGAGTTAGTTTGGTGGGCTTGTCACCAAAAGTTAAATTATTAGCACATTATTTTATTTTTGGGGCTTATGTAGGATAAGAACATCATTGGTTTCCATACTCTTTCCTCCTACCCTAGACTGGGTCCACTTGGTCCCAGGTGGTCCCCTTCCTTTGCAAAGACAATTCTTCAAGAACCATCCGGGATACCAATTTCAATAAGGATTTTAGGGATTGGGAAAATCCTTCACAAGTAATATCACATAAACCTAACCCTCAAATCCTCCTTTCCTTTCCCTAGAACACAATGTACCTCACTTAGAATGCAAGCAAGCTCTATCTTTCCAATTCTTCTGGGAAGGGGATTATTTGGGTCACTCCACATCCTTTCATTGATTTATCCTTCATCAGTGCACCCATAATATACTGGGTCTCCTTCCATCGGTGAATGTCTGTAAATAGAAGGGAGCCTTAGATTACGTTACAATGGGCTAAGTCTCCATCTGTTGCCCTTGGTCTAGCATTTTCGCTTTAGAGATCCCCTTTAGGTCCCCTGCTAGTTTGAGCAGTAACAAGGCCGAAATTTTGTTTCTGTTGCAGGCCCAAAGTTCTAAAGTTAGGGGCCAAAAATCTGTTGCTAGAACGAAATTCTGATCAAAGTTGAATTTCGAAGGGCTAGCACTTGGAAGGTTGGGCAAAAGACATCTACTAGGAGGAAGGGCTGACTTGGTGGAGGAGGAAGGATTGTTGGTCTAAGGTCTTGGTCTATCTCATTTTGAATTACTGAAGGAAGAGTTCTTAACCGGTTTTTCCCTATATATGGGTTTTTGTTGGAAATACTGAGAGGGGGGTGAATCAGTGTTTCTTTTCAACTTTGATTTTACCAGTTAGATTCTTCACAATTAAAATCAAATCATTGTACAATAATTGTATTACTAATTAAAAAAAGGAATTGTGTACAATATAAATTTGTTCCGAAGCTCCAACTTGGTTTTGATGAGGCTTCGACCTCTAGGGCTTCAACCCTATCTATCCAAGGCACCAACCTTGAGTTTAGGAGCACCAACTCTAAGGACACCAATCCTGCTGTTGTTTTGTATAGAGAATATAAAATGTACTTACTTGATTGTCAAGGGGCTCTTCACTTGTTTCAAGATCAATTGTGCTTCATTTGTTTGCTTTGTCCATTACTGCTGTAAGAAATGACACCTTGAGTATCCCATGTTACTGCTTACTGCTCACTGCCTCTGTCCAAATTATCACTCACTGTAGCAGAGTACTTTGTGAGGGTGAGAATCTATCCCACTGCAGAGACATGAGAAGCTTAGCAACTGTTCGAGATAATGTCACTTTGTGGAGACCGAAAACACTGTGGAGACCAAGGAGCTGCCCTTAATGCTGCTGTGACCATGCAAAAACGAGAAACAAAGACTGAAGAATTGTGGAATTGCGCCAATAAGGTACTATGGAACTGTGCCAAGTAAGAGACTATAGAACTGTGCCAAGAAAGGACCACAGAACTGTGTTAATTAAGAGACTGCGACACTGTGTCAATTTCAAAGACTGCGGAACTGTGTCAATTTAGAGACTGCGGATCTGTGTCAATTTTAGAGATGGCGGATATGTGTCAATTCAGAGACTACGGATCTGTGCCAAGCAAGGATTGTACTCTTCCAGCTGTCCAAGAGTGTATTTTCTTCAGCTTTATTTATCCTCTAACTGTTCATGAGATGTGAACAGGTCTTCCTGTCTTTTCTCTGTGTTATCTGCTTATCTTCTGTGCTTGAGGAGGAGGTCTGAGCCTATATTAATAGGCTATTCTGCCCATAAACCTGAACGAACGTGTCTTTTAGTGTAAGCTGACATATATAAGTTTGTGTAGGTCGGCTCCATGAAAAAAGGTATAATTTAACTTGTAAAATCAATTTCTCTCTCATTATTTGGAATTTTGGGACACATAATAACTCATTAGAAAGGTAAAATTATTCCCTTCAAGATTGTCTAGGTTTCATGATGAGATTCTTCCTCTAAGATGGAGAAAAATATTTTTTAATGTGACGGGTCATTCATTAGTGTAGAAAGGGCAGAATGCCTTTGAGTGTTGGGCTTCTTCATTGATTGCCTTCTTAATCATATCCTTGTCTTCTTCAACATATCATCATGTCCTTGATGTCCTTTCCTTCTTCATCACCACGTCCTTCTTCATGTCTTTCCCTTGTTCAAAATATTGACATCAATGACAACTAGATTAACAGTTTTAGCCATGACTAAGTACCTATATCTAGTGTCCTTGATCTTCGTGTTTTGGTTTTGATAATTGCTTGATGAAATAAGATAAAAGAAGAACGTAAGAAAGATAATAAGAACTCAAAGATATCACGAGTAATTGTCAGCATAAGAAAAAGTTTCTCCGTTTCTGATTTTTAACCTCATTCACTTATCTATAGTCAAGCTTGAGGGGATGATCTGATGGTGTACGAACAATTTCCCCTTTTTCCCTGCATAAATAACTCCTTTTCATAATAGAGGGTGACCTTAACCTTGTGATTTTACATATGAGCCGCATCTATATTATGCTTGTTCTTGGGTTTATTTCATAATTAATCATGAGGGTAGGAAGTACAATGTTGATTTGATGACATGTTGGTTACATTGGTTGTATGATTATACATAGCTCATACATTGTATACTAGCATTGCATGGCAGTGTAGATACATTACATATTCCTTTTGCATAGCTAAAATCACCATATCATGTTTCCATGCTAGATTAGATTTCATAGTAGATTAGACTTGCATTTAGGGTAAATTTACGTTTCCGTATGGATTATTATTGTTATTAAAATCATGGATGATACCCTATGCCCAATGAACATGCTCCCAAACAGTTGTATTTTAATGTGCAAGTTACAAGCTTACAGTCCCAAGAGATTGTTGGAATTCTCATGAACTCCCCGTTCAAGTACATGGATCATCCACTCTATAGTGAGTTCATGTCCCAGTTGGAGCCAGATATTACCCACCAAAAGTAGGTGACCCCTAAGAGAAGATTTTCTCCTATTCATCTTTTCCAGCTAGCAGCCCCTGAGAGCCACTTCATTGCTGATGCGATGTGTCATTTATATATCCACCACATGCAACAATTAATATATTTCCTTGCCCATTTTTCAAGAACACATGTTGGAAAGTGGGCTTCTTATCAAAAGGTACTTTATTCATTATGCAATCAAGGGCTTATGTTTGTTTGTATTTGGGCATTTTGGCATGGATTATGGGGTGAAGAAGGAAGGGTCTTGGTCGTAGTCTTGTTCCCTCACCTTAAATGGGGGGTTAATTTTCAATCCTAGTCCAGTGGGACCTCCCCTAATGGCCCATGGCTTTAGGAAAGAGCACTACTTGGGAAGCCATGATTGAGATAGCATAACCCCACCTATCCCTATTCCATATGTACCACTTTCCATCTTATATTACAAGTATTTATTTCATTTCCCTTCTTCAAGTCAACCGACCACTAGATCATTGGGATTTCGCATACACATATCCTCATACCTTGGGTAGCGTTTGGAATGCACCCTAGGAGGTTGATGTGGCTTAAAAAAAAAAAAGATCATATGATGGCCACAAGAAAAACAAAAGAAAAATCAAAATGCAAAAGATGGTCGGGTCTTACAAATTAGTACGTGGGAAAAAGCCAAGCATAAGATCTATCTCTATCATATGGCCATCACCTGGTTCCTGGGCCAACGTTGCCCTATCTCATAGAAGACAACGAACCCTTGCATGTTCCAATCCCTGACAGGCGATGAATTCCCCCATCCTAAAGGGGGTAATAATGGTTGTACATCATAGAAAGAAATCTCTCATTCCTCGATCTACAAGCTGGAATACAAGGAAAAATTAAAAGGAAATATTGACGGGTGGAAAATCAAAGGTTGAGGTGACCCATGCATCCAAGATTGCTCCCTCCTCACATCTATACACCCAAGATGAGGTATTCCATCATAATTTGTCCCTTTGACCATGGAAATTGGCCATGGAGATCTTTCCCCATTCGTTCCATCATTATTCACATGGCACCTATCGATTGAAGGGTGGGTTGAGGACATGTCACTTACCTTTGGGGGTTGGGAACACCTAATAGGGTGGTCTATTAACCACTTCTACCTAGGGAGGTAACATCATTACGTGACTAAGGCCCCAATTTTAGAAGAGAAGCCACATATGAAATGTTATTATGCCCATTTCTTTCAATCTCGTTTCACTTAGATGCACTAATGATTAATGTACCCGATGATGAAAGTTGCAACATTAGATATTGCGTGTGATAGGCTGATGATTTTGTTTATAGGTCTAGCCAACTTAATTTGGGCCCACGTCCTTCAAAGGAACATATTGACACGTACAGGTGTTGAATTGAGAGCCATGAGACTTTGGACGGTTGCAGAGCATCATTAATTTCCATGGGAAACTTCAGCACCCATAGAGATCCTGCATTTTCCTTATTATTCATGGGATGATGCACATGGACTAGTTTGCCCCCAATCATCTTAACAATTGATCTAAGGAGTAGATGGGGTTTTGTCTCATGCCTTGAGACATGGGAGGGCTAGAACCATCTTCAGTGCCCTCAATGGTGGAGCAAACATAGAGATTTTACCACTTGGAGACCCTAGAGACTCAATTTTGTGCCCCAAACCCACATTTCGGGCCCAAAAGATGATTTGCACCAAGATACATGGGCCAACCCCTGGATATTGATTTTAGAGGCCTTCTACATTTGTCATGGCACCATAAGGCCTCAACATCAACCTTCTAAAATCCCACACAAACATGACATCAACATTTTGGATAGCATTTGTGGAGGTCAAATTAAAATTATAAAAGCTACTAGGTCGGCTTGTGACCTAGGCCATTTCTTGAACATTATTTTATTATTAGATGGGCTTGTAGGCTAAAATAAGACATGTTAGATCACATCTATATTCGAGAGACCTCATTTTATCTCTCATAATCATCACACTTGAAATTCGACCTCATGGAGGAAACTCACACTAACTCATTTGAGGACCATATTGGATCTCAGACACATTTTGATGTTCGGAGCTGATTTTTGGATATTATTTGGAGCCATTCTTTGGATTAATGGGATGTATTTGTTGCATATTGTCTTGTAAGTACTTTTAATTGTTGAAGATATATTTTCTATATCTAATATATGGAATGGTTGATTCTAGTTCATGCTAAAATTGTGCCCTAATACTATTGAAGATCAATTGAATGCTACCTAGATGAATATTACATGCATTACTCATACATGACATGTAAGAATTGTCCTAGTGGTGAAGTTCTAGTAGCTTTCCCATTAAAACTCCATTATTCCTTGAAATTTGTCGCTAGGGCATCAAGTTTCGCCCTCCTTAGAAGAAAGGTTAGCTAATCTAAGACATCCTTGACTTCATATGCACAAAGGACAAGGCACTAATCCAAATTTTTGGTGATCATTCTCACTTTTTCTCCATATTTTTCTCTTAAATTTTGGTCCTTTCAAGGCTAGAGAATGAGCTAAGGCTTAGTGCGAATTTCTAGGGTGAGGGGATTTTGATGGCTGGAGAGCCTAACGCCAAGTAGATAGGGTTTGCCTAAAAACCTATCAATTTGGTTGGCATCCACTTCAATTTCATCCATAAATTTCCTTTCCCAAGATGTTTTCCTTAAAAGGGAAACCCTATTTTTTCTTCCCTCAACATAAAGACTTTCTGGAAGTTTTCATGAGCCTTTGCTTAGCTAATACAAATTGTAAGAAACCTTTTCTCCTCGCCTTGACCTTGGGTTACTCCAACACTCATCAAATCAATCAAACCCTAGGTCTTGTGCCTATATTTCTAGGTATCTACATAGAAAGTGAATTTCTTCCTAGTGAAGCCTTGAACTAAAATTGTGTCTTTCTTGAAGACCTCCTGTTGATTTTTGGTAGCATCGGATGTGCTCTAGCCTTGAAATTTCGAGGAGAGGCTAAGGAACATGAGATCTCTGAGACCCAAAAATCATTTTGACAAATTCCATCTGGATGAGGAGTTAATAAAATAATTCATTTTTTTAATGCGTTCCTAACTCTAAACTTAGGAAAATAAAAATATTAATGGGTATTAATAAAGATAAAGATGAGAAGCTTCTAAGAGACGAGGATCAAGTCTGTTTTAATCTTAGCCATTGATTAGGGACTTAATCTCGGTCGTTGATTCATCAACAGGAAAAGTATAAGAAAAGACTTGAGGGTCATTTGGAGATACACAAGTAGATACTCAGTATCTCAAGTTAATTCGATTCTCAACGAAGAGGAGATCGATTTCAGAGGGAGTTGCAGGGTGGAGGAAGAGCAGGGCTTCAGCAACAGGCAGTGGTCGAGGAGGAGGTGACGTAGGGGAAATGGAAGACAACGCAGAAAGAGAGATGCAGTCCAGAGGAGAGACGCAGAGCCTACACAGGCTGATGTAGAGGGACGCAGAGCCACTCAGTGCCAGGCTGGGTCAATCAGAGTCACGCAGGGTGAGGCAAAAGTTGGAATAGGGTCTCCAAAGTGTTAGATGGTCTCATAGGGAAAGTCTTAGGTGTTTTCTTTTAGTTTCTCTGTAGAATCATTCCTTGTAAAAGCAATTGCTGCTGAAGATTAATAAAGCCCTCATCTGATGCACCGGTTTTCCCGCATTGGTTTTTTCCGGGGGCAATTGTTCAAAAATAACTGTGTCGATGTGGTTGATTCTTGTGCATGTATTTTTTCTCTGGGTAATTATGTGATAACTGCAATAGAATTTATTTTAATATTTGATGAAGGAATTTCGTAAATAATTTAATGAGAATAATAAGTAGGTGAAATAAATCAGTTGTTGCAGTGATAGAATTTTTCACATGGTATCAGAGCAGAGATCTGACAACAAGAAAGGAAAATCGATTATGGACCAAGAGCATCATGTAGAGGTATCCACTCAAGGGAACTCACGCAGATTTCCAAAAGAATGCACAAGCGATGAATATTTGATGTTAGCTTCCAGATTGGAAAAAGAAGCCACTTGCCTTGCAAGCTCTGCCTCCTCGGAGGTTTGGTACATAGACAGTGGAGCTTCCTGGCATATGATAGAAATCCGAGAATGTTTTTCAGATTATCAGAAGAAATAATGAATTTTCAGATCACCATGGGGAATAAGGCAAAGTGTACTCCAGTAGGAAAAGGTACCATAGTTTTTCAAACCGAAGCAGGAGAGAGACTTCGGGCAACCAATGCGCTGCATGTAACAGGATTGGCGATGAACTTATTTTCCGTATCTCAACGTCAAAACAAGGGCTATGACGTTTTCTTCGTTAAGGAGAAAGTATATGTCAAACACCCAAGTTAGAAAAAGAAGGCTCAGATTGGAAACAGAAGTAACAAGTTGTACAGGTTACAGCTAGAATCACCAATTTCACTAATAGGCAGTAATGGAGACAAAGACTTGAATGAGCTATGGCACAGAAGGATGGGACACTTACACCATGGGGCTCTGAATATTCTCAGGAAAACAGTGTCAAGAGTTCCAGAATAAGTACTGAACATGATGATGTATGCAGAGCGTAAGCTTTGGGCAAGTATGCCAAAGATGTGATTTCTAGAAACAACAATAGGGCGAAGAGTGTGCTAGGATTGATACACTCAGATATCTATGGACCGATGTCCACAAAATCTCTTATTGGTGTCGAATACTTCGTCACCTTCATTGATGACCATTCCAGGAAGACTTGGATCTACTTTCTGAAAACCAAGGATTAGGTTTTCAATTCAATGAGTTCAAGGCTCTAGTGGAAAATCTAACAAGAAAGAAGACAAAAGTGTTGCGCCCAGACAATGGTGGAGAGTATGTTGACAAGGAATTCACCAATTTTTGCGTTAAGGAAGGCATCAGAAGAGAGTGGACAACTCCCTACAATCCGAGCAGAATGGAGTAGCAGAAAGGAAAAATAGGACTATTGTGGAAGAAGCTAGGGCAATGTTGTATGATCAGGATATGCCTAAATTCCTATGGGAAGAAGCATGCAGAACGAGAGTTTATGTCCAGAACATGACTCCTGATAGGGCATTGGGCAAAATCACTCCAGAGAAGGTCTTTACTGGGAAGACACTTGAAGTCAATCATTTCAGGATATTTGGGAGTTTAGCATATTGTCATATACTCGAAGAGAAGAGAAAGAAATTAGACCAAACCGCTGAAAAAGGATATCTTATAGGATATAACGAGAATGCTAAGGCTTATAGAGTCTATCTTCCAGGGAACAGTTCGGCGGGATGTTAAGTTCATGGAGGATAGAGCTTTCAGAAAATCCTGACAAAATGCCTTCCGAGGAGCAACGGAAAGACGAGCTGTTGGTCAGATCACTTCAACCAGCGGAAACTGGTACAAGAAATCCTCTTGAAGACAAGGCTTCAGAACAGGAGGAATCTCAGGAAGAAGAGGAGTTTATAGATGTGCCCACTACCAGTGGAAAAACGAGCCCGGAACTCTGACAGAGTCTACAGGATGCAAAAAACTTCATTGGTGCATCCAGGAATAGAAAAAGCGAGCGAAGACAGCCAGCTACATACGAGGCCTTGGTAGCTCAGGTTGGGGAACCTTCTAGTTTTTAGGAGGTCATTCAGCATCAAGTATGGGTGGATGCTAAGGTGGAGGAATACAACTCTATAATGGCCAGTGATGTCTCGGAAGTGGTACCTAGCCCTCAAAACAAATCAATGGTAAGTTCGAGATGCATCTACAAGGTCAAATATGCTGCAGACGGCAGTGTGGAGAAATACAAAGCCAAGTTCGTGACTACGGGGTATGCCCAGAAGGAAGGGATAGACTACGAAGAAACGTTCGCCGAGAAAACTTCTATTATAACCGTGATATCTCTTGCAACACAGATGGGGTGGGAAATTCAAGAAATGGATGTCAAGACGGCATTTTTGAATGGGGTAATAGAAGAGGAAGTATACATCCAACAACCAAAAGGTTTTCAGACACATGAGAAGAAATTTCATGTTTGTAGATTAAAGAAAGCCTTGTACGGGCTGAAACATGCACCTAGGGCATGGTACAATCAAATTGATGGCTACTTGCAGAAGATGGGGTTCGTCAAGAGTGACGCAAACCCTAGTCTCTACTATCTGGTTGTAGAGAACGAGCCTCTAATCCTAGTACTATATGTGGATGATCTCTTCCTAACAGGATCATCCAGGCTCATCTTAGACTGCAAGAAGAACCTAGCCACAAAATTCGACATGAAGATTTGGGACAGATGCATTATTTTTTGGGGTTGGAAGTTTGGCAGCAGAAGGATGAGATCTTCCTAGGACAAGGGAGATATGCTACAGAAATCTTAAAGAGATTCAGAATGCAAGACTATAGAACTATGGCTACTCCAATGATCACCAACTGGAAGAAGATTGATGCATCAGAAGGTGAAGATGTTGATCCCACCTTGTACAGGCAGCTTATAGGGTCCCTGATGTATATGGTCAATACTAGGCCAGACATTTGTTATGCTATCAACACTCTCAGTCAGTTCATGGTAGAATCTGAGGATGCAATGGGCAGCAGCCAAATATGTTCTCAGGTATATACAAGGAACAATCGAGCATGGACTATTGTACACCAGAGGCAATGACATCAGGCTGAGTGGGTTCATTGACGCAGATTGGGTTGGAAATTCAATAGATCGGAAAAGTATAACTGAGTATTGTTTCAACATTGGATCAGGAATGACCTCCTGGTGCAGGAGGAAACAAAAATCCGTAGCTCTGAGCTCAGCTGAAGTAGAATATATGGCAGCTAGCATAGCTTCGTGCAAAGCCATAAGGCTTAGGAAATTGCTTGCGAATCTATTCAGGAGAAGGATGGAAGCGACTAGGATCATGTGTGATAATTAGAGTTGCATGAAGCTCTCTGAGAATTCAGCGTTTCATGATTGGTCGAAGCACATTGATATCAGGTGTCACTTTGTCAGAGACTGTGTCCAACGAAGGGCAATATAGTTGAGGTACACTCCTACAGGAGAACAGGTGGCAGACATCCTCACCAAGGCATTAGGAAGAACAAAGTTTGTTCATTTCAGGGAGAAGATGGGGATGGTAAAGAATCCATTTCAAAAACGGATAAGTATCAGAAGTTGCAGTGCAACAGTTAGCAGTGCCAATGCTATGGGCAGCATGATGCAACAGGTTGATAGGGAGCTGCAATACAGTAGTAGCAGTGGCAGTGGCAGTGTCATGGGCAGCAGTACAGGAAGTAGCAGTGCAGGGGATGTGAGGCAGCAAGTCAAGCATCAACATAGGTACCGATGCAAAAGATCAGAAGATCAATGTGTGATGTTTCTACAGTGAAACATTACCAGAGAACATTCCTCGCTAAGAGGGAGTGTTTATTTTTGGTAGCATCGGATGTGCTCTAGACTTGAAATTTGGAGGACAGGTTAAGGCACATGAGATCTCCAAGACCAGAAATCGTTTTGAGAAATTCCATCTAGATGAGGAGTTATTAAAATAATTAATATTTTTAATGGGTTCCTAAGTCTGTTTTAATTTTAGTCGTTGATTAAGGACTTAATCTTGGCCATTGATTCATTAACAAGAAAAGTATAAGAGAAGACTTGAGGGTGACGCAGTGATCGAGGAGGTGACGCAGGGGTAGTGGACGACAGTGTAGAAAGAGAGATGCAGTCCAGAGGAGAGATGCAAAACCTACGCAGGCTGACGCAAAGGGACGCGGAGCCACTCTGTGCCACGCAGGGTCAATCAGAGTGACGCAGAAGTTGGAGTAGGGTCTCCAAAGTGTCAGATGGTCTCAAAGGGAAAGTATTTGGTGTTTTCTTTCAGTTTCTCTGTAAAATGATTCCTTGTAAAAGAAATTGCTACTGAAGTTTAATAAAGCCCTCATTTGCTACAACGGTTTTGCCGCATTAGGTTTCTCCAGGGACAATTGTCCAAAAATAACTGTGTCGATGTGATTGATTCTTGTGCATGTATTTTTTCTCTGGGTAACTATGTGATAACTGCAGTTGAATTTATTTTAATATTTGCTTAAGGAATTTCGTAAAAACTTATTGAGAATAATAAGTAGGTGAAATAAATCAGATGCTACAGTGATAGAATTTCAGTTTAGAAACTTTCACACCTCCTAGTGAGATCACTTCATACCTTAACCCTAGAATACCTATTATAAGTGGTCTCTTTCCTACCAAGACTCCTTCCATTGGTGAAAGATATTAAAGAGCAAGGGGTTTTGGCTATGTTGATAGTGCGCCACTACACCATTGTTGCTTATACATCTAGTTTCTACCTTGTAGAGTTTCCCTCTCCAAGGCCAGGTAGCTTTTGTAGGCTCCAACCTCTATAATGAGTAGGCTCCAACCTTATTGAGGCTCTAACCTCAGTAGAGGCACCAACCTCCTTCTTCAACTTCGTTGTGGACCTCTCTTTCATCTCATTTTGAAATTGGATCCACTATCATCATATATCATTGAATTATGAGTAATGTCACAATTGCAATTTGTTGTCATCATCACAACCTATACCATCATCTCATATAGCCACTGCCACAATCACTGTCACAACAACCTGCAAATAATGATGTTGTCACAATCACTGTCACCGCAAATACTGTCGTTGCAAAAAGTACTTTCATGGCAACCTACAAACACTATTTCTACCACACTCATCATATCATTCACTGTCATACTTCTTCCTGTGCTCTACTCAAACAAGTTCATCAAATTGGTCACTCAAATCCCTTCTCGGGACTTGTTTTCACCATGTATCAAAAATCATCAAATCTTGGTCATAGGCACTCAAACATCCAAGATATTATAGCCATCAAAATACTGTCAAAAGAACATCATGCATGCACGGCTATGTCCGTCCTTGATTCCTAATCATCTAGCTTATTTCAGAATCAAATTTTGACTAATATTGAGTCCAAAAAGCCAAAATAACCACATACAACTATATAAAAGTTTAAATATTGTACAAAAAAGCAATTTCCATGGAGTCTTCAATAGTTTGTCAGATTTTGATGTTGGCCACCAGATAATGTTGACGATGCGTGTTAAATTTTAGGTATGTTCTATGCTTAGAGCAATTTATTTCAATTTTCAAAGTTAGCTCAATATCTTTTCCAGATCAGCAATCACATCAGCATTAAAGTAAACTGCAGATAGAACATAAACATAAATCGCAGAAGACAAGCCAAGACAAGAGGACACAAGATGTGGCGCTAGCCAGGGACAAACCCTAATGTAGGGAAACCCTTGATCAATTCTTCTTATATGTTCTTCAATAGTTCAGCAGAGAGAGAGAGAGAGATGGTACGTTTACAACAGAAGTCAACACTTTGACTTATCTAGATAAGAGCAAAGATCATCTCTAAGAAGATGATACATGAGATTAGTTGAAGACATGTTGCTTCAACCGATTCTCCAAGGTGACTCCTTCACCTATCGTTGTGCTGCATTTCATCATCATGTTGCACCTCACCGTGCTGAACCATGCTGCACCCATCATCACTATGCTGCATCTCATCATGCTTCATTAATCATGACTGTACCCATCATTGTACTGCATTATGTGCCATTACTGCAACATGTTGCCATACTGACCTATGTGTTGGCTGCATCTTGCTTGCTTGTTG
This sequence comes from Pinus tabuliformis, assembly GCA_031772625.1. Taxonomy (NCBI): domain Eukaryota; kingdom Viridiplantae; phylum Streptophyta; class Pinopsida; order Pinales; family Pinaceae; genus Pinus; species Pinus tabuliformis. The sequence continues at coordinate 805,113,865 of CM062810.1, forward strand.
TCCCTAGCATGCTTGTTATCCTTTGCATGCTTGCTGTTGCATGCTAGCTATCCCTTGCATGCTAGCTGTAACATTGCATGCTTGGTGTATTTGCTACTAAGTACCATACAACTATCCCAATGTTAGTTAGTTGTCCCTTGCATGCTGCTCTCCTTCGGAGATAGATGCTCTGGCTATTCCGACAGTTCCTGGTAGTTCCAGTTGTTCTCGACAGTTCCGGCAGTTCCGAAAGTTTCGGCTATTCCCAACAGTTCCCGCAATTCCAGCAATTCCGGCTGTTCCCGACAGTTCTAGCAATTCCGGCTGTTCCCCACAGTTCCGGCTTCTGCCGTCTATGGCAACTTTCCCGCCTGTTCCGGCAGTTCTCGACAATTTCGGCAATTTCGGCTATTCCCGCCTGTTCCGGCAGTTCTCGACAATTTCGGCAATTTCGGCTATTCCCGACAGTTCCGGCAGTTCCATCTTTTTCGGCAGTTCCGGCAATTCTGGCAGTTCCTAGCAGTTCCAGCAGTTCCGGTTTTTCGGATAGTTCCGGCAATTCTGGCTATTCCCGACAGTTCTAATAATTTCGACAGTTTTGGCAATTCCGGCGATTCCCGACAGTTCTGAAAGTTCTCTTCAGTTCCGGCAGTTGTCGGCAGTTCCGACAGTCCCGACAGTTCTGGCTATTCCCGGCAGTTCCAGATATTCCCGGCAGTTCTAGCAGTTCCCGCAATTCTATCTATTCCATCAATTTCGGCTATTCCCGACAGTTCCGGCTTTTCCCAGCAATTCCGGTTATTCCTAGCAATTCCAGCTTTTCTCAGCAGTTTCGGCTATTCCCGACAGTTCCAGCAGTTCCGGTTATTCCCGACAGTTACGGCTTCTGCCCTTTGGATTAGGGCAGCGTTATCCCATAGGATCTCTCCTCCTACTAAACCCCAAAGACAAGTAGAGAGGAAGAGATCCGTACTAAAACCCAAAGACAAGTAGAGAGGAAGAGATCCCAAGTGTGTTGAAAATGACTTGAAGGCCACCTCTATTTATACTAAAACGTTGACGACCAGCGGGGTTTATTTGGTTGTTGGCCGACTTTACGAATTGTCCCATAACACAAATAAATTCATATCTCCATGAATACTTATTGGAATTGGATGATCTTTAGATCAATCCTACACCTCTTGATGAGATGGATCCAAGAAAAATATTAGCTTACATTAATAAGATGACCCACATGGAGTTTGGCCCTAGTTGCCAACTTTAACACTCCCTCTCAACTAGGGAGAACTCCATCTGCTGAGCCATAAGTTAGACTGTACGATCTCTGCCATTAGTGCCCTGCACTGCTCTGCTCTACTGAGCTCTGCTTAGCTCTGCTCTAATGAACCATGAAGAAGAAGAATTGATCGAGAATGTCTAATACCATTCTCTACTGACCCGAAGGCAGTTTCATCTGAAGAAAGTGTGTCACATCACTCTTACTAGCCCGAAGTTAGTTTTATTGATCCCAGATCAATATCACAAGAGAGTGTCTCAAACCACTCATACTGATCCCAGATCAATGGAGGTCATCCTAGCATAGGGAGTACGGTAGATACATCGATGCGTCCATCGATAGTACTACTATGGTCCCTAACCCCATTTCCCTGCTCATTGATCAGATGAGAGGTACTTCCCATGAGTCCCAGACTACATGGGTAGGATGCCTCGACAGGAGAACTAATCATCTCGTCCACAGGAGAACAAATCATCCTGCCCCAAAGTCGCCATGGGAGAATTAATCATCCTGTTTCACAGCTACCATAGAAGAACTAATCATTCCGGCCCACAAGAGAACTAATCACCCTGTTTCACAGTTGCCATAGGAGAACTAATCATCCTGTTTCACAGTTGCCACACGAGAACTAATCATCCTGGCCCACAGGAGAACTAATCATCATGTTCCATAGTTGCCACGGGAGAACTAATCATTCCGGCCCACAGGAGAACTAATCATCCCATTCCACAGTTGCCAAAGGAGAATTAATCATCCCAGCTCACAGGAGAACTAATCATCCTATTCCACAGTTGCCACAGGGTATCGCAGGGGAAGGTTGAACCTGTCATCTTGTACATAGTGCACCACCAAGGGTGGGTGAGTCACCCTGTGGTCGTATGTTGCTCCAGTAAGTACCCCAAGTCCCCTAGAGCTCCCAGAGCTCAATGCATGCAACATGCAGGACCCTTATAAGAAGGTCCCTCAACGACTCCAAGTCGTTCGGGAAAGTCATAGATTTGACCTTTCCCCAGGGCTTTAACAAAATGTCTGTGACCTGCACATCAGTCTCAATGCGACGGAGCCTCCTCGCTCATCAACTTAACATATCCCAGATAAGGCACTATCTGATGTCTATCTGCAGGAGCAATCATCAAATATGGGATTCCTCAACAATCGAATTCCCCCCCGGTTGTCACAGAGAATCACAGTGGTATTCATCATGTGTACAAACAAATCACTAAATAGCTTCCGCGACCAGGCCGCTTCAGACGATATCATACTCGTAGCTATGTATTCTGTCTCGGTGGTGCTTATAGCACCGACTTCTACTTCCTGCTTATCCATGATATTGAAGCAGAATCCAAAGAGAACCAGCACTAAGAAGTGCTCTAGTGATCCTTCACACTGCCTGCCCAATCAACATTCGAATAACCATGCAGTTTCATATTTCTGGCAGTGTATCTCAATCCATGAGAGATTGTGCCCCGAAGATATCTCAAAAGATTATTGGCACCAATCCAGTGAGGCTCAACCAAATATGAGCTCACCATGCTAACTGCAAAACATATGTCCGGACAGAAGTTCATCGAGAACATCAATGCAAATGAGTTTATGAAACTCGGAGGCATTTCCCAAATCTGGTCCAGCATCACCACCATATAACTTTTGAAAGTTAAGATCCTCAAGGTAGTCACGGGCTTGCAGTTTACCATTCCATATCTGGAATACAACTCCCTCTTACTTCTGAAAGTGAGAGAGTCTGCACCTATCGGAGATAGGTCGTTCTCAGAAGGTGTCGGTATGAGAGGTCTATTATCCACAACCTTCAAACAATGGTTTGGATCGGCTTCCCTTTTAGTGAATCTCAGCTTCATCAGACAACTATCAATCCTCTCATATTAGGCCCGAGGTGTTTTGCTTCAAGCCATAGAGGGCTTTTTTTCACCTGTATACATGAGATTCCCAATCATGAATCTCAAACCCCTCGAGTTGTTCCAAATCTGTGGACTTGCTACATGAGGAGAATGGTCCCCTTGTAAGAGTTTCCTTCGGTACATCTCAGACATGTACTTTCATGCTCTTTTTGAATTCAAGCATCCCTGTCACCATCTGACTCACAGACCTCCCGTGTTATGTGTCAATGCACATGGTCCCCAGTGGACTTCCTACAACTTGATACAACCCTGAACTCAAAAACATCTTTCAAAATTCTATTTTTTAACACGTACCTTTCCATCGATGAATGCCACCCTGAAACCTTTGACTTCCATTGCCGAAATGTACACCAGGTTCTTCTTGCGATCAGGTACATAAAAGAGATTCTGTAAATGAATCGAGTTACCCTCACTCAATTCACGGGTAACATTCCCTACATCCTTTCCCGGATAGGTGGCATCAACTCCAAGTATAATCCCGCGGTTGTTTCCGTCTCTACCAAATTCGAGAGAGCACCCTTCTATCCGATGAGGTGCCCTGAAGCACTATGGTAAATAAGCCAGATTCCCAAAGAATCTGAAGGAGAGGGCCAATACAAGATAACGCTTCTTTATCTTATCAGAAACAACATTTGATTCTTCATACCTGGGGTTCCTTGCTTTCTCTAAACAGTCGGTTGTTTCATTGATGACCTGCATTACCTGTCACTCCTCTGATCATTGAAGATGTCCCTGGAATGATTGTTATCATCATCAAGTGATGTGTCCCTACCTTAGACACTCCTTCACATAATCGCCAAACATATTGCAACCAAGGCATTTGCCTTTCCTTCCACCCTTTGATCTGGACTTCCCAATGAAGTGATCTTTAGGTAGGCCATCAGAAACTTCCACTGCGCCATTTAGATAATATTCTCTACTTCGACTTCACCCTCGGTGAATTTGAAGAGGGATGAGGAATCCACTGATCCTTTTTTCCTTTCCGAACTGTCTTCGGTGATTGCTCTTTCACTCTTGCTTGGGCATTGTCTTCACCTCAGCTTTGATACCATGTTAAATTTTAGGTATGTTCTATGCTTAGAGCAATTTATTTCAATTTTCAAAGTTAGCTCAATATCTTTTCCAGATTAGCAATCACATCAGCATTAAAGTAAACTGCAGATAGAACATAAACATAAATCGCAGAAGACAAGCCAAGACAAGAGGACACAAGATGTGGCGCTAGCCAGGGACAAACCCCAATGTGGGGAAACCCTTGATCAATTCTTTTTACATGTTCTTCAATAGTTCAGCAGAGAGAGAGGGAGAGATAGTACGTTTACAACAGAAGTCAACACTTTGACTTATCTAGATAAGAGTAAAGATCATCTCTAAGAAGATGATAAATGAGATTAGTTGAAGACATGCTGCTTCAACTGATTCTCCAAGGTGACTCCACCTATCGTTGTGCTGCATTTCGTCATCATGCTACACCTCACCGTGCTGCACCATGTTGCACCCATCATCACTACGCTGCATCTCATCATGCTTCATTAATCATGACTGTACCCATCACTGTACTGCTGCCTGCATTATGTGCCATTGCTGCACCATGTTGCCACACTGATCTATGTGTTGGCTGCATCTTGCTTGCTTGTTGTCCCTAGCTTGCTTGTTGTACCTAGCATGCTTGTTGTCATTTGCATGCTTGTTGTTGCATGCTAGCTGTCCCTTGTATCCTAGCTGTAACATTGCATGCTTGGTGTATTTGCTGCTAAGTACCATACAATTTTCCCAATGTTAGTTAGTTGTCCCTTGCATGCTGCTCTCCTTCAGAGACAGATGCTCTGGTTGTTCCAGCAGTTATGGCTGTTCTCGGCAGTTCCCGTAATTCCAGCAATTCTGGTTGTTTTCGGCAGTTCCAGCAATTTCGGCAATTCTGACTGTTCCCGACAATTTCGGCTATTCCGACAACTTCAGCTGTTCCCGGCAGTTCTGGCTTTTGCCCTCTATGTCATCTTTCTTTGCCTGTTCCGGCAATTTCGGCAATTCCGGCTATTTCTGACAATTCCGGCAGTTCCACCTTTTCCGGTAGTTCCGACAATTCCGACAGTTCCCAGCAGTTTCGGCAGTTCCGGATTTTCCTGCAGTTCAGGCAGTTTTGGCAATTCTGGCTATTCTCGGCAGTTTTCACAGTTCCGGCTTTTCCCAGCAATTCCGGCTATTCCGAGCAGTTTCGACAATTCCGCCTATTCCCGACAGTTTCGGCAATTCCGGCTATTCCCGGTAGTTCTCGCAGTTCTAGGCAGTTCTGACAGTTCCCGGCAGTTCCAGCGGTTTTGGCAATTCCAACAGTTTCGGCTATTCCTGGCAGTTCCGACTTTTCCCGGCAGTTCCAATTATTCCTGGCAGTTCCGACTTTTCCCGGCAGTTCTGGCTATTCCCGGCAGTTCCGGTTATTCCCGACAGTTCTGGCTATTCCTAACAGTTCTGGCTTCTGCCCTCTGGATTAGGGCAACGTTATCCCTTAGGATCTCTCTTCCTACTAAAACCCAAAGACAAGTAGAGAGGAAGAGATCCCAAGTGTGTTGAAAATGACTTGAATGCCACCTCTATTTATACTAAAACATTGAGCACAAGTGGGGTTTATTTGCACTAAAACATTGAGCACAAGTGGGGTTTATTTGGTTGTTGGCCGACCTTGACGAATTGTCCCATAACACAAATAAATTCATATCTCCATGAATACTTATCAGAATCAGATGATCTTTAGATCAATCCTACACCTCTTGATGAGAGGGATCCAAGAAAAATATCAGCTTCCATTAATAAGATGACCCACATGGAGTTTGGCCCTAGTTGCCAATTTTAACAATGCGACAAAATGAAACCTATGGTGGTGAAAATAAAAGTAATTTCAAACCTAGTGTTTGGGCCTGATTCGAACCCTGACCTCGGTTGTGCAATACACAACGTTTACCAACTCTGTTACCTGGTGGTGCTTGTAATGACAATCCACTAACATTCTTCTATTGTAATAAAGTCATCCTCAAATGTGCCAAGGACATGGTCAATCCTTGTCAATTCAATGTGTTATTGTCTTATCACTCAAGCTCCGCAACTTTGCCAACTTGCTCCATAACGACCGGTTCTTCTACTCACGTGGCCAGATCATATTACAAGTTATTGTCGCCAATCTTTGCTATATGTTATCTTAACTCTTCCAAAACAAGCCCTGCCAAAATTTTGTCGAGGGTTTCGCCAAAACCGGACCTTTGCCACATATGTAACCACTGACTTAGTATTTGATGCAAGTGTAAAGCCGAAACTCGTCCAATCATGTTCTTGCTATATGCTAACCTCTATGACTATGCTTACTACATTTGCATGTCCTTTGTGTAATGCATCATTGGCTGCCTCAAATCAAGGTCGTGAACCAAACCGAGGCTTTGTATCAAATAGGACCACCAAAGAGCCTTAGAGCATAGCCAATGAGCCACACCACCAAATTTAGTCAGACTTCCACCAGTTATGATTCTACAACAACCATAACCATCGTTAAAATATTCCTCAACAAAATACTAGGAACCCTTAAGCAAGCTTTGACCCTTTGAGCTACAAGTAGTAACACAAAGAAAAATCAAGATAAAGTAAAAGGTGTACAAGAGGGGTGGAAAAAAAAGGGGGGGGTGTGGATAACTCATTCATCCACGATTGCTCCCTCCTCATATCTATACACATAAGATGTGTTTCCCCATCATGCTAATCTCTTTGACCATGGCACCTAGCCATGAAGTTTTCTCCCGTTTGTACCATCATTATTAGTCACTAACACTGATCAATTGAAGGGTGGACTAGGGAAATGTCACTTCCCCTTTGTTGAATTTGTAACTAGTGTAAGTCTTCATAATGTAATATAAATATATCATTGATGTATTTATTACATTTACATTTATTATATTTATCTTTGGTCAAAGCATGTTCTTCATGCTTATAGAGTCAGAAAGAAATTATTACGAGTCAAAAGAAAATTTGACTCATGTCGCATTTGACCATTTGTAAGAAAAAGGAATTTAACTTGTTGTTTGAGTCAAAGACCACCAAGTGAGCAAGTTGGCCCTTCTTGGAATATGTTGGGCCAGTCCTCCAACAAACACCCATTTGACCTCCTGGACAACTATATATAAAGGACAATTTGACCTACTTTGGAACACATTAAAAGCACAATACAAGAAGCATTTTTCTAAACAAGAAAAGGAGAAAAGAAGTTGATTTAAAGGAGAGAAGGGGCAAGTTTACAATGGAAAAATCTCACAAATGTGGAAGTATGAACTTTGTGAATGAGGATGAGATTCCTGTGGCAGCTGTAGACATAATTTCAGCGCCCTTGTTGCAAGAACAAAATTTTTGGAGGATGACAAGATTTGGACCAAGTTTGACCTGAGTTGACTTTAATTCTTGGAGGCAACTTGGAGGAGGGCTAGACTTGATGTTTTGGTCTTGGTCTTGGATATCTCATTGTCAACTTATAATTGCCAACTTCAAACTTCAAACTTCAATTGTATATTGTTTACAAAAAATACCATAATAAATATGAATGAGTCAACAATTATAAAAACTACTAGAAACTAGAAAAGACAAGTAAATCTATCATCTACATCTTCCTCTTGCACTACGAATAATGTCTAATTTCTGAGCAGGTCGTGGTGGTCTTCTAGGAGTCTCCTCCTACACAGCCCCACGACTAGAACCAGAAGGCACATGCCCTCCACGTGAGGATGTACATGGAGGCAACAACAGTAAAGGAGCAAGACTTGGAACTCGAGCACTGCTACTGAATGGTGGGGGTGGCATGGTTGTTGCTTCGTCTTCCTCTCTCACAAGTTCTACTTCCAGTTCTTCAAGATGTATACTGCCATCCTCCAAATTATCGTCCTCTGGGTGGTTGTCCCAAATTTTATATGTTGGATCCTTATAAGCCCAATCACAGTAATGACTCAACAACCTCAAGTTGTACTGCACATAAACCAAGTTTTCTACTCGGTTTTCATTGAGTTTGTTTCTTCTCACATTATGTACGAAGTTGTAAGTGCTCCAACACCTCTCTGCAGAAGAAGTATTTACAACCTGTGAGAGAACTTTTTTTTGCCAATTTTGGTAGAATTCCCATGCCGCCATATGCTTTCCATCATGTGAGAGCATCAAATCTGTCTCTATCTTCCATTGTATGCAAAGAACCAAACAAACCAGTGCAACTAAAGTATCTGCCTGATTCAAGATGCAGATTAGCACATTTCTCCCTGTCAGGTACAAACTTGTCTAATGCTTCCATATATACTGTAGCTACCTCTAGATCTATATGGGGTTTGACCCTAACCACAACCCCAAGTGCAAGTTGGCCCAACCAAGTTGGAGAGTATTATTTTGGTGTAAGGATATACGCCAAGGCATGTAGTTGAACATTAAGTTTATTCCACCATGTACACACACAATTGTGAATCAGTGTATACAAGTTAGGATCATCTTTCTTAACAATATCTTTTATTTTCCCCAACATGGTATCCATCTTGTCATACACCTCCCCAATCACTGGTTTATCTATATCTGCAAAACGAATCATGTGATAAATGGGCTTGGTGAATTCCAATAATTGCCTCACACGGGCCCAAAACTGACCATCAAGAGAGGTCTCCTCCACCTGTTCAAAACCTTTCCTATTAGCTGCATTTGTAGCCCTTTCCCTTAATACCTGCCAGTGTGGACTTGATACCATGCTAGCCAATGACTATATTGCCTTCAAAAGGCACCTGAAGGTGAGGTAATAGCTAGCAAATCTAGTCTTCGCAATCTTCAACAACTCCAATCTTAAGTGACTGCGGAAAAGCCCATGGGTATTGCTATGATTTGTAATAAATTTTATCATTTTTTTGCCTCTCTTGTACAAATCACCAATCCATTTATATTGTTGGTTTTTGTTCTTAATAATATCAAACATCAAAAGGTTCATTATGTGAACCAAACGCACAGACCAAAATACGTTGGGGTATTTATCCTCAATAATTGCTCCTGCTGCCTTACAATTAGTAGCATTATCAGTGATGACTTGGATGACATTGTATGGCCCAATACGTTCAATTCTTTCAAGTAATGATTCTACAATGTTGATGTTGGTCTTGAAGTTGTCTCAGTAATCATATGCTGAAAGAAAGATGGCATAACTAACAGACACAACAAGAACACTTATCAATGGCTTGCCTTTTACATTTGTCCATCCATCAGATACAATGGACACCCCATGCTCAGTCCATGAATTTATCATTCTACTCAAAGAACGTGATATTTTTGCTTTTTCATAATCAAGTCCAACGGTTCTAGCCTTGTCATACCCAGGGCTCTTGTATCCTTTAGGGGCATCATTTATGTCAGAAACCATTTCATGCCAATAAGGTGATCGAATAACATTGAATGGTATCCCACATGCATAGAGAAACTAGTAAACTTTTGAATCCACATCATTTCTACACCCTTCATTAAGGAAAGTTGATATGGTTCTATGACTTAAAGAGATGTTTGGTGACCCTGTGCCTCCATATCCATTGCCATAGGAGGATGTTGTAGGAGTTCTTTGTGCATGTGATTGTGAGCTTGGTACAAAGAAACCCTTTGATCTTTTAGATTTGTATTGGGCTTCCTCCTCTTCCCTTATGTATTTGGCTCTCTCTGCTGCTGACACACCTGTACTAGTTTTCATTCCCATTTTTTATCTCCATCCCATGGCCTTTTGCCGCAGAGGTGTTTTCTAGGACAGGTGTATGAACCTGTGTAATTATTGTTGCAATGGGGGCAATGAAATTTAGTGGTTCCACCCCCTTTCCCTATTTCAGGCCTAGTAACATATTTCCACAATGAGGTTACGTCTTGTTTAGTTTTTTGAGATGAATCATGTTCAATCTCCTCCAGCTCCTCCTCACCAAGGTACTCCTCTCCGAGGTTTTCATCAAATCCTCTATAACCCACTTCTTCATCCCCTTCTTCTTCATGTTCATCCCTCCTTTTTGTACTCCCCAACACCATAATAACCAAGAAAGGAACCAAGAAAAAGAAAATGACAAGAAATATAACCATGATGTTTGAAATTTGAAGTTTTGAATCTGCAAAAAAATGGAATGGGAAATAGAGAAAAAAATATTTATTTATTTAGCAATGAACATAACAAAAAAAAAAAAAAAAAAATTGCTAGATTAGAGTGTAGATCCTACCTCTATGGCCCCCAATCTCCCTTTGCAAGCTCTTCAAACTTCTCCAAGCTCCTCTCCTTGCTCCAAATTCTCTATTGCTCCCTCTCACTCTCTCACACTTAGAATGAAATGAATAATGAGAGGGAGAGGGTTTATTTATTTCCCCACTCCCCTCCCCTCTCTCCCATTAACCCTATGATTTTACCTTGTCGCCCGACATTTTCCTTCTGTTGTTGCTCAACATTTTACCTTGTCCCCAAGATTTGTCGTCACTCGACATTTTCCATATGCGATTTGTTGTGATTCAGATTTACCACCGATTGGGTGTCTGAGACATTTGGAGCTACGAATTTCATTATGTGACTTGGAGCTGCTGGATTGGAGCTGCGATTTTCATTTTGTGACTTCGAGCCACTAGATTGGAGCTATGATTTATTATTTAGTACTTTTTCATAAATGTACTAGTATTTCACTACTTTCTATGTTTACTTTTAGTTTAGTATTCTATGATTATTTTAGAATTCAACATAATGTCATTGTCATATGATGAATTTATTTTCAATGTGCATTGTGCAATTTCAATTGTCAAATGATTAATTTAATTTACATGTACCTCGCATCATATTAATGCCCATTGCCAAATGATGAATTTAGATGGAACATCGCATAATGTCAAATGATGGATTCAATTTAGTAGTTTACTTTTTAGATTTACAATTTTACATTGATGATTGCAGAAATGTCAAATGACAATTCTAATTCATAATAGTCTAATATGAAATCATGATCATATCTAGATGTAAATTTCATAATTATTAAGATTTACCCTCAATTTCCCCCTGTTTCCCCGAAATTTCCCTCAATTTTGGGGTTGCTTATATACGTCCCCCTTGTGCGTATCCCCGCTCTCTCGACTCCCTGTCCCAAAAACTCAGTGGGACATTGAACTAGATGCCCTAGTCTAGGGTTGTTGGAGTGCATGGGCAGTCAGCCTAGTCAAGCCTAAACTCAGTCCAAGAAGAAAGTGAAGCATGGACATAAGTAGGGTTGTTGTATGGCTGTAGTGGAGCACATAAGATGGTGGATTGCCGGTTTGTTCGTTGTGTGTTAGACAACAATGGTATGTGCCCTAGATCAGTTAAGGAGTGACTATGTATGGGAATATTTGTAAACCCTAAGAAGACTGATAGAAGCAACTGATGTGTCATCGAGATAGGGCAAATGTGGAGGCCCTAGGATCAACACTCTAAAGACAAGATTGTTGACAAGTCAGAATATTTGCAAGGCCTTCTCATAGTGATCTTGGAGCAGCCAAGACACTGTGTGAAGGCAGTGGAGTTATCTTCACAAACAAAGTTGTGAACAAAGATTCTCGCATGCAGTAGCTAAAAGTCCTCATGTACAACAATAATTGAAGGACTAAAGAATTGTTAGGAGGCAGATCGATGGAGCCCTAGTTCAAGAGTTGCAGATGGGAAAACTTCAGTGATAAGTGGGCAGATCCAAAAGACCCAATGAGCAGTCATCCTAATCGAACAAAAGGGCTACTAGTGGGCAGATTACTGACACAAAAGGAGTTGTGATCATTGATAGTGGCAGGCTGGATTGATCAATAAATTGGGAGGCAATAGGGCCTACCATATGTGTTTAAGTTATGTGGACTGAAAGGGTTGTAGGGCGACACATCAACAAAGAGGTAAAGTGTACTTTGTTCAGGGTAGATGGGTGATCATAATAGTTGACACCAAGCCTTAGTTGTGTCCTTGTCGTAGGGTTATATGTAACGGCCATGACCCCTGGTATGAGAGCCCTAAGACTGTTGTATCCTATATTGTAATGTAACAAGTAGTGGGTTTAGAAAGTTAAAAATTGTCATGTGCACTAGTTAATTCACTGATGTTTGTTATTCTATTATGAAAAGTAGAAGTGTTGTGGAATTTGAGCGTGTTTGTGTCTGAGATCTTAAGACCCAAACTAGATTCTTGAGTGCCATGGAAAATCAACAAGGTGAAGCATGGAGAGCCTTGGGTCTCCGAGTACTAGTAGCACATCACTAACACCCCTTGACACCTCCAGCACCCAAGATATTCTGCGACTTTGCACTATACTTGATAATTCTTCAAGATGATACACCTAAACCAACATGCCCCCAAAAACCTTAGCAACTTCTAAACGGTGGCCGTTGACGTAGGACCCAAGTGAGGATGGTCTCACCATTTAAGCGATGGGAGGGCTAGTAGCATTTGGAAAGTTGTCAATGCTAGAGGCTAGAGCAGATATGGGCATTTTGACCAGTCAGAGACCTAGGAGACCACCCTAGGTGCCCCAAACTTGATTTTGGGGACCACAAAGGGATTTTGACATAAATCTGAGGACCAACCCCCAGGAGATGATTTTTAGAGGCTTTTTCACCACTTAGGGCACTAAAAACCCTTAACGCATGCCACATAGAGCTCAACACATGCATGATGTCAACCTTATGAGGCATTTCGACTCACATGTGTGGGGATTTCACTTGATTTTGTCTCAACTAGTGGGTTGGCTTGTAACCCAATGCATTATTGTGTTTTTACTTGAGAATTGGACGTTTTTAAGCTAATTGGAGACTACTCCTCATCATATAAATAGAGGAGAGCGTCATTTTGTTCATCATAATCATCATCACTTGTGAACTCAACCTCTTTTTTTGAGAATTTCAACTTCTATTCCTATTGGAGAGAAGTGACATATGGAGCAAATTTTGTCTTGGAGCTATTGTCTTGTCTTTGGAGAAGTTGCCTTGGATCAATAATTGGATTGTACATGCATATTATCTTGTAAGTACCTTGCTATTGAAAATTTTTGAATTCATGTCTAATGTATGCAATGAACTGATGATCTAGGTTAAATTTGTGCCCTAATTCTATTGAATATCAATTTTTTGGATGTTATGTCATACTATTGCATGCAATACTCATAGTATAATATGTGAATGGCATTCCCCATGGTGATCTTACATTAGCTCTCCCGAGTGAAATTTTGGTCTCTCACAAAGACAATAGTTAGGGTTTTGATTCTAGGGCATCAAAATATACTTACTACTTTGCAAGTTTTAGCCAACCTAAAGAGCCCATAGACTCCATCAACCCTAGGACTAGTAGGCACTGACCATCCTTTGTTGGTGATCAAGTTGCATTGTATCCGTAAATTTCTCTCTCTCTCTCTCAATTTTGGCCCTCCTATGGTCAAGCGACCAACTAGGGCTTCAGTGTGAATTGAGTGGGAAGGAGAATTTCAGGAATTGGAGAGACTAAATGTTCAGGGTATGGGTCATTGCCTCAAAATCACTCCCCTTGGTAGGCTTTCACTCCAATTTATCCATAAATTTTCTTGCCCTAATTGTTTTCCCTAGGGTAGAACACTAGATTGGTTTTAGCTTCAACTTGGGGGCTTATTGAGGGTTCCACGCACCTTATCCTTGTTAAAGCACTTTATTGGAATTCCTTTCTTTGCACCTTGACCTGTGGTCATCCCAACTCAAACTACCAATGAAATCCTAGGTCTTCTGTTGCCCTAGTTTGGCCTCTTCAAGGAAAGCAGGTTGCATTCTCTTCATAGTTGGAGTCTTGTGCCTAAATTGTATCTTTTCCTTGGAGGAAATCGTCTCTCGGGCCCTCTTGAACCTCTATCAGGCTACTGGAAATGAGAATGAATTTTCTCCCTAGAAAATTTAACTACCCTCTCTGAAGCAACGACACAGTCCTCTGCGCTGCCTAACTGGGAAAACTTGGCCCTCTTGCAGCTACCTCTCCCGATCTGGGAAAACTCCTTCTAGATCATTGCCTCTTCCCCTCACTCACTGCTTCGATTTCTGGCTCTCTCTGGCAACTTACTACGGCTACTTACGAAATCAATCTGCCAAGGAAATCGAACTATTCAAGTGTATTCCCCAAGTGCCCATTGAATTCCTCTTATAATCCATTGTTGGAGCTCCAATGACCAAGGTTAAAACTTAATCAATGGCTAGGATCATCTTGGAACCTATTCATGTGAGTTTACAGATGATTCTCACCTTGACTTAATTAATACTAATTAATTAACCAATTTTCCTAAGTTTAGACTTCAGAAACATTCAAAATTTGGTTAATAATCTAATTAAATCACTTCTAGGTGGAATTTCCAGAAACAATTTCTACGTCTTGGAGATCTCATGTATTCTATCCTCTCCACCAAATTTCATGGCTAGAACACATCTGATGCTACAAAAAAAAACACTCCCTCTTAGCGAGGAATGTGTTCTAGTGTTGCACACTCTGCCACAACACTCTGTCTCTGTATCATCCCCTATCATGTTGTTGATGTCTGGCTGTCGCTACCCAACAACTACTTTGCAACTCTGATGTTGCATTTGTGTTGTTGCTGACAGTGGACACTACCATAATACTGCCAACACTGCATCTACACTGCAACTCCCTCTCATTTGTTGTTGCTACAACTGAGAAGCATCCAAAATACTAAATCAATTGTGTTCAGTATGGTGCATTTGTCTCCCCAGTCTCTGACTGCTACTAGCATCTACACTGTCACTGAAGAATCTACATTGCTATCTGTTGACCACTACGGGTCAACTACCCATAGCAGTACACTCCCTTTTCTTTGCAAAAGGGGTAGCGCTTGATCGACATGTCTGTGCCATTCGACAATCATCGACAGCTTGACCAATTTATGTTGTAAACCCAGTCTACATGTATAAATTGTAAATAATCTTGGCAGATATGAGTCATGTATGTAAATTGCCTAGGTGGACCTAATTTTCTAAGTGATAATCTACGTTCCGGAAGGTTTTCCATCTCACCGATCCATGATCAGCAGAGTTTTCCTTCAGCCCAACCCCAAAGCCGGAATGGATTTTGTCATTAGAATCTTAGGAGAATCCTAGTGTGTTAATCTGCTAGATTATAGTTGTGTCGCAGAACTGGGTGGTTTATGAGGATCTATGTCAAATGGGTTTTCCCCCCTTGGGATGTAAAGTTGTAAAAGTCATGATGCAAAGTGTCTTGAGGGTTAAGAAATGTTTTAATCCCCTCATAAGTCCTAAGTCCTAGGTCCTAGGTGTTTTTCCCAAAAGCTAAGTTCGAGGATCCATTTAAAAATAAATTAAAAATTAAAAAATTAAAAAAAATTAAGAAAAAATAAAAATAAAAAAATAAAAAAAATATAAATAATAATAAAATAAAGTAAAAAACCTAAAAATAATAAAATAATAATATTTTGAGTAAATAAATGCAGAATTTCAATTTTTTAATACATTAAAAATTCGACGGATGAGATTAAGAGATACCTTGATCCTCATCGACGGTCGAGATCATTTTGACATGGATCACTCGAACTCGCTGTTGGGAATTTTTCCTTTAAATAGGGTGCTAGGGGTCATTAGAGATCATTGGATCTTGGAGTCTTGTGCTGAAGAAGCTCTCTTGTAAACTTGTCTGGTGCTAATAAAGAAAGACATTGGGGATGAAATCTAGCTGGTGTTACTCTCTGGAAGTGTTGTGAGCTTTTTTATTTTCTGCATATTTTGATTTTCAGCCATTAGTAACAGCTTATTATACCGTATTGTTGAGCACAGGTATCTTGTTCATTTGCTAGGGTTTGAATGGTATTAGGTTTTCTGAAGTAATGGCAGGTATCTCCATTGCTTTTTGAGATCTAGTATTATTTTTTCTCTCTTTATTGATGGTTGAAATGAGTTGTGCAGGAAACCCTTATTGAAGAAGATCAGCAAGTGTTTGGGGAAGTTCTCGGCTGAACCAGCCAACTCCCGCAAGCATTTTCTTGCAGAGCCCAGCTAGTTTTGATCCTGGGTTAATCATTTAGTTTGTTTTCTGATTTGCATGAGAGATTTCCTAAGTATTTTCACAGTAAATCTGAAGTTCTAAAATATTATTGATGATAACTGACAAATCTGGTTGTTGTAGAGCTATAATTTTGAAATTTTGGACCGGTTTGTAGGGTTTCATTTTAAATCTTTGCATATACTTTCCGGATTTTTGTTTTCCATTTGCAGGTCTGAGATAAAATTCTTGTGGAAAATTGAGTTGCAGGGTCGCTGTCTCGCTGTACATCGGTTTCATTAATAATCAGTTTCTGGGGTTTGAACATTTTTTCCGAGGATTTCAAAGTCGTTTTTCTTAATCCCCAGGCTATCCAGTCTGCCTGTACGCTGCCGCTAAGCTGTTGTTCCTCCCTCAGCAGATCCCCGCAGTCTGAAATTCGATTTCCCATCCTGCTTGCGTCCTTTCATCTATGCATTGACTTTCAAGCTCAGTTAGCTGGTTCTTCATCTGCGCTTACAAAAAGCGGCGGACCAAGTACCTGGGGTAAGTAATAAGCGAAGTGTGTGGGTAAGCTGCCAAGGTTACGTAATTTTTTTAGAGCGCTGGATAAATCCCTCAAGATCTGCGTACTGTGTCACCATTAAACGCTGCTGGAAGCTGCAAATTCGAGAGTTTCTCCATCCGCCTGCAAACGCACTAACTACTGGCCCGTTCTTTGCATATCCACGCTGCCAACGTTTTGTTGTCCATCAAACCACCTGCAAACCTGCGTGAGGCCTTTCACGCTGCCGCCGTCAAGATTTCTCCTCCCTTCCGTTGAATTCCTAAACCCTCACGCAGTTTCTGAGTTCCTCATCGCTCTCGCCAGTGAGCCTTTCACCTGAAACTCGTGCCCTCAGCTCCGTTTTTCTATCGCGTGCCAGCCTGCAATCGCATAACATCAAAAAAGGAAATTTCGATTCCCCTTTTTTTTTTTTAGTTTTAAAATTTTACAAAAGTTATATTTAGATTTAGTTTTTTTTAATATTTCATTTAGAGCTTTAGAAATTTTTTGTTAAAAAAAAAAAAAAATCCGTTTGGTTTTAGTTTCATTTCTTAATAAGTTAAAAAATTCACAAAAATAAATATGTTATTAGATTTTGATTTTTAGTTTTGACTTAGGACCATTGGATATAGATGATGTTAGTTTAGTTTTGAATTTAGATTTATTTTTGTTTAAAGTTAGACTTTAGCAGTTTTAAAATATATATATATATATATATATATAAAAACAAAAATATTTGAAAATCAATAAAAAATATATAAAATATAAAAAGATATAAAAAGTTCCTTTTTCCTAGAGTTTGGATTTTTTGATTTAGTCTTTAGTTTTCTTTGAAAAAATCATAAAATCATTTTTGGAAATATTTTGCCAGATACAGTCTTGGCTCGGGGATTTATCACGTTTTATTTTTTTCTGCTGAGGCTAAAATTTTGATGTGGAATTAATGTTTATCATCTTTTATGCTTGAATGATCCTGAATGTAATATCTGGTTAGCACTTGATGTGGTTGTTTAAAGCATTTATCTTTCGAAATTTTAATTGCTGAAATATCGTTATTGAGTTTTAATCGCTGGATCACTATAAAAGCATTGTGCGTTTATCGAATGTCTTGCATTTTCTTGAGTTATCCAATGGTAAATGATTTTTGATGGGTTCATCTTTCCACAACATCTGATAATTAATCGTTTAAACATTAAACTCCACAAGGCACTGGTCCATTAAATTAATAAAATCAATTTAGTGTTGGTTTCCCTTCATGTCTCCCCACCCAACTGATTAACAGTTGGTCATCCATTTTCCCATAGGGTCTACCCCACTTAGCCGCGGGAGACAGGCTTAAACGGAGAGATCAGGGATCAGGGTGACAGCCCCCGGTCTGAGCGTTGTCGTGACAATCTGTGCGACAACACTATCAACTCTGCACTCAGCCACCTGCTCTACTGTCAGCAATGCATTGTGCTCCCTAGTATCTGACTGCTACTAGTCTCTGCAATTGTCACTCTAGAATCTGATTGCATCTACTGCCACTAATCCATCTTGTTACTGAATACCTTGGGCCCCCGTAGCTAAGTACTGATCCAAGAGGTGGATTCCTCAAGGACCCTGCCCATCTATAGATCTTTGGGGCTATAACTCCAAATCGCCCCACCTCACTCCTGGAGGTATACGGACAATCATAGTGAAGTCCTCCTCCAATCTGGGGGAAAACCTATTGATCTCTGCAGAAGTTGCCTGTTGGTCCTGCTTTTCCTCCTTGTCCTTCCTAGGAGGACACTGGGTACTGTAGTGACCAAGCTCACCACACCTGAACCACTTGACCTTGGACAGGTCCTCCTTCTTTCTCTGCTCCCCCTGCCCCTGACTGGGACCCTTAGAAGTGAGGGCCACATTCTCCTCCTCCTTCACCATCTTCAGTCCATTGCTACTGCTGCCAATGATGGAGCTCTTTAGCAGAGCTCGTCTCAACTCCTCCTGCTACAGATTGGCCCACATCCTATCCCACTCCAGTAGCCTATCTCTACCCAATATGCTTTTGACAAAGGCTTGCCAATCCTCTGAGACACTGTTGAGTACCAATCGCACTAGCTCCATGGGTTGAGGCGCTGCCCCAACAGCTGACAGCTGGTCTTGGACCTCTTGAATCTTAGTGAGGAAGGGATCTATGCCTTTTCCCTTCTACATCCGAATGCATCTCATATTCTCCACAAGAAACATCTTTCGTTGCTCCAAAGTTCCCTGCGATAACGTGGAGAGAGCATCCCACAACTGTTTGACATTATCTTTGCATGCTATATGTGAGACTATACGATCTTTGACTCCATCCAGGATCAATCGCTTCGCCTGCGCCATCTCCTTCTTATATTCTTTCTGTTGATCTGCATGTTGGGGAACCGCCACTACATTATCAATGTAGGCCTTCAGACCATATTCATCTAGAAAGAAAGGAATCCTAGCCTTCAAGATGACATAGCTGGCAGCTCCAACCTATCCCGATCTCTAAGCCCTGTAGTGGCCATCTCTGATAATGTCGAAAACTCCCTCTTTCCTTGTCCTCGGCTACTACCCGCACACCATTCTGGAATGCGTGATCTTGCAAGCTACCACTGCCAATTTGCAACTGGAATTTGAATTTCTGAGACTCGAACTTCCCTAAGGGAAATTTTCCCGCTATGTGTGCTTTTCTCTTTTCCACCTGACGCTAGTCTTGTTCTAGCGAATTGTTGCAAAACCCTCTGTGTCTAGCCATGAATCTACCCAACGAAAAATATGAGTTGCTCCCTCTGCCTCTAGAATCACTCGATCAAATTTTTCTACCTCTCTGCTCAGAAAAATCGACTCCCTCAAGTAACTCGGCCTCTTGGCAATGGTCTGAGCTGCTCTTAGGAATTTCAGCCTACTGCTCTTACTGAACAACGAAATTCCTTGTTTCACCTCTGAGCTCCCCGAATAATCAACTGCGATCTAATACCATGTGAAAATTCCACAACTGGAATCCTATTGCAACAATTGGTATTATTTCTCCTAATTGTTAATTAATTTAACAATTTATCTGCTACGGAAAAATATCGAAATAAACACACTGCAACCTTCACAAATAAAATATTGTGGAAATAATAGCACTAGACACTGAGAAATGTTAACACACATTAAATATAAGACAATTATTTTTGGAAAATGTCCCCAGAAAAACCCAACTTGCGAAAACTAGTGCAACAGTGAGGGTTTTTATTATTATGCAGCACTGAAAATATGAGTACAATCTGGATGCCTGAAATTGGAAATTCACAGCAAGAAAAGTTGGGCAAAATTATTGAATGGAGTTACCCTTCCTCCACAAGCAATCCCGACACAACTTGCCTACAGAGTACTTGGCCTCTGCATCAGCCTCTGCGCTACACTACGCAATCTCTATGATGTCAAGCATTTCACTGGTCTGTGATGAAGTCATTCTACCTTTTGCTGCTGAGGAAATCGCCTCTCCTACCCTCTGGAACTTCTGCCTGACCAACTAGAAATGAGAACGAAATTTCTCCCTAACAAATCAAACTGCCCTCTCTGAAGCAACTGCGTAGTCCTCTATGCTGCATCACTGGGAAAACTCGGCCCTCTTGCTGCTGCCTCTCTGGATCTGGAAAAACTTCCTCTGGATCACTGTCCCTACTCCTCACTCACTGCTTCGATCTCTGGCTCTCTCTCCGACAACTGACTGCTGCTACTCAGGAAATCGATCTGCCAAGGAAATCGAACTGTTCAAGTCTATTTTCCAAGTGCCAATCGACTTCCTATTATAATCCACTGATGGAGCTCCAACGACCAAGATTAAAACTTAATCGATGGATATGACAATCTTGGAATCGATCCATGTGAGTTTCTAAAAGGTTATCACCCCGACTTAATTAATACTGATTAATTAACCAATTTCCTTAAGTTTAAACTTAGAAAACATTATAAAATTGGTTAATAATCTAATTAAGTCACTTCTAGGTGGAATTTCCAAAAACAATTTTTGGATCTTGGAAATCTCATGTATTCTAGCCTCTCCACCAAATTTCGTGGCTAGAACACATTTAATGCTACAAAAACTAACATACGGCACCCCTCTCCAAGGCTTGCTAGATTTGACAAAAACAATGCCAAAGTACTTTTAGTGATCTAAAAAGTCAGATTCCAATCGATACTCCAAACACTTGGACGGATTTATAATTTCTCAAAAATTCTCAAGTGCTGGTTATGGGAGTATCAAGTTTTATATGTCGCTAGATATGCCTAAATGTAGTTCCATGGTTTAACGATGACCTCAAACACATTAAAAAAAATATTGCACTAAATGCTGAAAAGTTTTGTCTAAAACTGGCATAATTTCAAGTATTAAATTTATTATTATTATTATCTCATAAATCAAAAGCTTGATAGTTGGTATACTCACTTGGTATTGTACTTGATAGCAGTCAATGGTTTCGTATCGTTCTAATCTGGACGGTCTGATACTGTGTGAACTCTCTTTCTCAGACTGTGGGAATCTATTTTTCTATTTTTCAAGTTCAGGCATTGTTATATTCTTGAAATACAAAATATTTCTATGCTAATAAATCTGCAATTTTAATAACTCACTATTTCGTTAACAGCAATATTTGAATTTGGTTTTCAACTCTGAAACCAATATTTCACAACAGCACTTCAAAGGCTTATTGTTTGAGAATCACAATTGGTTCACTGACTCGGCTTGAATTTACATGGTTGAATTCCATACTTAATGTATCACAATATTCATGTGTCACGGTGATCACAAATTGTTTACAACATTCACTGGGCAATAAAGTTTGCACAATAATCATACTAGCCTTCAGGATGTAATTTACTGTGAGGGTTTTGAATAATCTCTAATCTGAATCTACTTCTTTTCATGGTTAATATTTCATACAACTCTTTTTTTCTAAGGTAAACTATTGTTGGCTAGAAAGAGTTCTGTTGTGCAGAATGACTTGTACTATTTGAATAACTCAAAACATTGTAATTTGTGATAAAATTGTGTTGACGAATCTATGCTGTATTGGCTAACATAATAGCACATACAAGTTAATCACTGAACACATTTTAAGATACATTAAATGTGGAAGCGACATGTCATGTTCGATGGTTTTCAATACTTCTAAATTGGTGTTTGACATCAACTAAGCATGGACCTGTGATTAGATACATCAGATTTATCTTCTGATATGGTACTGTAATTAGAAACATCACATCTATCTTCTAATATGGTGAGATCTGGATTCTCTTGAAACACACACACTCAACATTATTGAATCAGCATAATTATAGCATCTGAAAGTTGCCACAAGCAGCCCTTGCTCTAAATAATATGTTAAATTCATCTTGCACTGCTGCAAATTGTCAGGAATACATGCTTTAATTTGATCGTCATTTTAATTTCTATTTGGTTTTTTAGTCAATCTAAAGCCACCTGTACTCAATGATTGGTTTAGATTGATTTATAGGTATTCCCCCTAGCCTAGGGTAGTTTCTCCTTACTCTGAAGTATGGGGCCAGGCTATTTAGGTGACAATGGTAACATGCTTCTTGTATTTTCTCCTTACTCTGAAGTGTGGGGCCAGGCTATTTAGGTGACAATGGTAACATGCTTCTTGTATCTCTATGCTCTCCCTTTGAGGTTAGGACTTTTTTTCGGATAATTTTTGAAAGCTAACAGTTTAGTGAGTTGTATTCCTCTCTAAATTTCTGAATTTAGAAATGGAAGCCTTTGTAAAAGAAACAATCATGTGATGCATAGGATTGATGCTCTTTCCATCATTGAATGGCATAGATGGGATAAAGATTGTTTTCCTTTTGATGGGAATCTCATTTAAATAATTGTAACACTCCGATGCTATGAATATTTGTTAACAGTTAATTACTTTTACTTTGAATAACACGGTTATTTATAATTGCCGATAAGGCATGATAAGAAAACTTTACATTAAGATAAGCGGATGAAAATTAAATAATGTAATGATATGATGTGTGGAACGTTACGGTTGTGAACCAAGAATAGTAAATAAAAGGAAATTAAAACTTGAATTCTTGGACAGTTAGAACCAGTTAACAATCTTTCCTCTTTTCCAGTGAGGGACCAAAAACCCCAAATCCCAGTGGAAAAAGATCCAAGGATAGCTACAGGCTAGAGGATATGTGAAAAGGAAAACTTAACTTGTCATAGCAAAATGCTGGTGAAAAAGCAAAATGCTGCTGGATGGAGATATTCTTGCACTGAACCTATAGTCAGTGGAATCCTCAGACTGATTCATGAGCGTACAGTACTAGACTGGACTAGAGTAGTCTTGAGGCCCAGGTATAGGTTACCTCAAAATTGGAATTTGAGATTCCAAACTGTTAGGAGTGGAAAAGGCTCGGGAAAGAGACTGGACGTAATTTCCAATCTCAAGGCTGGGTGGTGAGACTTTCCTGCAGATAATTATTACAACCTATTTGAAAAGATAAGTATATCTGTCAGTCTTCTGAAACTGTTTATTTTCTTTTCTCCTGTACTAGAAGAAAAAGAGGCTTTTTGTGTTTCTTCTCTGTATGTGAAAAGAGAAGGGTTTTCAATGTTGTTTTCTAGAAGAAAGGGTTCTACGTTTTCTTTAAAAAAACAGATAAGCAGGTAATAAGAAAGATTGTATTTGACATATGAAGCTGTCTTTCTTTTAAAAGGGGTATAATGACTGGACCTCTACATAACATAACTATAATAGAGATTTCTGGGCAAAATATGCTTAATATGTGAAGGTAGGTCTGAACCAATGTTTTTAAAACCGGCCTAGCTAACCGGTTACCGGTCTAACCGGCCGATCAGCAAGGCCACCGGTTGGAACCAATTAAAAAACCCGGTTAAAAAGGCAGTGTGGTGGGATTTTGGCCCTAACCGGTCCTAACCAGCCGGTTTAGGACAGAACTGACCGGTTTGTAGTCAAACCGGCCGGTTACCTGCCATGCCCGCCGAGGATCCACACAACGGATTTTCCAAGGTTGTTTAGGGGTTTTGGAGGGAAAGTAAGGGTCCTTTCCCTCCAAAAACACCCTCTCCAAGCCTTTAAGAGGCCCTTCTTCCTCTCATTTGTCTCACACATCTCATTTGGAGTGTTTGTGAGTTTGCTTGGGAGCTTGGAGAGTGTTGAATTTTCGCTGGAGTAGTCATCTTGGAGTTGGAGTTGGAGCTATTTTGGAGATAGTTTGTAGCTTTCAATGGAGTTGGCATCTTCAAGATGAGGATAGGGAAGCTAGCTTGCATTTCCAGGTAAGGATTTTCACTTGAAAATTCCTCATTTGACTGTTGTCCATGAATTAAATTTTTTTATGTGTTATAAATTTATAAACTTCTCACTTCTATCATCTATGCTATCAAATCTCTAGTTCTATGCTATCAAATTTTGTAGCCTACATGTGCATTTGTTTTCCTAAATTTAGCTTTGGTTTTCCATGTTGCTTAGCTGCAATTTTTTTTAAATGGCAGATTTCTTTGCAAATTGTAATTATTTCAAGCAAACATGGCTCCAAAAGGAAAGGAATTGGCTCATTGTGATGTAATTGATGGAAAAATGATGTGCAAATTATGCCATAAATCTATTGGAGGTGGGGGTATTCTTAGATTGAAACAACACTTGGCTGGGATAAGAGGCCAAGTAACGCCATGTGGTGCACCAAATGCAGTGTTAGGTCCTATTAGGGCAGAATACATTTCCAAGCTTGAAAAGTTTTATGAGGATAAGGCTAGGGAGAAGGCTATCCAAGATGCCAATGCAAGGAAGAGGGAATTATTAGAAGCCATGAAAGAGAGTGGGTATGATGATTATGAGATTCGAGACTCAACTTCTATCCCTTCCACCAATGACCCCTTTCACTATGTTCATCCTTCTTGTGGCCAACCATCAAAAGGAACAAAGAGAACAAACATCCAAATTTTTTTCTCATCTTCTTCCAACATTGCCTCTTCTAATCCCACTTCCTCTCAGCCAAGTCGTCAACCCAATTTGGATCAACATTGGAAAAAACAATGCAAAGAAATTTCTCATCAATACATTGCTAGATGGTGGTATGATTCAGATAACCCATTTAATGTTGCTCACTCTCTTTACTACCAAGCTATGTGGGACTCTGTTATAGCTGCAGGAAAGGGCTTCAAAGGCCCTAGTATGCATGACTTGAGGGAACCTCTTTTGCAAAAAGAGATATCTTCCATTGATGAGTATTTGGTTGAGTTTAAAGATTCATGGCTCAAAACAGGTTGTTCCAGCATGCTAGATGGATGGACCGATGGAAAGAACCGCACTATCATTAATTTCCTTGTTTCTTTCCCTCAAGGAACCATGTTTTTGAGATCAGTTGATGCATCTGATAAGGTGAAGGATGCAACCCTTCTATTTGAGCTTTTGGATGACATTATTCAGGAAGTTGGGGAGCAGAATGTTGTGCAAGTCATCACCGATAATGCCTCAAACTATGTTCTTGATGGAAAGATGCTTGAGTCCAAATATAGGACCATATTTTGGACTCCATGTGTTTCACATTGCATAGACCTCATGCTTGAGGACATAGGCAAAGTGGAGTGAGTAAAAAACACTATAGAGCATGCCAAGTGCATTACAAAATACATTTACAACCACTCATGGGTATAGAACCTAATGAGGAAAAATACTAGGGGCAAAGAGTTTGTTAGGCCTACAATTACGAGATTTGCAACTCATTTCCTCACATTGCAATGTCTCAATGGTCAAAATAAAAACTTGCAGAAAATGTTTTCTTCTGAAGAATGATCTGAATCTCGCTGGGCTCGTAGACAAGATGGAAAAGACACCAAAAAGAAAGTGTTTGACAATTATTTTTGGAAAAGGTCTGTATAGCTTTTGAAAATTACCGAGCTTTGGAAAAGGTCTGTATAGCTACATTTACGAGGCTATGGTTCAAGCAAAGGAGCACATACAGGTAGCTTACAAGGACAGGTTAGCTAAATATGGCCGTATATGAGAGATTATTGATAACAGATGCAAGAATCAACTCCATCGTCCTATACATGCAGCTGGGTATTTTTTGAACCCAAGGTATGATTATAAAGATCGGCTAGGAGATCTGCATGATGGGGAGGTCAAAGCTGGATTGTTTGATTGCTTGGAGCGCATGGTCCCTACCCATGCAGACCAGTTGGAAGTACATAGACAATTTATTGTTTTCACTATGGCAGGAGGTACCTTTGGCAAAAACTTGGCAAAGATGGCAAGAGATGTGGATCAACCATGTAAGTAATTCCAATTTCAAATTTGTTTTTCTTTTCAAGTTAAAACTGTTTACGTTCTTTACAATTCAAAATATAAACTAAGTTACTAATTAATGTCTTTTTCTTTGCAGCACATTGGTGGGAGTCACTTGGTGGCCAATGTCCTTAATTGCAAAGGTTTGCAATTAGAGTCCTCAGCCAAACTTGCAGTGCTTCAGGTTGTGAGCGCAATTGGTCTGTTTTTGAGCGCATACACACGAAGAAGAGAAACCGTTTGGAACAAAAACGATTAAATGATCTTGTTTTCGTGCAATACAACCTTCGACAGAGGACGAACCAAATGATGAACAAAACACTTGATCTAGATCCCATTGTGTTGGACGATATTGATCCAACATCAGAATGGGTGGAGGAGACTGAAGATCTTGTGTTTGAGGCTGATTTTGATATCGACATGGCTTTAGTGGGGGATGAAGCAGATTTTGTGGCGGCATCAGAACCAAGATCAGTAGCGGCATCAAGGAAAGGCAGAGAATCAATGGAAGGCACTAGTCGTGCAAGTCGACAAACTCGTGCTTCCATTAGGTCCACTTCTATTGCTATTGGTGGCATTGCTACTGAGGTTACAAATCAAGCTGAGGCATCCCCAGACTCTGAACCAGATGATGTCTATGTAGCTGCTGATGATCATCCTATGTCTAGTAGTGGTGATGAACTTGATGATTGATCATCTGTACACTATAGACTTGTAGCAGGCCAATGGCCTCATAGCTTGAAACATTGTTTTTGGACTTTATAGGCCATTTAGAGCCTCATTGCTTACATCGTATATAAATGAGCAAACTTCGCATATTTTGTCTCTATTGGCATGGAATCATGGTTTTAAATCTTAAAAATAGTTTTGTTTCATTAGAAATCAATTATTTAATGTACTTTTCTAAAACCAGTTCGTTTAGACCAAACCGGTCGTGGTTCGACCGGTTCTAGGCGGTAAACCGGTTCATTAGGTGGACCGGTCTGCTCACCGGTTCCGGTTTTAAAAACATTGGTCTGAAGAGGCAGAAACACTGTAGGACTTATTTCCGGTTAATCCTCAAGGTCTCAAGTGAACCCAAGCAGTTCAAAAAACTAATATTCATTGTTAAACAATCACTTGTAGGACAATGCACAGGTCCCAGTGTACCCAGGTCTTGGTTATTGTCGGGTGATCTAGTTGTAAGAAGTTGTACTGAAAGATTTTATAGTAAACCTTGAAATTAAATACTAGGAAAACCTCGAACTGATATTAAAACAAAGTTATTCATGAATGTTGTAAACCGAGAATAGAAATGAAAATTGAACTCTCATAATACATTTCCATAACTTTGATACAAAAAAGCATGCAACAGACAGGGTCGAGTTTATGCCTAAATAAAGAAGACATTTTTCTTTACTTGCATCAATACACAGATGTAACAAAAAGTTTCATTTCCAAGCCTTTAGCAAATCATCGAATCGTAGTAAGAATCTCAGATTATCTCATCAAGTAAAGAGAAATACTAAGATTTTGAATTCAGATTAAGTTTTGGAAATACCAAAAATTATAGCCCAGCACAGTTCTTTAACTTTAAATTTTAGAAATATAAAAATTATAGTCTTTGAAATTAGGTCCCAGCATCTCAGCACAGTTGACGTTGGTCAGTCCTGTAACATGTAAATACATGTTTTAAATGAGACACAAAACACTACTATCACCATTAGGTTGTAAGCCTGACCATAAAAATCAAAAAAAGACTGAGAATTCGGTCTTACAAGAAAACCCACATAACAATGTATGCGACTCCAAATTCACAAAGTGAAAAATTAAATGCATTCATAGCCGATAACGTAACTAGGGCGCAATGCCTTTCACTATAAATAGAATTAATTGATAGGGTTATTCCCGATGAAAACCCCAACACTCGTGAAGAGCTAATAAGAACCTGGGTGTTTAGCCATTCGCCCGCTCTCCGTGTGAAAAATTGGATGACAAAATTTCTACTACAACATATGATTAAGTTTCTCCTAATTGTTAATTTTTGCATCAAGTTACTTACTGTTTCCTACAATAAATATCGAAACTAATACACTACAGTCTACACCATTTAAATTATAAGCGAAAACAACAAACTAAATAGGAAAGAGATACCACACTTCTCAAAGTTATTTTTGGATAAATGTCCTCAGAAAAACCCAACGTGGGAAAATAGGTGCAGCAGCTTTGAGGGTTTTATTATTAAGCAGTAGTAATTATTAGTACAATTCTTTGGATGCCCAACTGGATATCATGTACAAAGAAAAATTCGACAAAACAAGTAGTGACATGCTCTCACCCTGTCATTGTAAGAATCTTACCTTGATCTCGCTGGAAAGAGGCTTTGCCTCCCTTCTACATCAGCCTCTGCGCAAAACTGCGTCAACCCTATGCAGTCTTTGCGTCACCTCTGCTGGGGATTGCGTTGGTCTTCCTTCTAATCCTCTGTTGCTTAGAAACTTTGATTTCCAACCTCTTGGTCTCACACCCTAGCTTCCGACCTCTGAAACTCGATTTCCTCAGCAGGAATTCGATCCCCCTCTAGGCTCTGCATTGCCACTGCGTCAGCACTGCGTGGGCCTGCGTCGGCCTCTCTCTAGACATCGTTTTTTCCTCTCTGCCTTGTGCTCTCTAGCACTCCTCACCAAATACTATCACTGCCCCTCTCTGCAAAATATCACTATCGAAAATATCTTTGGCAGCATCTCTACTTCAAAAAATCGAACTTCTAATCTTCTCTCTATGTATTTTCCAAGTGCCCCTCAAGCCTCTTCTTATATCTTTATGTTGGACAACCAACGACCCAGAGTAACTTCTAATCAATGGCTTAGATACTTTGGCTTGATCTTCGTCTTCTTCTAGAAGTTTCACCCACAGTTAGATTAATACCCTTTAATTATTTTAATTTCCTAACTTTAGACTTAGGGTCCTATTAAAAATAATT
The DNA here is from genome assembly GCA_031772625.1 of Pinus tabuliformis. Lineage (NCBI taxonomy): Eukaryota > Viridiplantae > Streptophyta > Pinopsida > Pinales > Pinaceae > Pinus > Pinus tabuliformis. Next base: position 805,142,874 of record CM062810.1, read on the forward strand.
AATTATTTAAATAAAACTGTCTACGGGTGGAATTTCCCAAAATTATTTATCGGTATTGGAGAATGCATGTGTCTAAGCCTTCCTGCAAATTTTGATACTTAGAGCACATATGATGCTACTAGAAATCAAAACTCTGGTGATGTCATGATGCAAAGGAGCAAGCGGCGGAACCCTGGCCATTAAACCAACAAGAGGAATCAATACAAGAAAAACTCAAAAGAAAATGAATGACCAAATCTTGATAACCAACAACTAAGGTTTGGGCGAAATGAATAGATTCGAGCAGCAGATTACCTGTGCAACACAAAAACGTTGTTCACCCCCAAACCATGAAATTCTATATCCATAGAGTTAACGAAACCTGCTGTTAGGCATGGCTCGAATATTTACACCTTAAGAGGAAACCAATACAAACCATTATGAAAGGATAAAAAAAGAACCTATGGTTCCAAAATCGAGAGACTTACCGAAGTAGCAAAAGAAACACCATCGAAGAGTTTGGTCACATAACTAGCAAGTGTAAGTTGTAACAAATTCTTGGGGTCGAAGACTTTTGATGGTCAGATTGTGAAAATTCCTTAAACTCGGAAATTTCTACTGCAACACTAATAATATATCTCCTACTTGTTAGATTTACATGAACAAGTTATTTGCAATTTCGTACGACAAACCTCAAAATACATACACTGCAACCTACACCAATTAAATTATATGTCGAAACAAGAAACCGAACAACAGAGAAAGATACACACAAGTGACACAGATGTTTTTGGACAAATGTCATCGGAAAAACCCAATGCGGGAAAACCGGCGCAGCAGGTTTGAGGGTTTTTCTTATTAAGCTGAAGTATTTCTGAATACAACTACTGGATGCCCTCCCGAAAATCCAGTTAAAGAGAAAATCACTTAGCAAAAGAAACTAGTGAGATTACATCACTCTACACTGCAAGTCCTGACTGATCCGACAGCACAACCGCGACTTCCCCGACTACTTTTGTGTTGCCCCTACGTAGACCCTACATCATTTTCTAAGTCACTACGTCAGCTCAATTGAGAATTGATATGCGTTGAGAAGCCTTTTCCAACCCTCCCGGCTCAGAAGCATCAGCTCCTTCAGCAAATTCAGACCTCTGCGATGGAAGTTGTTGCGTTGCTGTGCATGGGCTCTGTGTGAACCCTTCCTGGCTTTTATTCCAATCAACTTTTATTCCTCAGTTTTGATACCTAAAGGGTTCATAGAAAATATTAGGAAGATTAGTTTGTATTATGGTCTGGAGAAAAGTGAGAGAGAAGGCATCCCTCTAGTCAAATAGTAGGCCATTGCAAAGCCGAAACACTTCAGAATATTGAAAAGAATATACACCATTTGGGGCTTTGGCAGACAAGTGTGTATGGAGGCTAATCTAAAATGTAACTGTGGAGTTGCAACCCAGAAATATATTAAAGCTTATTCAGTAGATCATTTGATTAGAAGGCCATCCAAAAATATTCATAATGTGTCAGTCATATGAAAGGCAATTGGCATTCCCACTAGTAGGAAACTAGTTGGTATGGAAGTTGGGAAATGGTGAAAGAGTGAACATTGGTGCAGATCCATGCATTGAAAGTGGGGAAGGATTCAATCTCCCTAAAAACTTGATAGAGACTTATTATGTTATGAGAAGGGTTATTTTCATTGTAGTCCAGGTTCGCCATCTAGCATCAAGAATGGAAGGAAATAGATCCTAAAACCTTAATGGTCTTCAAGGTTAACTATGGGAGGCTTATATAGAAAATCCTAAATCAAGCCATGTCAGAATTAAGGAGGCGGAAGATGAACTAGGTCTAAGAACCCTTCTATAGGAATATAGACTCCTAGGTTAGGTTATCTTTATGTGAAAATGAAAGGTCTTAGGAAATCCAATGGTGGTGGAAACCACTTTGGAAGATCCAATCCTCTCTCCAATCCATAATATTCATGTCGTAAGAAATAAGGAATAAGGACCTCACTTGGGAAGTATTGCATAAAAGAAATATGTAGGGGAAAATGCTCCCTATGCAAAGAAAAGGTAGAAACTATCAGCCATCTGTTAATCTCTTGCCCATACCCTCATTTGTCAAGAAATGGAAAATTGAACAGGGATGAAAGAAAGAAGGTTGGTGAGGAGAGACACTTGTAGATTGATTGAAATCAAGTTACTTGAAGAGTTTAAAGCATTCAAGGTCACATAACTACCAAGTCATAACAAGAACCCAACAATAAGAAAAACTCTTTCCTAAAACGCTTTTTGAGTTCTTTGGAATACATGTGCCCAAGCCTCCCTGCAAAATTTGAGACTTAGAGCACATTTGATGCTACCAGAAAAACTCTTTCCTAAATCCAATGGTGGTGGAAACCACTTCGGAATATCCAATCCCCTCTCAAATCCATAATATTCATGTCGTAAGCAATAAGGAATAGGGACCTCACTTGGTAAGTATTGCATAAAAGAAATATGCAAGGGCAGATGCTCCCTATGCAAACAAAAGCGAGAAACTATCAGCCATCTGTTAATATCTTGTCCATACTCCTGTTTGTCAAGAAATGGAAAATTGAAGAGGGGTGAAAGAAAGAAGGTTGGCGAGGAGAGACACTTGTAGATTGTTTCAAATCCACTTAGTTGAAGAGTTTAAAGCATTCAACGTCACATAACTACCAAGTCATAACAAGAACCCAAAAATAAGAAAAAATCTTTCCTAAAATGCTTTCTGGGTTCTTTGGAATACATGTGCCCAAGCCTCCCTGCAAAAAATGAGACTTAGATCACATTTAACGCTACCAAAAATCAACACATATCAATATTGGATACAATTCCAATCAACTTTTATTCCTCAGTTTTGATACCTAAAGGGGTCATAGAAAATATTAGGAAGATTAATTTGTCCTATGGTCTAGAGAAAAGTGAGAGAGAAGGCATCCCTCTAGTCAAACAGTAGGCCATTGCAAAACCGAAAGACTTCAGAATATTGAAAAGAATATACACCATTGGGGGCTTTCGCAGGAAAGTGTGTATGCAGGCTACTCTAAAACGTAACTGTGAAGTTGTAACCCAAAAAGATATTCAACCTTATTCAGTAGAAGATTATATTAGAAGGCCATACAAGAATATTCATAATGTGTCAATGATATGAAAGGAAATTGGCATTCCCACTAGCAGGAAACTAGTTAGTATGGAAGGTGGGAAATGGTGAAAGAGTGGACATTGGTGCGGATCCATACATTGAAAGTGGGGAAGGATTCAATCTCCCTAAAAACTTGATAGAGACTTATTATGTTATGAGAACGGTTATTTTCATTGTAGTCCAGGTTCGCCATCTAGCATCAACAATGGAAAGAACTAGATCCTAAAACCTTAATGGACTTCAAGGTTAACTCTGGTAGGATTTATAGAAAATCCTAAATCAAGCCATGTCAGAATTAAGAAGGCAGAAGATGAACTAGGTCTAAGAGCGCTTCTATAGGAATATAGACTCCTAGGTTAGGTTATCTTTGTGTGAAAATGAAAGGTCTTAGGAAATCCAATGGTGGTCGAAACCACTTGGGAAGATCCAATCCCCTCTCAAATCCATAATATTCATGTCGTGAGAAATAAGGAATAAGGACCTCACATTGGGAAGTATTGCATAAATGAAATATGTAGGGGCAGATGCTCCCTATGCAAAGAAAAGGGAGAAACTATCAACCATTCGTTAATCTCTTGTCCATACTCTCGTTTGTCAAGAAATGGAAAATTGAACAGGGGTGAAAGAAAGAAGCTTGTTGAGGAGAGACACTTGTAGATTATTTCAAATCCAATTAGTTGAAGAGTTTAAAGCATTCAATGTCACATAACTACCAAGTCATAACAAGAACCCAACAATAAGAGAAAATCTTTCCTAAAACACTTTCTGGGTTCATTGGAATACATGTTCGCAAGCCTCCCTGCAAAATTTGAGACTCAGAGCATATTTAAAGCTACCAGAAAAACTCTTTCCTAAATCAAATGTTGGTGGAAACTACTTCGGAAGATCCAATCCCCTCTCAAATCCATAATATTAATGTCGTAAGCAATAAGGAATAAGGACCTCACTTGGGAATTATTGCATAAAAGAAATATGCAGGGGCAAATGCTCCCTATGCAAAGAAAAGGCAGAAAGTATCAGCCATCTGTTAATCTCTTATCCATACTCTCGTTTGTCAAGAAATGTAAAATTGAAGAGGGGTGAAAGAAAGAAGGTTGGCAAGGAGAGACACTTGTAGATTGTTTCAAATCCAGTTAGTTAAAGAGTTTAAAGCATTCAAGGTCGCATAACTACGAAGTCATAACAAGAACCCAACAATAAGAAAAACTCTTTCCCAAAATGCTTTCTGGGTTCTTTGGAATACAATTGCCCAAGCCTCCCTGCAAATATTGAGACTTGGAGCACATTTGATGCTACTAGAAATACACACAGACCAATATTCGATACAATTCCAATCAAATTTTATTCCTCAGTTTTGATACCTAGAGGGGTCATAGAAAATATTAGGAAGATTAGTTTGTCTTATAGTCTAGAGAAAAGTGAGAGAGAAGGCATCCCTCGAGTCAAATAGTAGGTCATTGCAAAGCTGAAAGACTTCAGAATAATGAAAAGAATATACACCATTTGGGGCTTTGGCAAGCGTGTATGGAGTCTAATCTGAAATGTAACTGTGGAGTTGTAACCCAAAAAGATATTGAACCTTATTTTGTAGAAGAATGGATTAGAAGGCCATCCAAGAATATTCATAATGTGCCAATCATATGAAAGGCAATTGGCATTCCCAATAGCAGGAAACTAGTTGGTATGGAAGGTGGGAAATGGTGGAAGAGTCGACATTGGTGCAGAACCATGCATTGAAAGTGGGGAAGAATTCAATCTCCCTAAAAACTTCATAGAGACTTATTATGTTATGAGAAGGGATATTTTCATTGTATTCCAGGTTCACCATCTAGCATCAAGAATGGAAAGAAATAGATCCTAAAACCTTAATGGTATTGAAGGTTAACTCTCGGAGGCTTATATAGAAAATCCTAAATCAAGCCATGTCAAAATTAAGGAGGCAGTAGATGAACTAGGTCTAAGAACCCTTCTATAGGAATATAGACTCCTAAGTTAGGTTGTCTTTCTGTGAAAATGAAAAGTCCTAGGAAATCCAATGCTGGTGGAAACCAATTAGGAAGATCCAATCCCCTCTCAAATCCATAATATTCATGTCGTAAGCAACAAGGAATAAGGACCTCACTTGGGAAGTATTGGATAAAAGAAATATGCAAGGGCGAATGCTCCCTATGCAAGGAAAAGGGAGAAACTATCAACCATCTGTTAATCTCTTGTCCATACTCTCATTTGCCAAGAAATGGAAAATTGAACAGGGGTGAAAGAAAGAAGGTTGGCGAGGAGAGACACTTGTAGATTGTTTCAAATCCAATTACTTGAAGAATTTAAAGCATTCAAGACCACATAACTACCAAGTCATAACAACAACCCAACAATAAGAAAAACTCTTTCCTAAAACACTTTCTGGGTTCTTTGGAATACATGTGCCCAAGCCTCCCTGCAAAATTTGTGACTTAGCGCAAACTTGATGCTACCAGAAAAACTCTTTCCTAAATCCAATGGTGGTGAAAACCACTTCAGAAGATCCAATCCCCTCTCAAATCCATAATATTCATGTCATAAACAATAAGCAATAGGGACCTCACTTGGGAATTATTGCATGAAAGAAATGTGCAGGGGCAAATGCTCCCTATACAAAGAAAAGGGAGAAACTATCAGCCATCCGTTAATCTCTTGTCCATACTCTCATTTGTCAAGAAATGGAAAATTGAACAAGGGTGAAAGAAAGAAGGTTGGCGAGGAGAGACGCTTATAGATTGTTTCAAATCCAGTTTGTTGAAGAGATTAACGCATTCAAGGTCACATAACTACCAATTCATGAGAAGAACCTAACAATAAGAAAAACTCTTTCCTAAAACGCTTTTTGGGTTCTTTGGAATACATGTGCCCAAGCCTCTCTGCAAAAATTGAAACTTAGAGCACATTTGATTCTACCAGAAATCAACACAGATCAATATTGGATACAATTCCAATCAACTTTTATTCCTTGGTTTTGATACCTAAAGCGGTCTTAGAAAATATTAGGAAGATTACTTTGTCCTATGGTCTGGAGAAAAGTGAGAGAGAAGGCATCCCTCTAGTCAAATAGTAGGCCATTGCAAAGCCGAAACACTTCAAAATATTGAAAAGAATATACACCATTTGCGGCTCTGGCAGGCAAGTGCGTAATGAGGCTAATCCAAAATGCAACTGTGGAAATGTAACCCAAAAATATATTGAAGCTTATTAAGTAGAAGATTGGATTAAAGGCCATCCAAGAATATTCATAATGTGTCAATCATATGAAAGGAAATTGGCATTCCCACTAGCAGGAAACTAGTTGGTATGGAAGGTGGGAAATGGTGAAAGAGTGGACATTGGTGCAAATCCATGCATTGAAAGTGGGAAAGGATTCAATCTCCCCAAAAACTTGATAAAGACTTATTATGTTATGAGAAGGGTTATTTTCATTGTATTCCAGGTTCGCCATCTAGCATCAAGAATGGAAAGAACTAGATCCTAAAACCTTAATGGTCTTCAAGGTTAACTCTGGGAGGCTTATATAGGAAATCCTAAATCAAGCCATGTCAGAATTAATGAGGCAGAAGATGAACTAGGTCTAAGAACCCTTCTATATGAATATAGAATCCTACGTTAGGTTGTCTTTGTGTGAAAATGAAAGGTCTTAGGAAATCCAATGGTGGTGGAAACCTTTGGTGAATCCAATCCCCTCTCAAATCCATAATATTCATGTCGTAAGCAATAAGGAATAAGGACCTCAATTGGGAAGTACTGCATAAAACAAATATGTAGGGGCAGATGCTCCCTTTGCAAACAAAAGGGAGAAACTATCAGCCATCTATTAATCTCTTGTCCATACTCTTGTTTGTCAAGAAAAGGAAAATTGAACAGGGGTGAAAGAAAGAAGGTGGGCGATGAGAAACACCTGTAGATTGTTTCAAATCTAGTTAGTTCAAGAGATTAAAGCATATAAGGTCACATAACTACCAAGTCATAACAACAACCCAACAATAAGAAAAACTCTTTCCTAAAACACTTTCTAGGTTCTTTGCAATACTTGTGCCCAAGCCTCCCTACAATATTTGAGACTTAGAGCACATTTGATGCTACCAGAAAAACTCTTTCCTAAATCCAATGGTGGTGGAAACCACTTCGGAATATCCAATCCCCTCTCAAATCCATAATATTCATCTTGTAAGCAATAAGGAATAAGGACCTCCCTTGGGAAGTATTGCATAAAAGAAATATGCAAGGGCAGATGCTCCCTATACAGAGAAAAGGGAGAAACTATCAGCGATCTGTTAATCTCTTGTCAATACTCTCGTTTGTCAAGAAATGGAAAATTGAACAAGGGTGAAAGAAAGAAGGTTGGCGAGGAGAGACGCTTGTAGATTGTTTCAAATCCAGTTAGTTGAAGAGTTTAAAGCATTCAAGGTCACATAACTACCAAGCCATGACAAGAACCCAACAATAAGAAAAACTCTTTCCTAAAACGCTTTCAGAGTTCTTCGGAATACATGTGCCCTGCAAAAATTGAGACTTAGAACACATTTGATTCTACCAGAAATCAACACAGATCAATATTGGATACAATTCCAATCAACTTTTATTTCTTGGTTTTGATACCTAGAGGGCTCTTAGAAAATATTAGGAAGATTAGTTTGTCCTATGGTCTAGAGAAAAGTGAGAGAGAGGAGGCATCCCTCTAGTCAAATAGTAGGCCATTGCAAAGCCGAAACACTTCGGAATATTGAAAAGAATATACAGCATTTGGGGCTTTGGCAAGCAAGTGCGTATGGAGGCTAATCTAAAATGTAACTATGGAGTTGTAACAAATAAATATATTCAAACTTATTCAATAGAAGATTGGATTAGAAGGCCATCCAAGAATATTCATAATGTGTCAATCATATGAAAGGAAATTGGCACTACCACTAGCAGGAAACTAGTTCGTATGGAACGTGGGAAATGGTGAAAGAGTGAACATTGGTGCAGATCCATACATTGAAAGTGGGGAAGGATTCAATCTCCCTCAAAACTTGATAGAGACTTATTATGTTATGAGAAGGGTTATGTTCATTGTAGTCTAGGTTCGCCATCTAGCATCAAGAATGGAAACAAATAGATCCTAAAACCTTAATGGTCTTGAAGGTTAACTCTGGGAGGCTTCTATAGAAAATCCTAAACCAAGCCATGTCAAAATTGAGGCAGAAGATGAACTAGGTCTAAGAACCCTTCTATAGGAATACAGACTCCTAGGTTAGGTTGTATTTGTGTGAAAATGAAAGGTCTTAGGAAATCCAATGGTGGTGGAAACCACTTTGGAAGATCCAATCCCCTCTCCAACCCATAATATTCATGTCGTAAGCAGTAAGGAATAAGGAGCTCACTTGGGAAGTATTGCATAAAAGAAATATGCAGGGACCTATGTTGCCAGGAAAGGTGGGTGCGGGGACGGGGACGGGGACGGGGATGGGGACGGGGACGGCATTTTTGGAAACAGGGTGCGTGGGTTCGTCGGGTAATATAATAATATTAAATTTTAATAATTATATTTTATAAATTATAAATTTATAATTAATAATATATATGAATTTGTATATTTTTCAACTTTAAACAAGAAAACTTTGAGAATGCTGTGAGAAATTGGCAGATTTTGATACTTAATTTAGCCATTGTCCAAAATAGCCCTTCGCCATTTAACAACAATCTGATTACAGCTTATGACTGGTCTCAATCCTACTTTCTATTTGACTGAAAATGTTTGAACCTGTATGTGTGCATTTACAGTTTATAATTTGATGGTTATTTGGCTCGGGAATGAATGTTTCATTCCAAATTGATTTATAAGAATCTGCAGGCTCAAATTACAGATTAAGAGGTCTCTTTTCCAGTTCTGGTTTTGATGCCATATATTCTATGTTCTCGACATAAGTGACATATTTAGCTTTTAAATTGAGTTGTTACAATTGAATGTCCATCTGTATAGAGAAGGGAATTATTTATTATATGTTTTGCCAACTCAATTTTACGTGTCGATGGAAAACATTGCAATTAAACTTGCTAATATGCTCCAAGGAGCCTTGCAAATTAGATGGTGGCGACGTTCCGTTCCACAAAGCTCATCGTTGGAACAAAGAACACGGGTCTACAGGCCTGGATTTTTGGGTTTAAGTAATCACGAACACCTATGGCATTAGGGATATTGCAGTAGTGACTGCTAGTGGGCAATTGCGATCCACTTACAATGAAAGTGTAATGCAGCTTAATGTAGTTGAGCCCCTGTGGGTGTTCACTGTTCAAATGTGTAATATAAATTATAATGCACCTATATTTTTCACGCACGGGTCTTGTGAAACTTTTTCATGGAATAATAAAATTGAAAACAAAAACTTGTAAATACCACTGCCATTGAAGCTGCTCTGTCCACTGCTGCTGAAGCTGCCCATTGCCCACTGCTACTAAAGCTGCCCACTGCCGCCGGAAATCGTAAACGGGGACGGCTGAAGCCTCAACCAAATGGAAAAAACTTAAAAGTTAAATGAAATCAATATTCAGTGATCACGGTGTTTGATCTTCTGGTATGTCGCGGTGCTCTGCCGCCAAGAATAATCACGTATCACGGTATGAGTCTATCAGATATTTGCTTGTGTAAAGAGTTAAAGTCTTAAAGATTTAGGGTTTTTAAAGTTTTTTACCTTTGTTATAAGCTATTTTTTAAATTTCAATAAAAAAAAAATTATTTGAAAATTAAATTTTTAATATAGTTTTTTTTATGAAGAACCCAAAGAACCCGAAGAACCCAAAGAACCCAACCCGAAGAACCCGAAGAACCCAACCCGCAGAACCCAAAGAACCCAACCCAAAGAACACAAAGAACCCAACCCAAAGAACCCAAGAACCCAAGCACCCGAAGAACCCAAGAACCCAAGAACCCGTTAAAGGAAAAGAATCCAAATTTTTTTTTTGAAGAACCCGGTTCTTCTGGGTTCGTCTGGGAAGAACCCGTACCCGAATCCGGTACTTGGGTGCGGGAACCCGGGACGGTTCGAGAACCCCACCCCCGGGTGCGGGTACCCGTGCAACACAGGCAGGGGCAGATGCTCCCTATACAAAAAAAGGGAGAAACTATCAGCGATCTATTAATCTCTTATCCATACTCTCGTTTGTCAAGAATTGGAAAATTGATCAGGGGAGAAAGAAAGAAGGTTGACGAGGAGAGACACTTGTAGATTGTTTCAAATCCAACAAGTTGAAGACTTTAAAGCATTCAAGGTCACATAACTACCAAGTCATAACAAGAACCCAACAATAAGAAAAACTCTTACCTAAAACGCTTTTTGGGTTCTTTGGAATACATGTGCCCAAGCCTCCTTGCAAAAGTTGAGACTTAGAGCACATTTGATTATACTAGAGAAACTCTTTCCTAAAACCAATGGTGGTGGAAACCAATTCAGAAGATCCAATCCCCTCTCAAATCCATAATATTCATGTCGTAAGCAATAAGGAATAAGGACCGCACTTGGGAAGTATTGCATAAAAGAAATATGCAGAAGCAGATGCTCGCTATGCAAAGAAAAGGGAGAAACTATCAGCCATCTGTTAATATCTTGTCCATACTCTCATATGTCAAGAAATGGAAAATTGAACAGGGGTAAAAGGAAAAAGGTTGGTAAGGAGAGACACTTGTAGATTGTTTCAAATCCAATTAGTTGAAGAGTTTAAAGCATTCAAGGTCACATAACTACCAAGTCATAACAAGAACCTTACAATAAAAAAACTCTTTCCTCAAACGCTTTCTGGGTTCTTTGGAATCCATGTGCCCAAGCCTCCCTGCAAAAATTGAGACTTAGAGCACATTTGATGCTACCAGAAATTAACACAAATCAATATTGGATACAATTCCAATCAACTTTTATTCCTCGGTTTTGACACCTAAAGGGGACATAGATAATATTAGGAATATTAGCTTGTCCTATGGTCTGGAGAAAAGTGAGAGAGAAGGCATCCCTCTAGTCAAATAGTAGGCCATTGCAAAGCCGAAAGACTTCGGAATATTGAAAAGAATATACACCATTTGGGGCTTTGGCAAGCAAGAGTATATGGAGGCTAATCTAAAATGTAACTGTGGAGTTGTAACCCAAAAAGATATTGAACCTTATTTTGTAGAAGATTGGATTAGAAGGCCATCAAAGAATATTCATAATGTGTCAATCATATCAAAGGCAACTGCCATTCCCAGTAGCAGGGAACTAGTTGGTATGGAAGGTAGGAAATGGTGAAAGAGTGGACATTGGTGCAGATACATGCATTGAAAGTGGGGAAGAATTCAATCTCCCTAAAAACTTGATAGAGACTTACTACGTTATGAGAAGGGCTATTTTCATTGTAGTCCAGGTTCGCCATCTGGCATCAAGAATGGAAAGAAATAGATCCTAAAACCTTAATGGTATTGAAGGTTAACTTTGGGAGGCTTATATAGAAAATCCTAAATCAAGCCATGTCAGAATTAAGGAGGCGGAAGATGAAGTAGGTCTAAGAACCCTTCTATAGGAATATAGACTCCTAGGTTAGGTAGTCTTTGTGTGAAAATGAAAGGTCTTAAGAAATCCAATGGTGGTGGAAATGACTTCGGAAGATCTAATCCCCTCTCAAATCCATAATATTCATGTCGTAACCAATAACGAATAAGGACCTCACTTGGGAAGTATTTCATAAAAGAAATATGCAGGGGTAAATGCTCCCTTTGCAAAGAAAAGGGAGAAACTATCAGCCACCTGTTAATCTCTTGTCCATACTCTCGTTTGTCAAGAAATGGAAAATTGTACTGGGGTAAAAGAAAGAGGGTTGACGAGGAGAGACACTTGTAGATTGTTTCAAATCCAATTAGTTGAAGAGTTTAAAGCATTCAAGGTCACATAACTACCAAGTCATAACAAGAACCCAACAATAAGAAAAACTCTTTCCTAAAATGCTTTCTGGGTTCTTTGGAACACATTTGCCGAAGCCTCCATGCAAAAATTGAGAATTAGAGCACATTTGACGCTGCCAGAAATCAACACAAATCAATATTCGATACAATTCCAATCAACCTTTATTCTTCGTTTTTGACACCTAAAGGGGTCATAGAAAATATTAGGAACATTAGTTTCTCCTATGGTCTGGAGAAAAGTGAGAGAGAAGGCATCCCTCTAGTCAAATAGTAGGCCATTGCAAAGCCGAAAGACTTCAGAATATTGAAAAGAATATATCTCATTTGGGGCTTTGTTAGTAAAGTGTGTATAGAGGCTAATCTAAAATGTAACTGTGGAGTTGTCACGCAAAAAGATATTGAACCTTATTCTGTAGAAGATTGGATTAGAAGGACATCCAAGAATATTCATAATGTGTGACTCATATGAAAGGTAATTGGCATTCCCAATAGGAGGAAACTAGTTGGTATGGAAGGTTGGAAATGGTTAAAGAGTGGACATTGGTGCAGATCCATGCATTGAAAGTGGGGAAGGATTCAATCTCCCTAAAAACTTGATAGAGACTTATTATGTTATGAGAAGAGTTATTTTCATTGTAGTCCAGGTTCGCCATCTAGCATCAAGACGGAAAGAAATAGATCCTAAACCCTTAATGTTATTGAAGGTTATCTCTCGGAGGCTTATACAGAAAATCCTAAATCAAGCCATGTAAGAATTAAGGAGGCAGAAGATGAACTAGGTCTAAGAACCCTTCTCTAGGAATATAGACTCCTAGGTTAGGCTGTCTTTGTGTCAAAATGAAAGGTCTTAGGAAATCCAATGGTGGTGGAAACCACTTCGGAAGATCCAATCCCCTCTAAAATCCATAATATTCATGTCGTAAGCAATAAGGAATAAGGACCTCAAATGGGAAGTATTGCGTAAAAGAAATATGTAGGGGCAGATGCTCCCTATGCAAAGAAAAGGGAGAAACTATCAGCCATATGTTAATCTCTCGTCCATACCCTCGTTTCTCAAGAAATCGAAAATTGAACAGGGGTGAAAGAAATAAGGTTGGCGATGAAAGACACTTGTAGATTGTTTCAAATCCAGTTAGTTGAGGACTTTAAAGCATTCAAGGTCACATAACTACCAAGTCATAACAACAACCCAACAATAAGAAAAACTCTTTCCTAAAACACTTTATGTGTTCTCTTGAATACATGTGCCCAAGCCTCCCTGCAAAATTTGAGACTTATAGCACATTTGTTGCTACTAGAAAAACTCTTTCCAAAATCCGATGGTGGTGGAAACGACTTTGGAAGATCCAATCCCCTCTCAAATCCATAATATTCATGTTGTAAGCAATAATGAATAAGGACCTCACTTGGGAAGAATTGCATAAAAGAAATATCCAGGGGCAGCTACTCCCTATACAGAGAAAAGGGAGAAACTATCACCCATCTGTTAATCTCTTGTACATACTCTCGTTTGTCAAGAAATGGAAAATTCAACAAGGGTGAAAGAAAGAAGGTTGGCGAGGGGAGACACTTGTAGATTGTTTCAAATCCAGTTACTTGAAGAGTTTAAAGCATTCAAGGTCACATAACTACCAACTCATGAAAAGAGCCCAACAATAAGAAAAACTCTTTCCTAAAACGCTTGCAGGGTTCTTTGGAATACATGTGCCCAAGCCTCCCTGCAAAAATTCAGACTTAAAGCACATTTGATTCTACCAAAAATCAACACAGATCAATATTGGATACAATTCCAAACAACTATTATTCCTCGGTTTTGATACCTAAAGGGGTCTTAGAAAATATTAGGAAGATTAGTTTGTCCTATGGTCTGGAGAATAGTGAGAGAGAAGGCATCCCTCTAGTCAAATAGTAGGCCATTGCAAAGCCGAAACACTTCGGAATATTGAAAAGAATATACACCATTTGGGGCTTTGGCAAGCAAGTGCGTATGGAAGCTAATCTAAAACGTAACTGTGGAGATGTAACCAAAAAATATATTGAAACTTATTCAGTAGAAGATTGGATTAGAAGGCCATCCAAGAATATTTATAATGTGTCAATCATATGAAAGGAAATTGGCATTCCCACTAGCAGTAAACTATGTTGGTATGGAAGGTGGGAAATGGTGAAAGAGTGGACATAGGTGCATATCCATGCATTGAAACTTGGGAACGATTCAATCTCCCCAAAAACTTGATAGAGACTTATTATGTTATGAGAAGGGTTATTTTCATTGTAGTCCAGGTTCGCCATCTAGCATCAAGATTGGAAAGAAATAGATCCTAAAACCTTAATGGTCTTGAAGGTTAACTCAGGCAGACTTATATAGCAAATCCTAAATCAAGCCATGTGAGAATTGAGGCAGAAGATGAACTACGTATAAGAACCCTTCTATAGGAATATAGACTCCTAGGTTAGGTTGTCTTTCTGTGAAAATGAAAGGTCTTAGGAAATCCAATGGTGGTGGAAACCACTTCGGAAGATCCAATCCCCTCCCCAATCCATAATATTCATGTCGTAAGCAACAAGGAATAAGGACCTCACTTGGGAAGTATTGCATAAAAGAAATATGCAAGGGCAAATGCTCCCTATGCAAAGAAAACGGAGAAACTATCAGCCAGCTTTTAATCTCTTGTCCATACTCTCATTTGTCAAGAAATGGAAAACTGAACAAGGGTGAAAGAAAGAAGGTTGGTGAGGAGAGACACCTGTAGATTGTTTCAAATCCAGTTAGTTGAAGACTTTAAAGCGTTCAAGGTCACATAACTACCAGGTCCTAACAAGAACCAAAAATAAGAAAAACTCTTTCCTAAAACGCCTTCTGGGTTCTTTGGAATACATGTGCCCAAGCCTCCCTGCAAAATTTGAGACTTAGAGCAAATTTGATGCTACCAAAAAAACTCTTTCCTAAATCCAATGGTGGTGGAAACCACTTCAGAAGTTCCAATGCCCTCTCAAATCCATAATATTCATGTCGTAAGCAATAAGGAATAAGGACCTCACTTGGGAAGTATTGCATAAAAGAAATATGGAGCGGCAGATGCTCCCTATGCAAAGAAAAGATAGAAACTATCAGCCATCTGTTAATCTCTTGTCCATACTCTCGTTTGTCAAGAAATGGAAAATTGAACGGGGGTAAAAGGAAGAAGGTTGGCGAGGAGAGACACATGTATATTGTTTCAAATCCAATTAGTTGAAGAGTTTAAAGCATTCAAGGTCACATAACTACCAAGTCATAACAAGAACCCAACAATAAGAATAACGCTTTCCTAAAACGCTTTCTAGGTTCTTTGGAATACATGTGCCCAAGCCTCCCTGCAAAAATTGAGACTTTAAGCACATTTGATGCTACCAGAAATCAACACAGATCAATATTCGATAGAATTCCAATCAACTTTTATTACTCGGTTTTGACGCCTAAAGAGGTCATAGAAAATATTAGGAAGATTAGTTTGTCTTATGGTCTGGAGAAAAGTGAGAGAGATGTCGTCCCTCTAGTCAAATAGTAGGCCATTGCAAAGCTGAAAGACTTCAGAATATTGAAAAGAATATACACCATTTGGGGCTTTGGTAGGCAAGTGTGTATGGAGGCTAATCTAAAATGTAACTATGGAGTTGTAACCCAAAAAGATATTGAACCTTATTCTGTAGAAGATTGGATTAGAAGGCCATCCAAGAATATTCATAATATGTCAATTTGTTAAGTTTTGGTATGTTCTATGCTAGAGAGATTTATTTAATTTCTTTTCCATATAAGCAATCACATCAACATAAAGTAAACTGCAGATAGAACATAAATATAAATCGCAGAAGACAAGCCAAGACAAGAGGACACAAGATGTGGCGCAAGCCAGGGACGAACCCCACAATGCGTGGGGAAACCCTTGATCAATTCTTCTTTTATTTTCTTCAAAGTTCATCGGAGAAATAGAGAGAGAGAGAGAGAGAGAGATAGTACATTTACAACAAAAGTCAATACTTTGACTTGTCTAGATCTGAGCATAGATCATCTCCTATTACGATGTGATCAGTTGAAGACAATCCACTTCAACTGATACCTATCATCATGCTGCATCTGGTCCTCTAGTTGCACCACTGCATACTGTAACATGCTGCACTAATCATAATTATTATCGTGCTGCCCGAGTCCATGATCTTATCCATCATAATGCTGCTCAAACTAATGTGCATCATCATCATGTTGTTGCCCCTGCTAATGTATCATTGTGCTGCCTATGCACATGATCTCATAGTATTGCCCATCATGTTGTTGCCTCAGCCTTCTCTTTGCTTCATCATGCTGCAACAATTTGCTTCTGTTGATGTCAACCTTAGCTGCTTGCTATGGCTTGCAGCCTAGCAAAGCAGCTAGGCTATAGTTCCACGCAATCCCTTTACACACAGCATATTGGTATTCTTCAGCTATAGGTTTTCTTTTATTGCTGCGTGTCTCTATGACCTGTGCATAAGAGTCTCCAAGAACTGCGTATGAGTGACTGGAGTCTCTAAACCCTGATCTACGCTGCCTGATCTACCCCACACGGTAGCCTGATCTACACTACCAGATCCACATACATCACAACAACTATTCTTGATCACTGCAGTTGTTCCTTTTAATGACTAGCATAGATGTGTCTTTCATGCCCAACGTATATATATTAAGTGTCTCTAAAACCGGCATAGAACGTTGACTGTTTTATGAATGTCGTGCATATATAGCTTGCTATTGACATATATACATATTGTAATACCATGACAGCGTATTATTGTGGCTATAACCATGACCTTTTCATCACTGCTGCTTGATGACAGTGGTACCCTTGACTTCCTGACCAGCGTATATATTCATGAACAACGTATTGTATAGAGTTTTCCATGTGTGCTCTGCGTATAGAGTCTATATGTGCTCAGCGTATATGTGCTTCTGCGTATAGAATCTATATGTGCTCTGCATCGTATAGTAGGGCCTTTCCTTTGGCTACGTATGAGTGTGACTGCAAAAAGCGTGAACATTGACTACGTACAGGTATCTCCTATGGCTGCATGAATGCATACAACTATCTCCCATGGTAGCATAAAACCAGCGTGAACATTAAGACTGCGTACAGTTATCTTGTGAACATCCACAACGTATTTACTATGAACAACATATATCATTCACTGAGAGCAACGTATATCTGAGACTGTCCAGCGTTTATATAAGCGTATGACTATCCAGCGTTGACTGAGTATTGAGCTGAGTGTAGAATATAGGGCATTGTTGTGCATGTAATTGATTCCAACGTATATACAAGACCATCATTCCAGCGTATATATAAGATTGTCCACCGTTTAAGGTCTTTGCGTCCATCCTCATAATCCTGCGGCTTATTGCGACTAGGGTATTACAACAGTTAGGGCATCATATTTAATCCAACGTATCTTCTTGTGAGTCTCTCCTTCACCAAAAACCCAAGACGTGGTGAGGAGGAGATCACATGAAGTGTGTGTTATTGCAAATGACTCAAAATCCTCTCTTATTTATACTAAAAGCGTGGATGATTGAATAGACATGACATTTGGGCTTCTAGAGCCTACATAAGAGCTGGTCGGCTTGATGATAATTACATAAACAAATAAATACATATCTCCATAAATACTTATTAGAATTGGATGATCTTTGGATCAATCCTACACCTCTCGACGAGAGGGATCCAATAAAAATATCAGCTAGCATAAATAAGCTGACCCACATGGAGTTTGGCCCTAGTTGCCAATTTAACACAATCATATGAAAGGCAATTGGCATTCCCACTAGAAGGAAACTAGTTGGTATGGAAGGTGGGAAATGGTGAAAGAGCGGACATTAGTGCAGATCCATGCATTGAAAGTGGGGAAGGATTCAATCTCCCTAAAAGCTTGATAGGGACTTATAATGTTATGAGAAGGGCTATTTTCATTGTAGTCCAAGTCCGCCATCTAGCATCAAGAATGGAAAGAACTAGATCCTAAAACCTTAATGGTCTTGAAGGTTAACTCTCGGAGGCTTATATAGAAAATCCTAAATCAAGCCATGTCAGAATTAAGGAGGCAGAAGATGAACTAGGTCTAAGAACCCTTCTATAGGAATATAGACTCCTAGGTTAGGTTATCTTTGTGTAAAAATGAAAGGTCTTAGGAAATCCAATGGTGGTGGAAACCACTTCGGACGATCCAATCCCCTCTCAAATCCATAATATTCATGTCGTAAGCAATAAGGAATAACGACGTCACTCGGGAATTATTGCATAAAAGAAACATAAACGGGCAGATGCTCCCTATGCAAAGAAATGGGAGAAACTATCAGCCATCTATTAATCTCTTGTCCATACTCTCGTTTGCCAAGAAATGGAAAATTGAACAGGGGTAAAAGGAAAAAGGTTGGCGAGGAGAGACACTTGTAGATTGTTTCAAATCCAGTTAGTTGAAGAGTTTAAAGCATTCAAGGTCACATAACTACCAAGTCATAACAAGAACCCAACAATAGTAAAAACTCATTGAAGCGTATACGATGCAAGTAAATAGAGAATAGAGGCACAATTAAATACTATAGAAATGAGGCTAGGGAGTAAGTTTGCCCCAAATACAACCAAGATTGAATACCGTACCTGAAGGGAGAAGCTCGATGGGCTTTCGACCTCTATAACAGTTGAAACAAAAGAATTTGCAGAGCATAAGTCTGGACTGTTGATGGAGCAAATCCAGGAGTTGGGCGATGGATGGGTTAGGGTTAGATACCCTAACCATCGTCGGTTGAATCGTGTGCATTGGATTATCAGACCCTCATCCAAAGAGGGGGGAACTTCCACCTACTAGTCATTTCATGACCGACACCTGTCAATTGCTACCCCTCGGAGAAATTTCCGAGCCAATTCCAAATCATGTATACATTATTCATATAAGTGTTGAGTAATAGTTTAAGGCTCACACGCCTGGAGATAAGATCCATGAAAATTGTAACCTGTTATACCTTGGGTGAGTTAATGTATTCAAAGAGGAATGTTAAATGTGCATTAGTACGAAGTGACAAGTTATCATTACAACAAAACTTATGATTTGTCCATTGAATAACCCTAAAAGGACTATAATAATATGCGAGCCAACATTATGGGTAAGAGAATAAAATATAATGGTGTAAAATATAATGTTAATTTTTTTGTGTGGAATTTCATGTTTTTTTTAAAGTCCTAGTCATGACATGTTACAAGTGGTATTAGAGCATGGTTTCAATACTGTGGCCTGATCAGGCAATGGTAGTGATGATAAGTGTGTTGAAATGTGCACAGAGTAAGAGAGTGAGCAGGCAAACAGATCACGATGAGAAGAGGAATTGAAGGTCAGTTTCCATCAAGACCAACAGGGGAAGCAAGTTCTATGCCAAACCCGGAAACAAATCTAGAAATGTGGGTGCAGTTGGGTGCAGAACAACAACACCAAACAAGTATGCTACTTGAAATTGTTCAACAATTGCAAGCCGAAATGGTTCGATTAAGAACAGACAATGAAAGAATAATGCGCAAAGAGGAGAGGATCCTAAAGAGCCTCTCAGAAAAACAGAACCATTGAACCTCTCGACCTAGTCCTGAGCATAGAACCAGAGATGAAGAAGAACATCAACATCGAACTGAGGATACTTCGGAAGGAAGTCATAACCAGAGGATTGATGGAAATAGAGTTGACCATGAAGAGGAGTCGGGTAATGTCTCAGATCAAAGGAAAATAAAGAAGCAAAAACTAGAATTGCAGGGGGAATTTAGAAAGATCAAACCCCCAACCTTTGATGGTGAAGCAGAGGAAGTTGCAAAAGCTTGGATCATCAATATGAACAAATATTTTCAAGTTTATGAATATGACAGTAACCTTAAGGCCAGATTGGCTATCTATCAACTTCAAGGGAAAGCCACCTTATGGTGGGAAGAGGTAAAGATAGTGCAAGGGATAGAGGAGAAAGAGGTGACTTGGGATGAATTTCAAAAACACTTCAAAAACAAATATTTGACAAAACGATTCTATGATGAAAAAGCTAAATAATTTCACGATTTAAAATTGGGGCAATTAACTATGGATGAGTATGTGACCAAATTTACGTCCTTATTGAGATATGTTCCATATATCCGAGAGGAAAAAGCTAAAGTACAACGTTTTATGAGTAGTTTTCCTGCATTTATGAAAGAAAGAATAGAATTTGATAATCCTAAAACCATGGATGAAGCAATCCGAAAAGCTCAAATGTGCTACCAACAGATGAAGCAGAAAGGAGACACTAGAAAGAGTTGGTCTCAGAAGAAGGGGCAGAAAAGTTATCAAAATTTCAGAGGCACTAAATCTGCAAATTTTAAGAATGCACAGAGAAATCAACCAAGTAAACAACCTGGAAGAAATCAGCAAAAACCCAGATGGCAAGCATAAGCATACTGAAGCATCCAACAAATCGGAGCCTAGCCAAGTGCAAAAGCCCCCTTTGCAATGTTGGGGCTATGGAGAACCCCACTATTACAAGAGTTACCCCCATCATGCCACACCTGAATAGGTTGCTAACATCCAAGAAGTTTCCACAGTTGGGGAGGTGGCAAGGAATATGCCCAAGATCAATGTTGCACTGGAAGACCGTCTGGCAGATTATCAGCCTACTATGATAGAGCTGGAAGGTAAGCTAATTAATCAATCTGTGTCTATTTTAGTAGATCTGGGTGCAAGTTTAAGTTATGTCAGCCCCAAAGTAGTGGAAAAATGTTGTTTGCAAACTTAAAAATTTACAAACCCCTGGTTTGTGCAACTTAATAGATCTATGTCTATTTGAGTAGATCTGGGTCTAAGTTTAAGTTATGCTAGCCCCAAAGTGGTGGAAAAATGTTGTTTGCAAACTTAAAAATTTTAAAACCCCTAGTTGGTGCAACTAGCTATGGGGCTAAGAGAAGGGTAAATGCTAAGGTACCAAATTGTTCCATTGAGATAGGGGGTCAGCACATAAAGGAGGATTTCAATATTTTAACCTTAGGATCATATGATTTGTTGATTGGGATGGACTGGCTGGAAGGGCATTGGTCCTTAGTAAATTGTAAAGAAAATTCCATTAGCTACCTCGCTGAAGATGGTTCCCAGCAAGAGATCCAAGGAGTTAGAAAACCCATGAGGTTACGCCCCATTACTGCCTCTCAATTAGGTAAATGCATTAGAAAAGGTTGTGTGATTTATGTTGTTCAAGTTGGGTATTCTAATTCTAAAGATAAGACCGCCACTTTGGGAAACATACCAATAATTCAGGAGTTTGTTGATGTGTTCCCTGAAAATATACCAGGGTTGCCTCCAAAGCGAGATATTGATTTTACCATTGAATTAATTCCTGGAGCAGTGCCAGTATCCAAAGCCCCTTATCGCATGAGTGTACCTGAGTTAACCGAGCTTAAAATGCAATTACAGGAGTTGCTTGATAAAGGATATATTTGTCCCAATGTATCACCCTAGGGAGATCCAGTGTTATTTGTAAGGAAGAAGGATGGCACACTGTGATTGTGCATTGATTACAAACAACTTAATAAATTAACCATTAAGAATAAGTACCCCCTGCCTCGAATTGACGATCTTTTTGATCAAGTCAAGGGTGCAACAGTTTTCTCTAAAATTTATTTATGATCAGGATACCATCAAATTCGGGTAAGGAATGAAGACATTTGTAAGACGGCTTTTAGAACTCGTTATGGACATTATGAGTTCGTAGTCTTACCTTTAGGGTTGACTGACGTGCCAGCGACATTTATGAGTTTGATGCATGGCTTCTTTCATCCTTTCTTGGGACACCTACCAACAACATTGCAAATGCTACAAGATCACCAGTTGTATGCAAAATTTAGTAAATGCGATTTTTATAAAAGTCAGATTCAGTTCTTGGGCATGTCATTTCAGCGAAAGGAATAGCGGTCAACCCTGAGCAAAACAAGACCATTATGGAGTGGCTAGTGCCCAAAAATATAGCGGATATAAGATCTTTTATGGGTCTGGTGGGGTATTACCGTTGTTTTATAGAGGGATTTTCTCAGATCGTGTACCCCATCACTTCCTTACAGAAGAAGAGAAATTTTTTGAAGTGGACCAACGAATGTCAGTAACGTTTTGAACAATTAAAACATCTATTAGCTATTGCCCATATATTGAAAATCGCTGACCCAAAAAAGGAATTTGTAGTCTGCACAGATGCGTGTTTGGAAGGAGTGGGGGTCGTATTAACACAAGAAGGAAAGGTAATAGCATAAGAGTCACAAAAGTTGAAAGAACATGAGCAGAGATATTCTACCTACGATTTAGAATTCACTGTCATAGTCCATGCACTGAAAGTATGGAGGCAGTATCTTCTAGGCAAAAGATTTATGCTAATGACAGATCATAATAGTCTGACTAGTTATTTCAAACAACCCAATTTAAATTCCTGTCAAGCAAGGTAGAATTCCTTTCTTAGTGAATTTGAATTTGACATTAAACATTTAAAAGGCAAAGAAAATTGTGTAGCGGATGCATTAAGCAGAAGAATACATTATATTTATGAATTGTGTTATAATCAAATAGAATTTAAGTTTCTAGAGCAAATTAAAGACACTCCCCAGCGGGATACTGAGTATAATGTTTTATGGCAGCAAGCTCAGCAAGCTAACATCTAGGAAGAACAATTGGAATACAATGTAAATGAAGAACAGTTATTGACTTTTACGAAAATAATATATGTTCCCAACCAAATTTCAGTTAGGCAACTGATTCTGGATGAATTTCACAAGAGTCCCTACACTGCTCATCCTGGATACCAAAAAATGTTTTCAGCAATCAAAAAGGATTATTTTTGGCCTAGAATATTTGACAAAATGTATGGAACGTCAGCAAATCAAAGTTGAACATCAGCATCCTGTTGGTCTTCTGCAACCGATACCTATACCTAAGTGCAAATGGGAGGTTATTATACTTGACTTTATCACTGGGTTACCCAGATCTAAGAAGCACAATGACTCGATCATGGTAGTAGTGGATAAACTCAGTAAAACAACGCATTTCTTTTTTTCAAGACAGTTCAAATTGATGACATTTTTATGAAAGAGGTGTTCGAATTGCATGGTATTCCTAAGATAGTCATATTCGATAGAGATGTAAAATTTACCTCCGTGTTTTGGAAAACTCTTTTCACGGGATTGGGAACTCAAATTCAGTTCAACACTGCGTACCATCCATAGACAGATGGGAAAATTGAACGCATGAATCAAGTATTGGACAATATGTTACAGATGTATGTTATGCAACAACCCAGTGAATGGGAGGAATATCTGCATTTACTAGAATTTGCATATAACAATGGGTATCATGAGCCTTTAAAGATGAGCCCCTTCGAGGTGCTATATGGAAGAAGATGTAGAGCATCTACAAATTGGAACAGTCTTCAAAACAGATTAATGCTAGGACCATAAATGTTGGAGGAAATGGAACGAATCGTAAAGAAAGTTCAACAAAATTTAAAGGCTTCCCAAGACAGGCAGAAAGCTTATGCTGATCGGAAAAGAACGTATCGAGAATTTGAAGTTGGAGACCATGTATATGTGCAAATCAAACCCAAGAAAATCACTTTGAGATGGACTAGTTGCAAAGCTTTCCCCTCACTTCTGTGGTCCTTTTCGGATATTAGAAAGAATTGGACCAGTGGCTTATCGATTAGCCTTACCCAGTCACAGAAGAGTTCATAATGTATTTAATGTCTCATGGTTAAAACGATATGTGTATGACCCTAGACATGTGATTCATTGGCAGAATGTTCAGGTAACACTTTAAAACTTTAATTCATCTTAGTATAATGATTTTCATGAATTAATTTCCGTACAGTGCCTGTAACAGGTCAAGCCGGATGGAGAGTTCTGAGTAGAACCTCAGTGCATCCTTGAACGAAGAGAAATAACACTACAGAGGCAAGCCATCATCCAGGTTAAAGTGTAGTGCAGGGATTTCAGCCCAAAAGAGGCCACCTGGGAAGATGAAGAATTCATACGGGAAGTCTAACTAGAACTATTCCAGAAGATTGAATTAAACACCTAGGTCAGTGTTTCGCATGAGGGGGAAGATGTAACACCTCGATGCTATGAATATTTGTTAACAGTTAATTACTTTTACTTTGAATAACTCAATTATTTATAATTGTCGATAAGGCATGATAAGAAAACATTACATTAAGATAAGTGGATGAAAATTAAATAATGCAATGATATGATGTGTGGAAGGTTACAGTTGTGAACCAAGAATAGTAAATAAAAGGAAATTAAATCTTGAATTCCTGGACAGTTAAAATCAGTTATCAATCTTTCCTCTTTTCCTAGAGAGGGACCAAAAATTCCATATCATAGTGGAAAAAGATCAAGGATAGCTATAATTTGGAGGAGATGTGGAAAGGAAAACTTAACTTGTCACAGGAAAATATTGGTGACAAAGCATAATGTTGTTGATTGGAGGTATTCTTGAGCTAAACCTAGTGTCGCCAAAGACTAACAGGTATTCGTGCAAAGCATTTTGGGCAAAGAAACCTTGCCAAAGTGGGACAAGATGTGGGCCGATTTGCAGTAGGACGAGTTGAGGCAAAACTTAGTGAAGAGCTCCATCAGTGCAAGCAGCAGCAGTAGCAGGTCGAAGAAGGTTAATAGGAGGAGAATGTGGTCCTCGCATCGAAGGGTCCCAGTCAGAGACAAGAGCAGCGCAAGAAAAAGAAGGACCTATCGAAGGTCAAGTTCTTTAGGTGTGGTGAGCTTGGCCACTATAGCGCTTTGTGTCCTCTCAGGAAGGACAAGGAGGAGAAACAGGACCAGCAGGCAGCGTCAACAGAGATCGATAGGCTTTCCTCCAGGTTGGAGGAAGCCTTTGCCATGTTTGTTGACATACCTCTAGGAGTGAGGTGGGGTGACTTGGTTTTATAGTCCCAGAGTGCTACAGTTGGACAGGATATTTTAGGAGGTCCACCTCTTGAATCAATACCTTGCTACGGGGCCCACGGTATTTCAGTAGCAGGATGGATCAGTGGCAATAGATGCAGTCAGATGCCAGAGTGAAAAATTCAGAATCTAGTTACATGTCATATGTTGGCCAACGCAATGCAGAGTTGGCAGCAGTGCAGATGCCTCAATGACAGTGCAGATACTAGTAATAGTCAGAGACTCGGGTGACAGATGTATCATATTGATCACGATTGATTAAGTATTTAGGATGCTTTCCAGTTGTAGATGTTATAGTTGCAGCAACAACATATGGAGAGGGAGTTGCAGTGCAAATGCAGTGTTGGCAGCAGTATGGAAGTGTCAGCAGCAGCCCAGATGCAGCAATTATCAGAGTTGCGCAGTAGTTGGTGGGCAGCAATAGCCAGACATCAACAACGTAATAGGAGATGATGCATAGATAGGGTGTTGCTTCAGTGAGTTGCAGGGCTAAAACACATTCCTCGCTAAGAGGGACTTTTATTTTTTGTAGCATCAGATGTGTTCTAGCCACAAAATTTGTGGAGATGCTAGAATACATGAGATCTCCAAAACCCAGAAATCATTTATGGAAATTCCACCTAGAGATGACTTAATTAGATTATTAGTCGTTTTTTAGATATTTCCTAAGTCTAAACTTAGGGAATATGACTAATTAATCAGAATTAATTAAGTTATGGTGTGAATATTCTAGAAACACATACGGATCAACTTCTAGTTAATCCTAGCCATAGATTAAGATCTAATCTATGAGCGTTGAAGTCTCAACAGAGGGTTATAAGGAAAAATTCTATGGGGCTTGGAGAACACACTTGCAGAGTTCGATTTTGCTGGGAAATCGATTTCTAGAGTCACAATTGTGTGTTGCTGGAAGTGATTCAATGAGGTTAAGGCAATTATAGAGAAGCAGAGATAGTGAAGCCAGAGGGAGCTTTTCTAGTTCCAGTGAGTACATTGCAGAGAGGAAGCACAAAGCCCTCTTGGGAGATTTATGTTTTTGCTGGGGACAAGTCGAAATTTTGAGCAAGAAGTTCGACAGAGGGTCCGTAGGCAAAGAGTATCAATTTCCAAGACAACAACTGACAAGACAGTGAGAGGAGACGCAATTCTGAGCCTGTGGGACTCAGTAGCTACATAGGCTGACGCAATGACTGCGCAAAGGGAGCAAGAGGCAGCTCAATTCAAGCTGAGGTCAATGTGGGATCACCTGTGGAGTGAGAAATTTTTCTCACTAGTTATTTCTTTATTTGGATTAATAGATTAAGCATCCATAGATTGTACTCAAATTTTCACTACTGCATAATATTAAAACCCTCAGCTGCTGCACCGGTTTTCCCGAGTTGGGTTTTTCCGGGGACTTAGTCCAAAAATAACAGTGTATATTGTCTGTGTACATCTATTTCTTCCAGCGTTTTTATTTCTTCCACAATATTTGTTATGTGAAGGTTGTAGTGTATTTAATTCGATATTTGTCGTAGCACACAACAAGTAAATTATTTAATTGAATAAACAATTAGAAGAATTAACATCACTTGCTGCAATAGGATTCAGGGTTAGCCGAATTTTCAACAGAATATTACTTTCAATAAGCATTTCAACCAATCCTTATCCCTTGATGACCCTTTTAGGATGGATATCAAGGTCGTATTCTTGGATTTTGGATATCCATTTGCCCCTAGACCCGAGACAATCCGATTGTGACAGCACATCCTTCACAGTAGGGTAAGGGACATATGCATATATCTTGTTGTACCCTACATAGGCTCTAAAGAACTTAAGGGATTTGACAAGAGCGTAAGCTTGCTTTTCAATGATGGTGTATCTTGTCTCGGCATCCCTGAGGGGCTTGCTCATGAACACCATCAGTCTTTCCCCTCCTTCCTCATCCTTTTGCATGAGAATACCAACGACAGTGTCCTTGGATGCGAAGGAATATATTATAAAGTCCTTGGTGTAATCAATGCTGATAAGGACAGGAGCAGAGGCAATTATTTCTTTAATTTCTTGAAAGGCCTCTTTTGTGGTTTGGTTTCACAAGTAGGGAGTATCTTTCTTTAGGAGGTCATTCATAGGCTTCACAATTTCAGCAAAATTTGGCACAAATTTTCTAACGAAGTTTATTTTGCCGAAAAAGGATCGTAAGGCACTTTGATATATGAAAATTTCTGAATCTACACATCAGAAATCCTACTGGAATCATTATTTTATCATCTCATACTTGTTTTTAACTCCTTAATCAACGAACAAGATTAAAACAGACATGATCCTCGTCACTTGGAAGTTTCTCGCCCATATTCTTATTAGAAGTTTCATCCGAATGGAATTTCTCCAAACGATTTCTGGGTCTTCAAGATCTCATGTGTTCTAGCCCCTCCACAAAATTTCGAAGCTAGAGCACATCCGATGCTACCCAAAATCAACATGGTATTTAGGAGGGGGAATGCTTTTGATGGCTTGAATTCTTTCAGGGTCAATGCTAATCCCATCCTTAGAGACCACGTGCCCTAACAATTTACCCTTGTCAACATTGAATATTGACTTCTTAAGATTCAGGGAGATGTTGTATTCCCTACATTTCTCAAATACCTTTCTCAAGTGTTTGCAATGATCATGTCTTTGTTTAGAGGCAACAGTCAAATCATCTTGGTAGATCTCCATGATCTTCCCAATGAGGTGTCTAAAGGCAAAATTCATGGCCCTTTGGAAAGTGGATCTAGCATTGAGGAGGCCAAATGACATCTTAAGGTACATGTATCTTCCCTATGGTGTGGTGAAGGAAGTTTTCAAGCGATACTCTTCCTTCAAAATTACTTGGTTATACCCTGTAAAACCATCAAGGAATGATATCAATTGGGAACCTGTTATTCTTTGCAGGATATTCTCCATACTGGGCAAGGGGTAATTGTCTTTTAGACACGTGATTGAGATCCCTGAAGTCAATACACATCTTAATGTTACCAGTCTTTTTATGGGTGATCACAGGCTTAGAGATCCAAGACAAGTGTCTAGGGGCTATTATCCCCGCATCAACCATCCTTTAGAGCTCTTCCTTGAACAAAGGTCCAAGCTTGGGGTTTATTCTTCTCGATTTTTGCTTAACAAGCTTGGCACCTTCCTTGAAAGGAATAGTATACTGGATGAACTCAGGGCTATAGGCTATCAAATCGTCATAAGACCAAGCAAACACATTCTTGAATTCCCAATAAGGTCTCTAAAGGAAAAATCCATGGCCCTTTGGAAAGTTGATCCAACATTGAGGAGGCCGTTGGCACCTTCCTTGAAAGGAATAGTATACAGGATGACCTCAGGGCTATAGGCTTTCAAATCGTCACAAGACCAAGCAAACAAATCCTTGAATTCTCAATGAGGTCTCTCTAAAGGCAAAATCCATGGCCCTTTGGAAAGTGGATCCAGCATTGAGGAGGTTACACGACATCCTAAGTACATGTATGTTCCCCACGGTGTGGTGAAGGCAGTTTTCAAGTGATCCTCTTCCTTTACAATGACTTGGTTATAGCCTGAAAAACCATCAAGGAATGACATCATTTGGGAACCCATTATTCTTTACAGGAGATTCTCCATATTGGGCAAGGGGTAATTGTCTTTTAGACACACGATTGATCTCCCTGAATACAATAGACATCCTAATGTTAACAGTGTTTTTATGGGTGATCACAGCGTTAAAGATCCATGACGAGTGCCGTATAGGGGCTATTATCACCGCTTTGACCATCCTTTGGAGCTCTTCCTTGACCGCAGGTGCAAGCTTGGGGTTTATTCTTCTCAATTTTTGCTTAACAGGCTTGGGACCTTCTTTGAAAAGAATAGTATACTAGATGACCTTAGGGCTATAGGCTTTCAAATCGTCATAGGACCAAGCAAACACATCCTTGAATTCCCTTAATAATTTCTCGAGTTCCTCCCTTTCTTCTTTGGACAAGTTCTTCCCGATTTTGACCGTTGGAGGAGAGGTTTCAAACTGTGTTGCACGAAACGTCCCCCCTTGATCAAACACTGAAACGCGACCCATACAGATCAGTGGTTGATCCACCCACCGAAACGTGTCTCGAAAATTCCGAAATGCAGATCGGGCCGGAAAAGCTACTTCCTGGCCTGTGGGAACCGTCGGGCCCAATCCACGTTTTGGAATTGTTAGGACGCATTTCGGGGGCCAGATCACCCAGCCGAAACGCCACGGATCGGGGCCGATTACATACAGATCGCGACTGACTCCGTGGGAAGTCAGCCAATTCCATCGTGCAACACCACTAATGCAATATTTTTTTTTTTTTTTTGTTAACTAGAGGTTGGGGATGGGTCTAAGTTGGGTTAGGGACGGTAATGAAGGGATTAAAAGGCTCTTTCACCTCTCATTTGCTCACTTGTATTTTTTGGGAGCTTGGAGAAGAGAGCTTTGAGAACAGAGGAGAGACTTGGGGAGAGCTTGGAGGAGTGAAGAAGGAGGAGTTGGGAGAAGGAGGAGGAAGCTTGGAGAAGTAAAGAAGGGCTTCCATCTACAGGATCTAAAGAGGTAAGTGCAAATCCCAAACTCCCTCATTTTCTTGTCATATTTTTTTGTATTTTTCTTCTCCCTCTCCTACTCTTTCCCATTCTTTCTTCTTTCTCATTTAATTGCAAGTCGTCCACTACCTATATTCATATTCCAAGATGGTGTTCTTTTGGCTTCTATGTATCATTCCACTTTTGGTTTTCATGATGGCAAGGAGGAGTAGGAATAGAGGGGAAGAACAACAAGAGGATAGTGGTCCCCATATGAGTGACCCAATGTATGATGAGGAGGAAGGGGATGAACCTGAAGGGAACACTGAAACACTAGAGGGGAAAACTGCATTGACACCCTTGTGGAAATATGTGACCAAACTTGAAGGGGGAAAAGGTGGTGGAAGCTACAAATTTTTGTGCCCTCATGGTTGTCATGGAGGAAAACCATTTAGTGGTTCATATACCAGTGTGAGGAGGCATCTTTGTGGGGTAATGGACAGTGATGAGAAAAATGGTGTTGTGGGGATACAAATTTGCCCAAACATTTCAACTAAACAAAGAAGAAAATACGTCCAAATAGAGGAGGTTGCACAACAAAAAAGCAAGAAACAAAAGACTAATTCTGAATCAAGTGCAACCTCTAGATTTGGTAGCTCATCTCCTCATGGTACATCTGTAAGCTCTGGAGGTAAAAGAACAATAGGGGATTTCCTTAATGTTGCTAGGAGGGATGTTGTGGATGGAAAGATAGTTTGATTTCTTTGTGCTTGCGGTGTACCATTCAATGTGCTTCGTTCTCCCTATTGTTATGAAATGGTAAAGGCCGTCAATGAAGCCCCAAAATGATACAAGGCCCCCAACTATGAGAAAGCTAGAACAATGTTATTAGAAAGAGAAAAAACAAAGGTTCAAAGAGCTTTGACACATTTTACAAATGAGTGGGTGGATTGTCGGGTATCCATTGTATCATATGGGTGGACAAAAATTAGAAACCAACATTTGATAAATGTTCTTGGCCTATCTGCTAGTGCTACAGTATTTATTACATGTCATGACTCCTCCTCCATCAGTGCAACTTCCCAAAACATTGCAGATCTCCTATTGCAATCAATCAAAAATGTTGGTCCTAATAATGTGGTTCAAGTGATCACAGATAATGCAGCAAATTGTAAGGGAACGGGGAAAAGTTATTGATCGTATTCATCTACACATATTTTGGTTTGGGTGTTTGGTGCACACATTGAACCTTTTCATGCATGATATTGTGAAGCATAACCAACGTGGGTGGATTAATGAGCTTTACAAGAGAGGGAAGGAACTCATTAAATTTATCACATGGCATACAAGGGTAAACTACTTCTATGGAGCTCACTCCAAGTTAAAGTGACTTAAACTTGCAAAAACAAGATCTGCAAGTTATCACCTCACCTTTAGTGAAGGTGAGACAAGCTTTAACTAATATCATGACCTCTGAATCATGGCAAGAAATTAACACTAATAGAGATGGTGCTAATGTAGCCAAGGACACTATTCTTGACATGTTCTTTTGGTCACAGGTTAAATATGTTTTGCAATTCGCCAAACCAATTTATTACATGATCAAGTTTGTAGATTCAGATCGGCCAATAATTGGGGACGTGTACGAGCAAATGGATAGCATTTTGGGGCAGATTAAAGACATTGTTGAGCCTAGAGATATCACCTTGAACAATTATATACGTGCAGAGGTGGAAAAACGATGAGATATGCTAAATGTTCCATTGCATGCATTAGCATATGTTTTGACACCTAAATATTATCATCCATCATGGCTTTCAACACCATCACCTCGGGGGAGGGAGCAGGAGAAAACCACAACTAGATCCAGAGGTTCTAGAAAAATATATGATTGCATTGGATAAATTAGTCCCTGATAAGGAGGAGGCTGCCATGGTATGGAAACAGTTGAGCAACTATACGCTTAGCACTAGTCCATTTGGGAGCATGCATGCAATTAGAGATCGAGAAACTTTTTCTTCTCTTGAGTGGTGGAACATGCATGGATGTGCTACTCCAATTCTACAAAATTTGGCATTGCGAGTGCTATCACAGGTGGTAAACACTTCTTCTGCAGAGAGGTGTTGGAGATCTTGTTCTTTCATCCATAGTGTTAAAAGGAACAAGTTGAGTTTAGACAAGGCAGAGAGCTTGGTTTATGTTCATTACAACTTGCGATTGTTGTCCCATCACTGTGATGATGCAAAGACTAATAAAGACCTTAAGGTTTGGGACAAGAATCCAAAGAATCCCAATTTGATGGATGGAGTGTTGCGATTAGAGAAATTAGAGGATGCTCTTATCTAGGATGATGATGATTGAGTTGAGATGCCACCCCCATCTGGTCCCTTGGTTCCCAGGTTCCATGGTTCAACACCAACAACAAGGGCTTCGTCTTCATTAGTTTCAATGCCACGATTTCCATGACCACCATCTTCTTCATTGCCACCACGTGGAGGCCCACCGCCACACTCTTCGTTGTGGAAGGAGAGATTAGCAGATATATTCACATCTACTACTTTTGCCATAGATTAGACTTGTAGGCTTGTTGTAAATTTGAACTTTTTTGCCTTTGTGGTGGCCAAGTGGCCTATTTTGTAAGCATTATTATTTGAATTTTGGACACGAGTAATGTTAACAGTTGCTCACTTGCTAGATAATCTACTTTACGTTCTATGTTTTATAATATGCTTAAATGTTTTATGTTTTATAATATGCTTAAAAATTTAATATATGCTTGTAGTTGCTAGAATATAGATCGTTGATGCTCGAATAATTAATCATTTATGTACAATGGAATAATGGATGCCATATCTATCTTGATTTACGTTAAAATATGCATGTTTTCATGTCTTCTACAACTAATTTGGTATTTGGGATGTTTGTTTTGAATATAAATGCAAAAAAAATATAAATGTATATATATATATATATAGTAGACGCTTCCGAGACACTTCGCTTCCTAGATTTTTGAAAAATGACGCTTCTGGATCCCCACTTCCAAAAAAAGTCCCCGCTTCGTGCAACGTTGGTTTCCATTCCTATCAAAGTGTTGTTCATTTATTAAGTCATTACCTTTTCTATCGGGACCTTCATGGTCTTGAAGGAAGTTGGCTATATCTTGATCATCTTCCAAAACATGCCAGTGGTCCTCATAGTCGAGGAATGAGGACCGGTGGATTCTGTCAACTACACACTTTCCTCTTTTAGCGATATCAATGCGAAGGATTAAGGATGTGGATCCAACTATGGCTGGGGAATTGGCCATGGCCCATGTCATTAAGACATCGATCTAGTGTAATATCCCTAATGGAAAGATACAATGATAAACAAAGCAAACATAGCCAAAAACACAAAGAAAAATATTCAAGCATCAGAAAACCATGTTAAAACCAAAACCTACGTTGTTGGGCAATTTTATTATAATATGAAGAGGGTTAAATGAGGTGCTCGAAAGAGTGCAACTGGGCTTGCTCAAGGCAAGCTAGCTAAGCCCAAATGAATAATAAGAACTCCCCCTCAAATATGTTGTTTCTCTATCTCCTTGCTCTGCGCTGCACTGTCCAGAAATACGTTGTTGGGTCTGAATATCTGTTGCTAGGGCCTCCTCTGATGCTCAGAAAAATCCCGGAAATTAACTTCGACCTCTCCACTTACAACCCTCAAAAACCCACGAAGGAATTGGCCAAATGTTGACCTCGGAATTTCGACCCAAATTTCCCCTATTTGCTCTAGTTGCTGCCTGGATTGGGACCTATGTTTGACCCCTCAAATTTTCCCAGAATATTTTGCCAAATTACTTCTAAGGTTCTTGTCAAAAACCTAGAAAAAACCCAGAAAGGGTTTGTCCTAGTTTTAACGCTCCAAAATTGACCCCAAATGCTTGGCCCTCCTCCATAAGAAAAAGATGTAGCCTGTAGCAGATGTTGTGTTTGCTGCTCCGCAAAAATGCTAGAAAATCCCCCACAACGCCTCCCTGGACTCCACCTCAAGTTTTAGGCCCAAACTCCCTTCACTCCACACTCACAACTGTGTCTCCTCCAAGCGTTTCTCAGTCCCTGCGCTGCTGCTGATGTCTCCACGCAAACTCACTCGCACTGCAAGAACAATCTGAAAAGGATGGAACTCCCTCCTTGGGATGGCACTCGAAGTCCACCGAAGCAAGGGTTGAGATCTCCACTCAAAGACACTCGTGTGCTAAACAACACTTGCAGGCTTGGCTTCCGCTCAAGCATGCTATATCAAAGACAAGTTTTTGAATAGATGAATGAATGACCAAAATGAGTGCCTCTTGCTCTATTTATAATCTGTGGCTCCTCTCCCCTAAATCGCGCTCCCTTCTCTTTCCTCTCTCTTCCAAGAGTGTGAGTTCCCTCCTTGGGTCGAATTTCTCTTTCTTGTGGTCCCCACTTTCCACTAGAGCTGCAATATTCTCTTTTCCTCCTAAGTCTTGGTGCCAGAATTGTGTTCTCTCCGCAAACTCATCTCTAATGCTGAAAATCTAAATTGTGGATATTGCAGTCCTCCCTGTCAAAAATTTCTTTTCCTCAAGCAAAGCCTGAACCAATGCCTCCTCTATCTGTTGATCACCCCTATCACCATCAGTAATATCGGGGTCCTAAACGTGCCACTAAGTCATCCCAGGTCTCTGCACTGTCCTGACATGAAAGAATCCCTCAATACCAGGATCTCAATCCATCATGTCCCCTGCTAATCTCAGAGTGGTGCCATCATGTTGAAGTTGGGCTACTCTGAATATGACATACTCCCCACCTTGTGCAGACTATATCCTCTTCTCATGAGGCATAGTGGCGAAACATCTATGAGATCCAAGCTCATCCTGCCCAAGCATCTCCATGATGCAAATATCTACTCCTCCACTGCCAATCTCGACCCTGAGCCATAACAAGATAAGTCTGCTTCACCATGCCGTGGATGTCTCAATGATCCCCCATGTGGCAAACCTAAAGTGAATTGGATCACCCTCTACCATGACCCTCCTCATCACAAAGGGGAGTGACCCACCCGCCAACTGGTTCTCTGGATCTCCCAAACATACTGGGAGCTCGTAACTCCCTCTCTTCACAGGATGTCGTTGCATAGCGCTCTTATCTGCTAGAACCCATCTAGCCCTCATCTCTGACCCTTGTATGCATCCCCTAGGTGGACTCCAAGTATCAGGAGTATGTACCACGCATGCAAACCTGCCCTGCTCCTGCCAGACCATGCAGAGAAATCCGTTATCCCAACACTTGACGATACACCTGGACACTTTTTGGAGTCTTGGTACCTTCCTGAAGACGAAGTTTACCATCCACCATCCCTCAAGTGTGAGCTCAGGGGTGGAACATATGCTAATTTGGCTATCAACCATACCATCCCAAGCCTGTATCCGACAACTCATGCACCTACCAAGGGTCTCAACTAGAGAGTCTCCTCCGAGCTCATGACACGCAGTGTCTCATCCAAAGGTCTAGGGTGAGCCTCCCATGTCTTGTTCCCCAAAAGGAGAGTGTCAGGGAAACAACCAAACGCTTTGTGACTATAAGCAACACTAGAGGATGATGGGCGGGTATGTCCCGAAAGGTATGATCAAAAGTATGCTGGAATGCGCAAGAATGATCCTATGGACGACACTCTCTCCGCCTCGGATCTACTGGTAACTCCCTCGAAACCCTGTCTCCATTAAACACGGTGTCCCCAGATGCTCAACAATGTCCTCATTGATCCTAGGTGAGTTGCATCCAATGTTACACCCAATGCCTCAGTCTATAAGTCTCCTTGGGGGCGACACTCCAAGAGTCTGTTGCGCTGCATTATGTGTCACCGCATACCACCAAGTATCGTTGTACTCTTCGTCATGCCACTGTAAGCCGCAACCTGATATCCCCAGCTAAGGCTATACCATCTTGTACCGCCCCGCATCCTGTCTACGTCAAGGCAACAGTCGCTCCCAGTGTGTACTCAATGTGATGTAAGGAACTCCTACTCCACAACGCAATCGAATGCACTACTGTACACCACCACGCATCTCCATGTCCACCTACAGTCCACTACTCAATACTATATGCTCTCACACATCCCTGGATGTGATGGCCTAGAGTTGTGTCTCTACATGTTGGCCCACACTTGATCAGTATCATCACCTCCACCATCGCATCACTATACCCGCCGATGAATGGATCTTCACTGCAAATCCCCCCCGAAGGATCCGAGAAGTGAATCTCCCTATCTGTTAGCAGTGATGCTACCAATGCGCTTCTCCTCTGCATCCTTCGTGCCCCATACAAAAGTGAAGAATCCCTAGCTCCATACAAGGCACCGTCTGGTGGCCTGCCAATGCCACCTCCTCTGACAAACTCCTACCAACATATGTTGATCACCCTATGGTCCCATGTATAGACGTCTTACCAACACAGCCAAAGGAGTCTGTCCATAAACTGGTTGGCCACTGGTGCTAGCCGAGACTCCCCTAGCGAATGCGCACACTCAACTGCTTGGTCAACTATACCATGCAGGTTGTAGCCACCTCGCATACATGAGAAATGATAGGTAGCCCCACCTGGAACCCAATGCCAGTCTGTACTGTCGATATCACCAATGCCTGGAAGCTCCTGCTGAGCTACACCCAAGTCCACCACCATCTCCATAGCCCACTCCATAGGGTACCAACTCAGAATCTCTCGCCATCCAACCCCAAGAGAGGGATCAAATGCACGAACTCTTGCACATAGAACAACTCCATAATGCGTATGTTGCACCATGTGCAACTCTGATCGTCTTTTCCCGTTACCTAGGTCAACGCATGAGATCTGACTAGGTAGCTCTCTCTCTCCAATGGACAAAGATAACCCAACAGTGTTGCTAACCTGGTCATCCCCTCTAATGTGTCTAGACAACTCCGCCTCTCTCAATCCAATGCGTAGGGATTGGCTAATAACACTGTAGATCCTGTCAATGCGCCTTTGAAGCGAACTGTGCTGAAATCCCAACTTGTGCTCTCTATGTTGCCCCTCATCAATGGCTAGCCCAAAGGATAGTTGCACATCCTCCTCCATCATGGGCTCGAAATGAGCCTCCAACTCCAATTCCTCCTCCATAGACAACCCAACATGCAATACATGCTCACCAGTCAGTTGTAGGAGATTGTCATCCGACAACTCTGTAAGAGATCTGGATGCCCCTGGACCTATTGGCTCCTCGTAAATAGTGGAGATGTCTCCCGACACGTCATCAACTTGTGGTGCGCTACTATCCCCTAAGAACTTGGTCACAACCCGGGATACCTCAACAATGGATGGCATCTCATTAACGGATATATGTTCAACAATCTCCCTGCCAACCATGGCTCCTTGAACTACTCTCTCGTCTTCTTCCTTAATCCTCCTCATCATCCCAGCAAAATTCCATTGAATCTCCATTGGTTTGTGCATGCCTCTTAGTTCACAAAACTCCCAAAAAGAGAGGGACGCCTGAATGCCATGACCCAATGATTGGTATGCCCTCCAGTTTGCTCCCAATAACTCCACATCAATGGAGATCATGTTCAGATTCCCAATTGCGAAATGAATCAACTTGTCCCCCACATCAATCATCATTTGCTGCATCCTAATCGCCTCATTCAAGGTTACTACCATGTTGTTTGATTCTAACCTTGCTTTGGATCCCTTGATTTCTTAGCTTTTTATACTAGTCTTGTCATAGAATGAAGGGTTTCCCACAGGCCGAGCCAAGATTATGGCTCTGATACCATTGTAAAATTCCTAATGGAAATATACAATGATAAACAAAACAAACATAGCCAAAAACACACAGAAAAATACTCAAGCATCACAACACCATTTTAAAGCCAAAAAATATGAAGAGGGTACAATGAGGTGCTCAAAAGAGTGCACCTAGGCTTGCTCAAGGCAAGCTAGCCAACCCCAAATGAATAATAAGAAGTCCCCCTCAAATATGTTGTTGCTCTATCTCCTGGCTCTGCGCTGAACAACCCAGAAATACGTTGCTTGGTGTGAAGATCTACTACTAGGACCTCCTCCGATGCTCATAAAATTCCAGGAAATTAACCACAACCTCTCAACCAATAACCAACAAAAACCCACAACGGAATTGGC
Source organism: Pinus tabuliformis (assembly GCA_031772625.1). Lineage (NCBI taxonomy): Eukaryota > Viridiplantae > Streptophyta > Pinopsida > Pinales > Pinaceae > Pinus > Pinus tabuliformis. Next base: position 805,180,643 of record CM062810.1, read on the forward strand.
CAAATGTTGACCTCGGAATTTCAGCCCAAATTTTCCCTAGCTCCTCTAGTTGCTACCTGGATTGGGACCCCTAGTCTAACCCTCAAATCTGCCCAGAAAATTCTGCGAAATTATATCCCGAGTCCTTGTCATAAACCCAGAACGAGTTTGTCCTAGTTTTGACCCTCCAAAATTGACCCCAAATGCTTGGCCGTCCTTCACAAGCAAAAGATGTAGCTTGTAGTAGATGTTGTGTTTGTTTCTCCTCAAAAATGCTGGAAAAGCACCCACAACACTTCCTTGGACTCCACCTCAAGTTTAAGGTCCAAATTCTCTGCACACCACACTCCCAAGTGTGTATCCTCCAAGCGTTGCGCAGTCCCTGCGCTACTGCTAGTGTCTCTTCCACACAAACTCGCACTCCCACTCCTGGAACAATCAGAAAAGGATGGAACTCCCTCTTTGGGCTGGCACTCAAATTCCACTAAAGCAAGGCTTGAGATCTCTGCTCAGAGACACTCGTGTGCTAAACAAGACTTGCAGAATTAACTTTTTCTCAAGTGTGCCATGTCAAAGACAAGTTTATGAATAGATAAATGAATGACCAAAATGAGTGCCTCTTGCTCTAATTATAATTCGTGGCTCCTTCTCTCCTTGTGGTCCCCACTCTCTCTCTCCTAATTTGCACTCCCTTCTCTTTCCTCTCTCTTCCAAGATTGCAAGTTCCCTCCCTGGGTCAAATTTCTCTTTCTTGAGGTCCCCACTTTCCACTAAAGCCGCAGTATTCTCTTTTCCTCCTAAGTACTGGTGTCAAAATTGCGTCCTCTCCCCAAACTCATCTCTAATGCTGAAAATCAAAATTGGGGATATTACATCCAGGGCCAAGAATTGTAGCTCTTTGAACCCCTTGATCATGCTAGTGATTATTTCCCTATAGGGTTTCAATTTTTCATCCTTTGTTTTGAAAGTCCCCTTTATTTGTGAGATGACAATGCCAAAATCTCTAATTATGATTAATTGTTGGATCTCCATAGATCGGGCTGCCTCAAGTCCTAGTAGGAGGGCCTCATACTCAACTATGTTATTGCTGCAAGTAAATTGGAGTCTTAAAGAGAATAACAAGTATTCCTCAAAAGGGGATATGATGACAATTCCAACCCCTGATTCAGTCTTTAGACTGAGCCCCATCAAAATACATAACCCATTCTCACTTTTGAAAATTCTCCATTCCCCAAGTTTATTATCTTCTTCTTCTATTCATTATCAGATTCTTGAGAGGTGGCAATAGTTGGGGCAGAGAATTCCTTCCTAGGGATGGACACATAGGAGTTTTCTTTCCATGGGAGGTATATAGTGGAACTATCTTCACTGATGGATAGGTTAAGGTTTTCAATGAATTGTTTTGATAGAATCATACCCATGTTAGATTTGTTTTGATAATGAGAATGTTTATGGAGAATTATTTCTTAGGGTATGTTTGGAAAAAAATATGTTTACCTTCTACCAACTCACATACCCTAAATTTTCACAACTTAGAATCACCTTGCCTTGACATTTCTTTGAAAAAGTAATCCCAATAATTTTCATAATACTCAAAGGCATGATATGGATAGGGCTCCCTGAATTTAGGATGCAATTCTTCAAAGTATGCCTGTTTATTCCCAGAGTCACATAGAAAGGGTCAGTCGAGCTTAAAACCAATCTTAGTGTAATTCTTGTAGTGGGGTCAAGACGTTCCTTTGCCTTGTCGCTGATTTCTTGTGACATAATTCCTTCATGATGTGGAATACTTTCACTTGAGAGGGGGGGGGGGGTGACGCTCATCTTCAATTTGTAGCATGTTGATTGAATTATGTCTCCTGGCTTCGTCAAGGTCAATCACATGTTTTGATCTTGGAAGAGGCTAGAGGGATTTTTGTTTCGAACATCGAAGACCAACCTCCCTTTGAAGGCATTGAGGTAAGCGGCCATAGCTACAGTTGGTTAGTAGTTTGAGTTCATTATCTCATCCTATTCTGTGATGAGTTTACACAGTGTATCGAAGTGTCCAGTCTCTGTACCAGAGGTCGCATTCTCTTATTCTCTTGAATCAAGTTCACTTCAAGAGAAAGAGGCCAAATTATGGGCATTGTATTCATCCTTCAAAGGTCGACTTCTCTTATTCTCCTGAATTGAGTTCCCTTTCATTGGAAAGAGGCCAAATTCTGTCAATGCACTCATCCTTCAGAGGCTAAGTTCCAGATTCATCTGGAATGAGTTACTCAGCATATAGATAGGTCAAATTCATCTCTTACTAAGATTTATCATCAGACCAGATGTGCCAAATTACTGTAGCAGAGAATTCCGAGATTATTATGGGAGAGGATATTATTATTTCTGCAGATCAAATTGGATTGTTGAAGTTGTACTACATTCTTCAACCTCATTGAGTATTGTAACTCTTCCAAAATGTCAATAGAATCATTATTTTCCCCTAATATTTACTATTGTTATACTTGTTTCTACTTTGTCTACAAATTGCTTGACAAAAGTATTGTGCATTAATTGTTTTTAAAAGTCCTAAAAGAAAATTTATATAATTGTGGAATTATTCTAGCTTTGGTACATTACACCCATAGGAGATGTACTGAAGGCTATGGGACTCCAAAGAAATGTAGAGAATCATTCATAACCATGGGCAACTTCAACACCCACAGCGTCTGCACTTTGCCCTGTATTACTCAAGTGATGATTCACTTGAACCAGTTTGCCCCCATGGCAATTAACATATATTTATTTTGTGGCAATTGATTCCGGGAGAAAATGAGCTTTGTCTCGTTCCTTGAGCCATGGCAGGGCTAGGACCATCTTCAGCGCCCTCAACATAGGAGCAGAGACAAATATTTTACCACTTGGAGACCCATGAGACCCAGTTTTCTACCCCAAACACACATTTAGGGGCCACATGATGATTGGCACTGAGATGGAGGGTCCAACTCCTAGATCTTGATTTAAGAGGCCTTCTACACTTGTCATGGCACAAGCATGACGTCAACATTTCAGCTAGCATTTGTGGAGATAAATTTAATTTTGAAAAAGCCATTAGGTTGACTTGTGACCTAAGTGTTTTCTTCCACATTATTTTATTACTAAAGTAGCTTGTAGGCTAAAATAGATCATGTTAGAGCACATATATATTGGAGTGACCTCATTTGATCTCTCATCATCATCACACTTGGAATTCAGCCTCATAAAGGAAACTCGGACTAACTCTTTTGTGGATTATATTGGATCTTCGATGAATTGTGCCCTAATTTTATTGACGATTAATTAAATGTTAGGCTAGATGAATATTGAATGCATTGCTACATGTAAGAATTATCATAGTGGTGAACTCCTAGTACATAAATTTCCATTATTCCTTTGAGTGGGTAAATACTTGAAGTTTGTTGCTAGTGCATCAAATTTCGGCCTCCTTAGAAGCAAGGTCAGCTAATCTAAGACATTGACTCCATATACTCAAAGGACAAGGCACTAGTCCAAAATGTTGGTGATCATTCTCAATTTTCTCCAAATTTTTTACCTCTAAAATTTCACTCCTTTCGAAGCTAGAGAAGTACTAAGGCTTGGTGCGATTTCTAGGGAGAGGGACTTTTGGTGGTTGAAGAGCCTAAACATCAAGTAGATAGGCTTTGCCACAAAATCTATCAATTTGGTGGGCATCCACTTCAATTTCATCCATAAATTTTCTCGACCCTTGTTTTTGTTCCCTCAACTTCAGGGCTATCTTGAAGGTCTCATGAGCCTTGCCCTAGCTAATATACATTGTAAGAAACCTTTTCTCCTCTCCTTGACCTTGATCCAACACTCGTCAAATCAATCAAAACCTAGGTCTTGAGCCTCCATTTCTAGGAATATTCTTGAAAAGTGAATTGCTTCCTTGTGAAGCCTTGTACCAAAATTATTTCTTTCTAGAAGACCTCCTTGTGAGATCATTTGATACATTAACCTTAGAAAACTTATTAATAGTGACCTCTTTTCTACCGAGACTCCTCCCATTTGTGTGAGTCCATAAAGAGCAAGCGAGTTTGGCTGCGGTGACAATGGGCCACTACCCCATTGATGCTAATAGATCTAGTTTATACCTTGTAGGGTTTCACTCTCCAAGGCATGCTAGATTTTGTGGCAACAAGTCACATAACCTTAGGATCTCACCAGGCAAATTAAGGGTACCTTCTCGCTACTTACATGTAAAGTCTAATCAACACATTATGTGGATGGATAGGATATATCAATGGTGTCATTCACATGGACTCAAATGGAGAAACACTTCATCTGCCAATTCCCCATATATTACAACATCGTAGGGAGATGTAGTTGCTTGTACCAAGATTCACAAGGATCCCTAACTACCTTTTTTGCTATGCAAATCAAAAACATTTGGCTCTCTATATTTGAGAGGTGATTGCTTACAAATGTTAGAGAATAGCCCTCATTAGACTTTTGTAGGGAAAGCATTACCCGATTGGTCACCTCTTTTGTCCATCCTATATCAATGTTTGGAGGTGTGAGATGTCATGTACACACACCAACCATGGATACAAAGGCCAGTAAATTGATAAGGCAATCCACGTCCTTTTGTTATGTCAAGAAACAATGATCTACCTACATAAAGCCATAGTTGGCCATACTGGTCTCAATATGATCACGTCTCTCAACAGAAATAAAGTGGTCAAACATCTAATAAGGTTTCTCTCTTTGGCCATAGATACAAGGAGAGCTTCAACAAACTATCTAGACACCCCAAGAATCCCCAACAAAGACCTCTTAGCAACAAGTATCCCAAAAAGGATTTCATCAAGCTTTGCATTAATATATTCACTATGATTAATGATGATAAAGATAGCCCCCCCCTATGGTGCAAAGTAGTGCCCCCCTTCTTTTATCCTTGTCCTTTTGCAAAAATGTATTTATTTTTCGTATGTGTTTATCTCTATCTACTCATCATTTTTATATGATTTCCAATGTCAGTTAAAAGTATCCCTAATACCCCCACATCACTATTCTGACATGTAGTCTCTCGTTCCATTGACATACATTCGTTGCTTGTGGACATTCATACAATTATCATATCTTATGTACCAATACACCTTCCTCAAGGGAGTGTGCAATTGTTTTGATACGGGATGGCAAAGAATGTCAAGCTACTCCATTACTCAACAACTTGCTAAAGAGAAAAAACAAAAGGGGAAAGAAGGGAGCAAGGCAAAACGAAAGGATAAATGAAGGTAATGTGGCAAAATAAAGTTATACAGTGGCCCATGCTATTAATAGTGATCAGATGATGTAATATTTCCTATAGGAACAAGGCTACAGGAACAAATCTACCAAATTGCTCCATTTCCCAAAAGATGTGTAGGATAAGAAAAAAATAAATGGGCAAAAGGTTGTCACAAGGGGTTCCCTATGAAAATTAAAAATGCCAACAAGAGAGAAAATTGAGGGGAGAGAAGAAACACTCGCAAGGGAAAGGCCAAGTGAGGATAAAGGGCTATCGTGAAAATGAAAATTGCACCAACAATGAAACAAAAAGCATGGAAAATATTTAAGTAACAACAATGCCATTTAAAATAGAGGAAGGCCATTACAAATGTGGCACACACAAGGGAGGTGGAAAGTGACATGGTTCCTAAATGACAATGAACAATAAGGCCTCTTCCTGATGATAATCCAACAATAATGCAAAGCATAATACACATAGCCTTCAAGAGATACCAAAGGGTTCATCAATGAAAAATGCCTTGCCAAGAGACAAGGAGAACCCTTTGTTGAAAAGTGCAAGTAAAGAAACAAGGAAGGGAAAGGAATGGAGGATTGTGAGGGGGAGACATATGCTACAAATGGAAAAGAATAAGGGGGAGGAAGGAATCTGACCTAAAGAAGAGTGAATCCAACTCAAAGATATTGGGTTTAACCTAGACGAGGAACCACTAAAATAATGAACTAGCTTGAGACTCGATTAGGGGCCTATTACCCAAAAAAATTCTCCTAGGTGGTCCTCATCCAACAGCCGACAACACCTTGCAGCCACCAGATAGCTCAATATGCCATTTCCTCCGCCACCTAAGCCAACCATGTGATCCCTCACCCCTCTGTTATGATCATATGTTTGAAGGTGGGCCTTTCAACCCCGAAGGAGTGGCTTATCATTGTGTGATTGGGTATTTTTGTTTACTTATCATGGACACTTTTGGGCATGGATTAGTGGGGGAGATTCGGCGAAAAGAGTGGACTAGGTTTGTAACTATTGTCTCCTTTATTGGCTACTAGGCTTTAGGGATGACACTACATGGGAAACCCTGACTTTGGTTGAGTGGTCCCGCTCCCCGACACCATATATATCACCCCCTTCTGCTCATTATGACCCATTCATCATCTTTCTCGTCTAGCTCCACATTTTTCCATTGGGTCCACAAGGAGTTAGCCTCCCCATCCCCTGTAAGCACCTTGGGTCGAGCTTGAAACGATGCCCCAGAGGTTGATGCAACTAAAAGGAAAAGAAGAAGCATATTTGACCACTATCAACAGGACATTGTACCACAAAATGCAAAAGATGGTCGAGACATACACATTCAGCATTTGGGCAAAATCCATATTGGCTATTTGTATTCTGCTAATTTATTTCTACTACTTGTCTAAATTCTTACAAGTTTTTTAACACAGTTAAATACCGAAATGAACACAATACAATCACAACATCTACAGATCATCAACTGAAAGAAAACAAGCACGAGAGTAGCAGTGTTGTTTTTGGACCAATGTCCCCAGAAAAACCCAATGCGCGAAAACTGGTGCAGCTATTCAAAGAGTTATATTATTATGCAGTATATTGAGTACATCTAGGTGCCTAAATCGGCTCGCCCGACAGAGAAAATATACGGAAGCAATACCTCTATATCCGGAAACAGATATTCAGAAAACCTGTGCTACTAGATTCCCATCTAGGTGCTACTATATCCGAAAACAGGTATTCAGAAAACCTATGCAATAGAGTTTGAAATAGGTTCCCAAACATATAGAATCAAAGGTTTACTAGATTACAAAATCAAGTGGGTGATTAAGGAGGAATATTAATGCCTTAGATTGCCTATATATATATATACATATATATATCTATATATATATATATATATATATATATATATGCCTTTGGGGCATATGGGGTGAAGGAACATACAATCTTGAATGGATTTTACAGAGTAGATACAAAATACAAGAAAGGGTTAATTTCAATAAACTCGGCCTTTCAATATGAAACTAAGCCTCCTCAAAGAGATTCAACTTCTCCTACAATTTTGCCTCCCCAAGATAGTTCCCTCAATGAAATTTGGCATCCAAAGCTGCTAACAAATAGATGAATCCATTCTCCCTAAAACTCCCTCGATCTCCAACACAAATGTAATTTTTCCTTTAATATGAGTACCTATGAGGAATATGGATGCTTCCTCCTTCTTGACTAGCTAGAGTGGATATGTCTCACCATCGAAACCAATCTTGACAAACTAGGGGAGATCTGTTGCACTACTGAAACTAATCTTCAATAAGATCTTCACCCTTTTTCTTGAAGCTTTGAGAGCTCACTAAATCAATTTAGAAAAATAATCAATGCATGCCAAAAATAAGCTCCAATTTTTATTTTTATTTTTAACTTTTATCATTAGAATACCATGGGACGTCAAAATACCATGGGTCCCTCCTTTATATTAAATAACATAAAGTGACTTTACAAAGTTTCCTCCTAATTTCTTCATAATCATTTAATAACACCTTTCTAATTTGATTACTCAACATTGCTTTAGAAATGTTGCCTTTCACCCCATTTGTGAAAGTTTGACAACTGAAATCCTATTGCAACAATTGGAATTTATTTTTCTAATTGTTAATTATTTTAACAATTTATCTACTACGACAATATCAAATAAATCACACTGCAGCATTCATAAACAAAACTGCGGAAACACTGGAAACTAAGAAAATACTAGCACACTCACAATAAAAATGACACCGTTATTTTTGGACAATTGTCCCTGGAAAAACCCAACTTGGGAAAATCGGTGCAGCAACTGAGGGTTTTTATTATTAAGCAGCAGTGAAATTATGAGTACAACCTATGGATGCCCAACTGCCAATCCAAACAACAAGAAAATCTGGGAAAAATTATTTAAGGGAATTTCCCTTCTTCCACAAGCAACCCCGACACAACTTTCCTTCAAAAAACTCGTCCTCCTAGACCCTCTACATCAACCTCTTCGTAGTGCTTGCGTAGACCTTTGAAAGTCTAAGCCCGTAACTACCTCCAATGAAGTAGTTATGCCTATCTCTGCTGAGGAAACTGATTCTCCAGCCCTATGGAAGACTTTCCCGGCCTCTGGAAGCTAAAACATTTTTTTCCTCCAGCCAAATCGAATTGCTTTTCTGAAGCAACTGCACTGTCCTCTGCACGGCCTCACTTGGAATAATTCGACCTCCTTGTTGTTGCCTCTCTAGATCTAGAAAGCTTCGTCCTGATCACTATCTCTATCCCTCACTAACTCTGCTTCCTCACTGAAGCTCGATCTCTCCAGCAGCTAATTGTTGCTACTCTGGAAAATCTAATTCTCCAAGTGACTCTGGTGTATTCTCTATCACCACATCGATCCCTTCTTATATCTCTCTGTTGGGACTCCAACGACTAAGATTAAATCTTAATCAATGGTTCAGATAATTTCTCGATCGATCTGTGTGAGTTTCTAGAAAATTCTCACATTGACTTAATTAATTTTGATTAATTAACCACTTTTCCTAAGTTTAGATTTCAGAAATATTAAAAAAATTGGTTAATAATCTAATCAAGTTATCTCTAAGCGTAATTTCTAGAAAACAATTTATGGGTTTTGGAGATCTCATATATTCTAGCCTTTCCACCAAATTTCGTGTCTAGAACACATTCGATGCTACATAAAATAACACTCCCTCTTAGTGAGGATCGCGTTCTCTTTAGTGTTGCACACCCTACCACAAGACCCTGTCTCTGTATCACCTCTTGCCATGCTTCTGATGTCTGGCTGCTCACTAAATCAATTTACAAAAATAATCAATGCATGCCAAAAGTAAGCACCAACTCTCTTTTTTTTTAACTTTTATCATTAGAATACCATGGGACGTCAAAATATCGTGGGTCCCTCCTTTATATTAAATAATATAAAGTGATTTTATAAAGTTTCCCCCTTATTTCTGCATAATCACTTGTTGATTTGGGGTAGCATCGGATGCGCTCTAGCCATGAAATTTGGTGGAGAGGCTAAAGCACATGAGGTCTCCAAGACTCAGAAAGGGTTTGGGTAGATTTTAACCGGTTTGGGAGATATTAAAATAATTAATATTTTAAATGGAGTTCCTAAGTCTAAACTTAGGAAAAATAAAATATTAATGTGTATTAATATAAAACTCAGTTAGAATGTTCCAAAAGTCACAGATCAAGCCAAATCTAATCTTAGCCATTGATTAGAGATTTAATCTCGGCCGTTGAAGGACCAACGAGAAAAGTATAAGAGGAGGCTTGAGGGTCAATTGGAGAACACACCAAAGTGATCAGTCATTCATTTTGCTGAAGGAGGGTTGCTAAGCAAAGTTGAATCAGTGATCAGCAGCGAGGGGTAGTGAATATGAGGCAGAGAGGCAGGGACAATACTGGGAGACCAACATAGAAGCCGAAGAGCGAGAGCAGCAGCCAATCCAGGCTACCTAGAGCCCAACAGAGGCAGCGCAAAGCGGAGAGAGACTGCGTCATCCACGCAGAAGGCAGAGGGAGTGACACAAAGGCTCCTAGAGGCTGCGCAACGTCTCAGAGGGTTGACATAGAGGGTCCTGGGGCTGACGCAGGTCAGCAGGAGGCCGACGCAGTGTCTAGAAGGGCCAGCGCTGAGCTTTAGTTGTGCCATAGCACATGTTTTCTGAATACCTATTTCCGGATATAGACGCATTGCTACCGTATATTTTTCTCTGTCGAGTGAGTCGGTTTAGGCACCCAGATGTACTCGATAGACTGCATAATAATATAACTCTTTGAATAGTTACACCGGTTTTCCCGCATTGGGTTTTTCTAGGGACATTGGTCCAAAAACAATGGTGTCACTTGTGTGCTTGTTTTCTTTCAGTTGATGATCTGTAGATGTTGTGACTGTGTTGTGTTTATTTTGGTATTTAACTGTGTTAAATAACTTGTAAGAATTTAGACAAGTAGTAGAAATAAATTAGCAGAATACAGAATAATTTTCTAACGGATAGACTTAGAAAATTCAACATGGTACCAAAGCGTGGTTGCATATCACAAGGAAACTAAAGGCATCAGCCAAGCAGAGCATTTCCAACAGATTCAGCTGTCCTGAGTGACAGCGCTGATCCTTGTAGAAGGCAACAGAGGAAGGAGTGACGTAGAGGGATTGCATCATCAGTCTGGGCCAAAGAGAGGCCAGCGCAAAGGGTGAGGGAAGCAGAACCAGGCTCACGCAGAGCCACACAGAGGCCAAGAGGGCTGACGCAGTTGGCTGAGGGAGCTGATTTGCTGGTGCTGGTATTGCACAGAGCCAAGTGACTCAATCCTTCAGTTGTTGGGGCATAGAAGGTTGTGGGCAGTTTGCGGAGCGAAGCTGGTGGGGTACTATGGTCAGAAAAGTACCTAACAGGGCAAGACCAAGGTCGAGAGAGTTGTTGCCGAGGTGGATTTCTAGCCAAGGAATCCGGATCAATGTCAGACAATCGGAGTGGGGCAACTTGACGTTGGCAGAAGGATTTCCAGAAGGGAAATCGAGCCTCAGAGGGTGTCAAACTGAGAACTTCAAGACGGGAAGTTGAGAGACTCAGCAGGAGTCAAATAGAAGACTTCCAGGAGGGAAGTAGAGAGACACGGAGGAATCGAAAGAAGAGCAGCAAGATGGTCGTGAATGGGTTGAGAGATTAGGATAGGCTGGACGGAGCGTCCAATTCTGTGGTCTGGAAGGCGAGGATCTTGTCCATTCTAGACAGACATTGCATCAAGGCCTTCGTCTCGAGAGTGATAGCTATCCTAGTTGACCCGACAACTAATGAAAGGTATGAGGAGGCAATGACTACAGCTAAGTGCATCATCCATGATGGGATAAAGGATCATGTGGTACCACATATTTCCGAGAAGGAAACGATAGAGGAGATGTGGGACGCCTTGAAGACAATGTACCAGCATACTTTTGTGCAGAGGAAGATGCTCTTGGAGAATCAGCTAAGGGCATACCAGATACAGAAGGGAGAGTAGACAGATGTCTTCCTCAGTCGATTGAAGGAGATCCGTGACCAACTAACTTCCATAGGGGCCATGCCGGATGAAGAATTGATGGTGAGGACCACACTGAACGCAGTCTAAGAGGATTGGGAGGTATTTGTCTAGAGCATACTGGGCAGGACGAGCCTTCTGAATTGGGAGGAACTGTGGGCAACTCTTCATCAAGAAGAGATTAGATGGTTGACCAAGGCAGGGAGTAGTGACAAAGGGGTCAGAATCAAGGAGGAAGAAGAGGATGCAGTTCTAGCATCTGCGGAAAAGCAGGAGAAGAGGAAGAAAAAGGACCTCTCCAAGGTCAAGTGCTTCCACTATGGGGAATTGGGTCATTTTGCGAACCAGTGTCCAAGGAAGAAGAGTAAGGGAGAGGCTTCTTACTTGAAGGCAGTACCAGCGAGGGCAGAGAAAGAAGTCAAAGATGACGATTATGCCATGAATACTCATGTGCCATTTGAGAAGAAGTGGGGAGACATCGAGCTATAGTCAGACGGATTACAGGTGATAAGGGTCAGGATCCTTGAGGTACCCAACCTCTTGGATTATATCTTACTACAGAAGCCCCGAAGAGGAGTAGCAGGACTAGCGAATGTCGGTAGAGACAGATGCGGATGAAGCGGCAGAGAGTGCTACAGTGCAGGAGTCCTTGGATAGCGCGAGGCTAGCAGGCTGCAACAGTGCGAGAGGCACGGGAGTGTTGCACCAGTGCAGGATGGCACAAAGGGTTGCAGCGATGCAAGATGCAAGGAGTTGTTGCAGCAGCGCAAAGTTCAGTAGAGGGAGCACTTGTTAGCGGCAGAGGGAGCTTCAGCATCGGGAGTGTCTCTAGCTTGACAGGGATGTCAAAAGTTGGGTGGATTAGTTACTTACTTCTTAGTAACTGAGTTGCAGTGTAGTAGCAATATGCAGTAGCACGATGCAGCATGATGAGAGGGGGATGCAGTGCAGATGCAGTGCTGGGAGTATGGACCAACAACAACATGAATGCAGAGGGAGTTGTCGTACGGATGCAGTAGTGGCATAGCCATGGGCCAGTACAGGATGCAGCGGTGTAGTGGATGTTGGGCAGGGAGACCTAGCATCAACACAAGGACCGATGCCGGATAATCAGGGTGATACTCAGTCAGGAGTATTACTAGAGCACAGTCCTCGCTAAGAGGGAGTGATGATTTGGGGTGGCATCGGATGTGCTCTAGCCATGAAGTTTGGTGGAGAGGCTAAAGCACATGATATCTCCAAGACCCAGAAAGGGTTTGGGCAGATTCTAACCAGTTTGGGAGATATAAAAATAATTAATATTTTTAATGGAGTTCCTAAGTCTAAACATAGGAAAAATAAAATATTAATGGGTATTAATATAAAACTGGGTTAGAATGTTCCAAAAGTCATGGATCAAGCTAAATCTAATCTTACCCGTTGATTAGAGATTTAATCTCGACCGTAGAAGGACCAACGAGAAAATTATAAGAGGAGGCTTGAGGGTCAGTTGGAGAACACACTAGAGTGATCAGTCATTCATTTTGCTAGAGCAGGGTTGTTCAGAAAAGTTGAATCAGTGATCAGCAGCGAGGGGCAGTGAGCATGTTATGAATATAATTCAGCTTCAGTCAACTCTAAAGATAAGGGCATTTCCAGCAAGTTGGTCTGAGAGCTTAGCAACCCTGCTCTAGCAAAATGAATGACTGATCACTCTGGTGTGTTCTCCAACTGACCCTAAAAGCCTCCTCTTATACTTCTCTCGTTGGTCCTTCAACAGCCGAGATTAAATCTCTAATCAACAGCTAAGATTAGATTTGGCTTGATCTGTGACTTTTGGAACATTCTAACCCAGTTTTATATTAATACCCATTAATATCTTATTTTTCCTAAGTCAACTCCATTTAAAATATTAATTATTTTAATATCTCCCAAACCGGTTAAATCTACCCAAACCCTTTCTGAGTCTTGGAGATCTCATGTGCTTTAGCCTCTCCACCAAATTTCATGGCTAGAGGACATCCGATACTACCCCAAATCAACAAGTGATTATGCAGAAATAAGGAGGAAACCTTATAAAATCACTTTAAATTATTTAATATAAAGGAGGGACCCACGGTATTTTGACGTCATACTGTCCCATGGTATTCTAATGATAAAAGTTGAAAAAAAAAAGAGAATTGGTGCTTACTTTTCGCATGCATTGATTATTTTTGTAAATTGATTTAGTGAGCAGCCAAACATCAGAAGCGTGACAAGAGGTGATACAAAGACAGGGTGTTGTGGCAGGGTGTGCAGCACTAGAGAGAACGCGATCCTCGCTAAGAGGGAGTGTTAGTTTATGTAGCATCGGATGTTTTCTAGACACGAAATTTGGTGGAAGGGCTAGAATACATGAGATCTCCAAAACCCATAAATTGTTTTCTGTAAATTCCGCTTAGAGATAACTTGATTAGATTATTAACCAATTTTTTTAATATTTCTGAAGTCTAAACTTAGGAAAACTGGTTAATTAATCAAAATTAATTAAGTCAATGTGAGAATTTTCTAGAAACTCACACAGATCGATCCAGAAATTATCTAAACCGTTGATTAAGATTTAATCTTAGTCGTTGGAGTCCCAACAGGGAGATATAAGAAGGGATTGATGTGGTGATAGGGAATACACCAGAGTCACTTGGAGAATTCGATTTTCCAGAGTAGTAGCAATTAGTTTCCGTAGAGATCGAGCTTCAATGAGGAAGCAAAGTTAGTGAGGGATAGAGATAGTGATCCAGAGGAAGTTTTCCAGATCTAGAGAGGCAACAGCAAGGGGGTCGAGTTAATCCCAGTGAGGCCGTGCAGAGGACAGTGCAGTTGCTTCAGAAAAGCAATTCGATTTGGCTGGAGAAAGAAAATGTTTTAGCTTCCAGCGGCCGGGAAAGTTTTCCATAGGGCCGGAGAATTAGTTTCCTCAACAGAGATAGGCATAACTACTTCATCAGAGGTAGTTACGGGCTTAGACTTTCAAGGCTCTATGTAAGCACTACGAAGAGGTTGATGTAGAGGGTCTAGGAGGACGAGTTTTCTGAAGGAAAGTTGTGTTGGGGTTGCTTGTGGAAGAAGGGAAATTCCCTTAAATAATTTTTCCCAGATTTTCTTGTTGTTTGGATTGGCAGTTGGGCATCCATAGGTTGTACTCATAATTTCACTGCTGCTTAATAATAAAAACCCTCAGTTGCTGCACCGATTTTCCCAAGTTGGATTTTTCTAGGGACAATTGTCCAAAAATAACGGTGTCATTTTTATTGTGAGTGTGCTAGTATTTTCTCAGTTTCCAGTATTTACACAGTTTTGTTTGTGAATGCTACAGTGTGATTTATTTGATATTGTCGTAGTAGATAAATTGTTAAAATAATTAACAATTAGAAAAATAAATTCCAATTGCTGCAATAGGATTTCAGTTGTCAAATTTTCACAAATGGGGTGAAAGGCAACATTTCTAAAGCAATGTTGAGTAATTAAATTAGAAAGGTGTTATTAACTGATTATGAAGAAATTAGGAGGATACTTTATAAAGTCACCTTATATTATTTAATATAAAGGAGGGACCCATGGTATTTTGACGTCCCATGGTATTCTAATGATAAAAGTTAAAAAAATAAAAAGGAAAAAATTGGAGCTTACTTTTGGCATGCATTGATTATTTTTCTAAATTGATTTAGTGAGCTCTCAAAGCTTCAAGAAAAAGGGCGAATATCCTATTGAAGATTTGTTTCAGTAGTGCAACAGATCTGCCCTAGTTAGTCAAGATTGGTTTCGATGGTGAGACATATCCACTCTAGCTAGTCAAGAAGGAGGAAGCATCCATATTCCTCATAGGTTCTCATATTAAAGGAAAAATTACATTTGTGTTGGAGATCGAGGGAGTTTCAGGGAGAATGGATTCATCTATTTGTTAGCAACTTTGGATGCCAAATTTCATTGAAGGAATTATCTTGGGGAGGCAAAATTGTAGGAGAAGTTGAATCTCTTTGAGGAGGCTAAGTTTCATATTGAAAGGCCGAGTTTATTGAAATTAACCCTTTCTTGTATTTTGTATCTACTCTGTAAAATCCATTCAAGATTGTATGTTCCTTCACCCCATATGCCCCAAAGGCATATATATGTTGGAAATACTGAGAGGGGGGGTGAATCAGTATTTCATACTTTTCACTATTGTTTTACTAGTTAAAACATATATGTTCAGAACACAAAATGAACAGCAGGAATAAATGCTTTTATTCATATAATTGTGCTGTAAAATAAATACAATAAATAGATGTTCACAATCTGTTGCCAAGCTCCAACTTGTACTTTGGTGAGGCTCCAACCTCCAGAGCAGCAACTCTATTTTGCCAAGACACCAATCTTGGACTTAGGAGCACCAACTCCCAAGGACTTCAATCCTGTTTAATTCAAAGGCTCCAACCTCTTTGGTATACACTGGTGTGCTACTGCACTCTTTTCAGCTTCCACTGCATCTGATGCCCCCTTTGCTTCTGCTGCTTCCACTATCTCATACTCAGGTTATCCCATCTGCCAACAACTCCTTCAGTTCTCTGTTTTTGCTGCTTTTATATGCTCCATGCCCCTGTCCATTCGTTTCCTCTTACATGCTGGCTCTTTGGCTTCCTCCTCAGTGGCTATCGTTTCCTCTGACTCACTTGATCGCTTGGCACTTCGGCTTCCCATTTCTTTGCTTCTTCTGTCTATACAAGTGTTCCAATATTCGAAGGACGCGTTGTATCAATGGCAAGCATTGAGTCAACGCAGAGGACTATATTTATAAGACTGTAACAGCGCTGCTTTTATGTTTATCAGAGACCACCGCTCAAGCACTTTAATCACCCATCAAAAGCCACCTTTTATTGGCGCTTTAGTACTATCGGAAGCCACCACCCGAGCGTTTTATCACCCATCGGAAGCCACCACCCGAGCCATTAATCAACCATCACACAGGCTTTATCAACCATCACCGAGCGCTTTAATCGACCATCGGAAGCCACCTTTTATTCGGCGCTTTCTATCAATAATCAACCATCGGAAGCCACCAACCGAGCCTTTAATCAACCATCACCGAGCGCTTTAATCAACCCGCCACACTTATAGAATCAGAGCCACCCTTTTATTGCCGCTTTTATGTCTATCGGAAGCCACCGCCCAACCGTGTCCACACATACAATTAACACAAGCATTTCAATATATGTCTTAAGGCTTAAACCCACAGCCACATATAATATATGGGAACCATTATAAAACCCCTTTATAAAGATTTCGATCACATATACGTTACTATACACAAACCCATGTAAATCCGCTCAATTGAACATTCGCGGATTTCAAATCTTATCCGCCCGCCTTTATAGTTATCGGCGGGTCCGGATTTCGGCGATCACAATAAAACTCTTAAGGCCTGACCTCCGATGAGGAGCGGACCCGATGCTCTTTTAGACTCCCTTTAATATTGTTTCGGGTCCGATGAACATCGGCGTTCGCTGTAAACAATAGACCCATTCCTCCGATGTAACGCGGACCCGATCTCCCATTCAACCATCCTCTATATAATTTCGGCTCCGGATGATTTCGGCGATTTCGCTAATCGCTACCTCCGCTGCTCCGATGCACTGTAAGGGTTCTGCGGACCCGATGTGGCTATATATTCTGCTCTATAAGATTTCGGCTCCGGGTCCTTCGGCGATTTCGCTGATTGCTACCTCCGAAATGATACAAGTCCTCCGCGGATGCGATGTTAATATATATTCCCTTTAAAGCTTCCATCGGGTCCGCCACCACTTATCGCAATCGGAGGATTGGGGTGGACGACCCTTTATGCTGCGGATGCGATATATTATAAACCAAATATGAAATGCCATCGGGTCCATTGTAATCGGGTCCATTGCGATATGCCATCGGGTCACTTAGCCGAAACCCCGATGCGCCGATATGGCGATATATATATATATATATGCCATCGGGTCCATATGTGCCAAAACACATTTAACTTGTGTTGTTTCCGCCAAAAAAGAAAAAAAAAACCTTTGATTATTGTAAATGCATATATGTAGATTTTGGGCACTCAAACACTCCCGATAACATTAATACATGCATATGTGGGTTTGCATTGCCCGAACAACTCCCGATAGTATTAATGAAGGCATATATGGGTTTTGATCGCCCGAACAGCTCCCGATAATGTTACTGAGGCATATATGGCTCTGTTTGATTCATTTGCTCCTCCGATGGCTCCTCTTGCTCCGATATGCTCCGATAGCTCCTCCGATGGCTCCTCTTGCTCTGGCACTCCTCCGATATGGCTCCTCTTGCTCTGATATATGTGGCTCCTCCGATGTGGTCTGCTCCTCTTGGCTCCGATATGCTCTGTCTCCTCCTCATGAATATTTCCATATTGACATCAATGACAATCTGTGTCCAACAATATATATATATATATATATAGGCAAGCTAAGGCATTAATATTCCCCTTGAATCACCCATTTGATTTTGTAATCTAGTAAACCTTTGATTCTATATGTTTGGGAACCTATTTCAACCTCTATTGCTTGATCTAATCCTTTAGATTAAGCCATAGAAACCTTTGAACTCAAACGTTGGAAATACCAATCCCTAGCATTCCTATCCCAAGGAGACCCCCCATGAGCCAAAGGAGAGCTAGCCAAAAGGGAGAAGAGGGTTGATGAAGTGACAATTGCACCCTCTAAGATGTAGTGGGTTACGCAATCAAGCTTTCGAACGTTATCTCAAGAAGTGGAAGATTTTGTTGTAACATTTTTTGTGCCATTGTTGAGAAGAAAGTCTATTTCTCAAAAGATGATATTGGACGAAGTCCAAGCTTGAAGAAATTTCCATCTAGGTGACTCCACTGGAAAAACAAAGGCCTTGTTCTTACATCTTCTAAAGCCTTGATACTTGTGGGGTCGCATAAACACCATTGTCGAATATGCACGTATACAGGATGGCTCCTTGGGATTTGCATGTATAGTTTCCCACACTAGATATGGAAAATATCATAGGAATAAGATCCACGGATTTAGGAGTTTTGTCGACGTTTCAGACCCACCAACAAGGTCCATTGTCATGACATGAGTAAAGATTAAGAGTTGGAAAACAATAAATGGTATAAGCAAAGTACAAATGCCATCAAGAGGTGCACCATTGGAAACCCTAGAAGCCGACCAGAAAATGATCCAAGCAATAGAAAAATGAGAAAGCGCAAAGGTGAACTAAATATAATGTAATATAATGTAAGTGACTATGATACCTTTTGTTCTCTTTTATCTTTACCATGTTTACTCTCTCTGTGTTCCCTTCCCTACTCCATTTCCCCTCTCCCTCCCTCCCTCCTTTCTCTATTTTTCTCTCATTCTCCCTCACCTTGTTCTAGCCTTTACGTGTCTGCTTCTTTATAGATTTTATTTAATTTTAGCTTTATGATTAAGTTAAATTTCAAGTTATATAGTTTATTCACATTTTACTTAACATATATATATAACCTACTTTATACTCATAACATGATTCATATATATATATATAGTCTACTTATAACCTGATATACTTTATTATATATAATTATATATCATAGTCACTTACATTATATTTATTTCACCTTTGCACTTTTCTCATTTCTATTTTCAAGTTGGCTTCCAGGGTTTCCAATGGTGCACCTCTTGATGACGTTTGTACTCTGCTTATACTATTTCTTCTCTTCCACCTCTTCATCTTTACTCATGTTTTGACAATGGACCTGGTTGGTGGTTCCGAAAAATTGACAAAAACTCCCAAATCTGTAGACCATTGATCTGCAATCCAAACAACAGAAACTTTAAAACTATATATCCTAGGCTTCTAGGATAACCAAATAGGCAGCTTCCTAACTTTGGCAGAGACCTTCCAAAGTTTCAAGCGAACTCTTTTGCTGCTGCGTGCATTGCCTGTGGCTGCAATACATGACCCAGCTGTCTAGGGTTTCAGAAATACAAATAAGGAGAACATGTATTTCCAGTCACATAATGCCATTCATAGGCAAAGGCTCACAATTGGCAGAAGGGGACCTTGTGATCTTCAGTTTGAAGACTCGGGTACGTATAATCGGAGTAAGGTTTCCTCCGACCATGAAAACATCCAAAGCATTGTGCAGGAATGCAGAGGGTTGCCCAAGGTTGAAGGAATAATCAACTTTCCTCGAAATTAGCACTTTACAATGAAGTTGTTGAACAATATAACCCTAGTTTCAATATTGGTGAAATGGTATTTCCAAACCTTAATGTTCACACCAATATAAAGTGCCGTGGTGTTCATACCAATATAAAGTTTTTTGACATGTCTAGGAGCATTTTCAACCCTCTAACAAGCCATGCTGCCACCAAATATCAGATGATGAAGGTTATAATGTTGATAATCAGATGCTTGAACTGAAAGCTGAATGTGTTCCTAATGAACAGAACTTTGAATTTCAAGGAATAGCCATAACCAACTGCACACATCACTGAATACCACCTTAAGAACTATGATAATGGCAGCATCATTGAAGATTCATTCTTAGAGCAGAACAGTGGCAGGTCATACATATGGTATTTTGACGGGTCACCAGTCTTTGACAATGAACATTATGACGACAGAGTATGCTTTAACAAACTTCATGTGATAGTAGGCAACTCTAGTCCCGCAGAAGAGGAATCTAGTAGGACAGTTGGCATCCCGGGAGTAGGCTTGAATATTGATTCTAACGAAGGACTTTGGGTGGTACATCTTGATGGAAGCCCTAATTATGAATATATGGACAAGGAAAAAGTGGTCATGCTTATGGGTTTGATTTTCTTTTTAGAAAATAGAGCAACTGCCAGCCTTGTAAATGCTTCCAACATTACACTATGTTCACAGCACTTTGACAGTCACAATGAAGAGGAGTGCAGTGTTGTCTTTGTGACAAGTTTTGACCAAAATTTTGATGAAGAATGATGGCTGGGCAGTGGATGACCATGGCCTCCCTGAATATCACAGAGAGAGTAAAGAAGAGGAATACAGTGCAAATTTGGAGCCTTGTGGTGTGATGGGTTGTGATAAAATGAAAATGCCACATTTCCAGACATTGGATACTTTTGAAAATCAGACCAATGATAGGAAGGATGACAGTTAAAGCATTCAACCAGATGATGGAGATGAAGGCAATATCATTTTTCAGGGAAACCTTTTCCAAAATAATGAAGATAAGAACAAAAATGGTGTCCCTGTTCTTACAAAGAATAGTGCCAAAAAATAGAATGCAGATTCTCATAACTCTGTTGAAGATTATGAAGCCAATGAAGAGAATCAAGAAGATATTCTAGATTTAGAACAAGGGTGTTCTACATTTAGATGAAGAAAGTTGGTGCTATAAATGCAGTCCTTATTTGCAACCCAATGGTCAACAAAAAAGAGATTTAGGATTGCATTCTGAGGATGCTCATGTAACAAGAATTGGTACCTCTGTTTTTAAGATAGAACATGAGGTGCAGGCAGAAAGATGCTCTCATCCTCTCACTCAGTCTGGTGTTTTAAAAAAATGGTCAGTGGCCAAACAAGATGAATTCATGAATGTAGAAGATCCTAATCATGATCATGTCTGAATGGAGAATGAACACTACAATATCAGTTGCAATGGGATTGGTTTTGACAGTTCTCAAAATTTCAATGCTGAAAATGACTCTGACAAAAGGGATGCAGAACATGTTTTAGTGCCACATTTCTCTCAAATCCATAAAGAAAATTGTCTCCTTATAAACATCGGCCATGAGGATGGTATTGTTGCTTATTGTATCGATGGGTATCACATGGGTTTGGCTCATAGATCATTTTTAGCTAGATTTGATATAGATAATTATTTCATGCCTAACTGTGCCAAAGAGATCATTAACAAGGGCAGTATTCAGCATTTTTCTATAGTTAAACAAGTCACAGAATTAAGTGATCAAGGTGATGATCACCTTTTCTCACAATCAGTAGCAGGTATGTGTGTTGTTTTTGGTAATTCTGATCACGGGCAGCTATAAGAAAATGGACAATATTACCAGTTTAAAAGACCAATCAAGGGAGCAATCACTGAATTTCAGCATGAACAATTTTCAGAGATAGCGGAAGTGTCCTTTTACAAGCATGTCAGCACGGGTATTATTGATGAGAATGGTTTGTCTGATCAATATCAGATTGAAGTAATGGCAGATTGTGCTTTTACAGCTCTCTATGCCATGATAAATCATCAATCCATAGACACACATGGTAAGCAACGGAATTCTGTTACTAGTAATGAATTGAAGCTTGAAGACATGACTGATATTGAGATATTCGAGGAGTTTTCTTAAGGCATACAACTGAAGTCCGGTCCTCAGATCCTTCACAGTGAATTAAGTTCATCACAAATGAAGAAATCTACCTTTTACACCAAAATCACATATCTTGAAGGTGGTTCTAATAGCAAGGTTCTAATATCGCCAGAGGATGAAGATGAAAATCTTGGAACTCGATGAACCGTTCTCTTCACTGAATCTGTTAGATATTTAAACTACAGACCTCCGACTAAAGTTTTCCATGCATATCAATTCCTTAAAGAGGCGGACTGAAAGATGAGTATATTGTAATGAACCATTCTGAAGACAGTATAGTGCATAATACGATGACTTCCAACCATCAAGCATATGGAATTGCTACCCATGCGATGCAATGTGGAGACATACCCATCAACAAGGATCCATTGTCCTTTTATATGGGATTTGACACGAGTTGTCTCTCCAATGTACATTTCAAAATCAGAGGATTGTCAATAGAGGAAAAGAAGAGGACTGCTGTATGTACAAGCCCAAGCAAGAGTCATTTTGGACAAATATCAGCAGCACAATATAGTGCCAAATACAAATGGCAAAATCATGAAGGAGTTGGAAATAATACTTGAACTCATAGGATTTCAAGCCTGTAACAGTCATCAGCATGTAAAGAGCGTGTTAATATATTACAGCAGCAAGAGGTTACCTTTTTAATTGGTATCTCCAGTAAGGTCTGAAACAGAGGTTATGCTATAATGGGTCAAGTTGTCATTCCATATGAACCTAAAATGTTACAAATCGGACATACAAAAAGGTGCTACAGGAAGGAAAATGGAGGAGAAAACTGCAGCAAAAAACAACAATACCTCATGGAATGTTTCAATCCTGCATGCAAAATAAAGATACAGGAGTACCCTATGCTTAGTGTATCCTGGAGGAGAAAATACACCATAGCCCAACTGAGAACAAGCTCTCACAGGTCAAGGTGCAAAATGGGAAGATGAAGCAATGTGATCATGGGGCTAGTTTGTGAATCAAATGAGGAAGAAATGAAGGAGCATTTCCTTATCCAATGTGAAGCACAGAGTCATACAAAAAAGGTTCATCTATGGAAAAGGTAGCATGCTAAGTAGTACTTTAATTACAAAGGCATTACTTCAGCAAAATGTCGTAGACAGAGTAGTTCAAGCACACCCATGGAAAGTAATGATGGTGTTGTGTGTGTCTATGAGTGTAAAACAAAACTTTTTTACTAGTACAACCTAAATATACACATACGACTTGAGGCTGACCTGTTTTGATATGGTCAGTCACCCTCACGCATTGTTGATTGGAGATTTATTTATTTGTTCGCACAAGTGCTGGAGGAGTTGTTCCATTTGAAGGATAGGCATTTAAACCTGATCCCCACATGTCCACACTTTGAGAACTTCACTGACATGTTTTGGGAGATATCATTTGTTGATAGTTTTTGGAGTGCTGGGCATCCACATTAGAACGAGACCAGACACTTGGAGGTTTTGCGGCTTAATGTTCATTCAATGCCTATTTATCCACAAGTGACAGAGGATCTGGAGGTATGACTTCCATATGTGTCAAGCCCTTGAAGGCTGGATGGTCCACTTGGAAGCCCATATCCACTCATTGAATATTTGGAGTTCATATTTGTATTGGTGGAATTGGGCTAACTTGAGGGTGTTTTGGTTCTAAGTTGTCTCTTCGAAGCCCCATGTTCCCATGCTTGACAGGTTACCTGTAGAATGCTACATTGTGGAATGCCAGATGCTGGATGCTACAAGGAACAGGGCATTTTTATGATGTGTTTCAGCCTTCGGGACTTCTGCCCCTAAAATTGTGTACGTATGGCTTTGAAAAGCCCCGTATTTCATATTTTTAAATTATTAAATTAGTGAATAAGGATTTTATGCCCTCCATAGGTCAGAATAGAGGATTTTAGCTTAGAAATTAATATTTTGATTGTAAAGAAAGTTGAGCACCTCCTCTATAAATAGAGGTACACTTCCTCTCATTCTCTCTTGGTAGGATACAAGAAAAAATCCCTTAGCAAGTCTAAAATTTCTAAAATTTGTTGGAGTTCTTTTGTCATTTATTTGGTGTTATTGATGGAAGACTAAAGCGTCTCACTGAGAACACTAATTGTGGACAATTTCTCACGTTTGATGGATGATTCACGACTAGGGGTTATGGATAAGCATTGATTTACCTAGCAAGTGTTCTTTTAATTCTTTGTGGATTTGTTTATTGAAGGCATTAAGTGCAAATGTGCTTATCAAGTGGTGAAGGTGCATTTTTCCCTCGTATTATTCTTGAATAGATCCTATCATGTAAACCCTAATAAGGATTCTAGTGGAAAACCTTCCTTTGATATTGTCTTGAAAGCTTGTGAAACAACATAGGAGGATTTTCTAGGGTTTGTAGTGGACTACCCTCATTGTCACCGTATAGAAAGACCCCTAAGGTTTGTAGTGGACAACTTTCGGGTTTATCCAATAGCCATTCTTAACCTTCTTTGACAAAAACCTAGTTCACCCCATAAGCCCAATGAAAAGAACTCTCTAGTCCTCCCATCATCTTTCATACCCTAAATTTTGCCAAAACCATTTTTCTTGGATTTACTCTTCATCACCTTGAGCTTCATTCCCTAAATCCTAGCAACCTTAACCTATGGGAGCCCCCCTTGAGTCAAAGGAGACCCAGTTTGAAAAGAAAAAGAGGATTGGTGAGGCGACAATCGCCCCCTCTTAGTTTTTGTGAGTTTGGAATTAATCTCAAGAAGTGTGAGTTTGTGTGGTCAAGCATCCAACGAGATTTTTCTCTTTCGCCTTAGATACTAGGAGAGCTTTAACAGTTATCTAGACACCCATGTATCCCCAACCAAGTCCTCTTAGTAGCAAGTATTCCCAAAAGGACATCATCAAACTTTGCATTAATACATTCATTGTGATTAACGATGATAAAGATAGCCCCCCCCTATGGTGCAAAGTAGTGCCCCCTGTCATGTCCCCAATTAAAAATTTTGATAAGGAAATTCCCAAATTTGGTGATTAATATATATATTTAGATAAATAAAATTAGGAGAAATAAGTTGTGGAGATATTTAATAAATTTTGAAGAACAGGCAATGGTTGGAACTTAGGAAAAGAAGAAGAAAAATTAAAGTGAAGTCAACTTTTGGAGATTACCAAGCATGGAAATTGAACCATGGGAAGAATCAAACTATGGTATCAAATCATAGCATGAAATAAATTGAACCATGGTATGAGGAAGGGAAAGAAAAAATAAAAGGAAGGTTAGAGCCACATTTTGATCATTCTAGTTTTGGCATTTCATTTATGAATTGGAAGGTTTACCTAAGTTGTTGAGCTAAGTCAACAAGTGTTACTTAGCACGGGGATTTCCAAGCGTAGAATCCCAACTCTCTTTCAATGAACCTAGAGTGTCACCCTAGGAGAAAAATTTGGAGCTGATTGGATACTACTTTTCCTACATTTTGTGATCCATTCATCTTTACAACAGGTGGAACAAATTTTTCAAGGGGATGTAGTAGCAGAAGTAGAGTTGCCTGGAGAAAGAGATTGTGGATGCGGTAGCAGAAGTAGAGTTGCTTGGAGGAAGAGATTGTCAGGGAGATTTGCCTTGAGTATTTGCAGGAATTTTACTTGCAGGAGGACAAATTTCCTTGTGGAGATTCAAAGCCCGAGATTGTTGCATTTGTGTGGGTCGTACTATTCTTCCTTAGGGCTTGCACAAGGGTCTAGCGAAATTTCGCTGAAGCAATTGTTGCAACCTTGTGTCGGGAAATAGCTGGAATTTCACTCTATCATTTCAGCGTTATCTTCTAGTGGTTTCCCAATTATTCTTGTGAAGGATTTTAGGTGGATTAGCTATAGACTTTCTGGTGGGACGCGGCGTTGGGAAATAGGTGATTTAACTTGATTTTTGTGTAATTCCGAGAGGTTGGAATTAACACAAAAACTTTATGGGTTTTTTTGGTCCGGGGTTGGAGAGCATTGTCCTAATTTTTCAAAATTTTCGGACCAGATTTGAGGCCTCAAATATCAATTTGCCTCCAGCAACAACAACAATAATTTTTTGAGCAGAGCGTACAACCAGTGAGCCATTTCAGCATGGAGTATTCCTCATTCTTACATGGATTTTCCGTGCTTGCTTTAGCAAGCCCGGGTGCACACATTCCACTATACCTTGTACTCAGCTTCTCAATCTATATTCAATAAAATGGCTCAACTTTATTATTTTTGTTCAACAATGTTCTAAATTTGTTGTTCTTGTGGAGTTTTCAAATTGCATGTTTATTTGTTTGTTGTAGCTAGTTCATGTTTTGATATTTCAATGTATTTTTCTAGTTAGAATATTACAGTGGTATCAGAGCATGTTCTTGGTAAGTTGTGTTAGTTTTTGGTAGCATCGGATGTGCTCTAGCCATGAAAATTGGTGGAGAGGCTAACGCACATGAGTTCTAAAGAACCCAGAAACTGTTTGGTGAAATTCCACCCGGATTGTATTTTATTAAAATAATTAATATTTTTAATGGGGTTCCTAAGTCTAAACTTAGGAAAATTAAAGTATTAATGGGTATTAATCTAAATATGGGTGAGAATGTTCTAGAAAGCGGATCAAGTCAAGTTTTTAATCCTAGCCGTTGATTAGAGACTTAATCTCGGCCATTGAAGTTTCAACGAGAAAAGTATAAGAAGGAGGCTTGGGGTTCATTCAAGAACACACCGAGAGAACGAATTGCTCTAGAGTTCGAAATTTTTGGGGCTAGGAAGCTGAGAAATTCGAACTAAGTGATCATTCTACAGTAGAGGAGCAGGGATAATTTAGGAATAGTGGGCAGAGAGGCGGAGAGCCACCAGTGGAGGCAGCGTAGAACCTAGAGGGACTGACGCTGGGCCATTCTGGGCCCACGCAGACTTGACGTAGAGCAAGAAGGTCCAGCGCAAAAGGTAAGTTGCCTTCACGTAGAAATCTGGAACTACTAGGGAGCTGCCAGAACAGCCGGGAAGGTTGACGCAGAAGCTCCAGGAGACAGAAGAGACAGTGCAACACTAACGCAGAGCCTTTAAGGCTGACGCAGGGCCAACCCAGAGATAGCCAGGGTTAGCCAGTTCTGCTGCCGGATCAATCAGAATCTGCCGGGTGAAGTGAGGTAATCTCACTTAGTTTTCCGCTAGCATCTTTTTTTCTATAACTGGACTTTTGGGAGGGCATCCAGAATTGTCTTCAGAACTACTGCTTAATAATATAAAACCCTTAGAGCTGCTGCACCAGTTTTCCCGCATTGGGTTTTTCCAGGGACTATTTTGTCCAAAAATAATGGTGTCCTATGTATCTTGTTCTTTGCTTAGTTTCTTGTTTCATGTAATCAAATTAAATTGGTGTAGGCTACAAAAGTAATTTACTTCAGTATTTTTCAAAAAATAACTTGATAATGTATATTAAAATCAAGTAGCAGAAGTAAATTCAGTTTTACTGCAGTAGGGGTTCCTTGAGTATAGGAATTTTCACAAGTTGTGGGCTCGAGAGCATGTCATGTGAAAATTTGGATGCCCAAATTTATACTGCAGCAACAGATTATGTTTCTTCTATTTGTTAATTACTGAACAAAATTATTTAATGTTTCCTACAATAAACACCGAAACTAATACACCACAACCTTCGCCAATAAAAATAAAATATGGAAACAAGAAAGAGATACAACACATCTACACAGTTATTTTTGGACAAATGTCCATGGAAAAACCCAATGCGGAAAATCTGGTGCAACAGCTAAGGGTTTTATTATTATGCAGTAGTAATTTCTGAATACAATCTTTGGATGCCTTCCCGACAATCTAGTTACAGAGAATATCATTGACAAAGAGATAAGTGAGGTTACCTCACACTATCACTGGAAATCCTGGCTGATCCAACCATTGAATGAACTTCCCCTGGCTGCCTCTACGCAGTCACTGTGTCAACCCAGCATCACATGTTAAAATTTCTAAGTCTAACCCGTTAGAAATTCTCCTGCACTATCTAGTTTATTTCACCTACTTCTTTAATTACTGAACAAGTTATTTAACCATATAAATACTAAAATAAACACAATGCAATCTCAACCATCTACATATCATCAATTGAAAGAAATTGGCAAACATGCAAGGGACACCGTTATTTTTGGACAATTGTCCCCAGAAAAACCCAACTTGGGAAACCGGTGAAGCAATTCTAAGGGTTTTATTATTAAACAGCTTTTCTTGAGTACAACTAGGTGCCAAACTAGCTCACTCGACAGAGAAATCAATCTGGCAGTAATACCTCTCTTCGGAAGCAGATATTCGGAAAGTCTGCTCCACGAAATCTCTCCAATGCCTCTCTGAGGCACTGCGTAAGCCCTCCTAGCCTATGCGTCAACATGAAACCCTCTGCGTCAGCCCTCTGATGCTCTGCACAGGCTCTCTGGCCCTCTGCGTCACTTCTGCAGCCTCTGCGTCACTCATGCAGGCCCTCTACGCAGTCACTATGGCCCTCTGCGTAGCTTCTGTTGGCTCTGCGTCTGCCTCTCTACCTCTCATTGGTCTTCTGGCAGTATCTCTACCTCTCTGCTATGCACTCACTGCCCCTCGCTGCAACTATGATCACTGGTTCGATTTCTCTTAGCAAACCCCGCTCTAGAAAATTGAACTGACTGATTAATCTTGGTG
Organism: Pinus tabuliformis; assembly: GCA_031772625.1. Classification (NCBI taxonomy): domain Eukaryota; kingdom Viridiplantae; phylum Streptophyta; class Pinopsida; order Pinales; family Pinaceae; genus Pinus; species Pinus tabuliformis. The sequence goes on from CM062810.1 coordinate 805,208,989, forward strand.
TATCTCCAACTAACCCTCAAGCCTCCTCTTATACTTTTTATGTTGAGTCTTCAACGGCCGAGATTACATCTCTAAACAATGACTAAGATTAGATTTGGCTTGATCCATGTCATTTAGAACCGTCTCACCCATTTTTATATTAATACCCATTAATATTTTTATTTTCCTAAGTTTAGACTTAGGAACCCATTAAAAATATTAATTATTTTAATATCTCCTTAACCGGGTGGAATTTCCCCAAACCATTTCTAGGACTTGGCGATCTCATGTGTTTTAGCCTCTCCACCAATTTTCATGACTAGAGCACATCTGATGCTACCCCAAAAAATCAACATCACACCTCCTGGGCACAACGTCACCCCTTCAGCTGATCAATCTGTTGCTCAGGAAATTCGATTTTCACCTCCCGGACTCACACCCCAGCTTTCGGCTTCTGCGATTGATTCCTTCAGCTGATTTTTGATTCCCTCTTGGCTTTTGCACTACTATTGCTAGATCTCTCTCTGCCTCCTCTGCTGAGTATTCTTCGACCAGGAAAGATCTCCCTACAGATACTATCCCTACCCCTCTTTGCAAAAGATCACTATCGAAAATCTCTCCGGCAGCTACTCTGCTTCAGAAAATCAAACTTCTGATCTCCCCTCTATGTGTTCTCCAAGTGCCCCTCAAGCCTCTTCTTATATCTTTTTGTTGGACAACCAACGGCCCAGATTAACTTCTAATCAATGGCTTAGATCATTTTGGCTTGATCCTTGTCCACCCACAGTTTAGATTAATACCCATGTTTAGACTAGGGTTCCATTAAAAATAATTAATTATTTTAATAAATCTATCTCTAGGTGGAATTTCCCAAAATGATTTATGGGTATTGGAGAATACATGTGTCTAAGCCTCCCTTCAAATTTTGAGAATTAGAGCACATCCGATGCTACTAGAAATAAACACTCCCTCTTAACGAGGAATGTGCTCTAGCAATGCACCCTATTGAAGCATCACCCTATTCTGTAACATCTCCTTTTGCGTTGTTGATGTCTAACATCTCTTCCCACCAACTACTGCGCAAATTTTGCATCTGTACCACTGCTAACCCTGCCATTGTCAACACTGCATCCGTACTCCAAATTCCTCTTAATTATGCATTTACGCTGCTGTTGGCCCTACCACTGCCAACTCTGCATCAGCACTGCAACCTTCTCCAATTGCGGCTATTACTGCATCAACAACAAAAAAGCATCCCAAATTACTAAACTGGTGTTCAAAATGATGCATCTCGTTGTTGGAGTTCTGACTACTACTAGTCTCTGCACTGACCCACTGAAGACTCTGCGTCGTTGTTGACCTCTCCTCTGTGCCAACTCTGCTCTGCGTTGCTTAGTCTCTGGCACTCCTAGCCACTACAACTATCTCTCCTAGTACTCCTCTGCATCAACTGACACTAGTCCATCCCACTACTTCTGATCTAGGCTCCCGTAGCAAGGAATTGATCCAAGAGGTGGACTCCTCAAGGATCCTGCCCATCTGCAATCCTTTCAAACTACAGCTCTAAATCATCCCACCTTCCTCCTGGAGGTATCTCGGCTATCATGGCAAACTCCTCCTCGATCTTCGCAGGTGCAGATTTTGGATCATGCTTCTCATCTTTGTCCTTCTTCCTGAGAGGACACTATGTTGCGTAGTGACTGAATTCACTACACCTGAAGCATTTGATCCTCGAAACATATTTCTTCTTTTTCCACTGCCCTGCTACCCCTTGGATGTGAGGGCTGCATTTTCTTCCTCCTCCTTGGGCTTCGACCCACTGCTATTGGTTCCGTCAAGTTTACACTTGACCAAGTCCCTCCTCCGCTCTGTTGATTTGGGGTAGCATCGAATGTGCTATAGCCACGAACTTTGCTGGAGAGGTTGGGGCACATGAGATCTCCAATACCCAGAAAGGGTTTGGCCAGATTCTAAACAGTTCAAGAGATATTAAAATAATATTTTTAATGGAGTCCCTAAATCTAAACTTAGGGAAAATAAAATATTAATGTGGATTAATATGAAACTCTGTTAGAATGGTCCAAAAGACATGGATCAAGCCAAATCTAATCTTAGCCGTTGATTAGGGACTTAATCTCGGTCGTTGATATGTCAACAAGAAAAGTATAAGAGGAGGCTTGAGGGTCACTTGGAGAATACACCAGATGATCAGTCATTCTATTCTGTAGAGCGGGGTTTGCTAAGAGAAATAGAATCAGTGATCGGAGATGCAACTGCGGGGCATTTGAGAACAGAGAAGCAGAGATAGTGTCAGAAGAGCAGTGCAGTAGCCAAGGAAAGTGACACAGAGCCAGCCAAGGATCACGCAGGGCCACGTAGAGGCAGTCGGGAGTTGTGCAGAGCCTCAGAGAGGCCAGTGTTGCTGACACATAGGGCTAGAGGGCTGACGCAAGGCCTCCTAAGGCCGATGCAGACCCATCCGGGGTGACACAGCGGCAGCGTGAGGCAGAGATCGGCTGACACAGTCCAAAGAGAGGTTGACGCTGGGGTTTCTGGGTCAGATTGGTGCTGAGTAGCTACTAGAAGGATTATCCGGGGTTTCAGCCAATAGATTTGTTAGAAACTTAGAGGTATTACTGCCTAGCAAATTCTCTGTTGGGTAGGCCAATTTTGACACCTAGATTGTACTCTGATATTGCTTAATAAGAAAACCCTCAAATAGTTGCACCGATTTTCCCACATTGGGTTTTTCTGGGGACATTGGTCCAAAAATAATGGTGTCATGTGGTGTGTTTGTTCTTGTTTCTTTTAGTTGTTGATCTGTAATATGTTGAGCATGCACTGGTGTTTATTTTCAGTATTTACTTTATAAATAACTTGTTAAACAAAAATAACAAGTAGGTAGGAATAAATCAGAAAAAGTGCATGAAGGGTTTCTAAACTAAGTGAACTTAGAAACTTCAACATAGCATCAAAGCGAGATTGCAGAACACAGGAGGACTAAAAGACATCAGCCGAGCAGAGCAATAGCAGCCAAGGTGACAGAAGTTGTTTCTAGTAGAGTAACAACAAGGAAGGGTGATGCAATGCCTACGTCATCAAGGGTGAGCCAGGAAGAGGCAGCGCAGAGGTGAAGGAAGGCAAGAGAAGCCTCACACAGAGCCACGCAGTAGCTGGGAGGGCTGACACAGTTGGCTGAGGAGGCCGAGTTGCAGTGCCAGGATTGTGCAGAGCTTAGGAGCTCTCACCTTCAAGTCGCTGGGGTTTAGAAGGCTGCGGGAATATTGCAGAGTGGAGCTGGTGAGGTACTGTAGTCAGAACAGTACCTGACAGAGCAAGGCCAGAGGAGTTGCTACCAAGAGTTTCTAGCCGAGGAACACAGATCAGTGGTGCAGTTGCACAAGACGATTAGAGTAGGGGGCATCTTGACAGCAACAGAAGGATTTCCAGGATGGAAATCGGGACTCAAAGGGAGTTCAGAAGAGAACTTCCAGACAGGAAGTAGAGACTGAGAGGAGTCGAATAGAGAACTTCTAGGAGGGAAGTAGAAGAGCATCATGCACTACATGAAGTAAGAGACCAGGATAGACTAGACGGAGCGTCGAACTTCGCAGTCTCGAAGGCCAAAATCTTATCCGTACTTGACAAAAATCGTGTCAAGAACTTCGCCTTGAAGGTAATAGCTATCCCAGTCGACCCCAATGATAACGACAAGTACGAGGAGGCAATGGCAAGGGCCAAGAGCATCATCCTTGACGAGGTCAAGGATCATGTAGTACCACATAATGCCGAGAAGGAAACGACATATGAGATGTGGGAGATTCTCAAGAAATTGTACCAGCATACTTCTGGGCAGAGAAGACTGCTACTTGAGAATCAGTTGAGGTCGTATCAGATGAAGAAGGGAGAACTGATTGACACCTTCCTCGGAGGACTGAATGAGATCCGAGATCAATTGACTGCTATAGAAGCCACGCCGGATCAGGAGTTGATGGTGAGGACAGCCCTGAATGTTGTCTCAGAAGACTAGGAGGTATTTGTCCAGAGTATACTGGGCAGAGGGACTCTCCCACCTTGGGACGAGATGTGAATGGCTCTTCGCCAAGAAGAGACCAGACGACAGTCAAAGACGGGTAGCAGCAGCAAGGGGATCAAAGTCAAGCAGGAGGAGGAAGATCTTGCCCTAGCATCTGAGGGAAGGCAGGAGAAGAGGAAGAAGAAGGATCTCTCCAAGATCAAGTGCTTCCACTGTGGGGAGCTGGGTCATTATGCGACCTATTGTCCAAGGAAGAAGATTAAGGTAGAGGCTTCTGAGACTAAGGTAGTGCCAGCACGGCCAGAGAAGGAAGTTCTCACAGACGATGACTGTGCCATGAGTGCACACGCACCACTTGAGAAGAAGTGGGGAGACATCGAGCTGTAGTCAGGCGGACTACAAGCGATGAGGAACAGGATCCTCGAGGTATTCAGCCTCTTGGATTAGACCTTGCTACGAGAGCCCTGATGACGAGTAGCAAGACTGGTTGTGTCGGGTAGAGATGGATGCGGGTGGAGCGGCAAAGAGAGCTACAGTGCAGGAGTCCCGAGACAGCGCAAGGATAGCAGGCTGCAGCAGTGCGAGAGGCACAGGAGTGTTGCACCAGTGCAGGATGGCACAAAGAGGTGTGTAACGATGCGAGATGCAGGCAGTTGTTGCAGCATCGCAGAGGTCAGAGAGGGAGCACTTGTCAACGGCAGAGGGAACTTCAGCATCAGTGGGTGTCTTTAGCCCAACAGGGAGGTCAAATTGGGAGATCAATTACTTACTTCTTAGTAACTGAGTTGCAGTGCAACAGTGGGTAGCACGATGCAACATGATGAGAGGAGACGCAATGCGGATGCAGTGCTAGCAGAAAGAACCAGCAGCAGCACAGATGCAGAGGGAGTTGTCGTACAAATGTAGCAGTGGCAGTGGCAGAACCATGGGCAGCAATACAGGATACAGCAGTGCAGAGAATGTTGGGAAGGAAGGCCTAGCATCTTTGCACAGGTAGCAATGCCAGATGATCAAAGTCATACTCAGTGAGGAGTATTGATAGAGCACAGTCCTCGCTAAGAGGGAGTGTTGATTTGGGGTAGCATCGGATGTGCTCTAACCACGAAATTTGGTGGAGAGGTTGGGGCACATGCGATCTCCAATACCTAGAAAGGGTTTGAACAGATTCTAAACAGTTCAGGAGATATTAAAATAATTAATATTTTTAATGGAATCCCTAAGTCTAAACTTAGGGAAGATAAAATATTAATGTGGATTAATATGAAACTGTGTTAGAATGGTCCAAAAGACATGGATCAACCCAGATCTAATCTTAGCCATTGATTAGGGACTTAATCTCGGCCGTTGATATGTCAACAAGAAAAGTATAAGAGGAGGCTTGAGGGTCATTTGGAGAATACACCAGATGATCAGTGATTCTATTCTTTAGAGCGGAGCTTGCTAAGAGAGATAGAATCAGTGATCGGAGATGCAGCTGAGGGGTATTTGAGTACTGAGAAACAGAGAGACAGAGATAGTGTCGGGAGAGCAGCGCAGTAGCCAAGGAGAGTGATGCAGAGCCAGCCAGGGATCACGCAGGGCCACACAGAGGCAGTTGGGAGTTGCGCAGAGCCTCAGAGAGGCTAGCGTTGCTGACATAGAGGGCTAGAGGTGTAATATCCCTAACCCGGAATATTCCCCAAACCCTAGCAAAAATCCCAACCAAATATGTGCAAATGATATAATAACCCAGAAATGATAAAATAATAGTGGAACAGCATATAATAACGTAAACCGGAAATATAAGCAGATACACAAGAAATGCAGCGAGAAAATGTTAAGCCATTTTATTATACTGAGCAATAAACTGAGTACAAGAGGTGAGCAAACAGATGGCACCTCGACTTGCACAAGGCAAGAGAAGAAATACTCTCAGAATGACAAAATGGCCTCTCTGCGTGGCTACTGCTGCTGCTAGGAAACAAGTGATGATTTGGGGCTGCTCCCCTCCTTGGAAAAAGCTGAAACTCTGGATTCGGGCTCTACTCAAGAAACCCAGAAAAACCTAGAAAGCTTTCATGGAATGGCTGACCCCCGAAAAACACCCCCTTGGGGTTCTGCGCAGTTCCTAGATGCCCTGCACTACCACTGAAGGAAACCCCTCTAAACTCTGCCTAAAACACTGCCTGAATCCCTGCAAAAATCCTCCAATGAGACAAGAGCTGAACCCCTACTCAATCTCCCCGTAAAAATCCACCTGCAAGACCCCAATCCAACACAACAACCCAACAGAACTGCGTCCCTCTCCCAGTGTTGCGCAGTCCTCCAAAACGCTGCTAAAACTACTGCTGGAATGCTGATGAAACTACTACTGAAACACCAAAGGAAATACGTTGCCCGAGCAGGCACTCGAAGACCCCCGGGACTAAGGGTGAGATCTCTGAACGGAGACACTCAATGCACTAAACAGTGTTGCAGACTAACTAAACAGTCAGCGTGCTCATAAGTCGAAACGACTAGCTCAAAATGCACATAACTGAACGATCCAAAATGAGGGGTATCTTTTCTATTTTATAGCCTTTGCCTCTCACAATCCCTAAGCTCACCTCCTCCTACGTGATTCCCTTCTCGCCACGTGTTCTTTTCCTCCTGCGCAGTTCATCCATGTGTCTACGTGGGCTCCATTTCTGCATCCCCCTTTGGCCCCCTTGGCTCCCCTTCAAGTCACAATGTTGTGCTACCTAGGAAGTGACTTTTTATTATAAAGTGAGTTATGTTCCCCCTTCCTCACTTTTTATTTACAAATAACCATAGAAGGAAAAAATTGAACAAAATCGAATATTCCAATTAGCCATAGCTAATTAGGAATATTACAGTCTCCCCCAGCAAAATGTTGCTTGTCCTCAAGCAACTGATGTGATGGATGATATAAGATCTTCTCACTCTCCCAAGTGGCATCCTCATCCGACAAATTCTTCCACCTCACCAAGAATTCCCGGATTGTCCTGCTCTGCAGCTGCCTCTCCCTAGTGTCAATGATAGCCTCCGACTGCAATACCAAATGCCCGTCATCATCCATGGGTGGTAGCTCATCTGTCACGGTCACCTGCTGCCCCAATGCCTTCTTCAGGCAGGATACATGCAAAATGTTATGAATCTTGTTGCTTTGGAGCAGCTCCAACTCATATGCAACCTGTCCAATCCTGCGTATCACCCTGTATGGCCCATAAAAGCGGGGCTTGAGCTTCTCAGCCCCCTTCTGCTTCAGTGATGACTGTCGGTATGGCTGTAATCGTAGGTAGACCATGTCCCCTACCTCGAACTGCCTCTCCACCCGACCCTTGTCGGCATACAGCTTCTGCTGGTTCTGCGTTGTAGCCATGTTATCCTTGAGAGCTCGGAGGATATCCTGACTCTCTTGGATCCAAATCTTGGCTCTAGGAGCCCTGCTATCACCAAACATCACGTCGACAAAAGATAAAGGATGATACCCATATAAGGCATAGAATGGTGACATACCAATGGACATGTGATGTGAAATATTGTAGCAGTACTACCCCAGATGCAGCCACTTCAGCCATGCTCGCTGCTGCCCACTGACATAGTTACACAAGTAGCCCTCTAGCCACTTGTTAACTATCTCCGTCTGCCCATCTGTCTGTGGGTGATCGCTAGTACTCAGTGTCAACTCCGTCCCCACCAATCGGAAAAGCTCCTGCCAGAACCCGCCCATGAAACGGCTGTCCCTGTCACTGATGATGGTCTTAGGAAGACCATGTAGCCTGAAGATCTCCCTGAAGAACAACTCGGCCACCTATGATGCCGTATAGTGTGCGGATATGGCAAAGAAATGTGCGTACTTCGTCAGTCGATCAACGACAACAAAGATACAATCCTTGCCCTGTACCGTGGGTAACCCTGTGATGAAGTCCATCAAAATGCTCTCCCACTTTCCCTCCAGAATGGTAAGAGGCTATAATAAACCCGCGGGATGGCTCATCTCTCCCTTGTTCGTCTTGCAAACATTGCACTCCTGGATGTGCTAGAGCACATCCTCCTTGAGGCCCTTCCATGAGAACCTCTCTCTAATGGCCCTGTAAGTTTTGGTAAACCCCTGATGTCCTGCCAAAGGTGAATCGTGTGATGCCTGTAGTACCTTCTTCTTGAGCTAAGACCCCTCAGTCAAGAAGATCCGGTCCCTGTAATAGAGGATCTCATCGATCACCCTGTACCTGTCATCTGTCACTTGCCCATCCAGAACCTCACATGCAAACCTGTCCTAGGAATACTCTACTAAGAGTCGAGCCCTCCAATCTGTATCCAAGCTCATAACAGACAACGTGACTGATCTACGTGAAAGGGCATCTAATACCACGTTGTTCCTACCCTTGACATACTCAATGTCAAATTCATATGCCTGAATCTCACTGATCCACTTCTGCTGCCTCTCCTGTCGCTGCTTCTGCTCCAGAAAGAACCTAAGGCTGTTGTGATCAGTCCTCACCCTGAACCTGTTGCCTACCAAATACTGTCGGTACTTAGCCAATGCATGCATGATGGCCAGCATCTCCTTGTCGTATATGGAATACAACCTCTCGTGCGGAAGGAGTTTCCGGCTCTCAAATGCTATAGGGTGACCTCCCTGCATCAATACTGCGTCGATCCCCTCCCCCGACGCATCACACTCCAAGACAAATGGCTGCGTAAAATCTGGCAATGCAAGCACTGGGCAGCTGCTCATAACCTCCTTGAGCCTGTCAAAGGCTCGCTACGTTGTATCCGACCAACTGAATGCCCCCTTCTTCATCAAATCCGTCAAGGGTTCAGCAAGCTATGAGAAACCTTTGACGAACTTCCGGTAGTAAGTGCAAATGCCAATGAATCCTTGAAGTTCCGTCATGTTTTTCGGCTCTGGCCATTCCCTGATGGCCCTGATCTTCTCCTCATGGACCCTCACTCCGTCCACCCCTATGACGTGTCCCAGATACAACATCTCTGTCAACCCAAACTCACACTTGGAGAGTTTGGCATAGAACTGCTGCTCCTGTAAGATACGCAATACTGTCTCAATGTGCTGGAGATGCTCCTTCCAAGTTCTGTTGTAAATGAGAATATCATCGAAGAATACCAACACAAACTTCCTCAAATGACTACGGAAGATATCATTCATGCAGGATTGAAATGTAGCTAGGGCGTTGGTTAGCACAAAAGGCATCACCAAGAACTCAAAGTGCCCATAGTGACACCTAAAGGCAGTCTTGGCAATATCCTGCTCCCTCACGCGAATCTGATGGTACTGCGATCTCAAATCAATCTTTGAGAAGAATCGTGCTCCCCTCAACTCGTCCATCAACTCATCGATCCTGGGTATGGGGTACCTGTTCTTCAGGGTCTTCTTGTTCAGGGTCCTGTAGTCAATGCACATCCTCAATGTACCGTCCTTCTTCACCAACACCACAGAAGAAGCAAAAGGACTCGTGCTCGGACGAATGTGCCCAAGTGCCAGCAACTCCTGGATAGCCCGCTCAATCTCAACCCGATAGGCCTTGGGGTGCCTATAGGGGGTGGTGATCACTGCCTGAATGCCCTGCTCAAGCTCGATAGTGTGCTCAAACCCCCGATCCAGTCGTTGTCCTGGTCGAATCTCTCCAAACACTATGGCATACCGATCAAGGATGGACTGGATCTCTGGATGTACCGTCTGCCCTGTAGGCCCTTCCTCTGATGCACGCAGCTCCACTGCCCACTCTATGTCTCCCTTTCGGAAGACTACCTCCATCCGATGAGCCGACACAGTCTGAGGCGGATATGTGTGTTGTCCTCGTATCTTCTCATGCCTCCCTGTCTTCTCATCATCCCACTCCATCTCTAGGGTCTTCCAATCCGTCATGACCTTCCCTAGAGTAATAAGCCACTGAACACCCAGTATCATGTTGGTGTCCGGAATATCGACCACGAAAAAGTGGTCAGTCAATGTGTAGGTGCCCATCGTCACTGAAAGCTCTGGAACATAACGAGCACACGTCATGGTCTGATCTCCTGGGACCAATACTGAAAACCCATCGAAGCTCTCTGTCTGAATACCTCTCCGCTCAACCATCTGTGCATCGATGAAGTTGTGGGTTGCCCCACTATCAACCAAAACTGATACGCGCTGGCCACGTACTGTCCCTCGTACACGCAGCGTCAGATACTTGGGAAGTCCCCGCAACACTGCAAGGGCCCCTCCGGTGGGTGCAAAAGATGCACCGCTTGCTGGTGGTGGTGAAGGTGGCAAAGGTCCCTGTATGGCATGGCTATCTCCTGCCTCCACGTCCTCCTCGTCATCCTCTTCTCCACTGCTCTCGGAGAAGACCTCAATAAAATGTGCTTTGCCGGCAGCACATCTATGTCCTGGTGCCCATGGCTCCTGACAGGTGAAGCACAACCGCTTCTTCTTCAGCTCTCTCCTGGCATCGTCGTCAAGTTGTGCTCGTCCTAGATTTCCCTTTGGAGGAGGAATCCTCACATCCTTCCCCTTAGACTGAAAAATCGGTCTCCGGGGGTAAGGTGTCCAGGTCTTGGGTAAGACATCCTGTAAGTCCCAGGTCCTGCTGATAGCGTCCTTGAGTGTGGCTGGTTTAGTGGATCGGACTAAACCCCAAAGTGGCTCTGCTAACCCCTCAACATACATATAGACCCTCCGTGCCGTGGATAGGTCTGGCACCATCACGGAGACCCTCAAGAAATCTGCAATGTAGGTCTCTGGGCTCCCTATCTGTTTGAGCCTCGTCAGCTCAATGAAATGCTGCTCTGGATCCCTCTGATCAAATCGCTCCATCAGTCGCCTGGTAAACTCGGCATATGTCGTCACTGTGGAGTGCCCCAATGTAACCATCCCATGAAACCACCAATCCTGGGCCTCGCCATCCAAATGCAATGTTGCCACCTTGATGGCCTCTGCCTCCGACATCTGGTTAAGCTGGAAATAAATGTCCAGCTTTTCCACCCAAGACTTTACCGAACTATTCAATGAGCCATCAAACGTAGGCAAGTGGAACCTACTCGCTGCACGGTGGGTATCGCCATCATGGTAATGTCGGTACCCTCTGTGTTGGTCATGGGGTCTGCTATCCCGCAAGAGCTGGACAAAATCTCTGAATGAGATGGCTTCCCTGAACTCCTGCCCATAGGCCTGGTACTCTGCAAAATAATCGCCCATATGTCCAGGCTCTGCCTCCTGCTGGGCTACGGCTCCCGTGTCTGCTCCTAAGAAAGTGGGCATGGTAGAGCGTGTAGGGGCATGTGAGGCCACCTGCTGCGCAGTATCACGCTGTTTTGGCTAGTGATGGGATGCACCTCATCCCTCACCAATCTGAAAAACTCATGGGCTCTCCCGCTGTCTGGCCTCTACTGCCGTGAATCTATGCCCCATCACCTCAATCTACCTCGACAGATCCTGCACTGATTTGAGGAGCATATCCGCAAATCTCTTCCCGTCCTCGTCGGCCATCTGTTCTGCGTCCACTACTAGCTCTCTCTGTTCTACGTCTGCCACAGGCTCCTCCTGTTCAGTGTCCACTATAGGAACACAGTGTCCCTCCCCGTAGGCATTCTCCAACCTATGACCAGTGTCTCTGTACCTCCTACCTCTGTAACATATGTAGGGTTTTTCCCTTAGTGTCATAAATTGCTAGCTCCACAGGCTGAGCCAGATCTATGTTCTGATACCACTGTAATATCCCTAACCCGGAATATTACTCAAACCCCAGAAAAATTCCCAACCAAATATGTGCAAATGATATAATAACCCAGAAATGTGCAAGTGATATAATAACCCAGAAATGATAAAATAACAGTGGAACAGCATATAATAATGTAAACTAGAAATATAAGCAGATACACGAGAAATGCAGCGAGAAAATGCTAAGCCATTTTATTACACTGAGCAATAAACTAAGTACAAGAGGTGAGCAGGCAGATGACACCTCGACTTGCACAAGGCAAGTGAAGAAATACTCTCAGAATGACAAAAATGACCTCTCTGCGTGGCTGTTGCTACTGCTAGGAAACAAGTGATGATTTGGGGCTGCTCCCCTCCTCGGAAAAAGCTGAAACTCTAGATTCGGGCTCTACTCAAGAAACCCAGAAAAACCCAAAAAGCTTTCATGGAATGGCTGACCCCCGAAAAACACCCCTTGGGGTTCTGTGCAATTCCTCGATGCCCTGCGCTGCCACTGAAGGAAACCCCTCTAAAATCTGCCTAAAACACTGCCTGGAACCCTGCCAAAAGCCTCCAATGAGACAAGAGCTGGACGCCTACTCAATCTCCCCGTAAAAATCCACCTGCAAGACCCCAATCCAACACAACAACCCAACAGAACTGCATCCCTTTCCCAACACTCCGCAATCCTCCAAAACGCTGCTAAAACTGCTATTGGAATGCTGATGAAACTACTGCTGAAACACCAAAGGAAATACTTTGCCCGAGCAGGCACTCGAAGTCCCCCGAAGCTAAGCGTGAGATCTCCCAATGTAGACACTCAATGCACTAAACAGCGCTGCAGACTAGCTAAACAGCCAACGTGCTCAGAAGTCGAAACGACTAGCTCAAAATGCACATAACTGAATGATCCAAAATGAGGGGCCTCCTTTCTATTTTATAGCCTCTGCCTTTCACAATCCTTAGGCTCGCCTCCTCCTGCATGATTCCCTTCTTGCCACGTGTTCTTTTCCTCTTGCGCAGTTCATCCATGTGTCTGCGTGGGCTCCATTTCTGCGTCCCCCATTGGCCCCCTTGGCTCCCCTTTAAGTCACAATGTTGTGCTACCTAGGAAGTGACTTTTTATTCTAAAGTGAGTTATATTCCCCCTTCCTCACTTTTCATTTACAAATAACTATAGAAGGCAAAAATTGAACAAAATCGAATATTCCAATTAGCCATAGCTAATTAGGAATATTACAAGAGGGCTGACGCAGGGCCTCCTAAGGCTGATGCAGACCCATCCGGGGTGACGCAGTGCCAGCGTGAGGCAGAGAGGGGCTGACGCAGTCCACAGAGAGGCTGGCGCTGGGGTTTCCGGGGCAGATTGGTGCTAAGTAGCTACCGAAAGGATTATCCGCGGTTTCAGCCAGTAGAATTGTCAGAACTGAGAGGTATTACTGCCAAGGAAATACTCTGTTGGGTAGGCCAGTTTTGGCACCCAGATTGTACTCTGATATTGCTTAATAAGAAAACCCTCATATAGCTGCACCGGTTTTCCCACATTGGGTTTTTCCGAGGACATTGGTCCAAAAATGATGGTGTCATGTGGTGTGTTTGTTCTTGTTTATTTTAGTTGTTGATATGTATTATGTTGAGCATGCACTAGTGTTTATTTTCAGTATTTACTTTGTAAATAACTTGTTAAAGAAAAATAACAAGTAGGTTGGAATAAATCAGAAAAAGCACATGAAGGGTTTCTAAACTAAGTAAACTTAGAAACTTCAACAGGCTCCTCTTGCTTAAGAGCTGCCCACATTTCATCCTAGTTTGGTAAAGTTGCCCTGCCCAGGATGCTCTAGACAAAGACTTGCCACTCCTCAGAAACTGAATTTAGGGCCAGTCTTACCATCTCGGAACCTTGAGGTGTTGACCCCACAGCTGTTAGCTCATCTCGGGTCTTCTGAAGCTTAGAGAGGAACGGATCAATGCGTTCGCCCTTCTGCATCTGCATAGATCTCATCTTCTCCTCCAAGTACATCTTCCGCTGCTCGGAAGATCCTTGATATAGCGTCGATAATGCATCCCACATCTCCTTGGTAGTGTTTCTGCCAGCTATGTGACAGACTATATGATCCTTTACTCCGTTGAGGATCATTCTCTTTGTCTTCACCATTTCTCGCTTGTACTTCTTGGGCGGATCTAGATCTGCAGGCTCAGCTACCACGCTGTCGACGTAGACTTTGAGAAAATGTTTATCCAGAAGGCATGACATCCTTTCCTTCCAGATCACATAGTTGGATGCCCCATCCAACCTAACTCGATCTCTTAGTCCACTAGCTGCCATCCCTGCAAATCGAAATGTCAAATTGCCTCCTCTCTCCTCTACAAAGCACTAAGCTAGCCTACACACTCTCTGCTATAGTTAGCAGATCTGATCCTCTGTTGTTACTCAACAATAAAGAAATTGAATTCCCTGGCTAGAAATTCTCTGAGGAATAAATTCCCTCAAGAGTGTCTCCTCCTTCTGACGCTTTTTTGCCCTAGCAACTGCTACAGAAAATGACGTCTCACCAGAAAATTGCTCTGTACTGAAGCTTCTGCACTGCCTCCTCTGACACTGGCAAAATTCGATATGGAAATCTTTCTCTCCGTCAACTCACTCAGAGAGAATGTTAGGTCCCTATAATACTAGTGATTACCCCATTACTATTGTAGTTGTATCCCTTATTAATATTGTTGTGCCCCTATTGTCCCCCATATTATTATTACTATGCCCCATAGAATCCCTCTATTGTTATTTTTGTGCCTTTATATTATTATTGTTACGACGGCTGGTTATATTGTGACTCCTTAGACTCCTATATATAGAAAGGAGGTTTTGTCATTTGAATCATCAAAAAATCATTCATTTGTGTAATATAAAAGAGGTTGCCTCCTCGAAGAGGCTGAATTCTAAGGCGTTGATCTATCTTTTCTATCTTTTTGTAAGTTGGTTTCATAACATTTGGTATCAGAGCTATTGTACCCAAGGATTGTAGCCATTGGAGTAACTGATGCCCCGAGGAAAGAAAATGCAAACACCTAGTAAGCAACCTGAAAGCTCATAGCTCATCTTATCATCCTCAATCTGATGGGCAAACTGAGATAGTAAACAAATGTTTGGAAGGATATCTTCGTTGCTTTGTATCTAATAAACAAACACAATGGGTCAAATGGTTGCCTCTAGCTGAATGGTGGTATAACACTTCCTTCCATACAACAACAAAAATGACCCCATTTATGGCACTTTATGGATATCAGCCACCATCCATCACATCATATTTAAGAGAAAATTCTAAGGTTGAAGCAGTGGAACATCACATCGAGCATCAACAACAAGTCCTCCAACTCTTAAAGGATAACCTCGTGTTGGCGCAGAATAGAATGAAACAACAGGTAGATCAACATCGCAGCGAAAGAAGTTTTGATGTAGGTGATTGGGTATTCCTACGGCTACAACCATATAAACAAATGTCCCTCAAGCAAGCTAAGAAGGATAATAAATTATCACCAAAGTATTATGGTCCATACAAGGTGTTGCAAAAGATTGGTACTATGGCATACAAATTGGAGCTTCCTGCAGCTTCTCGAGTACACCCAGTGTTCCATGTTTCATGTTTAAAAAGGGTTATAGGCGACAAGCTCCCAATTCAAACAATATTGCCAGAACTTGACGAGGAAGGAAAACTTATATTGGAACTGGAAGCAATCATAGAAACAAGAACTCGACAGCTACGAAATCGATCAATTTCGGAGCATCTCATCAAGTGGAAGAACTTATCCACTAAAGATTCCACATGGGAGGATGAGAATTTTATACAGAAGCATCCAGAACTACTCAAGCGTTAAGGACAACACTTTTTGGAAGGAGAGGAGCATGTTAGGTCCCTATAATACTAGTGATTACCCCATTACTATTGTAGTTGTATCCCTTATTGCTATTGTTGTGCCCCTATTGTCCCCATATTGTTATCACTGTGCCCCATAGAATCCCTCTATTGTTATTTTTGTGCCTTTATATTATTATTGTTAGGTCGGCTGGGTTATATTGTGACTCCTTAGACTCCTATATATAGAAAGAAGGTTTTGTCACTTGAATCATCAAAGAATCATTCATTTGTGTAATGTAAAAGAGGTTGCCCCCTCGAAGAGGCTGAATTCTAAGGCGTTGATCTATCTTTTCTATCTTTTTGTGCGTTGGTTTCATAACAGAGAGATTTTCCCACGAAAAATTTTTCCCTCATGGCCTAGACTACGCAATCCTTTTGGGATTCGATTTGCTGCCTACGCAGCACTTCGACTTCCCTCCTTCTCTTCAGCGTTGGGGTCTTCCGGCTCTGCTCTCTTGCTTCACCTGCGCTTTGATACCATGTGAAAATTTAAACCATGTGAAAATTTGGATGCCCAAATTTCTACTGCAGCAAATGATTATGTTTCTTCTATTTGTTAATTTCTTAACAAAATTATTTAATGTTTCCTACAATAATCACCGAAACTAATACACTATAGCCTTCACCAATTAAATAAAATACGAAAACAAGAAACTGAACAAGAAAGAGATACAACACATCTACACAGTGATTTTTGGACAAATGTCCCCAAAAAAACCAAATGCGAGAAAATCAGTGCAACAACTAAGGATTTTATTATTATGTAGTAGTAATTTCTGAATACAACCTATGAATGCCTTCCCGACAATCTAGTTACAAAGAATATCACTGATAGAGAGATAAGTGAGGTTACGTCACACTATCACTGGAAATCCTACTTGATACAGCCACTGAATGAACTGTCGTTGGCTGCTTCTGCGCAATCACTATGTCAGCGCAGCGTCACGCCCTCTGGGAAAGTGTCACCCCTTCAGCTGATCAATCTGTTGCTCAAGAAACTCGATTTTCACCTCCCAGACTCACACCCCAACTTCTGGCTTCTGCAATCGATTCCTTCGGCTAATTTTTGGATTCCCTCTTGGCTTCTACGTTGCCTCTATGTGGCCCTGCATCAGCATCTCTAGCTCTGCGTTGCCACTGTTAGCTCTCTCTCTGCCTTCTCTGTTCAATATTCTCCAATCGGGAAAGATCTCCCTTTGGATACTATCCCCGCCCCTCTCTGCAAAAGATCACTATCGAAAATCTCTCCAGCAGCTGCTCTGCTTTAGAGAATCGAACTTTTGATCTCCCTTCTGTGTGTTCTCCAAGTGCCCCTCTTATATCTTTCTGTTGGAAAACCAATGGCCCAGATTAACTTCTAATCAATGGCGTAGATCATTTTGGCTTGATCCTCTTCCACCCACAGTTTAGATTAATACCCATTAATTATTTTAATTTCCTAAGTTTAGACTTAGGGTCCCACTAAAAGTAAATAATTATATTAATAAAATTGCCTCCGAGTGGAATTTCCCAAAACAATTTTTGGGTATTGGAGAATGCATGTGTCTAAGCCTCCATGCAGATTTTGAGACTTAGAGCACATCCGATGCTACCAGAAATCAACAATGACAGGGCCATTTGGTGGAGCTATTTATAGTCCTAGAAGCAGAGGCAAAGGTAGAGGAAGGGGATGTGATAGAGAAGATGAGCTTGAGCATCTTTCTGATATAGAGTTCGAGAACGCTAGAGACTACTATTGGAAAATGTAACTAGGCTCAGTCTTCATTATTGTACTTGAAGACAAATGTAATATATTTGTCAAAAGAAAATGAAAAAAAATATTATTAAATTGAATTGACTTACTAAAGCATGGGTTTCATGCTTGGGTCAATTATAGGTCAAGCCTCCATTGTATGCTTTAGGTTATTGTCAAAGTCATTTATTGTTGGGTCAAAGACTTCTCCATCAAGTCATCCTCTTCAAGCAAAGTCATCAAGTCGACCTCTACATCAAAGTCTTCAGGTTGGCTTCATATAAATTACCTTCATGTCGGCCTTATACGATGTCACACCTATTCACATGGTCATGTCAACTCTTTTAGGACGGACGAACTACTATATATACAAGCCTAAACTCTACGCATTATATTAACTCAAAAGTTCAAATTTCAGAGATCATGGTTGAGTGCTATAACAGGATAAAGAAGCTCACATAAATAACATAAGGACTTTGCATAAACAGAGAAATCAAGTTCAAATTTCAGAGATGTATCTCGGCTATCTCAGAGGCAATGTTTAGGAGCTCGGTTTAGGCACTGAAATGCTCTCAGTGCTATCACTGTTAGAGAATGTGGTTGGAGGATCAATCTACCACAGTTTCGGCGTTATCATTCCACAGTCTCAATGTTATCACAGTGATGAAGGTTTGATATGACTACAGTGATGGATTTGATGTCATCACAATAAGAAGGGTTCGGTATTCTCACAGTGAGAAGGTCCCGGTGCTCGTACAATGAGAAAGTCTCAGTGATATTACAGTGACAAGAATTTGGTTATAATGCAGTGACAAGTGAAAGGAAGAAGGATGACTTGATGGAGGTAGTCTTGAATCTAGAGTGTAAGGGTCTTGGTCATCTCATCTTTTGAATCTACTGAAGGAAGAATTTGTGACTGGGTTTTCCCCTAGAGGGGGGTTTTTCCCTGGCAGCATGTCTATATCTTGTGTTCTCTTTTATTTGTCACTTTGCATTAGTCTTGATGATAAGAAAGAATTAATAAGAACTAATAATAATGACGAAAACTTCACAAGACAATGTCATTAAAAGGGAAATCATTTAACTGCCAAACCTATGGATTTCCCAACATGGTATTAGAGTTATGGTCAAAGTCAAAGGGAAGTTTAAAGAACATGTATACATCCTTGAAGCATTCTCAGTTCTGTCAAGATCCCTCAAGGTGACAACGCAGTGATATTTCAATGTTGCCACAGAGAGAAACTTTCAGTACTTCTACAGTGACACAGTTCGGTCTTTTCAGAGAAAAGGTTCTAATTTTTTTGGTGGCAGCACAGTGTCTGCATTTCATTGATGGCACAGTCTCTACATCTCTGTAAAGGCACAGTTTGATATTTTGTGAAGAGACTGTATTGGTGTTTCGGCGGAGGCAAAGTATTTCGGCACAGTATTTCGGTGATGGCACAAGGCACAGTCTCAACACTTCTTGAAGACATTGACATTTTGGTAAAAACACAGTAAAGATATAATTTCGCTATATATAACAGAGATGACTTCGATGCTATGTTCAGTGCTCCCACGTTTCTATGACACCACTATAACACAGTCTAGATGCAATCTTTGTTTCAGATCAACTTCAGTGATAAATTTGTGTAGCAAGTTCAATATGAAGTTTGGTATTAATCACAGTCATGTCATAAAAAAAAGTTCAGCGCTATGGTCATTGATATGCGCAAGGTCGAATCAAGTACATTCTTCCACTCGTTGAAGAAACAATGGACTGAGTTATCAATAGTCTAAGAACCGATTCAACATACTCTGAGATTATAGAAGTCCTAACCAAACAACACTTGTCATGAATATATGAAATTGTAGGAAACGAAAGGAGGATTTGCTGAAAGCATTTGAAGTTTGGCCTATGGAAAAAGAAATCAAGTAAGTACCGTCAAGATGCTCTTCCATCAAGCTATTAAATCAAAGGTACGTAAACACAAGGTATGTATATTTATAAGCTTTTAGATTTCTATTATTTCTAATGATTCATATAATCCTTGTTTATAACTAGAATAAGATTAGGAGTGTACTCTCTAGAGTCGAGAAAACTTGTTAGAACCTTAATCCTCTCTCTTTAGGACTTTCAAGTAATCTAGGATTCAAGGCAAAAGTCCTTGATTGAAAGAAAGAATAACATTTCATAGAATTCCATCCTCCATAGCTATATAGGAAATCTAACTCAAGGAATGAAATCATGCTCTTGGTATCACATGTTCTGCTTGAAAGTGCGCATTATAGGTATAGAAGATCATGGCTTACACTTCCTACAAGGTTTGTCAAGAAACATCTCCAGGTATATCTTAGACTATAAAATTATTTTTTATCTTATTTTTGAAATTTTGCATTACATGACTAACATCATTATATCTAGCCTTGAATCATAATGATTCTTGTTTTGGGTGATTCATCAATTAATAAATCTTCCCCTCCTCATATTCTTAATTGCTTTAATAGAACCCTAGACAGGTTCTCTAGAAAACCCTAACCTAAGGGTATGCTAATGACAATGTTTGAAACCCTAAAATTTCTTACGTTATTGGGAAATGCTATTTGAAGTTTATATTGATGATGTCATGTTTGGGATTTCAGTATGATCATGAAAACCTAACTTGTAAGGTTGAATGATGTTTCTCTGAGATCCTGAACCTTTGAAATTTTGGAATAGTAGGATTTGTTATGTGATGAATTGAAGTCCTAGATCCTTAGGGTTTGGTTGCGTCTAAAGCAAAATCCTTGTTATGTATTTAGAGTCCTAGGAATGAAACCCTAGGTATGTGTCCATTTGATTGAAACCCTAGCCTATTCTAGGTTGGTATATGTCTAACATATTAATATTGCCTGACATATGATGTGCTTATGATATGCTGATGAATTCCTATATATATGTGGTGACCTAAGTGTTAATGGTCATGAGTCCTAGGGTTTGGAACAAGCCCTAGTCAAAGTTTGACGGTCTAGGATGATGTTTGAACTTTGGAAAATCTAGGGTTTAGCAACTAAAACCCTAGTAGTAGTTAAAATTCTCTAGTATGTATAACTGTCTGGAATTTATGAATCTATATAATAATCGCTGAGAAATTGAAGATGGAAATCTAGGGTTTACATAAAACCCTAGTAGATGCTACTCATGATGCTAATTAAGTTGTGATTGATTGATTGATTGAAGCTCATGTATGAAATCTAGGATATGTATGAATTCTGAAAGTTGTTAGATTCATTGATTTGATTTGCTTCTAGTGTTTGCTATATGAAGGAACTTATTGTTGAAAGAATATTGAAACCCTAGACATAATGAACTTAATATCTTGATGAGTTGTGGATGTGATTTAGGGTTTGTAACAAACCCTGGACAAGAAGTTGAAGTATTGAAGTATTGTGTCTTGCTAATTATATTTGTAAATGCTTCCATTATTGTAAGATTTGGACATGGTGAACTTCATGCTTCTATGGAGTTGGTTGTACTTGCTCTCTAAGTGGTACAGGTACACAATCATCAAGATGGTGAAGATGTTCGTTGATATGATAAGCATGATGTGAAAAGTGATAACTCTGACAAGATGATTGGAAGCCATGAAATATTGTCCGATGA
This sequence comes from Pinus tabuliformis, assembly GCA_031772625.1. Classification (NCBI taxonomy): domain Eukaryota; kingdom Viridiplantae; phylum Streptophyta; class Pinopsida; order Pinales; family Pinaceae; genus Pinus; species Pinus tabuliformis. The sequence goes on from CM062810.1 coordinate 805,229,950, forward strand.
CAAAAAGAAGAAGTTGATCTCCCTGAGTTAAGAGGGAGTCTGGACAGAAGAAATCTCCCTAGGTTAAGAGGGAGCCTAGATAAAATCTCCCTAGGATAAGAGGATGATTGAGAATATTCCTTGTATAGGAATGAATATATCCTAATTGATTAAGCGGGAGTGACAGATATGGTTCTCTATTTCATGTGTCATGAACTAGACTAGGACTAACAATCGTAAGTTTAGTGAAGGCCATGAGTGAGAGAAGGAAATCACAGAATACATTTTGAGGTGTTGTTGAAAGAAGGAAAGCAGGATCTGATTGAAGGATATGTTTCTGCATATGAAGTAGGAAAAGAAAAGTGTATGATTGAGGAATCTTCTGCCAAAAATTCAGTTGATAGTCCTACTATGAAAAGTTGAGAAGCAACATCAAGTTGTTTGGAAGACCCCGGAGGTTTGTATTTGATTATGTACATGTGAAAGTATATTATTGATTGGGGTTGTGTTTGTACAAGTAAATCTCTCGAAGGTTTTGATAGCATGCTGGTTACCGATCAGTTTGATCAGGAGAGATTTTTTGTCTTTTTTGTCCTTGATCTGCTATATCAAGGGGTGTTGAGGCTTTGTGAGTGAAGCATTGCCTGGGAAGACATCTGGAAGGCACTTTGTGTTGATGTCTAGGTCCCAAAGTTGGAAGGGTGGCGGTGGTCATTGAGCTCTGACATGCACCTAGATCCTAGGGTTGACGGTTACCAAGTAAGCCTAATGGTGTGCCTAGAGAGGCTGAAAGTTTGAGTCCATCTTATTCCCACCCAGATAGATTGCCCTAGTTAGGAATCTAGTCCATGGCATTGCGGTGCCTAAATTGTTGCGAGACCAATGGATAGATTTCCCTGGTCAGGAATCTAATCCATGACATTGCCGCGCCTAAACTTCTTCATAGATGACGTGTTGAGATCTTCCATGTATCTCTTTGATTATATGTAAATATGAATACCTCCCTAGTTAAAGGGAGTGTTCGAAAATGTAACTAGGTTCGGTCTTCATTATTTGTCAAAAGAAAATGAAAAGAATTTTATTATTAAATTGAATTGAGTTATTAAAGCATGGGTTTCATGCTTGGCTCAATTATAGGTCAAGCCTTCATTTTAGGCTTTAGGTTATTGTCAAAGTCATTTATTGTTGGGCCAAAAACTTCACCATCAAGTCGTCCTCTTTAAGCAAAGTCATCAAGTCGGCCTCTACATCAAAGTCTTCAAGTCAGCTTCATATAAATTATCTTCATGTCGGCCTCATACAATGTCACACCTATTCACATGGTCATGTCGGCTCTTTTAGGACAGACGAACTACTATATATACAAGTCTAACCTCTTCGCTTCATATTATCTCAGAAGTTCGGATTTCAGAGATCATGGTTCGGTGCTATAACAGGATATAGAAGCTCGCATAAATAACATAAGGACTTCACATAAACAGAGAAATCAAGTTCGGATTTCTAAAGAACCCAGAAAGCGTTTGGTGAAATTCCACCCGGATTGTATTTTTACTAAAATAATTAATATTTTTAATGGAGTTCCTAAGTCTAAACTTGGGGAAATTAAAATATTAATGGGTATTAATCAAAATATGGGTGAGAATGATCTAGAAGGTGTTAGAGTCGGTCTAGTAGCCCTCCACCAGAGATCAAAACTCTTTGCATTTCATAATTAGGTGTCTCATCAGTGTGATCATATTGCATCCCGTTAGGCATGCCATAACCCTGGTGGAGAAGCTTATGTCTTTTATTCCCCTCTTGTTTGGCACTGCTGGATCATGTTTTCTTGAGTAAATAAAATATTCACAAGGTCATTTCCCTGTTTTAAATGTCAAGGTCTTAGGTCTAGGGTTGAGTCAAGCTTTGTCTTGAGATGTCATAAAGGACCAGCAGGCCAGAGGGATGTCCATCATAAAGCATCATTTTAATAACTCTTATCATTGTACAGCGAAGTTTTACCTTGTTTTCAAAAACCCTGTTTTTGAAGACAAAGGTCATTATCTCATTTTTGTAAAAATTTGTAAAATGTTCAAATTCTCCGAAAGATGGCATGCAGCCTTGGTCTCCTTTGCCAAGACACCTCAGAAGCTATCCCTGCAAAAAATTTCAAGAGAAATCATCATTTCAACCAATTTATTTTGAAAAAAGGAAACCAGAAGTCAACAGCAGTTTATTCAAAAAAGTGTCATTTCAAAAACATTTTAAAGTGGGTTTTGGGCAAATTAAATTCAAAAGTGAGCCTATAAAAGCCCCTCCCTCCTCATTGGTAACTCATTTGCCTCTCAACACTTCAAGAGAATACTTGTCAAGTCGATTTCAAAGTTCATTGGGCGAATTGGGCAATTACAGCGGCGCGCTACGCATCAGAGGAGGCGCGCTACGCATCAGCGCGCATTTTCCAGTGCAAATTAACTCAGGCGCTACGCGTTGGAGGCGCGCTACGCATCAGGCTGGGCGCGCTACGCGTAGGGTTTCTTGCTCAGGAAATCGCCAGCAAGCCACCAAAACTACTTCTCTCTCAAAATCTTTTCAGGTAGGCCTCTAATCCATGGTGATTTTGGTTTGGCTAAGATGAATGAGCAATGAACATGCAAAAAATGCCATGCTAATATGGAGTAAAAACCCTACCTTTCTGTGTCAAAATTTAAAAATGTAAATGTGCTAGGGTTTCATTGGAATTTGCTGCCCAAGGTTACCCATTTTCCATTCCTCTTTCCCCATATTTTCATCACCATTTTCCTTGACATTTTTCCATGCAATCATATAATTTCCCTATTAAAAATCATTAAAATCCCTAAACCCTACTAATTCCTAAAACCCTATGTAAATTTCCTAAACCCTACTTCCCATTAAAATCCCACAAATTATGATTGTATATGTTCCATGTTCCTTTCCTAAAATTTCCTTTCACATTTGTTTTCCAGAATCCCCTCAATGTTCCCTTTTCCCTAACATTTCCCATGTGTGTTTGTCCCCTTGGTAACAGCATTTAAACAAGTCAAAACAGCAGTTCATTGGGTGCACAGTCAGCATTATTTTTCAGTCACTTGCCTCCAAAACCATGTCAGAAACCGAAACAGATTATGAGCAAAGTGATGACCGTGAATCAACACCAGAGGTAGAGGTGCCAAGGAGGCATCACAGGGGTGGTAAAGGTGGTCAGCATGTCAGGGAGGAGCCCACCTCTTTGGCTTATCTACAAGCTTGTCCACTTGTAGCGACATGTTCCCGATACAAATCATGTTATGAATATTGCGAGAGAATCTCCCAAATTCAACACCACAGGGAATTGGTCCGCTTGTTTGTCCTACATTTGCACAATGGGCATGTGAATCTTGCAGGAGTGGACTTCACATTGTCACCCGAGATTGTTGCTCAAGCAACAGGGATACCCAATATTGGAGAAGAGTGGAACAAGCGCCACCAGTTCGACAGATTTCATTATGAGCCATATATCAAACCTGTATATATGAGGCACCTAACTACTGTTTTTCCCTTCAGATTCTTAAGAGACGAGTATGCACCTTTGATGAGGATCATCATTCGCTATTTCACTTGCGAGGGCAGATTTTCACGTTTATATTCGTACCATATCCGTTTGTTGATGCATTTCACACGGGTACGAATGATGAACATTCCATTCTTCATGTGTCGAAATATAGAGAGGATGGTGCCCTTGGTGCAAAGAAAGAGCCCAGCACAGCAACACAAGAGCATCTATCATTATGCACTGATCAAGATTGTGGTCATGCATCAGTTGGCACAACAGGGTGAGGATTTCATTTCTCGTGACTTGTTCACTGTGCCACAGCCACCTCCTGAGGTTGTCCGTGATGAGGGAGGGCCTTCACATCAGTTTGACATTTCAGAGCCCGAGCATGTCAGCTCCCCTCGATTTGTTACATATCAGAGAGGCCACAGGGCCTTATTTGCATCTACACGGCGAGTATTATCTTCACACCAGGTGAAAAGGGTCTCGCCTTCTTCATCAGCACAGCGAGTGTTATCTCCACCTCATGTGGAAGGGGCCTCGCTTTCGATAGCAGCACAGGTACCGGAGAGAGGCAAACAGCCCATGATTGAGGAGGGACTGTCCGGTGATCCAGGCATTGACATTATTGACCTTGACATCAGTTCTCTTAGCTCGGAGCTAAAGGAGATCATTCAGCAACAAAAGGCTGAAAATCGCTTGTTGCAGCAGAAGTTGGAAATGGCAAATTGGACAATCACCTACTTAGAGCAGCGCAACAAGCAACTAGAGGATGAGCACACTCTTGATGAGTTGCGGAGGATCCATGAAGACCGCAACTTGGCTCGCAAGAGACCCGGTGATTTGACACCCATTGAGCGAGAGGCTATGCTCATCCGGGTCAATACTCATTTGGAGAAGTTGCTGGCCAAGGCAAACAGGGAAAAGGACATGCTCCGACACATGAAGAATCACTATTGGGCTCGAATGCATGTGTGTAAAGCAAGAATGAAGGTACTCAAAGGACGGTTGGCCAAGGCACTAAAACGGAGAAAAAGGCCCGATCCCCTTCATATTTTGGCTGAGGCTTCCTTGAAGGAGCATGGCACTAAATGACACACCTTCAGCTCAAATTTCAGAGAATTTGGAGCAATTTTGGTCCTTTTTGAATTTTTTTGGTCAAAAAACAGGTTTTTGCCCTCAACGCGTAGCGCGTCGCGCGCTACACTGAAGATGGGCAAGTCCATTTCTCAAAAACTCGGCATTTTTGGATTTGTCATGACAAATTACACTTGCTCAGCAATTGCCAAGACATTTCATCAGGCTTTGAGCCCTCAGAAGGTCAAAAAACATGCAAAAAATGACTTTCTGCCACTTTTTGGACACACAGGAAGCAGTCTTGGGAGATTGCAATTTTGGAGGGGCAAATGGACACCAAATTGAGAAATTCCACTTGGGTTGGAAAGTAGACATCCAGACCTTTCCAACAAGCCTACTTTTGCCTCATTTGGATGCTGGGAAGTGCCTCAAAAGTTGGCTCAAAGGCGCACTACGCGTAGAGAATTGGGGCGCTACGCATCAGGGAAATTTGCCAGATTTTCACCTACAGCTTAGCAAAACGTAGATTTGACTAGTTTTGACTTTTTGGAGTGATTTTTCATCCTCCTTGATGTAATTGATGTAATTTTATGTTGGCATGACACTTTTTAACCTATTCTAGAAGATTCATTCATAAAATGGCAAAAAATTAATGAATGAATTGGTTTCCTAGCTTATAGAGGCAAGTTGTTTTGACTGCCTAGATTGTAGTGCTCAGTTTAGAATTGGTTGAAACAGCTCCTAGGATGACGAGCTCGACCCCTAGAGGCAAGGAAGTGTGTTAGCTTGCCTATATTATGTACTTTCTTAGTCATTTTCATGGTTGGACTCTTGAGGGATAAGCTTCTATTGTATTACACTTTGTATCTCTGCAATTTCGGTAAAGGAAAGACCAGGGTTTTGCAGCCCTCTTTGGGATTCCTGTGGTTACTTGTGTTGATGGTGTGCTTCTCTTATGTACTTGTAAGTTTTATTATGTGTATCATTTTCTCACTTTTCCTTCTGCAAATTAGGCAAATGAAGTGATAAGGTAGAACTCATGATTGCTATGCTCTGCCTGTAAGTTTGCTTAATATCAATGTTTTCATCTGTTTAAGGAGAACTCATGGTGATTTCTTGCTCTCCTTAGCTCCTCACCAGTCATTCCTATCCACCCAACTCTTTCAAAGGCATCAAGACAGTCTCCTACCTTGCCCCAAAAAGACCTCTGCAAAAGCTGTGTCCCATCCCCACACCGAAAATTGCTTTCCCCCTGTTTTCCACCAAAACCCTAAGAATCTGAAATCAAACCTTCTCTATCAGTTTACTAGCCTAAAATCAGTGTTCTTTATTGGTCATCTCTGCCCTTTGTAGATCTTTGCCGAGATAGAGCCGGAGAGAGCCCTCTCCTGTCCTTGTAGGGCTAGCTACGAGGCTAAGTGGTTTGATCTTGCCTTGGATTTTGCCTTCTTCAGCCTGAGGCCAGATTCGAGCGCTAATAGAAGGCAGATCAAGTCATGTTTTAATCTTAGTTGTTGATTAGAGACTTAATCTCGGTCATTGAAGGCTCAACAGGAAATGTATAAGATGGAGGATTGGGGTTTATTTGGAAACACACACGGAGAGAATGAATTGATCTGGAATTTGATTTCTAGGGCAAGGAAGCTGAGAAATTCGAACTAGGTGATCATTCAGCATCAAAAGCGCAGTGAGAATCCGGGAGGACTTTCCGAAGAATACAAGGCAGAGAGAGGACAGAAAGACGTCCAGAGGAGGGTTGATGTTGGCCTATGCAGTGCTGACGTAAAGGCAATGCAGTCAGTGAGGGGAATTCGAAATTTTGCAGAAGGAATTCGATTTGCAGTTGCTGGGAGCCAGGGTGTGAGACTGGAGGCAAGAAAGTCGAATTCTCAGCCAACAAAAGATCCAGAGCAGAGAGGCAACGTACTACCCAGTAGGGGTGACGCAGAAGCTGGCCACAGTGATGCAGTTTGACGCAAAAGCTGCCCACTGTGACGCATTTTGACGTAGAGGCCATCAAAAGGTGACGCAGAGCCTCTTAGAACTGAGGATCTTCATCTATCACTATTTCTTCAGTGACAGGGTGAGATCATTTCACCAGCGTTTTGTCCAGTGTTTTCTCTGTAAAAGATTGCTAGATGAGCATCCTATATTTGTATTCATATATTTCTCCTGCATAATAATAAACCCTTAGCGCTGCTGCACCGATTTTCCCCATTGGGTTTTTTCGAGGAATATTGTGTCCAAAAATAAGTGTGTCCTATGTATCTTGTTCTTTGCTCTGTTTTCTGTTTCATGAGATCAAACATTTAATTAGTGTAGGTTGCAAAAGTAATTTGCTTCAGTATTCAAAAGAATAACTTGATAATGTATGTTAAAAAATCAAGTAGGTGAAGTAGATACAAATTTGCTACAGTAGGGGTTCCTTGAGGATTAGGAATTTTCACAGTTGTGTGCGAGCTTATAAGCCAGTATCATTGAAGGATACCATTAGCCGAGCACGAGACATGCTAGATATTGTTCCATAGACGAGGGTTCTAGCTTCTACTAAACCCTCTTTCCCTCATAAGGGAAAGTTGGATGATACAACTAGGAGGGACCTCCGGCGAAGGAAATTTTCTTTACTTGTTAGGAGCCATGAGCACCAGGACATCAATGTACCAAGGGAAAGGCCCACTACATAGAGGTATTTTAAGATAGTGAGCCAGAGGAGGAGGATGTAAATCAAGAGGTAGAAGCAGGTGAGGGTGGAATTCAGAGCTCGTGAGGAGGTTGCCCACTGCCCCCATCAAGTGGAGTTGCTTTCTTTCCCACTGGTGGAGTTATTCTTCACTTCAGGGAGTTTCAAAGTATTTGACACTGAGGGTCAAAGGCACAATGCAGGACAACGTGTATCCATGTTTGTGGACAGTGGGGCAACCCACTATTTTATTGTTGCAAAGTTGGTGGACTGTAGAGGATTTCAAGGGATTTCAGTAAAAGTGCTAGGAGATAGGACTATGCAGTGTACCTGGTATGTTCCCAGCATGACAGTGACCATGGGGAACTATTTGGTGACAGACCATTTCTTCATGGTGGACGTTCCGGACACCAATGTGGTGATGGGAGTTCAATGGTTGTATTCTCTTAGGCGTGTCACTAATAATTGGAGGAAATTGGAGATGGAGTTCATAGGGCCAGATGGAAAGCTAGTAGTGTTGAGGGGTATGCATTCATATCCACCCCAAACAGTCTCTGCGCACAGGATGGAGGCTAATTTGAGGAGTGGTGACATAGACTGGGTTGTAGAGTTGAAGATCTCAGAGACAAGGGGGACAAAGCAGCAGACACATCCAGACATATTGGCTCTCTTGGAGAGGCATCAAGAGGTATTGGGGAGATTCCACCACACAGGCCACCAAATAGAGGATTTGATCACACCATTGAGCTAGAGCAGGGGGTGCACACAATCATCACCACTCCCTATAGGAATCCCAAGGCATACGGAGTTCGGGATCACATTGTTTCACACATAGTTGGAAAAGGTACTACCAGAGAAATGTGGGAGACTCTCTCCACACTATACCAGGGAACTTCCGAGCAGCAGAAGATGTACTTAGAGGACAAGCTGAGGCTCATCCGGGATGCAGAAGGGGTAAGGCATAGACCCCTTCCTCACCAAGATTCAGGAGGTCTAGGACCAGTTGTCAGCAGTTGGGGCAGCACCTCAACCTACAAAGCTAGTGAGATTAGCACTCAATAGTGTCTCCAAGGACTGGAAAGTCTTTGTCCAAATCATATTGGGCAGAGACAAGCTACTATAGTGGGGCATGATGTGGGCTAACTTGCAGCAAGAGGAATTGAGGTGAGCTCTTCTAAAGAGCTCCATCAGTGGCAGCAACAGCAGATCGAAGTAGGTGAAGGAGGAGGAGAATGTGGCCCTCGCATCTAAGGTTCCCAGACAAGGACAGAGGGAGCAGAGTAAAAAGAAGAAGGACCTGTCAAAGGTCAAGTGCTTCAAATGTGGTGAGCTTGGTCACTTCAATACCCAGTGTCCTCACAGAAAAAATGACAAGGAAGAGAAGCAGCACCAGCAGAGATTGATAGAATTTCCTCCAGGTTGGAGGAAGACTTCGCCATGTTTGTTGACATACCCCCAGGAGTAAAGTGGGGTAACTTGGTGTTGTAGCCCCAGAGTGCTACAGATAGGCAGGATTTTTGAGGAGGTCCACCTCTTGGATCAATACCTTGCTACAAGAGCCCACAATTTTCAGTAATAGGATGGATTAGTGGCAGTAGATACAATTAGATGCCAGAGTGACAGTTGCAGAGACTAGTAGCAGTCAAATGTTGGGGAGCGAGGTGCAGAGTTGGCAGCACTACAGAGTCTGCAGCAACGCAGATGCTTCAGTGAGAACGCAAATACTAGCAGCAGTCAGAGACTCGGGTGACAGATGCATCATACTGATCACAGTTGATTCAGTATTTAGGATACTTTTCAGTTGCAGATTTTGCAGTTGCAGCAGCAACAGATGCAGAGGGGAGTTGCAGTGCAAATGCAGTGTTGACAGCAGTACAGCAAGGTCAGCAGCAACACAAATGCAGCATATATCAGAGTTGTGTAGTGGTTGGTGGGAAGTACGGCAGACATCAGATGCAGGGACAAGGTGCTGATACAGGATGTGATGTAGAGCACTAGAACACATTCCTCGCTAAGAGGATGTGTTAGTTTTGTAGCATTAGATGTGTTCTAGCCACGAAATTTTGTGGAGAGGCTAGAACGCATGAGCTCTCCAGAACCCATAAATCGTTTCTGGAAATTCTGATAGAAATGCCTTAATTAGATTATTAGTCAATTTTTAAATATTTCCTAAGTCTAAAGTTAAACTTAGGGAATATGACTGATTAATCAAAATTAATTAAGTCAAGGTGTGAATGTTCTATAAACTCACTTGGATCAAATTCAAGTTAATCCTAGCCATTGATTAAGATCTAATCTTGGTCATTGAAGTCTCAACAGAGGATTATAAGAAGAAGTCGATGGGCACTTGGAGAAGACACTTGAGCAGTTCGATTTCATGGCAGATCGATTTCCTGAGTAGCAACAGTCAGTTGTCGAAGAGAAAGCCAATGAGATCGAAGCAGTGATAGTGATCCGTAGGAGAGATCTTCAAGATTCGAAGAGGCAGCAGCAAGTGAGTAGAATTAACTCAGAGAGGCAGCGCTGAGGCACTACATAGTGCTTTAGTCAAGAAGATCGATTTGGAGAGAAGGAAATTCGTTCTCAGTTTCAGAGGCCAAGAAGGAGTCTCAGAGGGCCAAAGAGACAATTTTCTCAGCTTCTAGACGCAGAATGACTTCATCTGAGCCTAGTCCGAAGCAAGTCCTCCAGCCAGCTACAGAGAGCAGCGCAGAGGCTGACACAGTGCTCCACGAGGCCGCTTTTTTTGATAGGGAAAGTCCAGCTAGAGATTTCCTCTGGGAGAAGGGTAATTCCCTTCAGTTTTTTACTCAAATTTTCTTGTTGTTTGGATTGCTATTTGGGCATACATAGATGTACTCAAATTTCATTGCTGCATAATACTCACTGTTGCACCGATTTTCCCAAGTTGGGTTTTTTCAGGGACACTGTTCCAAAAATAATTGTGTAAATTTATGTGTGTGCTAGCATTTCTTCTAGCGTTTATTCTTCCGCAATTTTATTTGTGTAGGCTGTAGTGTGTGTTATTCAGTAATTTCCAGTTGTTGCAATAGGATTCGGGTTTCCAAATTTTCACACATAACCAATTGAAGTTATATGCAAACAAGGGTAAAGTAGAACAACATTTTGAGGTGGGAGATTTGTTTTTCCAGAGATTGCAACCATACAAGCAATCCACACTAAAGCAGAAGGGAGTTGAGAAGCTTCAACATCGTTTTTATGGGCCATACAGGGTGATTTGACGAGTGGCAGAGGTAGCTTCTGATTTCGAGCTTCCACCAGGAAGCAGTGCATAATGTATTCCATGTCTCTTGCCTGAAAAAGGCTTTGGGACGAGTCACGACTGCCACTGAGTTCCCACCATTAGATGATGAGGGACATTTGATTTTGACACCATAGGCCATCTTACAGGAGAGGGAAAGGAAGTTGAGGAGCAGGATCATTAGAGAATTCCTTGCCAGGTGGAAGTATTTAGTTGAAGAAGATGTCACTTGGGAGGGCGAACAAATCTTGCAGCGTCCAGCACTACAGTGGCTTGAGAACAACCAACATTTGTGATGGGAGGACTGTCATGTCCCCAATTAAAAAAATTTACAAGGAAATTCCCGATTTTGCAATTTTGGCGATTAATATATATTTAGATAAATAAAATTAGGAGAAATAAGTTGCGGAGATATTTAATAAATTTTGAAGAAAAGGCAATGGTTGGGACTTAGGAAAAGAAGAAAAAATTGAAGTCAAGTAAACAAGCATGGAAATCGAACCATGGGAAGAATCAAACCATGGTATCAAATCATAGTGTGAAATAAATTGAACCACGGTATGAGGAAGGGAAAAATAAATAAAAGGAAGGTTAGAGCCTCATTTTGATCATTCTGGTTTTGGCATTTCATTTTTGAATTGAAAGGTTTGCTTAAGCTGTTGAGCTAAATCAACCAGTGTTGCTTAGCATAGAGATTTCCAAGCGGAGAATCCCAACTCCCTTTCGGTGAACCTAGAGTGCCACCCTAGGAGAGAAATTTGGAGCTAACTGGATACTTATTTTCCTACATTTTGTGAGCCACTTCATCTCTACAATAGGTGGGACGAATTTTTTAGGGGGACGATGTAGCAAAAGTAGAGTTGCTTGGAGGAAGAGATTGTCGGGGAGATTTACCTTGACAATTTGTAGGAATTTCACTTGGAGGAGGACGAGTTTCCTTGTGGAGTTTCAGAGCCCGAGACTGTAGCATTTATGTGGGTCGTACTATTCTTCCTTAGGGCCTATGGAGGGGTTTTCTAGGTTGTTTTTGCTGAAGCAGTTGTTGCAACCTTGTGCAGGGAAATAGCTAAAATTTCACTCTATCATTTCAGCGTTGTCTTTCAATGGTTTCTCAGTTATTTTTGTGGAGGATTTTGGGTGGATTAAATGTAGATTTTATGGTGGGACAAAGGGCTAGGCAATAGTGATTTCCCTTGATTTTTGGGTAATTCGGGGAGGTTGGAATTAGCCCAAAACCTTTCTGGGTTTTGTTGGTCCGGGGTTGGAGAGCATTGTCCTAATTTTTCAAAAATTTTGGAGCAGATTTGGGGCCTCAAATATCAATTTCTAGGCAGAGCATACAACGAGCGAACCATTTCAGCATGCAGTTTTCTTCATTCTCACCTAGGTTTTCTGTGTTCGCTTTAGCAAGCCCATGTCCACACATTCCACTATATTTTGTGCTCAGTTTCTCATTGGATATTTAATAAAATGGCTTAGCTTTATTATTTCTACTCAACGATGTTCTAAATTTGTTGTTCTTGTGGAGTTTTCAAACTGCATGTTTATTTGTTTGTTGTAGCTAGTTCACGTTTTGATATTTCACTATATTTTTCAAACACCTCCCTCCCCTCCCCACTTTTATCCTTTTCCTTTTGCAAAACAATGTATTTAGTTTTTGTATGGGTTTATCTCTAGCTACTCATCATTTTTACATGATTTTCATTGTCAGTTAAACATAGCCCTAATACCCCACACCACTATTGTGACATGTCGTGTCTAGTTCCTGTTAGGATTCCAAGAAACTCTCCTATGGTTGTAGCTCGGAGATGCCCGGTAACATATAAATTCAACTTATTGTTGCAATGGGTGAATGGAAAGAATGATGCTAGTCCAAGCTAGATAACCACTTCTACTTTGCTCCACTCCAGACATGCGTGAACAACCCCAGACTACAAGGCTTTAGACCACCAACTACTCACAGTTTAGAGATTGGGTGAATATGGAGAATACTGACCACACCAGTAGATGCACAAGACCATGTGATGGCCGACTACAACCAGTGAAGAAGTCTGCAAATCTAATCTACTGATGCAAAGACAAGATGACAGCTCTCCTGCATTAGATAGAAAGAAACCTAGACCACCCATTCAATGATGCATACAAGATTTTAACACGAAGATAGGATGACAGCTATCTAATGATAAACATCAAGAGCTCAGGAACACAGCATATCAGGCACAACTTAGAACAGAGGAAAATGGAAAGTGAGAAGTTAACAGCAAAAGAAGCTTGTATTAGCTTAAAATGAAGACGAGAGGCTGCAAGTGACAAAATATCTACAGTCTCCAGAAGTTGAACCTTACATCACAACATCAACCATCAACCCTGATTACATCTTTCTCTGGGGTATTTATAGATTTTACATTACAGGGGCTCTTAGCCATTTAGGTATGGAGAGGTCATAATTGATCACCAACCACATTACCTGCTTGATGGAGTCCCTAAGTGTGTTTGCTTGTTGCAGTGAGTGAATCCGATCTGCTCAGGTGCTCTGCTGTCCTCTCAGGCCGCTGGAGTGCTCGTACCTGTGAGGTTCCATAACTGATAAATTCGATTACAGGGCATGTCTGTCCTTTCCCCCTTAGTCATGTTGTCTGTTTTAACATGGTTGTTGAGGATTTACTGTGACTGATACTGGCAAGCTGGTTGCCATCGTCCTTCGAACAAACAGAGTGGTCAGAGGACGTGGAGTGCATGGGTGAATGCACGGTCGAGATGAGAGGGGAGGATGACTGTCGAATCGTGAGAATAGACGGCAAAGATGGCTCGGCAGAGGATATCAGACAAGGTGGGAGCGGGATGAATGTGGGCCGTTAGATCTTAGGTGGATCGATCAGACGGTGATCGGGCGGTGGAGTTACGCGGGAATTTAACAAGCGAGCGGATAGGTTAAGCGATAAACGGTATTGATCGCACCGCCTTCAGGCATAAAGCGATAAAAGGACAAGACTGAGCGATTCCACTCGGCGCTCCACACGTAGCGGCGGATGAAAGAGAAAAACCGCTCTCATCGTGCCCTAACGTTCAATTACATCGTGGGCGCAATAAGTGCGAAAGCCGTCGGATCTTTTCAGAGATGATCGGACGGTTGGGAAATGAGCACGCAAGTTGCTTTATCGGGCGCGACGGGAGCCGTTAGATTTGGCGGGGAAACGATGAAGGGCTTTAGCAAGCACGCGAGGGCGTATGGGAAGGTTCTATGAGGGTTTAGACTTTGCGCTCGGGGCTTAAAGGCAAAGGGGCTATGTCGGGTTTAGAAAAACAGAGGAAATAGAGGTGAAGGGGAGTAAGCGAAGCATAGGAAAGAAAAAGGGAAAATGACCGTTGTGGGCTTTCCTTTGAGCATAACCAATCCAACCAAGCTTATCTCTGACCTTCAAAAACCATAGTTATGTAGCAGAGCTAACATTGGCTCCTTCTGGGGATGAGATCCTCCCTGTGAGGTCTTAAAAACTGTAAATCATTGCCTTTCCTACAAAAACCAGATCCGCAAATTTTCCTAGTATTCCATTAGGCATGGAGTCTAATTAAGCCTATACTAAAAACCTGATAAATCAACATATTTACAACATTAAGGCTTGAAGACCTTAAACAACATAAATTTTCAAAAATCACCCATTAACTGGGCCCTCAAAAACTGTCTCTCCTTCCATACTTTGCAGCATGAAAGTATTGTTTCTCTGGATCTGAAAAATGATAAAAGCTCCAGTCCATAGAGCATCGAACTTCCCATGGTTGCCTTTCTTCTCCTTCAGTGCATCCCACTTAAGAACCAGGTCTCCAACTTGAAAACTGTCTATCTTTGCCTTTCTGTCAAAGGCTTCCTTGATTCTCTTTTGATGTGCTATAGACCTTTCAACTAATTGATCTCTGATTTGATGCACTTCAGCCAGGTCACTGATCCTTTTTGCCATGTCATCTTCTTCATTCTGCTCTTCCTACAAAAACTTTGCCACAGGGAGATTTAATTCAATTGGGAATACAGCCTCAGTGCCATATACCAGCTTGAAGGGAGAATTCCCTGCGGATTTCTTGGTAGTCACACTGTCAGCCCACAATGCATACTTCAGCTTGGAATCCCAATTCCTCTTATTGTCCTCCAACAGCTTTTTGATTATCCTTATCAGGCTCTTGTTGGAAGACTCTGCTAGTCCATTACCTTGAGGGTAACATGAGGTGGAATGTACCAGCTTAATGCCCATTGAGTCACACATGTCCACCAATTCTTTTGCCCTGAAGGTCGCTGCATTGTCTGTAACCAACTTGTGTGGACAGCCAAACCTGGTGAAAATATTCTCTATCAAAAACTTCATGACCACATGGTGATCAGCTTTCCTAGTAGGGATGGCCTCCATCCATTTAGTGAAGTAGTCAGTGGCTACTAAGATCCATCTGTGCTGGCCAATGGAATGTGGATTAATTTCCCCAATGAAATCTAAACCCCACTGCTGAAAAGGGCCAGTAGCATGAATTGGCTACAAGGGCAATGACTTCAACTGCTGTTTTCCTTCAAACCTCTGGCATCTGTCACAAGATTTAACAAATGAAAAGACATCATAGAACAAGGTGGGCCAATAATACCCAGCTCTAAGGATCTTGTGGGTGGTGGTTTTCCAATAGCAATGTCCTCCACAGATGCTGGAATGAAACTGATGCATGACCTCCATGGATTGTTCTTTATCCAGACATCTTAGAAGGATTCTAGATGGATCCTTCCAATAGAGCAAGTTTTCATGGATGCAATACTTGGCTGCTCTGAGCTTAATGGTTCTGGCTTGACTTGCACTTAGGCCTGGAGGAACTTCTAGCTTCAGCAAAAATCGAACTATTGTAGAATACCATTCACAAGAAGCTAGATTTTCTGCCAACGACTGGTTCTACCCTGGTTCAGCTGTTTCTTCTGTCTGTCCATCTTCTGAAATTGTGCTTATCCAATTCATGTCCAGCATCCCGCAATTTTCTTCAACCATTAGCTTGGCAAGGCCCTGACCTCTGATAAGCTTGGTGGGCTTCAATTCTATGTTGAATTAAGCTTTGCAATCCATTTTGCCCTTCTTCCATCAACATCTGGCTGCGTCAGGACATCCTTTACTAAAGCAGAGAGCACATATGCAATTACCTTGGAGTGCAGAATGTATATTCTGAAAGCTTTCAAGGATTTGATAAGAGCATAAGCCTGTTTTTCTATGATATTATACCTCAGTTCAGCATCCCTTAAGGTCTTGCTGAAGAATGCCATTGGATGCTAAGAACCTTCATCATCTTTCTGCAATAGCACTGTTGCGAGGGTGTCACCTGAGGCAAAGGAGAAAATATGGAACTCCTTGCTATAGTCTAGGCTAATCAAAGTGGGAGCTTCCATAATAGCCCTTTTGATATCATCAAAATATCTTCTTCTTGCCTCAGTCCATTTGATCTCTAATTCCTTTTTCAGCATGGAGGTGATGTGCTTTACTAGTTCTGCGAAATTAGGAATGAACCTCCTCACAAAATTTATCTTGCCCAGAAAGGACTGAATGTCCTTTTTTGATCACGGAACAGACAAGGTCTGTATTGCTTTCACTCTTTCTGGGTCAATCTTGACACCTGCAGCAGAAACGTGTCCAAGGAGCTTGCCCTCTTCTAAAGCGAAATGTGACTTTTTAGGATTCACTGATATCCCAAACCTCCTGCACTTCAGAAACACTTTCTTTAGGTGCTGCAAATGATCTTGATGACTGCTGGAGTATATTGTTATATCATCTAGGTAGAGAAGGACAAACTTATCCTTCTCTCCTACGAACGCTATATACATAGCTCTCTAAAAGGTGGCTCCAGCATTCATCAACCCAAAAGGCATCTTAGAGTACATGAAAATGCCCCAAGGAGTGGTGAATGCGGTCTTTTCTTGGTCATCTGGATGTACAACAACTTGGTTATACCCTGAAAATCCATCCAAGAAAGACATCACTTTGGCTCCTGAGACCTTCTGCAACAAATGCTCCATCTTGGGCAGGGGATAGTTGTCTTTCTTAAAGCATTTGTTCAGATTCCTGAAATCAACGCACAGCCTAATTTCTCCACTTTTCTTCCTCACTACTACCAAGTTGGCTACCCATTTTGAATATCTCAGAGGAACTATGACTTTGGCAGCAAACAACTTCCTGATTTCTTTTTCAATCAGGGGAAGGAACAAAGGATTTATGGGTCTCAGCTTCTGCTTGAAAGGAATGGTGTCTTTCTCCAATGGGATCTTGTGTTGAATGATCTTTTTGTCATAAGTCTTAAGGTCACTGTATTCCCAGGCAAAGACATCAGCAAATTGCTTCATCAAGGTGCAATATTCAGAGCTTTGGGCAGCAGACAAATGGGTGGACATATTTATATATTTTGGATGATCTGGGCTCCCTATGTTATGCTTATGGATTGCAGATTGATATTCTTTTTGGGCAGCCTTATGAGGCACATCATTCTGATCAAACAACGTCTCTATGGGAACTAGGCCTTTAGGTATATAATTGCTAGGCAACTGAACAATCCTGTCTCGGCCAATTCTGTTCTTTAGCTAGGGCTGGGGGCATTCCTCCAAGGCTTCATTCTCTTGGTCAATTTGTATTTCAAAGAATTCATCAATGACTTGCAGAAACTTATTTACTTCATCATCATCCTCAAAGACTTTCCAATGCTGAACATTATCACGCAAGGATGGTCTATATTTTATTTTGACTTCGTAAACCAATCTTGGGGCCAGGGGAGGGATTAACATGCTAGCAGACACAGCAAGGGAATCGGCAAGCTGATTTTTGACTCTAGGAATGTATGAAATACAAAAACTATGAAAGGAGTCTTTAAGTCTCCATACCTCATCTCTGTATGCTTTCAGCCTTGGGTGCCTTACTTGGAAAGTTTTGTTCACTTGCTGAATGATGAGATCAACATCTCCAAACACCTTAATGTCTCTGATCCCTCTGTCTCTGGCAGCGTTTAAGCCCAATATCAGGGCCTCATACTCTGCTATGCTGTTGGTGACCTGAAAAGTTAGCGTAAAAGACAAATGTGTGCTTTCTTGCTTTGGAGACACCAGCACCACTCCTACTCCTGCAGTTTCCTTTGAACACGCTCCATCAAAGAACATATCCCAAACCCGACTTCCTTGCTCTTCCATGGCCTAGCCTACTGGTTTCTTGAGCTGCACTGAGGCCTTCTGGGATTCTTCAATTTGGAGAATACATGCTCCAACATCAGTGTCCACGGTATAAATGGGATGATTAGAGGTATTCTTCTCATCACTGATGATATAGGCCAGCTGAGCTTCTCTGTATAGCATTCTGCTTTCTCCTCCAAAAACTAGGACAGTGGCATAAGATAAATCGTTTTGTAATGTCCCACCCAACCTCTTAATCCACCCTCTGGAAAGTAGCATGCCAAACTTAGGGGGGACATCTGCTACCACAATATCCATCATCATGCTCTTCATGGACAACTGAGTTAGGGTGATAGCCAAGTCTATGATTAATCCAAGACATTTCACCTTTCTTGAATCAAAGGAGAATAAATCATGATAAGGTCTGGTGATGTCAAGGCCTAACTCTTCCATGACAGCTTTTGGCATCAAGTTATGGCTGGCACCTGTGTCCAGTAGACAGTTATGGAGGGTTTTGTCATGAATGGTCAAGGAGACATAAAATGATGGGGAGCTATTGTCTGAGGGTTCAGTCATTGGGCTAAGCACAATTGCAGGTTTATCATCTTGTAAATTCACAGTCATTGGAGGCTTGTGAGGCTTTTAGCTCAAGGGCATCAAGGATAGGCTTTCTAAAGACCTCACTCTTTGCAAGTTCTATCAAAGGTACAGATATTTTTAGCTTCTGGACTTCTGATTCAAAACTAAAAGGGTAAGGGAGTATGTCAGGGCCTCTTACCTCTTGATCTGGTGCTTTGAGGATGACTGGATCAGCTGCTGGTTTTTTCTACTTGCTGCTCTTTGGGCAGGATTCTCTTTGACATTACTCGTTCTTGACCTCAAATTATATCTTTGTTGATCTTAAGTTTGTAAGACAGCTTCTCTGTCCCACTCTTGGCTGGTCTGGTGTTTGAGTAATGACTCTTCATACGCTGCCAATGTCAAAAAGGCGGCACTACCCTTGTTTTCCATGCAGTGAATCTCATCCTCTTCATTAAACTGCTCCTCCTCCATGACTACGTTATGAAAGGAGTCTTAACCCTTTGTTGTTCATTGGCCTCCTTGCCTCTCTAAATGATCTGCAATTGATCATTTGCTTCTCTGAATGGATTTCGATTTCTAGGAGCAAATGTGCTAGGCAGCCAGTGACTCTATCATTTTGGTCATTTTGTCTATTTTAGGCTCTGAGGATGAAGAAGAGGAGGAAGCCTCGCCTCTTTGCCTCCTTCTATCAATGTGGCCTTTGAGTTTCTCTGCAGCCATGATATTAGATTCCGCCTCCAAGGTTGCATCTTGCATTTCAGTCAGGGTAGAACATCTTCTTTCTCTTAATAACAAGCAGAAATCAGAATCAAAGGCATTAGCATAGGTGAGTTTTGCAGAGGTGGGGGTAGGCTTAACTTCAGCTGGTATTTTGCTATACATCCGATTAAATCTTTTATTAAATCAGACAATGATTCCCCATTTTCTCTTTTGAGGTTGCCAAACTCGGTATGGTAGTATAACAAGTCTTTCTTATCTCCCCAATGCTTTAAAAACACATCATCTAATGCTTCAATATCTGTTATAGACCTAGCGGTCAGCTCTCTGAACCACTTTCGAGCCTCACCATCAAGGCTTTGGACAAATACCCTCATCCACACATCATCCTCACTGATATCTAGGTTATCAGATAGCTATAAAAAGACTCAAGGTGCTCTTCAGCTGTTACTCCCTCTGTCCCAGTGAACTTAGGCATGTATTTATGATATTCTCTTGCAGGCATGGCATTCAAAGGAACAGGCAGGACCAGGGGTCCATACCTAGCAGCGATGATTCTTTCTATTTTGGTAGGTGCTTGTAGGCCTGCCATGACTGGGGTAGGTGGAAGCGTACTGGCAATCTAGAAGGTGGGGCGCTGAGAAACGAATGACAGGGCTAAAGGAATATGGTGCACTGGAAGAGAGGTTTTCTTCGGACTGAGATCCAAAGGGAAACTTATTGAACAAGAAGCTTTATGAATCTCTGAGGGTATTTCTTCACTGACAATGTTAGGCGCTATATCTTCAAAATGAACATGCTTAGTTACAAGCCTCTTTTGCAGAGATATATAAGGTTGTTTAGGCTTACCTGATCCTGATGCTCCTTTCTGAATGATATTTTTCTGCTTAACAATTTTCTCAGGGTCAGGCACTCGGTCAGCTGATGATTTCTGAGGATTTCTCCACGTATGCCTCACAAATTGAGCCAGAACTATGATGTGGAGTCGCCAAAAGGTTGGTCCTCCAGTAGAGTCACCAGATAGATGATTACAACCAATAATGTGTCCAAACTTTGTCTATCATCAAAGCTGGATCTATGTCGTTCTCCCAGGGAAGCTGAGCTTCAATCTCCTCTCCCTAGCAACGGCACCAATATGTTAGGATTCCAAGCAACTCTCCTATGGTTGTAGCTCGGAGATGCCCGATAACACATAAATTTAACTTATTGTTGCAATTGATGAATGGAATGAATGATGCTTGTCCAAGCCAAATAACCACTTCTACTTTGTTCCACTCCAGACATGCATGAACACCCCCACACTACAAGGCTTTAGACCACCAACTACTCACAATTTAGAGATTGGGTGAATATGGAGAATATTGACCACACCAGTAGATGCACAAGACCATGTGATGGCCAGCTACAACCAGTAAAAAAGTCTACAAATCTAATCTACTAATGCAAAGACAAGATGACAACTCTCCTGCATTAGATAGAAAGAAACCTAGACCACCCATTCAATGATGCATACAAGATTTTAACACGGAGATAGGATGACAGCTATCTAATGCTAAACATCAAGAGCTCAAGAACACAACATATCAGGCACAACTTAGAACAGAGGAAAATGGAAAGTGAGCAGTTAACAGCAAAAGAAGCTTGTATTAGCTGAAAATGAAGACGAGAGGTTGCAAGTGACAAAATATCTACAGTCTCCAGAAGTTGAACCTTACATCAAAACATCAACCATCAACCCCGATTACATCTTTCTCTGGGGTATTTATAGATTTTACATTACAGGGGCTCTTAGCCATTTAGGTATGGAGACGTCATAATTGATCACCAACCACATTTAACTGCCTGATGGAGTCTCTAAGTGTGTTTGCTTGTTGCAGTGGGTGAATCCGATCTGCTCAGGTGCTCTGCTGTCCTCTCAGGCCGCTGGAGTGCTCATACCTGTGGGATTCCATAACTTATAAATTTGGTTACAGGGCATGTCTGTCCTTTTCCCCCTTAGTCATGTTGTCTATTTAAACATGTTTGTTGACGATTTACTGTGACTGATACTGGCAAGCTGGTCACCTTCCTCCTTCGGACAAACAGAGTGGTCAAAGGACGTGGAGTGCATGGGTGAATGGACGGTCGAGATGAGAGGGGAGGATGACTGTCGGATCGTGAGAATAAACGACAAAGATGGCTCGACGGAGGATATTGGATGAGGTGGAAGCGAGATGAATGTGGGCCGTTATATCTTAGGTGGATAGATCAGACGGTGATCGGGTGGTGGAGTTGCGTGGGAGTTTAACAGGGGGGCGGATAGGTTAGGCGGCAAACGGTATTGATCGCACCGTCTTCAGGCATAAAGCGGCAAAAGGGAGGGACCAAACGATTCCACTCAGTGCTCGACACGTAGTGGTGGATGACAAAGAAAAACCGCTCTCATCACGCGCTTACGTTCGATTACATCGTGGGCACGATAAGTGCGAAGGCCATCGGATCTTTTCAGAGATGATCGGACAGTTGGGAAATGACCGCGCGAGTTCCTTTATCGGGTGTGACGGTAACCGTTAGATTTGGCGGGGAAATAAACGGCGGAAAAACGATGAAGCGCTTTAGCAAGCACGCGAGGGCGTATGGGAAATTTTTATGAGGGTTTAGACTTTGCGCTCAGGGCTTAAAGGCAAAGGGGCTATGTCGGGTTTAGAGGAAAAACAGAGGAAACGGAGGTGAAGGGGAGTAAGCGGAGCATAGGAAAGAAAAAGGGAAAATGACCGTTGTGGGCTTTCCTTTGAGCATAACCAATCCAACCAAGCTTATCTCTGACCTTCAAAAACCATAGTTATGTAGCAGAGCTAACAGTTCCATTGATATACTTTCGTTGCTTGTGGGCATTCATAAAAGTATCCTATATTATGTTCCAATACACCTTCCTCAAGGGAGTGTGCAATTGTTGAAAAGGGTTGGCAAAGAATGTCAAACTACTTCATTACTCAAGAACTTGCTAAAGAAAAAAAACAAATGGGAAAAGAAGGGAGCAAGGAAAAACAAGAGGATAAAAGAAGGTAATGTGGCATAATAAAGTTATACAATGGCCCATGCTATTAGTGGTGATCGGATGATGTAATATTTCCTATTGGAAGAAGGCTACCAAATTGCTCCATCCCCCAAAGATGTGTAGCATAAGAATGTCAAACTACTCCATTACTCAAGAACTGGCTAAAGTAAAAAAACAAATGGGCAAAGAAGGGAGCAAGGAAAAACAAGAGGATAAAAGAAGGTAATCTGGATACAGTGGCCCATGCTATTAGTAGTGATCGGATGTTGTAATATTTCCTATTGGAAGAAGGCTACCAAATTGCTGCATCCCCAAAGATGTGTAGCTTAAGAAAAAAATAAAAGGGCAAAAGGTTGTAGCAAAGGGTTCCCAATGAAAATGAAAAATGCCACAAAGAGAGAAAATTGAGGGGCAAGAAGGAACACTCACAAAGGAAAGGCCAAGTGAGGATAAAGGGCTATAGCGAAAATGAAAATCACATAGCATTGTTAATTTTTGACAGCTCATTGACAAATTCCAATCATGGGACTAGATTCCTCTTTTAGAGAGGACCAATTTTGACTATTGAAGCTCTCAATTTGGATAAGGGAAAGAGTATTATTGAATTAAAGCCCACATGTGCATATTTGATCAGGTCGGCCCTAAAACAAATTGGACACCCTTGGAAGGGATATAAATACAAGTGACATCGACCTCATTTGTACATCATCATGGAGCATTCTTCTATTCTCTTCTTTGGTTTGGCTCGCACAGGTCTGAGGCAAGTTTGCAGAGATTGGTTGGCACAGGTCCGAAATTGCAAGGTCTGAAGCTCGCATCTTTGTTTTAGGGTTTTGAGTCTCAGTTGCATGCATGTCATGGAGAAATTTTGACTGCAATCGCATGCATGTCATGGAGAAATTTTGACCAAAGCCTTTTAGCTGCATGCATGACACATCTTCCCTGCGACTGGGACCTAAAGGTTGAATTTTCAATTTACTAAAGTTTTCGTTCGTTGACCGCAAAGTTCAGCAGTTGACTACAAACAGTGGCAGTTGATTACAGGTTCTTGAATCAGGGTTTTGATCATTGGCATGGTTGGGCTCATCTGATGGATATTGTTTAATTGATTTTGCTGGATAGGTTTATGGTTGAAGATATGGATCATTGTACTCCTCTCTCTTTGTTGAATCATTCAATAACAATCTAATAAGAAAAAATTGAAAGGGTTTTCCCCATAGTGAGTTTTGCCATGGTCTCAGTGTGAAAATTTGGAAACCTGAATCCTATTGTAGCAACTGGAAATTATTCTCCTAATTGTTAATTAAATTTAACAATTTATTCACTGTTTCCTATAGCAAACACCGAATAACTCACATTGCAACCAACCCAAATAAAATTGTGAAAGAAATAAACTCTATAAGAAATGCTAGTACACACACATAAAATTACACAATTATTTTTGAACCAATTACTAGAAAAATCCATGTAATATTCCTAATTAGCCATGGCTAATTGGAATATTTGATTTTGCTCAATTTTGCCTTCTATAGTTATTTATAAATAAAAAGGTGAGAAAAAGGGGGACATAACTCACCTTTAGAATAAAGTCACTCCCTAGTAGCACAACGATGTGACTTAAAGGGGAGCCAAGGGAGCCAAAGGACCACGCAGAGATGAGGCCCATGCAGACACATAGAGGGACTGCGCAGATGGAAAGGAACACGTCGCAAAAGAGAGACTACGTTCGAGAAGGTGAGCCTTGGGATTGAGAGAGGCCAATGCTATAAAGGAGAAGGGAGCCTCCTCATTTTGTCATTCGATTATGTGCATTTGAGCTAGTCACTTCGACTTGGAGCACGCTGGATGTTTAGCCTGTCTGCAGCACTGTTTAGTGCATTGAGTGTCTCCGTTCGGAGATCTCACCCTTAGCCCCGGGGGACTTCGAGTGCCTACTCAAGCAAGGTAGTTTCCAGTAGTATTTTGCAGTAGGATTGATCCTTGGCGTTGTGGAGGAGCTGAGCATTAGAGGACTGCACAGTCTTGAGTGAGAGGGATGCAGTTCTTTTGGTGGGAGTTCCGGATTGGGGGTTTTGTGGAGGATTAGAGCTAGGAGATTGATCAAGGGATTAGCTCTTGCATATTGGAAGATTTTGGCAGAGTTTCGGGCTGAGTTTGGGTGGATTCTATTCAGTGGCAACGCAGAGCTTTGAGGGACAGCGTAGATCCCCAAGGGGGTGATTTTCGAGGGTCAACTATTTCAGAAAAGCTTTCTAGGTTTTGTTGGGTTTCTTGAGTACAGTCTGATTCCAGCGTTTCAGCATTTTCTGACAAGGGGAACAACCCCAAATCCTCATTTGATTTCCAGCAGTAGTAGCAGCACGGCAGTTCTCCAGCAGCTTGGACACAGTCCAGAGAGAGGCCATTCCTTTGCTATTCTTAGTGTATTTCTTCACTTGCCTTGTGCAAGTCGAGGTGCCATCTTTCTGATCACCTCTTGTACTCATTCCATTACTCAGTATAATAAAATGGCTTAGCATTTCTCTCTGCATTTCTTGAGTATCTGCTTATATTTCATGTTCACATTATTATATGTTGTACCACTGTTATTTTCATCACTTTGAGTTTCCCGGTCACTATATCATTTGGACGTGTTTGGTTGGAGTTTGCTTGGGTTTGAGGGATATCCCGGAAACGGGATATTACAGTGGTATCAGAGCATAGATCTGGCTCAGCCTGTGGAGCTAGCAATCTATGACATCGGGGGAAAGCCCTACATCTGTTACAGAGGTAGGAGATACAGAGACACTGGGCGTAAGTTGGAGAACACCTACGGAGAGGGAGACTGTGTTCCAGTGGTGGACGCAGAGCAAGAGTATCCAATGGCAGATGAGGACAGGAAGAGATCTGTGGACATGCGCCTCAAATCAGTGCAGGATTTGTCGAGGCAGATCGAGGTGATGGGGTAGAGATTCACAGCAGTGGAGGCTAGACAGCATGAGAACCCGCAGGTTTTTCAGGTTGGTGAGGGATCGGGTACATCCCACCATTTTCCAGAGCAGGGTGCCACTCAGCGTGATACTACTCAGCAAATGGCCTCACATGCCCCTACATGCTCTACCATGCCCACTTTTCTAGGAGCAGACACGGGGGCTGGAGCCCAGCAAGAGGAAAAGCTCGATCACATGGGCAATTATTTTGCAGAGTACCAGGCCTATGGGCAAGAGTTCAGGGACGCTCTCTCATTCAGAGACTTTGTTCAGCTCCAGCGGGATAGTAAACCCCACGACCATCACAGAGGACACCAGCATTATCACGATGGAGACACCCACCGCACAGCTAGTAGATTCCACTTGCCTACATTTGATGGTTCATCAAACAGTTCGGCAAGGTCTTGGGTGGAGAAGCTGGACATCTATTTCCAGCTTAACCAGGTGTCGAAGGCAGAGGCCATCAAGGTGGCGACATTACATTTGGATGGTAAGGCCCAGGATTGGTGGTTCCATGGGATGGTTACACTCGGACATTCCACAGTGACAACATATGCCGAGTTTACCAAGAGATTGATGGAGAGGTTTGACCGGAGGGATCCGGAACAGCACTTTGTTGAGCTGACAAGGCTCAAGCAGACAGGGAGCCTAGACACCTACATCGCAAACCTCTTGAGGATTTCAGTCATGGTGCCAGATCCATCCACAGCATGGAGGATCTACATGTTTGTTGAGGAGTTAGCAGAGCCACTTCGGGGTCTAGTCAAGTCCACTAGACTAGTCACACTCCAGGATGCTATCAGCAGGACCCGGGACTTACAAGATGCCTTACCCAGGACCCGGACACCTTACCCCCAGAGACAGGCTTTCTAGCCTAAGGGGAAAGACGTGAGGATTCCACCTCCGAAAGGGAATCCAGGACGAGCACAGATTGATGATGACGCCAGGAGGGAGTTGAAGAAGAAGCGGTTGTGCTTTACCTGTCAGGAGCCGTGGGCACCAGGACATAGATGTGTTGCTGGCAAAGCACACTTTATTGAGGTCTTCTCCGAGAGCAACAGGGAAGAGGATGAGGAGGATGATGTGAAGGCAGGAGATAGTCATGCCGTGTAGGGTCGCTCGTCGCCTCCACCACCAGCAACAGGTGGTGCAGCTTTTGCACCTACCGGAGGAGCCCGTGCAGCATTGCGAGGGGTTCCCAAGTATTTGACGCGCGTACGGGGGACAGTACGTGGCCGGCGAGTATCAATTTGGGTTGACAGTGGGGCAACCCACAACTTCATCGATGCACAGATGGTTGAGCGGCGAGGTATACAGACAGAGAGCTTTGGTGGATTTTCAGTTTTGGTCCCAGGAGATCAAACCATGGTGTGTGCTTGTTATGTCCCAGAGTGTTAAATTTGGACAACTAGGTCCAAACTCCATGTTCTGATGCTCAGATTAAGAGGCTAATATTTTTGTTGGATTCCTCTTTCTGAGAGGTGTAAAATCCATATAAAAATAGTCTTAATCCGATGAGCAGAACTTATATTTTGAATTTATTATTCTTAATAAATTATATGTGCAAAGGTCAGCCAGTTTTGTAATGTAGGCTCACATGCCCAACAGATGTGTCACACACCCTCATTGATGGATATATATATATACAGGAAAAGTTGGAGAGAATTTGATCACAACACAACTCACATCTTCCTCTCTCATCCTAAAAAGTACGAGCTACCTGGAGGACGAATTTCAGCCACACGTGGGAAGGACGAAGAGGATTTTTCTGCTGCTAGGGTTTCGCAGAAGTTTGACCAGCGTTGACTTTGGTCAACGCTTGGTCCAAACAAGCTGAAAACTTGTGGGAGGTTTCATTTTTGAAGGCCATACTACCTGGCACAAAAATCGAGGTCAAAGGGTTGACCGTTTTGCTGCTGCGTTGACTTTTAGCTTGCTGCCCCTGCGTTGACTTTTCAGGACAACGTTGACTTTTGTAGAACTGACTTGGGTTGACTCATCTACTGGTTGGAGGGTTGTTGTGACACATGCTGGGCTGGCTGACCAAAG
Source organism: Pinus tabuliformis (assembly GCA_031772625.1). Classification (NCBI taxonomy): domain Eukaryota; kingdom Viridiplantae; phylum Streptophyta; class Pinopsida; order Pinales; family Pinaceae; genus Pinus; species Pinus tabuliformis. The sequence goes on from CM062810.1 coordinate 805,256,996, forward strand.
GAGACTTTGCTGGTTGAAGCATCATGTTGACCGCCGAAACAAACACATACATTTTTCTTGTTTCTGATTTGTCTTCTGTAAGATCTGCTCATATGTTCTATCTGCATTTTGCTTATCTACTTGTATGATTGCTGTCAGAAAAGTGAAATTGCTCTTAGCATAGAACATCTACAAAACTTTACATGGTATCAGAGCTGAGGTGAAGACAAACTCTATCTATAGCAATCATCATCGAACGAAATGGATTCCTCTAAGCTTGAATTCAGGGAGAATGACAAGCTGACTGGAAGTGATGACTTCCATGCCTGGAAGATGTTATTAGATCTCAAATTAGAAGATCATGATCTCCTAGATCATGTGACAGGGAAGATTCAAGAACCTCCATCAAATGCCTCTGCTGCTGTTAAACACAAGTATAAGAAGGGAGAAATCAGAGCAAAACTGCTGATCAGGGAATCCATAAATAAGAGTCTGGTTGCCTACATATCTGAACTAGGCACATCCAAGGAGATGTATGACAAACTGATACTTATGTTCCGAGTAAACAATGTGAACCAAGTGTTATTCCTCAAGAACAAGTTGAAGAATATGAAGAAGGGCCGAGACGAGTCTATTCAAACTTTCTTTATGAAGTTGACCGAAACCAGGAACAATCTGCTAGCTATTGGGGAGACAATAGCTGATCGTGAGATGGTTCTCACCGCACTTGGAGGACTTCCATATGAATGGCAAGTATTCACAACTACCATTCTCAACAATAATACCATCCCTAACTTTGATGAGCTTCTGTCTAGATGTATGCAAGAAGAAACAAGGATGAAGGAATTTGATAATGAAAGAAATGCTGCCTATGTTGCTCATTCCCGAAAGAAGAACTCTGGTGGTTCCAAGGACAAAGGAAGGACTAAGACTCAAAAGAAGAAGGGTAAATGTTTCACCTGCCATAGGACTGGACACTATGCTAGAGAATGCCCCTTCCAGAAGAATTCTCCCGATAGTGACGACAACAACAACAACCGAAGGAATGGGAATCAAAGAAATGACAAATCCAAAGGAAAGAGGAAGGCTCACTTTGAAGGAAACCATCCACCTTCTAAAAGGACCAGAAATACCAGGTATGAGGAGTCTAATGTTGTTGATAAAAGAAATGAGTATATTCTAATATCTGCTCTCTCAGCTGCATCTCCGCCCGACACTATGGATGTCTGGCTAATCGATAGTGGTGCCTCAAGACACATCACCGGATTCAAGGAAGCACTTTCTGACATGGTTGAAAGGGATACTAATCAAGAAATTATCCTTGGGGATAATGCCACTTATCCTGTGAAAGGGACCGGGACTATGACCCTCCACTTGTCTCAAGGACAAGTCCTCCATCTACAAGATGTACTCTATGTACCCAAATTGAAGAAGAACCTTGTGTCTGTATCTGCCATGGAAGACAAAGGATTCAATGTAACTTTCTCTGATGGAAAGGTACTCATGTGGAAGAAGAGCTTCAAGGAAGCTATCTCAATTGGTTTTAGAGTTGGTACACTCTACCAGGTTGGAGGGAGTCCGTTGGGAGCTATGACTTGTGATACTATCCGTCAAACCGAACTATGGCACCGAAGATTTGGACACCTTCATTACAAGGCTCTTCCCGAAGCAAGGAAGGTGGTGACAGGGATGCCTGATTTTGGAAATAATCATAAAGGTGTATGTAAGGGCTGTGCTGAAGGAAAACATACAAGGGAACCTTTCCCCTCAAGTGTCACAAAGACATCTGAGATATTGCAACTAGTCCATTCTGATCTTTCCAGTATGTTGCCTGTAACATCCCTGGGGGGATGTTCTTACTATATGACATTTACTGATGACTTCTCTCGCAAAACCTGGATATACTTCTTGAAGAAGGATGAGGCTTTCATGTGGTTCCGTACCTTCAACGCCTTGGTGGAAAATATGACCGGAAAGAAGATCAAGATTTTGAGGACTGACAATGGCACTAAATATGAGTCAAATGAGTTCAAAGACTTTTGTAGAGAAGCTGGCATTAAGAGGGAGACTACCACTGCATATACTCCTGAGCAGAATGGTGTTGCTGAACGCAAGAATAGGACTATTGTGGAAGCTGCCCGTGCCATGCTATGTGACCAGGGTCTTCCAAGGTTTCTGTGGGGAGAAGCTGCAAATACTGCTGTGTACATTCAAAATCGATGCCCTCATTCCGCTTTGGACTCCAAAACTCCCGAAGAGGTTTTCTCTGGTAAGAAACCTGATGTCTCACATTTTAGAATTTTTGGATGTCCTGTCTATTTTCATGTGCCGAAAGAAAAGAGAAGTAAGCTGGATGCTACTGGGAAGAAAGGAATGTTTGTGGGCTACAGTGAGACTTCTAAGGCATATAGAGTCTATGTACCTGGTCAAAGGGAAGTAGAGATAAGCCATGATGTCACTTTTGACGAAGATGCTTCCCTGAAGAAAGTAGTAGATCTTCCTAGATCTGAAGAAAACCATGAAGTAAGACCTGGAAATCTGGAAGAACCCCAGGATGAGACTATGCCTGATGTTGAAGGGCCAATGGACCCTATTGATCCTTCCCCTTCTCTAGGAAAGAGGCCATCATGGCTCAGGGACACCCTCGAAGATGCTGAGGGTCATGCTGCCCCAAGGGGAACATTCCGAGAAAGCAAGAAGCCGTGTAGATACCAAGGGTATCTAGCTGCCATGAGTACAATTATACAATCTGAACCTGGATCTTTTGAAGAAGCCATCAAGCATCAAGTCTGGAAGGATGCTATGCATGAAGAATATGAGGCTATTATGAAGAATGATGTCTGGGATGTGGTCCCGAGACCGAAGGACAAATCTGTTGTCACCGCTAAATGGCTCTACAAGATTAAACATGGATCTGATGGGAGTGCTGAAAAGTTTAAGGCAAGATTTGTTGCCCGTGGCTTCTCTCAAAAGGAAGGAATTGACTATGACGATATATTTGCACCTGTGGCTCGATATACCACCATCCGATCCATCATAGCCCTTGCTGCTACGCAAGGATGGAGTCTTCATCAGATGGATGTCAAGACCGCTTTTCTGCATGGTGCAATAAAGGAAGAGGTGTATGTAGAACAATCTCTGGGATTTGAAGTTCAAGATCGAGACACTTATGTCTACAGGTTGAAGAAAGCCCTCTATGGGTTAAAGCAAGCACCCAGAGCTTGGTATGAGAGGATGGATAGTTACTTGATGAAGCTGGGCTTCACTCGAAGCAATGCTGATCCAAACCTTTACTTTAAGGTTGAGGAAGGAAAGCCTCTCATTCTAGTGCTATATGTGGACGACCTCTTCCTGACAGGTGATGACCCTCTCATTCATCAATGTAAGAGGGAGCTTGCTGCTGAGTTCGAGATGAAAGACCTAGGACTGATGCACTATTTCCTAGGCCTGGAGGTCTGGCAGAGACCTGGAGAGATTTTCCTTTCTCAAGGAAAGTATATTGTGAAGCTTCTGGAAAGATTTGGGATGGTGGACTGTAAGTCCGTGTCGACACCAATGGAACTCAACTTTAAGAAGTTGAGTGGCAGCGCTGCAGGGCCTATCTTGGCCAATCCTACTGAGTATCGTCAACTCATAGGAGCTTTGATGTTCTTAGTGAACACCCGTCCGGACATATGTTTTGCAGTGAATACTTTGAGTCAACAGATGGTTGAGCCTCATCATTTTCACTGGGTTGGTGCCAAGAATCTTTTGAGATATCTTTGGGGCACGATAAACCATGGGCTGAGATACACTGCCGGGAGTGTGATACTCCGGGGATATACTGATGCCGATTGGGCTGGCAGTGTGGTGGATCGTAAGAGCACATCTGGATGCTGTTTCAATCTTGGTTCTGCTTCGATCTCATGGATGAGCAGGAAGCAGAAGTCGGTGGCTTTGAGCACCGCGGAGGCCGAATACATTGCTGCTAGTATGGCCTGTTGTGAAGCAGTTTGGTTGAGGAAGCTCTTTAGTGAGCTGTTCCAACATGTGCTAGATACCACTGTAATACTCTGTGATAATCAGAGTGGGATTCGTATGACTGAGAATCCTGTGTTCCACGACCGATCCAAGCATATTGATATCAGGTACCACTTTATCTGGGATATGGTACAGCGAGGCGCCGTAAGGCTCAATCATATAGGAACTGATGAGCAGGTCGCGGATATTCTCACTAAGCCCCTGGGGAATGTCAAGTTCCTAACCTTCCGTGAGAGTCTTGGTGTCGTGGAAAGACCCTATGATGTAGGTCCTGTTGGACGATGAGCTCTGGGAGCTCTGGGGGGCTTTGGGGATAGCTTCTCGGAGCTATAAGCACTCATAATGCTTCTGCCCCACCCTTGTGATTATTGAGCTGGTTCGCCACTCATTTAATCTGTGCCTCGTATGCATCCTACCCATTGAGTTCAGGGCTCATGGGAAGTACCTCTCATTTGGCCAATGAGGTGTGGAAAAGCTAGAGACTATTAGCAAAGACTGATGGACGCATCAGAGATTGCCGTACTCTCTATCTAGGATGGCATGGTCCAACCACTTGATCTGGGATCAAGATTTGTGAGGTCTGGGACCTCTGGACTGATTATGTCAGTCGGGGAATGATGTCTTTGTGACTGACCCACTTCTGTTCTGAAATAAAGAAGCCAGCAAAGCAAGTTTTGGCGGGATGACTCACGATGTTAATTGCACTAATAGATGGAGTTCTCCCTAGTTGAGAGGGAGTGTTAAATTTGGACAACTAGGTCCAAACTCCATGTTCTGATGCTCAGATTAAGAGGCTAATATTTTTGTTGGATTCCTCTTTCTGAGAGGTGTAAAATCCATATAAAAATAGTCTTAATCCGATGAGCAGAACTTATATTTTGAATTTATTATTCTTAATAAATTATATGTGCAAAGGTCAGCCAGTTTTGTAATGTAGGCTCACATGCCCAACAGATGTGTCACACACCCTCATTGATGGATATATATATATATATACAGGAAAAGTTGGAGAGAATTTGATCACAACACAACTCACATCTTCCTCTCTCATCCTAAAAAGTACGAGCTACTTGGAGGACGAATTTCAGCCACACGTGGGAAGGACGAAGAGGATTTTTCTGCTGCTAGGGTTTCGCAGAAGTTTGACCAGCGTTGACTTTGGTCAACGCTTGGTCCAAACAAGCTGAAAACTTGTGGGAGGTTCGATTTTTGAAGGCCATACTACCTGGCACAAAAATCGAGGTCAAAGGGTTGACCGTTTTTCTGCTGCGTTGACTTTTAGCTTGCTGCCCCTGCGTTGACTTTTCAGGACAGCGTTGACTTTTGTAGAACTGACTTGGGTTGACTCATCTACTGGTTGGAGGGTTGTTGTGACACATGCTGGGCTGGCTGACCAAAGGAGACTTTGCTGGTTGAAGCATCCTGTTGACCGCCGAAACAAACACATACATTTTTCTTGTTTCTGATTTGTCTTCTGTAAGATCTGCTTATATGTTCTATCTGCATTTTGCTTATCTACTTGTATGATTGCTGTGAGAAAAGTGAAATTGCTCTTAGCATAGAACATCTACAAAACTTTACACAGAGTTATCAGTGACAATGGGCACCTACACACTGACTGACCACTTTTTCGTGGTCAATAATCTGGACACAAACATAGTACTGGGTATTCAGTGGCTTATCACTCTAGGGAAGGTCACGACAGATTGGAAGGCCCTAGAGATGGAGTGGGATGATGAGAAGACAGGGAGGCATGAGAAGATACGGGGACAGCACACATATCCGCCTCACACTGTTTCAGCTCATCGGATGGAGGCAGTCTTCCGAAAGGGAGACATAGAGTAGGCAGTAGAGCTGCGTGCATCAAAGACAAGGACTACAAGGCAGACAGTGCACCCGGAGATATAGTCCATCCTTGACCGATATGCCACAGTATTTGGGGAGATTCCATCGGGACAGCCACCAAACCGGGGGTTTGAGCACACCATTGAGCTTGAGTAGGGCATACAGGCAATGATTACTACCCCCTATAGGCATCCCAAGGCCTATCGAGATGAGATTGATGGGGCCAATTTAGGAGTTGCTGGCTCTTAGGCACATTCGGCCGAGCACGAGTCCTTTTGCTTCTTCCGTGGTGTTGGTGAAGAAGAAGGACGACACATTGAGGATGTGCATTGACTACAGGGCCCTGAACAAGAAGACACAGAAGAACAGGTACCCCATACCCAGGATCGATGAGTTGATGGATGAGTTGAGAGGAACACGATTCTTCTCAAAGATTGATCTAAGATCTGGGTACCATCAGATTCGCGTGAGGGAGCAGGACATTCCCAAGACCGCCTTCAGGTGTCACTATGGGCACTTTGAGTTTTTGGTGATGCCCTTCGGCCTAACCAACGCCCCAGCTACATTCCAGTCTTGCATGAATCACATCTTCTGCAACCACTTAAGGAAGTTTGTGTTGGTGTTCTTTGATGACAGCCTCATTTACAGCAGGACTTGGGAGGAGCATCTCCAGCACATTGAGACAGTATTGCGCATCTTGGAGGAGCAACAGTTCTATGCCAAACTCTCCAAGTGTGAATTTGGATTGACGGAAATGTTATACTTGGGACACATCATAGGGGTGGACGGAGTGAGGGTCCACGAGGAGAAGATCAGGGCCATTAGAGATTGGCCAGAGCTGAGAAACGTGACTAGAACTTCAAGGATTCATTGGCATTTGTACTTACTACCGGAAGTTCGTCAAGAGTTTTTCACAGCTTGCTGCACCCCTGACAAATCTGACAAGGAAGGGGGCATTCGGTTGGTCAGATATAGCGCAGGGAGCCTTTGACAGGCTCAAGGAGGTTATGAGCAGCTGCCCAGAGCTTGCATTGCCGGATTTTACGCAGCCATTTGTTTTGGAGTGTGATGCGTCGGTAGAGGGGATCGACGCAGTGTTGATGCAGGGAGGTCACCCTATAGCCTTTGAGAGTCGGAAGCTCCTTCCGCACAAGAGGTTGTATTCTATATACGACAAGGAGATGTTGGCCATCATGCATCCATTGGCCAAGTACCGGCAGTATTTAGTGGGTAACAGGTTCAGGGTGAGGACTGATCACAACAGCCTTAGGTTCTTTTTGGAGCAGAAGCCGCTACAGGAGAGGCAGCAGAAGTGGATCAGTAAGATCCAAGCGTATGACTTTGACATTGAGTATGTCAAGGGTAAGAACAATGTGGTAGCAGATGCTCTTTCACGTAGACCAACCACGTTGTCTCTTATGAGCTTTGACGCAGACTGGAGGGCTCGACTCTTAGTAGAGTACTCCAAGGACAGATTTGCATGTGAGATTTTGGATGGGTAGGTAGCGGATGACAGGTACAGGGTGGTCGATGAGATCATCTACTACAAGGACCGAATATTCTTGACTGAGAGATCTCAGCTCAAGAAGAAGATACTTCAGGCGTCACATGATTCACCATTGGCAGGCCATCAGGGGTTTACCAAAACCTACAGGGCCATTAGAGAGAGGTTCTCATGGAAGGGCCTCAAGGAGGACGTACTCCAGCATGTCCAGGAGTGTAATGTTTGCCAGAGGAACAAGGGGAAGATGAGCCATCCCGCAGGATTATTGCAGCCTCTTCCCATTCCGGAGGGAAAATGGGAGTGTATTTCGATGGACTTCATCATAGGGTTGCCCATGGTACAGGGCAAGGATTGCATCATTGTCGTCGTTGATCGACTGACTAAGTACTCACACTTTTTCGCCATATCCGCACACTACACAGCAGCACAGGTGGCCGAGCAGTTCGTTATAGAGACCTTCAGGTTACATGGTCTTCCCAAGACCATCATCAGCGACAGGGACAGCCGTTTCATGGGCGGGTTTTGGCAGGAGCTTTTCCGGTTGGTGGGGACAGAGTTGACACTGAGTACCAGTTATCACCCACAGATGGACGGGCAGACAGAGATAGTTAGCAAGTGGTTGGAGGGCTACTTGCGTAACTATGTCAGTGAGCAGCAGCGATTATGGTTGAAGTGGCTGCATCTGGGGGAGTACTGCTACAACACTACACATCACATGTCCATTGGTATGTCACCATTCTATGCTTTGTATGGATATCATCCCTTATCTTTTGTTGACGTGATGTTTAGTGCTAGCAAGGCTCCGAGAGCCAAGATTTGGATCCAAGAGAGTCAACATATTCTCCGAGCTCTCAAGGATAATATGGCTACAGCACAAAACCAGCAGAAGTTGTATGCCGACAAGGGTCAGGTGGAGAGACAGTTTGAGGTAGGGGACTTGGTCTACCTACGGTTACAACCATACCGACAGTCGTCACTGACGCAGAAGGGGGCTAAGAAGCTCAAGCTCCGCTTTTATGGACCATACAGGGTGATACGCAGGATTGGACAGGTTGCGTATGAGTTAGAGCTACCCCAAGGCAGCAAGATTCATAACGTCTTTCATGTATCATGCCTGAGAAAGGCATTGGAGCAGCATGTAACAGTGACAGATGAGCTACCACCCACGGATGATGAGGGGCATTTGGTGTTGCAGCCAGAGGCTATTATTGATACCAAGGAGAGGCAGCTGCAGAGCAGGATGGTCCGGGAATTCTTGGTGAGATAGAAGAATTTACTGGATGAGGATGCCACTTGGGAGAGTGAGAAAATTTTGCAGCATCCATCACTTCAGTTTCTTGAGGACAAGCAACATTTTGCCAGGGGAGACTGTAATATTCCTAATTAGCCATGGCTAATTGGAATATTCGATGTTGCTCAATTTTGCCTTCTGTAGTTATTTATAAATAAAAAGGTGAGGAAAAGGGGGACATAACTCACCTTTAGAATAAAGTCACTCCCTAGTAGCACAATGTTGTGACTTAAAGGGGAGCCAAGGGGGCCAAAGGACCACGCAGAGATGAGGCCCACGCAGACACTTGGAGGGACTGCACAGATGGAAAGGAACATGTGGCAAAAGAGGGACTACGTTGGAGAAGGTGGGCCTTGGGATTGAGAGAGACCAACGCTATAAAGGAGAGGGAGCCTCCTCATTTTGTCATTCGATTATGTGCATTTGAGCTAGTCACTTCGACTTGGAGCACGCTGGCTGTTTAACCTGTCTGCAGCACTGTTTAGTGCATTGGGAGTCTTCGTTCGGAGATTTCACCCTTAGCCCCAGGGGACTTCAAGTGCCTACTTGAGCAAGGTAGTTTCCAGCAGTCTTTTGCAGTAGGATTGATCTTTGGCGTTGTGGAGGAGCTGAGCATTAGAGGACTGCACAATCTTGAGAGAGAGGGACGCAGTTCTTTTGCTAGGAGTTCCGGATTGGGGGTTTTGTGGAGGATTAGAGCTGGGAGATTGAGCAAGGGATCAGCTCTTGCATATTGGAGGATTTTGGAAGAGTTTAGGGCTGAGTTTGGGCAGATTCTATTCAGTGGCAGTGCAGAGTCTTGAGGGACAGCGTCGATCCCCAAGGGGGTGATTTTTGGGGGTCGGCTATTTCAGAAAAGCAATCTGGGTTTTTTCTGAGTTTCTTTAGTAGAGTCTGATTCCAGAGTTTTAGCATTTTCTGAGGGGAACAGCCCCAAATCCTCATTTGATTTCCAACAGTAGCAGCAGCACGGCAGTTCTCCAGCAGCTTGGACGCAGTTCAGAGAGAGGCCATTCCTTTGCTATTCTGAGTGTATTTCTTCACTTGCCTTGTGCAAGTCAAGGTGCCATCTTTCTGATCACCTCCTGTACTCATTCCATTACTCAGTATAATAAAATGGCTTAGCATTTCTCTCTGCATTTCTTGAGTATCTGCTTATATTTCATGTTCACATTATTATATGTTGTACCACTGTTATTTTTATCACTTTGAGTTTCCCGGTCACTATATCATTTGGACGTGTTTGGTTGGAGTTTGCTTGGGTTTGAGGGATATCCCGGAAACGGGATATTACAACCCAACTTGGGAAAACTAGTGCAACAGTAAGGGTTTATTTTATTATGCAGCAGTGAAATCTAAGTACATCTATGGATGCCCAATTGGCATTCCAAACAACAACAAAATTTGAGTAAAATACTTAAGAGAATTACCCTTCTTCCACAAGAAATCTCTGGTTGGACTTTCCCTATCGAAACTCGGCCTCCTAGAGCACTAGGTCAACCTCTGCGTTGCTCTGCATAGCTAGCTAGACGACTTGCTCTGGACTGGGCTCAGATGAAGTCGTTCTGCCTCTGGAAGCTAAGAAAATCGTCTCTCCGGCCCTCTGGGACTCCTTCCTGACCTCTAGAACTGAGAACGAATTTTTCTCCTCACCAAATCGATCTGCCTGACTGAAGAACTGCGTAGTCCCTCAGCGCTGCCTCTCTGGGATAATTCAACTCACTTGTTGCTACCTCCCCAGATCTAGAAAACCTATCCTCTGGCTCACAGCCCCTGCCCCTCAATCACTGCTTCGATCTCACTGGCTCTCTCTCCAGCAACTGATTGTTGCTACTCTGGAAATTGATCTGCTCATGAAATCGAACTGCTGAAGTGATTTCTCCAAGCCCCATCGACTTCTTCTTATAATCCTCTGTTGAGAGTTCAACGACCAAGATGAGATCTTATTCGATGGCCAGGATTAACTTGAAGTCGATCTGTGTGAATTTCTAGAACATTCACACCTTGACTTAATTAATTCTGATTAATTAGTCATATTCCCTAAGTTTAAACTTTGGAAATATTTAAAAACTGACTAATAATCTAATTAAGTCATTTCTCGGCGGAATTTTCAAAAACGATTTATGGGTTTTGGAGATCTCATGTATTCTAGCCTCTCCACAAAATTTCAAAACTAGAACACATCCGATTCTACAAAAACTAACACTTCCACCAATCCTGGTGTCTCTATGTGTGTGTTTTTCTTCTATTGTTCCTTTATGTTCTGCTGCATTGATGATGATGTTGTTCTTTCTATATAATTGCATATTCCGCTAAATAATGTTGTAAACTTTAATAATGTTATGGGTTGAATTGTATATGTAAATGATGAAATGCAAATTATCAAAGCAAAAAATAATATAGCCCTGAATAAAATTAACATGTTATCAGAGCTGGGCTGAAGAAACATCATTGAGATCACCCCTAAGAAGATAGAGGAGACCTAAAAGAATATGGAAAATGGAAGCAAGAGAAGATGGAGGAGACCTAAAAGAATACTAGGGTTTGAAGGAAACCCTCAGAAATCTGGTTATTAGGGTTTGATGGATGTCATGAGGTTAGGGTTTGGAAGAAACCCTGGGATAAAATGATGGCTTGAGTTTTGCAGTTTTGAAACATGATCAGTGTGAAGATGTTCTAAGCTTGTGTCAGGGTTGATGGCCTTGGTTGTTGATGAAGTCAATGGAAATATGGACAATGGATAGTAAGGACTCTTGAAGGTTGGTTCAAGAGGGATTTGATCTCCTCTCATTAAAGATAAGTACCTTTTAGATTTATGTTACCTCTTTATGATTCTATTCTTGTTTATGATTATTGATTTGATTATCGCTTCCTGCATGAATGTTTGAGTATGTGGTTACTTCTAACCTCCTTGATGAGATGTGATAAGTGGATCCTTCTTGAGGATCATGGCTAGTGCAGAAGCAGAAGAACTAGCGTTGGAAAAGGAAAAGAGACACCTGATGAAAAATTGGCAAAGAGCTACAGTTGCCTATGTCAAATAAGAAGGTGCACAAGTTTTTGAATACTACAAGGTATGTATGATGCTTCGTTTCAATATTATGTTTCAGTTGCAATATTGGATGGCAAAGTAAGCCCCGAGGTATGACAAGAATATGAAAGTAAGTTTGATTTATGGTACATATTGGTGCTCTTGATATTTGGCTAGCATCTTTCATTTTACACATGATGGATTTCACAAAGAAGGCAAGCACTTTGTTTTTTATATATGGTAGCTTGATGTTGTTGTTAATGCTTTAGATAAGCATGACGGAAGTGCGACAATAAGATTGATTCTCTTGTTGATCTTGGTAAATATTAGTAAATCTAACATTTGGTAGATATGGAAGCCCTAACTTGATTATTATGATCCTTGAAGTGCGAAGATAGTCTTATATGAAACTAACCCTTGATGAATGTTTGATATGATGATGACCATTATGATATATGTCTGAGAACCTGATATATTTTGTGATCTAATAGTTTTTTTGTAGCATGACATTATTATGACAGGCAAGTTGATAGTGAGGATTGAAGAGGCTTCTCATTCAGAGGGAGAAACACTTCATGAGATTTTATCACCTAGTACTTGACTGTTGAAGGACGGATTTTGGTCATAAACAACCATCTGATGTTGATTGAAGAAGTTTTGGCAAGTTCTAATTTGAGCAGAGAAGGCCTCTCCTAGTCTAAGCCCCAACCGCATGGAAGCAAGCTCATCAGTGCAGTTATAGAACTCCAACCGCAAGGAAGAAAGCCTATGGGTGCGGTTATGCCTGTAGGTCACAAAACTAAATCCTTATGCATGAGATCAGGAGTGCACCTGGAGTATGACAGTCTTACAGTCATGGAGCAGATGATGGAAGAATTCTATGAGTAGGGAATTCTATGATCAAGAGTAAGAGGGAGTTGGCCACTGAGTTCAAGATGAAATATTATTCCTATGATATGTCACTACATAGATTACTTCTGTAGCCTACACTACTTAAATTTGATTTGCATGAAACAAGGAAACTGAGAAAAAAACAAGATACTTAGGACACAGTTATTTTTAGACAAAATATTGCCCAGAAAAACCCGGTGCGCGAAAACCAATGCAGCAACTCTGAAGGTTTTCTATTATTAAGCAGTAATTTTGAATACAAATTATGGATGCCCTTCTGACAATCCAATGGCAGAGAAATACAATGGCGGAAAATCAGAGTGAGTTTTACCTCACTTCACCCAGCAAATTCCGGCTGATCTGGCAGCAAGACTGGCTAACCCCAGCTACTTCTGCGTTGGCCCTGCGTAGGCCCTGCGTCAGCCTTTCAGGCTCTGTGTTAGCCATGCGCTGTCACTTCTTCCCATTGCGTCAAATTTCCCGGTTGTTCTGGTTGTTCCGGCTTTCTACGTGGAAGGCAGCGTTCTCCTTTGCGCTGGCCCTTCTGGCTCTGCATCAAGGCTGTGTGGGCCTTGATTGGCCTAGCGTCAATCCTCCTGGTTGCTGTGCTGCCTCCACAAGCTTCTCTCCGCCTCTTTGACAGTATTCCCGAACTATCCTTGCCCCTCTACTGCAAGATGTCCCCAATCAATTTTCCTCCTTAGAACTTCTCATCTCATAAATTTGATTTCCTCAATCTCTCTGTGTTTCTAAATGAACTCCAAGCCTCCTTACACTTTTCTTGTTGAGACTTCAACGGCTGAGATTAAGTCTCTAATCAACGGCTAAGATTAAAACGTGACTTGATTCGCCTTCTAGATCATTGTCACCCATATTTTGATTAATACCCATTAATATTTTAATTTCCCTAAGTTTGGACTTAGGAACCCCATTAAAAATATTAATTAGTTTAATAAAATACAATCTGAGTGGAATTTCACCAAACGGTTTATGGGTTCTTTAGAACTCATGTGCCTTAGCCTCTCCACCAATTTTCAAGGCTAGAGCACTTCCAGTGCTACCAAAAAATAACACTCCCTCTTAGCAAGGAAAGTGCTCTAGCAACAATGTCCACCTGCATGCTGCTTTGTCTTTGAAGCACCTCCTTTCTGCACTATTGCTGCCACCAACACTGTGTTGTTGTTGTTGTTACTGAATTGCTGCCCATGACACTGCCACTGCCACTATTGCATTTGTACTATAGCTCCCTCTCAAATGTTGCATCTGCTATGTTGCTAGCACAACCACTACTAATACTGCATTCGTACTGCAACTCTGTTTTTGAGAGAAAACATCCAAAATTAACTTAACTTAACTGTGTTCAGCATAATACCATGCATGTTGGAATCTCACTGCTCTAGTCTCTGACCCTCCGAATTTTTTGCGATGTTGCTGACTTTTGTACTGTGCCAATTGCACTGCTACCAACCTTGCTCTACGTTGATCAATCTCTAGTCTCCAGCTACTGCATATATCTCTCCAAACAATCCACTGCATCATTTGACACTAACTCCATCTTGCTACTCTTGAATCTTTGGGCTCCCATAGCAAGGAATTGATCCAAGAGGTGGACTCCTCAAGGATCCTGCCCACATGTAGTCCTCCCGACTACAGCTCAATATCGCCCCATTTCCCTCCTGGAGATGCGTGGGCACTCATGGAAAACTCATCTTTATCAATTTTTGCTGAAGCAGCCTTAGGATCATGTTTCTCAACCTTATCCTTTTGCTTCAAAGGACATTGGGATGCAAAGTGGCCCATCTCACCACATCTTAAACATTTCACCTTCGAAATATCCTTCCGCTTATGCTTCTGTTGTTCCTTTGATGCTAGAGTTGCGTTCTCCTCTTCCTCCTTGGTCTTCGTGCCACTCCCACTGCTGCCATTGAGGTTGACCTTTACCAAGTCCCTCCTTAATTCCTCGTGTTGAAGAGTTGCCCACATCTCCTCCCATGAAGGTAGTCTTTCCCTGCCCAATATGCTTTGGACGAAGACTTGCCATTCATCCGAGACACCATTCAGGGTTATCCTCACCATCCCGGTTCACTGAGGAGTGGACCCCACTGTAGCAAGTTGGTCTCTGGTATCCTGAAGACGTTGAAGATAGGAGTTAACCCCTTCTCCGTTCTGCATCAAAGTCTGCTACAACTTCTGTTCTAGGTGCATCTTCCGCTGTTTGGAAGAGCCTTCATACAATGAAGACAAGGCTTCCCACATCTCTCGGGTTGTATCGTTGACCTGCAAGTGTTAGACCACATGATCTCGAACTTCATCGAGAATGAGCCTCTTCGCCTTCCCCTACTTGAACTTATACTTCTTCCTTTGATCATTGTCAGCAGGAACAACTACAACAATTTTGACATAGGCTTCGAGATTGTACTCCAAAACAGCTAAGATTCAGGTCTTCCATATGACATAGTTGGAAGCTCCTTCCAACTTGTCCTAATTTCTAAGCCCATGCGATGTCATCTCACTCAACTATCGAATAGACTCCTCTAGTCACTGCTCAACTGCCCAGCAAGTGAGAAATTCAAACATTTTGGCAAAAAGTTCTCTAAGGAGAAAATTCCCCTTCTATGTGTCCTCACTCTTTTCCGATGAAATTCATGCCCCAGCAGAAACTGCGTCCTTCAAGCACTACGCTGAGGCTCTGCGTCACTCCCTCTACCGCTGTGAACTCACCAACTAGAAATCGTACCTCTGTCGACTCTCTCAAAGAGAGATCTCCTCGGAATCCCTACTTCCCGACAAGGACTGCGCAATACCTTCAAGGGGATTGGAATTGCTGCCAAATGCAATTATTGACCTCTCTGCTCAGCACTGGATCTGCTCTTCCTATTTCAAAATCAACCCTCTGATACCATGTGAAAATTCCTAATCCTCAAGGAACCCCTACTGCGGCAAATCTAAATCTACTTCACCTACTTGATTTTAATTACATTCATCAAGTTATTATGTTGAATACTAAAGCAAATTACTTTTGCAGCCTACACTACTTAAATTTAATTTGCATGAAACAAGGAAACTGAGCAAAGAACAACATACATAGGGCAGTTATTTTTGGTCAAAATAGTCCCTGGAAAAACCCAATGCGGGAAAAACGGTGCAGCAGCTCTGAGAATTTTCAATTATTAAGCAATAATTCTGAATACAAATGTTGGATGCCCTCCTGACAATCCAGTGACAGAGAAATACAATGGCGGAAAATCTAAGTGAGTTTTACCTCACTTCACCCAGTAGATTCTGGCTGATCCGGCAGCAAGACTAACTAACCCCGGCTACTTCTACGTTGGCCCTACGTAGGCCCTACGTAGGCAAGAATTCCTCGGCTACTTCATCATCGTAGCCCTGCAGCTTATCACAAAAAGACATCCATTGTGCTCTGGTGAAGAGCTCTACCACTGCGGGATTTCTCCTTAATTTGGTGGAATCTGTGGGTTCTCGCCTGATAAATCCACCCGGCATGATGGCACAATTTCCTTAACCGGAGGTGGTGATGGTGGAAGAGAGTTCAGTTTCGGTACAGAGTGCAGAACAATGCGTATAACCCACAAAAATTTTACAACACAGTCTAACCACGCAACAATCCTGTAGAATTGCAGTATGGGCACACAGACAGCAATTTGTCTACTTTCTCATTTACCCAGACAGTAACTGACAATCCTACCACCTTAAATGAGCAATTGCATGAGGAGTCCAGGGTTACCTCGTTACTCGGCCACCTTTTTTTACGTGAACACCCGCGTTCCTGTAGAAGACTGCGTTCCTGTAGAGACTGCTTCCTGTAGGACTGCGTTCCTGTAGAAACTGTTCCTGTAGGAGCAGTATGCAAACTTCGGGGAGGACTGCAATTGGACTGCGGTTGAGGTGCGCTTCACCGGTGTTCTGGTAGCCGAAAGCTTGGCGTATCAACGTGCCGAGGAAATCAGAAGAGCCACTCAAGTTCGAAGTGGTGGTTGATTGAATGCATGTCAAAATCTAGCCGATTAGATTTTGAATCGGCGCGATCCGTGGCGCGGGGGACAGCTCATCCCCCGCCGGACCGTTGAGCGACGTCATCAACCACTCACTGGCGTATTCACTTGCTGCCGCATTCATTCCCACAGATCTGCCGCCGCCTTTTTCTGCTGAACTCATTCCCACGGATTCTCACGTGCGTGCTGCTGATTTTTTCGTCGTGGCTGCCACCCGATCATCCGACTATACCATAACTAGCCGACATGGCTAGTCAACTGGCCATACGGCTGCTCAACCATTCACTCTTACGCCATGCAAACAAATCAAAGTAATATTCATGCGATTTGATGGAGAGAAGGTTGAGACACTTACCTGCGCGCGTCTGCACACGATTTTCAGTTTTTGGATGACGGATCTACCTGCTGCACGCGGCTTACACAGACCCGGAGGCTCGTGGTTACAGGTTGCTGACGCTGGAGTGGATGGTTTTGCTTTCATGCACCCGCGTTTCATCTCGGATGGCGGTGCTGTGGAGGGTATTCACTCGAGCAGGTTGAACTGTTACAGGATCCCTGCGAGGGGTCTCGTCACAGTGCTTTCTCCTTGGGTGCATGCTGCACGCTGGCGGTTCTGGCTTCTCGATCACGATCCCAGCGCTCTTGATGCATATGGTATGAGATCTCGTCATTTGTTACCTTTGGAAATGGCTTGCCCGCGAGAACTCATCGATTTTCTTTGTGGGTGCAGGGACTTGGCCGCATGTCGACACGGGTGGTGGAGCAAGGTAACAGCGTCATGCATGGGCCCAAAAGAGGCTTGCATGCGTCCACACCAACCCGTAGTCATCAGATCTGCTCATGAAACGCATTCTGGGCCGTTCTGAGCTTCTACAGGAAGTTTCCTGTAGAAATACAGAGCTTCCTGTAGACAGGCAGCTCTTCCTGTAGAAATTTGCACCTTCCTGTAGAAACTGGCACCTTCCTGTAGAAAATCGCACCTTCCTGTAGAAAATCTGTGTCTTCCTGTAGGAGACTCAATCTATAATGAAAGTGCATATACCTTGAAGAACATAAGCATTCTTGGAGGAGGAGCTGGTGAGGTGTCCTGGCTGCATGATAAGGACTTTTGGCCTTGAGTTGAGAGGCTTCCTCTCCTCCATAGAACACCTGCAATCTGCATGCAAATTTCACATTGTGCTTATTATTTTTTCTCTTTTTCTTTTTCTCTTTTTTTTTTTTTTTTTGAAAAGATAACAGGGGCGCCCCCAAAGAGGTTTTCACCCTTGCTACCTGCCCTGAGCGCCTCAGAGAGGTTTTCACTCAAGGATCTTTTTCAACCTTTTCTCTTTTTTTTTTTTTTTTGAAAAAGCAATAGGAGCGCCTCAATGAGGTTTTCACCCCTACTACCTGCCTTGGGCGCCTCAGGGAGGTTTTCACCCAAGGATCTTTATTTTCTTCTTCTTTTTTTTTTTTTTTTTTTTTTTTATCTTCTTTCAGGGTGTGCCGGAGGCAGAGGCAGAACCCTTCTCATGGCATTTCTCCACTGTGTATGGTCCTAGCCATCTCGTTCTCAGCTTCCCCTTGAAATCTTTGTATCTGGAATCATACAACAGAGCCCAATCTCCCCGCTGAAATTGCTTGTCATGGAGATGTTGGTCATGCCACACCTTCCTCTGAAGTTGAACCACTTCTGAGTGAAGGAGGGCCTGCATGCGGTGCTCATCCAGGCCATTCAGCTGCAGCAGCCTTTCTTGTTGTGCATGGCTGAGATCTAGGTCCAGCTGAGCTGCCATCCTCAAAGTGTTATACTCAAACTCAATGGGCAGCAAAGCTCTCTTCCCGTAGACCAGCTCATAAGGTGTGAAGCCGGTGGTGGTCTTCCAAGTGGTGTTGTAAGCCCATGTGGCTTCAACCAGGCGATCTGCCCAATCTTTTCTGCTGCTGCTCACCACTTTGGTCAAGATCCCCTCTAATGCTCTATTGGTGACTTCCGCCTGCCCATTTGCTTGAGGATGATAGGGGGTGGAAGTCCTATGCTTGATCTTGTGATGAGCTAGGAGATCTTCAACCAAGTTGGAGGTGAACTGGCTCCCTTGATCGGTAACCAGCTCTCTTGGGTAGCCAAACTTGTAGAAGATGTTCTCTCTTAGGAACTCGGCCACTTTCTCTTCTGTTGCTGCCTTGATTGCTTTGGTCTCTGCCCACTTTGTCAAGTAGTCAGTACACACAATGATGTAGGATCTTTGCCTCGAAGAGGGATTGATTGGACCCACAAAGTCCATGCCCCACTTCTCAAATGGCTCAAGAGTCACTTGAGGTTGGAGAGGCATCTCATCCCTTTGGGTCGGTTTCCCCATTCTTTGGCATTGGTCACACTGGCTGACATATCTTCTGACATCTTGATGAAGTGTGGGCCAATAGTAGCCTGCCTGCAGGATCTTGAAGGCAGTTCTCTTTGCTGCAAAATGCCCTCCACAAGGTCCATCATGACAAGTGAGGAGTATATCAAAGACTTCCTCCTCCCTTACACAACGCCTTAAGATCTGATCGGGACCAAGCTTGAACAGGTTGCCCCCGATCCAAGTAAATGAGGCACTTTTTCTGATGATTCTGCTCTTCTCTTTTGAAGAGAGGTGCGGAGGGAACTGAGCTGAAACAAGGTAGTTTGCTATATCAGCAAATCATGGAGAGAGTACTGAGATAGCAAACAGATGCTCATCAGGCATCTGGTCATCCACCGTCCCATCTTCATCTGCAGAAAAATCCAATCTAGATAAAAACTCAGCAACAACATTTTCTCTACCTGGTTTATCAACAATGGTTAAATCAAACTGCTGCAATAAAAGTAACCATCTAATAATACGAGCATTCACATCTGGTTTATTCATCAAATATCTAATAGCAGCATGGTCAGTATGTACAAATGTTTGATATCCCATGATATAATGACGGAACTTGTTTAGTGCATGGACTACAGCTAAGAACTCTTTCTCGGTTACAGTGTAATTCAGCTCTGCTTTGGACAAGTTTTTGCTAACGAAGTAAATGGCATATGGAAGCTTTTGCTCAACTTGTCCTAAGGCTGCACCTATGGCTTTGTTCGAGGCATCAGTGTGGATGTGGAAAGGTAGGGCCCAGTTTGGACCTCTCAGGATTGGTGCTGACACCAACTTGTCCTTTAACTCATTCAAACTCTTCTGACAATCGTCAGTCCACCTAAACTCCACATCTTTTGCCAATAGGCCAAACAATGGTGAGGCTAACTTGCTGAAGTCCTTAATGAATCTCCTATAGTATCCCGCTAATCCCAAGAAACTCCTAACATCCCTGACCTTTTGGGGAGGTGGAACCTTCTTGATTAGAGCAATTTTGTTGGGATCCACCTGTAACCCTTGGCAAGAGATGGTATGGCCTAGCACGGTCCCTTCAGTCATTAGGAATTCACATTTTTCAGGGCTAAGGGACAAGTTCATCTCGATGCACTTGGTGAGGACTATTCCCAAGTTGGACAATGCTTCCTGGAAGTTAGCCCCGTAAGGAGTAAAGTCATCCATATAGATTTCTACTGCATCATGGACCAACTCTGAAAAGATGCTCAAGACAGCTCTCTGAAAGGTAGCAGGAGCATTGCATAGTCCAAAGGGAAGGACTCGGTAGGCAAAGGTACCCCAAGGACAAGTGAAGGTGGTCTTATCTTGGTCTTCCGGGCTGATTTGGATTTGATTGTACCCGCTAAACCCATCCACGAAAGAGAAGAACTTCTTTCCTGCCAGTCCATCCAACACTTGATCTATGAAAGGTAGAGGGAAATGGTCTTTCTTGGTAGCTTTGTTCAGCTCACGGTAATCCACACAGATTCTCCACTTCCCATTCTTCTTGGGAACCAACACTAGAGGGGACACCCATTCACTATCTGAGATGGGGTAGATGAATCCGGCATCCAACAGTTTCTGCAATTCTTCCTTGACAATGTCTTTAAGTGCTGGATTCATTCTCCTCTGAGGTTGCCTAACCGGTTTACAATCCTCTTTGATGTATATATGATGGGTACAGACCGAGGGATGGACTCCTTTCATCTCTTTATAACTCCAAGCAAAAGCATCTAGGTGGTTGGCCAACAGACTACACAGCTCCTTTTCCTGGGAAGGAGATAGGGAGGCGCTGATTTTCAATGCTTTCTCAGGGCTGAACTCCACATTCTTAACTCTGGGAGTGACAGGGTTGGTTGTACAAAGATCCACTAAGGTGCTGGCTTGGGCATCCTCCACCAATTTTTCTAAAGGTAGTGCACTGGTAGGTGGGTTTTGGATCAGAGTCTCAATCAAGTCATCCTCGGTTGGGTGGTTTCTTTTAGTGGTATCTAGGGTACACAGAGGTGTTGAATACACCTCGTCTTCTTCTCCTTCCTCCAACCAGAGTGGTAAATCATGATCTAAAGAAGGTTGGGCAGGAGGGTATAGGACTAGCTGCTTGGACATGGGACCATTTTTGATGGTCATGTTTCATGCCCGACAAATGTAAGCATCTGCAGTAGCTAACCAAGGCCTTCCCAAGATGAGAGGATATCCAGTAAGCTTGGCCTTTGGTTGCAGAACCAGGAAGTCTGCAGGGTATTCCCAAGAATCGATGGAGACCATGACATCCTCCACAATCTCTTCGGGAGTCACGGTGGAGCGGTCTGCTAATTGCAGTACTGTCGAGGTCTTCCTCAAGGAACCCTGAAGATTGAGTTTAAGCATGGTATCCCTGGTCATCACATTGATGGCCGCCCCCAGATCAATCAAGGTGTGGGGAATAATGGTGCCATTGATGTGAACATCTACTACAGGACTTCCAGGATCTAGGTACTTTGGGCAGATGACTTGTCCTAGCATAAGGTCAGACAGTTGTCCTATGACATTGATAGTTGAGGCATCTTTCTTCCGTCTGCCTGGGTGTTTGAAACACTTCTCCTTAACCAGCTTGTTATATATTGGCACATCCTTGATAGCTTGGAGAAGGGGTATCTTCACACACAACTGCTTGAGCTCTCCCAGAAGCTCATCCTCCTCTGGGTTGGGTTGTGTGGTGGCTGTTAGTCTCTCAGGAAAGGGTGGAATAGGCTTTGGTTCACTCTCCTGATGGTCTTCCTCATCCTCTGGGGGAGGAGGTTGGCGATCTGGAAGAGTCTTTCCAGATCTAAGATTGATCTCCTGGATCTCCACAGCATAGGTAGGGCATGAGGTCTCCCCAGTATATACCTGCTGAGCCTGTCTATTGTTGGGGTTCGGGTTCGGTTGAGCAGGCATTTGAGGTTGCCTTAGAGGAGCAGGAGGTAATGGTTGAGGTTGAACTGGTGGTGGAGGCAAAATGGCAGGAGGAGTGTTGTATTGGGGCCTCCACCCGGACTGAGGTGCACTCCATTGAGGCTGTGACTGGGCATGTGAGTGATATGGATGAGAAGTAGGTTGAGTGGGGTACTGAGGTGGATAATACCATGGAGGAGGCATGGACCAAGAAGGATGAGCAGGGCGACCCCAAGAAGGCATGGGAGTCGATTGGTTGGGGTTATAATAAGCTTGTGGTGCCCCTTGCATCCCCTTTGGGCAAATTCCAACATCCCGGAATTACCCAAAAATCAAGTGAAATTACCCACTACCCAACTTGTGTACCACCGAAAAATATACAGTTGCATCCACCCCAAATCCTCCACCAAAATAACTGAAAACCACTGAGAAATAGCGCGGAAATGATTGAGTGATAATTCCAACAATTTCCTGTCACAAAACTACAACAACTACTTCATCAAAAATTGCCCAGTAAAACCCCTACGCAAGCACTAAGGAAGAATAATTCAGCCCACACAAATGCAATAGACTTGAGCTCTGAAACTCCATAAAGAAATTCGTCCTCCTCCAAATGAAATTACTACAAATTCGTGAGGCAAATCTGGTGAGCTCCAGTATTGTAGCAATAATGCTACAACTCCTGGGGCTTCCTGTCTCTCATTTTATCAACCCGGTAGTTCGTACAAACTTGGAAGCGACGGTGCTATATGCACAAGTACTAGCTCTTGTCGCAGCTGTCACTTGGTCAGCTGGCACAACTCCGCTAGGGCTCAAGCCAACTTCTATAGGCTCTCAGAAGAAGCTTGCTAATTGATGGACGAAAGCTATTCTCAAAGGAAAACTACTCTACTTGACAAAATGGACTGAAAGCAAATCAAAGCATGTAAACCTAGGAAACCCTAATTTAACTAGTCTAACCTCTATAATGCAAAGAATGTGAATGAAACCTCTACCAATGCTGCTGTTACCTCTAATAAGTGAAAGTGCATGCATCTAAGCTGCTTGCATCATAAAAGACATGTTTTTGTATTTTTCCTTTAAGTGAATGGAATGATTGTGATTTTGTGCTAACTAGGGTTTGGTTGTGCAGATGGGATGGAGAAGGAAGGAAAGCATGGGACAGGTTGGGGAGGTTAGGAGAGGTTCCTAGGGATCCTTAGCATCCATCCACAGAGGTCCCTCACATTCAGAAGCTCGGCAACCGAGTGAGTGGCCTCCTACAGGAAGCCTGCAGGGGATCCTACAGGATACTCTGGTTTCTACAGGATGTCTACAAATGGCTACAGGATGACCTACCGTGAGTGTTTGGCGTGATGGAGGAGTGATGAAATGGTAGGGGGAGATGTGTAAGGTAGGAATAAGGCTGGTGATGGCTGTAGAAGTGGAGGAATGGGGATAGGGAGTGAATGTAGGGAGTAGGGTGGAAGATAGAGGGCTAGGTCAACGAAAGGGCTAGAGAATGGAAGTACGTGAGGAGTGAAAGACTTTGGGAGATAACAGAGCAGAGCAGGGGTCAAAGATGTGTTTGCATGCGTGATCAAGATGGAGGAGAAGGTAAGGGAACGAGAGAGAGCAGTGTAAGTGAAACAAATGCTTATGATTGTCACCAAACCAAAAATGCATTAACCTAAACTACCTGTGCTTGTAAATTCAATGAACAGCAATCCAAAACGCGAAGGAGAATGTGCATGAAGCTGTGATGAAGGAGTGTGGTGCAGGTGTGAATCATGTGGAAGCATCTAACATAACGTGACTGTGTTTGCAGCAATCATGAAATAAAGAAATGCGTATTTTTGCGGCTGGTATAGGCTGCACTCCAATCTCCAAACGGAGATGGCAGTGGAGACTTCCTCAACCTTTTTTGCTGGAGCTCCAATGTATTATCATCCTGCTAACCTAACTAAACAACCGAAAGCAATTCAACCATAAACCAGTCCTATCTACGCTCATGAAAAAGACTAATTCAACAACCTGTAATTCAAATTGCATGTGAAAATGAAAACTCAGAGTGCTGAAACGAAATGCAAACAACACTACAGCAGAGGGGATCTATGGCTCTCAGGTTGGGCCCTAACCTGAGAGCTATAGTCTCCTTAAGAAAACTCAGAGCTAGATCAAAATCTGCCTTCTTTATTCATAATCTGATATCATGCCAAATTGGCTTACAAAAGGAACTAAAATCGAGCTGTGCTCCAAAATTACAATAGTAATGCGAAAGTTTCAACAACCTATCAAAGGCTACGGCCTCTATACTTATGCAAAACAGTGATCCAACAAGTGTCCTTGATTTTAGGAGCTCGGCTGTCCAACTAGAGTTTAACTGCTGATCCTGTAGGACAGTCATAAGTGTTGTTCCTGTAGAACAGTTGTAACTGCTGTTCCTGTAGAACAGCTGGCTGCTTCTAAGCTCGGAGGGGAGATGGATTGGAGCTCGGAGTTCTTGGTGAGAATCACGAGGAATGTCCCCAAGACCGTGGACATCCTCCCCTAAAAACCAGCAGTGCCACCTCGTTGTCTCCTTGTCTCCTTTTTCGTTGTCTTTTGCTCCCTTTTAATGCCAAAACCTGGAATCATAATGCATTAATCACGTAGATAGAGTGCCTACCCTTCTTCCTACAAACAACATGAACAAACTAAGAAATGCATGCATAAGCAATAAAAAATGAATGGTTTGAGCAAGTATAATAGGCCAAAATGAGCCCAAATTGTACCAAAATTGGGGCTCATCAAAATCACCCCGACAATTTCCTACTCCAAGCAACTCTATTTTTTCTACTGTGTGCCCAAAAATTTGTCCCACTTGATGCAAAGATGAAATGGTTCACAAGATTCTGAAAAAGAAGTATCCAATCAGCTCCGAATTTCTCTTCAAAGGTTAATAAAACTATCTCCGGGTGGAATTTCCCAAAACGATTTCTGGGTATTCTGGAATACATGTGTCCTACCCTCCCTGCAAATTTTAAGGCTTAGAGCACATCTAATGCTAACAGAAATCAACAATACCATGGTTCGATTTCTTCACACTATGAATTGATACCATGGTTTGATTTCCATTCTTGGTAATCTCCACAACTTATCTTCACTTTAATTTTTCTTCTTTTCCTAAGTCCCAGCCATTGAATTTTCTCCAAAATTTATTTAATATATCCACAACTTATTTCTCCTAATTTTATTTAGCTAATATATATATTAATCACCAAAATTGCAAAATTGGGAATTTCCTTGTCAAAAAAAAAATTTGGGGACGTAACATGTCATCCCTAATGAGATTAGAGGGCATATAATTTCCTCCAAGGCCATCAATTCACCTTTACAAAATAGAAATAGTCAAGTCTTGTTAAGTTATGGTATGTTCTATGCTTATAACAATTTACTTCTTTTTCTCATTATATTCCACATATTAGCAATCACATGTACATAAAGTAAAGCGCAGATAGAACATTAAACGATCGACAGTAAAACAAGCCAAGACAAGAGACACAAGATGTGGTGGCTAGCCAGGGACAAACCCCACAATGTGTGGGGAAACCCTTTGATCAAATCTTCTTTTATCTTCAATAATTAAACAGAGAGAAATAGTACAATAAATCTTATTTATATCAACGGTAGCAAACCCTAGATCAGCAACATCAGCATTAGTGGCTTCATCATCAAACTAGGGCAGATGATATCTCACAAACCGACCGTCGGATCGGCTTGATTCCACCACCAAAAGTTGCGGCTTCCAGAGGAGGTTCAGATGAACCTACAGCGCAATTCAAATGAGATCTTCTAGTCCACGCAGGTCAAACTTTACTTCTGCAGTTGCAGCTTCATTTTCAGTAGCTTCCGGCTTCAAACTAGGGCAGTCTATATCTTGCAAACGTCTGTCGGATTGACTTGACTCCACCACCAAAAGTCGCAGCTTTCAGAGGAGGTTCAGATGAACCTACAGCGCAGTTCAAATGAGGAGATCTTCTAGTCCACGCAGGTCAATCTTTACTTCTACAGTTGCAGCTTCAGTTTCAGCAGCTTCCGGCTTCAAACTAGGGCAGTCGATATCTTGCAAACCGTCCGTCGGATTGACTTGATTCCACCACCAAAAGTTGTGGCTTTCAAAGGAGGTTTAGATGAACCTACAGTGTAGTTCAGATGAGGAGATCTTCTAGTCCACGCAGGTCAATCTTTACTTCTGCAGTTGCAGCTTCAGTTTCAGCAGCTTCCGGCTTCAAACTAGGGCAGTCGATATCTTGCAAATCGTCCGTCGGATTGACTTGATTCCACCACCAAAAGTTGCGGCTTTCAGAGGAGGTTCAGATGAACCTACAGTGCAGTTCAGATGAGGAGATCTTCTAGTCCACACAGGTCAATCTTTACTTCTGCAGTTGCAGCTTCAGTTTCAGCAGCGTCTGGCTTCACATGTGTGAGGGAGAGACCCTTTTCTGTGCAATAGAGAAGAGACTCTTTTCTGCGCAGTAGAAAGAGAGAGAGATGTGATGAGATGAGTGAGTGCAAATGAGGAAAAGTCCTCTTGTATTTATACACAACGTTGGTGTTTGAATAGATGCGACTGTTGGGCTTCTGAGCCTACATGAGTTGTAGGTCGGCTTGATAATAATTCCATAATCAAAATAAATTCATATCTCCATGAATACTTATCGGAACCAGATGATCTTTATATCAATCCTACACCTCTCGACGAGAGGAATCTAATAAAAATATTATCAGCCATGAATAAGATGACCCACATGAAGTTTTGCGCTAGTTGCCAATTTTAACAAGTCTTGAGCAAGGAGTAAGTGAGAGATGAATCCTTGCAAGTTGGATGAAATATAGTTTCCACAAATAATCCAAATATGATAAGCAGTTGGATGCATAAGATACATTATAAAGATGATAAAGTTGGATCATGAAGAGCTATGCTCTTCAACACCCCTCGGGTTTTTTATAAGGAATGGTCTACATTATAGTGGATTGCTTCGCGGTATGGCAAAAAGTGACAATGATGATGCGTTCGATTGTGTTAGGATGGTACAACAGATATATGTTGGACCATTCTACAAGCATATTTGGGATCCGGGTATTGATATGCAAGTTCTAGATTGCTCGAGGGCAAGCAATCTCAGAAGGGAGGACTATAATGTCCATTTCTCGAAAATGACTTAGTCGATTATTTGATTCGTGTAGGCTATAGTAGGCAAAAAAAGGGATCAATTAATTTAAAAATTAAATTTCAATGGGGTGAAAGGCAACATTTCTAAGGTGATGTTGAGTAATTAAATTAAAAAGGTGTTATTGCCTATGGAAAAAAAAGGAGGAATCTTTATAAATTCACTTTATATTATCTAATATAAAGGAGGGACCCATGGTATTCTAATGATAAAAATTAAAAAGTGAGAATTGGAGCTCACTTTTGAAATGCATTTATTATTTTTCTAAATTGATTTGGTGAGCCCTTCGAGCTTCGAGAAAAAAGGAGAAGACCCTATTGAGAATTAGTTTCGGTGGTGCAACAAATCCACCCTAGCTAGTCAAGATTGGTTTCGGTGATTAGACATGTCCACTCTAGCCAGTCAAGGAGGAGGAAGCATCCATGTTCCTCACAAGTGCTCATATTGAAGAAAAAATTACATTTTTGTTGGAGATTGAGGAAGCTTTAGGGAGAATGGATCCATGTATTTGTTAGCAGCTTTGGAGGCCAAATTTCATTGAAGGAATTATATTGGGGAGGTCGAATCATAGGAGAAAATATATCTCTTTGAGTAGGCTGAGTTTCATATTGAGAGGTTGAGTTTATTTACAGGGCTGGATTCTTTTGTAGGCAGCCTTATTTTTCATCCATTTCTTGCAGCCAAATTGAGCTAGTTGCAGAAGCAACATTGTGGTTCCATAAACTAATATTTTGCATGTAATTTCTTCATCAAATTTAATAAAATTTGGATACACTTTGGGAATTCTATTAAGGGATTTATGTTTAATTGCATGCAAAATGTTTGAAGAAATATCTCTGCTGTAAATATTTCATTGTATTCACATACAAATTGTTTGAAGAAATGCTTGCATACAAAGTATTTGTCAAAATGCATAAAAGAGAGTTAAAAATGTATGCAAGTTCAGTTGGCCTACCTTGGAAAGGGGAGTTACAATGGTTATGGCGAAGATTGGATGAAGAAAGGTAGTTGAAGTATGTTAACTTTTTTTATCCCAGTTTCATGTTTTTCTGGATGGATGAATCATGTACTAAGCATGTTAGCATGATATTTGCTTCATGCTCCCTGTTAAATCAACCCTTTCTTGCATCTTGTATCTACTCCATAAAATCCATTCAAGATTGTATGTTCCTTGACCCTAAATGCCCCAAAGGAATATATATAGGGAAGATAAGGCATTGATATTCCATCCTTCATCACCCATTTGATTTTGTAATCTGTAATCCCTTGATTCTATATGTATGGGAACCTATTTCAACCTCTATTGGTTGATCTAATCCTTTAGATTGACCCATAGGAACCTTTGAATTCAAACTTTGGAACTACCAAGCCCTGGGATTCCTATCCCAAGGAGACCCCGCTTGAGCCGAAGGAGTGTGAAAATTCTATCACTGCAGCAGCTGATTTACTTTTCCTACTTATTTCATCATAAGTTATTCATGAAATTACTTCAACACACATTAAAATAAATATTGCTGTAGATATCACACCGTAATATAGAAATAAACATATGCACACATTGACACAGTTATTTTGGACCAATGTCCCCGGAAAAACCCAATGTGGGAAAACCAGTGCAGCAAGGGAGGATTTTATTATTCAGCAATTTTCTAGTACAACAGGGTGCCAAACTGGCTTACCCACAGATAGACAAATTTCCAGCACTTCTTTTCAACCCAACATAGGCCCTACTGACCTCTGCGTCAACCTACTAAGGCTCTGCGCAGCCTCTCTGGTCTTCTGCATCACTCCTGTAGCCTCTGCATGGATGACGTAGGCCCTTCTGGCTTTGCACAGTCTCTGCTACCTCTGCGTGGCTTCCTCTGGCTCTACGTTTGCCTCTTCTACCCTTGCGCTAATCTCTCGTCTCTCTGTTCTGTACTTGCTGCCTCCTGACTGCTCTCCAGACCACTGGTTCAATTTCTCAACAAACCCCGCTCCAGAAATTGAACTGGCTGGTGTCCCTCAGTGTGTTCTCCAAGTGATCCTCAAGCCTCCTCTTATACTTTCCTCGTTGACAAATCAACGGCCGAGATTAAGTCCCTAATCGACAGCTAAGATTAGATCTGGCTTGATCCATGTTTTTGGACCATTCTAACACAGTTTCATATTAATACACATTAATATTTTATATTCCCTAAGTTTAGACTTAGGGTCTCCATAAAAAAATATTAATTATTTTAATATCTCCTGAACTGTTTAGAATCTGCCCAGATCCTTTCTGGGTATTGGAGATCTCATATGCCCCAACCTCTCCACCAAATTTCGTGGCTAGAACACATCCGATGCTACCCCAAATCAACACTCCCTCTTAATGAGGATCGTGCACTAGTAATACTCCTCACTGAGTATCACCCTGCCACTGCTGCATGTGTACGACAGCTCCCTCTGCATCCGTGTTGTTGCTGGTCCTTTCTCCCAACACTGCATCCGCACTACAACTCCCTCTGCATCTGTGTTGTTGCTGGTCCTTTCTCCCAACACTGCATCTGCACTGCAACTCCCTCTTCATTCGTGTTGCTAACACACTACTTCTGAAAGGGGTTCTTTACCATCCCCATATTTTCCCTGAAGTAGTCAAATTTTGACTTTCCAAGGGCCTTGGTGAGGATATCTACCACTTGTTCCCCTGTAGGAGTGTAGCTCAACTGTACAGCTCCTCGTTGGACACAATCTCTGACAAAATGACACCGGATATCAATATGCTTCGACCTATCATGGAATACTGGATTCTTAGAGAGTTTGATGCAACTCTGATTATCACACATGATCCTGGTCGCCTCCATATTTCTTCTAAATAGGTTTCCCAGCAGTTTTCTAAGCCATATGGCCTCACACGAAGCTATGCTTGCTGCCATATATTTTGCCTCAGACAAGCGCAAAGCCACGGACTTCTGTTTCCTACTGCACCAGGAGGTCATTCCTGATCCAATGTTGAAACAATACTCAGAGGTGGTTTTCCGATCCATCGAACTTCTTGCCCAATCTGCATCAGTAAATCCACTCAACCTGATATCCTTCCCCTTGGGGTATAAGAGCCCACAATCAACTGTTCCCTGTAAATACCTGAGAACGTGTTTGGCTGCTGCCCAGTGAGCCCTCTTTGGTTCCACCATGAACTGACTAAGGGTATTAACAGCGTAACAAAGATCTGGCCTGGTATTGACTAGATACATCAGGGACCCTATGAGATGTCGGTATAGGGTGGGATCGACATCCTTGTCTTCTGATGCATCAATCTTCTTCCAGTTGGTGATCATTGGCGTAGCCATAGGTCTACAGTCTCCCATCTCGAACCCTTTCAGGATTTCTACAGCATACCTCCCTTGCCCAAGGAAGATTTCTCCTTTCTATTGCTAAACTTCCAACCCTAGGAAATAGTGCATTCGTCCCAGATCCTTCATATCGAACTCTATGGCTAGATTCTTCTTTCAGTCCTCAATGAATTTGGATGATCCTGTCAGGAAGAGATCAACCCATCTTCTGCAAGTAGCCATCTATTCGACCATACCACGCTCTCGATGCCTGCTTCAGCCCATACAAGGCTTTCTTCAATCTGCATACATGAGACTTCTTCTCATGAGTCTCAAAGCTTCTAGTTGTTCAATGTATACCTCTTCTTCTATTACCCCGTTCAGAAATGTCGTCTTGACATCCATCTGATGGATATCCCATCCCATCCGGGCTGCAAGAGATATCATGGTCCTAATAGATGTATACCTCGCTACCGGGGCAAAGGTTTCCACATAGTCAATCCCTTCTTTTTGAGCATACTCCTTAGCCATAAACCTGGCCTTGTATTTTTCAACACTGCCATCCGCAGCATATTTGATCTTGTAGATCCATCTTGAACCTACCACAGATCTGTCTTAAGGCCTTGACACCACCTCCCAGACTGTTAATCTAGGTTGTCATTGATGTCAATATGGCAATATTCTGGACAGTAAACAATGATGTGAAGCCAAGTAGAGCAGATCCATGAAGCAACAAGAGTATGTCTATATGGCAATATTCTAGGATACTAAATGATGATATGAAGCCAAGGAGAAGCAGAGTAGATCCATGAAGAAACAGGAGCAAGAAGCCAAGGAGCAAGGCCATCAGGAAAGCCAAGCCATGAGTAAGAGTCTGTTAACGGAGGAGTTAACAAAGGAGGCATATCAAAGCTATCGCTTATGCTTAAGAGTATTGCAGAGTATCAGAAGAGTTAACACATCAGAGGAGTATTGCAGAATATCAAAGCAAGAGAGGCATATCGGAAAAGATATCAAAAGCCATCAAGGTATGAAGGTATCAGGGAAGTTCATTGAAAGACATTGCAAAGCCAAAGGAAGACCTATTGGAGCAAGAGGAGCCATATCGGAGTATCGCATGTATTATATGCCCAAGAAGTCCCGCAAAGAGGAAGAGGTCATTGGAAGCCACGAGAAACAAAGAGAAACACATATCGGAGGTGCATAAGCAGAAGAGCAGTTAACAGAGGAGCCATATTGTTCATTAGAAGGAACAAAGAGGAACACGCATCAGGAGGAGAAGCCAGCGGAAGAGCAGTTAACAAAGGAGCCATATCATGAGATAGAGGAGGAATATCAGAGAAGAGCTATTGGAGCAGTGTATCAGAAGCCATCGTGGAGCCATATCAGACCAGAGAAGAGCGGAAAGAGCTATTGGAGCGGAGTCATTACTCTGTGTATCCACGTGGAGCCATATCAAACCAGAGAAGAGCGAAAAGAGCTATTGGAGCGGAGAGTCGTTACTCCACGTTCAACAGCTATAAGCAGGTTTGTAATAGTGGTAGTGGTTTTCGGGTGGACGCTAGGCAGTAAGTGGTATTTAGAGGAGAGCGCCCGATTCCATTCAATGGGCGACACGTAGCACTCAAGTGGAGAGAGAAAACCACTTTTTCGGGTGGTTATTTCCCTTGCAAATTGCTCACCTGAAATTCATGCAGGCCGTTGGATCCAACGCGGGTTGATCGACAACGAAGGATCAACGGACGGTTTTGGGTTGATCGGGTTAAGTGTTGACCGTCGGATCGTGAGCAGATCAACGGTGGAGGATCGCTAAGGAATACCGCTTAATATCATATCATAAGTTATAAAGGGATGGCACATTAAATATGCGATTGCGATATATATATATATATATATATAGATGCGATACAATACTCGGGCCCGAGGATTCCATTGTAATACACTTTAAAGTTACATCGCATCTGCCATATCGCAAGACTCTTATAAAGCCTTGCCACATTGAAAGTGTTGATTGCGATAATATACGGACCTGACTGGACCATTCCAAGCCTCTTGTAAAGCCTTGCCACATTGAAAGCGCCAATTGCGTTATATATATATATATATATATATATATATATATATATGGACCCGACGAAGTTATTAAAACAGTTTAAAATAATATCACGTCCGGGAATCGAGGAATTGGCTATGTTATGTGCAAATCTACCGATTGTGATAAAGTTGTGAAGGAGCGGACCCGATGAAGTTATATATGCAGACGTAATGCATTTGAAGTTCAACCTTATGTGTTCGGAGGGTGTATTTTTGTGTATTCCTGTGGTTCCGATAAATATGTTGCCCGGGGCTTAAAGTCAAATAAACGCTTCCAATAGGTTTGGGTCCATTGTATGAATATTGAAAAAAAGGAGGGGCCTCTCTGATATATTTATTTCTTTAGTATGCAATATTATTGTAATTCGGCCTCTCTCCCGAATTAACGTGTCCTGTGAGTATTAGAACACTCAAATAGACAGAGAAAGCCATGGATCGGGAAGCCGAAGTATCAAGCGAGCGTAGATGGTCGAGCAAGCGCAGAGGAAGCTAAAGCGACCGGAGGAGGGAAGCCAAAAGGTCGAGCGAGCGTTGAGGAAGCCGAAGCTCAAGCGAGCAAGGAGGAAGCCAAAGGTCAGGCGTATCAAGCATATATAACAGAGAACAAGGAAAGTTTTGGTTGTTGGCGAACTGGAAGAAAGGAGCAAGCCTTAGGACCAGCAGAACAAAAAAGGGCCGAAGGTCCAATAGGACAGGAGGAAGCCGAAGGTCCAGCAAGACAGGAGTAAGCTGACGAACGAGCAACTCTGTTGATCGTGCTAACCTGTGAAAGGCTCGAACCAGTGATGAATTAATCAAGTACATAACACAGCCTTACGAACAATTTTGTGAAAAGATAAATAAAGTTTCATTTGATATCGCTTGAAGGGAACAGTAGCCAGCACCAGTATTGAAGCATATGTGAATGTATTTTTGGAAAGTAAGAGATTGCAATAGCAAGAACAATGCGCAGTAGCCACGTTGGAAGCATTCACGGTGAAAGTGACAACAGAGGCTTGAAACAAAGAGTTGGTTCTTGTGCAGAGCTTAGTGCAACTAATAGTAGACTCACTAAAGCTGTGTGGAGACTTATCAGAGATCATGATGGCTATTTGATATCATCATGAGATAACTTTTGCAGACCCTATGTGGATAGTATGAAGAGTTATAAAGACTTCTTCATATGAAGACTAGTTGCCATTGATGTTGTAGCATGGAGACTACAGTGAGGCTATAAACAGACAAAATTTAGTAAAGAAGAGTTTTGGGAGCAAAGAATCACTATCAAACATGCCTTGACAAGATTGGGTCAGAGCCCTTGGGGTTGGAGCCTCAGAATTGGAAGGATTGGTGTCCTTGAGGTTGGTGCCTCAGAACTGGAAGGATTGGTGTCCTGGGAGTTGGTGCTCCTAAGTCCAAGGTTGGTGCCTTAACAAAATAGAGTTGGTGCTCTGGAGGTTGGAGCCTCACGAAATTCTAAGTTGGTGCTTGGCAACAGATTGGAACCATATATATATTGTATCTATTTTATTGCAAAGATTATATTAATAAAAGCATTTATTCTTGTTGTTCATCTTGTGTTTTGAATATAGATGTTTTAACTGGTAAAATAACAGTTGAAAAAAAAAATTAATTCACCCCCCCTCTTAGTATTTCCAGCACAGACATCGTTTACCATTATGGAGTTATACTCTCCACCATCGCATCTAGACAGACCTGATGTTGAGCTGCCTCCTTGAAGCTGGCAGGCTCCCCATCCTGAGCTACCAATGCCTGATACCTCTCTGGCAGTTTTCGCTCTCTTTTACTGTTCCTTGGCTCTCCCATGAAGTTCTCTACATCACGCGGAATCTGACGAAGTTTCCTGCTGGTTCTTCCTCTGCCTGCAGGTGCTTTTGTTCGCTCCTCCTACTCATCCTGAGAATCTTCCTGATCTGAGGAAGAATTCTTCACTTCCGTTGGTTGAAGAGGCATGACCAACGGAGTACACTTTGCCTTGTTCCCCATGGTGATCTGAAAGTTCATTTTCTCTTCTCGATATTCCGAGAAACACTCGCTGATTCCTGTCATATGCCACGAGGCTCCACTGTTTATATACCATACTTATGATGATGCAACACTAGTCATGCATGCCACTTCTTCTTCCAACTCGGAAGCCAACATAGAGAAATCGAAATCTCTCTCTCTCTTATGCAATCTTCTGAAAATATGCGTGAGTCCCCTGAGGTGGATGCCTCTGCATCGTGGTCTCGACCCATAACTAATTTTCCCTTTCTGTCTCTACTTGCTCTGAAACCATGAGAAAATTCTATCACCGCAGCAACTGATTTACTTTTCTTACTTATTTCATCATAAGTTATTCATGAAATTAATTCAACAAACATTAAAATAAATACTGCTATAGATATCACACCGTAATAAAGAAACAAACATATGCACACATTGACAGTTATTTTGGACTAATGTCCCTGGAAAAGCCCAATGTGGGAAAACCGGTGCAGCAAGGGAGGATTTTATTATTCAGCAATTTTCTAGTACAACAGGGTGCCAAACTGGCTTACCCACAGATAGACAAATTTCCAACACTTCTTTTGAACCTAGCGTAGGCCCTACTGACCTCTGCGTCAGCCTGAAACCCTCTATGTCAACCTGAAACCCTCTGCGTCAGCCTACTAAGGCTTTGCGCAGCCTCTCTGGCCTTCTGTGTCACTCCTGCAGCCTCTGTGTGGATGACGCAGGCCCTTCTAGCTCTGCGCAGTCTCTGCTGCCTCTGCATCGCTTCCTCTGACTTTGTGTCTGCCTCTTCTGCCCCTACACTAATCTCCCGTCTCTTTGTTCTGTACTTGCTACCTCCTAACTGCTCTCCAGACCACTGGTTCAATTTCTCAGCAAACCCCGCTCTAGAAATTGAACTGACCAGTCTCCCTCAGTGTGTTCTCCAAGTTATCCTTAAGCCTCCCCTCTTATACTTTCCTCGTTGACAAATCAATGGTCGAGATTAAGTCCCTAATCAATGGCTAAGATTAGATCTAGCTTGATCCATGTATTTTGGACCATTCTAACACAATTTCATATTAATACACATTAATATTTTATTTTCCTTAAGTTTAGACTTAGGGTCTCTATTAAAAATATTAATTATTTAATATCTCATGAACTGTTTAGAATCTACCCAAATCCTTTCTGGGTATTGGAGATCCATATGCCCCAACCTCTCCAACAAATTGCATGGCTAGAGCACATCCGATGCTACCCCAAATCAACAAGGAGAGCTAGCTAGAAGTGAAAAGAGGGTTGGTGAGGTGACAAATGCACCCTCTAAGATGTAGTGGGTTTCACACCTAAGCTTTTGAACTTTATCTCAAGAAGTGCGAGATTTTGTTGTAACATTTGTTGTGTCATTGTTGAGAAGAAAGTCCATTTCTCAAAAGACAATATTGGATGATGCCCAAGCTTGAAGATCTTTCCATCCAAGCGACTCCATTGGAAATACAAATGCCTTGTTCTTACAGCTTCTGTTGGAATTTCTAAGTCTATCTATCATAAATTCTTCCTATACTATCTGATTTATTTCTTCCTACTTGTTCTGTTAATTAACAAGTTATTTACCATGTAAATACTGAAAATAAATACAAGTACAGTCTCAACACATATAGATCATCAACTGAAGGAAAAACAAACACACAAGTGACACCATTATTTTTGGACCAATGTCCCCGGAAAAACCCAATGCGGGAAAATTGGTGCAGCTATTCAGAGGGTTTTATTATTATGCAGTTTTCAGAATACAACCTAGGTGCCAGAAATGGCTCACCCAATAGAGAATGCCCTCGGCAGTAGTACCTCTCAGTCGGAGACAGATATTCCGACTAAATCATCGGATGAACGATCCCACAGCAACACTGCAGCACTTCTGCTGCTGTATGTCACCCTGATGGGGACCGTGTCACCCTACCCAGCTCTCCATCTCCAATCTTCCCCACGAAATCTCCCAGCGTCAGCCTCTAGGGTCTACGTCAGCCTCTCTGGCCTAGTGTCTGCCCAGCGTCAACCTTTAGGGTCTACGTCAGCCTCTCTGGCCCAACGTCTACCTCTCTGGGCCAGCGTCAGCCTCTCGGGGCTCTGCATCAGCCTTTGGAGCCTCTGAGTCTCCCACACTGGCCCTCCTCAGGCTCTGCACAGCTCCTGGCTGCCTCTGCATGGCCTCTAGCTGTCTCTACGTCAACCCTCTCTCGACGTTTGCACTGATGCTCCTGGTACTATCTCTGCCTCTCTGCTACTGTATTCACTGCCCCTCAACTACAACTCTGATCACTCCTTCGATTTCCTCAGTAAGCCCTGCCCCAAAAAATCTAATTCTTAATCAACTCGGTGTATTCTCCAACTGACCCTCAAGCGTCCTCTTATACTTTTCTCGTTGGTCCATCAACGGCCGAGATTAAATCTCTAATCAACGGCTAGGACTAGATTTGGCTTGATCCATGACTTTTTGACCCTTCTAACAAGGTTTTATATTAATAATCATTAATATTTTATTTTTCCTAAGTTTAGACTTAGGAACTCCATTAAAAATATTAATTATTTTAATATCTACCAAACTGTTTAGAATCTGCCCAAATCATTTCTAGGTCTTGGAGATCTCATGTGCTTTAGCCTCTCCACCGGTTTTCATGGCTAGAACACATCCGATGCTACCCCAAATCAACACTCCCTCTTAGAGAGGGTTGTGCTCTAGTAATACTCATCACTGAGTATTACCCTTATTATCTAGCATCGGTCCCTGTGCTAATGCTAGGCCTGTTGCCCAACATCCTCTCCACCGCTACATCAAGTACTGTTACCCATGGACCTGCCACTGCCACTGCTGCATCCATACAGCAGCTCCCTTTGCATTCGTGCTGCTGCCCATGGCCCTACCACTGCCATTGCTGCATCTGCACTCCATCCCCTCTCATCATGTTGCATCGTGCTTCCCATAGCACTGCCACTGCTAATTATTGCACTGCAACTCAGTTACTGAGAAGTAAGTAACTGATCCTCCCAACTCTGACATCTCTATCAGGCTAGAAACACTCCCGATGTTGAAGCTCCCTCTGTCACTGACAAGTGCTCCCTCTACTGACCTCTGCGCTGCTGCAACAACTCCATGCATCTCGCATTGCTGCCTCACGTTGTCCCGAGACTCCTACACTGTAGCACTCTCTGTCGCTCCATCCGCATCCGTCTCTACTGACATCCACCAGTCCTGCTACTCCTATTCGACACTCCCGTAGCAAGGTATAATCCAAGAGGTTGGGTGCCTCGAGGATCCTGCCCCTCATCGTTTGTAGTCCGTCTGACTACAGCTCGATGTCTCCCCACTTTTTCTCAAGTGGTGCATGAGCACTCATGGCACAGTCGTCATTTGTCTCCACTTCTTTCTCCACCCTTGTTGGCACTGCCTTGGTCTCAGAAGTCTCTCCCTTGCTCTTCTTCCTTAGACACTGGCTCACATAGTGACCCAGTTCCCCACAGTGGAAGCATTTGACCTTGGAGAAGTCCTTGTTCTTTCGTTTCTCCTGCTTTTCCGCAGATGCTAGGGCAACATCCTCCTCTTCCTCCTCCTTGATTTTCATCCTCTTGCCACTGCTTCCAGCCTTGGTCAACCTTCTGAGCTCTTCTTGATGAAGAGTCACCCACCATTCCTCCCAATCTTGAAGGGTCGACCTGCCCAGCAAGCTCTGGACAAATACTTCCCAATCCTCTGAGACTGCGTTCAACGCGGTCCTCACCAACATCTCCTCATCCGGTGTGGCCCCTATGGAAGTCAACTGATCCTGGATCTCTGTCAATCTCCCGAGGAAGATATCTATATGCTCGCCCCTCTGCATCTAGTATGACTGCAGCTGATTTTCTAGAAGCATCTTCTTCTGCATGGAAGTATGTTGATACAACTTCTTCAGAGCATCCCACATTTCACTTGTCGTGCCCTTCTCAGAAATATGTGGTCCTACATGATCCTTGACCCCGTCAAGAATGATGCACTTAGCCCTGGCCATTGCCTCTTCGTACTTCTCATTTTCAACCGGGTCAACTTGGATCGCTATCGTTTTCAAGGCGAAGTGTTTGATGCGATACCTGTCTAGAATGGACAAGATCTTGGCCTTCCAGACTACGAAGTTCAAAGCTCCGTCTAGTCTATCCTGATCTCTTAGCCCATTCACTGCCATTTTGTTGCTCCTTTTTCGACTCTTTAGAGTCTCTCTACTTCCCGCTTGGAAGTCTTCTGTTGTGGCTCCCTCTGAACCTCGATTTCCCTGCTGGAAACCCCTTTGCCAATGTTAAGATGTCCCACTCTAATCGTTAGTGCAACTGCACTACTGATTCGGATTTCTTGACTAGAAACCCTCCAGCAGAAACTCCCTCCTCCTTGGTCTTGCCCTATTAGGTACTGTTCTGACCACAACACCCCAACAGCTTCGCTCCGCAACTTACCCACAACCTCTTATGCCCCAGCAATCTGAAGGTTAGAGCCTCTAGGCTCTGCGTAATCCCGACACCAGCAAAATTCGCACCTCCTGGCCACGGGCGTCAATCCTTCCTGACTGAGAAAGATGACTGGGCACTGCGTAGGTCAGGTCTGCCCCTCTCTACCACTGCGTTGATCCTCCTCCTGGCTTGAACTGATGATGCAGGCACTGTGTCACCCCTTCCTTGCTGCTTTCTGCTAGGAACAGCTTCTGTCACTCGGGACAGCTGTTTCTGTTGTTGTTGCTCTGCTCGACTGATGCCCTCAGTTATCCTGTGATCTGCAACCACCCTTTAATACCATGTTGGAATTTCTAAGTCTATTCGTCAGAAATTCTTCCTATACTATCTCATTTATTTCTTCCTACTTGTTCTGTTAATTAACAAGTTATTTACCATGTAAATACTGAAAATAAATACAAGTACAGTCTCAACACATACAGATCATCTACTATAGGAAAAACAAGCACACAAGTGACACCGTTATTTTTGGACCAATGTCCCCGAAAAAACCCAATGCGGGAAAATCAGTGCAGCTATTCAGAGGGTTTTATTATTATGCAGTTTTCAGAATATAACCTGGGTACCAGAAATGGCTCACCCAACAGAGAATGCCCTCGGCAGTAGTACCTCTCAGTTGGAGACAGATATTCCGGCTAAATCACGGGATGAACGATCCCACAGCAACACTGCAGCGCTTTTGCTACTCTCTATCACCCTGATAGGGAGACCGCTCACAAACAGATCACAGATCAATACACCAGTATTCTTGACGTGGTTAAAACTCTCAAAGAGGGAAACAGTCCACGGCTTGAGCCAACACGGCCACTTCAGGCAATTTATTAATAAAAGAATGAAAATTTACATAAGCTTCTCTCATGAACGGTCACCCTACAAATGACCCTCCATGCTCTTTAAATAGAGATCATGGACCAATCAGGTGTTAAGCCATGGATCAAGTGTCGGTAATACCGAGGAGAGAATGAACCGTCGGATCACTTCATGTCTAGAACATATCGTGACCATCGGATTGTAAGTTACAAAAGTACATAGTAAAGAAACACACTTTACCTAACTCTACAATAGACCAAGTTATACTTAACTATTTCCTATGTGTCAGAATATCCTAACATCCCCCCTTAAGAACAACTTGGGATAGGAATGAAGGATATACAAATATGAAATAATAGGAGAAGGAAGTAGGAATTAGAGCCTATCCCCCCTTAGTGACAACTTCCTGAACTCCAACCATAAATCGAAGTTTAGTAAACTTCGCCTCTGTGAGAGCCTTTGTAAAGATGTCTACAACTTGATCATCGGTTGAACAATATTGCACTTCAAGAACATGGTCATGAATGAGCTTTCTGATAAAGTGCATGTGTATTTCAATGTGTTTGTTGCGCTGATGTTGGACTGGATCTTTGCATAGTTGAATGTCACATTGATTATCACATCGAAGTGTAGTCGGATGCTACTGCTGAAAGGCAAACTCTGACAGGATCTGACGAAGCCACAAGGCTTCCTTACTAGTTTCTACGGCGCCACGATACTCTGCTTCTGTTGAAGAAAGAGAAATGGCACTTTGTTTCTTGCAAGCCCATGTAATAGGTCCAGAACCAAGAGTGTAGACATAACCTGCAGTAGACTTCTGATCATCAGGGTCACTAGCCCAATCGGAATCAGTGAAACCAACCAATCGAGGAGATGCTTTTGCACTGTAATGAATCCCAAACTGAACTGTACCTAGAACATAACGAAGTATTCTTTTCGCTACTTTCGAATGACTTTCATGTGGGTTTTGCATAAACCGAGCAATAAGTCCAACAACAAAGGAAAGGTCAGGACGAGTATGGGTCAGATACAAAATTTTTCCTACAAGCTGACGGTACAAGGTAGCATCTACTTTAGGGGAAGTACAAGTGACTGAAAGTTTGGCTCCAGACTGAAAGCGAGACGGGGCTGGCTTATAGTCTTCCATGTCAAAATAGCGTAGAAGATCACAGGCATACTTGGACTGGGAAAGGGAAATACCTTCCTTGGTTTGCAAGACTTGAAGACCAAGAAAATAATGCAAGTGTCCTAAGTCTGTCATTTCAAACTTCTTTTTAAAGGTTGGGCTTCACATGGTTTATAAGGTTGGGATCACTACTAGCAAGGATAAGATCATCAACATAAAGAACAAGACTGATAAGAGACTTACCCACTTTCTTGGTGTAGACAGTATTGTCAGAATGACACCTAGAAAATCCAGTATCTATAAGAAAGCTATCCATTTTGGCATACCAAGCCCGAAGGGCTTGCTTGAGACCATAAAGGGATTTCTTAAGCCGACATACAAGGCTGGATTTTGTTTGTATAAAGCCAGGAGGTTGTTCCATATAGATTTCTTCATGCAAGTCCCCATGCAAGAAGGAAGATTTAACATCCATCTAATGGACTTCCCATTTGAAAGAGGGCAGCAAGGGAAAGAAAAAGGCGGATAGAGTTCATTTTGGCAACAGGAAAGAAGGTTTCAGTATAGTCAATGCCTTCAAATTGTGAAAAACCCTTAGCAACAAGACGAGCTTTATGTTTATCAATTTTTCCATCTGGTCCACACTTGGTTCTATAAACCCATTTGCATCTAACATGTCTTCGTCCCTTTGGAAGAGGAACAAGATCCCATGTATCATTTGCCAATAATGAACAATATTCTTGATTCATAGCTGCATCCCAATCTGGATGGCCTAAAGCTTTTGTAAAGGTTTTAGGATCATAATTCGGTGAAGCTTGAGCCAATAAAGAAGAGGCTCTATCGAACTGAGAACGTGTATGTCCTTGATCTGTAGGATCACCTACAAGAGCACCTGCTGCATCCCGAGTAGCACGAACCCATTTCAGAAGTTGAGGAGCGGAAGGAGGATCCTGAGAAGGTGGGGGGAGGATTGTCATCCTCATTGTCATCATCTGAAGAAGAAATATTTTCAGAAGTAGAAAGGATAGAGAGAGGTGGCACATCCACCGAACTAGGCTCGTAGGATGATATATTTTCAGCAAACTTTACATCTCTTCTAATGATAACATTTTTGGACATAGGTGAAAGAAGTCTATATCCTTTGACATCTTCAAAATATCCAACAAAAATACATTTTTCACTCTTAGGTTCTAAGGCTTTATGTTTCTCATCTAGAATATGGGCCCGTGCTTCACTTCCAAAAACACGAAAGTGAATTACATCTGGTTTATTTAAGCTCCATGCTTCTTCGGGAGTGATATTCTTTAAAACCTTAGTAGGAGTGCGATTTACTATGTAATTTGCATAGTTAATTGCTTCTGCCCAAAAATTAAGACCAAGTCCTTTAGATTGAAACATACAATTAGCCATTTCCTTTAAGGTGCAATTCTTCCTTTCAGCTACACTATTTTGTTGTGGAGTATATGGAATAGTATGTTGCATTTGAATTCCATGCTCAGTGCAAAAGTTGATGAATTTGTTGTTAACATATTCTTCGCCATTATCAAATCTTAGTTTAAGAATTTGATGTCCAGATTGTTTCTCAACAAAGGCCTTAAAGGCCAAGAACATGTTAAAGACTTCACTCTTGAGTTTTAAGAAGTATACCCAAGTGCGTCTAGAGAAATCATCAATGAAAGTTAAAAAATACTTGTAGCCAGAGAATGAAACAGTTGGAAGTGGACCACATAAATCACTATGCACACGCTGTAAAGGGGTTGAGGCGTGCTAAGAGGTACGTTTTTCAAAACTATCCCAATGATGTTTTCCGAGTACACATCCAAAACAAACACCATCTCTGCAAGATACCATAGGAAAACCTGTCACCATATTTTATTTACATAGATTTTGAAGGGAGCGATAGTTCAAGTGACCAAGTCGCTCATGCCAAAGTTTGCTCACTTCATCATTATCAGCAACAAATACCGAGGGAAGAGTTGATGACCCAAATTTGTTAAACTTATACAACCTTGTAGAATCATCAGCAATGCTAGTAGCTAAAATCTGTCTAGGATATCTTAGGTCCTTAATTACAACATCATGATGTGAGAATTCAACGGTTTTACCTTCACCTGAATGAGTTATCTGATATGCAAAGAGAAGGTTGCAGGATAAGGTTGGAACACATAATACATCATTAAATTGACCATTGTCTAGATGAACAGTTCTAGTCCCTACAACACTAAGAGATCTATCGTCACCAACATATATATTTTTGGTGTTACAATGATTTAAAGAAGAAAACACGGCCTTGTTTTTGGCCATGTGATAAGAAGCTCCAAAATCAATGAGCCACTCATGGGAATGAGAAGAAGAAGATACATTTAGTGCATAACCAGACCAAAATGCTTGACAACCAAATGTAGAAAGTGCAATTCCTAAAGATGAAGTTGAAGTTGAAGAGTGCTCCAAATGGATGTTATGCTCTTCATTGTTGCTTCCAAAGCTTCCATCTTCTTAAAGCATTTGGATTCTAAGTGGCCATCTCGATTACAAAAGTTGCAATGTCTATCAACTTCTTCCCTTTGTTTTTATTTGCCTTATCATTTTGTTGAATTGATTTTTCATTTTGAGACTGAAAGTGCTTAGGACCCTTGGTTGGTTTAGGACCATTCTTTTCAGGGTTCTACTTCTTAGGATTCTTTGAACTTGGTTGCTGCTGGGCGGCTAAGGCTTTCTTAGAAGAGTTTCCAAAATTAAGAAGACTAAGATGTAATAGTTTTTCTTGTTCTCTTATTAAATAATCACAAAAGGCATCAAAAGAGGGAGACTTGTAGTCTTGTCCTTGAGAAATAAAGGCTTCTCTAGTAGAATGGAAGGTGGAAACAAACACAGAGTAGGCTGGTCCCAACTTAGTAAGAATGGAATAGATAAGGCTACCATCTTCTTTCTTAACCTTAACACCTTCCAAGAGAAGTCTAAGGGTCTTGAACTTGGATAAAAAATCTTCAATGGAAGAAAAATTATTGGGGTCCAACGTAAGCAACTCATTTTCGAGTTGATGGGCTCTAATTTCATTTTTAATTCCAAAAACTTTAGTGAGTTGTTTCATTGCTTCATTAGGGGTATCAAGTTCTGCGATATGGAATCTAAGGTCTGGAGAAATAGACATCCCTATCAACCCATGTGCTTCATCTTGCCTATTTT
Source organism: Pinus tabuliformis (assembly GCA_031772625.1). Taxonomy (NCBI): domain Eukaryota; kingdom Viridiplantae; phylum Streptophyta; class Pinopsida; order Pinales; family Pinaceae; genus Pinus; species Pinus tabuliformis. The sequence goes on from CM062810.1 coordinate 805,301,042, forward strand.
CCCCTTTTCTGCCTTATCTTCATCTTTAGGTTTAGTTTCTTGGCCTGAGGCTATTCTGTAAAGACCTTTACTTCTAAGTAAATCCACAATGTAGAACCACCATTGGAAGTAGTTGATGTTGTCAAGAATAACTTGGCATGAACTTTCCATTTTAACAGAAACTGAAGCTATAGATGCTAAAACTAAGTGTTTCAATGGAAAGATCTCGAAAAATTAGGCCGATTAAAAAAAACGGCTTCCAGATGAAAAAGTTATGGCTTTTTGAAGAAAAGTTGTTGAAGATGCCGACGAAGTGCGTGAATGTGCGGAAGTGAATGATAATGTTATATTTTTTAAAAAATCCCCCTCCCCCCTCCAAACTTAATCTAATTAGCTCACTTTAAAAAAAAAAATTATGTGACCCACTTTTATAAATAAGTGAAAGTCACTTTTACAATGGTATTTTATGAGCTACCTACTAAATTGTAACTTAAATAAAAGATAAAGAGACTTTAGAATTATAAGTGACTCACTTTTTATAATGGGTGAGAACGTTTTTACATAAAGTAACTTTAAAACATAAGTTAGATGTGCTTTTTGAAAAAGTAACTCAACAAAAAGAAAGACTTGAACTCAAGACTTCTATTCTCATAAAGGAACTTTGGACCAAATGATCTAGTTTAAAAGGTTAGTAATTTTTTGAAAAGAGGAAGGGGGGTTTTTTTTTGGCACTGAAGCTTTGGGGTGCATACTTACTTGAAAAAACCATTTTTTCCTACAAAACAAAAAAACACACAACCCAACACGGACATGCAAAAAGACCAAACCTTATGGCCTGAAGTTAGCTTTTGCCAGAAACTAAATATTTTCCTCAATGTTTCTGATTTTCCGAGATCACACTGAGGCCCGACGGAAATGAGAATACGCATGAGAAAAATCCTTCCTTTCTGTTTCCGATTTGCCCAGATCGCACAAAGTCGCAGGGCAAAGAGCATACGCAAAAATGAAAAGTATAGATCTGGTAATAAAAAATAGAGAGATAAATAAACCAAAAAAAATAGAGAGAAAATAACTAAAACTACAACTAAACACTATATACCTCCAGATCTTAAAAATGACGTAGCTAGGGCTACCGGAAACCTTTTCGCGTGAAATGAAAGGGGTTCCTCACTGGAACAGATGCTCCTAACACAATAGAGCAGTCCTCTCGGCCCAAAAGCGGTCAGAAACAATAGTTCTAGGAAACGACATTCGGATGCAGTGGTATCGGCTTCTGATTTGGATCACCAACGAATGTGGCCCTCAAATAGCTCTAATACCATGTAGGAATTTACAAGGTAAGTTCCTCATATAGAACATCAAAGGACACCGCTCACAAATAGATCACAGATCAATACACCAGTACTCTTGACGTGGTTAAAACCCTCAAAGAGGGAAACAGTCCACGGCCTGAGCCAACGCGGCCACTTCAGGCAATTTATTAATAAAAGAATGAAAATTTACATAAGCTTCTCTCATGAACGGTCACCCTACAAATGACCCTCCATAGTCTTTAAATAAAGATCATGGACCAATCGGGTGTTAAGCCACGGATCAAGTGTCGATAATACCGAGGAGAGAATGAACCGTCGGATCACTTCATGTCTAAAACATAACGTGCCCGTCGAATTGTAAGTTACAAAAGTACATAGTAAAGAAACACACTTTACCTAACTCTACACTAGACCAAGTTATACTTAACTATTTCCTATGTGTCGGAATATCCTAACATGCGTCACCCTATCCAGCTCTCCAGCTCCAATTTGCCCCACAAAATCTTCCAGCGTCAGCCTCTAGGGTTTGCCCCAGCCTCTCTAGCCCAGCGTCAGCCTCTCTGGCCCAGCGTCAGCCTCTCAAGGCTCTACATCAGCCTCTATGTCTCCCACGCTGGCCCTCCTCAAGATCTACGCAGCTCCTGGTTGTCTCTGCGTGGCCTCTAGTTGTCTCTATGTCAATCCTCTCCCGACTTCTGCGCCGATGTTCCCGGTACTATCTCTACCTCTCTGCTACTGTACTCATTGCCCCTTAGCTACAACTCTGATCACTCCTTCGATTTCCTAAGCAAGCCTTGCCCCAAAAAATCAAATTCTTGACCAACTCAGTGTATTCTCCAACCGACCCTCAAGCCTCCTCTTACACTTTTCTCGTTGGTCCATCAACGGCCGAGATTAAATCTCTAATCAATGACTAAGATTAGATTTGGCTTGATCCATGAGTTTTGGACTCTTCTAACACAATTTTATATTAATACCCATTAATATTTTATTTTTCCTAAGTTTAGACTTAGGAACTCCATTAAAAATATTAATTATTTTAATATCTCCCAAACTATTTAGAATCTGCCCAAACTATTTTTGGGTCTTAGAGATCTCATGTGCTTTAGCCTCTCCACCAATTTTTCGTAGCTAGATCACATTCGATGCTACCCCAAATCAACAACTTCTAAAGACTCAATACTTGTGGGGTGGGACAAGCACCATTGACAAGGAATTTGACAACTCACCTTGGCGATTCCATTGTGAAAAGGGTACAAAATTGCATTTGTCATAAATTTTGAATTTTCATGTATAAAGGATGGCTCCTTGGGATTTGCATGTATTGTTTTCCACACTGGATATGGAAAATATCTTAGGATAAAGATCCACAGATTTGAGAGATTTTGTCGATGTTTTGGAACCACCAACAAGGTCCAGTGTCATGACATGAGTAAAGATAAAGAGTTGGAAAAGAATAAATAGTATAAACAGAGTACAAACGCCATCAAAAGGTGCACCATTCGAAACCCTAGAAGACGACCTGAAAATGATCCAAACAATAGAAAAATGAGAAAAGCGCAAAGGTGAAATAAATATAATGTAAGTGACTATGATACCTTTTGTTCACTTTTCTCTTTACCTTGTTTACTCTCTCTGTTCCCTTCCCTCTAATTTCCCTCCTCCTTCCTCCTCCTTCCCTCCTTTCTCCATTTTTCTCTCATTCTCCTTCACCTTATTCTAGCATTTACGTGTATGCTTCTTTGTAGATTTTATTTAATTTTACCTTTATGATTAAGTTAATATTTTAGTTATATTTTATATTATATAGTTTATTTAAATTTTAATTATTATATATATATATAAACTACTTTATACTCGTAGCTTGATTCATATATATGCTTATATTCTTATATCTATTCTACTTTATAACATGATATATTTTATTATATATAATTATATATCATAGTCACTTATATTACATTGTATTTATTTCACCTTTGCACTTCTCTCATTTTTCTATTGTTTGGATCATTTTCAGGTCGGCTTCTAGAGTTTCCAATGGTGCACCTTCTGATGGCATTTGTACTCTGCTTATACTATTTATTCTCTTCCAGCTCGTCATCTTTACTCATGTCTTGACAATGGACCTGGTTGGTGGTTCCGAAACATTGACAAAAGCTCCCAAATCTGTAGATCCTCCATTGATCTGCAATCCCAACCACAGAAACTTCAAAACTATATATCCTAGCTTCTAGGATACCCAAATAGGCAGCTTACTAACTTTGGCAGGGACCTTCCCAAAGTTTGAAGGGAACTCTTTTGCTGCTGCCCGCATTGAATGTGGCTGAACTACATGACCCAGCTGTCTAGAGTTTCAGAAATACAAATAAAGAGAAAATGAATTTCCAGTCACCTAATGCCATTGACAAGGAAAGGTTGACAATTGGCAGAAGGGGACCTGGTGATCTTCAGTTTGAAGATTCGGGTAGGTGTAATAGGAGTAAGGTTTCCTCCAGCAATGAGAACCTCTGAAGAATTGTGTGGAATGCAGGGGGTTGCCTGAAGTTGAAGGAATAATCAACTTTCCTTCGAAATCTACGCTTTACAATTAAGTTGTTGAGCAATATAACCCAAGTTTCAATATTTGTGAAATGTTATTTCCAAACCTTACTGTTCACACCAATATAAAGTTTTGTGACATGTCTAGGAGCATTTCCAGCCATCTAACAAGCCATGCTGCCACCAAAGATCAGATGATGAAGGTTGTAATGCTGGTAAACATATGGTTGAACTGAATGCTTAATGTGTTCTTAATGAACAGAATTTTGAATTTCAATGAAGGAATAGCCATAACCAACTGTACACATCCATGAATACCACCTTAAGAACTATGATAATGGCAGCATCATTGAAGATTCATTCTTAGAGCAGAACAGTGGCAGGTCATACATATTGTATTTTGATGGGCCACCAGTCTTAGACAATGAACACTATGACAACCAAGTATGCTTTAACAAACTTCATGTGATAGAAGGCAGCTCAGGTCCCACGGAAGAGGAATCTAGTAGGACAGTTGGCATCCCTGGAGTAAGCTTGAAGATTGATTCTAAGGACTGACTTTGGGAGGTGCATCTTGATGGCAGCCCTAGTGATGAACATGTGGACAAGGAAAAAGTGGTCATGCTTACGGGTTTGATTTTCCTTTAAGAAACTAGAGCAGCTGGCAGCTTTGTAAATACTTCCAACATTACACTATGCTCACAGCCCTTCAACAGTCACAACAAAGAGGAGCGCAGTGCTGTCTTTGTGACGAGTTTTGACCAAAATTTTGATGAAGAATGATGGCTGGGAAGTGGATAACCATGGCCTCCCTGAATATCGCGGAGAGAGTAAAGAAGAAGAATACAGTGCAAATTTGGGGCCTCGTGCTATGATGGGTTGTGATAAAATTAAAATGCCACATTTGCAAAGCATTGATACTTTTGAAAATTAGACCAATGATAGGAAGGATGACAGTTAAAACATTCATCCAGATGATGCAGATGAAGGCAATATCATTTCTCAATGATACCTTTTCCAAAATAATAAAGGTAAGAATAAAACTGGTGTCCCTGTTCTTACTAAGAATAGTGCAAAAAAATAGAATGCAGATTCTCATAACTCTGTTGAAAATTATGAAGTCAATGAAGAGAATCAAGAAGATGTTCTAGATTTAGAACAAGGGATGCATGTCCATGTGATGTTGTTGAAGTAAAATATGAAGAAAGTTGTTATAAAACTAATCCATATGTGCAACCCAATGGTCAACAAAACAGAGTTTTAGGATTGCATGCTGAGGATGCTTGTGTGACCAGACTTGATAATGGTTGTGCTGGGTATGAGGATGCATCTGTTCTAATACAAGTTGAGCATTCCTTTTCAGGTTCAAACTCGAAATCGGACAATATTCCTGTCTCGACAGAACATCAGGGTTCCTCTGTTTTTATGATAGAACATGAGGTGCAGGCAGAAAGATGCTCACAGCCTCTCACTCAGTCTGGTGTTTTAAAAAAATGGTCAGTGGCTAAACAAGATGAATTCATGAATGTAGAAGACCCTAATCATGATCATGTCTGAATGGAGAATGAACACTACAATATCAGTTGCAAGGGGATTGGGGATAGCGAAACGTTCAAGCTTGGTTTTGACAGTTTTCAAATTTTCAATGATGAAAATGACTCTGACAAAAGGGATGTGAAGCATGTTTTAGTGCCAAATTTCTCTCAAATCCATACAGAAAATGGTCTCCTTGCAAACATCAGCCATGAGGATGGTATTGTTTCTTATTGTATGGATGGGTATCACATGGGTTTGACTCGTACATCATTTTCAGCTAGATTTGATATATATAATCATTGCATGCCCAACTGTGCGAAGAGATCATTAATAAGGCCAGTATTGAGCATTTTTCTACAGTTGAACAAGTCACAGAATTAAGTGATCAAGATGATGTTCACCATTTTTCACAATCAGCAGCAGGTATGTGCGTTGTTTTTGGTTATTCTGATCAGAAGCAGCAATAAAAAATGCACAATATTACCAATTTAAAAGACCAATCAACAGAGCAATCACGGAATTTGAGCATGAGCAATTTTCAGAGATAGCGGAAGTGTCCTTTTACAAGCATGGTAGCATGGGTATTCTTGATGAGAATAGTTTGTCTGATCAATATCAGATTGAAGTAATGCCAGATTGTGCCTTTACAACTCTCTATGCCATGATAAATCATGGATCCATAGACACACATGGTAAGCAACAGAATTCTGTTTCCAGTAATGAATTGAAGCTTGAAGACATGACTGATATTGAGAGATTCGAGGAACTTTTTTGAAGTCATACAAATGAAGTCCGGTCCTCACATCCTTCACAGTGAATTAAGTTCATGACAAATGAAGAAACCTCAGTTTTACACCAAGGTCACATATCTTGAAGGTAGTTCTAATAGCAAGGTTCTACTATCGCCAGAGGGTGAAGATGAAAATTTTGGAACTCAATGAGCTGCTCTCTTCACTGAATCTGTTAGATATTCAAACTACAGACCTCAGACTAATGTTTTCCATGCATGTCAATTCCTTAAAGAGGCAGACTGAAAGATGAGAATATTGTAATGAACCATCCTGACGACAGTAAAGTGCACAATATGATGAAAGAAGCAGACTGGCACTAACAAGTAGTGAAGAAAAGTACGTCCAACCATCAAAATATGGAATCTTTACCCATGAGATGTAATGTGGTGACATACACATCAACAAGGATCCATTGTCCTTTTCTATGGGATTTGACACGAGGAAAATCAAAATCAAAATCAGAGGATTGTGAATAGAGGAAAAGAAGAGGACTGTTGTATGTACAAGCCCAAGCAAGAGCCATTTTGGACAAATTTCAGCAGCACGATACAGTGCGAAATACAAATGGCAAAATCCTGAAGGAGTTGGATATAATAATTGCACTCGTAGGATTTCAAGCCTGTAACAGTCATCAGCTTGTAAAGGGCCTATGTTAATATATTGCAGCAGAAAGAGGTTACCTTTTTAATTGATATTTCCAGTAGGATATGAAACAGAGATTATGATCACAGCCTGGTACAGGTTATGCTATAATGGGTCAACTTATCATTCCATATGAACCTAAGATGTTACAAATCAGACATACAAAAAGGTGCTACAGAAAGGCAAATTGACAAGAAAAGAGCAGGAAAAACAACAATACTACATGGAATGTTTCAATCCTGCATGCAAAATAAAGATACAGGAGTACCCTATGCTCAACGTAACTTGGAAGAGAAATACACCATAGCCCAACTGTGCATTTCCAGTCCAGTAATGCAAGTTGCTAGGAAGTGCGAGGCCGAGTTGATTGCAGAAGGAGATATTTTGTCTCCAACATATTTTGTCAGTTGAAATCAGTAGATTTCTGGAGGTTTTCCAGTTAGGCAACCAGTTGTAATATTTTCTCAAATTGCTGCATAATAATAAAACCCTCCTCTGCTGCACTAGTTTTCCCTTCGAGGTTTTTCCAAAGACAATTGTCCAAAAATAACTATGTCAAATTTATTGTGTGCATCTATTTCTGAGTTCCAGTTTTTATATTTTGCGGCGTTTTTTATGGTGAAGAATGCATCCGTGATTTCATTTAATCATTATTTGTCATCAATAATTAGTTGAAGACAAATAAATTGCTAACAGTTAAAAGATTAAACTCCAGTTGTTGCATTCAAGGAACTTTCACATGGTATCAGAGCGGAGTTGATTGGATCAGAGGCTCTAGGCGAAAAGAAGCGAAATTGTGCAATGTTAGAAGGATATCTAAAGCACAAATTCCAGATCTGCACAGGCCAGCCAAGCAATGCGTATTGCAAGGAGGCAGAAATTCGATTTCCAATCCAGGTTGGAGAAAAAAGTTCGATTTGCCTCAAAAGCAGTAGCACCAGGTAGTAGGATTTCCGGAGAGGGTTTCCAATGAGAAAATCAGTTCATTCGCAGAGCAAATAGCCAAGTAGATTTGCAGCAAGGGTTTTGCAGCAGCAGATCAGTGCAGGGCAGGAAAAGAAAATCACAGAGAGGGAATTTTCCAAAAAATTCTCAGAGGTTTCCAGTTTTCCAATAGGACAAAAGGAGGTTGTGATTTCCAACAGAAAATAACAATTGCAAACAATTCGATTGCCAGTGTGTGTTGCAGAGGTTGCAGATCGTGTGCTAGTACCAGATCGGAGGTAAAGCAAGAAACATTAGTGTTCAGCAACAAGCAGTGATAGTGCCATAAAGGGTTTTCAAAGGCAATATCGAAATCCCAGGGCACTACTACGCATTCCAGTGCGAGTTACAAGATCCAATGTTGGTTGCAGGATCTAGTTGCAAGTAGGAGTGTGAGTAGTAGTGAGCAAACAGAGTTAATTTGCCAGAAGGAGGAGATTTCCCAATGTATATTTCTCTAGTTTTTAAGTTTTCGCAAATATGGCCATAGCATGTTGATTTGGGGTAGCATCAGATGTGCTCTAGCCATGAAAATTGGTGGAGAGGCTAAAGCACATGAGATCTCCAAGACCCAAAAATGGTTTGGGCGGATTCTACCCGGTTTAGGAGATATTAAAATAATTAATATTTTTAATGGAGTTCCTAAGTCTAAACTTAAGAAAAATAAAATATTAATGGATATTAATATAAAACTGGTTAGAAGGTTCTAAAGAACATGGATCAAGCCAAACCTAATCTTAGTTGTTGATTAGAGATGTAATCTCGGCCATTGAAGCCAACAAAAAAAGTATAGGAAGAGGCTTGAGGGTCAGTTGGAGTCACACCATAGTGATCAGTCATTCGATTTTCTAGAGTGGGGTTTGATAAGAGAAATCAAATCAGTGATCAGTTGCAGCAAGGGGCAATGAGTATGAGACAAAGAGGCAGAGATAGTGCCGAAAGACCAGTGCAGCAGCAAAGAGAGGCAGATGTTGAGCCAAAGGGAGCCACGCAGAGGCAGAAGGGACTGCGCAGAGGCCAAAGGGCCTGCGTCATCCACGCAAAGGCTGCAGGAGTGACGCAGAGGGTCAGAGAGGTTGCACAGAGCCTCAGAGGGCTGACGCAATGAGTTTCGGGCTGACGCAGAGGCCAGGAGGGTTGACGCTGAGCTTCAGATTGTGTTGGAGAGGGTTTTGTGGGGCAGACTTTCTGAATATCTGCTTCCGAATAGAGAGGTATTACTGCCGGATTATTTTCTCTGTCAGGTGAGCCAGTTTGGCACCTAGTTGTACTCAGAAAGACTACATCAGTGTTGCGGGGGAGCGCCCCCCCCCCCCTCGCTCCCGCTCCCAATCCGCGCTCCGGGCGGGAGCGACTCGGGAGCGGGTCGGGAGCGCGCTCCCGAAATCGCTCCCGAAAAGGGAGCGATTTCGGGAGCGCGCTCCCTAAAAAAAATTTCGCTCCCTGCGTTTTCGGGAGCGTTTTGCCTTTTTTGCATTTTTTTTTTTGTAGTAATGTTCGAAATGCAATTTTTTTTGAAAGAAGCAAATAGTTTTTGAGTGGGGCAACTTAATGATCAAGTCTAGGCCCTAGTATTGATATGCTATTCATGGTAATGTTAAATTCTTAAAGTAAAAGTGACATTTTCTTTAATTTTCATTTTCATCCTTTTACTTAAATTTTTAACATTACCATGAAATGACTCAGGATGTTTGAGAGTGGTTTCGTCCTCATTGGATTTCATATGGAGAAAGTAGAATTTTAGATTTCATTCAAAATCCAGCAGACTTATCAGTTTTTCAGGATTTCAGGATTGGGGGATTGCAATGTTTCCATTGAATTTTGTCATGTATTAGGGTATGGAACTCATATTTAATCAAGAGTACCAATCCCTCTATGTACCTTGATGTTAGTGACATTGGTTGTCGAACTCCTCTATCATGACCCTTCTAAAAATGTACGCATCACTCAAACAAAATCTTGACTTGACATGCTATGCTTTTTCTATCTTATGTTAATGCTTAGAGGGTGATATTAATGACAAAGATCCCTATACAGATACAAAGGTAATGACAAAGATACCTCTGGATATTAATGCTTGGAGGGTGATATTAATGACAAAGATCCTGATTTTGCAACAAGACTAAAAAATTAGACATTTCTCGTGGTGGCAAGAGGCCCAAGCATAAGAAATAGATAATAGATTTACTTCTCTTTTCTAGTTTCTAGTAGCTTTTATAACTATTGACTCTTTCATATTTATTATGATATTTTTTTAAACAATATATGACAATTTAAGTTTGAAGTTGGCAATTATAACTCATTAGTAATGAATTATGAATATGATGCTTCATGAAAGTTGAAAGTTGTTTCATTTCATTTCATTTTATAACATTTCATTTCATGTTAGATATTATTTGTTGTAATGGTTACACTTAGCTTACAAGTACAACTTTGGTGATCAATGATGATAAATGTTATATATTGAATTTTAAAAGCTTGAAACTTTAAGATTGATGAATCATGAGACTCAATATGTTGTATGTTACTATGTTACTAACTTGCGGACGTGGTTGATGAAGATTATAACTTCTAGATGATTGTTGTTATATGGTTCAATCTATGTTTTTTTATGTTTTTTATGTCTATTTCATCATTCTACATGTTTTTGTTGACATATATGTATCAAAAATTAAAAAATATAAAAAATATATATATTTTTAAAAAATCGCTCCCCAATTCGCTCCCAAACCGGGAGCTTCTGAAAATGGTCACTCCCGCTCCCGCTTCCGCTCCCGCTCCCCGCTCCCGCTCCCGCTCCCAAGTAACATTGGACTACATAATAAAATAACCCTCAAAATTGCTGCACCGGTTTTCCCAAGTTGGGTTTTTCTGGGACAAGTTGTCCAAAAATAACGGTGTCACTTGTGTGTTTGCTATTTCTTTCAGTTGTTGATCTATAGATGGTTGAGACTGTATTGTGTTTATTTCGGTATTTATATGATTAAATAACTTGTTCGTAATTAACAAGTAGGAGAAAGAAACCAGAGAATACAGATAAAATTTCTAACGGGTAATACTTAGAAATTTCAACATGGTATCAGAGCGTGGTTGCAGATCACAGGAGAGCTGAAGGCACTAGCTGAATCAGATCATTTGCAACAAAAACAGTTGTCCCGAGTGACAGAAGTTGTTCCTAGCATAAAGCGGCGGAGAAGGGTTGACGCGGAGGGACTGCATCATCAGTTCGAGCCAGAGAGGGGCTAGTGCAAAGGCTGAGGAGGGAAGAAAAGGCTCACGAAGAGCCACACAGAGACCGGGAGGGTTGACGCAATTGGCAAGGGGAGCATTTCAGCCAATGTCGGGATTGCGCAGAGCCTAGAGGCTCAGTCCTTCATTTGCTGGGGCATAGGAAGCTGTGGGCAGATTGCAGGGAGTGAAGCTGGTGGGGTGTTGTTGCTGCCGAGACAGAACAGTACCTAACGGGGCAAAACCAAGGTAGAGGGAGTCACTACCTAGGCGAATTTCTAGCCAAGAAATCCAGATCAGGGTTGCAGGTGCATATGAGATCAAAGAGGTGCGACTCGATGGTTGGCAGATGGGTTTCCATGAGGGAAATCAAGACTCAGAGGGAGTCTAGCAGAGAACTTCTAGGAGGGAATTAGCGACTCAAAGAGAGTCGAAGAGAGAACTTCCATAGGGAAGTAGAGACTCGAAGGAGTCGAAAGGAAGGGCAAAGAGATGGCCATGAATGGACTGAGGGATCAGAACAAGCTAGACGGGACGTCCAACTTTGTCGTCTGGAAGGCCAGGATCATGTCCATTCTAGATAGACATCGCATCAAGGCCTTTGCCTTGAGAACAATGTCTATCCCAGTTGACTCAGCTGACAATGAAAAGTACGACGAAGCAATGGCCAAGGCAAAATTCATAATCCTTGATGGGGTCAAGGATCATGCGGTCCAGCATATTGTCGAGAACGAAACGGCAAAGGAAATGTGGGACACCTTGAAGACGTTGTATCAGCACACTTTGTGCAAAGGAAGATGTTACTTGAGAATCAACTGCAGTCATACCAGATGCGGAAGGGGGAGCAAATAGATCACTTCCTCGGTAGATTGAAGGAGATCCGGGACCAATTGACTTCCATAGAGGCCACGCCGGATCAGGAGTTGATGGTGAGGACTGCTCAAAACGCAGTCTCCGAGGAGTGAGAGACATTCGTCTAGACGCTAGAGTATTCTAGGCAGAGCGAATCTTCCAAATTGGGAAGAATTGTGGGCAGATCTTCCCCGAGAAGAGATCAAACGGCTGTCCAAGACGGGAAGTATCACCAAAGGAGTCTGGATCAAGAAAGAGGAGGAAGAGGATGCAACTTTGGCATCTGCAGGGAAGCAGGATAAGAGGAAGAAAATGGACCTCTCTAAGATAAAGTGCTTCAACTATGGGGAACTGGGGCATTATGCGAACCAGTGTCCGAGAAAGAAGAGTACAGGGGAGGTGTTTGACTCCAAGGTAGCTCCAGCGAAGGCGGAAAAGGAGGTAGAGGAGGATGACGATTGTGCCATGAGTGCTCATGTACCTCTAGAGAAGAGGTGGGGAGACATCGAGCTGTAGTCAGGAGGACTACAAGCGCTGAGGGGCAAGATCCTTGAGGTACCCAAACTCTTGGATTATACCTAGCTATGGGAGCCCCAAAGTGTGAGTAGCAAGATGACGAATATCGGTAGAAACAAATGCGTATGAAGCAGCAGAGAGTGCTACAGTGCAGTGGTCCCTGGCAATGCAGAGAGGTTGCAGTAGTGCGAGAGGCACAGAGGAGGTTGCAGCAGTGTAGGATGGCACAGAGAGGCTTGCAGCAGTGTGAGAGGCAAGGAGTTGTTGCAGCAGCGCAGAGATTGCAGAGGGAGCACGAGATAGCGGCAAAGGGAGCTTCAGCATCGGGAGCGTTTCTAGCCTGACAGGGATGTCAGTAGTTGGGTGGATCAGTTACTTACTTCTTAGTAACTAAGTTGCAGTGCAGTAGCTGTAAGCAGTAGCACAATGCAGCACGATGGGAGGGGGTTGCAGTGCAGATGCAGTGTTGGGTGAAAGGACCAGAACAACACGGATGCAGAATGAGTTGTCATATAGATGTAGCAGTGGCAATGGCAGAGCCATGGGCAGTAGTACAGGATGCAGCAGTGCAGAGGAAGTTGGGCCGAGAGGCCTAGCATCAGCACAGGTACTGGTGCCGTATAATCAAAGTGATGCTCACTGTGGAGTATTACTAGAGCATAGTCCTCGCTAAGAGGGAGTGTTGATTTGGGGTAGCATTGGATGTTCTCTAGCAATGAAAATTGGTGGAGAGGCTAAAGCACATGAGATCTCCAAGACCCAGAAATGGTTTGGACAAATTCTACCCATTTTAGGAGATATTAAATAATTAATATTTTTAATGGAGTTCCTAAGTCTAAACTTAGGAAAAATAAAATATTAATGGGTATTGATATAAAACTGGTTAGAAGGCTCTAAAGGACATGGATCAAGCCAAATCTAATCTTAGTCGTTGATTAGAGATGTAACCTCGGCCATTGAAGATTCAACAGAAAAAAGTATAAGAAGAGGCTTGGGGGTCAGTTGGAGTCACACCGGAGTGATCAACCATTCAATTTTCAAGAGCGGGGTTTGATAAGAGAAATCGAATCAGTTATCAGTTGCAGCAAGGGGCAGTGAGTACGAGACATAGACACAGAGATAGTGTTGAGAGACCAGCGCAGAAGCAGACAGAGGTAGACGTTGAGCCAGAGGGAGACACGCAGAGGTAGAAGGGCCTGCGTCATCCACACAGAGGTTGCAGGAGTGACGCAGAGGGTCAGAGAGCCTGCCCAGAGCCTCAGAGTGCTGACACAATGAGTTTCGAGCTAACGCAGAGGCCAGGAGGGTTGACGCTGAGCTTCAGATTGTGCTGGAGAGGGTTTCGTGGGGCAGACTTTCTGAATATCTACTTCCGAATAGAGAGGTATTACTGTTGGATTATTTTCTTTGTCGAGTGAGCCAGTTTGACACCCAGTTGTACTCAGAAAAGACTACGTAATAAAATAACACTCAGAATTGCTGCACCGGTCTTCCCAAGTTGGGTTTTTTCGGGGACGAGTTGTCCAAAAATAACAGTGTCACTTGTGTGTTTGCTATTTATTTCAGTTGTTGATCTATACATGGTTGAGACTGTATTGTGTTTATTTCAGTATTTATATGATTAAATAACTTGTTCATAATTAACAAATAGGAGAAATAAACCAAAGAATACAGATAAAATTTCTAGCAGGTAATACTTAGAAATTTCAACATAGCAAGTCTCAGAGATCAGTAGAGATTGGACGGAGCCTCTAATTTTGCCCTCTAGAAGGCTAGGATGCAATTCCTGTTGGACTAGCATGGCTTGAAGGAATATGTGATAGCAGTAATAGTTGAGGCAACGGATCCACAACAACTAGCAACCTTCAAGAAGGAGATGGCCAAAGCCAAGAGGATGGTCCTAGATGGGGTTCAGGATCATATCGTCTCGCATATTGCGGACAAGAATACAACAAAGGACATGTGTGATATCATCGTGAAGTTGTACCAGGATCTGTCTGAGAATCAGAAAATGATTCTTAAGGAGAAGTTGGGGACAACTAAGATGCAAAAGGGTGAGAATGTTATTTCCTATCCCACCAGAATTCAAAAAATCAAAGATGAACTTGTAGTCGTCGAAGAGAAACCATCATATGTGAGTTGGTGTGCACAACACTCAACAAGTTTACCACAAAGTGGTATACATTTGTCCAAGTAATTTTTGAGCAAGACACGCTTCCTAGTTGGGTGCGCATATAGAGTGATTTCACTTAGGAGGAGCTGAGGCTCAGTCTCATTGATGGTCCTACTAGCAGCAAGGACAAGGGACCGAAGGTAGAGGAGAAGGAGAATGCAGCCCTTGCAAGAAAGGGAAAAGCAAAGAAGGGTCCCATGCATGGACAAGACTCAAAAGGAGAGAAGAAGAAGGACCTATCGAAGGTCAAGTACTTTGGATGTGGTGAATTTGGTCACTACGTCACCCAGTGTTCTAAGAGGAAGAAGGACAAGAATGGGAAGCAGACAATAGCTTCGGGAGAGATACATGACTTGTCTGCCAAATTGGAGGATGAGTTCGTATATTCGCAGCATTATCCTCAGATGGGGGAGTATGATACTCCAATATGCCAGATTGGGCAAGATCCATGGGAGGAGCAATAGGACGTCTAGATCTAACCATGGAGGACTTGATCAATAGATCAAATCTAGTCGTTGTATATTCTTCACATGGATCAGTACCCTTGTTACAGGAGACCATAGTAATAAGTGGCAGGAGAATTGAAGTGTCAGTAAGGTGAAGTCAGATACTTGAGGGACAGTGCAAAGCTAGTTGTAGTCAGATACTTGAGAGGCAGTTGCACAGCCAGTCGAGCGCAATCAGGTGCTCAATAGACAATGCGGAGCTAGTTGTTATTAGAGACTCAAGAGACAGGTGCAGAACCAGTTGCAATGACACAGTAGATCAAAGAGAGTTGAGACCGAGAGGGAGTCTAACTTCAAAGGGAGCAACCCTATGGAAGCGCAGAGCCATTAGCAGTGTGAGAACAGAGAATGCGCAGAAGCATGGGAGACAGTGTTTACCAAATTGACTTCTTCACAGTGATTTCCAGTGACAGGGACTCAGTTCAGCTAGAAGATGTGAAGGAAGAAGGTACAATAGATGTCAAACACCAGCAATGTGGATCAGTTCGGCTACAACATGTTCCCAAAGACCAGCATGTTCCCACAGACCAACAGGTGGCTAATATATTCACGAAGGCTCTAGGGTGAGCCAAGTCCGTATACTTCAAAGAACATATCGGTATAGTGGAGAACACCTTCCTCGCTAAGAGGGAGTGTTAGTTTTTGGAGTAGCAGCAAACACTTGTTCTAGTCTCTATGATGTCTAAGAGGCTAAGGAACATAAGATCTCCAAAACCCATAAAAGGTTTCATGAGATAAGACTCAGAAACGCCTTATTTAAATTAATTAGCCAATAATTTAATTATTTCTTTAGTCTAACTTAGGGAAGTTCGTTAATTAAGGTAATCCGATATTGCTCTAGATACTTCTATTGATGGAGTCAAAGTGATCTAAGCCATTGATCAGGTTTAGATCTTGGTCGTTGGTTGTCCAATAGAAGATTATAAGAGCAAATCAAAGGATTGGAGAAAGGGAATCGAAAATCATTTGAGTTGTTTGACTACCCAGTTGTAGGTATTTAGCAGGGCGCAGTTGAAGCTAGGGAAAGCATTGGAGAGAGGGAGCAACAAAGATTTTGGAGGAAGATTTCCTTAGTATTTCCAATGTCCAGGATACAGGAAAGAGGAGGTTGAATTATCTGCAGAGGAGGTCGTACAGAGTAGTGTGAGTTAGCCAGATTCCCAATGCAATTTGCTGGAAGAGCCACGTTTCAGTTGTTGGAGGTCAGATCTATTTCCTAGAGGTAGAGCAAGTGGTTTCCAATGGAAGAGGGAGGCAGGATGGCTCACCTAGAAGGGTTCCCGGGGCTATACGAATTTCCAGAGGCCAAATATGCGGATTTCCAGTCTAATAGTGCGAGTTGTTGGGAAGTGCTAGTGACTAGAGAGAGGCCGAGTCGATTACAGAAGGAGATATTTTGTCTCCAACATATTTTTCCAATTGAGATCAGTAGATTTCTGGAGGTTTTCCTCTTAGGCAATCAGTTGTAATATTTTCTCAAATTGCTGCATAATAATAAAACGCTCATTTGTTGCATTGGTTTTCCCTTCTGAGTTTTTCTAGGGGCAAATGTCCAAAACTAACTGTGTCAAATTTATTGTGTGTGCATCTATTTCTCAGTTCTAGTTTTTATATTCCGCATCAGTGATTTAATCGTTATTTTCCATTAATAATTAACAAAAGACAAATAAACTACTAGCATTTACAAGATTAACCTCCAGTTGTTGCATTCAAGGAATTTTCACATGAGAAACAAGGCATTTTTATGATGTCTCAACCTTGGGGGCTTGTACTCCTTAATTTGTATGCATATGGCTTTGCAAATCCCCTTATTCGTATTTTTAGACTATTAAATTAGTAAAGAGGTATTTTACCCCCTCCATAGGCTAGAATAGGGGATTTTAGCTTAGAAATTAATATTTTGATTGTAAAGAAAGTTGAGCACCTCCTCTATAAATAGAGGTACACTTCCTCTCATTCTCCCCTGGTTGGATCCAAGAAAAAATCCCTTAGCAAGTCTAAAATTTCTAAAATTTGTTGGAGCTCTTTTTTCATGGATTTGGTGTTATTGATGGAAGACTAAAGTGCTTTAATGAGAACACTAATTGTGGACAATTTCTCATGTTTGATGGATGATTCGCGACTACGAGTTATGTATAAGCATTGATTTACCTAGCAAGTGTTCTTTCTAAGTCTTTGTGGATTTGTTTATTGAAGGTATAAGTGCAAATGTGCTTATCAAGTGGTGAAGGTGCATTTTTCCATTGTATTATTCTTGAATAGATCCTATCTTGTAAACCCTAAATAGGATTCTAGTGGAGAACCTTCCCATGATATTGTCTTGAAAGCTTGTGAAACAACATAGGAGGATTTTCTAGGGTTTCCAGTGGACTACCCTTGTTGCCACCCTATAGGACGACTCCTAAGGTTTGTAGTGGACTACTTTTAGGTTTATCCAATATCCATTCTTAACCTTCTTCGACAGAAAACTGGTTGACCACATAGGCCCAATGAAAAGACACTAGTATCTAGTCATCCCATCATCTTTCATACCCTAAATTTTACCAAAACCATTTTCTTGGATTTACTCTGCATCACCTTGAGCCTCATTCCCTAAATCCTAGCAACCTTAACCTAGGGGAGCCCCTTTTAAGTCGAAGGAGAGTCAGTTTGAAGAGCAGAAGAGGGTTAGTGAGGTGATAGTGTCCCCCTCTTAGTTTCACTTAGATCGCACTTGATCTTTTGGAATTAATCTCAAGAAGTGTGAGTTTATTTGGTAACAAGGCAAAAAGGAACTAATAGAATAAACAGAGGTGGAGAGGCCAAAGAAGGGGAACAAGAACCAAAAAGGGAGGTTAGGATGCCTAAAAGGGAAATAGTGAGGCAAAAGAGCCAATAGTGAGGTTGAAAGCTTGGCAAAGATGCCAAACCAGGGAGGCAACACCAAAAGGAAAGTCACTAAAATATTTTCTAGAAAAGAAGAAAAGTGACAATAAAACTTTCCCCTAGGGCACTAGAGATGCTTATAAAAGGAATTAGGATAACTCGAGGAAAGGAAGCTAAAGTGGGAAGGCAACACGTAATAGAGGAACAAAGGACTAAAGCAAGGCTTGGCACACATAGACCACAAAGGAAAATGAATCATGAATATGGAAAATGAAATAGCGATGGCCAATGCTACAATTATCATGGTTACACTAACTATGGCTAAAAGGAATGTCATTGTCGAAGCTAAAAAAATTTAAGGCAAGTGAAAAGAACTTGGTTATGCAAATGGGACCAAAAGGTAGAGCATACAATAGCTTTGCGTCAAAGGTTAGCTAATGTAGGGCACACCACACAAGGTATGCAAGTGAGCAACCTAAAGGGGATACCAAAGAGGGGAGAAATAGTAGATGAGGCAACTTGTAAAAGAAAGTTGTACAAGATATTAGGTTATTAAGTATGACAAAAGGATATAGATACTCTTATAACAACTTCACAAAAAAAGGTATACCACTACAATCACAAGGAATCAAGAAGAGATCTTGAGAAATTAGAGCAATGTGGATTCCTCACTACATTTGCCATCATTAGTCACATGACCATAGGATCTTGCCAGAACAATTAAGGATACCTTCTCGCTATGTACATGTAAATTGTGATCCCCACATTATGTGGATGGATAGGATATATCAATGGTTTCATTTGCAAGGATTCATATGAAGAAGCACTTCATCTTCCAATTCCCCATATATTACAACATCGTAGGGAGATGCAATTGCTTATACCACGATTCACAAGGGTCCTTAACTACCTTTTGCTATCCAAATCAAATATGTTTGGCTCTCTATGTTCAAGTGGCGATTACGTACAAATCATAGAGAATATCCCTCATGAGACTTCTGTAGGGAAAGCATTACCAGGTTGGTCACCTCTTCCATCCATCATATATCAACAATTGTCGGTGTGAGGTGTTATGTACACACACCAACCATGGATACAAACCCCAGTAAATTGATAAGGAAATCCACGTCCTTTTGTTATGTCAAGAAACAATGACCTACCTGCACAAAGCCATAGAGATGCACCTGCTCTAGTTGGTCTCAATATTGGTAACGTCTCCCAACACAAATGAAGTAGTTAAGCATCGAATGAGATTTTTCTCTTTGGCCTTAGATAATAGGAGAGCTTCAACAGATTAACTAGGCACCCCAAGAATCCCCAACCAATTTCTCTTAGAAGCAATTATTCCCAAAAGGATATCATGAAACTTTGCATTAATACATTCATTGTGATTAACAATTATAAAGATAGCTCCCCCCTATGGTGCAAAGTAGTGCCCCCCTCTTTTATCCTTTTCCTTTTGTAAAACAATGTATTTACTTTTTGTATGGGTTTATCTCTACCTACTCATCATTTTTATATGATTTCCATTGCCAGTAATAGGTAGCCCTAGTACCCCCACATCACTATTGTGACATGTAGTCTCTAGTTCCATTGACATACTTTCATTTCGTGTGGACATTCATAAAAGTATCCTATCATATGTACCAATACACCTTCCTCGAGGAAGTGTGCAATTATTGTGAGAAGGGTTGGCAAAGAATATCCAGCTACTCCATTACTCAAGAACTTGCTAAAGAAAAAAAACAAATGGGCAAAGAAGGGAGCAAGGCAAAACAAGAGGATAAATGAAGGCAATGTGGCATAATAAAGTTATACATTGGCCCATGCTATTAATAATGATCAGATAATGTAATATTTGCTATAAGAAGAAGGCTACCAAATGCTCCATCTCCCAAAAGATGTGTAGGATAAAAAGAAATAAAGGGGCAAAATGTCCTAGCAACAGTTTCTCTATTAAAATGAAAAATGCAACAAAGAGAGAAAACTGAGGGGTAAGAAGGAACACTCACAAGGGAAAGGCCAAGTGAGGATAAAGGGCTATATTGAAAATGAAAGTCACATAGCATCATCTAAAAAATCATGACAAAGAAAAACAGAGTCCATCAATATGGATTGGACCAACAATGAAACAAAAGCACAAAAGCTATTTAAGCAACAACAATGCGATTTAAAAGAGAGAAAGGTCATTGCAAATGTGGCACACACAGGGGAGGTGGAAAGGGAGATGGTTCCCAAATGACAATGAACAATAAGGCCTCTTCCCCAAGATAATCCAACAACAATGCAAAACATAATACACATAGCCTTTAAGAGATACTAAAGGGTTCACCAACAAAAAATGCATTGCCAAGAGATAAGGAGAACCCTTTGTTGAAAAGTGCAAGTAAAGAAACTAAGAAGAGAAAGGCAAGGAGGATTGCGAGGGGGAGACATATGCTACAAATGGAAAAGAACAAGGGGAGGAAGGGCTCTAACCTAAAGAAGAGTGAATCCAACTAAAAGATAGTGGGTTTAATCTACATGAGGAACCACTAAAATAGTGAACTAACTTGAGACTCGATGTGGGCCATGATATAGTAACAAAAAATGTAATAAGTAATTCATCAACAAAACTACTTATCCCACTCTTCAGGAGGTAGACAACTTTAGGGCTAGCTTGAACAACATAAGGTCCAAGGATAATCTTCAAAAAAGGCAATGAACCTTTCTGTTTGTTTGGATAATCTTTAGAAAAGGTTCATTCTAGTCTCCTAGTCCACCTGTGTGTCTAGAATGAACCTTTGGGTTTGTCTAACTTTCTCCTCTACATCAGATATTGCTCTTTGGGCAACTTTAGGGATGACATCCTTGTATCTTTCCATGACCACGTTTACAGAATATTGTGCGAGAGAGGCTCGAAGCAATGGGGGATAAAATTGGGAGAGGGGAGAGGACTGTTGCAATTTGGTACCGGAGGACAGGTGGTTCCCTAAGGCTTTGATCTTTGGCCTAGGGAAAAGTGTCCAAAAGAATTTAATTTTTCTCCTAAAGTGACTTTATAATTTTTATAAAGTCAAATCTAATTTAAAAGTGACTTTAAGTGATAAAGTTACTAAAGTCTAATTTTAAAGTGACTTTTATAAAGTCAATGAAAAATTAGAAAGGAAAAGTGACTTTGGAAATAAATGACTAAGTGGGTCTTTATTAAAGTGGGGTGAATTAAAAAATAGAAAGTGAGATTTAAATATGCATTTAATCTCAGCCCTAGATCTCAATCTATTTCAGCCATTGGATTTAGGGATCACCCAAAAGTCACTTAGGGTTGGATTAAGGGAGGAAAATGAGGAAAAGATCATTCATTCTTTCATGAGCAGATTGAGAGAAAGAGAGAGCAAGAGAGCAGGGGAGATTTCTGGATAAGGAGGAGAAAGAGGCAACAACTTAGCACACATACCAAGGCAACATTTAAGCAAATACTTACAGCTGAATGAGCAAGCAGTAAAAGACAGATTTTTGCTGAGCAAACAGTAAAAGGCAGATTTGTTTTAGCACAAAAATCGAGGCAACTGATTTTCTGCACAAAAATCGAGGTCCGTATAGTCTGTTCGTACCGTCCGTACAGCATGTCCATACAGTCCGTACAGTCGTCCGTACAGTCATCTGTACCGTCCGTACAGTGGTCGTACAGCATTGTGTTGCTGTTTGGAAATTTCCAGTGGGCTGTGAGGCTCAAAAATCGAGATAAGTTGTAAATTTGCTTGCTGATTTTTGCTGATTTTTGCTGAAAATTTCTCACTGTAAAAAAGGCATTTTCAGAAATAAAGAAGAGCTCTCGAACTGGTTTTCCCCAAGAGTTGTAGGGGGTTTTTCCAGGGTCACATTGACCAAAAATCACTGTCTAAATGTTTTAAATGGCTGTTTGTACCTGCTGATTTTTATTTCTGCATTTTCCAGCATTCTGTAAAATTTCCAGAATTTGTGTTTTCAGCAAAAAAAATATTTTTTCAGTTGTTGAATGTATGGTTATGGGAAAGGGCATTTAACTACATGGGAGAAATAAGGTGAAACTGAAAATCGGGGTGGGAAACAGAAATTTTTACATGGTATCAGAGCTTGAGTGCTGAAGGACAGTTTGGGACAGCAAGGAGGAAAATTACAGCCTGCTAATTTTTCACTCAGAAAATTCCAGCAAGCTGATTTTTCACAAACAGCAATTTTTATATTTACTACTGCAGTGCTATTTGTTAGTTTTAGGACAGCAAGATGTCATTGGGATTGAGGGTGGAGGATAGGTTGGATGGGCATACAAACTACAGCGTTTGGAAGGAGAGAATGCAGAGTATCTTTGAGGAGGCAAAAGTCTGGGACATCATGGTGCATACCGCACAAAACCCTGTTGTTGTGCCTATTGATGCCACTTAGTTGGCTAAGTATAATAAAAAGAACAACAAGGGTAAGAGACTGATTCTAGACGGAGTCAAAGACCATTGCATTCCTCATGTGCGAGGAAAGAAAAATGCCCATGAAATGTGGACAGCATTGTCCAATCTCTACCAGAGTACCAATGAGAACCGGAAAATGGTCCTGAAGGAGAAGCTGAAGACTATTAAGATGGGTAATGATAGTGCAACTGGATATCTCACAAAGATTACTAATGTGAGAGATGAGTTGGCAGCAGTTGGAGAGGACATTCCACCCACTGAGTTGGTGCGGATTGCAGTGAATGGCCTCCCCCGTTAATGGATGAACTTTGCTGATGGGGTTTGTGCACGTGAAACCCTTCCCACATGGGAGAGGTTTTGGGATGATTGCATTCAGACAGAGATCAGGAAAGGTTAGCTTGGGGCAGCCAAGCCAGTTGAGCAGGATGAGGATGTAGCACTGTCGGCAGGAGGCAAGAAAGGCAAAGGGAAGAAGCAAGCTTCCACAAGCAATGGTGGGGCAAAGGCAAAGGTAAAGGTAAACAGGGTGACACACAGAAGGACTATTCCAAGGTGAAGTGTTGGAATTTTCAAAAGATGGGACACTATGCAGTTGTGTGTCCGGAGAAGAAGAAGAAGGGGAAGAACCAGAACGTGGCAGCTTCAGCAGAGGTTGAGGGCTTTGCAATTCGTTTTGACCGAGAGTTTGGGTTCACTGCGTATGAGTCCCCTAGTGCGGGATCACCTGCCACACAGGTTCAGAGGGAGCATGCTTTTCCCTCGATTAGCGGAGCATCTTCAGGTATCTGGTATGTGGACAGTGGGGCTTCACGTCACATGACAGGAGTCCAGGAGTACTTCTCAAAGCTTTCAGAGAGTGGCACTGATATTGAGGTAGTACTCGGTGATGACAGAGTTTTCAGAGCAGTCGGGGTGGGGACACTGACATTTCAAAGGGAGTCCAAACATCCCTTGAAGGTGTCAGACGTTCTTTATGTGCCAGGGATGAGGAAGAACCTCATATCCGTCTCAGCTTTGGAGGACAGAGGATATGAGGTATTGTTTAGGGGAGGACAGGTGTTGATGTATCCCAGGGGCACTCCAGCTGATTCAACTAGAGCGATAGGTGTACGCCATGCAAAGTTGTACAAGTTTGCATTCCAGTCCCTTGTGGCATTGAGCAGTAGTACCGACAGCAGACTAGCAGTTCTGAGCTGTGTGAGATTTGGCATCGCAGGATGGGACATGTGTATCATGGAGCCTTGAGGACCTTGCGGGAGATCACTACAGGTGTGCCAGATTTCAGCACTGATCACTTTGATACTTGCAGAGGATGTGCAATGGGCAAGTTTGCCAAATCCCCTTTTCCCAGCAGTGACAGCAGAGCGACTGGGATACTTGATTTGATTCATTCTGATGTGAGCGGTCGGATGTCTCATGTTTCCTTGAGTGGATATGAGTACTATGTTTTATTCATTGATTATCACTCCAGGAGGACCTGGATTTATTTCTTGAAGTCCAAGAGTGAGGTCTTCAAGCGGTTTCAGGAGTTTAGAGCTCTTGTGGAAACACAGACAGGTCGAAAGATCAAGTCCCTGAGGTCGGACAATGGGGGAGAGTACACCCTTGGAGAGTTTGTTGACTATTGTGCGAAGGCAGGCATTAGGAGGGAGTTCACTGTTCCTTACAACCCCCAGCAGAATGGGGTTGCGGAGAGGAAGAACAGATCCATCGTAGGGGCTGCCAAATTCATGTTACATGATCAGGGGCTGCCATTGTTCTTGTGGGCAGAGGCCTGCAACACAGCTGTTTACTTGCAGAACAGGAGTCCGCATCGTGCTTTGGGGCACATGACTCCGGAGGAGGATTTCTCTGGGAAGAAGCCTGATATTGGTCATCTTCGTATCTTTGGGTGCATCACATACTCCTACATACCCAAGGAGAAGAGGACCAAACTAGAGCCCAACACAGAGAAGGGTATCTTTGTGGGCTACAGTGAGACCTCAAAGGCCTTTCGGATTTACATTCCTGCATAGAGGAGAGTTGTTGTCAGACGGGATGTGAAGTTCGAGGAGGACAGGGCCTTTAGGAGATCATGGGAGTTAGAGTATCTGGATCAGCCAGACCCTCAGCAGCAGTTGAGTCAGTCACAGGGATCCAGTGGGCAGGGATCAGGAGGATCTGGAGGTACATCTATGAGGATGTTGAGTCCGTCAGTGAGCAGTGGCTCACCGAGCCAGAGGGGTGGTGCTCCGGGCAACATGCAAAGCAGTTCACTAGAGAGTCCACTGATGGACAGTTCACACGGCACCTCAGCTTCTGCAGGTTCAGGGGCAGGAAAGAAGACAACAAACAGACAGTCAGGAGTTCAAGCTCCTGATGATGATGGGGAGGAGGAGTTTCATTCTCCTATGGGAGAAGTGCACTCAGGGAAGAGGAAGCCCAAGTAGCTTCAGGACACCTTGAGAGATGCCACATCTGTTGCTGAGCCAAAGAGGTCGATCAGAGAAAGTAGACCACCTGAGAGGTTTTGTAGCTATATGGCAATGATTACCAGCATCCTTGACTCTGAGCCTTCTAGCTATGAGGAGGCAGCTAGCCAACAGGTCTGGAGAGAGGCCATGCAGGAGGAGTATTCTTCTATCATGAAGAATGATGTTTAGGAGGTGGTGCCGAGGCCTGAGGGCAAATCCGTGGTTACTTCCAGATGGCTTTACAAGGTAAAGCATGCTGCAGATGGCAACATTGAGAAATTCAAAGCGAGGTTTGTGGCTAGAGGATTCTCCCAGGTAGAGGGAGTTGATTATGAGGAGACCTTCGCTCCCGTGGCTCGATATACTTCGATCCGCTCCATTATATCGATAGCAGCAGAGATGGGTTGGAAGATCCACCAGATGGATGTGAAGATTGCATTTCTCAATGGCTTCATATAAGAGGAGGTGTACATTGAGCAGCCACAGGGCTTTGAGGTGCATGGGAAGGAGTCCCATGTGTGCATACTGAAGAAGGCCCTTTATGGCCTGAAGCAAGCTCCCAGAGCTTGGTATTCCAGGATAGATACATACTTGCAGGGGTTGGGTTTCACAAAGAGTGAGGTTGATCTGAACCTTTACTTTATTGTGATAGGTGAGGAGCCTCTCATTCTGGTGCTGTATGTGGATGACTTGGTCATTACAGGTGCAGAGACTCATAGAACACTGCAAGAGAGATCTTGCGGCGGAGTTTGAGATGAAGGACATCGGCTTGATGCATTACTTTTTGGGTTTGGAGGTGTGGCAGGAGGAGGGGCATTTCTTCCTGGGGCAGGGGAAGTATATTGTGGACATCCTTGGCAGATTCCACATGGAGGATTGTAGACCCATGTCGACACCGATGATCACCAACTGGAAGAAGCTTCATGCTTCGGATTTTGAGTTGGTGGATCCCACATTGTACAGGCAGCTGATTGGTTCCTTGATGTATTTGGTCAACACTAGACCAGACATTTGTTTTGCAGTCAACACGATGAGTCAGTTTATGTGTGAGCCTAGGAAGGTTCACTAGGTGGCTGCAAAACACATTTTGTGGTACTTGCAGGGGACAGTGGATTATGGTCTGGACTACAGGCAGGGGGATGGAGTGAGATTCGCAGGTTACACTGATTCTAATTGGGCAGGTTGTGCTTCTGATAGGAAGAGCACTTCAGGGTGCTGTTTTGGGTTGGGTTCGACAGTAGTGTCATGGTTCAGCCGGAAGCAGCAGTCAGTAGCATTGAGTTCAGTGGAAGCAGAGTAAATGGCAGCCAGTCTAGCTAGTTGTGAGGCCATCTGGCTTCGCAAGATGTTGTTTGGCTTATTTGGTCAGCCATTGAGACCTTCAATGATTTACTGTGATAATCAGAGTTGCATTAAACTCACGGAGAATCCAGTATTTCATGACAGGTCAAAGCATATCGGGATCAAATATCATTTCATCAGAGACTGTGTTCAAAAGGGCGTTGTGAAGCTCGAGTATATTCCCACTGATGAGCAGGTTGCAAATATTCTTACCAAAGCCTTACCACGGGGCAAGCATGACTACTTCAGAGACAAGATGGGTGTGGTGAGGAACACCTTCCTCGGTAAGAGAGAGTGTTGAAATTTGGTACCGGAGGACAGGTGGTTCCCTAAGGTTTTGATCTTTGGCCTAGGGAAAAGTGTCCAAAAGAATTTAATTTTTCTCCTAAAGTGACTTTATAATTTTTATAAAGTCAAATCTAATTTAAAAGTGACTTTAAGTGATAAAGTTACTAAAGTCTAATTTTAAAGTGAGTTTTATAAAGTCAATGAAAAATTAGAAAGGAAAAGTGACTTTGGAAATAAATGACTAAGTGGGTCTTTATTAAAGTGGGGTGAATTAAAAAATAGAAAGTAAGATTTAAATGTGCATTTAATCTCAGCCCTAGATCTCGATTCTCAATCTATTTCAACCATTGGATTTAGGGATCACCCAAAAGTCACTTAGGGTTGGATTAAGGGAGGAAAAGGAGGAAAAGATCATTCATTCTTTCATGAGCAGATTGAGAGAGAGAGAGAGCAAGAGAGCAAGGGAGATTTCTGGACAAGGAGGAAAAGGAGGCAGCAGCTTGGCACACATACCAAGGCAGCATTTAAGAAAATCCTTACAGCTGAACGAGCAAGCAGTAAAAGGCAGAATTTTGTTGAGCAAACAGTAAAAGGCAGATTTGTTTTTGCACAGAAATTGAGGCAGCTGATTTTCTGCACAAAAATCGAGGTACGTACAGTTCGTCCGGCCGTCCGTACAGCCGTATGTACCGTCCATACAGTGGCCGTACAGCATTGTGTTGTTGTTTGGAAATTTCCAGTGGGCTATGAAGCTCAGAAATCGAGATAAGTTGTAAATTTGCTTGCTGATTTTTGCTGAAAATTTCTCACTGTAAAAAATGCATTTTCAGAAATAAAGAAGAGCTCTCGAACAGGTTTTCCCCAAGAGTTGTAAGGGGTTTTTCCAGGGTCACATTGACCAAAAATCACTGTGTCTGAATGTTTTAAATGGCTGTTTGTACCTGCTGATTTTTATTTCTACATTTTCCAGCATTCTGTAAAATTTCCAGAATTTGTGTTTTCAGCAAAAAAAAAAAAAAAAATTCAGTTGTTGAATGTATGGTTATGGAAAAGGGCATTTAACTACATGGGAGAAATAAGGTGAAACTAAAAACCGGGGTGGGAAACAGAAATTTTTACAAGGACCAGGTCAGCCACTTTTTCCGCGACAAGAAGGCCCAACAAGATGATGCCTAACCATATTGGGCTTAGGGAAATCAATAGAAAAATCTATATTGTTAGAGTTATTCTTGTTTTAGTGGATTTAGCTTCATGCTTCACATAATCTACATATGCCATTTTTTTAGCTTTTGTTTAGGAAAATTTACTTTGGTAACTAGTTCAAATATCATGGCATATATCGATCAGAAACTTCATTCAAAGTGTTGTTAACAAACTTTAGTTTAAATATACATACTCTGATAAAACAGATTGTGATTCTAATTAATATGAAGGAAACATGTTGCCTTCAATAAATATATATTTTTTTGTAAGATCAGAAGATTTATATCACCACTGAAAACATAAATTTACAGTAATGATTGTCTCTACTAGTTTGCCACTAGGGAAACCAAACTAGTAGCATAAACACAAAACTTTAGGATTGTTTATATTATTCATAATCGACTGAACTGACAAGACAAAAAAAGTGAGAAGGTATAAAAGGAAAATATTGCATAAACTAAAAGACATTCCTGCACTGTTGGAAATTATATTATGGGCATGAGCATGTGCCATGCAGCCTTTCATTATGTTGGATTGTTCACTTCATCTAGCGGCTAGGGTTCTCCATCTATGTCTGACATTGAGGGATCTATGTTTGTGATTCTCTTAGTGAAGAGCGTGATTTTCCTGTTAATGTTGTCCATTTTTTCCATAATCTCAACCATACAAATGATAATTTCATGTTGAGTGTCAACCCCGTGTGTAAGGACTCTTCCCATTACGGTTTTGTGTCACAATATAGGTTGATAGTCTACATATAAGCAAAAGCTCTAGCACTGGTGAAGTTTCCTACATCTAGCATCCAATCTCTAGTCTCCTAGTCCACCTGTGTGTCTAGCATGAACCTTTGGGTTTGTCTAACTTGCGCCTCTACATCAGCTATTGCTCTTTGGACAACTTTAGGGATGATATCCCTGTATCTTTCCATGACCGCGCTGACAGAAGATTGTGCGTGGGAGGCTCGAAGCAATGGGGGATAAAATTGGGAGAGGGGAGAGGACTAGGTTGCCCCCTTTTGCCACGACAAGAGGGCCCAACAAGACGATGCCTAACCATATCGGGGTCAAGGAAATCAATAGATAGAACAGGGGTGGGGGTGTGACAGAGGAGGCTTAGAGGAGAAGGGAGAAGCCAAAACAAAGGAGTGGAACAGTGAAGGATGGGCTTGGACAAGGGGGGGGGCCAAAAAGAGCACTAGTGGTCAATAGGGAGAAAACAAAGATTTAGGGGGGAATTCAGAGAGTTGCAAGCAAAATGAAACCTCCCATATACACAAGTCCTAAAAAAGGGAGAGAAATCCAAATACCAAAAGAGCCCACAAAAGATAAAGAACCAAACTAAAAATGATGCATAATCAATATAGAATTGTTGGGCAAAAAAACAAAGAAACTGAACTTGAGAGAGAAGGTCCCGTTGTGAAGAATTATGTGCAAAGGTGAGAGAAGCCTGGACCTTTCAATATGGACAAGTATGATCAAAGCCTCTAGCCTTAGATGCTCCATGAATTAGTGCTATCAGACCAGAGTCACCAAGCTTGATCGCTCCCTGCCATGGCTGTCTTACTATAGATGATTTGAAATGCTTCCTTCTTGCCAAGCCTTCCTCTTTTTTCCATTTCCCTACATGGTAGGCTTGCCTCAACCTATATTCATCCATCATTAATCCCCTTCATCCTTGAATGTGCAAACCATTACACCTTTGTACCTTCCCAATTTTTCGTACACTCCAGGTTTGCGCTAGTGTTACAAACATTAAGTTTCCAATTTCATTTTGTCCTACATGGCAGCGAGGTGGCCATGTAGGCTTCTAGGTGGAGGCAGCCTACTTCCATCTATTATGTCTTGGTACCACCATTCCAAGGTTTGTAAGGTGTTGTAAATGGGCACCACCATGGGGTTATCTACTTGATACAAAGCAATATTTTCTTCCCATGCTAAAAGACTCAAAGCTAAAACAAGCTACAAAGCAATATATATATATATATATATATAATCAAGCTAAAACAAGAAGTATATTTATTTGACTCAAGAAAAGTTGCACTATGGAAAGATGAAGCTAGACTCACAATGGTTCGTTGTGTAATCCAAAGAAGTGAGTTTATTAGGCATATCACAAATCATCCTCCTTCACATGAAATCCACAAAGCACTAAATGGGAGTCATACTCGAGGTTGTATTGAGGGCCTTCTTTAAAAAACTAATAATGCATCATTTCCATGGATTGGAGAATGGGGCTAAGATTGATATTGTTGATCCTAGAAGGGAATATTATATGTTTTGGCTATTCATAAGATTCCAAGCAACACCCATGCCAAAATTTGAAATCACCTTGTAATGGAAGTTGTAGGAAGGCTATCATTGATATTGTTGATTATGGGAAGGACTACTATATGTCTCAACTATTCACAAGATCCCAAGTAGCACCTATGCCATGATTTGAAGTTATATTGTAAGGAAAGTTGTAAATTTGAATTCTCTTTTGCTTAGAAGACACCTTCATCTCCACCTCAAATTGAATTGGGTTGATCACTCTATAGAATATGCAAGGATTAGGTCAAATTTGTGGACTCTGTTTACAAGGTTTTGAAATAATCATCTAGTGCAATTCAATGATAGGCATTTCAATGATAGGGATTGTTTTCTATAATAAAGTTTGTGTTCGAATTATTGTAAAAATGCTTTAATATTGTTTCCAAATACAATACTAAAATATTGTATCAAAATAACTTAGGCAATTCACATAAACCTTGCCTTAAAAATGCAAAATGAAAGTAAGAGATGAAAATGGCATTAAATAACATATTTACATTTGGTGACCTAAGTCACATGACACGAGGACACGTAAATACGAGTATTCAATACGAAACGCAGCGACCTGGAAACAAGACACGAGGGACACGTTTTATATATATTTAATAAATAAATAAATAAAATATATATATATACCGAAATATAGTTTTTTATCCATATTAAATTGCATGTTGCAGCTTATCTAATCAAATTAAAATATAATTACTTCTCAAAGTTCATAGTTCACTTTAAAAAAATAAATAGAATCAAAATTTACTATTTAGAAATTAGAATGTGATATGCTTGGTCTTGATTCTTGAATATTCAATGTTCATTGTTCATTGTTTGAGCCATGATCTCTGCCACCACAAATTTAACAAAAACATTAGGCCTATATTCATTAAACTATAAAAGTAAACTAGATTTATAAAATTTGAATACCTTAAAGTTCTCCATTCAGTCCTTTCTCGATGTATTGATACATCTTTTAAGCTCCTTAATTTTAAATCACAAAATTGTTTTCTGTTTTGTAAATCTATCTTTTTCTTCATCATTTATTGGTCTCTTTATACCTATGCCTTGGATATTTTCATGATTGTCATCCCTTGTTTTACACCTTTATCCTTATATATGCAACCTACATGTGCTTATTGACCTTACAATTATATCTTCTGTTGTGCAATGCATAGTTCTTTATTTTACCATGCTATTGTTGGCTTCTACAGCCCCATCCCAATTTTTTGTTTTTTAAATGGTCATTGGACAAGACTAGTTGAATTTTGAAACCCGTTTTGTTGTGAAATTTAGGAAAAAATCCCCTCAATAGAAAACAAAGTTGTCTTAGATACTTGTTATGGCTCATTGGAGCAAGTCATTTCTTATTAAGCTCACTGCTTCAACCTCTATTTATTGTCAAGTGTCAACACATATATAGAAAAGATGTTAAGATCTACAAACACACTGGAACAGGTAACTAATGGCAGAATTGGCTCGTAATATAACATGGGAAATTTGCAGCGAAATATTCATGGAATGCAAGTTGGCTATAGATCAAAGGTTGTCGTTATTTGTTAACATGCGTGCAGCACGAGAACAAATAACACATTTGTAAAACTCATCAAAGCCAGCAACCTAAAGAATAGGTCATTTCTCAGAAGTTATTAAGTAATGGAGGGTTAGAACTTAGGAACAGTTTTGAGTTTGGCATTTGTAGATTTCAGAAATGGGGTAGGCTGCAACACAAATAAGTTATAACTTAGAAACGATAAACCCCATCAATCATATATAATGATTAATCAAATAATATACAAAACCGTAAACGTGAAGTTTGAACACGGGTTTACAGGTTTACGGGCCGGTTTTCTTGAACGCTGAAGCCTGAACGCTGCACAGCACAATTGGCTCCACACTCTGCTCCAAACTCAGTTCAAACAACAGCTTGCTGCTCCACACGACAGCTCCACACACACAACAGCTCCACACGACAACACTTGACGAAAAGAACCGGGAAAAATCCATTGCGTGGGCTTTAAACTACACTTTTTAGTGGGGTACGTATTCAACCAGAGGAAAAACATTAGGGCAACGTTTTCGATCAATGGAATACGCGTTTTCCAGATGCAGGACACGACGAAAATCGGCGAATACGTTTTACGTTTTACAGGACACGATGAAAAACGTTTTCAACACGTTTTAGGGCCGTTTTCGTGTCCGACACGTTAAATACGAGACACGAGACCTTGGAGGACGTGTCCTGTGACTTAGTTGGTGACACTAAATCAAAATATGAGATGAAAATGATTGGGTTGAATTTTTACAATTGATGTCCCTAAATCAAAGTATGAAACCAAATAAATTATTTTAACTAGCATTTTTATATTTGGTGTTCATAATTCATCTATATAACTTAGAAATTTAGATAAACACTATAAAAATAACAAAAACTTCAATATTTTTTCATTAAAAAAAATAAATAATCGTTAATAAAAAATATTTCATAAAAGTAAACCATTAATAATATAATAATAATAAAATTTGATAAACACTTTTTGACAATGCTTTTGAACAACAATGATTTAATAGCACTCTAAATTCAAATTTAAATCACTTCTCAACATTATAAATGATGATGAAAACTATTTATCATATTGCATATACATAATTGTATTTGATTAGAGTTCTTAACTATGTGAATGGTCAACTAGGACTTGCCTGACTTAACAAAAGGGTAAGAACAAATTTAGAGGGCCAGTGTTCTTGAGGACTTCATATGGCACCTAGTTCTCCTCATTTAAATAAAGATGACCACCATATAATATAAATTCATCAACAAGGCAAGGTTGATTGGCATTATCCCATTCATAATTACATAATGGTAATCTAAATTCA
Source organism: Pinus tabuliformis (assembly GCA_031772625.1). Classification (NCBI taxonomy): domain Eukaryota; kingdom Viridiplantae; phylum Streptophyta; class Pinopsida; order Pinales; family Pinaceae; genus Pinus; species Pinus tabuliformis. The sequence continues at coordinate 805,333,854 of CM062810.1, forward strand.
TCAACCAAGCAAGGTTGATTGGCACTATCCCATTATAGGCAACAGGGTTTTAGTGAGTATTCAAATTTAAATCACTTCTCAACATTATAAATGATGATGAAAACTATTTATCATATTGCATATACATAATAATTGTATTTGATTAGAGTTCTTAACTATGTGAATGGTCAACTAGGACTTGCCTGACTTAACAAAAGGGTAAGAACAAATTTAGAGGGCCAGTGTTCTTGAGGACTTCATATGGCACCTAGTTCTCCTCATTTAAATAAAGATGACCACCATATAATATAAATTCATCAACAAGGCAAGGTTGATTGGCATTATCCCATTCATAATTACATAATGGTAATCTAAATTCATCAACCAAGCAAGGTTGATTGGCACTATCCCATTATAGGCAACAGGGTTTTAGTGAGTAAGGAATGCAAATATAATCTAAATTCATCGACAAGTTAGGTTTTATTGGCATTATCTCATTCCTAATTACATAATAGCAATAGTGTTTTAATATGGTACGGCACAATTTGTCCCTTTTAAAACCATCCACGTTGACACAAGGTTGTGGGAAAAAACTATCCAAACTAGCAGAGGAAGGAATCTTTGAAGAAAAGGCCTGTTGTGGAAGAAAAACAAACCACATTGATAAGATGAAGGAATCTTTGAAGAAAAGGTCTCTTGTATATGAAAGCGAGTAGAAACCAAATTTATCTTGGGCAGAAAAAGACCATCTACACTGACAATCAAAGGCCTCTCGTATACAAAGATAACCTACACAATCACTGCCAATATAATCATCTAAAATAATCTATGATTTCCAAGATAACCTAGTTATCCTCTAAATTGAGTGGAATTAGGATGAAAGAGATTTTTAAATGATAATTTTAAGAATAAAATTATTTTAATAAAAATTTGAAAATAATTCAATAATTCAATAAAAAACCAGATTTATAACATCATATAGGATAGACATATTAAATTAAATAATCTCATATATAATTTATTATATATAATGTAAAATAACCATATATAATGTAATGTGAATTTAAAATAAGTTTAATTCAAAACTAAGAATAGATATAGAATAACCATGGTTTAGAGCTTAATAGAAGACTAACACATAAAATAACCATAAAATCTATGGGTTAAGCTAATTTCTATAAAATAAATATTTAACAAAGAAAACGAAAGAACCTGATACAACTTCCTCCCGTCGCATTCTTCTTGTCTCCCCTTGGGGCCTGTCATGCCATCTCCACAAAGTATCTCTCCGCAGTGACTGCAAACAAATATTGAAAATAATCACGCTCTATTTCTTGTGGTTATACATAGATGATATAAGCAACCGAAATAAACAAACTGAACTAACTATAAACCGGCAAAAAAAACACATTAGTCAGCTCATAATTTGAAACAAAAACATCCATATCTCATATTCTTTCACAATGGCGAGTTTCCTTTTTAACCTAATGGAAATCCGAATTTCAAATCATTGAACTACCAAACAAATGAAATTCAAACTAGCTTTACTTGGAATTAACTCTGGATTGAAATTCACTGATTCGCACTGGTCACATTCTTCATCGCTTCTCCTTCTCCAGAGTGTCATCCCACTGCCGCAATAACTACAAACAAGGATTTGAACCAGCATTATGCCCTGTTTCCATTCTGATATATATAAATCACTGTAGCAAAGCGAATAAACAAACGAACCTACCCATGAAAGAAATAAAGCAGCTTATAGGTGGTCTCATCTTCTTCATTCATTTCTGAATCATTAGCTAGGCCAACACCCAACAACCATAACCAAGAACAGCCGAAGAAATGAAACCCAAATGAGTTAGAATTATCATTGGCTTGGAACTACCTAATTCGGAATGGTTGCATTCTTTGTAGTATATCCTCCTCTGGCGTGTCATCCCATGTCCGCAGTAACTGGGAATAAAGATTGAAAGAGAATCACGGTCCATTTTCATTGTGATTATATATAAAAATGACATTAGCCACCCAGATAAATGAACCAACCTACCTATGGAAAAAATGAGGAGGCTCATAGGTTGAAATTAAAACATCCATCTCCCAATTTCCCCAATGGTGAACCCTCTCTTTTTTGCTTGTTAAAAATCAGAAGTCATTTCAAAAAATTAGCTAAGCCAACACGATTAACCAAGAATTAACCCAACAACAACAAAAAAATGCAATCTAGCTCTCCCTAAATTTACATTCATTGAAATGCCCTAATCTGAAATTTAAGTCAATGCAATCTAGCTCTCCCTAAATTTACACTCATTGAAATGCCCTAATCTGAAATTTAAGTCATAGTAAAACTCTTAGAAGATTTTAAAGTCCAAACAATAAAAACATCCCCTACAGCATGAAACGACTTTTACGATTCTATGCATGCTACCTAGTCCATGAGGAAAAATCCGCTATCAGAGTCCACTTCGTTAGGTTTCCCAACTTACCACTTATTTCGGTTCTGCTGTAATCTATCCGGAGGAATCCCCTATCAGACACCACATCATTGGGTTTCCCTGTTTCAGCTCCGCTGTATATCCTGCTAAAAATTAAGAAATTATGAAAAACACCTCGAACAGAGCAACCGCTCAAGAGTATAACAGAAATGAAGTTGAAGACCGTACTAATCACCATCAACTCACGTTGTAAGTACCTGCACCAATTTCACACAAAATGGGAAATAAAGGACCTCTCTCCTCGTTCCAGCACCAGTTTCGCACAATATATGTCATATCATTAATATAATAGAAATGAAGTTGAAGACCGTACTAATCACCATCAACTCACATTGTAAGTACCTGCACCGATTTCACACAAAATGAGAAATAAAGGACCTCTCTCCTCGTTCCTGCACCAATTTCGCACAAAATATGTCATATCATTAATTTACCTGATACAAATTTATCGTTGTCAGAAAAGACCTCTGCAACGCCCAGATGAAGTATTCTTCCCTGACCATTTATGAGACCTAAACACCACCTGTGAATTATAGACAGAAATCACAGCTCCAGTAAACTGAAGCAAACCTCATCACTGCAGTATCTCTTGTCATCCTCAATGTGGAATCACATGTTTTACTTGTTTCAAATCATTATCAGGTCGAAATCAATAAGCAAAAGCAACTACCAAAAATATTACGAGCTTCAATAACACAATAGAACTATTGGGAATCTCTAGGCAGAGTCATTATCAACCGGGTTTCAACTATTCTGTAAATGTTTATTAGTAGAAACTATCTGAATATATACACACGTATCTGTTCCTCCATTCCACTAACAGACTAAATTAACAGAAATCCAAAATCGGACCTAGATATACAGAATGAAACAGAGATATACTTATTGCATGTACCTAGCCGATTCCATTCAAGGTTAGGAATAATAAACGAATTAGCATACTCTTCATCCTTAATTGTTCATGTCTTCTCAGCAAATTCATAGCAAACCAAACCATTTATGAGACCGGCTCTCACAGACAGAGGGACAGCTATGCAAACAGACCAAATGCAAATCCGAACTCCCAAGCTTTTCAATGGCAAACGATCCTATTTACCTGTTGCACATCAGAGTTCATTTCAAATCATTAACCAAATGACTATCTCTTTCTTCATGGTTAAAACAATTATTCTATGATTGCAATTATCTACCAACCAGCTATTTGTATATACATGTAAACAAAAACAAAACAAACCTGCTGGCAACTTCATAGAATCCAAGATGGTGGGTTTTATCTCTACCGATATATCTTTTTCCTTATATCCAGCAGCCAAATATAATCCAGGGCAAAAATTGCAAACACAGAGCAAAAATGAAAAAGAGAACAAAAATGAACAAAAAAACACCAATTACAATCCAAATAAATGGACAAAGCATAAAGAAAATGCACTGCAACAAACGCCATGCATGGCAATGCAATGAAACAACCAAATCTGGACTAGAAAGTAACCAAATCAATGAAAGAAAGAAAAAAGATAAAAATAAAAAAATGAGAGGAGCAGGTTGGCTGTGAAATTGTCTATGCAATTCAGAGTAAGGAAAAAGATGAGAGCAGGTTGGCTGCACAAAAATGTCTCTGCAATTCAGAGTAAAGAAGAAGATGAGAGCAGGTTGGCTGAGCAAAACTCTCTTATATGCAAGCTCCCTTTTCAAACGGTCACACAGCTTTAACTGGTAAAAGCTTAACTGATAAAAAGCTCTTATTTGATAACTTCTTGGAAAGGACAACCAGCCTTCCATTCGCTCCACTACCAGATTTGAATTTGCAACGTGACAGGGAAGCGGCTGTAAAATTTAAATCAAACATTTAGATTTTTTTAAATAATTCTGAAATTATATCTTTTCAAATTCCTAAATATCATTGTCACACATGAAATATTAAACGCAGTTAAAATTGTTGATCGATCGGGTACGAAGGTTTTCAAGAGTTTTTGCTTTTAAATTTTGAAGTTTTATTTTCATAAATTTATAATTTTCAAAGTACCGACTATTACATCGGTATTAAAATTTGAAATGTATTTTCGACTTTTTAAGTCGAAGATACTCACTAAAACATTAATTTAAATTCAAACAATAAAATGTTAATAGTAGAGTAAGCAAGTAAAATTATTGATACGGATGGCGTGGCAATGGAGCTCTCTAGGGTTTGATGGCGGTGCTGGGATCCTACCATGTTTCCCTCTGTAGGTGAATGTTACCGGCCTTAAAGATTTTACAGCAAGCTGTCGGTATTCTAAACTTGGGGAACTAGTGGGGCGTATCTTTTGCTTTAACTTTTTTCCCAAGGTTGTGGTTGACGGTTTTCTTTTGAGCGGACCAACAAACCCTCAATAGTTTATTCAACCTTCGCACTTTAAGACAAGTTTCAACTTTGTGTTAAGGGTTTTACATTGGCACGAGAAGCTTTTTTGCAGCGGTCACGAGGGTTAAGCCGAGTGGTTACGGACCCTGTGGGTCTGTCTTGACAGTTTTTAAAGAACCGACCTCCATCCATTGTCTTTTTCAATAATTTCACTGCCATTGAAGGGCATCCTCGTGGTTTATTTGCAACGGCGAGGGAAATAGCTTACAATCCGGAGGTTACAAGTCATTGTTGTAGTTACGAAGTTTTCGCTGGGAGGTTACAGTCTCTGTAGGTCAGTTTTACGGTGAACGGGGTTAATTTCTCTATGGTTTTTCGGGAGGTCCTCACCCTGGTCAACAGTGGTCCTCATTCCTTGTTTTTCTTGGAACAGTGCTTGGTTAACCCTGGCAGCTGGCACTCAAATGGATGAGCAACTAATAGATTACTCAACTGACTCCCTGACCGCAGAAGACATCTGGGTCAACTTCTCCCGTCTAGTTCCTGCTGTGACTAAGCTGGTGGCAGCCAGTTTACCGGTCACGAGGGTGGAAGAGGTTACTATGCTAATGGAAGACATGGAGGTTACCATTCAGGATCAGGACCCGCAACCGTTAACGGCGGTGATGAAAGGTATTTTTAGCCTGGGAGAAGGCTCGAAGCCTCCTTTTCTCTCCATCCCTTCACCTTCAGAACTCCACGCTTGGTCTCAGGCGTATCCGGTGGGTGCAAATCCTCAAGGCGGTGCGGGCTCCTCTGGGGAAGGGGTTAGTGGGTTACGACCTCCTTCTCAAGGTTTGACACCAGAACAGTTGGGGCTTCTTGGGTCTGCCCCTTTCTATCCGGCCTTCCAACCAGTGGGAACTGCCCCTCCCTCAGGCTGCTTCAATGGCATAGCTGGGCTAGAACAAGGTACGGAGGATATCCGATCCTCAGACTCAGAAGACATCGGCCAAGCGAAGGGTGACCAGGTTGCCAATTCACCGCAACGGCGAAAAAAAAAATCCAGGAACTCGAAAATCAGAGAAAGGGACAGGCGCCTGGTCTTTGGAGAGGGCATCACTATGGCCCAAGCTGCTCTAACTGAGAGCATTGTGCTCGTTGGAAGGGTTCGGGGCAGGAATTACACGCCTATGCGATTGAGGAAGTGGACTGCGGAGATTTGGGGTAACCTACTGATGCAGCTCCCTGGCATTCTTTCACTGTCCCATGGTTGGTTTGCCTTGATCTTTTCCCACCCTGATCAGGTAGATTGGGTTCTTACCCGATACTGGCACATCGAGATGACCCCTGTGCTGCTGAAAAGATGGTCGCCGATGTTCGACCCGGAAAAGGAGAATCTTGGCGCTGGTCCAATTTGGGTTCGTCTGCCTGCCCTCCCGCTACAGTTTTGGGCTGAGGAGATCTTCAAGGTGATCAAGGATGACTTAGGAGTTTATTTGGATCATGACAAAACCTATCAAGACACAGGATGTTTGGCTATGGCTTGTATACTAGTGCATCTAGATACCAGAGAGGGTCTGGTGGAGAGCTATCTGCTCCAGATGGGTGACATTACTCGTCGACAAATCCTGGACTATGAAGGCATCCCCTTTCGATGCCGGAAATGTCATGAAGTGGGGCATCTTTACAAAGACTGTCCTAGAGTGACCGGGCTGAGCCAGAACCCGGCCAAATCGCTGGTCTCATCTTCCACTCAAACATTGGAATCGGAGTTCCCTCCTCCTGCGGACAATCAAGAGACTTCTCTGCCTATTCATCAGGAGCCGCAGCAGCCTACCTCCCATCAAGATTCCAAGGTCTCAGAGCCTCCTCCAGCCAGCTCTCGATCCAGGGACACGACCTTTGCGGGTACTCCTCCTTCCTCTTTCCCTCGTTTATCTCATGATGTTTTGGGTACTGTTAATTTTTCTTCATCTATGTGTTTATCTGGGTCGCTTTCGGAGGTTAGTAAGTTGTGCTCCCCGGTTTGTCTTGTTCCCTCAACCCCTCCTTCCCTACCAGCCTCCATCCCCCATACCTCTGTTGATCGGACTATCCCTTCTCAGGGAGGCAGCCCGCCTTCAAGTGGGTCACATCGTTACTTCCTCCGTTCTCTCCCTGCTGCTCCCTCGATGGCCTTTGGTTTGGAAATCGATCCTCCCCCTCCTATTCCCCATAAACCCACTCGCGGCCGACAATCTAAAATCTCTAAAGCCATCAAAAGGGCAGGTGCTGAAGTGGCTTCGGGGGTCCAATCCCCAATTGATTGGGTTCTTAGAGCAAAGGGAAACCCACTTATCACCCCCCCATGATTTGTCTCTCCTTTAATTGTAGGGGTTTAGCCAACCCAGACAAAAAATTGGCTCTCAAGAGACTTTGTCTTTCTGAAAGATTGGATGTTATTTTTTTACAAGAAACGTTGGGTGAAGGAAGTCAGGTTAATCGACTCTTATTAAGTTTTCTCCCAGACTGGGAATTTCACTTTCTGGATGTTAGGGGTCGCTCTGGTGGTTGTGCCTTGGGGTTTAATAAACGCTCTACTAAAATCCTCAATGTCTGGGGGGGGGGGGAAGGTTTCTTGGGGCCGATATAGTCTCGGTGGAGCTCAACAGGCCTCTCAGGCTTATCAATATTTATGGGCCTTGTCAGAACAGGGAAGCATATTGGAACAGGATTATGGGGGTTGAGTTTATGCATCATGAGAACATAATCATAGGTGGAGACCTAAATTTCTCCCTTGGGTTAGCTGAATCGTGGGGTTCCCGGGGTCAATGTGACCACCTCACGGCTTTCTTTGAAAATATGTTGGATTCCCATGATTTACTAAATATTGATCCTGCAAAGATCAAGCCGACTTGGCGGAATTGAAGATCGGGGGCAGAGGCACTAGCAAGAAGGCTAGACCATTTTTTGATCAAGGCTCCTCTCCTGGCAAGTTTGAATCTGTTTCATCAATGGGTGGGCTCAGGAGGGATCTCAGATCACTCTCCCATCTTTTTGGAGTTCAAGGATAATAACTTTAAACCGTTGTCACCCTTCAAATTCAACTCTTCATGGCTCTTGGAGGCGAGCTTCCAGAAATTGGTAGCTGACTCCTGGATTCACTGCTCCCTAGATGACCCCTCCTCTCCTGCGGTGGTTTTTGCCAAAAACTTAGCAGATTTAAAAGCCAAAACAATAATCTGGGCAAAGGAGAAACAAAGGAAAGATGAGAAAGATCTTCTAGGGATTGAATTGGCCCTCAAAGAATTCGAAGACTCGGCTCCCAGCAGTATGACTTCGGCTGACTCAAGGGCTCAGCTAGCTCAGCTTGAAACAGAAAGAATCAAGCTTCTACGATCGCAAGAAGAGTAATGGAGGCTAAAGAGTAGAGCGCTCTGGTTACAAGTTGGCGATGAAAACTCAAAATTTTTTCAACAATATGCAAGGGGCCGGAAGTCTATCAATACAATCTGGGAACTTCAAGACCATGAGGGCAGAAAAGCAAACTCCTTTGAGCAGTTGGCTGACATGGGGGTTAGACATTTCTCCGATATCTACAAAGCCCCAACAGGTATAACTCTGCCAAGCATCATCCGTACAGCTGAATCTTTGCCCAGGTTTGTAGAACCGGATGAGGTGGAAAATTTAAATTCCCCGGTTACTAGAGGTGAATTAGAAGCGGTGTTGAAGTGCTTTAAAAAGGATAAGAGCTCGGGTCCGGATGGATGGTCGGCTGAATTCTACAGCTCCTTCTTTGAGCTAATTGGAGATGATCTTCTTCAGACTATAGAGGAGTGTAGAAGAATTGGCAGAATGTTTGATGCTTTCAATGCGACTTTCCTGGCTCTTATTCCCAAATCAGACAACCCTTCCTTTTTCAATGATTACCGGCCCATATCCCTCTGCAATAGTATCTACAAAATCATCTCTAAAACAATTGCTCTTCATATCAAACCTATCCTCTCCCAGATGATCTCCAAGGAACAGTTTGCTTTCCTCAGCCAGCGCCAAATCCATGAAGCTATTGGGATGGCCCAGGAAGCCCTCCATTCGATCAAAAAGCTTCATAAAAAGTCCATTATTCTTAAAATTGATCTGTCCAAAGCCTTTGATCAAGCCTGTTGGTCTTACCTCCGGTTTACTCTCACCCATATCGGCTTTCCCCATGCCTTCATCTCCTGGATTATGTGTTGTCTCTCTTCGGTCTCTTACAGTATCCTCATCAATGGTGCTACCTCTGGTTTTTTCATGCGGAACGCAGACTTAGACAAGGTTGCCCTCTTTCTCCGTTGCTCTTCCTTCTCATTATGGAAGGGTTTAGCAGGCTGATTAAAAAAGGAAGAGAGGATGGTAATCTGGCTAGTGTCTGAATCTCTGATATGTCATCTCTAACCCATCTTTTATTTGTAGATGATGTTCTGATTTTTTTAAATGGATCCTTTAGTGACTCATATGCATTCAAGTCCATTCTATCTCTCTTTTGCAAAGCTACAGGTATGGAGCCTAATTTTGAGAAATCTACAATTATCATTGTAACCTGTCAACTGCATGAAACAAGATTTGCTAGCCAACAATTTGACTATGTGAGGCAAGACTTGGATGCTGGTCTAAAATATTTGGGTTTCAGATTGAAACCAAATGGTTATCGAATAGTTGACTGGGCCTGGCTCATCGCAAAGATTGAAAGCAGAATCAACATCTGGCAACAACGTTGGCTTTCTAGAGCAGGTAGGCTCACTCTGCTCAAATCAGTTCTGGAAGCAATCCCAGTTTATTGGATGTCGTTGGCCTGGATCCCCAAAGGTATTCTAAAAAGAATCCAACAAATCTGTTGTCATTTTCTCTAGAGAGGCCAGAGCACAGGGCGAACATTTGCTTGGGTTCGCTGGGATCGAATTGGTAAACCAAAAAATTGGGGGCTGGGGTATAAAAAACCTTCAGTTATTTGCAGAGGCACTTGCTACAAAAATGGGTTGGCACCTCATAAACTCTAGAAGCCTATGGCAGGAGGTAACTTACTACAAATACATCCATCTGCTCTTGGTCTTGGACTGGATCCGCAGCCCCTCCATTTTGTCATCTGGTGCCTCTATAATTTGGAAAGCAATTACTCAGTCCCTCCCCCTCATTAAGAGAGGATTGGCATGGAAAATTGGTAAAGGGGATCAAGTGAGAATTGGCTTGGATGCTTGGAGCGGCTGTGGAAATGCTCATATCCTTCCACGACAACTCTGTAATCACCTCCAGGACACAGGTATCACCCATTTGGCGCAAATTGCAAATGCAAATCAAGACCGATGGCAACAACAGAGTTGGTTGGACCACAGGATGCTTAACATCCCAGCACGCTGGAGTGAGGATTGGCAGTGTTTCATTGGGGCTCTTGAGGAGGCCAATGTGAGGATCAACGAACAACAAGATGTCCTTATTTGGGCCCCTGACCCCCATGGCAGATACTCCCCAAAAGCAGGTTATGCGACTTCTATGGCAGCCAGAGAAAATGGCGATATCTCTTGGTGGTGGCACCACCTATGGAAATTAAAAGCCCCTCCTAAAACCAGACTATTTATGTGGTGCATTCTTATGGAAAAAGCCCCTACTGATCTTAATCTAATGCGCAGAGCGACCAACGGCCCCTCCAGATGTTGCCTTTGTAAGCAGCACGAGGAAGATACAAACCATTTATTTCTCACCTGCCCTGTGACGACTTTCTTTTGGTCAAGGATCACTACTTCCCTAAATTTGCAGATTGTCTGGTCTGGGCAAAATGTAGGCGAGGCTTGGCTCAGATGGTGGACAGAAGCGCAATCTCATAAAGACAGGAATCTGTCGTTGCTTATTTGTTGGGGTATATGGATAAATAGGAACAAATCTATTTTTATGGATGCCAAGATAAATTGGGAAACTTCCTGTACAATGTTGATGGCTATTTTTAATTTGATCCCGGATGACCCTGTCAGCAAACCCCCTCGGGTCATTGTCCCAGAATTTATTGATTCTAATCTTCCCTGGGGTTATTTTGATGGCTCGGCTCAGGCCGAAGGCTGCGGCGGGGGTGGTTTTGCATATCGACAACCTAGTGTCCTACAAAATTCAAGTTGGCCTGGGCAGGGGTACCAACAACTATGCTGAACTGAACAGTCTTAAATATCTCCTTCTATTTGCAAGAGAACTAAATTGCCAAAAGATACAGATTTTTGGGGACTCACAGCTCACTATAAACTGGATAAACGATGTATATCACTGTCACTTGCACACACTCAGAGACACTCTGGCTGATATCATTACTCTAAAGTCTCAATTTGATTCTTTTGCATGCTCACATATATACAAGGAAAGGAATGAGATCGTTGATCATCTTTCCAAAGTGGCAGCGCAGCTGAACAGAGGACAATGGCAGATTCAGGAATTCAGGGAAGGCACCTTCTACCGTTTTTACCACCGACCATTCATGGAGATGAATGGGCTCAACACTGAATGATCCCTTGATCATTCCATTTTTTGTTTTTGGTTCTATGTATATAATCTTATTGTTATACTCTGTTGTTTTTACTTATGGGACCGAACTCAGTTTTATCCTGTTTCTGATGTTATCTGGACTTCTTTGAAGTTTATTATCAGCTACATCATGGATGTTTTTTGTAAAGCTTAAATATACTACTTGATTTGCTCCTCAGTGATTGCATCTCATACATGCAGCATTATACAACATGTAATTTTCTTATCTTATTAATGAAAATTACGCCTTATTCCATGGAAAAAAAAGAGTAAAATTATTCATTCGTTAATAAAAATTATAAACAATTCTATAAAAAAAGTAGTGATTTTCTCTAACAAAAGAAAACATAACCAACATAAGTTTTACTTTGAAGGCAACATTCTGGAAGAAGTTGCGGATTACAAATATCTCGGAATTGACTTCAAAAAAATCTAAGCTAGAATGGTTGTAGAAAGAAAAGAACTTTGGGGGGTTTGAAAGCATTTTACGCTTTTCAAAATATGTGTAGAGATGCAGAGTTATGGGACTAGAAAACCACTTAAATTCTTTTTGGGCTTCTACTGATTCTGGTGATTCTCTATGGTTGTGAACTATGGGCCAGCAGTACATCCGACATGCAGTGGAGACAAATTGAGAAAATTCAGAAGCGTTTGATTACAAACAAATTCAAGATTAAAAGTGCAGTTCCTTATGATATCTTATTAAGTGAAACAAGCACTGCTCCTATTGAAGAAATTTCTATGGTGCGAGTCATAAGGTATTTAAAAAAAAATTGAGCAAATGGAAGAGGGTAGATGGCCTAAAGTTGTCTTTAATGACAGATTGTGCAAGAGAAAAAAAATACTTGGATGCAGCGAAATAACAAATGGTTTAGTAAATGGGGTATTTGTTTGAATGTGTGTCCCATAAACAACAAAGAGATTAAAGCTTTTGTTATGGAAAAGTTCCACGAGGGTACTTGGGATAAGAAGCTAGGAAGAAAGAAAAATACTATATTGAAGTGCTTAATCCCACTCATAGTCATCAACCAAAAGCATACATAGAGGCCAATATCTCTTGGAGAGCCAAAATTCTTATTGCTCAGTTAAGGACTAATTCTCATCAACTCCATTGTGAAACAGGGCACTGGAAAAGGCCAAAAGAAGTGTGGGAGGAAAGAGTATGCATTTTTTGTTCTTGCGGAAAAGTGGAAACAGAAAAACATTTCATTTTAGAATGTGAGGCCTTCAAAGACAACAGGGAAAATTATGCAGATATGCTGACGACTAGCTCTTCGGATAATCTATTTAGCGAGGGGTTTGTCGAGAAGCTGGGAGCATTTATTTTGAAGCTTCACATAAAAAGGTTGAATACATCAAGCAGATGAAGAAAGAATCTGTCCCATGTGCTATCTTTAACCTCATAGACATTAAAATAATTTCTTTCTATCTTTCTTTCTTCTATATCTACAGAGACAAGTATAAGTTATAATTGATTAAATATTTATATATTTAAACGAATAATTAAGTATTAAGTGTAAATTGTATATAAGCTTTTAAACTCTGAACTTAGATCATAATTAGTAACATGAAGAGTTAACCATATTTAAAGAATATTGAATTTAATTATAATTCTGATAAATTTTATTTCACATTTTGTAAATTTTTCAAAAATATTAGATTGTAATTAGTAAGATGAAATATTATGAATTTAATTGCAACGATCACAAATTTTATTTCACATTTGTATAATATTAAAGTTTCAAAAATGTTTAGATAAAACATGTTAAACCAATTTTAAAAATTTATCACAGATTTTATTTCAAATTTTATATAATGGTAAATTTAATTGTGTATAATGATAAAGTTATCATTATGATGAAACTTATCCACAGATTTTATTTCAAATTTTATATAATGGTAAATTTAATTGTGTATAATGATAAAGTTATCCTTATAATGAAACTTATCCAAATTTTATAATGAAACTTATCATTTTTAATATTATTTTATTGTATTTTAAATTATTAAAAATAAGTAAATAAAAGATAGAATGTACTTTTTATTATTGTTTTGGGTTTTTAAAATATTATCAATATATGTTATATAGAAATTTTATTTATTTTCTTATTTAAAAGGTATATGAAATATTTTAAAGTATTTATGAACATTATAAATATTTAATAATATATTTTTTTATGTTAAAAAAAAAATATTTTAAATAAAAGATTAGAGATATTTAAAATAATTTAAGTTTAAATGGGGAAATGTTTAGGTGTTGAATTTCACCAATTGATGGGCCTTTTAAAGAACGATTAACAATTTTTCTAAGGGTGTTTGTATCAAATTCATTTAAGAATGGAGCTTCACAGATCTGCTTCGTTGCGATTAAGATTTCTCTAACTACTGAACCTAGGCATTGAGTTTTTGAATGGATTCTCAGGATCTCTGCATCGTCGAGATCTGATCTTTCATTGCCCACTCGTTCTGCAAGTAAGATCTGCATATAAAATGACTTACAAACCCAATTCGCTTGATTCTGTAGCGATTCTTATCTGCATTTCGCTACTTTCCTAAATTCCTTAATATTATCCAAATTGGAGCTTCGCAAGTCTTCTCTCAACCCTCAGCCCTGAGCTTTTGTGAGGATTATTGGGGCATTTGCATCTTTGAGATTTGGTTTGTCATTGCTCATGGACAGCCTTTGAGGGGTATCAAGTGGGTATTGTGTTTGTTGTGTGGATTCAATGCAATGTGCACAATGAGTGCCCCAAGCAAATTTGTGAAGAAGGCAGAATCAATCTCTTCTTTGGATTAGGGGTTTAGTTCCCCAAGGAAAAAAATGTGGTGAATTTAAAGGAAAAATGGTATTGGGGAAGTTTATTGGCTAGTGGCAAAGTTATGAAGTTGTTGAAGATTAGGCTTTTGTCAATTGGACAAATCATGAACCCTTGATCCATTTCTCTTTTTTTTCTTTTTCTTATGTGGTTCATAGACCATGGATATCGATGACCACTACATCCACATAATATTTTTACTAGGAAAATCCACCTGAAGTGATCACTTCCTACTGACTCAACCACAGAGCCTAATGTAACACCCTCCTCCCACATATACCCAAGTAACTAGCCAACCGGGGTAAACATGAGACGAGAGGCTACTATTATTGGATTCGACCTCCTATGTGACCTTAAGGAAGTGGAATCAATGGAAACATCACACACAGTCATCCAACATTAGCTTCAGAATGCTCAAGAGACATGTCAGCCACTCAGACAACCTCTCTTTGGGTCCAACTGATGTATTTTACATCTTAGGCCTCAGTCGCTCTCATGCTATAGGTAAGGGAGCAACCAGAAACCCAAATTCGCCCTCACAGGCTTGCCTACCAGTGACCAGAGACTAAAATTTCTAGTTTTGTGCCAAGGACCTCAGGATTTAAGCTAGTTTTTCAAGCCCAGAGTCTAAGTCACTACGCAGAATGAAGTGATAACTTAAAATCAGTAAAAGTACAGGGAAATAACGATGCAAAAGCAATAAGTTGAATAAAACCTTATCCATACCCCTACTAGCCATGACAGGCATTTCGTCAAACATATCATCAACATGTAACTTGCAGGTGTAAACAACATAACTAAGTGAAGGTATCTCATACATATCCAAGAATCGATATGAACCATTGTTCCCTCATGTCATTTGTTTCATTATCATCTATTAGGCCATAGATACATTATGCATTCATTTAAAAGTAAAACACGCTGAGAGCCGTACATAATTGTTGTCATAAAACATGCATATAACCAACATAATAGGAACATAAATATCATAAACATATCAGCCATAAAATCCACATATACATCAGTACATTTACACATGAAAATCAAGGGAATTAATTTCTCATTGATGAATGCAATAAACCAATCGGAGATGGGACTACCATGTTCCACCCGACCATAGATTGGTTGATCCAAGTCTTTCATCAGCCAAGCACCGTCGTGCCATATCCCAAGCATGAATGTGGGACTCATATAACACACCAAAAACACCAACAAGCATGGATGCCACCGGAGTTCTCCACCTACATTGTGAGGAATTTGAGTGCCTCCTAATCTCTCAGGCTTTACCGTAATCCACAGTCTGATCCAGGGATCACTAGGTCCTACACTAAGACACGCACTCTAGGCTTTACTGTACAACCCATCCAGGACTATAAGGCCCAACAGACAGAAATCCACCTCTTGGTTGTACCATATATCTCACCATTCACTGGCAAGGATTCTTAGGCCCACCGAGGCACACAATTCTGGCTTTACCGCAACCCACAGTTTGTTTCAGGGGTTACTGGGCCAGTGGATTTACTGTGATCCACAATCCACTTCAGGGACCACTAGGCCATGTGTTTGTCAGTTTGAAGATCCACCCCACTCAGCTTCGAATCCATCCGCCCATTCCACATTAACCGAATATGAGAACCCATCTCAGCAAAGCTATTAGGAAATGGAAAGGCTAGGCTGAAGAACATTATCACACCTGGAAAAAACCATGCCATAATAGAAAATAACCACATGAAATCCCATGCATGCCGAATCTAGCAAGGAAAATACACATGCAAGTCGATACATGCAATGAAGTTTGTTGTAGCTACTTGACCCCGCCTTTCCCTGTTTGATCTTCGCTTCCTCTTGCTTTCTTTGCCTTTCTTGCTCCAATGCCAAAGTACTCCAAGAAACTCTGTGTCCAAGAGTGAAAGAGAGAGAAATAATAATGAAAGAGCTCCAAAATTGAATTGATCAAGCCTTTCCCACTGATCCTCAAAAGCCTTTTTATCAATGAGGCCTTTATTTTCTTTATTTTCCATTATTTTCGTAAATAATTGTGCCAAAAATTCCATTTTGCCTTTCCAGAGCCTTAGTCATTGCCTTTACCAATTTCCTCAGCCATAAACAACCAAATGAACACCCACTAGGATGTCTTGCCCACCATTCAGCTTGGAATATGTAGGTTTTAACCCCGTATAGAAATTACCTGCATATGGATTCTAAAACATGGAAAATAAACAATGCGAGAGCATAACACATAAAACACATATACACAGGTTTCCACTGGATCCCAAAACCGGGACTACCAGTTTGATTTTCATTATGTTCCTCTGAATGTTACAATACATATTTATACATGACGAAGCATCCAATACCATGGACCGAAAACCATCGCGTCGAAAACCATGTGCCAAAATTATGCATAAAACCATAGGTAGGTCCGCCCAACCTAATATAGGGTCCCAAAAAAAAATTCCCAGTGCGCTGCCCCAGACCCCGTAGAGGGGGGCTACCCACCCCCGTCAAACCCCCCGGTTCACTACGTGGGCTAGTCGTGGAAAGAATAACACGACCCAACAGAATATGTGTCCCATCAACCGTGGTCATATATTTTTACATGGAATTTTCACCAGGGATGTTATAGAACCCTCCCCCTTTGGGGGCCATCGTCCTCGGTGTTCAATGACACCTACTGCCAACAAGACTGTTGAAAACAAAACATACTACCCATGGAACTTTATAACACAACTCGTTGCAATAGTTACAATGACCATTGTTGTAACATGACTATCATATTGTTTACTGGAGCTTTATAACATAGCTCATTACAATATTTACAATATTAACCACATATGCTCATACACATTTGCTTCAACCATAAAATAACCCTATTGTCTATGGAGATTTATAAATCCAACTCGATACAGTATTTACAATAATACACACATATACACATATTCACATTTTCTCAACCAGCAAATAAAAGGATACGATGCCTGCACCTGCAATAAGGGAATCTATAGGCTCACACCTCCACTCTCAAAGTAATACTAGGATTCACCTCCTTCCCAGGAAGTCCAAAATCCACTGCCAAAGTCAAAGGTGCATCCAATGTCTAACACTACAATCTTGCACCACTTGTCCTCTCAGTGAACAATTATCGCCTCATTTTTCCAGGGCAC
Organism: Pinus tabuliformis; assembly: GCA_031772625.1. NCBI lineage: Eukaryota > Viridiplantae > Streptophyta > Pinopsida > Pinales > Pinaceae > Pinus > Pinus tabuliformis. The sequence goes on from CM062810.1 coordinate 805,351,147, forward strand.
ACTCCCAATGTGCATCTGATTCCATATGTCAATGCTAATGACCAAAGACAAATATCCCCATCCTTCCCTTCTTTGCTACACAGTCCCGTGGTAAATTTGGTCACCCTTTCTGTGTAGTCACTCACCTTCCAAGTTCTGTTGGCATCCCCTATCCTAGGTAATCCATCCCTTGGCAAGGCTTCCTCGCATCGAAAGATCAATCAACAAAGAAAACCTACCTCAAAACCATCATATTATTCATAGCATGCTTATGGAAATCAATGGACACTATTGGGTGCCAATTCCCACAATGGCCCTGCTCCCGAAGTGCTCTACCAACATACTAATACATGTTCCAATTTATTTTACTGTTGTTGCTAATTCTTGCAGTTAGTTTTGGCCACTCAACCGAGCATGCTCATGCATTCCTGTTCCAAGCACATAATTTCCATTAGATTCAAACTAATTTGAAATAAATTCACATCATACCTCATTTGTAGCTTGTCAATACGGTACATTTTCAATCTTGTTCACTTCCTGTCACAACAAGTCAAACTAGCATATTTGACCAAATCAACATGTATAAAAATATCACATCAAGTTAGCTTAAAATATAATCGTCAAATCATAAATCACATGTAAGCATCATAAACCAAAATCATAGATCACATGCAATCATCATATACCATAATCATAAATCACATGCATACTAAAACTAAAATAAATATTGATACTTATCCTTTAGTCAATCCTTAGCTTCCACCTTTGTCCTCATTCCATACACACCTCGAATCGGTTTCCACACCCGAAAAACACCCAGTGCCTTCTCCTCAACCATGTGCACATACACATAGTACCACATGTACACAACACAACATGTATGACATGCACATAATACCACATGTACATCGATGCCATATGTACAACATGTACATAGTACCACCTGTACACCACACCACCTGCACAACGTGTACACAACATCACATGTGCACGACATCGCCTACACAATGCCACATGTACATTGCACCACATTTACAATGTGTACACAGTACCACATGCATGACACGTACACAACACCACATGTACATAGCATCACATGCACGACATGTACACAACACCACATGCACACAACACCACATGTACACGACACCACATGCTCACAACACCACTTGTACAATCATGCACACAACACCATATGTACATAGCACCATATGTAAAACATGCATAGAACACCATATGTACATAGCACTGCATATCCAAGATGTGTACGTCACTATATGCACACAACACTGCATATCCATCATGTACATAGCACCATCTATACCCAGCACTGCATATGCAATATTCGCACAACACTATACGTACCATCTTGTACATAATGTTGCATAAACAACATGTACACACACTATATATATACAACATTGCATGTGCACACATCATCGATACAACATGTACAACATATACAACATGTGCACAACAATAGTACCACACATCCAAAACCACACTATCTTTACCAAGCAACCTTGCTTCCAGTGTCTTATCCATGCATGTCCCAGCATGTCGTAGGCCACACTTCTTTCATTCCAATGTTGTATCCCTTAGTATAAATTGTCCATAACATAGACATAGTATAATAACATAATATCAGTTCATAACCACATGATACTGAACTCGTATATTTGTCACGACTATTCTTCCACTCGATCTCTCATAAACCAGGAACCTCTTCCTATCATTCGCCTACGTAAGCAATCATTCCTCCACAAGAACAATCTATGACAACCTTGTCAGGCAGTGACATAGATACATACGTATATAATTATTAGCATAAAACAATCATCATCTTGTCATAGAATGAATACATACATACATGTATACATATATAAACATTAACATAATCATGATCATAACATAATTACCAATATCATAAGGTCTAGGTTAAGAGAAATTCCTTATTTGTGAACAACATGCACAATATTGAGAACCACTATTCTCAACTTAGTCAAACCATCTGACACCTCAGGTCCATTTACTTTACCTTTTCTGGTTACCTTTCTCATGATTATACTGCCATCGTCCATTTACACCAATGGACTCAACCAGTGCAACCAACTGTCATAGACTTACCTTCCACTGCGCTTGCTAATGCACTAGCTTCATCTAAGTCTTACGTCACCTCTTGGGTACCACACAGCTCTCCCCGAGCTTCATTAACTTTCCTATTTCCCAACCAATTCGCAAGACTCAAAACATAAAAGGCAATACCAAGAAACAACCAAGAAGAAAACCATGAAAACTAATAACAACACGACACCTTAATAAAGTGGCATAATTATGCATCAGACACACTCAAAATTGCACATCAAGAGCAACAATCACAAAATACCAGAAGCACAAGACTAACAACAGACACCATGACTCAATCCCCATGATTCCCAAGAAAAGCTTGACCTGAGCCTCCTTCAAGATTTCATGGCAATTTCTTTTGCCATGCAATCCCCTGCATCATACTGCCATAAACACATAATTGTTAGTGCATAAATAAACATAAAAATGCACCTGTTAGCTCATCTTATCGTGTGAAGCACGTTTCTTGCAACTAAACACCTCCACACCATCTTTCAAGGGACTCCAATCCTTTGACAAATCCACCTGTAACTAAAGACTAGCTAATATACTTGTCAAGTACATGTTCATGAATATAGCATGTATCCACATAATGTCAACCAAGATTCAGGTTAAGAAGTCTTCCTGTAGGCAAAGCACTCATTCGTTTGGAATTAGGGTTTCCAAACATAGCCAAAGGAATTATTGCCGAATTCCTTCCCTTGACCTTTTCCTTGTTGTGATTGAGTGTTACTATGCATTGTCACATCACCCGACCTTTAGTGATAAAAACACGTCAACTATTACCTTGTCAGCCAAATACCAATGTGCTTCTTGCAGCGGCTCAAACATGTCAACCACATGTTCCAAATACCAAGACAATCATATCTATCAATTTGAAATCAACATTATACAAGACTAACAATAATGTCATAATCGATAGTCAACTCATAGTCATTATACATAATGCTACAACTATTACCTACTTACACGCAAGTACATATCAACTGTCTTAGCGGATATGTATTAGTACAATCATCTTAAAACAAGATCATTTCTTCATGCATCCCTATAGACTTGTATTCATATCATGCAATTAATCAAACATTCAAGCAAGCTATGATCGCGCCATGTCAGATAGATCAACTAGATGACATAATCAAACAATTAAGCACCAAATATATGACATAAGCGAACCTCATACCTTAACGTATTTCAGGGGAGGAAATCTTGTATGCACAATCAATCCATATTAGCATGATATATTTTCACAACATATCAACTCAAACATAAATCATGATATCCATAACAATAACTAACTAACATGTTCACATCATAAGCTCATAAGCATTTGTCGCTCATGCATAACAATCACATATGTACGATCGTTCTAGATTAGTATGACACCATATCTCAAATATGTTGGCTCATACCTAAATATCACAACCATAACCATCTGCATAGGTGAAACTAGGTTAAGACAATGCATATAACATCACGATCTTCAATGCAATGAACATAACCATCATGCATATGACCAATCCAAATTACAACATCAAGATCTGAATGAAATAACCCTAGTCATCAAGTTAATAGCATATAACAACAATAAGCTATATATCATGCTCATCAACAACATATAACCTAATCATCAAGTTATCTAACATAAAACAACAATACCAATGCATACAACCACATGTTACCATCATTTTTGACTGTCTGACTCATGTGCATATGATTATGTTAATCAACTATCATCTATCATGTACGTAACCATAACATCAAAAGACATGTACATAAACTTAATGTATATAACCCTAATGCATATAACAATCCTTAACCTACATACATGCATGCCCAACATGAAAATTTGTATGAAGACATGCTCTTGCCTTGAGGTCCACTGCTGCAGCTTCACTTTTATTATTTGCATCTCCTGCTCTATCTCAGCCAACACATTAGCATCATAACAACCAATAGCATCATGATAACCTAAATTGCATACCATGGCTTCACAAGGTATGTTTGACCTACTATTTATGCATAACTACAACCAATAAAATACATGCATAACAACTGCATATAGACATATAACTCATGAGTACCAAACCATATACACATCATTCTAGCCAGAGTACAGTCATCAATGCATGACCATATCAACTTCACAAACAATGACCTTATGCATGACAAAAACCATTACTCCACTGTACGCATTTTGACATGCAACCATCAACATGCATAAGCAATGCATAATCAACTACACATATGCATGAACGCATGTAGTCAAACATAAGTGATCAATTATTGTAACCAACTTACAACACTGATACATGTAATCAAACCTACAAGAATGTAGCCTAACATACAAGGATGTAAGTAGGAAACATATAATCAACATCTAAGTAACATGTAACAATATGTAACCAATCATATACTCATGACAAATGCATTCCACAAAATCAATCATCAAGTTCCTCATGACAACCTTACTACAACCATAATCAATCAGCAAGCAAATGCAACAAGCACATGGAATGAAAGTGTAAGAGACACACATGCAACTGACATGCATGCATGACCAATACACACTATCCACCCAGTTCGAGGGGTGAACCATGCTCTGATACCACTTTGTAACACCCTCCTCCCACATTTACCCAAGTAACTAGCCAACTAGGGTAAACATGAGATGGGAGGCTACTATGATTGGATTCAACCTCCTATGTGACCTTAAGGAAGTGGAATCAACATAAGCATCACACACAGTCATCCAACATTAGCTTCATAATCCTTCCGGTCATCCCACATTAACCGAATATGAGAACCCATTTCATCAAAACTATTAGGAAATGGCAAGGCTAGGCTGAAGAACACTGTCACACTTGGAAAAACCCATGCCATAATAGATAAAAACCAAATGCAATCCCATGCATGCCAAATATAGCAAGGAAAATACACATGCAAGTTGATACCTGTAATGAAGCCTAATGTAGCTGCTTGATCCTGCCTTTCCCTACTTGATCTTTGCTTCCTCTTGCCTTCTTTGCCTTTCTTTCTCCAATGCCAAAGTGCTCCAAGAAACTCTAAGTGTCCAAGAGTGAGAGAGAGAGAGGGAGTAATGAGAGACCTCCAAAATCGAACTAATCAAGCCTTGCCCACTGATCCTCATGAGCCTTTCTATCAATGAGGCCTATATTTTCTTCATTTTCCATTATTTTCCTTCAATTTCCTCCTCACATGCAACCTATGACCTTTTGCCTCCTTTTTCTCCTAATTTCCATTATTTTCATAAATAATTGTGCCAAAAATTCCATTTTGCCTTTCCAAAGCCTTAGCCATTGCCTTTGCCAATTTCTTTAGTCATAAACAACCAAATGAACACCCACTAGGATGTCTTTCCCACCATTTAGCTTCGAATACGTGTCCCATCAACTGTGGTCTTATATATTTTTACATGGAATTTTCACCAAGGTTGTTACACCTAACCTCGAGAATGTCGAGAGAATTAACCCTGTAACATATCAATAGAAAAGGTTCTTTAACGACAAGGAATCGACTAATTGAGCTAACCCTCAAGGCTCTCGGGCCTTTGCTATTATGGAAATGGGTATTACGCTCTCTTTTTTGAAAACCAAGCAGATAAAGACCAAATTTATAAGTCAAGTCCTTATTTCATGGGTACCCATGATGGAAATTTCATTTGCACTTGTGTGGATCATATTTCCATTTCTCCCTCTTCTTTACTCAGATGAATGAATTTTTAATGATATAAGAGATAAACTAGGTTGGTTTATCACCAGTGATAGGGCACATGGAAACAAATTTTCATGTGTTAGAATTTTGGTTGAAATGGATTTCACAAAAAGGTCTTCCTGAGGTGATTCAGCGAAATCTGGAGGGTTGGTCTCACCTCCAAGCTTTGGATTATTAACAAATTTCTTTCAAGTGTAATATGTGTCACGAGTATGGACACTTTGTCCAAAAGCTTCAGATTATCTAAGTACTCCAAATCCATCACCATATCACAAAGAAGAGTAAGGAGAAAAAAAAGGATTTGTTTTAGTTAAAAGTAAACATAAGAAGCATGGAAATAAGTAACAATAGACATGTAAGGTTGAATATCCACATCAACCCCTCTCTAACAATAGTTTTGAAATCCTGAAGGTTCCTAAGGAAAAAAGTGAGAATCTTGAGGTCCAAGAGCATCAACGAGTGCTAGATCAAGTCCCTTCAATGAATACTCTTGTTCCAAAGGTCCCTCTTGATTTGAAAGATGAAGAAGGCCCAGATCAGGACTCTTATAAACATAATATATAGATAGTTAACATTGGAATATTTTACTCATGTTTATAGATAGTTAACATTGGAATATTTCATGTGGATGTAACTTTCAATTACATTATCTCTCCATAAAGTTGATATAAAATTATATAACTTAATATAAACATTAAAGTATTTTAATTCTATGTGGTTTTTACTTTCTTTCATTTTTTTTCAAGTTCAAATATTTTATAGGAACAAAAATATGTACATAGCATCCCATAAAGTGTTAAACCAATAGAGGAGATTTAATGTCTTGAGATTGTATATCAAAAAGAGTATTAATCAACTGACCCAAGTTGAACTATAGTAAACTAGTAGGCATTTAATTTTCAAATTCTTACCATATCTAAAAAAGACAACCTCATAAATGAGAGTAAGATAATAAAACATGTATCTATGGACCATGGTAATTAGAAGGGGAGTCCATATATGTAGAAGGAGATAACTCAACATTTTCTTCTCGTGGAGTGATAAGAAGATTAGCTAGCCTTTTAATCAAAGTTGAGACTTTGACTTCTAGTTTCCGCACCTTTTGCAGAACTTTATCAATGCATAACAATAGTTCCCTTTAAGTCTCTAATTGCTCCATAAAAACATGTCCCAAGAGAGTTTTGATATGCCAATATAGGTCAATTATTTGCATATAGCAAGTATGGCATGACTTGGGATTACATATTTCAGGAATCTAGTTATGATTTTCGATCTCCCCATGTTGATCTAGGATAAAACATCAATTGAAATGAACTCCATCCTCCAAATATGAAATAATATTGTGAATTTCCACTGAGGTGGTCTCATTAAATCTTCTAATGGATCACCCAGCCTCCACCTAGGTTCAAGGTTGTGAGGAGGGTCGACCTCTCCTTTTCCCTTTGCTTCATGTGGAAGCTCTTAATTGGGTCATGACAAGAGGGAAGCCACATAGAAAATCTTGTGCCCCACCTCTTGGAAAAGTAGTCTAATCCACAAACATATAAAGAAATAATACCAAGTATCGTGCACCCATTCAATGAAGAAAACCCAACACTCCTCCAACCTTGCTAGAGAAACCAGAGAGCCCATTGTGTAAAAGGCCACAAGAAGAAGGAGTTCCAGACATTGCATTGAACCCAAACCTATAAATTCCCTTGGGCCTTTATGGTGAAAAAATGATATCCCCAAATAGAAATTGAGGACTTAAATTCAATGAGAGAACCAAACCTAAGATAGCCAAGCACCCAAAAGTCAAGCAAGGATACACGCGACCAAATATCCAATTGTCAATGCTCAAAAGAAATACAAATCTGTTTAAGGACCGATACCTAAAGGTGATGAAAAGAACCCCTCAAGCATCGAACTAGACAAATAGGGAAACAACCTAATGCCCAAAAACACACAAAATCCAACCAAATTCTTTCTACAACCTCAAACCAGATATAAACCAAATATGAAAGGCAAGGTAATCAACAAATTGAAATACATACTAGAAGGACAAATTGCAAAAAAATAAAAAAATAAAAAAAATCCTATTGAAATAAAAATAACTGAGCACTAAACAAGGAGAAAAAATTATAGGAAAACATCATGCAATAGACCATACCAAGGAAACCAACTAGTATAACCTTCTTTTAAACTTGCAAAGTGAGTGATAATCGATAGCTACTTCCTTGTGACACGCCACACCCTTCCTTCTCACCACCTTCCATTATGTTTATAAGATTAACCAAAGGATAGAGTGATAGATCTATTTATCCGCAAGGAAAAACCACTTTCCAAGCCACATAACGCTTTGATTACGTTATTATTGCCACTTGTGGGGAGACTTAAGCCCCCTCATAAATTCAATTGTCCACATTGTGAGATGGGGGCTCGAATCTGTTATTTGACACCCTCCATGGGGATATATGGTGTTTACGGATATATGGTGTTTACTTTTGAATATGATAGAGACATATATTTAAAGACATATTAATAGTAAAAAAAGATTTCAATGTGTAGGAAAATGTGGGTCATAAATAAAATATTTTGATGTCCATATTGAATAAAATATTTCAATGCTAGTGTTTAAATATTAAATAAAGTAACTGAAAATAAATATATAATAATTCTTATAATTAAAACATTTTATTTGTGTATTGTGACATGGGTGATTATTTTCATACTCACTGTGCAATAGAAATATTGTGTGTCTCTCTCTTTTATATATATAGAGAGAGACACACAAATATTTTTCTACTCCACAGTGAGTATGAAAAGAATCACACATCTCACTATATATATATATATTACACCTAGATTTACCAGTCACCTGGAGGAATACAATATTTTAATGTGTGAATTTGTTTGTCATTTAATTCGTTGAGTTTCGTTCATTATGACCCCTAGGTACCTACGCATGATCCCTCTTAGCGCTTGATTGATCCTAAGTTAAACTGGATCTAAGCAGGTGGCAGACCAATGATACACACATAACTTGTTATCCTATTTTTTTGATATAATATAATATTTAGTCTACCTAATTCACACAACCAAAAAAATAAATTAAAATTAAGCATTGTCCATTAAACTAAATATGTCATCTTTACAGGATTTACAGGATTTCTATTTGCAGTGCTCAGTACGGAAGTCATCACAGATTCAATAAAAGATGTAGTTGGTTTACTTCTATTGGTGTTGTTTCCCTGATGAAGTAGCAGTTGAGATCTAGTGAACCTAATTTTCCTTATCATACCTAGGTTGTTAAGTGAGATGGTGAATGCCATTGTACATTGGTTATATTATACTATTTTACTAGCTAAAACTGAATTTTATTTATTCAAGATTGCACCACAACTATGATAATGTTAACCCAAATTGTCATATGTCATGGTGATCCAAAACTCATAAAGGAAGGGCATAAGAGCTTTCCTAGTGGGCATACATAATGTAAGTAGAAAAAATTATATTTGAAACAATGGCAATGAAAGTTTGTAACCTTTATACATTTTCCCTAAACTTATCTATATTATTTAGTGCATAATTGTGGTAAAGTGTAAGCATAAGTCAAATTGTGAAACAAAATTCATTGGGTTGTGGTCATTATGAAAGATGCAACTTCTTCTGAGAGAAATTTTCTTGTTGTATATGGAGATAACCTCCATTATTTTTTACTCAAGACTATAACGTTTGTCATATTCCTGTTGTTATTTCATGGTTTCCACATCACGTCTATTATCATGGAGGTGTACCTACAAATGTATTAATTTTCTCTTATTGTTGTGCCTTGAGTGCCATGGAATAAAATGTGAAAGTAGTAAAGTATAGATCCAATCCGAGGAAATTGTAAGGCTGGTGCAAGTTAATAATAACCAAATGATGTTAAGTAAGGCTATTGGATATGTGCTTTCCTTTGTCTTCATAGAATTATCCCTTAGGGTTTAGAATTCAATGCTCTCTATATCTACTCTTGTTTTTATTCTAAATTGATCATAATGTGGTTTCGATGTATGTGCTCTCATAATATGCTTGGCACATATATTCATTAACTATGTAATTCACCAATTTTTTGCTGATAGGGAGAAACATCCCATTATTGACTTCTTATTCAAACAAACTCTTCCCAAATCTTTGATCATTCTTCTAAAATTGTCTCAATAGTTTTCAAGATGTGCATTGTTTGCTAGTCTTGTTGAAGAGGGACCATGAAATGTGCCGATAATTTCTATTTGAAGGAAACAATTTATACCACTGTTAGCTTTTAAAAATCATGCATATCTTAATGTAAGACATACATATATATATAATGAAAATTCACAAATACATCCCAAAGACCTGCTAAATATCACCATATAGGTTATAACTCATTTTGACCGATGTTTTATTAGCCACTAAGACTCCACTCTCCTCTAATGTACTAAAATCCCCCACCAATGTCAGCTCCCTAGTTCCATGTATGTGCATTCTTATTATTAATGAGTACAACTTTTGATGAATATGTTATTTATTTCTGTAAATCATTGACTATGCGAAACTTCATAGTTTGGTTCATGAGGGGGTTGGCCTCAGAACCAGAGGCCACCCTCAGTGAAAACACCTCACTCACTTGTTTTTGGGATATAAACATTTTGTTTAATTGTGATTGGTTTATGAGATCTTTGATATCAAGTTTAAGCTTGCTTTTCTCCATTCTAATGTCTTCCACCTCTGCTTGAAGATTTTCTCGTTTGCAATATAGAATGTTTGTTGTTTCATTTAATGCTTTGATACTACTATCTCTATTTTCATCTAGGTTTTTTCCTTGTACAAATACAATATTCTTATCACACAGATACAACAGGTAAATTTGCAATATTTCCATTTCGTCCTTGAGTTTTTTTATGTTATTTTGCCCCTCTATTAGGTTCTTCCTTGATACAAGTGATCTCTTCATTGAAGTGAAGCGGGAGTTTCTCAAGCAAAACAAATTCCTTTTTGAGACTTTTCCATCTATCAGGGTTTGTTAACAGTTGCTCTGTGTGTGCTTCCATCCCTTGTTGGAAGAACTCACCTTTTTTAGTAGAAAATGAAATTGTTGCTTACCCCAAACGATCTCACTCACATGTGTAGCCCTTTCTGATTCCAAAACACAGGTAAATTTTTTTTGTTTTAGTATGGAAGCTTTCAAGTTGGCCATCTCCCTCTTGAATCCATTGTTATGTTCTTGCAAATATTTTGATTTCCTCTTCAAGGAATGATATCCTTCTAATGTCTTCAACACTTGTGCTACTAATACTTTGTTCCAAATTTGAAGTGAAGCAATTGCTTCTTGGATATCTTCGTTTTATTTTTTTTATTTTTTTGGCATAGGATTCTAACTTGTTTGATAGTGTATTGCTTTGTTCTTTTAGGTCACGGTAGTCTCCTTCTATGTCACCAAATTGTTTGGCTTTCAGTACCAATTATGCTACTATGATTTCTTTCTCCCTCCCCATAGTAGAGAACATAATGTAAAAGTTCTTAAGTTCAGTGAGCTTTTCTAAAAGGTCCTTTTGTTTCTTTTTTTTTACTTCTTGTGCATGTACAAGCTCTAACTGCAAAGAATTCACATCACCTTGGTTTTCCATACATCTGTTATGCTTGATCGTTAATCTGGCGATTCACAATTTCCTTTTACAAGTGCTTACAGGAGATCCCCAATTTGTTTTTGTTGGATCTCAACAAGTTCAATTTTAGCTTGCAGTTCCATTTAGAAAAGGGTAATTTTCTCTTGCATTGAATTATACTTCCAAGAATCATCATTTCTCAAATCCTCATCTTCCATCAATAATTAGAGGTTCCTCCCTATCTATTATTTTCCATGTCACATAGTAATGTTTTGGCCCCATCATTATTCTTAGTAGGACTTTGAAAATATGTTTTGAGAGCCATATTCCATATTCTAAGTAGATCAATGTTTTCTGCAAATCATCAATTTCCTTATGAAAATTCTGGCTTTTTCAATCTCATTTTCTAATTCTGGATTTTTTTTTAATTTTTAATTTTTATCTCATTTTCTATTTTTTTGGAAAAGATAATTCCTTTTAATAAATTCCTTTGGCATAAGTTTTGATCCAACCTTGGACTATAAATCAATATATCCAATAGTCTAACTGGAAATATGTTCTTGTGAATTGATTATCTGACTTGATTCGTTGATTCTCATATTTTGAGGGGTCTCATTCTCTTCTTTCAGCTTGGGAATTTAAATATGGAGTTGTCTGATATGTTTCTATGGAACCCCATACTCATCTTTTTCTTTCTCAGATCCAATCCTTGGTCTCTCTTCCCTCATTTTTAAGTTATGGAGGCCAGACTACATTTTCAACATGTTCTCTATAATGATATTGGAATTTGTTGTGCGATAAATATCATTTGAACTATTGTGACATATATCCATGATGGTTGGTTCAAGCCCATCATTGGACCTAGTCGCCAGGTCTTCATTTTTCCCCATCCACTATCCATGCTTGTAAAATAAATTAGCACTGCCTAATATTTATAATACACAGACACAATCATGCACCCTTGAAATTGATTTCTTGTTGTATTTAGACTAGTGACAGGCATGTCTTAATTTATTTAATGTTATGTAAAACAAATTCATAGATAGACCTGCTAAATAGGAATACAAAAATAGTTGCGCTTTCAACATAAGACTAGAACATGTACCTTTCAACTTTTATTGAAGCAGATTAGAATCCCTACCATTAATATGATTATCTAGCGACCTTGACTAGGGAAGTGAAGGCAACCACTGTTGCAAAGGATGTTCTGAATTTAGCTGCCCTCGTTGCATAGGAGGAGAGGGAGATTAGTATGCACAAAGTGAGTTCAACAAAGCATGCAACAAATAAGGTCTCAGACAGATAATAAAATGGAGGCATTGGAAATGAAGGGAGAGGTGACAATAATATCCTCTGTTGTCGATGACGAAGAAATGGCATGCCAATTGCATCGTGCAATCAATAGCTCTCCGAGGATTTCTCAGAATTCAGGTTCTTTGGGTGGGAGGGTCTTGGGTAAGCCATTAGATTCTAATTGTTATAGGTCATGTTTTTAGAGTCCAAGCCTAGCGAAACAACAGATTTGTGTGAGGCCGCCTTGTTATAAGGAACTAAGAAGCAGGAGCGAGAATTTTAGAAAAAATCAGTAAGTGTCAATCTACGAAGACTCAACAAAAAGAGCTTGGAAACTACAGTGCATGTGAGAAGTTTGGATCTAGTTTTATTGATAAACTCTTCCAAACTTTAGAGCACTCAGAGGCAGAATCATCATTGGGTCTTTTTGTTCTCAATCAAGATCATTTGGTTGGTAAGCCAAATGAAAATGTGGAAATTGAGTTAAGAGATTCAAGTGATGGTGGGTTGAACTCTCAAGTTCCTTACGTTGATTATGACGAAAAGTCCTCCAATTCATGTTTGGCTGTGAAGGAACTTGGAGTCTGTAAATATAGTATTTCATTTGTGAAGAATGGAAATTGCATGCCTTAGGAATCAGAAGTCGACAATTTGGAGAAACTGGTAGAGACAGTTGTCGTAGTTATGGAAGCAGAGAACTCTACATGTGAAGAGTAACGCTTGACATTGCCCGACATCATCGTTGACGTGAAGGAGGTTATCCTACTGACATAACCATGTGCCCTAAGATGGTTTAAACAAGACCCTGTATAAAAACAAACCACGTGTTAAATTTTGATAAGGAAGAAGGACAAAAATGAAGCGAGGAGATTGAATAGGCTGAACAGTGTTTTCCCAACCAACTCCATAAAAAAAACTCCTTTCAACATAATTATGGGTAAAATGTAATTTTAGATAACTTAAAATACATAAATAAATTCACTAATTGAAATATCTTTAAAATATGTAAATTATATAGATCTAACAACAATATATCTCCGACAACAATAACTTTAACAATTCAAATTTACAAATTAATTAATTTCCAATTAAATTTCAAAAAATTAACCGTAAAATATATCTACAAAACCAAATCATAAAAAGTAAATTTCCCAATCAAACAATTTCCAATTAACTTTTGAAATCCATGCCTCATTTTAAAACATAAATCGCTACCGAGAGAAAGCGAAAGCGCATGTTTAGGTTGGATGGTAAAATATGAGTCTATGTGTGACTCTCCATGTAACGTACTTTTAACGTTTCAAAATATCTAACATACTTTTAGTGTTTCAGAATGTCTTCGTATCTGCATTTAATACTCGTTTTTTAACGTCTCCTCCGCGAACGTCGCGAGAAATGTCGATGAGCACATCCATCAACTGAATGAATTGCCTCACCTCGTTGCTCCGGGTGGCATCATTGAACTCCAAGGCAAGAAGGTTCTTGAAGAACACTTCAGTCTGCGTAGGGGATGTGACAGTCATCCGTGGAAGATACAGTATCTGCGAATATTTGTCAAACTAGATGTAGTCGGACCGCTTGGAGAACGATTTGAACTTAATCCCGGCATTTGCCAGCTCCTTGGCGGTGTATCCTTTGATGGGAAAATCCCCCGGTTTATAACTTGAGAAAAACAACATTTTGCACATCTTCTCAACTAGGCGCACTTGGAGAAAGTGAGAATTTTGTTGTCTCAGAGTTGGCTTTGGAATGCAATCGACCTCCCTTTCGTCCTGCTCGTCATGTTGGATGAGTAGAAATTGTGAAACGATTGCGTGAAGTCTATTTACTCTACATGCGTCATACCATATATCGTGATAGAGATCAGAGTGCAGTAATGCTATTTTGACCTTGCTGAAAACTAGTTTTAGCACAGACAGTGGGATCTGATTCTCTAGCTTTATAATGTCGCTCTTTATTTGGATGCCATAGGCTCTATAATCATGACCAAATAAGAATTGCAGAATAAAGAAGGAATCCACGACCATCATAATACCAAGGCCACATCACTTCGATATCATGAAGCAACAATGCCATACATATGCAGTCGTCATCGTCTTCTTTATCCATCATAGATGAGGTTCCCGGTATACTGAAAGACTACGAAGACGAAACAGTTCAACGCTTGCTCAACTAGGGTATTGTTCCCACTTCTTCACAACTCGGTGATGAATTCGAAGATGGAGTAGCATCCAAGGACGTGAAGAACCCTGTACCAAACGAAGGACCGATGACAAGGAAAAACGACGAAAATGATGGTTTCCACATGTTGATTTATGATGGGAGGGAACGAAGAAAATGCAGCGAGGAGATTGGCTGCGCTGAACAGTGTTTGCCCAGCCAACTCCATATAGAAAATGCCTTTCTGCGTAGATATTTTCAACAACCATAAGTAAAATATGTTCACCAACTATAAATAAAATATGTTCACCTTAATTTTAGGTCAACTTTATATCTTGATAAAATGATTGAAAGTAGAAAGAAAATAATTTTGTTTTAATTGAAGGGAGATGTTTTTTTAGTTTGAGAGAGATATGTAATTCCTTAAATACTCAATATGGAGTTACATGACATCTAAAATAAGATTGATATTACAACCAAGTTTGAAGAAGATGTGTCAACTCAACATATTATAAGGGGTAATTTCTAAAAAAAATATTAATTAAAAAATTATTAGCTAATAAAATATTTCAATGTATATATTATGTAATTTTATAGATATGGATAGATTAATTGAAAAAAAATAAAAATATTCAATTTCAATTTTAAATAAAATATTTCAATATTCATATCAATTATATATTTCAATATCAATTCTCTTTATATATATATATATATATATATATGCGTTTTAATATTAATTAAGATACATAGTTTTTTTTAAACAAAAATGAGTAATATTGATAGAAATCTACGCTCGGTCGCAACGAAATACACGGGAATTACATCTTCAAGTCTCCATATTGACCATTAAGCCAAAACATTACTAAATTTCTACACAGAAAGTCCATACTTCTAACAGAGGACAAGCTATGGACCTGCTCATATGAAAACAAGAACAGAGACCATACAACAAAACTAACAGATAATTAGAGCGTTCACATAACAAGACAGGACAAAAACCATCAAACATTAGACAAAATATTGACTCAGACTTCAAGATTACAAAAAGACAAAAGCCACCATGCCAACTAGATTGAGGAACTATTCGATGTCTTGAGGTTGGCTTGTTGAGATTGAGCTCTCAAGGAATTGCTTCTCCCTATTGCTTATCAGAATTTGCGAAGGTGTCTTCTAGCAAGGTCTCCTTCTCCATGTCCTTCATCATCATCATGTCATAACATGATATAATACCTACAAATGCAATCCACTCATGACAAGACGATATTAGTCTAATAAACCTGTAGTCTGACATGCTTCTTAATGACCATTGACTAAGCTAGAACCGGGTGACAAATTGGGAGAGAAACTTAAGGATTGTGGAGTTGCATAACTCAGGAGGTCAGGGGCCATGACTGAGCCTTGATACTGCATAATGCATAGTTTAGGTAGGTCAGGGCTTGTCATCTGTGCAGTTGAGGTAGGCAAGGGCTTGTCATATGAGGGGCTAAAGAGTTCAGGCTGAGAGCTTGAGGTTTGAGGATTCCTACTGTGCAATTCCAGAGGAACAAAGGGGCCAGGGATTATGTAGTTTAAGAGGTCAAGACTTAGGCTTGATGCTTGATACTGTGTAGTGTGCAGAGGAGGCTGAATGGAGGTAGAGACTGCACATTTTTGGGGCTCAAGGGTCAGGAATAAGCACTAATACCATGCAATGCATAGTTCTGAAAGGAAGAGATTGCACATTGTGCGCTGCCAAGAGGAAAGTTTGAAGCTTGAGGACTGAGACTACACAGTGCGCAGTTCAGGAAGGCTAAGTGATGAGACCAAGTTGCTTCGATAGGAACTTTTTCGGATTTGGCTAAGTGTGGGATCAATGATACCAAAGTGAACGATGATAAAAATTAAGCATGATCACACAATTAGAACAGTTGATGACACACCATTGATCACTCATAACATGTGAACAACATACTTCCCTCAATGTGTCAACATTGCAACCACTTTCCCCAAGTGCGACACTAAAGGTACACTTTGTGACGACACTTGTGCAAAAACCCTTGAACCATTGGGAGTGAGTGTGATACACGTATACATGGTAAGAATGACTCATTACCATCAAGGTTACCCTTTGAAACAAACCAAAACTACATTTGTGCGATGTGTGACGCTTGCCATGCTAAAAGACAACACTTGCATCAACAAGAGGAAAGTGAAAATGACACTTACAAAATGTGACCGACATTGAAAATGACACATGCTAGAATGAAGATAACATGAAAACGACCCAAATTACAATGAAAACAAGTAAAAGTGATTGCCGTAAACATGAACGTAACACTTGCGAAAGCAAAGGTGCGTAAAAGTGATAGTTGGAAAAACTCATCGAGATAGAAGAATAATCACAAGCAAACATGAGGGACTATCGATGACAGTGTGCACTGACTGTCGACACAGGTTGAACATTGCATAGGCAATGTCTTGGTGGACTTGTGTTATGGTCGTTCAAGCTTGCATAAAATAGTGCATTCATGAACTTGTTGCAGACTAAGCATGTGTGAGCAGGTGACGTTGACACTTATCGATCGACCATAAAATGACTATGGAATGAAAGATCAAAAAATCCATAGTAGTCTCCAAAATTCAAGTGTCAACCACATTTTAGAGCATGTTTGTCGTAGCGACAACAATTGGCGATACACTGGTAGAACTCGAACTTCTCTGCCTTGGGAAAATATTACATGTAGGGTCTAGTTTCTCAGGAAGTATTGATTCATCATTCAAATTACTTTGGCTTCCCAACTTGCCCTGTGTATAAACATAATCCCCTTCATCCTTTCTTGATTGAACATCATAAAGGAAAATATATTGCAATGTGTTGAATCAGGAGAAGGGTAATGTTATTCGTGAGGTTAATATATTCAGAGTATAGTTTTTAATCTCTGGTGTTTCTCCACTGCCAACATGCCTGGACAGTACCCCAGTGGAGTCACTTCACAAACACAAACATTTCTCTGCTACCTGCGAGTTTGGATAGTACCCTGACGCATTTGCTTGCTTTGTATCTCTACGTAGGAATCCTTTCTTTTCTTTCACCCTTTATTTATTTATTTATTTTATATAGGACTGTGCAATGACACTTATTCATTTCATGGGGCGGAAGAGGGATCTCGACTTATTGATAGAAAAAGAGGTTATTCCTTCAGAGAAGCATATATAAAACCTCTGATATTGATTTTCTCATTTAGATTTTCCTTTTGTCCTTCTCTACTTGATCATATTAGCATATTTAACACCAAAACATAAAGAACCGAGTGTATGCATGAGGTTTCTAGAATACACAGGGATATCATGGCTCGAAACAAAGCCTTCCTTATGCAAGGATCATATTTTCCGTCGGAACATTATCAACCAAAAGGTGTAACTAAGACGAAGAAAAACGACTAAAGATTAGCCAAATGTTGCAGTGTCACAAAGCCCTTTTCTATTTTGCCACATTGCCTTTCGAGCCAAAGGGAACACCCTTCGTGTGAAGCCTTATTAAAAAAAACACAAAAGTAGAGACCAAACACAACAAGAAAACTAAATCAGAAGGACAAAGTAAAAGGAGGTTGAACTGAAAAATAGGATGTGAGACAAAAATAAGAAAACAAAAGGAAAACTAAAAAGGAAGAGTGCAGGATGAGCGTGCAAGGGAGATTGGTATCTACCTAGACCTACTCCTAACCTAACTAGCTAGAAGGTCAGGGTCAAGTACAATGAAATTTCCAATGTAGCCATTGTAATTGTTCCCGATTTGCATACACAAAGATGCAAGCAATTAAAAATATATATATAAAAATGTGCAATAGAAGAGATAAGAACTTGAATAACTTTCATAACAAATTTAAGGTCTTTCTTGTTAGCAGAAATATATGTCATAGAGACTACTTCTAACTAGCTGACATTCTTACCTTCTTTATGGAAACCATAATTAAACAAACCTCGAACACT
Organism: Pinus tabuliformis; assembly: GCA_031772625.1. NCBI lineage: Eukaryota > Viridiplantae > Streptophyta > Pinopsida > Pinales > Pinaceae > Pinus > Pinus tabuliformis. The sequence continues at coordinate 805,370,022 of CM062810.1, forward strand.
TCTTTCGAATGTATCTTCATATATACTGTCCTTCTTAGCAAGCTTGAGAAAAGATCAAAACTTTTTGTTTGCGACAGAGCTTTCCAAGTAAGATTGCTCCAACCAATAAATGATTGGATCATGTTTTCTGAAACAGTCCTCTTGAGAGCCTTGAAATCTTTGAAATATGATTTTTCAATTAAAAGCACGTGATCACAATGAGAATATGGTAAGGGAAAATGAATCTAATCATATTCAGAAGACTTGTCAAGATAGTGAGGGCTTGACATAACCATCAACAAAGGCTAAAGTGCCTTGACTTCTTGACAAGTATCTGAATAGTGAGGTAAACCATAAAGACTAATTAATGTGAAACAAGTGTCATTAGATATACTAATGGGAAAATGATAAAAAAGATTATAGTTAATACTATGATCAGATGAATCGTTTGTGGCATGACATTCTCAGTTAGAAGATAACAAAGATAGATAAGTTTGAACATATTTACAAATGACTTAAACAAATGAATCATCTTCCTCGCATGATAAATATAACAAACCATTTCCTTGTAACTGGTTACACAGTACACTAGAATCGTAATCGTCGAAATAAGTGAAAAGGAATGCCAGTATAGTAAACACATGAAACCAGTTAGGATACAATGAGTGACGAAGTATTTGATTCACCAAAGAACTCATGCATTCATTAGCACTCAAGACGATTTTAGGTGCGATGAAGAAAAAGATTCACAATATAACATTCGCAAGAAAAACCAGGGGCTGACTATTATGAGATGCATTTGATAAACATGATTCCTTTGGCCAAAGATAATATTTGAAATGATAAACTTCACATTTCCATGCTTTTATGAGAGATATACATTCAAAACCTAAGTTAAGTACAAGATCCTTGCATGGAGATTCTTCAACTGAAGAAGAATATTGAATCTAAATAGAAATCAAATATTGAAAGTTCGAAAGACTAAATCCAAAATAACAAACATCTTTTAAGAAGGAATTTACATCTAGTGAAACCATGTGAAGAAAAGATTTTTGCAAGAAAAACCAGATCCAACGTAGTTTTAGGATCTTACTAGAGTCGTGAGAACCTGACATAACCATCAACAGAAGTTGAAGTTCCTCAAATTTTTTACGAGTCCCGAAACTTTCAAGGATTGTAACATTGCATTTTGAATATTGAACTAGACCATGCATGGCGTGAGGATAGCTACTACCACTAATTTCAATAAGAGCATTACGAATCATATGACAACCATATTTGTCACTGATTTGGTCAGATTTTACAACTTTAACAACCAAATTACTCAAGTCAAAAGACTTTTTTGGTCGCACATCTAGAGATGTATGAATCAGAGAGATTTCATGAGCAATATGATTTGAAGAGTTGTCTTCATGAAAAACAAGAGATGATGAGGGTTGGAAAGAATACTCAATTATTTGATTGTTTTCTTTTTCATCATGGATAAACTCACTACCTTGTGTCAATTGAGAAGTTGATTCATCAAATTAAGAACTTGAAGAGCATGGGGTATCTTCATCGCAGGTAGATACATCACAAACATTGGAATATAAGAAATAGTGAGATGGAGAGGAAGTTTCCATAAGAACATATTCTTTGATCGAATCAAATTCTAGATCTAAATCTTTCAAATCAAAATCTTCTTGAGGGACTAGAAGACCAACTGTTGCACTTGGGCATTCATGATCACATATATCAAGTGAGTCATCATCATCAGAATGATCGTTACCCAAGACTATAGATTAATTAAGAAAATCAACTTCATTTGATTGACTATTGAGATTATTAAATTGAAAACCATCCAAGAATGAAGGAACAACATCCTAAACCTAAGGGTTTTGAAAGAGGGACAAGAGATTAAGAGTCTCCTCACCTTCCTGCTTCTCTACCTATGTAATATGGCTGCCTTGTACTTGATCTCAATTTGAACCAACAACTTGAGAATTAAGAGAGTGTGAAGAACTAGTTGGTTGAGAAAATTGATCACACGGATCATGCTATAAGGAGTCATGACATGTAGATGATATAGCATGATAGATGTCCCTTGGAGAAGTAAGACTTTCAATGGAACCAAATTTAAGATTCATGTTAAGAATGCTAATATCAACTTGGGGAGTGGAAGGATTAGCCTTCACCTTAGGCTCCATGAACCATTCCAATGTTTCCTCCATCAAATCTATATCATGAGAAGTGGATGAATATTGAAGAGAAAGATCAACCATTCGATTTTCATATTTCCCAACTTTGGCATCACAAGGAGTCATCCACATCAAAACTGAAGAAGGAGGAGGATAAGGAACACAATGAATAGTAGGCTCCTCCTCTGAAATTAGAGGTGCTCATGATTTACAAGAGTTGGGGAAGAAGAAACATCAGGAGGTTAAAATTCACCATACAAATAGATATGAACCAAATGTTCAAACTTTTGTTTCAAGAAATAGTAATCCGTATCTTCTTCTGAAAACTCATAACAAAGGTGAAGGAATCGATTAGAAACCTCCTGAACTAATTCATTAAGCTTCATTATTAGTTGACTAATTCTTTTAAGAACATCCCGGTAACCATACCTATCAAATTATAAATGAAGCTCCTTGATGAGGTGTTCAAAAGAATGAATGGAACCAGGTGGTAGGGTATGTCACCATCGGTTAATTCGACCTTCAAGTATGAGGAAAAAAAGAATACAAGCCACATATTCACAATCAATTTCATAGTGTTCACAAAACTTGAGAAAAATAAATGCATGCTTGGTATTGGATGCATCATCCTCACTATCAAACTTAAAATGAGACAAGTCATCAAGTTGTTTCGTGGAGATGAAAAGCTTACCAGAGGATAGGTTAGGGGGTCCACCCAATGAAAAGTCCCAATTAGACTTCACACCATTTGGTGTGGGAGCCCTTCTAGAAATAATGGTTGACTACCATATATTATTAAAGATATGCCTTGGCTTCAATGTTCAACACAAGAGAGTAATGCATAGGTAATTTCAGATTAGCAAGTTAGTGCGCCTTGTGGAATATTCAACTATGGAATGTGTCAAGGTTATTCTAGTGAAAAGGGAAATAAAAGTGATCTTTTTAAAGACAATTGATAACACTAATCTAAAAAAAGACACACAAGGTTATACATATGAATGAATGGTTGGACAACTAGCAAAATAGTTCACTTCAAAGCAATGATTGTTAAAGCACATACAACACACCTTCAACAAGATATGTATCAAAGCCACCGAAAATAGTTCAATTTCCTTAGTATAGATGAAAACAACATACATAACAAACATTCAAGAATAGTCTTACAACATTTACAACATACGCATGAAATTGTGTTGGCTCAGTAGCTTCTGAATTAAATAAAAGTTCCAAGATACATCAAGACAATGAACACAACTATCTCCAACAGTAGAGTGTTAGAGAAACCACTTGATCCTACAGAAGAACTATCTTCCTCTGTAATGCCTTGTAGGAGGATCCAAGGTGAAAATCCCTTTGCATGAATGATAAGGGTGTATATATGACAAATGGGGTGATCATTCACCTCCCTTGTGACTCTCGAACTACCCTCATGAATGTTTTACTTCTTTATGACCCTTTGACTCCCACGTGACTTTTCACATTCTATGCATATCTCTTGGACTTCCACTTTACATTACATTTCTCCAATATTAAATTTACATAATCCACAAAATGATGTGGAAAACGATGACTCATGACATGACACTAATGGCATGGATTCATGATGGCATGGAAATGTCAAGCCACTCTTCATTGTCACTTCCTTGTGTGTTCTTGAGAGATGGAACATGCTCTTCTTCTTCATCCTCCACACGGATTGAAGGTAATGGGTCTTCAATGTGATATTGATCATCAACTATTGTCACAACTTCATGTCCCTTTGTCTATTTTGATTGATCAACTTGTTTTCACAGCTATGAAGGTGTCTTCTAGCAAGGCTTCCTCCATATTCATAAACATCATCCTGTCATAGCATGATAGAATCCTACGACTGCAATCCACTCATGACAAGATGAGATCACTCTGATAAACCCTTAGTTTAACATGCTTCATGATGACCACTAACAAAACTAGAATTGGGTGATAGGGTGGGAGACAAACTTAAGGATTACGCAGTTGCGTAGCTTAAGAGGTCATGGTCTAGAATTGAGCCTTGAGACTATGTAGTGTGCAGTTCAGGTAGGACATGGCTTGTCATCTATGCAGTTGAGGGGCTGAAGAGGCTAGGCTGAGGGCTTGAGGCTTGAGGATGCCTACTACGCAATTCTGGAGGGATAGAGGGGCCAGGGATTTCATAGTTACATGGTTCAAGAGGTCAATACTGAAGCTTGATTGTTGATACTACACAGTGTGTAGAGGAGGCTGACTAAAGGTAGAGATTGTGCAGCTCTGGGGCTCAAGGTTCAGGACTGAGCATTGAGACTACACAATGTGAAATTCTAGAAGGAAGATATTGCACATTACACAATGCCAAGAGGCGAGGTTGAAGCTTAAGGGCTAAGACTATGCAGTGCGTAGTTAGGAAGGCTAAGTGAGACCAAGTTGCTTAGATATGAACTTTTCCATATTTGGCCAAGTGTGGGATCAAAGAGATCAAACTAAACGATGATAAAACTTAAGCATGATCAGACACTAAAAATAGTTGATAACACAACAATGATAACTCAAAACACGTGAATAACATACTTCTCTCAACATGACAACATTACAACCACTTTCCCCAAGTGCAACATTAAAGGTACACTTTGCGACAACAATGAAAACACTTGTGCGAGAGTGCTTGAAACTTTATGAATTAGTGTGATATATGTCTACATGGTAAGAATGATTCATTACCATCAAGGTTACCCTGTGAAATAAACCAAAACTACATTTGCGTGATGTGTGACACTTGCCATGCTAAAAGACGACACTTACGACGACAAGAGGAAAGTGCAAATGACACTTGCAAAATGCGACCGAGAATGAAAGCGACACATGCCAAAACGAAGATGGCATGAAAATGACACTTATTACATTGAAAACAAGCAAAAGCGATAATCATAAACATGAAAGTGACACTTGTCAAAGCAAAGGTGCAATAAAATTACAGTTGGGAAAAACTCATAGAGATAAAAGAACAATTGCAACCAATGTGAGAGATTGTCGATGAAAGTGTGCACTGACTGTCGACATATTTTGAAAATTTCATAGGCACTGTCTTGGTGGACTTGTGTTATGCTTGTTCAAGATTTCCTAAAAGAGTGTGCTTATGAACTTGTCGCAGACTGAGCATGTGTAAGCAGGTAATATTGACACTTATCGGTCGACCATAAAGTGACTATGGAACGAATAATCGCAAGATCCACAGTAGGCTCCAAAATTCAAGTGTAGACCAAATTTTGGAGGGTGTTTCTCGTAGTGACAACATATTACCTCTATCATCTACAGGCTCATCCGTTGTGAAGAGGATGTTGGGACATTGTCTCCAATCCATACTCGCGTATGAAAATGACAACAAGATAAACGCGTGGTCATAATCACTTGCCAGTAGCACTAATGCTTGGGGAAAAATCCTAGCTAGATACTCTAATGGGCCCCTCTTGGGCATCATCTCGCCCCACATACGCATCAACACCTCAGTCATTGGCCTAAGAGGGTGATGGTCAAATGTAGGCCTCGTCCATAGAAACCTCTCAAAAAGTAAACAAAAAAATTATTTGAAGCAAAAGGGAAGTTGGTCCTCCCATGTATCATCGTATGACATCTAGCTAAATCCTTACAAAATTGCCTAAAACAAATGGCAGGCCACTTGATACATGTGGCGCCTGGATCAAAGAATCGACATAAAACAAAAGAGGGAAACTAATGCACTACCCATCATTAGTATTGTGCGTAATCACTAATAATGAGAGGCACCTTATCTCCTGTGCACCAAAAGAAGAAATCCGTAGTTGTCTCCCACACACCTGAAAATCTTCTGGATGAACTACATGACCCCCAACATATCTATGAGAGTAGAAAAGTTGACTCTCTGTTGTGACCCCATGGGGGACATCAGGGAACTCAGGAAAATCCTCCCCCTCTCTTGGATAGGGCGGTGATAAAATATATATCCTCCTTAGAGGGCCTATACCACCTGTTAGGACTGACATAGAAAGACTACTGGTGGATATCCCACAGAGGGATCAATTGTGCCAACAAGCCAGTGTGCGCCTTCAGGAATTTAGCCTCCTCATATTACTTAAGGAGGCCTACATTACTTAAGAGCATTTTGGTCGTTGCGCTAATAGGGTGAGGGTATAAATCCCTCTCCCTCTCTCGTGCCTCCCATGGTTATATTATATTGTATTGATCCACCATTTGATCTTGCTCCTATTGATTCTTAGCCTCATACATAAAACATAATTTCTTTTTATTAAATAGAAAATGTATTGATAAGCATGGACACACAAAATTCAATTAAAAAGAAAAAAATCCATCCCTGGTGCGCCCAAAAAACAACAATAAATTTGCTCTGGTGCACTAACAAACATAAGAGAATGAGCATCAGTGCGTACATACATATGACACACTTCTTTTGGTTCGTATAAATACATTTTCAATGCGGTGCATTGACAACCTTACTCATGAGTGCGTACTTATAACCTTTGCACACTAGTATGGAACGTTTAGGTTATAGAACACACTAAGCTATATTTTTTTAATATTATGTTTCAAATGCTTTTGGTAAATATAAATGCACCAAGAGTAACTTAAATATGTACACACTGATGTATAATTTATAACTTTTCCTGGTGCGCTTTAATTTAAAATATGAACCCACAACACCGTAGTGTGTTAGGTTCATGCACTAAATTGCGGTGCACCCTGTAAATTTACAGGGTGCGCGGTATCTATGCAAGTCGAACCTGTCGAACGCACCCGCATGATTTTTTTTTTATTTTTTATTTTTTTTTTCAAAAACAATGGATTTTGGAGCTATTTTGCAATTCTAATAAGTTAGAAAATTAAATTAGAGAGAAATATAGACAATACTTGGACATTTATTTGTCGAGGAGGCACAATTGACACATAAATGAGAAAAATAATTTTCACCACCGTTTGAGAAAATTGGAAAGCCACGCTTTGAGCATGGTATATAAGGATGGTGATCAAGAGAAGCACCAACGTCAGGGGCTTGCGTGAGGCAAGAGTGACATCGGTGATTCAGAACTCTGGAACACTACGAATGGTAAAAATGGGATTTATGACCGACATATTTATTTATTTTATTTAACCTTGTTTCAGTGTTATCACAACAACGCCAGTGCGCCCCATCTCTAAGAGCACTATTTTTTTTTTTTTTAAATTAAAAACCCTATAGTGGTGATCTTGTTGAAACACACCGAGCTGTTTGAATACATGAAATGCACCGATGCTTCTTGGAAATATAGCATCGTACTATTTTAAAATTAAAAACCACCCTAGCACCAGGGCATTTTAATACACGAACAACACCAGTGCTTCATGGCAAGATAACACCACATTTAAAAAATAAAATAAAAACCTTATAACAATGCTCTTGTTAAAATGCACCGGGGAGTTTCAATACGTGAACCACACTAGTGCTTCATGGAAATATAACATTGAATTACTTTAAAATTAAAACCCTCCCAAGCGGTGCTATTTATAGGACACACTGGGGCATTTTAATACATAAACAACATCGGTGCTTTGTGGGAATATAACACCGGTTTTTTCTTCTTAATTAAAAACCCTATAGTGGTTATATTGATAAGACACATTGGGACATTCTAATACATTAGCTGCACTGGTGCTTAGTGGGAATATAGCACCATATTTTTTTTAAAACTAAAAACCTAAAAGCGATGCTCTTTTTAAGTACACATCGAGGCATTGAAATACAAGAACGACAACAGTACTTCTAGTGGATATAGCGCTAGTACGTTGAAAATAATTTTAGGATCGACTTTTTTTTTAATTTAACCTTGTTCCGATGTTATCAATAATGTATGCACCAGGGTGTTATAGTACTCGTTTAACATTGGGGCGTCGTCGTAGGATAACAACGGACTGGGAAAAATGAATTTTACAACCTACATTTTTGTAAATTTAACCCTTTTTCGGTGCTATTAATTAGTATATGCCCTAATGCATTTTTTTGTTGTTTAGTGCACCATTTTTTTTATAAAAAATAAATAAATCTGCCACAGTGCACCATGTTCTATTAGGCACTGATGCTTATATGTATAGTAAAGAACTAGTGCGTTTGTATATTATAGACGCACCGTTAAAAAAACATCTGCTAAAACATCCACCCACTCACCTCTGCTAGTGATCTCTGCTACAAATAGATTTTTGGGCTATTTTTATAGGGGATTCCACAAAAACCTCAGCCAGAAGGTAATTTCCTTGTAGTGCTAGCATTCAAATATTTTATTTAACATGGACATTAAAATATTTTATTCATGACCCACGTTTTCCACATTGAAATATATTTCTAATATTAGTGTATTTTTAAATATATGTCTTCATCATATTCAAAACTGAAAACCATATATCCCCGTGGAGGGTGTCAAATCATAGATTTGAGCCCCCATCCCACAATGCTGACAATTGAATTTATGTGGGAGCTTCAAGGCTCCCCATAAGTGGCAATAATAATGTAATCAAAGCATTATGCAGGACATTTTTGTTATTATGTGGCTTGGAAAGTGGGTTTTCCTTGTAAGACATCTAAATTTATTACTCTGTCCATTAGTTCATCTTGTAAACAAAATCGAAGGTGGCGAGAAGGAAGGGTGTGGCATGTCGGATGCCGAAAAATATTGATGATCACTCACTTTGCAAGTTTAAAATAAGGCTATTCTAGTTGGTTTCCTTGGTATGGTTTGTTGCATGATGTTTGCCTATCATTTTTTCTCTTGGTTAAGGTATTATGAACCCATGTTCGTTGTTCAGTGCTCCGTTATTTCTATTTCAGTAGTTGTTTTTTGCAATTTTTCCATCTAGTATGGCTTTCTATTTGTTGATTAACTTGTAATTCCTCACATATTTGGTTTATCTCAGCTTTGAGGTTGCATAAAGAATTTGGTTTACTTTTTTTTTGTGTGTTTTTGGGCATTAGGTTATCCACCTATTGGTCTAGTTTGATTCTCAAGGGGTTCATTTCAACAACTCTAGGTATCAGTCCTTAAGCAAATTTGTGTTGCTTCCGAGCATTGACAATTGGCTATTTGGTTGTGTGTATCTTTGCTCGACTTCTGAGCACTTGGCTATCTTAGGTTTGGTTCTCTCATTGAGTTATGATCCTTAATTTCTTTTTGGGGATATCACTTTTCCACCACAAAAGGCCAGAGGGAGTTTGTAGGATTGGGTTTCATGCACTGTCTGGAACTCCTTCTTCTTGTGGCCCTCTCCATGATGGGCTCTCTAGTTTCTCTAGCAGGGTTGGATGAGTGTTGGGTTTTCTTCATTGAATGGGTGCACGATACTTGGTAGCATTTCTTTATGTTTTTGTGTATTTTACTTTTCCAAGAGGTGGGACACATAATTTTCGATGTTGCTTCCCTATTAACATGACTCATTGACGAGGTTCCACATAAAGCAGGGGGACAAGGAGAGGTCGACTGTCCCCACAATATTAAGCCTATGTGGAGGCTCGATGGTCCATTGGAAGATTTAATGAGATCACCTCAATGTAAATTCACAATATTATTTCATATTTGGCGGATAAAGTTCATTTCAATTGATGTTTTATCTTGGATCAACATGGGGAGATGGAAACTCATAACTAGATTCTTGAAACTCATAATACCAGGTCATGCCAAACTCACTATATGCAAACAATTGACCTATAGTGGCATATCAAAACTCTCTTGGGACAGGTTCCTGTGGAGTGATTAGAGACTTAAAGGGAACTACTATTATGCATTCATGAAGTTTTATAAAAGGTGTGGAAACTAGAAGTCAAAGTCTCAACTTTGATTAAAAGGCTAGTTGATCTTCTTATCACTCCATGAGAAGTAGATGTTAAGCTATCTCCTCCTACATATATGGACTCCCCTTTTAATTGACATGGTCCATAGATACATGTTTGGTTATATTATTCTATGAGGATATCTTTTTTAGAAATGGTAAGAAATTGAAAATTAAATGCTTACTAGTTTATTACAGTTTAACTTGGGTTTGTAGATTAATACTCTTTTTTATATACAATCTTAAGACATTAAATATCCTTTATTGGTTTCCCACTTGATGGGATGTTATGTACATAATTTTGGTAAAAACCACATAGAAATAAAATACTTCAATGTTTATATTGAGTTATGTAATTTTATATCAATTTTATGGAGAGAAACAATAATTGGAAGTTACACAGATGAATATACACTTTTTAATTTTCAATATAATGGAGACTTATATTTCCAATATATGTTTTTTACTACTAGTAAAAAAAGAAATGTGTACAATGTAGATCATAACAAAATAAAAAAATTAATGTCCACGTTGAGTAAAATATTTCAATGTTAACTATGTATATATTATATAGAGTAATTGTTTTTTTTTTCATGGTTAAAACACTTTATTGGTGTATTGTTGAACATAAAGATGTGTAATTCTTTCTATGCTCAATATGGAGTAAACAAATGCTCTCTCTCTCTCTCTCTCTCTCTATATATATATATATAATTCATCTAAATGAGATTTGCAACTCAAAAGATTTGACCCCTCTTGGAAATTGATATATTTAGTATTGGCAAAAATTAAATTAATATTAAATTAGTATACAAGATCTTTTTTACTTTAAAAGTTAAAATAATTAGATCTCAACTCGCTTTTTAAGAAAAAAGTATAAAATTTACTTACAAATAATATGATTGATAATTCTTACCCCGATTGGGATGCGAGCCAGTGGTTGGGATAGCAGGTGGGGATTAATGAAGCGTACCATTGAGTTTTGTACCACCACTCCCCACACGCTAGAGGCGATGGGTGCGGTGGCCCTTGGCATGATTGCATGCAAGGGTGGTGGGCAAGGTTGTAGCACATGTGGAGGTGCAAGTTTTATAAGAGTTAAGGGTGAAGAGATGGGTAATGCTGGTGTGTTTGATCGTGGGTGAAGAAGCTAGTGCATGGGAAGGTGAGGGCGACGCCATCCTATGCCTCAAGCTCACAAACGACCTACAAATTCCCACGGGTATGTTTTTTGGCTCTTCTCCTCCATTGCAATGATGACCTGGTTGGGCTTCTACTGGTGGGAGAGGGGAAAAATTAGAAATGTTAATTGGGAAGTCTAGAATTGCGGGAGGAATTGGGGGTGGCGCTAGGTTACTCTGATTTGGTTCTGGGTCTATGTCTTGCTTTAGCCGGGTCTCGCCTCTGCCTCTTTTTGTTTTGACCTTGCGTTGTTTTTCTTTGGGTCCCTGGGTTCTAAGGGCCGAGGGCTAAGTGGGGATGACAAAGGAGGTTATGTAGGGAGAAGCTACGCATCGGATGCTGAGGTAAGTAGGGGAAGCCATTTCAATTGTTAGGGTATAGCTAGAACTTTTCGTGGAGATGGAACAACTAGGACTCTTGGGTGGGAAACCAGGCATGAAACTGTCAAAGGCTTTGCATTAGTATCTTGGGCAGAGGGGAATGGGTCTACAATTCATGTTTGGCCTCCTGCTGGGAACTGACATAGCTCACTAGCTTGGCCTAGGTAAGGGGAAGACAACCTGATCGTGGTTGTGAGGAGATGGGTGTGGAGACGAGGACCCATTGTTGGTGGATGGAGGCCGACCCCTTCTAGGGAGTGGATCTTTGACCATGACGGCCCGGGTACTGATAGCAAGGGGCAAGGGGAGGAGCATGGTGAGGCAGATTGCATCGGTAACTCAACTCAGGGATGGGAGCAATGCCATACTATGTTAAATAGTTGTTGGTTAGCAAACTGTTGCTGTGAATAGGTTTTGGCACCTTTGCCATGGCTCGATCTGCGAAAGGTTGTGGACGTGGAAGACAGGGATAGGTGCCCATAAATGGAAAGGAACTGAGCACGTCCGAGCCTCGTAGGGGGAGAAAATCAGTAGATCATCTTATTCGCGAAGCTGTTGAGGCATATCGCGAGGGAACTTATGAAGGCATCCGAAAAATCTTAGAGGGATGGGAAGAGGAAGTTAAGCAAGGCAGTGAGACAGAGGAGGACATGGAAAACTAGAGGACGCTTGTCCCAGACCCAGGTAACACTTGAGGCAAGATAACACAATTCAAGAAAACCCTGTATCTCTATTAGTTGATGAAAATCTTGATGGGCAAAGCTATGGAACAAATCTTGGTGGGTATGACTGTTTCTCTTCAAGGTATGCCGAGCTACAAACATGACTTCTAGAAAATTCAATTTCAGCTCCATAAGCAAGACATTCGACTGGATAGAATTGAGAGACATATTCCATGTATCTTGGAACTGTCTGAGATGCTTGAATCAAATGTTAAGGACCCTGCACCAGTGGAATCAACCTCGGAGGAGCATAAGGACTAGATAATCACGCATGTTTATTTTTGTTTTCTATGCGGATAACATTTACTTTTCATCTTGCAAGTATATGTATAGATAGATATATATCTAAAGTATGGTTATGAAATAGAGACATATATAGCTTGGATAGAAAGACTAAAACTTTACTGTTTTTGGATGGCATACAATGCGGATAGGTGGCCAACAGACTTGGTTTCCCAATGGGAAAGTTGAGGCCACCTAGCCAATCTATGTGGTATAAATTTGCCTATAAATGAATAAAAAAAATAGAGGACTTGCCAAGCTTAACAAAAAAATAAATATAATTGATAATTCTTTAAAAAAAAGTTAGTGTTAATTTATAGATTTTATTATAGATTTTATAACTTTAATTTTATCATTATATTTAAAACATGGTATTTTTAAGTATTCAAATATTATGCATGTGTATAGTTTGATAAATCATAAAGATAGAATGTAGGTGAATATTCAATAAAAAAAACATGTAATTTACTATTAAAATTGATAAAATTTTGACAATTATTATCAATTTCATTATATTTATGTAAAAAAAGGTCAATTTTTTAACCAAATGGGTGGGTATATTTTTCAAAAAATGTAAGATGAAAAAAATAAAAAGATTGATGAACATACATACATACATGCATATTAACAAGAACGAGTATATATATTATATTAAAAAATTTCCCTAGATGTAGCAAGTACATCGGGAGTTACATTACTTTTGCCTCATAGAATTCTAAAAAGGCTAAAAACCAATCTCCTCCCAATACGAACCCCGGGAGGGGGAAGGTAAAGTTCTAAAGCTAAAACTTTGAATGTTTATTTCAATTGCTAGAAGACAATCCATTGCTGGACCCATGGGGTGCAAGATAACACTTCAGACAATAGTTCTGACTACTATGATTTTTCATGCTTCTTGTTACCGATGGGGAAGAATTTTGATTTTTAAGCACATCTCAATAGGAAGGGGAAGAAGAGGATGGTTTGATCTTCTTCTCGACCACCTTACCAACTTCTTCAACATTCAATGCAAGAGGAACCTTTAGAGAAAATATTTCCACCGTAGAAGTTTTCTTTGGAGAGTCCTTATCTCGGCCTTCTTCATCTTTCCAATCAAGAGGGATGTTTGGAACAAGAGTATTATTTGAATAAACTTGATCTAGTACTGACTAATCCTCTTGGACCTGAAGATTCTCACATTTTGCCCAAGGAACCTTCAAGACTTCAAAACCAGTGTTAGAAAGGGGTCGATGCAGAGATTCAATCTTACATGTCTACTGTTGCTTATTTCCATGCTTCTTATGTTTACTTTTAACTAGAATGAATCCTTTCTTATTTTCTCCTTGGCCTTCTTTATGAGAGGGTGATGGATTTGGAGTACTTAGATAATCTAAAGCTTTTGGACAACTTTTCGCAAAGTGTCCATACTCGTGACATATTCATAATGCAAAGCTTATAAGTGAGACCAACTCTTTAGATTTAGCTGAATCGCCTCAAGAAGGCCTTTTGAGAAATCCATTTCAACAAAAATCTTGGCACACGAAATTTTTTTCGCATGTTCCCTATCATTGGTAATAAATCAATGCAGTTTATCTCCTATATCATTGAAAAATCATTCACCCCAGTAAAGAAGAGGGAGAAATGACAATTTGATCCACATAGGTGCAAGTGAAATTTCCATCATGGGATTAAATTCCATAGACCAATAAGTGAGAAATAAACCTCTGGTACTCATGAAATAAGGACCTGACTTATAGATCTAGTCTCTATCTTCCTAGTTTTCAAAAAAAGAGTGTCACCGATTTTCACAATAACAAAGGCACTAGAGCCCTCAGGGTTATCTCAATTAGTTGATCCCCATTGTTAAAGCACCTTTGTTATTGAGAGGTCACATGTTTAATTCTCTTGACATTCTCGGGGTTAGGCTCCATGGTTGAGTCGGTAGGATGTGATCCCTTCAGGTGGATCTTCCTGGTATAAATATTCAGTGAATGTAGTGGTCACTTATCTTTAGGGCCTGTGAAAAACATAGGGAAAAAAAGAGAGCAAAGTCTCGAGAGTTCACAATTTTCCCAATTGATAAAAACTTAATCTTCAACAACGTCATAACTTTTCCAGTCGCTAGTAAACATCCACAATAACCCTTTTTCCTTCAAAATTGCCACATTTTTTCTTCTTTGGGGAACAAAACCCCAGATCCAAAGAAGGGATTGATTCTACCTTCTTCAAAAATTTGTTTGGGGTGCTCATTGTGCATGCATTGAATCCACATAGTAAACACAACACCCACTTGATATCCCTCAAAGGCTGTCAATGAGTAATGATAGACCAGATCTCAACGAGGCAGATGCCCTGATAATTGTCACAAAAGATTAGCGTTGAGGGTTGAGAAGACTTGTGGAGCTCCAATTTGGATAATATTAGGGATTTTAGGAAAGCAGAAAAATGCAGATAAAACACAAGGCCTTAGCACATTGCTTCAAAAATCCAAATAATGTTGCTAAAGAATCAAGTGAGCTAGGTCTGTAATTCATTTCATACATAGACTGTGGAACCAGTGGGCAATGATGGGCTAGATCTCGATGGTGCAGATGCCTCGAGAATCCCCGCGGAAGCTCAATGACTAGGTTTAGGTGGCTAGAGAAACCCTAGCCATGACATAACAGACCTTTGAAGCTCCATTCTTAGATGAATATGATACAAGCACCCTTTAGAAAAAATGTTAGTCGTTGTTTGGAAGCTCCACCAATTGACGAAATTCGACCCTAAATTTTTTCCCTAATTTAAAAATTTAATTATTTTAAATAATCTCTAACATTTTATTTAAAAAATTTATTTATTTATTAATATAATAAAAACATATCATTAAATGTTTATAATATTCATAAATACTTTAAAACATTTTATGTACCTTTTAAATAAGAAACGAAATAAAATTTCCATATTGAAAAAAAAATGAAAACCATATTAAGAAGTACTTTCTATCTTTTATTTATTTTTTTTTAATATTTTTTTTCTTTAAAGAAAACACAAAATAATATTAAAAAGAAAGTTTCATTACAAAATTTGGAATTAAATTTATCATTATACAAAATTTGAAATAAAATATGTAATATGGCCTTTCATCTTTATCTAAATATTTTTGAAACTTTATTACTATACAAAATGTGAAATACAATTTATAACAATTATAATTAAATTCATAATTTATAATTAATGCTTTATATTTAAACTAATTACAATCTAACTCCAACGTTTAAAAGCTCATATACAACTTACACTTGCGCAAACACTTTATAAGTGCAACTTACACAACTTAAAGTTGCTCCTATAAATATGTAAACACTTAATAAGTGCAACTTACACTTGTCCTTGTAAATATGTAAACACTTAATCAACAAATTACACTTGAATCAACTACAACTTACACTTGTCCATGTAAATATGTAAACACTTTGATCAATTTTTTTACAATTGTTTGTGATTTTTATTAACAAATGAAATATTTGTTTACTCTATTATTAACATTTTACTCATTAATGTATTTGAATTTAAAATAAAACAAGGCCACATAGTTAGTGTTCCTAGCTTAGTTTAATTATAGAACTTTGAAAGGTATGAACCAATTGCCACATTTGAACAAGGGCTGCACTGCAGATACTTTAGCTTATTTTAAATAGATTTAAATTAGAATAAAAAACAATAAAGACATACATAAATGGATGAACAATGTGTTTTTCAGTAGCCATACAATACTACTAATGACCTCAAAATTATAATATGTGGACGTTGTAATCAAAATCCTAGAATCATACTTCCAAACCAAAAAATTGTTTCTACCTTATTATATAGAAAGATTATTGAAAAAAAGGCAAAAAAATATTGTTATCTTGCATTGGAAATCTGTCAACTAGAACTGCTATCTATATAAATATATATATATATATATATATATATCTCATCAAATTCTATTTTTACATAATATTATCATTTACACAAATACATCGGAATATGCTAAAAATAAACATCACAAATAAATTTAAATATAATGAACATGAACACAAGTTTTTGATACTTTAAATTAAAAAATAAATAAACAAAAAATGATGATTAAAACATGTTCCTCTCATGTAAAAGATTTTGAAGTAACAAATGTTAAATTTAAGTAAACTACAAATAATAATATACCAGCTTTATCGGCCCAAATATCAAAATCCTGAAAATATAGAAAACCTTTAACATAATTTAACTTATAAGCGAGCACGCGAGTGCATGGTTCAACAGCGGGGCTGACGGCTTACACGCTCTCCGTCCAGTTTCGATCCCCAATTTGAGATGCTGCTGTGCAGCGATTATGTGTATTTGATGATTGATTGATTGATGTGATGTATATATATGTAGAAATTTGTACAGATTGGCCTAACGCGAGTGCATGGTTCAACAGCGGGGCTGACGGCTTACACGCTCCCCGTCCAGTTTCGATCCCCAATTTGCGATGCTGCTGTGCAGCGATTATGTGTATTTGATGATTGATTGATTGATGTGATGTATATATATGTAAAAATTTGTACAGATTGGCCTAATATAATGATTCTTCAGGGGACTAACCACCCCCTTTTAAAAAAAAATAACTTATAAGCGAAATACCATATTTACTCTGTTAATTAGTGATTACTAAACCATGATTAATGCAATGTACGTTCTCATTAACCCTCTGTTGACCATAAAACAAATCTTTACCTATATTGGAATTGAAATTGAGTTACAATTGAACTATCTAAGTGTCCGCGTGGTTCCTCAATTTCATTGATACCAGGAAAACATCGCAAAAAAATAGATAATAATATTTACTAGCAATTGTCCCAAAAGGTACAAAGAGAGGCCGATAGGATTATTTAATTGGAATTTTTGAATTTTTCTAGAAGAGTTAATTGGTTTGTGGAAAACCTTGTTTTCTTGGACTGGATCATTGTGCAATTACTTTTCTTTAGATGTTTTGTTTATATCTATATTACAAGGAACACATTGAATGTCTTATTTCATTTCTGCTATCCTTAATAATATCCTTTCCATGCTTTTCTTGATCAATTTGATGAAATATTCCATTATCCTTTGGTCAAGCCTAGAAAAATACCAAAGTACTTTATTCAAATTCATAGCACCAGTATGCCTGATTCTATATATAAACCTAGCCCAGAGGAACAGAGTCGTCCATAGTCTCAAGTAGTAGAAGAAACTGCAAATTTGCCAAACCTAGAATCTCCCTACAAAACTCTTATTCCTAAACAGAAAACCAGACTTAACCAAAATCTACACAAAAAATGTTAACCAAACACATTCAAATGTGTGAGCATGTAAAGTCAACACAACAACTAAGGTGAAAATTTTGCAAAACAGCCAAATCAAAACGTTGATAGTCATCATACACCCATACGGTAACGAATACAAGTGAATAACAACTCATTCCAGAAATCTTCAATCTAGAGCAACCCAACAAGTAAATTTTTGTTTCCATCATAACCCAATACAGAAATAAGCATAATTTTGTGATTTTTTTCTTTCACGTTTTACTGAAATAAGTTCAAATCAATGTTTGCGATGACCAAGAAAGCTCAAGCCAGACTTGGAGTGCAAGCCAAGGAAGAGGCAAGGGAAGAGGAATGATGTGGCGTGGGACAATGTCAAGGGGTAGCCGGGGAATGGCAGGATCAAAGGCTTTGGGCTTTCATCCAGGTATGGTTTCTGGTGATACTTATGGCTTTGACAGGATTGGAATGGGCCCTGTGGATGGTTTTGCAATGCCAGATATGTTTACTGCTCCAGCGAGTCAAGGCAGAGGATTTCCTCCTTAGGGCCAACCACGTCCCAGATTTGGCCCAGTTTCAGGGATCAATAAGAATTATCAATTCCCTACACCCTTGGAAAGCAAAGTGACATACAGAAGCTCGTTCCATGTATCAAGGACGCCTGGTAAACACCAATGGCTACAATCTGCAAACTGCTCAGGATGCTGCTTCTCATCACTAGTAACGGTACTACTGTAAATTGAAGGGTGACCATCTTTGCGAAATTGGGAGTCCTGTGATATCCAGCAGAGTAACAGGAAAAATCATAGTCCCTATAACTTCCTTCACTATGGGCACCTGAGGAATCACTGGAGGCGAGTATCCTTCAAATTGCACTAGTTCAGTCTGACCATAGCATTTCTGCCCGTTCTTCTGATTCCAATAAATTGGGCTGCACATTTACATCAATTTTATGAGGAAAACCATTTTGTATACATAAAATAAGAGCCATAGCTACTTGAATAGATTTCATGAATATCTTAGAATTTGATCTTTCATAAGAACAGTTATATTTTTTTAAAGCTTAAACTTCCAATTCCAAAATATTCATGAAAACTGCAATCCACATCAAAATGCCCTGTAATATATACAATGTGTGTTTGTATAACACCTCTTTGCAAATCACTGGCTATTATTTTCTTAGTTAGGAATATCTTGTTGAAATTTGGGGAGTATAAAATTCCACAGTTGATCCTTAGAAACTTACGAAATAGAAACTCAGGAATATTCGCTGAAATTAGAAGATTGGGGTTTGTTTTGAGAGTAAAGCTCAGAGGAATACTGTAATTGTAATTGCTCTGTTTCACACGATGCAACATAAAACAATGGAACGGATCCCCTGAATAATTTGGAGAGGAATATTTGCTCAGAGGAAATAGAACTGTAACTGTAACTGAAGCAACATAAAACAATGAAACGGATCGAGCGAATAATTTTGATTCAATGAGATTATAACGGTTGAAATAAATTAAGAAGAAACTGTAGAGCCGAGGAAACCAGAAGGATAATGGAATAATAAAACTGAGATGAATGGACTGGGTTTTGCTTTGAGAGCAGCGCAGAGGAAATATAGTTGTAATGGAGGTTTCTCTAATTCAACTATTTTAATTCAAGAAACATAAAATTAGTATCATTCATGATGAAAGAAACCTACCAGTAGTTGGGCTAAACCTACCAGTAGTTGGGTTAAGGAAAACTACATAGAAAGAACAGAGCAAGGTTAAAGATCGAAAACTACATTGAAATAAGAGAGCCAGAATTAATGGCAACCGAGAACAGAGCCAAAAGATCAAAATAAAACGAAAGATTAAAAGCAATTAATGGGATTGCGAGCGGACTAAGAAGAGAGAAAAAGGATTTGAGTACAGACTTAAGCGATTAATGAGATCCAGAGAGAATTTAAAAGCATGATCATTAGGCTACGAAGGCCACGAAAAAGGAATTCTCTTCGAACATTTTTACAGGTGCCAAAAATATTTCAACATAAATATGCTACGAAGGCCACGAAAAAGGAATTCTCTTCGAACATTTTACAGGTACCATGGCAAATAATTTTATAAGTCTATTGAAATTAAAATTAATTTAATCGTATCTTTAAAAAAATTCTAGAACTTCAAAAAGTACTCTGTCAACCAATTTCATCAGTACTAATGTCAAATAATTCAAGAAACATATTAAAATTAAACTTAATTTAACCGCACATTCACAAAACCTTAGAAAACAACAACCCACAGTCTAATCATATCTCATTTGTCAAGCAATTCCATCAGTACTAATGTCATATAATCGAAGAAACATATTAAACTTAAACTTGATTTAACCCCACATTCACAAAACCTTAGAAAACAACAACCAACAGTCTAATCATACTTCAAGAGTAAAAGCATTTGACCATGTAATTTTCGTTATCATATAAGATTAAGCATTTGACCATGTCATTTAATTTCATGAAAAGAGTCATGGAAAGTGAAGCAGATATGGCTGCAATGGAAAGTACATAAGGCTGCATCAGCTGTAGAATAAGCACCGGGAAAATGCGAGAAAGCAGAGGCAACAATGCCTTATTTGGAATTGAATCCTTGTGCATAAATGCGAAAAGCGAGAAAGCAGAGGTAACAATGCCTTATTTGGAATTGAATCATTGTGCATAAATACAATACAAAGGTTTAAAAAAATGTATGTAATATATATCAACATAAATTTTTGTTACAATGGACAATAAAAATGATTACACTTTCCAACCATGCCATGTGATACGATTTCTACAAGTATTTTAAAATCTAAATTAAGTTAATCGATTTATACAAAATTCGAAAAACTTAAAAATAGCACTCCAACAATTAAATTAACTTTGAAAAAAAAAGAAAAAAAAAAAATAGTACTCAAATAATTTCATTAATACATCAAAATTTAGAATTAATTTAGTTGAATACTCACACAACTTTGAAAAATTGAAAACCAATGCATTAAAAAAATTTAATAACTCCCAATTTTATCAAAGAACCACGCCCAAAAACCAATGCAGTCTCATCCGATCTGAATTATCTCTAATCGTCAGTTTAATTGATTTTTCCCCCCAAAACCATGATAGCAGTTTAATTAATTTTTCCCCCAAAATCATGATAGCGTGCTATGGTAATGGAAAATACCTGAAATTTTAATTCGCAAACCGTACCACCTGTGCACCATCTCCTAATCTCCCTCCCACAACACGTGTACTGCATCACTGCGATATTGCTGGTGAGAAATTTATTTAATGAAAACTAAGACATTACAATTCTTAGCTACAGTGTTGTGTTTGATCCCTAATTCCATCGAAAACATCACACAACTTTGACAATGGACTGTTGTCCAATAGCTAGCTTAGTTTTCGAAAGAATCGGTGGGTCTTTTAGGAGAACTCACATTGAAGAAAGCATCCATATCAGATATAGGGATGGTTGAATGTGTTTACCCCTGGTTCCAAACCATTGACATTTCACAAAATATTGCCTTGCCATAAACATTAGCAAGAATGAAACTACCATGACTTGGACACTTTCAAGTCTCATAAACCTTAAATTCCTCAACTTAAATGGATGCTTCGCGCTGGAAAAAGCTCAGTCTACAAGGTCTGATATCTTTGTACATAGTTGAAGCAGAGCAATCGAATTTTCTGGGAAGATATTCCCAAACTTTTGGTGATTATTTTTGTACATTATACCAACAAATATTAATTCTCTCACATATATATTCTCTAAATTAAGAACATAATTCTCTCACACATATATTCTCTAAATTAAAAACACAATCACTCTAATTGACGTATTAATTTCATCATCTCTCATTCATTTTTCTGCTCAACGTTCATCATATCTCATTCTCAACCTATAAATTCAATATTAAAAGCATTTCACTATGCCTATGTGCTATCATTATCGTTGCCGGCAATCAGTTATGGTCGGTGGAATACATGAACTCAGATAGAGCTGCATAGGCATAGGCAGCTGGAAGCTATAGTTGACTTAGTTTTACTGGAGTCCCTTGGAGAAGGCATCAGAGGAAGCAGCAGAGGGGGCAAGGGGCAACCTCCTTTCCATCACATAAATGAATAATTCTTGGATGATACAAATGACAAGACCTCCTTTCTATATATCTCAGTACTGAGAATCAGTATTTCTAAACAACGAACATAAGATTTTTCCACATAAGGTAATTCTGGACTTCAAAAAATGTATACTTTGCAATGACCAATATTCTGAGTAAAATTAGATTGGCCATATTTGGACAAAACAAATCATAGCAACATCTTGTAGAATGTTTAAAATAGACTGTGGACAATTTAAACAAACCTTTTTTCAAAAAGAAGGAAAATTTGTCCAGAAATTACAGAAATGAGACTGATTACCCAAATATTTCTCCAGGCATTCTAAAATTTAGTATCCCACCAAAACCCTTAAATGAACAAATTCGACCCCATGAATCATGACCCAAAGCACACAGGAAACAGACAGCACCATTAACTTTAATAACACCTTTTGCCATTATCAGGCTACTCATCCTAATGTTTAAAAACATCATAATTCTTCACCAGTTTTATGATATCGTGCCTCTGCCATGCTGCTCTTCCCAGGCAGCATTTGATTGCATGCCAAATTACAACAGTCGATCTCCTTCAACTTCATGTGAAATCCTGATGCTCAAAAACATCATAATACTTCACCAGTTTTATGATAGCATGCCTCATGGCATGCTGCTCTTCACGAGCAACCTTTGATTTTTTGCCAAATTGCTACAGTCCACCTCCTTCAATTTCATGTGAAATCCTGAAATGCTACCAGAATCCAAACAGCCACACAATTGGAACCTGAAACATTCACATTACGAAGACCCACAACAGCCACAACATACAGACTACAGTCACCTCGAACACAACATCATCAGAATGTGAAGCAGTTAGAGCAGGCACACCACACCATTGATCCTGATGTTCAAATAAAATCTTCATCCTTATAACAATTTAAATTTCTTCGATCACAGGCCAATCCCCTCATTTACCAATTTCTAATCCTTCATCCTTGTAACAATTTAAATTTCTTCGATCATAGGCCAATCCCCTCATTTACCAATTTCTAATCCTCTGCCTCGTTGAGGCTGTCAGTACGATTATAACTATTAAATGGATTGATAATTTGTACATCCAGTGCAATCATCATCTTCTCCCACTACCCTGGTGTGAAAAAATATGATTTCCCTTTTTCCATTAGAAAATTAAAGTTATTAAACTCAACATCAAGAAATAAGTCTCACAAGTAACTGTCAACGGGACCTAATAAATTTTAACAATCCCCAATTGATTTAAATATTTCCATATTAACAATCAATTCCCTTTAAGTTTAACCATTAACAAATGACTGCCACACATGCCAACTATACCTTAACTATAAATAGGTTAAATACTTTTGGACAGACCATATTACAATGGCATCATCTCTTAGAATCCTTACATCAAGAGGAGGGCATTATAGAACAAAAAATCACAAATACCGGTGAAATTTAGTTCAATTAAATTTCGATAGAATGGTGAGGAAATAAGAACAAGGAATGGATTATACAGATGTTACAACTTAAAGCGTGTTTTATACAAATAAACTGCCTTTCACTGCTCAAAGCATGTTGGGTCAGATACCTTAAAGTATGACACCAGTTCAATAAGGTCAAAGTTGACAAAATACATTCATGACACAGAAATCAACTCATATGCCTGTGCCAAACCACCCTGAATCACCTACACTTACGCTGACCTTATCTTAATTTTCTAGACAGGTTATAAATAGGCATAGAAATTCCAAATTTTGTCTTATATTCATGAATCTTAACAAATAACGACACGAAAAAATCAAGATATTGAAATATTGACCAATAATATCGATAATTCAAATTTTCCTTCTGCATTCACCATTAAACACAAATTCTCCATATTTTCCATAACAAAGGGAAGAAGACCAAAATATTCGAAATTCAACAGAAAAAAACCACCAATAACTTACATCTTATCAGCTTCCCACCCAGGCTGCCCCACTCTTGCTCTACAAACCGTCACCAGAGTAAGCTTAAAATAAATAAATCCCTGCAGTTATTTAGAACAATAATAAGCGATTCTTGGAAAACCTAACAGAGAACAGTAATAAGTAAGGTTAAGCAGTCAATATTTCCACCATTTAAGCTCAGAATATAGCCCAAATTTGTTGAAATAAAGCACGAATTTGGCCAAATTCGTCGAAAGAAAGCTCAAACTCAAGTAGAATCCTCGAACGAAAGACCGAATCTGGCCAAATTCACCACAAAAACATCAATTTGCTAAAAGAAAAGGTGCAACCGCTGAAATTTAGTCAACAAAAAGAATCGAATGCACTAAAGTCTCGCAAGAGAAGAACATACCGCAATATTTCAGCTCACTGTGTCAAATTAGCATAGAGGCTGAACCATAAAACGAATTGAAGGGGTCAAATTTAACACAATTTCGGAACCGCCATCATTATGGAGAAAGGCGTTGGCATGACAGTTTTACAGTTGAGGTAAATAAATCCCTGCAGTTATTTAGAACAGTAATAAGCGATTCTTGGAAAACCTAACAGAGAACAGTAATAAGTAAGGTTAAGCAGTCAATATTTCCACCATTTAAGCTCAGAATATAGCCCAAATTTGTCGAAATAAAGCACGAATTCTGCCAAATTCGTCGAAAGAAAGCTCAAACTCAAGCCGAATCCTCGAACGAAAGACCGAATCCGGCCAAATTCGCCACAAAAACGTCAATTTGCTAAAAGAAAAGGTGCAACCGTTGAAATTTAGTCAACAAAAAGAATCGAATGCACTAAAGTCTCGCAAGAGAAGAACATACTGCAATATTTCAGCTCACTGTGTCAAATTAGCATAGAGGCTGAACCATAAAACGAATTGAAGGGGTCAAATTTAACACAATTTCGGAACCGCCATCATTATGGAGAAAGGCGTTGGCATGGTAGTTTTGCAGTTGAGGTAAATAAATCCCTGCAGTTATTTAGAACAGTAATAAGCGATTCTTGGAAAACCTAACAGAGAACAGTAATAAGTAAGGTTAAGCAGTCAATATTTCCACCATTTAAGCTCAGAATATAGCCCAAATTTGTCGAAATAAAGCACGAATTCGGCCAAATTCGTCGAAAGAAAGCTCAAACTCAAGCAGAATCCTCGAACGAAAGACCGAATCCGGCCAAATTCGCCACAAAAACGTCAATTTGCTAAAAGAAAAGGTGCAACCGCTGAAATTTAGTCAACAAAAAGAATCGAATGCACTAAAGTCTCGCAAGAGAAGAACATACCACAATATTTCAGCTCACTGTGTCAAATTAGCATAGAGGCTGAACCATAAAACGAATTGAAGGGGTCAAATTTAACACAATTTCGGAACCGCCATCATTATCGAGAAAGGCGTTGGCATGACAGTTTTACAGTTGAGGTTTTGCGAGACCCGGGCAATAGAACTCGCGCCAGCTGATGAGACCATGCCAAGTAATTGAAGGAGACGCTGAATGCCCGCTGAAAAATATTAAAAAGAGACTTAATACTAAAATTGTTTGCCCGTTGAATGTGGACGACACGTGTCAATCGTAGAGACAAAAGGACGACGAAAGTCTGTTTCAAAGGAAGGCCTATCGGCCTAAAAATTTACTTACTTTTCACTTAATATTTTGAGGCGTAAAATATGTTTTAATATTAATTTGGTTTTTTATTATAAAAATAATTAATATATTCAAATATATTTTGTTTATTTATTTTCTAATATCTTTAATTTAATTTTTTTTTTACTTATTCTACTCAACCACATTCAAATTCTTTAAATAAATTTAAAAAATATATATTTAATTAATTTAAAATAATATATATTTAATTAAATTTTATTTAATTACTAATAATATTTTTAAATTAATGTGAATTATTAAATTGATAAATAAAAATGAGGATACGATATACGTTAACTTATATCTTCGACAAGTTGTAAACATAAATTATTAAATTGAAATATTAAATTAATTGTTGGAGATCAGATGCACAGCGGAAATTAAACAAAAATATACAGCTGATATGTCAAGCACATAAGACACAAGAATTTAACGTGGTTCACCCAACCAATCTGGGCTACGTCCACACAACATAGGCATCGGCAATTTATTAATCAAACAAGAGATTACAAAATGGAATCCTCACAAAACTCTCACCCTCATAGCAAACAATCCGAATGGTTGCCTGTTATATAGCAAAGAGAATCTAAGAACCTCATTAACTCACTCACATCAAATATAGGAGGCATTAATCATCTCCCAACAACCTGGAGCTAATCTAGGAACTGAATTTCTATTGTTGTCACCTACAGAGATTTTTGCCTATTTTACTCCAAACAGAAAATCTCAACAATCTCCACCTTGACAACAATTAGCCTGATGCCCTGTTATTATTATTTTATCTTTTCTGCAAGCCAAGAGAAGCCAAACACCAGTGTAGCTTCTCTAACAACACTGGTTTCGTGAACATGTCTGCACAATTCTCCTTTGTATGCACCTTTTCAAGAGAGACTCCCCTTTCAGTGATAACCTGTCTTACAAAATGGTACTTAATTGGAATATGCTTTGATTTACTATGATAGGCCGGATTCTTAGCCAAATGTATTGCACTTTGACTATCACAAAGTAACCTGATGTTGTCCTGTAACCTACCAAACTCACCAAGCAAACCTTTCAACCAAATCGCCTCTTTGCAAGCATGCGAAGCAACAATGTATTCTGCTTCAGTAGTGGATAAAGCGACAATGTTCTGTAGCTTTGACATCCAGCTTATAGCTCCACCTGCAAGAGTAAAGACATACCCTGAAGTTGACCTTCTCTTATCCAAATCACTTGCAAAATCGGAATCAACATATCCGTAAACAAATTCACTACTCTTATTGTAAGTGATACAATAACTACTTGTGCCTCTCAGATACCGAAGCACCCATTTCACTGCTGACTAGTGTTCTTTACCCGAATTTGCCATGTACCTGCTGACAACCCCAACTGCATGTGAAATATCTGGTCGAGTACAAACCATCGCATACATTAAACACCCTACTACATTGGCATATGGAATTCGAGACATATAATCCTTTTCTTCATCTGTATTAGGACATAAACTCGAAGAAAGCTTAAAATGGGAAGCTAAAGGGACTGAAACAGGCTTCACATTATTCATACCAAACCTCAAAAGTATTTTCTCAATATACTTTTGTTGTGATAACCATAGCTTACCATTGCTCCTGTCTCTGAAAATCTCCATGCCCAAAATCTGTCTTGCTGCTCCTAGATCTTTCATATCAAATGTCCTTGCCATCTGAGCCTTCAACCTGTTGATTTCTTCTATGCTTTTGCTTGCTAAAAGCATATCGTCAACATACAATACCAAGATAATGAATATGCCATTATTCAACTGTTTAAAATAAACACAATGATCATATTCACTTCTAACATATTTCTGACTCAACATGAAAGAATCAAACTTCTTATACCACTGCCGAGGCGACTGCTTCAGGCCATATAATGACTTCTTGAGCCTGCAGACAAATTTCTCATTGCGATGCTGAACAAACCCTTCCGGTTGTTCCATATATATTTCCTCATCTAAATCACCATGTAGAAATGCAGTCTTAACATCTAACTGCTGCAACTCTAAATCAAGCAAAGCCACTAATGCTAACACAATTCTAATTGAAACAATTTTAACCACTGGTGAAAAAATCTCATGAAAGTCAATACCGGCTTTCTGAGAAAACCCTTTTGCAACCAGTCGCGCTTTGTACCTGTCTTCCGTATCATTCACACCCCATTTCAGCTTGAAAACCCATTTACACCCCACAATTTTCCTGCCTTTCGGAAGCTCAACCAGATCCCATGTGCCGTTCTTACTTAAGGCCATCATTTCGTCCTTCATGGCTGCTTTCCACTTGTCACTTTTCGAACCTTCTATTGCTTCCTGATAGCACAGAGGTTCATCGTCATTAGCAGTAAATGCAACAGAAGTGACATAATCATCATACCTTCTCGGTGGCCGTTTGATTCTTGTCGACCTCCTTAAGGATGTTTCTGGCGCTTCCTCGATTGGCTGACTACCATCTGTAGGAACTTCTTGCCGATCCGTATCTGAGACCTGTTCATGATCTAAACCTGAACCCTGTTCATGTTCTGATTCTGAAACCTGTTCATGACTAGTATCTGAACTATGGTCATCATGACTATCATTAGAAATGCTATCAAACTGAATGTGCTGAAAATCAGATACATCATCCTGTTTCAATCTACTATCTACATCTAACTGTACAAGAGAGGATTCATTAAACTTTACATCTCTGTTGATGATGATTTTGCGGGTAGTAGGATCCCACAATCTATATCCCTTTGTTCCAACACCATACCCAACAAAGATATACCTTTTAGACTTTGGATCTAATTTAGTTCGCTGATGTTTAGGCACTAGAGCATATGCATCACAACCAAACACTCTGAGTTTAGAATAGTCACAAGGGTGTCCTTTCCATACCTCTTGCGGAATCTTGCAGTCTATGGCCATCGATGGAGATCGGTTTATCACATAACAAGCTGTTGCCACCGCTTCCGTCCACAACTCCTTCGGCAACCCGGCGTTACTCAGCATACTCCTTGCTCTCTCTAGAAGAGTTCTGTTCATGCGTTCAGCAACTCCATTTTGCTGAGGAGTATAAACCGTGGTCTTATGCCTCTCGATCCCTGCATCCTTGCAATAGCTGTCAAACTCCTTGGAAGTAAACTCACCACCATTGTCAGTTCTTAAACACTTTATTGTTCTACCAGTGCTGTTTTCTACCAATGCTCTAAACTGCTTGAAAACTGAAAAAACATCAGACTTTCTTTTCAACATGTAGACCCACACTTTCCTAGAAAAGTCATCAATGAATGATACAAAATAAGACGAACCACCATATGAAGTTGTAGGAGCTGGACCCCACACATCTGAATGGATATAATCAAGTATGCCTTTACTAGTATGTTTGCCTGTTTTAAACTTTTGTTTACTTTGTTTTCCAAACAGACAATGCTTACAGAAATCTAACTTTCCAGACTTTAGATTTGGAAGTAACTTGCGATCAGCCAAAATTTTTAATCCTCTTTCACTCATATGCCCCAATCTTTGATGCCATAAGTGAATGGAACTACTGTCATGTTCAGACACGGTAGACACAAAATCTGACCTTATACCTCCTTCTAACTGAAATAGATTTCCTACTTTCTTAGCTTTCATAACTAGTAAAATACCTTTGTAAATTTTCATTACTCCACCTTGAATTACAGTTTTATATCCATTTGAATCAAGTGCTCCTAATGAAATCAAATTTTTCCTTAAATCTGGTACATGCCTCACATCAGTTAATATTTTTGTTGTCCCATCAAACATTTGCAGTTGTATGCTCCCAATTCCCACAATATTACATGTTACATCATTACCCATGTACAGAACACCATCATCAATTGATTTATATGTTTTAAACCATTCTTTATGGATACACATGTGGTTTGATGCACCGGAATCTAACAACCAATGTTGACCATGATTTGACACATTCACTGATAATACTTCATCACTCATACCTGAACCAGATGTCGAACCTGTATCTGTTGTATTTGCCTCCTTCTTCTTTAAATGCCCTGATTTGCCACAAAACCAACACTTTAGCTTACTCTTCTTCCCTTTCGACTTTGAACGTTAGTCGCTCGACCTCCTGGAGTGCCTTTCTTTCGAACGACCTCTAACCATCATAGCTTCTGATGTAGAGGTTTCAGAATGCGACCTTCTCCTTGTTTCTTCCGATAATAAGGATGCAACTACATCATCAAACTCAATAGTTTCTGATGAACTAAGATTTATAGAAGTAACAAAATGATCCCATGATTCGGGCAACGAGCACAATAAAGTAATAGCTTTATCCTCGGATTGAATTTTTACTTCTATACTTTGTAATTGCACAAGAAGAGTATTAAAAGCATTTAAATGATCAGCAATCGATGTACCTTCCTTCATTCGCAAACTGTACAACTGTCGCTTCAGGAGAATCCTATTGGTTAAGGATTTGGTCATGTACAGTTTCTCCAGTTTCATCCACAAACCAGCAGCTGTTGTCTCCGACACGATATTAAACAGGACATCATCAGCTAGACACAGTCGAATAGCACTTATCGCTCTTTCATCCATCTCGGCCCACTCATTATCTGTGATGTTGTAAGGCTATTTGGATTTGCCCAACAACGCCTTTGCCACACCATGTTGGACAAGCAAATCATACATTTTCACCTTCCAGATCTCGAAATTATTCTTGCCATTAAACTTCTCAATTTCAAACCGGGCACTTTGAGTTTTCGCCATTTTGTATCAGCAAAAAAAAAAACACAATAATCTCCAAAAACCCAACCAATGTTTCAATACCAGCAATTAGCAAAACAAACTGCCTATGCCTTTCTGTCTTTGCCTTTAAAAGAAAACTGAGTTATAATACAAAAAACTGAGTATCAATTGGAACAATGCGCCTTTATTTTGAGCTATTGTTTAACCAACGATTTCGCGCTATTGGAAACAACACTCCAATCCAAAAAAAAATAGCGCAGGTTTAACAACACCACGTATTTAAAAATGGGCACTCGGCAAACAACTACGCTCAGATTTAACAAACAATCCCTCCAACGCAGCAATAACTGTAAATACCTTTACTATATAAATCTCATCGACTTGCAGAACTCAAATGTACCGGCTCTACAAAACTTTAGAAGGATAAACAAAAACAGTTGAATGTGATTTCCGTATCAAATTCTTCCATTTATACCGCGCAGAACTGATTATCAGACCAGGTATCACGAACCATTTTCAAAGATTCAAAAACGGTACTTTACCTCATATGTACGTTGGTTGCCCTGATCGTAAACCTACTGCTTCCTTTCAGCATGTAATCGCACCAGCAGACTCTCCACGCACCAGCAGTCAAAGGCATACAGCATGTAAACGCTCCAGCACGTCATACGCAGGTCCAGCATGTAGCGCTCCACGCAGGTGGTTTGGTAAACAACGTTCATTCAAATGCATACCAGCAGTTCTGCGCATAGAAGACTCCCGCACCAGCACTGGAGTCCTGTTAACGCACAACGCTTCCAAACATATGTAAACGCACAACACTAATTGAATACACGCTCCACCACGCAACGCAATCACACCTCCACGCAGGTTTTACTCAGCGCACCAGCAGCTCCACGCAGCACCAGGCACCAGCGTTCCAACATCGCTCTGATACCACTTGTTGGAGATCAGATGCACAACGGAAATTAAACAAAAATATACAGCTGATATGTCAAGCACATAAGACACAAGAATTTAACGTGGTTCACCCAACCAATCTGGGCTACGTCCACACAACATAGGCATCGGCAATTTATTAATCAAACAGGAGATTACAAAATGAAATCCTCACAAAACTCTCACCCTCATAGCAAACAATCCGAATGGTTACCTGTTATATAGCAAAGAGAATCTAACAACCTCATTAACTCACTCACATCAAATATAGGAGGCATTAATCATCTCCCAACAACCTGGAGCTAATCTAGGAACTGAATTTCTATTGTTGTGACCTACAGCTAATCTAGGAACTGAATTTCTATTGTTGTCACCTACAGAGATTTTTGTCTATTTTACTCCAAACAAAAATCTCAGTGAATTATTAAATTGATAAATAAAAATGAGGATACGATATACGTTAACTTATATCTTCCACAAGTTGTAAACATAAATTATTAAATTGATAAATAAAAATGAGGATACGATATACGTTAACTTATATCTTCGACAAGGTGTAAACATAAATTTATATTTTGGACAAATTGTAAACATAAATTTATATGTAAACTTTAACGATTTTTTTTTTTTAATAAATGGTTAATAATATTTTGACATATTTAATAAAAGTATTACTTTTATGTATGTTGATTTAATTTGTTTGATTTTCATATAAAAATATAATGTTTAAATTGATTAATACAAATGATGTAGTCTAGTTTATAAAAATAGTATTTTTCAAGATTTTATTTTATTTATTATTATTATTATTTTTTTTTTTTCTGGTTAATTTTAATCAAAATTTCGTAAAGATTTTTAAAAATTTGAGTTTAAGTTATTTAATGAGCATAATTAGAGTGCTCCCAGCATTTTCCATGATATTGAATCTATTTATGCATTCAAAAATGTATTTTAAAATTGATATTCTTGCTTGAAATTGTATTATAGGGAAAAATGTTATTTCGTCCTCCTGAGGTGGTAATTGATAAAAAGCATGTTGGCAAGCCCTTGTAAATCTAAATGATCAGAGTTTCAATCACCAACCAAATGTAAAAAAGAAAAAGAAAAAATTATTTAGTCTATAAATTAAACTACACCAATATAAATTAAAAATATATAAAAAGCATGTTGGCAAGCCCTTGTGAATCTAAATGATCAGAGTTTCAATCACCAACCAAACGTACAAAAAGAAAAAAAATAAAATTTAGTCTATAAATTAAACTACACCAATATAAATTAAAAATATATTCAATAATTAACCAACCAATAAAATCATTAGATAAAATGAATCCTTTATATTTATTGGTAAAAAATGGTAGTAAATTTTAATTTCTCTACAAATTTATTTTTTATTAAATATTTTATTTATTAGAAAATATATTAATAAAATTATCTATAAAAAATAATATGTCAATAATTTAAATTTAATTTAATGAATTTCAAACGAATAAATCTAAATTATTTAATTTTTATATTATATATATGTTTTTCAAATAAAGATTCATATATATATATATATATATATATATTCAAATTTTGTATAGATGTGATTATATTGAGGAATTAAGGCTTCTGTGATTATGAGAAGAGTCTTTAGCTAAAATCACATCATGATTCATATTGTTGGCACATTTTGAACCAACTAGTGTGGTCCATCGTCAACACGAGTTGAAGAACCAGATCATGGCTGCATGTTAAAAAGGGAGAGCAGGGCATCCAATGGCTATTTTTGATTGGGAAATGGCTAAATAAAACTGGGCAACTAGACAAAACCAACGACCAACGACTATGTGGTTATATTTATAAGTTACTAACAAATCATTTAAATATTTGAATAAAATAATAATTAATTATTTTACTTACATTTTTAAAAATTGAACAGCTGAAACAGTTTAGACCACGCTTGCATGGAATATTTAAACCAGACTTGGCCTAAGCAATGGACGAGATGGGGTCCCATCGATGAAACTAATTGATTGATGGGTTTAGCGCCAGGTACAGCAACGATTGGTTGGACAACCAAGAGCAACTTGATATGTTTTGTTGGAGGGATATTTGGGTTTTTTACTCCGTTTTGGTCTAACGGACGTTATTAAAATTCTTTAATTAATTAATCAATAGCTATTTAGTTTAATGGAATACACTATTAAACTAGTGCCAAACCAATTAATTGTATAAATCGATTGCTAAACGAGCGAAGTTGGTTAAGATTTTGCTTACTGCAAACGATTTGCTGGCTGCAACTACATCATTACGAAATAAGATTTCAAAATAAAGTATTTCAAATTCAACGCATTATCACCGTAGGACCTGGTGCAGGCAGCTTTTGCATGGTGGGGAAGACAAACTGCCTCCCTTCGTCTTATCTTTCCCATCGCTCTATGGAGCCTCTGGAAATGGAGGAACAAATTTTTTTTTGAAGACTTATCCCTTTCCTCCATTTATGCCCTGTCTCTCTTCTCCGCTCTCTTTTCTCCTGCCCGTTGATGTTGTTTCGTTGTGGGATTTTTGTCCATATCATGGCTGCCTATGCTTGCAGCCCCTTTTGGTTTCCCTCTATTCATCCTCAGATGCTATATATTTTGATTATCAGCTCTCTCTCAGGCGATCCATGCTACAAATCCATCAGATCAACAGATCTTCTATGTCTATCTCTCTTTTCAGATGATCATCCATGGCTCTTTTCAGATCTATAATGTCCATTTTGTATATATTCCCTCAATATAATATAAAACTTTTTCTTCTAAAAAAAATAATGTTTTAGTTAGTATCTTCGAATTAAAAATCGAAAATACATCGCAAAATTTAGTAGAGATATAAAAGTAAGTAATGTGAAAATTATAAATTTATAAAAACAAAATAACTTGAAAATCTAAAGCAGGTGAGAAAAGCTTTGAAAACCCCCGTATCGCGACCGATAAAGGTATTTTAACTGCGTCTTAATTTTTCATTTGTGACGATAATATTTGGGAATTTGGAATTATTTGCAAAAATCTGTATGTTTGATTTAAATTTTACAAATCAATTTACCAACCGCTTCCCTGTCACGTTGCAAATTCAAATTTGGAAATGGAGCCGATGGAATCCTGAATCATGAATGTTTTTTGCTTTTGAGAAAGTTATGAGATAAGATTTTTTTTATCAGAGTTGTTTAGTGTGATTGTTTGGTTTCTTGTAATTTTTTAAAATCCGGTAAAAATTTATTGAAATTACAAGTTTGATGAGTAATCCTGTGTGTTCTAAGTGCCTTGGGACTTTCCAGGATGCTGAATCCATATAGTCAAAAATCATAAATCAAAATTTCACCTCAATTTTTCCTAACAGTTTTTTTCTAGCAGATTCACATAAGCACAACTCCCTTTTTTTTATCGAATGAAAGCTTTTTATCAATTAAAAATTTGTGGCCATTTGAAAATGAGCGTATATTAGACAGTTTTGCCCAGCCAACCCGCTCTCATCTTGGACGAAGACCACCTGAAATGCAGAGACATTTTTGTACAGCCAACCTGCTGTCATCTTTTTCCTTACTCTGAATAGCATAGAAATTTTTGAGACAGCCAACCTGCTCCTCTCATTTTCTTCTTTTCTCTGAATTGCTTTGACTGGGTTTGGTTACTTTCTAGTCCAGATTTGGCTGTTTCATTGCAGGACCATGCATGGCATTTATTGATTTTGTCCATTTTTTGGATTATAATTGGTGTTTTTTTTCATTTTTCTTCTCTTTTTCATTTTTATTTGTGTTTGCATTTTTTGCGCTGGATTATATTTCGCTGCAGGATGTAAAGAAAAAGATATATGGGTAGAGATAAAACCCACTATCTTGGATTCTATGAAGTTGCCAGCAGGTTTGTTTTGCTTTTGTCTACGTATATACAAACAATTTTCACTTGTATAGATATACAGAATGTGAAGCTAGCTGGTTGGGAAATAATTGCAATGCATAGAATGGTTGTTTTAACCATAAAGATAGAGATAGTCATTTGATTAATGATTTGAAATGAACTCTTATGTGCAACATGTAAATATGATCGTTTGCCATTGAAAATCTTGGGAGCTTGGGTTTGCATTTGGTCTGTTTCCATGGCTGTCCCTCTGTCTGTGAGAGCCGGTCTCATAAATGGTTTGGGTTGCTATGTTTGCTGAAATGAGATGAAGGATTAAGGATGAATAATATGCTAATTCTTTTATTATTCTTAACTGCAATCTGCATATCTCTGTTTCATTCTTGGTTTAGGTACATAGGTAACCAAATCGGTCTGTTATTTTGTTTTAATTTCGTTGGAGGATATCCTGTGACTTTGGATTTATGTTAATTAACGAAGTGGTTGAACCCGCTTGATAATGACTCTGCTTAGAGATTCCCAATACTTGTTTTGTTCTATTGTATTCTTGAATCTGGTAATCTTTTTGGCCGTTACTTTGGTTATTGATTCTGACCTGGTAATTATTTGAAACAGGTAAAAAAATGTGGTCCCACATTGAAGAAGAAGATGACATAAGAGACTGTATAGATCAGGGTTTTTTCAATTTATTAAATTTGTGATTTTTGTTTCTAATTCAGTATCTTATGACATAGTGTGGAAGCAATTGTTATGGTGCGGCTCATAAGATATCTAAAAAGAATTGAGCAAATGAGAGTAGGTAGATGGAATAATGTTATCTTCAATGAAAGTATGAGTGAAAGAAAGAAAATATGGATAAAACCAAACTATACATGGATGCAAAAATGAAATATCTATCTCAATACCTATCTCACAAACAACAAGGAGCTAAAGAATTTTGTTATGGAGAAGTTTTATCAAAGGGGATGGGGAAAAGAGTTGGGTAGAAAGTAGAAGTAATACATTGAGGAATTCAACCCTACTTGTGATCTACACCAAAAAGAGTTCATGGGGAAAAGAGTTGGGTAGAAAGAAGAAGTACTACATTGAGGAATTCAACCCTAGGTGTGATCTACACCAAAGAGAGTTCATTGGAGCTTCCATGGATGGCAAAGATTCTTATTCCTCAATTAAGGACCGACTTGCATCAACTTCGGCTTGGGTGTGAAATAGGACACGGTGAAAAAGGCCTACAGAGGCCTGGAAAGATTGAAAATACCTAAAAAAAACTGTGTATATTTTAAAATGTGAGACATTCAAAGACATGAGAAAAAGTTATGAAAACATGTTAAAATCAGTTTCTTGACATTATCTTTTCTCATCATCAATTTTGAAGAAGAAAATGATTGAATTAAAAAAAAACAAAAAAACAAAAAATAATGATCTCCTAAACTATTCTTATTTAATAAACCTTAAAATACCCCATCATTTCCGTCTCATAAACGTTAATAAACCTTGAAATACCCCATCATTTCCGTCTCATAAACGTTAAATGGTCAGGGAAGAATACTTCATCTCGGCGTTTCAGAGGTCTTTTCTGACAACTACATATTTTGTCCAGGGAAATTAATGATATAACATCTTTTATTTCTCATTTTGTGCGACATGGGTGCAGAACGAGGATAGAGGCGGCGGTCCTTTATTTCTCATTTTGTGTGAAATTGGCGCAGTGTGGGTTGATGGTGATCCGTACAGCCTTCAACGTGTGAGGTTTTCCTACAAACTCTAGAGATTCGTCGTCTGATTATGTTCTGTACAAGTGCCAGTCGTGTTTTTGTGTTCTATACAGGTGTCAGTAGTTTTCCTTCCTAAAACTTGAAGGATACGGGCAAGAAGGAAGTACCTGTGTGGCGGGTGGAACATCCGCAATTCTACTAGATAGGAATCAGGATGAATCTGCCTGCACAGACCATTGGTGTTCGGAGACCGCATCCTGTCTGCACAGGCCGCTGGTGTTCCTAGACCGCGATTTCAAAATGGATATGGTGATCTGCTGTGATGTGAGACTGCCTACCCATCGATCCGGCATCAACTGCAGAGATCTGCTCAAGATATGGCGAATTAGCTGTTGCAATAAACACGTACAGAACCACCCCTCGCGCGCATACCATCAGAAGAAGACAGTTCAGTAGAAAGAGAGGTAATAAACATAATACAACAGAGAATAGTAGTAACAGTGAATAGAATAGAACAGTAGCAAGAAACTTTCGTTTGTGTGTTCCGTTTATCTTTATCCACGTATGAACGACGCTTGTTGCACTACTTATTCTTCTTCATGGAGCAAATCTGCTGCATGTAACAACCCTTGTTCATAATATATGAAGAACAGGCGTGTTCGGCTAAAATTTCACGAGGTTTGGATGATGCGTTTATAGATTTTAGAGGTTCTGAATCTGTGTGTTGTGAGCATTTGGAGAAAGAAGTATGTTTGGGCGAACAACATCGCCTTCTTATGAGGCACACAACGAGCATGTCGCTGTTGGGTGCATGTTCCGCTTCCTCCATCCCAACACGGTCACAATCACATCCCCTCACCGGGATGCCAGGATGCAGAATGCACTTCAGTGCATAAGTTCAGTTCAGTGTATTGGAAAAAGCGAAATCCACTATGCTGCCTCAGGCCGGGACTTCAAAAGTTATCTTCATCTCGATAATCTGTAACTTATTTTTTGGGTTTGTTGGGTCTGTTTTCAAGGAATTAAACACCAGATTAGCTAGCATAAATGTATATGCGTAACTTCTCTTTTATGCTATTTCATTGGGGTTAACTGGTCATTTTCCAGGATTCTGGTATGGGAAGATGGTTACTGTGATTTCTCAAGCTGTGCAAGAGCACCCAACCGCTGTTCTACGACCGTTTCTAGTGAAGCGGCAGACGAGATGATGGCAGAGCCTTTCCAACCAGAGCTATTCTTCAAGATGTCTCATGAAGTCTACAACAACGGAGAAGGGTAAGTATATATACATGTGGGGACTGCACAGAATCATGGCAGGTCTAGCGAATATTTATTATCAATGGTCTGAATGTGCAGGGTGCATTGTGTTTTGTCTGTTTGGTTTTTCACATTATGAATCTAATAGTTGTTCTGAGATAAACATAGGTTGTTCAGGATTGTGATCCTAACCTGGACAGATTGTTGGGAAAAGTGGCAGCAGATAACAGCCATAAATGGGTGTATAAGGAGCCTCCTGAGAATGACATGAACTTCTTATCCTCCTTGGCATGGTTCTCTCGATCCAGTAAGTTATTAAAGTTTCGTTATGTATGATCTCCATTAACTTTTGCTACTTGTCTTTTTGGGGATCAATCTCCTTACTGCACGGATGGCTCTATATATTTGCGTAGCATCTAAATTTGATTAGCTTATGAACAGCATCCGAGGATATGGGAAGCGCAGTTCAAATCTGGCATTCAGGTAAAAATTATTCGAACTCTCATTTTCCATTTTGTCTTTCCATTGATGCATTACATACCTGTGAATTCAACACATCTCAAAATGGTTTAACACAGGTCGGTCCGTATGAGAAATGTTTGCAGCAGACTCATTTTTTTCTGTGATCTATCACCAACAAAAATTTATTCAACATTCTTCTAACATACATCCCAAGATTGATATTCCCACAACTTGATTGATATTCCCACAACTTTCAGGTGCATATCAGACCAAACCCAGGTTCACATGGGCAATAT
Source organism: Pinus tabuliformis (assembly GCA_031772625.1). Lineage (NCBI taxonomy): Eukaryota > Viridiplantae > Streptophyta > Pinopsida > Pinales > Pinaceae > Pinus > Pinus tabuliformis. Next base: position 805,408,877 of record CM062810.1, read on the forward strand.
ATCTTTACATACTACACACTGTAAATCACTCACAGGCCGTAGAGTATTTCTTGCTGCACTTTTGGTCCAACTATAAAATATTATGTTAGATTACTGTGATTAAGATTACTGTGATTATTCATTGAGCCGTGGAATTTTGATTTTATTTGAAAGCCCTCAAAATAGTATGTATTCCTCTATAGCTATTTTATTTGGCAGTGATTATTAGATCCTCTATAGCTATTTTATTTGTTCATTGAGTAGTGTGCATTTTGATTTTATTTGAAAGCCCTCAAAATAGTATGTATTCCTTATGCTGTTTTTGGTTAATTAAAAATTTGTATAAATTGTTAATATGGTTAATATTATTAATATGGATAAATAATTTAAAATTTAAAATTTAATATCATTCATATATATAAAATTAAAATTAGAATAAATTTTAATTATATTTAATATTTTCTTATCAACATTACAACTAAAATAATTGATGGAAAACTTTAGTTTTATCATTAACTTTAAAATTAAAATAAATTTAAATCCACACTCCTCGGGATGAACTATATTAGTTGGTTAGAAACATCGATCAAATCCTAACGATGTGATTAATTTGAAAGACATTTATTTACAATATGTATCACAAAAGTCTTAGATCTAACAAATTTTCTTTTTAAGTTGTCTATGATTTATATAACTTATTTCAAAATTTAAACATATCAATAATATTAACAATCATAAGTCTATGTCCGGTTGGGGTAGCTTAATTGGCAATGGCCGTGGAAATGAAGTCTTACAATTGGGGTGAGAAGTTGGACATGATAAAGATGTAGTCCTACCAAGCTTACAATAAACCATTTTACTACTTACTATTTTGATAACTTTACCACATGCAGTGAACCCTTTTTTGTTCCTACCACAAAGAGTAGCTCAAGACCATGTTAACAACTTGTACCACCAAAATCCATAAGTGACATAGGCAATAAGTATATGTCAATATACAAAGTTAGACATGATAAAGATATAGTCCTACCAAGCTTACAAGAAACTATTTTACTACTTATCATTTTTACCATTTTTGATAATTTACTTTTTACCACTTGTAGTAAACCATTTTTTTCTCTCACCACAAAGAATAGCTCAAAACATTGTTAGGAACCTGTACCACCCAAGTCCATATGTAACATAAGAAATAAGTATATGTCAATATACCACTAAATTCCTCAGTTTTTTATTCTCAACTCATTTTTCCTCACCACTATTTTTTCTTACTTTACTTATATATATAATATTTTATTTTTCTAAGTATTCATTTCATTTTATCTTATTTTTTTTATTAGGCTACTTTTGTGTAAAGAAGAAAATACACAGATACCAGGCTGGATATCTCTGTTGTCATTGTGTTGAATTTCAATAGACTAGACCTTTTATCTATGAATATCTATGTTGTCATGTTGTTGAATTTCAAGAAACTATATGATTATGAGGCCGTGGCAATTTCGAACCATTGCAGTTGTTGCAGTTCGGGAAGGTCTGATCCAGGTTGGGTCACTGACTCACTACACAACGTTTGTCTATCTATATACCATATTATCAAACTAAGTATTTTGAGTATAGAGGTTTTTAGTATTTACAGTTAAAATCACGTTGAAATTGTTTTTGGAGTGCACTGTGTGTAACATCAGACTTTTGGGTGAATATTTCACCATCTATATTTTGAACATTTCAGATTTCTATATTTCATTATTGCACAGAAAAAGATGCATAACACTGCTTTTGCTTTAGATTTATTTGTATGTTAACTTGAAATTTCCATTAATTTTTTGCAGTGCCATGTCTTTGCCACGCCTCAAGATTGGCACATGGCTTTTTAAATAGTTTTGTTTTTAGCATGCTGTGAAGATGGTCTGTACTTGTTCCCTTGTAGGGCAACTTTGAAATATGCATTTTAGATTCTTTAAATTGCATAAATTTAGATGGAAGCCTTTCTAATAAAGACATTATGAATGGAACTGCTTCACCAAAAAATCTTCAAGATTGCCGGCATGCAATGATAGGGAGAAAGTCAAGGGCACTGTCTGCAACTCGCCTCAAAACTAATTAGGGCATAGCATATGCAATCATGCACAAGTACAATTTACAAAGTGCCCAAATAGTTGTCGACAATATTTTATTTGCATAATTTATTGGTTACTTCAGTGTTCTCCCACTTCTGGAGAACTCCAACAGAGAATTCAAGTAGTTTGGTTAGTGACTTCAAAAATGTGCAAGTTCTGGGCGACTAGAGATGAGAGGATTACTAGTGAATCTTGTTAGTCGTATCAGTCTTCGAGTTGTTTTTTTTTTTTATGTTTATTCTTTTGACCTCCTCACATAAAAAGCGTCACTACTCTGAGAAACTAGAAATCACGAAAAACTAGATACTTCAAAACCTTTTTTAGAGCTTGGGCATTTTCTTTCATGTGATAGGGACATTACCACATATAGTCACCGAGCAAGAATAATACCAGAAGCAATTTTCCCTAGTAGTTCACCTGGGGAAATATGTGTTGCTAGAGGTCAGTGCATCCTTGATGGATAGCATATTGGCAGAACAACGTAGGATGGAAGCATTAAAGTTGTATTACGGGGTTTTGGCTGCCACATGTAGAGCAGAGTCGAAGAGATTGTGGAGCCGTAACTTGACTTCTTTGTTGACTAATGAAAGGTTCCATAGGTTCATGCTTGCTTCCTCTGCAAAACTTGTTTTAGCAAATCATAAGACAATTACAATGATGTTTCCTGCAGTTCTTGAGCGATTTGGGATAACTGCATTTGATTTGAGCAAGGTAATAAGGAGTTTTGTAAGGCACGAGGAAACTCTTCTAAGAGGGTTAAAACGACATCTGAATAGTTTAGAGGAAAGAATACTTGAAACCATGGCATGGGAGAAAGGCTCCTCGATGTACAATTCCTTGATTTTATATAAGCCTAGTCTTTCGGCAGAAATCAATCGTTTAGGTCTATTAATAGATCCAATGCCCTCACTTGATGCCATTGCAATGCATTGTGGTGCCCCTTCTGCAATCCCTCAGAGAACTGAGGCTTCATCAGGTAATTAATATTATCCGTTCTTACATGGTTGCAATGTATCTTTCTATATCGCTACACTTTTTGCTTTTATTTCACCATTTCCGTTATTTGTTTTTTTGTTTTTTGGATAACATCTTTTTGTGTTATCTTATCTAAAGATAATATGCTTGTTTTACTCAAACATGTTGAAACTGCATCTTATTGTGACTCCATTTCCAAACATCTCTGTAGAATTGACAATGAGTGTATTATGTTATATATAGCTAGAGATTTTCAAATAGTGGTTCATAGTTACAAAACACTCCTGAATTTTCAAAAAAAATAAAATATTTTCTGTATTCCATTTGGTCCCAGACTAATATATGCCATAGGAGTTCTCCCAGTTGAAAGATATGATTATGAATGAGACAAGGCCAATTTTTTTTGCCTAGAAAGTTGAGATCTTTTCGAGTCTTATATGACTGAAATCTCTGACCTGAATACTGCCTTTTTCTTTTTCAATTATCTGAATTATTTTGCATTTTCCCCATATATATGCCAGTTGCCACCGTATTTTTTGCATGTTTTTTGTATATCTATAACCGTTGCGTTTTTGCTGTACTTCGAGGTCCATGATTTTTAAATTATTTTTTTAAACATGTTTTAGGACTATGCGATTTATTCTTGGAAAACAGGTGTTTTCAAATTAGAAGTCGTTATTCTTTAGTGATTCGTCTGGTAGGGAAGAGTTTGGACTAATTCATTAGTTTGAACCAATTTTGTAGTAACACTTGCTCTTCAAGTGGAAAGAGATGTTTTAAATTCACTAGAAGTGGGAGGAAGCGCAAAATATCTTTATGGTCTAAATGACTTTGGAGATTAGTATTTATGGTTTGCGAGGGATAAAAGTTACCCACCATTTTGGATAAGTGCCAAAATATATCTAGATGTTACTGATTTGCATGTGGACAAACATGTTAGTCACGATAGTGTAGGAGTTTCCAACCATATTATGGAATTCCAAGAATAGTTACAAATAAAATAATATAAGAATGCAATAAAAAGATACAATGCCCAAGTCAAAAGGAAAAGGATATAAGTGTTTTGGGAGAAGGATCATGTAATGGCGTACTTATTGGAAGATTTCTTCGAGGAACATATTATAAACAAAAGCTTTCTGGCCAAGTAAATTTTTTAAGTAGATATGATTTTTTCAGAGTCATGAAGAAATTGATGTTGGCCCCATGTTGAGAACACACACCCTTGTCACTTGCTTCATTTAACATCTCTTTTGTTCGATTCGATCTGCATATTCAACATAGACCATGTATTAGAATAATTTATGTGTAAATATTTGTTGTTGCGTCTCCTTTCTCCATCATAGTAACCAAATCCAAGGCATCCTCAGTCCTTCTAGTAGCTCAATGATAAGATAATTATCAATATATAGGTTAGTTTCACACTTTTTTGTGGGCAATACTTCATAATCTGGTTTCATCCTTCTTCTCCGGGAAAGAACATAAGTCACAATGGTATAAGTCACTACATTTGGAGCATCGTTATTCTAGATCACATCAGCCAATAATTTCATGGCATCCTCAAGCTTTTGTTTCAAGAAGAAATACAGAATCATGGAAGTATATGCTGAATAGTTGCAAGAAACTCCACTGAAAATCATTTGCAAAAAACATTTTCATCCATGTGAGTTTTTTTTTTTGTTTTTCACTAGAGCTACCAGGACATCACACTTGAGTGCCTCTACACCCAGTAAGCCATGGCCAAATTGTCTCGGAAACTTATTGTGAAGGATGCAACAATAGTGACAAGAAAGGGATATTGCTTACCAGACAAATTCTTTTAAACTGTGTAGCATTTTCATTGCCCTTTAGTTGTTAATGCTTTGCTTAGATCATGGTTGAGGCCACGATGTGGTCCAGTGGGCCTATGTGTATGCGTTAGTGTTTGTTTAAATTCTAACCGAAGGGAATTGCTCCATCTAAAACACAATTTTGGCAAGATACACTATGTGTCAAACAAGGTGAATGAGATTTCTATACTAGGGTTCTGAAAGAAGTTTGAGCCTATTATCAAAGCGTGATTGAAGGTCTGAATATAATCAACTACCAATAATAGCATTTGAAGACATGTAGATTGCATGAGAAGGTTATTTAATCAGCGTTGGAAGCAGAGCATCATGAAGGAACTGTATTGAAGTCTTTTGAAGGAAGTCGATTTCATGAATGTGTGGATCATGGCACAACTGGATCAGAGATTGAAACATATGAGGAGTCATTTTTTTAAAAGGAAAATCCATTATAGAAAGGATGGTGTCTTGAACAAATCATGGGGGGTTTATGCAATTTGCAATGAATTGAAATTCTATGACATCGATTGAATTTACCCAGCAATTTCTCTCCTCTGTATTTCTATGAGGGCATCTGATTGCCCTGACAACTCGCCAGATTTCGATAATACAACCATGTCCTACACACAAACCTCTACTCTACCAATTCTTTCCCATTTCCACCACCTCTAGCCTCTTGATTCATGATGCCTTCCACGTCCACATTCTTGTTTCCTACAGTGCTACCACTACATTACTCTACATTCATCTACACTTCTATCAGCGTGTCTTTGCACCTTTTTGGCGCAAATGCTAATTATACTCTGGGGGAGGTAAATCACTAACACAGTTGAATATACAAATATGATCCACCATGTTTCGAATCTGATAATTATATAATTTTCGGAGTTTAGTAGTTGCGAGTTGTGTGATTTAATATTTAGACGGTTGACCTTTGTTCTTGGTGTTTGCACTGTTCGAGGTTTTCTTTCATAATTTCTTAATTTTTAGAGGAAACCCAATGACGTGAGAGGGGATTCCTCCCATAGCCTACAGTTGAACCAAAATAGGTGGGAAAACTAACGAAGTAGAGTCTGATAGCAGATTTCACCCCATGGATTAACTAGCATGCATATAATTGTAAAAGTCATTTCATGGTCTAGGGAAAGTTCAATTATTTTATTGTTTGGACTTTAGAATGCTCTAAGACATTGCAAGAGTTTTACTATTATCACTTAAACTTGAGATTAGGACTTTTCAATCAGTGTAAATCTAGGGAGAACAGTTTGCATTTCATTTTTTGGGTCAAATTTTGGTTATAATGATTTGAAATCAATTCTGATTTTTACCAGAAAAAAAGAGGGTTCGCCATTGAGTAAATTGGGACATAGATGTTTTAATGTCACCTAATTTATTCCATGAGTAGGTTGGTTCATTTATCTGGGTGGCTAAAGTCATTCTATATATAATCACAATGGAAAATGATCCTTATTCTCTTTTGATCTTTATTCTTAGTTATTGCAGACATGGGATGACACGACGGAGGAGGATACCGATGTACTACAAAGAATGCAACTAGTCCAAATTAGGTAATTCCGAGCCAATGATAATTCTAACCTGTTTGGGTTTCATTTCTTCGGCTGTTCTTGGTTATGGGTGTTGGCCTAGCTAATGAATGAGAAATGATTTATGATTTGCAACAGGTTAAAAAGAAGGGTTCACCATTGAGGAAGAAGATGAGACCATGGATATTTTTGGTTGGTTGGTTTATTTATTTGCTTTGTTACAATCATTTATATATAATCAGAATGGATACAAAGCATAGTTCTTTTTCAAATATTTGTTTGTAGTTATTGCGGGGATGGGATTACACTTCGAAAAAGGAGAAACAATGAAGAATGGGACCAATTTGAATTAAAATTTCAATCCAGAGGTAACTCCAAGTAAAACTAGTTTGAATTTCATTTGTTCGACAGTTCAACGATTTGAAATCTAGATTTCCATTAGGTTAAAAAAGAAACTCGCCATTGTGAAAGAATATGAAATATGGATGTTTTTTTTGGAAGTTAGGGCAATTTGTTTATTTGGGTTGCTTATATCATTTATGTATAAACACAGGGGAAATATAGCATGATTATTTTCGATCTTTCTTTGCAGTCATTGCCGAAAGATACTTTGTGGAGTTGGGATGGTAGCCCAAGGAGAGACACGAAGAATGCGACTAGGTGAGTCTATATTAGGTTCTTTCATTTTCTTTATTAAATAATTATTTAATAGAAATTAGCTTAACCATTAGATAATATGGTTATTCTATATGCGTTAGTTTTAAATTCACATTACTATATATATATATATATAATATGTCTTTTTTGTGCATTGCTATAAATTTGGTTATTTGATTTAATATGTCTATTCTGTGTATTGTTATAATTTTTTTTTTTAATTGAATTATTTCATTATTGTCAACTTTCTACTAAATCAATTTATTATTAAAATTATCATTTAAACATATCTTTCATCCAAATTCCACTCATTTCAATGGATAACTAGGTTATCTTGGAAATCATAGATTATTTAGATGTTTATCTAGGAATTTTACTTGTGACAAATATGAAGCATGAAGAACATGCTTTGATAATAAAAATAATAATAATATTTTCCTTTTTTTTACATAAAATAATATTGATAAATAAACATTTGTGAAGACCAAACCTAATTATAATTCCAACAAACAATGCTTAGTCAAATTGCATTGCGCTAGAAGATGACTTGATTTTAAAACCTTGTAAACAAAGTCCACAAATTTGACCTAATCCTTGCATATTCTATAGAATGATCAACCCAATTCAATTTGAGGTGGAGGTGGAGGTGTCTTCTGAGCAAAAGAGAGTTGAAATTTACAACTTTCTTTACAAGATAACTTCAAATCATGGCATATGTGATACTTGGGATCTTGTGAATAACTAAAACATATAGTAGTCCTTCCCATTATCAACAATATCAAATGATAGCCTTGCTACAACTTCCATTACAAGGTGATTTTACATTTTGGCTTGGAATCTTATGAATATCCAAAACATATAATATTCCCTTCTAGGGTCAACAATGTCAATCTTATATCAGTTCTCCAATCCATGGAAAGGATGCATTATTAGTTTTTTTTTTTTTGAAAGAAGGCCCTCAATACAATCCTGAGCATGACACCTTCCATTCACTGCTTTGTGGATTTCGTATGAAGGAGGATGATTTGTGATATGCCTAATAAACTCACTTCTTTGGATTACACAACGAACCGTTGTGAGTCTAGCTTCATCTTTCTGCAGTGCAACTTTTCCTGACTCAAATAAATATATTTCTTGTTTTAGCTTGATTATATATATATATTAAAAGTTGTAAAAAATAATCCACCCTTTCAAGTCATTTGGTTCTCAAAGGCTTTGAGTCTTTTAGCATGGGAAGAAAATATTGCTTTGTATTAAGAAGTTGGTATTTATTGAAGGTTATATCCCCATGGGGGTGCCCATTTGCAACACCTTAGAAACCTTGGGATGATGGTACCACGACATAATAGATGGAAGTAGGTTTCCTCCACCTACTAGCTTACATGGCCACCTCGTTGCCATGCAGGACAAAACAAAATTGGAAACTTAACGATTGTAACACCAAAACTGACTTGGAGTGTACGAAAAATTGGGAAGGTATGAAGGTGTAGTTTGCACATTTGAGGATGAAGGGGGTTAATCAGGATGAATATAGGTTGAAGCAAGCCTACCATGTAGGGAAATGGAAAGAAGATGAAGGCTTGGTGAGCAAGAAGCATTTGGAATCATCTATAGTGAGTCGGCCATCGCAAGGAGCAATTAAGCTTGGTTGACTTTGGCCTGATAGCGCTAATTCATGGAGCATCTGAGGCTAGAGGCTTTGATCGTACTTTTCCATCTTGAAAGCTCCAGGCCCCTCTCACCTTTGCACATAATTCCTCATAGAGGGACCTTCTCTCTCAGGTTCGATTTCTTTGTACTTTTGCCCAATAATTCTATCTCGATTTTGCATCATTTTTAGTCTGGTTCTTTATCTTTTGTGGGCTCTTTTGGTATTTGGATTTCTCTCCCTTTTTTGGGACCTTTGTAATTGGGAGGTTTCATTTTGCGTGCAACTATTTAAATTCCCCCCCCTGAATCTCCGTTTTCTCCATGTTGACCACTAGTGCTCTTTCTGGTCCCCCCTCTTGGCCAGGCTCCTCCTTCACTACTCCACTCCTCTATTTTATCTTCTCCCTCCTTCTATAAGCCCTCCTCTGTCACTCTTTGCTCGTTCTCCATTCTAGCGACTTGTTCCCCCCAACCTTGTTCTATCTATTGATTTCCCTGACCCCAATATGGTCAGGCATCATCTTGTTGGGCCCTCTTGTCATGGAAAAAAGGGATGACATGGTCCTCTCCCCTCTCTCGACTTTTATCCCCCATCGCTTCGAGGCTCCCACACACAATCTTTTGCCAGGGTGGTCATGGAAAGAAATAGGGATATCATACTTGAAGTTGTCCAAAGAGCTATCTCTGACATAGAGGAACAAGTTAGACAAACCCAAAATTTCGTTCTAGACACACTCGTGGATTGGGAGACCAGAGATTGGATATTAGATGTAGGAAACTCCACTAGAGCTAGAGCCTTATATGTAGATTTTCAACCTATGCTGGCACACAAAACTCTAATGGGAAGAGTCCTCACACATAGGGTTGACACTCGACATGAAATTATCATTTGTATAGCTGAGCTTATGGAAAAAATGGACAACATTAACAGGAAAATCATGCTCTTGAATAAGAGAATCAAAAAGATAGATCCCTCAATGTTAGACATAGATGGAGAACCCCAACCGCTAAATTAAGCGAACAATCCAACAAAATGAAAGGTTGCATGGAACATGCTTATGCTCATAATATAATTTCCAGTAGTGCAAGAATTCTTTTAGTTTATGCAGTATTTTCCTTATACCTTTTTACTTTTTTTGTCTTGTCAGTTCAATATATCATGAATAATATGAACAATTTTAAATTTTTGTGTTTATACTACTAGTTTGGTTTCCCTAGTGGCAGGCTAGTAGAGACAATCATTATCGTAAATTTATGTTTTCAACAGTAATATAATTCCTCTGATCTTACAAAAAATATATATTTATTAAAGGTTAAATGTTTCCTCCAAATTAATTAGAATCACAATCAGTTTTTGTTGAGTTTTCCACAACACTTAAGAATTAGGTTTGAGTCTAAGATCAAGATCACAAACAAACGCAAATGCCACAACACAAGCAATTTTCATTGCAGAAATCATGCGTGCAAGACAATTTTCAACCCACAACTTGTTATATTACAAACTTTAACAAAACAATCTTAGGGCTCTTGTACTAGTGATGATGGCCCTTGCATACAACCTGGATACAAGACACATCTAGGGCTTGGTGTCAACAACTATGAACACCAATCTTTTCCCTAAACAAGATACATTGGACCTACTTGTTGATGGTGCACACGACAATCCTTTCAATCCACATACCTTGAACACATCTAGCAGGTAAGTTTCCTCGTCTTTTGTTGGTCATTGCAACTTTAGAATGCTTGCATCTCGAGTCGCCAATACACCTCTATCAATTACTCTTGGATGCTCCAAGAAGATTGAACATAGGTTGCCTTCACACAATGTATTTTTCTGCTCTAAAAGGTCATTGTCATAATGTCTTTAACTCCTTCCCACTTCTTGTCTCTTCGTTGCTCCAAAGATGACCAAACTCAGTGCTTCAGGGCTACCCTCTTATCATTGATTTCACTTGCTATAAATCACTAAACTAGGGCACAACAATTATCCCTCTTATCAATGATTTACGAACCAGGAAATCATTGAACTAGGGCTTAATCAAACTACCATCTTAACAATAACAAGCCTGCCGTTGTTCACTGTACTAGGGCCCAAATACACAGTTGCTAATGGTCCTTAACTTCACAAGGATCTTTGTACATAGGTTGCCTTCAAACTGTTTTTTCACACATAAAATAGACCTCACTACTTTCGATACTCTGCTTCACTTCATGACAACTTCCAATACTCTTTTGTCCAGGTTTAGGCTCCTCTTGGATTTGATATCTCCATAAAATACTCATGCAAATCCACTCAGGATCTGCAAATCCACTTAGGATCTGCAACTTTGTTTGCAGAGATGTACTGCCATCTTAGATCTTGGCTCTACCTCTTATCCACAGATCTTATGGAAGAACTTAAGCACAAACTTTAGGAAAGACCTAGGTGGTTGGTCATGCACTGAAGCATCCCTAAACTAGAGCATCAAACCACTGCCCCATACCCTTAAGAACAACTCTCCATCACTTAACATTCATCACCTTAGAAAGACAAGTCATCATACCTCTTCAAGATGACTATATCATCAGTCTTGAAGGCTCGGTCCTATGTATTTATCCCTGAGGTTGCGACCTTCTCCACAAAACCTGTATCTCTTGCGCTAGTCCTGAAGGAACTTCGATCCTTGATCATAGCTCTTCCACAGGTCACAAGACCTCTGTCCAACACATTTTCAGGGGCTCGACCTTCCTTCCTAACACATGTAACAACTCGACCTTGTACATAGATAATTTAGCTCACAACATGCCCAAAACCCTGCAAGAAAACTCAACTAGCTGATCCATAACATGACCTAGTTTAGACATAGACAAAGAGACATCAAAATCATCCTTCCTCACATTCTAACTCAGCTCCTTTGACCTACAACTACCTCAGAAATGGCTTTTCTCTTGGACGGATGTACTTAAACCCTGCAAGAAAACTCAACTAGCTGATCCATAACACGACCTAGTTTAGACATAGACAAAGAGACATCAAAATCGTCCTTCCTCAGCTCCTTTAACCTACAACTACCTCAGAAATGGCTTTTCTCTTGGACAAATGTTCTTGGATGGTTATGTCGACCTCACTTGCAGCCCTACTCGATCATGTAGCTCGGCTCGTCATGGGGCTACATATTTCATACTTTTGATAAGACTCACATTGATAAAAATTGAAGATTCATTAAAAAAATGTGTTCATGTATCTTCAATATTTATCAATGTGGCTCTTTTCAAAAGTATGCATAATGGATACTCATTGAATGTAGATTTTAATTTTACATCCAACAAGTGCCTACACTTGAAATTTGAGTAAACCTATAAGGATATAAGCCAAAAATACAATTAAAAAAAGATAGTTTTCTTTTCCCTCCAAAATTCATAACTCTTATTTTATTATTTTAACTATTATTATATTATTTTTCCTTAAGAGGCCACTTTTAGGCTAAAATTTCCTCTAATTTGCCTCTTTATTTTTTTCTTATCTTACATATCTTTAGGGTGATGGAGCAATTTGGTAGTCTTCTTCCTATAAGAAATATTACATCATCTAATCACTATTAATAACATTTTCATTTTCAATATAGCCCTTTATCCTCACTTGGCCTTTCCTTTGTGAGTGTTCCTTCTTACCCTCAATTTTCTGTCTTTGTGTCATTTTTCATTTTCATAAGGAACCCCTTGCTAGAATCTTTTGCCTCTTTATTTTTTTTCTTATCCTACACATCTTTTGAGAGATGGAGCAATTTGGTAGCCTTCTTCTTATAGAAAATATTACATCATCTATTCACTATTAATAGCATGAGCCACTGTATATCTTTATTATGCCACATTACCTTCATTTTCTCTTGTTTTGCTTTGCTCCCTTCTTTGCCCTTTTGTTTTAGCAAGTTCTTAAGTAATGGAGTAGCTAGACATTCTTTGCCAACCCTTCTCACAATAATTTCACACTCCCTTGAGGAAGGTGTATTGGTACATAAGATAGGATACTTTTTTAAATACCCACAAGCAATGAAAGTATGTCAATGGAACTAGAGACTACATGTCACAATAGTGATGTGGGGGTATTAGGGCTACTTTTAACTGACAATGGAAATAATATAAAAATGATGAGTAGATAGAGATAAAACCATACGAAGACTAAAAGTAAATACATTGTTTTGCAAAAGGAAAAGGTTAAAAGAGGGGGGGCACTACTTTGCACCATAGGGGGAAGCTATCATTATCATCATTAATCACAGTGAATGTATTAATGCAAAATTTTAGGATATCCTTTTGGGGATACTTGCTACTAAGAGGAAATGGTTGGGGATTCTTGGGGTGTCTATATAATTTGTTGAAGCTATCCTAGTATCTAAGGCCACATAGAAAAATCTTGTTCGATGCTTGACTACTTTATTTGTGTTGGGAAACATTATCAATATCGAGACCAAGTAGAGCAGGTGCATTTCAATGGCTTTATGTAGGTGGGTCATTGTTTCTTGACTTAACAAAACCACGTGGATTGCCTTATTCAATTTACTGACCTTTGTACCCATGGTTGGTCTGTGTACATGACACCTCACACCTCCAATTGTTGATATAGGAGGGATGGAAGAGGTGACCAACTTGGTTATGCTTTCCCTACGAAAGTCTCATGAGGGATATTCTCTATGATTTGTACACAATGGCCTCTTGATATGGAAAGAAAACATATTTGATTTGGATAGCAAAAAGGTAGTTGAGGACCCTTGTGAATCTTGGTGCACCTTTATAAGCAATTACATCTCCCTATGATGTTGTAATATATGGGAAATTGGAAGATGAAGTGCTTCTCTATCCGAATCCCTATAAATGACACCATTGATATATCCTATCCATCCACATAATGTGGTGATCAAGCTTTACATGTAAGTAGCAAGAAGATACTGTTAATTGGCCTGGTGAGATCCTATGGTCATGTGACCAATGATGGCAAATGCAGTGAGGAATCCACATTAATTTCTAATTTCTCAAGATCTCTTCTTGATTCCTTGCAATTATATTGGTGCACCATTTTTTTGTGAAGCTGCTATAAGAATATTTATATCTTAATAGCCTAGTATCTTGTACATCTTTTTTTACAAGTTGCCTCATCAACGCTTTCTCCCCTCTTTGGTATCCCCTTTTGGTTGCTCACTTACATACCTTGCGTGGTGTTCCCTACATTTGCTCACCTTGGACTCAAAGCTATTGTATGCTCTACCTTTTGGTCCCATTTGCATCCCATGTCTTTTCTCTTCCCTTAAAATTGTTATAGCCTCGACAATGACATTCCTTTTAGCCATAGTTAGTGTAACCATGACACTTGTAGCATTGGATATTGCTATTTTATGCCATGGATTGGTCTATGTGTGCCAATCCATGCTTTAGTCCTTTGTTCCTCTATTACGTGTTGCCTTTTGACTTTAGCTTCCTTTCCTCAAGTTATCCTAATTCTTTTTAGAACCATCTCTAGTGCTCGGGGGGATTTTTTCTTGTCACTTTTCTTATTTTCTAGAAAGTATTTTAGTGACTTTCCTTTTGGTGTTGCCTCCCTGGTTTGGCATCTTAGCCAACCTTCCAACCTCACTATTGGCTTTTTTGAATCACTATTGCCCTTCTAGGCCTCCTAACCTCCCTTTCTGGTTCTTGTTCCCCTTCTTTGGCCTCGTCGCCTCCCTTTATTCTATTTGCCCTCCTTTTTGCCCTTGTTACCACACAAACTCACGGTTCTTGAGATTAATTCCAAAAGTTCAAGTGCGATTTGAGTGAGACTAAGAGGGGGCCACTATCACCTCACCGACCGTCTTCTGGTCTTCAGCTCAAGGGGGGGCCCACTAGGTTAACGTTGCCAAGATTTAGGGAATTAAGCTCAAGGTGATGAAGAGTAAATCCAAGAAAAATGATTTTCGTAAACTTTAGGGTATGGAAGATGATGGGAGGACTAGAGACTAGTGTCTTTTCATTAGGCCTATGTGGGGTCAACAAGATTTCTTTCAAAGAAGGTTAAGAATGGATATTGGATAAACTCGAAATTAGTCCGGTAAAAACCTTAGGAGTCTTCCTATAGGGTGACAATAAGGGTAGTCCATTGCAAACCCTAAAAAATCCTCCTATGTTGTTTCATAAACTTTCAAGATAATATCATGGGAAGGTTCTCCACTAGAATCCATCTCAGCGTTTAGTAGATAGGATCTATTCAAGAATAATACAAGTGAAAAATGCACCTTCACCACTTGATAAGCACATTTGCACTTATACCTTTAATAAACAAATCCACAAAGACTCAAAAAGAACACTTGCTGGGTAAATCAATGCTTATCCATAACGCCTAGCCATAAGTCATCCATCAAACATGAGAAATCGTCCATAATTAGTGTTGTCAATAAGATGCTTTAGTCTTCCATCAATAACACCAAATCCATGACAAAAGAGCTCCAACAAATTTTAGAATTTTAGACTTGCTAAGGGATTTTTCCTTGGCTCCATCCAGAAGAGAATGAGAGGAAGTGTGCCTCTATTTATAGAGGAGGTGCTCAGTTTTATTTACAATCAAAATATTAATTTCTAAGCTAAAATCCTCTATTCTAGCGTATGGAGGGGGTAAAATCCCTCTCCACTAATTTAATAATCTAAAAATACAAAATAAGGGGCTTTTCAGAGCCTTATGTACAAAAATTTAGGCGTGCAAAGTCCCCAAGGCTGAGAACATCCATCCATCCTCCAAAGGCCCTTCCATGACGTAGCATTCTACAGGTAACCTGTCAAGCATGGGAACACGGGGCTTCAAAGAGACAACTCATGACCAAAACAACCTCAAGGTAGCCCTCTTCCACCAATACAAATAAGAACTCCAAATATTCAATGAGTGGATATGGGCTTCCTAGTGGACAATCCAACCTTCAAAGGATTGCCCTATATGGAAGTCTTACCCCCAGATCCTCCTTCACTTGTAGATAAATGGCCCTCCAATGAAACATTAAGCCACAAACCTCCAAGTGGTGGG
Source organism: Pinus tabuliformis (assembly GCA_031772625.1). Classification (NCBI taxonomy): domain Eukaryota; kingdom Viridiplantae; phylum Streptophyta; class Pinopsida; order Pinales; family Pinaceae; genus Pinus; species Pinus tabuliformis. Next base: position 805,424,643 of record CM062810.1, read on the forward strand.
TCTTGTTCCATTGTGGATGCCTAGCACTCCAAAAAAGATCAACAAACGATATCTCCCAAAACTTGTCAGTGAAGTTCTCAGAGTGTGGACATGTGGGGATCAGGTTTAAATGACTATCCTTCAAATGGTACACCTCCAATCAACAACGCTTAAGGGTGACCATATCAAAACAGGCCAACCTCAAATCATATGTGTACATTTAGGTTAGCCTAGTAAAAGAAGTTTGTTGTACACTTACAGACTTACACAACACCATCATTACTTCCCATGGGTGTACTTGAACTACTCTGGCTACCACATTTCACTGAAGTAATGTCTTTGTAATTAAAGTACTAATTCACATGCTATCTTTTCCATAGATGATCCCTTTTTGTATGACTGTGTGCTTCACATTGGAAAAGGAAATGCTGCTTCATTTCTTCCTCTTTTGATTCACAAACTAGTCCCATGATCACATTGCTTCATTTTCCTATTTTGCACCTTAACCTGTGAGAGCTTGTTCTCAGTTGGGCTATGGTGTATTTTCTCTTCCAAGATACACTGAGCACAGGGTACTCCTGTATCTTTATTTTGCATGCAGGATTGAAACACTCCATGTAGTATTGTTGTTTTTCCTGCACTTTTCTCCTTCATTTGCCTTTCTAAAGCTGCTTTTTGTATGTATGATTTGTAACATCTTAGGTTCATATGGAATGAGAACTTGACCCATTATAGCGTAACCTCTTCAAGGCTGTGATCATAATCTCTGTTTCAGACCCTACTGGAAATACCAATTAAAAAGTTAAACCTCTTGCTGCTGTAATATATTAACATATGCCCTTTACACGCTGATGATTGTTACAGGCTTGAAATCCTATGAGTCCAAGTATTATATCCAACTCCTTTAGGATTTTGCCATTTGTATTTCGCACTGTACTGTGCTGCTGACATTTGTCCAAAATGGCTGTTGCTTGGGCTTGTACGCACAACAATTCTCTTCTTTTCCTCTATTTACAATCCTCTGATTTTGAAATGTGCATTGGAGAGACAACTCGTGTCAAATCCCATATAAAAGGACAATGGATCCTTGTTGATGGGTATGTCACCACATTGCATATCACATGGGTAACGATTCCATATTTTGATGGTTGGACGTCCTTTCCTTCACTACTTTTTATTGCTGGTATGGGGTTTCTTTCATCATATTATGCACTTTACTGTCGCCAGGATGGTTCATTACAATATTCTCATCTTTTAGTCTGCCTCTTTAAGGATTTGATATGCATGGAAAACATTAGTCTGAGGTTTGTAGTTTGAATATCTAACAGATTCAGTGAAGAGAACAGCCCATTGAGTTCCATGATGTCGATCTTCATCATCTGGCGATAGTGGAACCTTGCTATTAGAACCACCTTCATGATATGTGACCTTGGTGTAAAACTGAGATTTCTTCATTTGTCACGAGCTTAATTCACTGTGAAGGGATGTGAGGACCGGACTTCATTTGTATGACTTCAGAAAACTCCTTGAATCTGTCAATATCAGTCATGTCTTCAAACTTCAATTCATTACCGGAAATAGAATTCTGTTTCTTACCATGTGTGTCTATGGATTCATGATTTATCTAGAGAGCTGTAAAGGCACAATCTGGCATTACTCCGATCTGATATTGATTAGACAAACTATTCTCGTCAAGAACACCCATGCTAACATGCTTGAAAATTCCTCATGCTCAAATTTAGTGATTTCTCCCTTGATTGTCCTTTTCAATTGGTAATATTGTGCATTTTTTGATTCCCACTCCTGATGAGGATTAAGAATAACCAAAAACAACACACATACATCTGCTGTTGTTTGTGAAAAATGGTGAACATCACCTTGATCACTTAATTTTGTGACTTGTTCAACTATAGAAAAATGCTCAATACTGGCCTTATTAATGATCTCTTCAACACTGTTAGGCATGCAATAATTATCTATATCAAATCTAGCTGAAAATAATGTATGAGCCAAACCCATGTGATACCCATCAACACGATGAGCAACAATACCATCCTCGTGGCTGATGTTTGCAAGGAGACCATTTTCTGTATGGATTTGAGAGAAATTTGGCACTAAAACATCTTCCACAACCGTTTTGACAGAGTCATTTTCAACATTGAAAATTTGAGAACTGTCAAAACCAAGCTTGAAGGTTTCACTATCTCCAATCCTATGGCAACTGATACTGTAGTGTTCATTCTCCATTCAGGCATGATTATGATTAGGCTCTTCTACATTCATGAATTCATCTTGTTTGGCCACTGACCATTTTTTTTAAAACAGCAAACTGAGTTAGAGGCTGCGAGCATCTTTCTGCCTGCACCTATTGTTCTCTTATAAAAACAGAGGTACTCTAATTTTCTGTCGGCACAAATATTGCCCGATTTCAAGTTTGGACCTGAAAAGGGATGATCAACTTGTATTAGAACAGATGCATCCTCATACCCAGCACAACCCATTACCAAGTTTGGTCACACGAGCATCCTCAGCATGCAATCCTAAAATACTGTTTTGTTGACCATTGGGTTGCAAATATGGACTGCTTTTATAATAACAACTTTCTTCATATTTTACTTAAACAACATCACATGGACATGCATCCCTTGTTCTAAATCTAGAACATCTTCTTCATTCTCTTCATTGGCTTCATAATTTTCAACAGAGTACTATTCTTTGTTAGAACAGGGGCACCATTTTTATTCTTACCTTCATTATTTTAAAAAGTTTTCTTTGAGAATGATATTGCCTTCATCTGCATTATCTGGATGAATGTTTTAACTGTCATCCTTCCTACATTGGTCTGATTTTCGAAAGTATCCAAGCTTTGGAAATGTGGCATTTTCATTTTATCACAACTCATCAAACCACAAAGCCCCAAATCTGGACCGTATTCTTCTTCTTTACTCTCTCTGTGATATTCAGGGAGGCCATGGTCATCCACTGCCCAGCCATCATTTTTGATCAAAATTTTGGTAATGTTGAAGGACTTTGAGCATAGTGTAATGTTGGAAGCATTTACAAAGCTGCCAGCTGCTCTAGTTTCTAAAAAGAAAATCAAACCCATAAGCATGGCCACTTTTAAGTTTTTCCTTGTCCATTTGTTCATCACTAGGGGTGCCATCAACCTTCATTATTTTGAAAAGGTTTCTTTGAGAATGATATTGCCTTCATCTACATCATCTGGATGAATGTTTTAACTGTCATCCTTCCTACATTGGTTTGATTTTCAAAAGTATCCAAGCTTTGGAAATATGGCATTTTCATTTTATCACAACCCATCTTACCACAAAGCCCCAAATCTGGACCGTATTTTTCTTCTTTACTCTCTCTGTGATATTCAGGGAGGCCATGGCCATCCACTGCCCAGCCATCATTCTTGAGCAAAATTTTGGTCAAAAGTTAAAACTCGTCACAGAGACAGCATTGCTCTTCTCTTTTTTGTGAATGTTGAAGGGCTTTGAGCAGAGTGTAATGTTGGAAGCATTTACAAATTTGCCAGCTGCTCTAGTTTCTAAAAAGAAAATCTAACCCATAAGCATGGCCACTTTTTCCTTGTCCATTTGTTGATCACTAGGGGTGCCATCAAGATGTACCTCCCAAAGTCTCTCATTAGAATCAATCTTCAAGCCTACTCTAGGGATGCCGACTGCCCTACTAGATTCCTCTTTCGTGGGACCTGAGCTGCCTCTATCACATGAAGTTTGTTAAAGCATACTCGGTCCTCATATGTTCATTGAAAAAGACTGGTGGTCCATCAAAATACAATATGTATGACCTGCCACTATTCTGCTCTAAGAATGAATATTCAATGATGCTGCTATTATCATAGTTCTTAAGGTGGTATTCATGGATGTACAGTTGGGTATGGCTACTCCTTCCTTGAAATTCAAAGTTCTGTTCATTAAGAACACATTTAGCATTCAGTTCATCCATCTGATTATCAGCATTACAATCTTCATCATCTGATGTTTGGTGGCAGCTTGGCTTGTTAGATAGCTGGAAATGCTCCTAAACACGTCACAAAACTTTATATTGGTATGAATACCAAGGTATTTTATATTGGTGTGAACACTAAGGTTTGGAAATAACATTTCACCAATATTGAATCTTGGGTTATATTGTTCAACAACTTCATTGTAAAGCATAGATTTCAAAGGAAAGTTGATTATTTCTTCAACCATTCCACACAATTCTTTGAAGCTTCTCATTGCTGGAGGAATGTTGAAAGTTGAATGCTAAAATGTTTTGTGTAATCCCAACCCGGTTTTAATTTCACCTTATCACTCCCATTTAGTTAACTGATCTTTCACATAAACATACATTCAACATATAGAATTTTGGAAATGAAATTTTCAGAGGAAAACACATGGGATTGTCAACACATGTAGAAAATAAATATGGACATAAACAAACCAATGACAGACATAAAAATACACAGATTTTTGGTCAACTTAGACCCAGGCTTCCCTTCAATCATCTATGGGGAAAACCTGTTAGAGAGCTTTTCAAATTTATTTATCTTTAAAGTTCAAGAAAAATACATTTGCAGACAAAACAAAACAACAAAATACAACTTATCTCTTCAACCCAAAACTCTTTGAAAACCGTGCCCACTTGAAGTTGAAAATATGTACTGTACAGACTATATTGTACGTATTTCTGTACAGCTATACGATTTTTCTTTTTTTCATTTTTTTCAAAAACTTCTCTTGAGCGGCATGCAACTCACAACATTAAATGTTGTTTGTACTGTACCTTCTGTTGTCTCCTGTGCCTTGATTTTCGTGTCCAACTTTGCCAAGAAATTGCTGCAACAAATTTCTCCTTTAGAACTTTTCTCCAGCTCTTAGCCTTTTTTCTCCAATCTGGTCATGAAGAATGAATGCATTCTCTATTTTATTTTCCCCCTTTTGTTTCCCTAAATGACTTTTGGGCAACCCTAAGATCTAATCACTGAAATTCATTTAGAGCAATGGTTGAGAATAAATGTGCATTTAGTTCTCACTTTCTATTAACTCACCAATTAAGTAAAGTACCAATATTGTACTTTATGTTTAAAGTCACTTTTCACTTTATAATTCAACATTGACTTTACCACTTACAAAGTCACTTTCACTTTATAAAGTCACACTTAAGAAAAGAATTATTTTGGACATTTTTCTTTTCCCCCTTTTGTTTCCCTAAATGACTTTTGGGCAACCCTAAGATCTAATGGCTCAAATTCATTTAGAGCAAGGGATGAGAATAAATGTGCATTTAATTCTCACTTTCTATTTTTTAAATCACCAATTAAATAAAGTACCAAAATTGTACTTTATGTCTAAATTCACTTTTCACTTTATAATTCAACATTGACTTACCACTTATAAAGTCACTTTCACTTTATAAAGTCACACTTAGGAAAATAATTAATTTGGACACTTTTCCCTAGGTAGAGACTAACCCATGGGAAACCAGTTGTCCAAGGTACATTAAAAATCAACAAGGAAACCTTACTCCTATTACACCTACTCGAATCTTCAAACTGAATATCACCATGTCCCCTTTTGCCAATTGTCAGCTTTTCCTTGTCAATGGCATTAGGAGACATAAAAATTCATGTTCACCTTATTTGTATTTTAGGAACTCTAGAAAGCTGGGTCATGTAGTTCAACCACATTCAATGCGGGCAACAAAAAAAGAGTTCCCTTCAAACTTTGGAAGGTCCCTGCCAAAGTTAGTAAGCTGCCTATTTGGGTATCCTAGAGGCTAGGATATATAGTTTTTAAGTTTATGTGCTTGGTATTGCAGATCAACAAAGGATCTACAGGGTTGGGAGTTTTCGTCAATGTTTTGGAACCACCAACGTTTTTAGGTTTCAAACTGAAGATCACTAGGTCCCCTTCTGCCAATTGTCAACCTTTCCCTGTCAATGGCATTAGGTGACTGGAAATCCATGTTCTCCTTATTTGTATTTCAGAAACTCTAGATAACTGGGTCATGTAGTTCAACCACATTCAATGCGGGCAACATCAAAAGAGTTCCCTTCAAATTTTGGAAGGTCCCTGCCAAAGTTAGCAAGCTTACTATTTGGGTATCCTAGAGGTTAGGATATATAGTTTTTAAGTTTCTGTGGTTGGGATTGCAGATCAACAAAGGATCTACAGGTTTGAGAGTTTTCGTCAACATTTTGGAACCACCAACCAGGTCCATTGTCAAGACACGAGTAAGGATGAAGCATTGAAAGAGAATAAATAACATAAGAAGAGTACAAACACCATCAAGAGGTGCACCATTGGAAACCATAGAAGTTAGCCTCAAAATGATTTAAACAATAGAAAAATGAGAAAAATGCAAATATGAAATAAATATAATGTAAATAACTATGAGATATGATTATATATAATAAACTATGTCATGTTATATAGTAGACTAGATATAAGAATATATACACATATATGAATCAAGCTATGAGTATAAAGTAGGTTATAATAATAATACTGTAAATAAACTATTCAACTTAAAATTTAACTAAAATAGTAACTTAATCATTAAGGTAAAATCTAATAATATATATAAAGAAGCAGACACGTAAAGGCTAGAATAAGTTGAAGGAGAATGAGAGAAAAATCGAGGAAGGAGGGAGGTTGATAATGGGCAAGGAAGGGAACAAAGAGAGAGTAAATAGGGTAAAGAGAAAAGAGAACAGATGGTATCATAGTCACTTACAATATATTACATTATATTTATTTCAGCTTTGCACTTTTCTCAAATTTTTATTGTTCGAATAATTTTTAGGTTGGCTTTTAGGGTTTCCAATGGTGCACCTCTTGATGGAGTTTGTACTCTGCTTATACTATTCATTCTTTTCCAAATCATCATTTTTACTCATCTTATGACAATAGAGCTTGTTAGTGGTTCCAAAACGTCCACAAAATCTCCCAAATTTGTGGATCTTTACCCGAAGATATTTTCCATATCCGTTGTGGCAAACAATACATGCGGATCCCAAGGTGCCATCCTTTGTACATGCAAATTCAAAATTTATGATGAATGCAACTTCATACCTTTTTCATAATGGAAGCGCTAAGGTGAGTTGTTAAATGCCTTCGCAATAGTGTTTGTCCCACCCCACAAGTATCAATTTTTTTTAGAAGTTGTAAGAACAAGGCCTTCGTTTTTCCAATGGAATCAACCTAAATGGAAATATATTCAAGCTTGGACATCATCTAATATTGTCTTCTAAAAAAATGGCCTCCTCAAAAATGAGGCCGAAAATGTTACAACAAAATCTCTTGAAAGCTCAGGGGCGAAACCCACTACATCTTATAAGGCACAACTATCACCTCACCAACCCTCTTCTCACTTCTAGCTAGCTCTCCTTTGGTTCAAGGGAGGTCTTCTTGGGAATAATCTAGAGCTTGGTAGTTCCAAAGTCTGAGTTCAAAAGTTCCTATGGGCCAATTTAAAAGATTAGTTCAACCAATAGAGGTTGAAATAGGTTCCCCCACACATATAGAATCAAGAGATTATTGGATTACAAAATTAAATGGGTTATGAAGGATTGAAGATCAATGCCTTAACTTGCCTGTATATATTTATTTGGGGAATATGGGGTCAGTGGTCGCTTAGATTGCATAGGCACCGCGACAACTGCTCATGGCAGGGGCTACCACTTTGATCTCTTCCCACTATGTTCTAGCTATTTGCCAACAACAGACTATAGTGAGTAGTCCCTATGGAAGTGAGATGATGGAAAGCAAGTTTGGAACCAACTTGCCTGAGAGACATAGTTGAGTGGCCTAGCTACTTGGTAAAATTTTTAGCAAGACTTAAAGATATAATTAGATTTAGAATTGAGACTAGTGCCTTATGGAATCAAAATTATTTCTTATTATAAATTATGACCAAGTAACCGGATTGATAACTGTTGTTTAGATGAATAACTAACCTATATGAAATGCAAGTCCTAAAATCTAAGTGTGATGCCAGGATCTTGGTTAGTTTTAGATTATATGCCTAATCTAAATGAAACCTTTCCCTTAACTGTTTTGAGAACAATCTTCAAAGTAGGTTGTGGGATGGAAGCTAACGGGAAGCAAGCAAAGTCTTGATTAATAATACCTCTCCTTGTATTCCAACCATCTAATGCCTCTAGTGCTGTACAGACTGTGGCTCTGACCAGTACAAGGTCACTGTGTTAACCACTAACAAGGGTTGAATCCCTCAAGCTAGATGAGAAAGGGTTGTCCTAGGAGTCTATCAAACAAGATTATGCTTGGATGTAAGTTTTTAATGCAAGATAAGTCTAGAATGCTTATGCGATGATAATGAGCGAAATTCTTAGTTTTGGGATTAGCTTAATGTCTTAAGTACTTTAAGTTATCATGAATCCTTAATGACAAAAGTACTTATTAATGAGTTATGTGCAATCTCACAACCAAGAAAATGGCAATTTACTTTGTGCTAACAATAGATCAATCCTCAAGATATTTAACCAATGACAAAAATGAAAGGAGCTTAGAACGCTTATCCACTTATCAATTAGCCAATGGTTATCAACACAAGATGCCAATCACAATTACTCAAGATATTCCAATGATGATTCTATAACAAGATTACCAATGATCTTATGCCAATGTTATAATGCCAATTAGACACATATAAGAGAGAACTACTTCAATTTAGATTTCAAATGCCCAAAGTAACTCAAACCATTAACAAGATTAGAACTTAAATGTGGGAGTGATTTTAATGCCACATTAACAATATCTCAAAATTTATCACAAGACAAACAATTGTTAGAAATTAACAACATAAACCACTTTGAACCAAGTAAATGATGAAACGCTACTTATGATGCAATATGGGATAGTAGTAAATATCTCACTTCAAAACAAGGAAATTGCTAAACATATGAATCTTAAGATGACCAAGGAGTAATCTAATGACTTGTCAATGTAAATTAGTGAATTTTAGCCCACTTATGATGAGTTACTAACTGTTATATCAAATCTGAAACACTTATTACAACAGTAATAAATTGAACAATCAATGAGCTATTAATGCTTTAACAAGTGCCAAAATATATCCAAAACTTACAGTAAACTTGCCAAATTGAAAATTAGATTTTTAGGGCTTTTAAGATGTGATATTCAGAAAATATCATAATTGATTTCACAGTTATGCAAAGATATTCCAACAAGCTAAAAACTAGATCTAGGCTAGACATGTAATGCCCAAGTGGCCAAGAATTTAGGAAAATTTTACTATATAATTTTTTAAATATTTTGACCAATTAGATGTGTTTTTAGGGCTTTTAATTCACTGTTATAGATCAAAATTTATAGTTGTAACAAAATAGTGAGGAATTTAGGGTTTAAAGAGTAAACCCTAGGCCTAAGGCCTTGTAGATAAACTTGCCCAAGTTTGCAAAAATTTTGCAATGAAGTTGCCACTGGAAAACATAAGCTTCTGAGCCAAATTTCTGTAAAACCCACCAAGTATTCAGTGCCAAAAAATTGAGGGTTTAGAGAGTAAACCCCAGGCCCCAAGGCCTTGTAGATAAACTTGCCCATGTTTGCAAAAATTTTGTAATGAAGTTGCCACTGGAAAACAAAAGCTTCTAAAGCCAAATTTCTGCAAAACCCACCAAGTATTCAGTGCGAAAAAATTCAGAAATGGAAAGAGCTCAAATTAGGGCTAGAAGAAGGTTAAGGGCATGAGAAAAGAGCTAAAAAAAGTCAACGAATAGGGAAAAGAGGTCAAATAGGTCAACATTGGGGCTGAAGAGAGGAGAAGAGGGCTCAAAAGGGAGGCTGAAAGGCAAAGGAGGGGAGGAAAGACAGAAAAATCCCTAAAAGGGTTTCGGCGATTCCCTAAGGGGATTAGAAACCCCATGGAAAGCCCTCTGGGGTTGCCATAGGGCAAAGAACGGGGGCTGAGTCATCCTAGGCCCATGAACGGGTCTAAAAAGGCTTAAAATCCCTGACACAGGGTTGAAAAGAGGAGGCCGAGAGGCCTAGAGTGTGACACAAGCCTCCGAGAGGCGCCATATAAGATGATGTGGGGGGCTTTTAGGCTGACGTTGGCCCTGGAGGGGCTGGATTCGGGACCAGGAGGGCTGAAACTCGAAATTGCACTTGGGAAATTTTTTATTTTGCTTCAGATTTGAAATTTACTGTAAATCCTTCAATGGTTGGATTTGCAAAAAAATTGAAGACTAGATCTTACTCTCAAGGGCTTATATCTATCTCTATTCCAACTTTCTCCACTTGATCTCACTTGAAAAAATAGATTCACAAATACTTAAAATGTCAATATATACAAAATTATTAGAACTCCGAAATCCCATTTAGAAATAATTTACAAAATATATTTTACAAAATTTATGAATATACGAGGATTTTGAAAATAATTTTTGATATTTTTTTTTTGGAGTTTTTTTTTTTATAAATGGTTAATAAAACTTTTGATATTAGATGCAAGCTACAACCTTAGTGAAGTTAAATAAACCACAACAAATATCTCAAGTCTAAACAAGGTCAGTTCATGCCCATAGTTTGTGAACTTGGAGCCCAATGACTGAAGAACCTACAAATACTATATATTTTTTCAAGCAAGCTTTTAGACATATGGCGAATTAGATCACTTAAGATAAACTTAAAATCTATCAATAGAATGATCTTATTTCCATCTAATGTAAAACAAACTTTTAAAATTAATCAAGTTCAATATAGGAAAACCCGTACCCAACACATACCACAAATTAATGAACATTAAACGCTATGAATTGCACCCCAAATTCTTTATTATGATAACAAAACGTTCCCAGCGAGACAATAACATTACATCAGATTTTTCGTAGAATTGTTTCAGCGAAAAATTAGATTGGCTTTGACACGCAAATGACTCTCTATATATAGATAAATCCTCCAAGTGAAAAAATAATGGCTAGTTGGCTTGATCCTCGTCAAATTAATCTCAGTTGTTGATAAATCCTTGATGATCTTCTAATTCCTGTCGTTGAAATAATTATTTTTGAAGATTTTTTAAATTTATCATTAAACCTATTTTTTATTAGCTCAAAATTAATTATTTTGAGCTAATTTCCTCAAAAATTGACTTTGACTTAGCCACCAAGGCCCAAGGGTCCAATTTTTCTTGAAATTTCCAATATTCTCTTGGTGGGTGGCCTCCAAAAATTATTTCCTTTGAGACTAGCGAATTTTTCCACTTGGAGAATATAATTTCTCTAGACATTTAATTTTGGCTCTAATTATATAAATTTTTTGGCTGAGGATTTTTATTATATTTTGCTAGAAAATTTGCTTAATTGACACATGAGGGGTTAAATATTTTTTCCACCCTCTAATATTTTAGTCATGATGTTTAAGTATGAGGGGCCATGCACTAAAATATTTTTTACATAAGATTTTTACAAATTCAACCCTCGAAGGGGGAATACCCATTCGGCTTAGATCCTCAAATTACATACTTAATTCTGCAACACAATATGATCTAGTAGACCGAGTGATTTGTAATAAAATAATTTAGCCAATTAGCTTAAATTAATCCCAAATCAATTTTACATAAGGCTCGATTAGAACACTAAGACTCACTTAAGACTTTGACAAAAAATTCCACCCTAGCTTTGGGGTGAGGTTAAGGGGAAAAACTCTACTCACCATCTTTGTTTAGAAAAACATATGAATCAGTGAGATGAAAAACCTTTTAGGATGAAACTCTCGCCAAAATAATAGGCTTACATAGGTTGTTACATACACATACGATTTTACTAGCATCATTTACATTATAAATTTGTAGAATGGGTTTACATAGACTCAATAAACAATTGATTGATGATTCACTCATTTGAAAAATCTTTGGCATATCTGCTTCCTTGGAACTTTGAAAAAAATGTGCTATAGGGTCAATGAACATACAATCTTGAATGGATTTTATAGAGTAGATACAAGATATGCGGAAGGGTTAATTTAAAAAAGATCATGAAGAAAATATTATGCTAACATGCATAATACATGATTCATCCATCGAGTAAAACATGAAATTGGCATAATAGAAGTTAACAAACTTCAACTACCTTTCATTCATCCAATCTTTGCAATAACAATTGTAATGTCCCTTGCCATGATAGGCCAACTCAAATTGCATTAATATTTAACTCTCCCTTTTATGCATTTTAGAAAACACTTTGTACCCAAGCATTTCTTCAAACAATATGTATGCAAATACAATGAAACATTTACAACAGAGATATATCTTCAAACATTTTGTGTGCAGTTAAACATAAATCCCTTAGCTAATAGAATTTCCAAAGCATAGCCAAATTTTATTAAATTTGATCTAAAAATTACATGCAAAATACTAATTTATGGAAACTAGAAGCTGCGTCAACAAATAGCTCAATATGGCTGCAAGAAATACATGAAGAATAACGCTGTCCACAAAAGAATAAGACCCTGTAAATAAGCTTGACCTCTCAATATGAAACTCAACCTACTCAGAGAGATGCAACTTATCCTACAATTCAACCTCCCCAAGGTAATTACTAATTCCTTTAATGAAATTTGGCCTCCAAAGTTGTTAACAAATAGATGAATTCATTCTCCCTAAAGCTCCTTCAATGTCCAAGAAAAAATGTAATTTTTCCTTCAATATGAACACCTGTGAGGAATATGGATGATTCCTCCTCCTTGACTGGCTAGAGTGGATATGTCGCACGACTAAGACGAATCTTGACTGGCTGGGGTGGATCTCTTGCACCACCAAAACTAATCCTCAATAGGGTTTGTTGCACCAATTTGTCACAAGTTTGAGGAAGTAGTGTGTAATTTTTTTTCAAAGATCAGAATTATTAATCAGCAACATGATATATCATCGTAAACCCAATTTCTGCAAATTGTAATGTAAATGATGCTAGTATGACCGTTTAATTATGTAACAACACCTAAGTAAGCCTTTGATTTTGGTGATGGATTTCATTCTACGGAGCTTTTCAACCTCATTGCATTGTGGGTTTCTAAACACAGATAGTTGACAAAGTTTTTTCCTCGAGTTTAAACCCCAAAACCAGCGTGGAATTCATTGACAAAGTGTTAGGTGAGTCATAGTGTCATATCGAGTCATTATAAAAGTGGTTTGAAAATAAGTTAAGTTATTTGGCTTAATTATTTTATTACATGTCACTTGGTCTACTAGATCATATCGTATTGCAAAATTGGACAATTATTTGAGGGTATATATGTAAAGGTGTATTCTCCCTTTGAGGGTTGAATTTGTAATATATGATGTAAAAAACATTTTAGTGTATAGTCCCTTAGATTTAGACACCATGGCTAAAGTATTTGGGGTGGAAAAAATTTTAAATCCCTCTTGCGTCAATTAATTATTTTTTCTATAAAAAATTAAATTAAATGCTAAGCCAAAAAATTAATTAATTTAGAGTCAAAAAATAACTTTAGAGAAATTAGTTTTCTTCGAGTGGAAAATGATAAAAAAAATCTGTGGGTCAAAAAGGGGTTAATTTTTGGAGGTCCCCAAACAGGGCAAAAATTAATTTTTTAAGAAAAATTAAAAGCCCTTGGACTTTTGTTGTTCAGTCAAAGTCAAAATTTTGAGAAATTAATACAAAAAAAATTGGATTAATAAAAAATAGGTTCTATGATAAATTTGAATTTTTTCTCAAAAAAATTATTTTCGTCGGCGGAGATTAAAAAATGATCAAATTAGTATCAATGGTCGAGATTATTTTGACGGGGATCAAGCCAACTAGCCGTTATTTTTCATTTGGAAGGATTTCTTTATAAATAGAAGCCATTTTGCTTCTCAAGTCAGAATGACTCTGGATGATGTAATTTTGTAACACTGGTATTGAGCCATTGTTGTGCTCAGAACGTTTGATATCATAATAAAAAGACTTTTGAGTTCAGTTTATGGTGTTCTTTGTCCATTGATTTGTGGTACGTGCTAGTTATGTGCTTTTCTATATTGTGCTAAGTTTTTTATAAGCTTGTTATTTCATTTTTCAGTGATAAGAACATCCTATTGGTAAAATTTGGTTATCTTAGGTGATCTGATTCACCATATGATCTAACAAGTTCTCTTAAGGAAATATATAGAGATTTGCATGTACACTAGCCCTTGCGCTCCAAGTTCACAGAGTTTGGATAGGAGCAGACTTTGTTTGGGCTATAAGAATTTTTATCTGGTTTTATTAAGTTGCTAATAAAGGGTGTGGCCAGTATTCTAACTTTTGAAAAACACATTGATCCATTATCATTATTCAAATGTTTTTTTGTTAGAAAACATTTTGTTTACAAGCCTTGTATATTTGTAAAATATTTTCTAACCCTCATTTGTAGCAATTGGGGTCTTTGGTTTCTTTTTATGTATATATTTGGGTTTTGGGAAAATTTTTATTTCATTTTTGCAGGTGACTTCTTAAGCCAAATTTGAAATTTTGGAAGCTTTTCAAGGGTTTCAAGCCCTTGGAGACATTTGTTGAGTTTTAACGTGGATCTAGGCCTAGGAAGGCAAGATCCAACCTCTAGTTGCTCTCTAAAAGCTCAATGCTCAAGCAGAGGAAGAAGCCATTAACCTTTTGGTGGCATTTTGGTGGCAAATTTTGGCGATTTTGGAGACCTGTAGCATAATTTGAATTTTTTGTAGGGGTTTGATAATTTTTTTGTAGACCTTCTCGGCCTCATGTTGGCCCTCTTAGCACTAGTCGTGCCCTACCCCTCTTCCCTTGGTGAGCCACAACCCTTATTTCCTCTGTTGTCAACCTTCTAGCGCTGCGAAGCCATAACTACAGGCCTTAAGACCTCTCTCCCTACCTCGACCCTCCTCTGCTTTCCTTCAATCAATCTTCGTTGCCCTCTTTTCTCCTCCCTCACCTATGTTGCAGGCCTAAACACCTTTCTATCCCCTTGTTGCAACTACTAGAGGGCTTGAACCTTGGTTGTAGCCCCTTGTGGGTCCTCCTTATGCTCTTGGTCCTCATTTTTGGCCTTGACGGCAGGCTTAAAGACCTTTTTCCTTTTTTTCGTGGGCCTTTTTGGCCTCTTCCTTTAGTCGTGCCTATTAGGCGTCACTGCCCCTTTCTTAGTCCTAACACTAACCCTTCTTGGCTTAACATTTCCTTCACCTAGCCCTCTTTTCCTCATTCAGTCATTACATTGGGTTACTGTTCGATTTTTGCCTTTAACATATTGTGGTTGCAACAATATTCATGATATTTTGAGCTAGTATTGGTGGTTGCAGGTGATCACTCTCATTGGGGAAGTTTTGGGCAAGTCTTCTAGTCATCTTCTAGGCTAAGAGGGAGGCTTATTGGTTTTCATCTTCAAACCCTTGCTCCCTCATTGTTTTACTAGCAACCATTTGATCATTTGTTTATAGTGGTAAAAGCTTCATAAAAGTAGTATCAATTTAACTAATGAATCACCCAACACATTGATAAGTCACTTGCACAAATCTGGAATCATTGTTTGGCATAGGTGCATGACTATTGAGGATTGTCATATTAATTAATGAAGCATCAAAAGGTCTGATCTAACATAACAATGGCATAAGCCTTTCTCTCTTGGTTTCTTGCATCATTGATGTAGTGGCAAAGTGGTTGAAGAGGGCTGCCCCGTTCATCTCATTTTCACTATTCCATGCTTGCATTCATAGGAATTGTCTCACTATCTCATCTAAAGTGCTCTCATTTAATAAAAAAGAAAAGGATAATTTGGGACCATTTTGACACATTTAGCATAAGATCGCAAACTGCTATCATAATCAACTAACAATCACATTTTTCATGTATTTCTTGTTTTTCGTGTAGCAGGGTTCATTGAAAGTATGCAACATGGGTACTCTTTGGATGAAGAATTTTAACTATTGCTCATGTGATGATATTGAAACATGAGTTACATTAAGGCTTTTAATATCAAGTTATTTTCGATGGTCGAGATACATTAAGGCATCAAGTCATTTTCAACGGTAGAGATTATGTTGATGAGGATCAAGCCAACTAGCTATTATTTTCAACTTAGAGGACTCTATAAATAAAAACCATTTTTGCTTCTCAAAATATTTTGATTTTACGTTATATTTAGTTGATGTATATTTGTAACGCTGGTATTGAGCCATTACTCTACTGGGAACATTTGATATCATAATAAAAATAATTTGGGTTCAGTTCATGGTGTAATTGTTCCATTGATATGTGGTACGTGCCAGTTATGTGCTAATCCTATATTGTGCTACATTGTTATATGAATTGTTATTTAATTTTTCGATAACAAGACATTCTATTGGTAAAAAAGATATATTTTTTTTATATTTTAGGTGATCTGATTCATCATATAGTCTAATGATTTGATTTGAGAAAATAATAGAGATCTACACGTACATTGGCCCTTGGGCTCCAAGTTTAAAGATTGTGGGAAAGAGTCGACCTTGTTTGGGCTTAGGTAATTGTTATATGGTATTCTAAATTTGCAGAAGGGTGTGGCCAATATTCTAACTTTCGAAAGATACATTTCATCCATTCTCATTATAAAGAATTTATTTCACAAAAACTTATTTACGAGCATTGTATATTTGTACATACTTTTGTAAATAATTTTTGTAAAATATTTTTGATTATTTCTAGCCCTTATTTGTAGTAGTTGGGATTTTTTGTGCTATTTTAAATTTTGTATATATATTGGGGTTTTGGGAAATTTTATTTCATTTGTGCAGGGGAATTCTTTGATCTAGATTGGATCATTATATTGTTTCACATTCATCTAGGCGCATTCAGAGTGGAAAAATTGGAGGAATATGTTGACGGGACCGTTTTTATTCGCGGGAGTCAATTTGGCAAAATGGGGTCTAATACCTTCTAAGAGTGTTTTGAGGCATTACACAATGTTTTTGGGGGTAAATTTTTTCCGCTTTAACGAGACACCTTTTCACACCTATAGTTCGGGAGGATGCCACATCAACCCCATTACTTATAGAAAATGTGCCAATGGTTGAATTTTTGAGCTACTCGGGAGAAATTTACCTAGAAACCACTTTATGGGGTTAATCCCTTTCACCCTTTAAGCGAATTATTTCTCAAGAACAAATTATTTTTCATAAGAGAAAATGTTATTTCAAAAATATTTTAAAAAGCAATTAGACATGTGAAAAATAAAATCACTTAAGTGATTCAATTAGACATGTGCAAAATAAAATCACTTAAGTTATCTAATTTGAATGGATCACTCTAGGAGCTTCTAAAACACTTAATTCAAGGATGGGATTTTCCCGCAAATATTTCTATATATTGAAGAGAATCATTCATTTGCAACACATTGAGTTCTCTCTCTCTCACTTTTGTGATCTAGCTCTCACATTGATGATCAAGCCTTTGCATTAGTAATTTGTCTCTCTTGTTATCAGTAGCAGATCTCTTGTTATCAATAGTAGGTTTATTGGAGATTTGCAAATCTCTTATCAATATTGGCAAATCTATTGTTTGGAAGATCTATTATTTGACAGATCTTAGAATTCTCATTCAACTCTCGCACTAATGGTTTCTGCTTTTGTTATTTGCTGCTATTAATGCTCTCGCTCTAGAGAAGTGTTATCGCAGTTGGTATTGCTCTCACACCATAAGTATTTAGCTCTTGTATTGATTTCGCTCCAAAGATATTCTATTCTTGATATTTCTTTCGCACCAGAGTTTGATGGCTAGTATATTTCCCTTGCTCCAGTAGCATTTTGATATTGCATTTGGAGAATATTTCTTTGAGTATTTAGGTCTTGTACTTGTGCACTTTGTTCATGCACTTGTGTTTATTGCTCTTGTTTTGGAAGCCTTTAGAGGCTTGTGGTGGTATTTTGAAGTTGTCATATTAAAAAATGTTGCCACTATTATTATTTGGAAAAGGCCTTTTGTACTCTATTTATTTATCTCTGCTGAACACTTGAAGACGATCTAATAGAAGATCATTTTAAAAAGGGTTTTCCTCCATAGTGGGGTTTTCCCCTAGTCTTGGACCAAATCCTGTGTCTTGTTGTTCATTCACTGTCTTCTATAGTTTATGATATTAGAAATTAAATTTTAAATCAGCAAAATTTAACATGGTATCATAGTTGTGATGAAGATAAGCCCATGAACATTAATCTTAAGTCAATTATTTGATGAAAGACCTTATTTGCAGCTCAAAATACAATAGTAGATCTATTCAGATGGCTATATCCTTCTTCAAGGACAACGAGAAATTGACAGGGGCTTCAAATTATGGTTCTTGGAAACTCAGTCTGGACGCCAACTTGGATGGAGAAGATGTTCTAGAGTATGTCCAAGGAGGTGTATCCGAGCCTCCTGAAAATGCCATTGCTACTGCTAAAGCAATATATAAGAAAGGTGAGATCAAAGCCTGAAAAATTCTCATTGATTCTTTGAATGACCATATTCTTACTTGTATCTCCAAACTGAAGACATCTAAGGACATTTATGACAAGATTGTTGGCATGTTTGCAATCCAAAATCCGAATCACGTTTTTGACTTGAAGAAACAACTCAAAGATATCAAATTGAATAAGGGAGAATCTATTCAGTGTTATTTTATAAGGATCACTGAACTCAAGGACCAAATTTTGTTTGTTGGCGAGCCCCTGTCTGATAGGGAATTGGTACACACAACCCTTGATGGACTTCCTGCAGCTTGGGAAGTATTCATTACTACTATCAATAATAAAATGTTCTGCCAACTTTTGATGAATTGATCGGAAGATGCAAGCAGGAAGAATCAAGGATGATTTCAAAGGGTAGAATTTAGAGACATGAAGAAGGAGAACCATTTGCCTTCGCTGCACAAGAAAAGAAGAAGAAAGGAAAGGGAAAATCTTCTAGGCCAAAGTCCAAACCCAAGTTTTTCAAGAAGACCATGATGAATGTTGAATGCTTTAACTGTCTCATGCATGGGCACTATGCTCGAGATTTTCTAGAAAGAAGATCCTCTTATAATAAAAGGAGTAGCAACAACTACAATAATCAATGTCATGATAAAAAAGGAGGAATTATGGAGGAAGAAGATATGAAGGAACAAGCAATGCTCGTAGTGATCATGATCAAGAGGCTCGTCCTCAAAAGAGACACAAAAATACAAGGTATGAAAATATTGTTGTCGCTTCTCAACATGAGTACTTTCTGATTTTAGCCTTGTCTAGCGATTTTCCTCCAAATTCTTTAGATAGAGGGTTAGTGGATAGTGGTGCCTCTAGGCACTTCTCTAGTTATAAAGAAGTCCTCTCTTATTTGGTTCAGAGGGAGACTGGTTTAAACATTATCCTTGGAGATAACACTAGATACCCTATAAAAGGGTTTGATTCAGTTTCTTTTCATTTTGATCTGGGAGAAACTATTCATCTTGAAGATGTTTTATATGTACCCGGTCTAAAGAAAAATCTTGTATCGTTATTTGCTCTAAAAGATAAAGGAATGAAGGTGGCTTTTATAAAAGGAAAGGTGTTAACCTAGCTAGAGAAAATAAACGTGAAAAATGATTTTACTCTTGGATCAAGAGTCAAAGGGCTTTATAAGGTCAATGGGAGACCTATTAAGGCTATGGTTCAAGAATGAAATTTCGATCAGATCGCGTTATGGCACCGCGGATTTGTTGATCTTCATTATAAGGCACTTCCCATAATATAAAAGATGGTTTATGGAATGCCATAAATCCAATCAAAACATGATGGTGTTTTCCCTGATTGTGAAAGTGGAAAGAAAATGAGATGGCCTTTTCCTTCTTGTAGTACCAAATCTCATGAGATCTTGTAGCCAATTCATTAAGATTTGTGTGGACCTATGGCAGTGACATCCATGTTAGAAAATCAGAAAGGTAGAAAAATTTTCTTTTATTGATAATTGCTAGTGATTTATTTGAGTTATTATTATCCTTCTTATGTTCTTCTTTTATCTTAGTTCATCAAGCAATTACTAAAACCAAGACACGAAGATCAAGGACACCAGATGTAGGTGCACAACCAGGGAAACACCCAGTGAAGAACTCTTCCTCCAGTAGATTCATATGACAGTGAGACAACCAAGTCCTTAACCAACAGAACTTCCTCCTTCACCAAGTCAGCTTTTCAATGAGATACATCAACCTTCAATAGTCTCTTCTTGTCAAACAGCTTCAACCACACATCAACCCATAAATTTTGGCCTAGCTTCACGAACAACTTCAGAATTTCGGCCACTCCAACAGAGTCATAGCTTCACACATGTGGGAAAAAGAGAGAATTTCGACTTCTTATGCTTGTGAGAGACCTCCTTCTCCTTCGCTATCCTTGAAATTTTTTTTGGCCCTAGAAGTTGCAGATCGAACTTGTTGTGTGAGATTCTCAAATGAGGTCGACTTGCTGCCTTTATATGGTGATTCAGTTTCTCAGTTTGAGGCAGACTTGTCTAGTTTGAGGTTGACTTGGTGGAGGAGGCCTACTTGACCTATTTTACAATAAAATAAATTTCTTATTTGACAAATAAATCCAAACAAGGGTTTTTTACAATATCACATGGACAAGGACACTTGACATAAACCCTAGAAGTCTTCAATGGAGACTTTGACCTAAAAACCATTGACCCAAGCGTGAAACCCATGCTTTTATAAGTCAATTTCTTTAATCATAAAATTTATTTTTCTTTCTTTTGATAAATACATTTCATTATGACTCAAGTACAATTATGAAGACCGACACTAGTTATATATTTTGAACACTCCCTCTTAACTAGGGAGGTATTCATAGCTACCTATATCTATAGAGCTACATGGAAGATCTCCAAAATGAACTACAAAGAGTTTTGGCACACTCAGTGCCACAAACTAGATTATTGACCAGGGTAATCTATCTGGGTGGGACAAAGATGGACTAAAGCTTTCAGCCAGTCTAGGTACCATCCAGTTTACTGACTAACCATCAATTCAGGGATCTAGGTGCATATCCAAGGTCAGAGCTCTAAGAACGACGCCACCTTCCCTCTTCGGGATCTAGACATCAAACGCACATAGGTTGTCCAAATGTCCTCCCAAGCATCCTCCATTAGATGCTGCAACTCTCTTTACTAAACTAGATATATCCATTTGTCCAAGTATGCTTCCCAAGTGATCATCCTTATTTATGGAGAGATTTACCTTTTCAAACACAACCCCAATCAATATTAACTTTCAAATATACAAGTAAACACAAACCTTCGAGGTCCTAATCGATTCATATTTGCTTATATCAACATGAAGTTATCCAAATAAATCTTGTCGAAAGCTCACTTCTTCAGTAGTAACAAATATAGCCTCAATACTTCTCAAGTCTTTTGTTTGCAACTTCATGAATCATGAACATTTATCGATAGTACTTTTGCTTACTTCAAAGTTTTCACTGTCATAATATGCCCTCCCTCTCAACTTGGGAGATATACCCTTTGTTCTATCCAGATTCCCTCTTAACTTAGAGAGATCAACTACTTCCCTGTTATATAACATTGGAGAACCTTTCACGACTTCATTTCCTCACACGATATCATGGTCATCTTGATATATAGCTTCCTTCATCATGCTTATACGAACATCTTTGTCATTTTGAAGATTATGCACTTGCAACACTTTAATAGCAAGTACAACCAAATATATATAGAATCATGAAGTTAATCATACCAAAACCATCAAAACAATAAAATACTTTAGACATTAAATACCTAAACTTAGTTAGGTTCATAATCACTAAGAGACATATACTTCTAAACTTCAACCTCTTTGTTAGGGTTTTGTTACAAACCCTAGACTACAACATAAAGCAACTTAGATCAGTGTCATTCTATCTAGGGGCTTAATATTATTTTCAAAGATATATGACAAACTCTACTATGACCCATTACGAACCCTAGATTCCATCTTAGAGACGTAAAGCCTTGGATATCAATTATAATCCTACCATGCATCTAATGTTTCAACAATGTTAGACTTTAGTAAGGTTTGATGCAAACCATAGACTAAATCATATCGAAAACAATATCATCATGTCCTAGAATATCAATCTCTACTAGGGCTTTGTTACAAACCCTAGAATGTACATGAGCAACAACAATTAGGTTAGCATGCTCGAATATACATATCTAGGATGCATTTCTCATTAATATTTACTAGTTAAACCTAGTATATAGACATCAACAAATTTTTTCCAGGCTATACCTAGGTTTTTATCCCTAGAATCTTACTATAGATATTGCAAAGATTTTTCGTCATAAACCCTAATTTACCAAACCCTAAAGGTTTAGGGATTCATTTTAAACATTAAAAACACCCTAAAGTACTAGGGTTTTTGTTATAACAATACCAAGACTTTGAATAAGAGAATAGAATTTCTAGACTTCATTATTAACCCTAAATAGAATAGAGTTTCATAACTATAGACATACTCGTAGATTAGGGTTTTATAGAGAACCTTTTAGGGTTCCATATGAATTATCAAAATGTAACGAGGGTATGATTAATCACCCAAACAAGAATCTCTTATGATTGAAAACCGTAAACATAACGATGTTAGTAATGTAGAGCAAAATTTAAAAGAAGAATGATCATATGTTTATATGAAGAAAAATTTGTAGCAAAGCTTAAGGGTATAAGACATACCTCGAGTTGTTCCTTAACAAACTTTGTATGACATCAATTATTGAGGGGGTTCCTTTGCAGCGTAACTTCTTTCATGCTTCAAGTTTATCCTCTCAAGTCTCCTCCATAACTTTTGTGTATTATGCAGGCTTTCCTAACCAAGGAAAATATAAAGAAAAAGGTTATTAGCATACAATACACACACATCTTGATAAGAGAAGTCAACCAAACGTAAAAGATAAGACAAGGAGTAAGATACTTATCTTTGGTAAAATCGTGAGGGCTCCCTCTTACTCCAATCTTGAGAGATACCTACAACTTTATCAAAATAAAAGGTTTTCTAACAAGACTTGTTAGACCTACAAATTCTAGAGATCAAAACATAAAGGAAAATAATTCAAAACTTAGAATAGAAGGATATACAAGGGATAGTGTCCCTAAGAGTCCTTAGAAAATAAATCTTTCACTTCAGATTCTTCCATCTTGTTCATCTTTGGTGGTCCTTCATCATCAACATTTGCATGTTCCCTTTCTCTCTTCTTATTTCTGGGATTTTCAGGACAATGACTCTGGTAATGTCCCGTCTTGTGGAAATTGTTGTTGAAGATTCTAGGGTAAAGTAGTGTAAAGTGATTCTTCGTTACTTGATAGCAATTTTTGATGCACTTTGAAAATTTATCTTCTTCTTCTTATTAGTGTGTGTTTCATAAAACTGCTACTAAAACAAATTAACAAGAACACAAATGTTGGCTCTCTGCCAGGGACAAAGCCTCTAGACTCTTGAGAGGAAAATCCTTAGCAAGTTTTCTCTTATTGAAGCTTCTTATTTGAACAACTACCAAACCCTAGACCCTTGACGAGGATATCCTTCAAGCATAAGTCAAATATTTCCTCTTTTTGCACTATAACGTCCAGTACATGGACCTCTTTCTTTCGAGACTTTGCTCCCTAGTACTTTGTCATTTTCTGTTGCTTGTCTAAGTCAAACTTCTCTTCTTCTTAGGAGAAACCCTAGAACCTTAGGGCTTCTTTAATTCGCTATAGAGAGTACCTTCTTCGCTTTCTGATCCAAGTGGATGTTGGTGGCCACCCACCTATCCCATTTGGACCCCCACAACTGTCTCTTTCAGTTTTTCAGTTTCCATAATTGTAGCACAATTTACTATTTTTAGCATTTTTTCGGGTCCTAAACCTCAAGAGCTGTTTTGAGGCCCTGAACGACGTTTTTTTGGGAGATCTGGGAGCAACATATGTCCATGGACCGATGTTTCTCTACCCAAAGTTGTAGGGCTCAGAGAGATCTTTCTAACAAGCTATTGTACGCGTTAAACGAAGATTGGGTGCCAAAGTTACAACCCCGGGAAGTTGATGTACCAACTTACCCAAAATGGGGCCCACAATTTCGCGTTTCATCTTCTAGGGTTAGTTTTTGGGATGTTTAGGGTTTTCCATTGTTTCTCAACAATAAATAGGCCTTTGAGCCTCATTGTAACACAGTTCAGAGGCATGTAGCTGCCACATCTCTTCTCAGATATAAGCTACCATTGGCCTAATTGGTTTATTTCTATTTCTGTTTGTAAGCATATTTCAGTATTTTACATTAATGAAATGAAGTATTATTTCCGCTGCATCTTTGTGTTTATGGTTATCTCTGTAATTTGTTGCGTCCCTGTTTAAATCCGGATCAGCAGTATCATAGTGGTCTGCTTTTTTTCTCTGTTTTTCTTTGCGTGTCCCCAATGAGGTCGGGATATAAGGAGTTAGGGCTTGAACTGGTTGAACCTTTGCAAGACTAGCTTCACAAATCCCGATGACCTCCCATGGCGGATGAAAAGAAAGACGAGGCAGCAGGAGATCCTATCAAAATCTTGCTCGAAGAAGCCCTCGAGCGGCAAAGGAACGCGATGATGGACAACTTTGCCCAGATCCTTTAACGACTACTTAGAGGCGATGCATCGGCTTCCAATAGCTTCTCTGGAAATGCCACACCCTTTAAGGTACAAGTTAATTTTGAAATCCCCATTTTCGAGGGTCAAATAGATGCAGATGCCGTAGATAAATGGTTAAATCTGCTAGATGGGTAGTTTTTTGTTCATGATTTTTCCAGTCGGGAAAAGATTATTTTGGCTCTTCCCAAAACAGCCCCCATGTCAATGATTAATGGGAAACCTGCTGTGAGCAGAAGGATGAAAGTACGGGTTCACTATTTTCAGCCGCACGCACTTGGGATTCATTTCGGAATGCCATCAAGGCACAGTACTACCCTCTCAAAAGCTGCGAGGACAAATACATAAAGTGGACCACGCTGCGGCAGGGAAGGGACCAAGATGTGCCAGAGTTCACAAACATTTTTCATACCCTTTCGCACACAGTTGGGTATCAAGGATTCTGAGCTACATTTGGTACTCGAATACCGCGACTGCCTACACAGATACATCCAGGAAGAGATGGAGTTCCTGAACATCTCCTTGCTCAACACGACGTACCGATACGCTATCAAAATCGAGCAGAAGTTTAAACAAAAGAAGCGAGACTTTGGATCTGCAAATCTGAAGACCAAAGGACAAAGCCAAGGCGGGGTGACCCAAGATAGGCCGTTGAAGCCACAAGAAAAGAACAACACCACAAAGCCGAAGAAGGACACAAGAAAGTGGTGTGAGTTCCATAAGAGCCCACTCACAACACAAGTGAGTGTCGTACCAAGCAGTTGCCGGTGGCCAAGTTGAAGGCTTCCGAATCAGATGCATGTCCGACCCTGAGTCAGAACCCGACAAAGGGAATGGCCAAGGGAAGCAGATCATTGATGCGGAGCCCAGCGTCACTGTTGCCACCGCCAAAATTCAGAAGAATGAGCCCGAAGATCCAAAAGAGGGGGAGTGTCTTCCACTCACAGATGTGGGTAAAGGGTTCGTCGCTGCAATTCATTGTTGACAGTGGGAGCCAAAAGAACCTCATTTCAACAGAGGTCGTGATGTGGTTGGGCTTACCAACTACACCACACCCGCAGCCGTACAGTATCGGGTGGCTTCACGAAGGACGAGATCTCTGGGTTCACCAGTAGTTTCGCCTTCCCTACAACATCAAACCCTTCACAGACGAGATATTGTGTGATGTTGCACTTCTGGATGTTTGTGATGTATTATTAGGCCAACCATAGTTGTGGAGGTGACATGCTATGTACTATGTTGCAGGAAACGTTGCAGAAGGGTCCATTTCCGGCCAAAAATGAAACGGAAACTAGGAAACTCATACTGTATAGCTTGGAAACTCGTTTCCAGCCGTACTGGCGCATTTCTCGAGGAGGAAATGTGGCTAGTACGACCATAAATGCGTTTCCAGGTTGTACGATGGAGTTTCCTCTTCTAACTTGACTTTTTCTTGTATTCCTTTTTTATTTTTTCGGTTTTAATTTTTTATTGGGTGACTAAATGATCTTTTGGATGCTTTTAGATGCCTCTCAAGTTATAAAAAAGAGGATTTTTTGAGTGGGGTAGCCTAATGTTCAAGCCTATGGCCCTAGTGTTGATATGCAGTTCATGGTAATGATAAATTCTTAAAGTGACATTCTCCTTTTTTTTTTCATTTTCATCATTTTACTTAAATTTTTAACATTAACATGAAATGACTTAGGATGTTTGAGAGTGGTTTTGCCTTCATTGAATTTAATATGGAGAAAATAGAATTTTAGATCTCACTCAAAATCCAACAGACTTATTTGTTTTTCAGGATTTCAGGATTGGGGGGATTCAATGTTTCCATTGGATTTTGTCATGTACTAGGGTATGGAACTTGTATTTAGTCAAGAGAACCAAGCCCTCTATGCAAGGGAGACTCCCAATAATCAAGAGCACGTAGGGTACTAGGGTATGGAACTTGTATTTAATCAAGAGCACCAAGGTTGTTCGAATTTGTAGGAGGAGACTCCCAATCAAGCATGAGATAAAAAATTAGAAATTTCTCGTGGCTGATTTTGGATATTGATATTTTCATCATGTGATCATTCATGAGTAAATGTGATGTAAATTTAAAGAGTTATAGTTTATGCATTGACAATTGACAATTTAATCATAATGTAATAAATTAGAATGTATCATATATGCTTTATGATTGCACATATTTCTTAAATGTCCTAATATATATATAGATATTGCATTTCCCCATTTCCAAAATTTAGGGGGTTCATGGTTCATACCCGTGCCCGTTTCAGAAACTCGTACCCGTTTCCTCGTTTCGTTCAACTTAGGCTGTGTATTAGTCAAGTCCTCGCGCTGTCATTATTTCTTTGTGTAATTCATTATACAGGATACCGGAGGTATCTCCACCTACTGCCACCTCTTTGATCACTGCTAAGAAATGCAGCAAGCTCATCTCACAGACTAGGAAATTCATTTTTTGTCTGGTTCGCTACCAAAGTAAGGAGAAGATCGTTGCCACATCCATGACCCCGACGAAGGGTTCCTCCACGCTTTAGAAACAACAATAGAGGGATACGGTCATGAAAGAACACATGGACAACTTCTCCTCACCCACAAGGGTACCACACAAGTTTCAGGTGGGCAACAAAGTTTGGTTGCATCGACAGAAAAAACGCCTTACCAGAACCCATCAGAAGCTCAGACCACTCTGACATGGTCTTTACAACATTACCAAGGCCATGGGAAATAATGCTTTGGCGCAGAACATTCCTTCATTCCTTCACTTGCGCCGAGTTTTTAATGTGGACCGTCATCGACCAAGCTTCCCACCATTACTAGACACATCAGAAGTTGCAGAACAATGCACGACGGACCAAGTTCAACAGATGGAGGAACTCAACGCAATGGGGAGCATTTCTTCCTTGGGGGGGGGGGGAATGGTGCAGGTGGATGTTGGTGGCCACCCACCTATCCCATTTGGATACCCACAACTGTCTCTTTCAGTTTTTCAGTTTCTGTAACTATAGCACAATTTACTATTTTTAGCAGTTTTTTCGGGTCGTCAACTTCCGAAGCCGTTTTGAGGCCCTAAACAACATTTTTTGGGAAATCTGGGAGCAACATGGGTCCATGAACCGATGTTACTCTTCCCAAAGTTGTATGGCTCGGATAAATCTTTCTAACGAGCTATTGTACGCGTCAAACGAATATTGAGTGCCAAGGTTACGAGCCCGGGTAGTTGATGTACCAACTTCCCCAAATCATGGCCCACAATTTGGCGTTTCATCTTCTAGGGTTAGGTTTTGGGATGTTTAGGGTTCTTCAATATTTCTCAACAATAAATAGGCCTTTGAGCCTCATTGTAACATAGTTCAGATGCATGTAGCCGCCACATATCTTCTCAGAGATAAGCTACCCTCGCCTTAGCTGGTTTATTTCTATTTCTGTTTGTAAGCATATTTCAATATTTTACATTAATGAACTGAAATATTATTTCCGTTGCATCTTTGTGTTTATGGTTGTTTCTGTAATTTGTTGCGTTTCTGTTTAAATCTGGATCACTTTCTTTTGGAGACCTTGTAGACTTAGATGCACATTCGAATGAGGCTTCTCATGTTGCTGTCTTCAACTACTGTCAAATCCGCGAAGGTTTACTCACTGAAGTCTTCACGCGTGTGGACAAAAACCCTAAAACAATCCCCTTATCCTCGCTGTCTTTTCCTTCCTTCTTCGTTAGATGGGGAGGCCTTATAGACCTTGTTAATTAGCCCAAAACATAGATACTTGTTACTGTGATTTCCTGTTGTAATGACCACAGGGAAATCCTTCCTTTCTCACACGTGTCGCTGTTGATGCCCTAGAAACTGTCTGCTTACCTTCGTTGTTCTTCCTCCTTATCCTGCTACCCTTATAAACCCTTTTTCCTTGGCTTTCTGCGTCATTATAGTCCTCTTTCTTTCTGCAGATTTCAGAGCACAAATTTATATCGAATGAGGAGTGGACAACCTCTATTGTCCCTCCTCTTTAGGCCGACTTCACTGTCCATTAGGCCGACTTGATAGTTTCATCATAATTCATATTTTATTCATTATTTGGCTGCTTGGAGACTTTGTTGACGCTAGGAGAGGATTTGACTTGGCTTGGATGTGTTTCCATCACCTTGTATATTGACATACATGATGTAACATGCCCTCAAAGGGTCTCATCATAATTACAGTTTAACTTTGACTCCCTAGAAGCAATTCAAAATGTGCTTGACCTGTTTTCAATGAGCAAGAAACTCATTGACAAATAATATCGAAATAATTTCTCTTTTCTTGAATAAATACATATATCAAAATTACATTTATGAAGACCTATCCTAGTTACATTTCCTTCAACAATTGTAACATTCAACCTTGGGTAGGTCTATTTTCTTGTTTGTTCCTTTGAACTTCTTGAAGGTTCTCTTCTTTTTGTGATGATCAGAGTAAGCATTCAAGGTGTTATCTTCTTCATTATCCTTTTTGTTGTTTACCATCAATATTCTAGCTTCTTAGATATTATTTTTGGGATTCAACTACGTTAAGAAAGGCATTCATCTATGACCATTTCCATGAGAGGTAGTCGTCACGGATTAATTTCTCATGATTTTTGAATAGTCCACTTAGCACTCATTGCATCGGGTGACGCTCACGGCGGTGAAGAAATGGGATTGAAACTAGTGAAGTGAATCACATAGCGTCAATCATTACTTTCAGGGCTTGCTCCCGGTAACCAGGACTTCCCGGGAGGTCACGCATCCCAGATCACCTCTGGCTCAAGTGCGCTTAACTGTGGAGTTTTCCCCACAATCAAGCCCACTTAGCTTGCTACCCCATTTGCAAAACCTTAGCAAGTATTATACCTCATCAACCATTCAAGTAGAGCTCCCTTCACTATTATGTATTTAAGTATTGAGGGTCTTTCGCAGTGCATTATATTAGATATCATTATTGGGATTCAACTGCGTTAAGAAAGTCATTCATATATGACCATTTCCATGAGAGGTAGTCGTAACTGACTAATTTCTCATGATTTTTGAATAGGCCACTTAACACTCATTGCGTCGGGTGATGCTCACAGGGGTGAAGAATTGGGATTGAAACTAGTGAAATGAATCACATAGCATCAATCATCACTTTCGGGGCTTGCACCTGGTAACCAAGACTTCTCGGGAGGTCACCCATCCCAGATCGCCTCTGGCTCAAGCGCGCTTAACTGTGGAGTTTTCCCCACAATCAAGCCCACTTAGCGTGTTGCCCCATTTGCAAAACCTTAGCAAGTATTGTGCGTTATGAACCATTCAAATAGAGCTCTCTTCACTCTTATGCATTTAAGTATTGAGGGTCTTTCGCAGTGCATTATATTAGATATCATTTTTGGGATTCAACTACGTTAAGAAAGTCATTCATCAATGACCATTTCCATGAGAGGTAGTTGTAACTGACTAATTTCTCATGATTTTTGAATTGTCCACTGAGCACTCATTACAGCAGGTGATGCCTATAGGGGTGAAGGGAGCATCACCCCTAATATAATGCACTGCGAAAGACCCTCAATATGATTTAGTGTAAGAGGGAGCTTGCCTCTGAATTTGAAATGAAAGACCTTGGGATGATGCACTTCTCTTTGGGCCTGGAGGTCTAGGAGACACCTAGAGAAACTATTCTCTCCCAAGGGAAGTTTGTTGTAAAGCTATTAGAAAGGTTTAGAATGGTAGAGTGCAAATTCATGAGCACTCCCATGGAGATGAACTTCAAGAAACTCTGTGGTGATGAAGCGGGACCTGATTTATCCGATCCGAGTATCGTCAGTAGATTGGAGCATTGATGTTCCTAATGAACACTCATCCCGATATTGACTATGTTGTAAACACCTTGGGTCAATTAATGGCCAAGCCTTTACATAATCACTGGGGGTTGCTGCCAAGCCTGTGTTTAGATATTTGCATTAGACAATTAATTTCGGTCTTCGATATACTACTGACAACATAAAGTTGCATGGTTATATTTATGTTGATTAGGTTGGTAACATTGTGGACAAAAGAATCACTTTAGGATGTTGTTTCAATTTGGGATCTTCCATGATCTCTTGGATGAGCAGGGAACAAAAATCAGTTGCTCTTAATTCCGCGAAATTTGAGTATATTGCTGCTACTTAGCTAGTTGTGACGTTGTCTGGTGAAGAAAACTCTTTGAAGAGGTATTTGAGCAAGTCCTCGATATGACAATGATATTATGTGATAATATGAGTGGGATTCGATTGTCTGAGAATCCCAAATTTCATGAGAGATCCAAGTACATTGAAATCAAATATCATTTCATTTGAGACATGGTACATAGAGGAGCAATGAGACTCCACCATATTCAGATTGTTGATACACTTACCAAAGCACTGTTGAAGAAGAAATTTCTAGGCTTCAAAGATATACTTGGATTGAGGGATGTACCTCTTCTGGGTCTGAGAGCTGAGTGATCGAGAACACTTAGATGTGTGATCTTCCCCCTAGTTGAGCTCCTAGGGATGAGGAATTGAGTTAGTGAGCTCTTGGGGATGAGGGGCCTCGAATCAGGAGTATGACCCAATCATGCATCTTCTTTCCCACCCATATAGCCAATGTGTGCTAGCCACTTGAGATCGGATGGTGATCCTTACCAGTCATGGTAAGATGTATCTCGCTTAAGTTCAAAGGTGATGGTGTTCTTGGATAACATAGATGTTGGTTTTCTTGAACACCATGGATTCTTAGCCTTTGAGCAGAGCTATTATGGATTCTTAACCTTTGAGCTGAGCTATTCTGGATTCGTAACCTATGTGCTGAGCTATTATGGTTTCTTACTCTTATTGAGTGAGAGATATTCATAGCATGAGTCTCCCTGATGATTATTCGGACCAGGTTGAAGCTTGAGACTCCTTGGTGAAGGTTTCTTAGCCTTTATTTGGTTGAGCTTGGATTCAAGGTGGTAGCAATAGCTCCCATGCCATGAGTATTCTTCTTTAGATTGAAGAATGTTGAACATGATTCATGATGATTTGACAGGTACAAGGGGTTTGGCTTTATTGATGGGGTTGAGAGGGAGTGTTGAATTTCTAAGCAACTAAGGAGAAATTTCTTTAGAAATCATATTATGTGGTAACCCCTTTCACCCTTGAAGCGAATTATTTTTCGAGAACAAATTATTTTTCACAAGAGCAAAAGTTATTTCAAAAATATTTTATAAAGCAATTAGACGTGCAAAATAAAATCACTTAGGTTATCTAATTCGAATGGTGTAGATTTTTGCTTGTAGATTCAACAACTTATGTGATATGCTAAAACAAAAGACAATAATCTACTCTACTCATTAGTGGAAACCAAAATTGGTCGATGAAAACACCAAGTAGAAAAGGAAGAATTTCAATCACACATAACACAATGTTTCTCTGGAGAAAACAGCTGTTCAAAACCCCGACTATCTATATTGTATTAAGCAGAGGATCTAAGAATAAAATACAATGTTTATTCAACTTCAAACAATTCCTGCACAAGTACAATCTCTCTCTGTTTCACAAACCAACTCAAGCCAACTCAAGCCAATTACGCTGCCTGCCAAGCCCCTACTCCCTTGCGCAATTTCTGAGAGAATTATCCCATATTTAATAGGGAAATTCTCCATCCATTACTATGCAATCCATCCTTAGGCCCTCAACTATTTGCATAGACTATTTTTTTAATTCAGAAAATTATACAACTGATAGCACACTGTCCCTGAACTATAATCTCAACTGGGTTTTCTTCTAAATTTACATGCATGAGTTATTTATGAGTGAATCTTCAGTTAACTGACGGAGAAGTGAAGATGCAGTAGTGCCCATCTCCACTACTAGACCTGCTACTAGTTCCTCCAACTGTTTGAACTAGTTTAACTGACTTTAACTTAGTTAGATTGAATTAATTAATTACAACTCAATCATAACTCAACCTGGGCCCCTAAAATTTAGGGATCACTCTACATGACTCTATATAAACTTCCAACTTGAATTTCATGAGCCAACTAAGTCAACTTAACTTAGTTAACTATTACAAGTTGCTATGAGAATAGAATTTCAATTTAATTTCTAATTTAATTCAAGAGCAAGTTAAATTAGAATTTCTTTTTGCTATTTTTAACACTCCCTCTAAACAAGAAAGGGATTATTTGCTACCCCAATCTTGCCTCTGTGAAACTCGAATTTGCACCACGATAAAGCCTTAGTCAAAATATATGCATCTTGCTCTTTTGTGAGAATGTATTCCAACAACATAATTCTCCTCTGCACACAATCTCGAAGATGATGATACCAGTTATCAATATGCTTGGACCGATCATGAAAAATGGATTCTCAGAGAGTTTGATACAACTCTGGTTGTCACAACAAATCACTGTTGGATTCATCTGCTGACCAAACAAACCAACAATAATCTTCCTCATCTAGATAGCCTCACAAGTTGCTTGGCTAGCAACCATGTACTTTGCTTCTACTGAACTCAGTGCAACTGATCTCTATTTCGTGTTGTACCAAGAAAAAGTTGCTGACCCAATACTGAAGACCCCACTTGATGTTCTCTTCCTGTCGGATGGACTCCCTGCACAATCTGCATTGGTGAAGCCTTGAAGCTTCACTCCCTTTGTCTGTCTGTACTAAAGACCATACTGAGTAGTGCCTCTAAGGTATCTCAACACATGTTTGACTTCCTTCCAATACAATCTGGTTGACTTAACCATCACTTGATTAAGCTGGTTCACTGCAAAACACATGTTCGACCGTGTGTTCACCAAATACATGAGTGAACCCACAATCTATAAATAGTAGCCTCCACCACTTCCCTAGTAGTAGCATCCTCTGTCCTCTAGTTACCAGCGAGAGGAGTCTCCATGGGTTTACTGCTATCCATGTGGAACTTCTTGAGTATCTCGTTGGCATACTTGCCTTGAGAGACAAATAGTTCATCATCACCTTGCCACACTTCCATACTCAGAAAGTAGTACGAGCCTCAATTCCTTCATTTCGAACTCACTTGCAAGATCATCTTTGCAAGACTTGATCAACTTGTCATCACCTGTCAGAATCAAATCGTTGACGTCTAAATCAATAATTAACAATTTACCTTCAACCACAATATGGTAAAGGTTCACATCTGTTTCACTTTTAGTGAAGCCCAACCCGGTGAAATAACTATCGATTTTGGTGCAGCAAGCACCAGGTGCTTGTTTCGGTCCATACAATGCTCACTTGAGTCTGCACACATGCGATTCTCGGTTAAAGGTCTCAAATCCTTCAGGCTGCTCAATATACACCTCTTCCTCAATCATGTCGTTGAGGAATGTTGTTTTTACATCGATTTGATGTATCTTCCATTACATCTGTGCCGACAGTGCTATAATGGATATGATTGATGAGTACTTTGCAATAGGAGCAAAAGTTTCATCGTAATCAATCCCCTCCAATTAAGAGAACCCTATGGTCACAAACCTGGCCTTGTGTTTTTCCACACTACCATCCGTTGCTTTTTTTACCTTGTAAAGCCATCTGAAACTCACCCCTGACTTGTCTGTCGGTCTTGGGACCACCTCCCAAACACTGTTCTTGATAATGGAGTCATACTCCTCAACCATGGCATCAACCCATACTGGTTGTTACACTGCTTCTTTAAAAGAGGATGGCTCAATCTTCTATAGATTCGCTCATCAGAGCCATGTAGTCAGTGTACCTTTCTAGTGACCTCCTCTAACTGTGCTGTAATGTGGGTGGTCCCACATTCTCTCTAGCATCATGGAATAACTTGTCAGCCTTTCTGGTGCGCTTTCTTCCATCTCTGGAAGACTCTACATGAGTGGGTACTTCCACTCTTTGCTCCTCAGCATGTCGCTGCTCCACATCATCCTTAAGCTCCTCCTTTGGATCTAAAAGCTCCTTAACCGTATGTAGCTAAAGCTCCCTCTAAAGGGAACATCTCATGGCCTTCTCTTCATCAAATTTTACATCTCTGTGAATCACTGTCATCCTGTTGGTTGGCAGGTACACCCAATTGTTGTGAGGTGTATTAGTGTACCGCATAAATATACCCAACTCTGCTACTGGCTCTAGCTTTTTCTGTTAATCTTTGGTTACATAGTAGTAGACTAATGAACCAAAAATCCCGAAGTGTGCCACATCTTGTTTCTTCCCTGAAAAAGCCTCTTCCAGTGTACTCATCCTGACAATTCGATAAGGGATTTTGTTCTGCAAATAAATAGTTGTGTTACATGCTTCAACCCACAAGTGTAATGGTAGGCCCTAATAATGAAAAATCGCCCGTGCTGCTCCTACAATACTTCGGTTCTTTCTTTTAGCCACGCCATTTGCTGTGGGTTATGAGATGCTATCAACTCTCGTCGAATGCTTTCTGATGCACATAATTTTTTGAAGTCATTCAACACATACTCTCTATCGTTATCACTCCTGAGAGCTTTAACTTTCTTGCCAATAACTTTCTCGAATACTTGTGCTTGGACATGCATGTTGTCGAGAATGATCCACAAACAAGTGAGTGATATCGATCGAGGATTGCCTATGCTAGATTTTCTTTGTCGTGAAAGGAAGCCTTGTTGTACTTCCCCAATGTAGACCCTTTGCATGTGTCAACTTGCTCTAGTGTACCCTTGGGAAGATCGATAGAAATTCGCTGCATGATCTTCAAAGCGCTATGGTGCAAGTGGTCCAACCTCTTGTGCCACAACTCAGCAATGTATCGGTTCTGTACCTTCTCTTCTTTAGTGCTCAAGGTAGCGCAATATTCTATCTCAAACTTGTAGAGCTTCTTCACTTGAACCCCTATTCTCTTCACTTGTCCTGCGGCTATGTGACAAATGAACGCCTTTCCCTTACTAAATATCACGTCACAACCTCCAAGTTCTTCTTCAAACCAAGAACATACATAACATCTTGCAAAGTGAGGGGAGAACCCGACTCCCTTTGAAAGGTAATTGTACCTATACTGGTTGCCCTATAACTCCCATCATCACTTATCTCGATATGCATCTGAAGATCCTTCTCCAAGTTACTGAAGAGCTCTTTGTTACCAATCATGTGGAAAGAAACTCCACTGTCCAGGTACCACACACACTACCCATCATCGATGACACCATAAAAGCGATGAGGGTAAAATCCTGTTCAAATTGTGAAGCAAAATCCTCACCTGCCATTTCTCTTGATGAGTTCTTACCGACCTTCTTGAGCGGAAACTTTATGACAAAATGTCCTAGCTCGTGACAGTGAAAGCATTTGACTTTCATCATTTCCTTATTCATGCCGCCCTGACAAGAATCTGATTTGGAATGGGATGACTTGCCCTTCCCTTTCTTTGCCTTACTAGGTAAGGCATAGTTCTCCTCATCATCATGCTTTAACGAGGATCTGTCTCTGGTGTTCCGCTGAATCTCTTCCTGTATCAAGTTAGACCACAATCGCTCCGACTCTGATAGCTTCTCCCTCCCATTAACTGAGTCCTAGTAATTGTGCTAGTTGTTGGGAAGTCCTAGAAGTACTCGGCTCACCAGATCGTCTTCTGCAACAATAATATCAACAATTCCAAGCTCATCCCGACATTGGGTGAACTTGGTCAAGTACTTCGGAATTAGGTCGCCCTTCTCCATCTTGATCTTTCCGAGTTTATCCTTCAGTGCCAACTTCCTGTGGTCATTGCTATTCTGAAATAAGTTCGTTAATGCCTTCCACATTGCAAATGGAGTTTCCTTGTCATGGCGATTTGAGACAATGTGATCTCGAACTCCTTTTAGGATAATCATTCTCACTTTTGCCACACACTTTCTCCATTCAACTAGATCTAGAGCATCAGATGTTTGGGGCTTCAGAATGTCATTATCTATGAGTTCCTTTAACCCTTTTTCTTCCAGTACTGCCTCCATCTTGTCCTTCCAAGCTATGTAATTCAAGATGCCCTCCAAGGCATACTCAAGTCTCAAACTGTAGAATGACATTTTTCCGACTCTGAAATAGGAACTGCAAATTTGAGTTCACATGCACAAGAAACTCGAATTCTCCTCTTTTATAATGTCTTAAGCTCCGATACCATGTAGATTCAACAAATTATGTGATATGTTAAAACAAAAACAAGAATCTACTCTACTCATCAGCGGAAACCAAAATTGATCAATGAAAACACTAAGCAAAAAAGGAAAAATTTCAATCACACATAACGGGGAAAGCAACTGCTCAAAACCTCGACTATCTATATTGCGTTAACCAAAATTTCTGAGAAGAAAATACAGTGCTTGTTCAACCTCGAGCAATTCCTACGCAAGTACAATCTATCTCTTTTCTTCACAAACCAGCTCAAGCTAACACTTAGCCAATTTTGCTGCCTTCCAAGCCCCTACTTCATTACACAATTCGTGAGAGAATTAACCCATATTTAATTGAGAAATTTTTCACCCATGACTGCCCAATCCATCCATAGGCCTTCAATTGATATCATGCACTATTTGTTTAATTCCGAAAATTATACCATTGATAGTACATTGTTTTTGAACTCTAATTTCAACTGGGTCTTCCTCTAAATTGACATGCATGAGTTATTTAAGAGTGATTTTTCAGTGAATTAGTGGAGCAATGAAAATGCACTAGTTCCCGTCCTGATTACTAGACCTCCCACTAGTTCTTTCAACAGTTTGAACTAGTTTAACTGACTTTAACTTGGTGAGACTAAATTAATTAATTACAACTCAACTAAAATTTAGGGATCACTCTACATGACTCTAGATAAACTTTCAACTCGAATTTCATGAGCCAACTTAACTTAGTTAACTATTGCAAGTTGCTGTGAGAATAGAATTTTGATTTAATTTCTAATTTAATTCAAGGATAAATTAAATTAGAATTTCTTGTTGCTATTTTTAACAAATGGATTACTCTATGAATTTCGAAAACACTTAATTTGAGGAAGGGATTTTGCCTCAAAGATTTCTATATATTGAAGAGAAGCATCCATTTGCAACAGATCAATTTCTCTCTCTCTCGCTTTGGTGATCTAGCTCTCACATTGATGATCAAGCCCTCACATTGGTAATTTATCTCTCTTATTATTAGTTGCAGATATATTGCATTTTTCAGATCTCTTATCATCATTCGCAAATATCTTATTATCAGTGGCAAATCTCTTATTATCAGTAGCAAATCTATTGTATATTTGCAGATCTCTTATCATCATTGGCATATCTATTGTTTGGAAGATCTATTATCTGGCAAATCTATCATTTGGAAGATCTATTGACATATTTCAAAATTCTCATTCAACTCTCGCACCAGTGGTTTCTGCTTTTGTTATTTGCTGTTGTTAATTCTCTCGCTCCATAGAAGATTATTGCAGTTGGTATTTGTCTCACACCAGAATTATTTAGCTCTTGTATTGATCTCGATCTAGAGATATTATATTCTTGATATTGCTTTCACACAAGAGTTTGATGGTTGGTATATTGCTCTCGCTTCAGTAGCATTTCGATCTTGCATTTGGAGAATATCGCTCCCAGTATTTAGCTCTCGTACTTCTCCACTTTGTGGACGCACTTGTGTCTACTGCTCTTGTTTTGGAAGCCTTTGGAGGCTTATGGTAGTATTTTGAAGCTGTCATACTAAAAATGGTTGTCACTACTGCTATTTCTAAAAGGGGTTTTGTACTTTGATTATATATCTCTTTTGAATATTTGAAGACGATCTAATAGAAGTTCATTTTAGAAAGGGTTTTCCTCCATAATGGGTTTTTCCCTGGTCTTGGACCAATTCGTGTGTTTTGTTGTTCATTAACTGTCTTCTATGGTTTATGAGCTCAAAAATTAAATTTTAAATCTGAAAAATTTGACACCAAATTGATCTATTCAAAGATCTCAAAACTCTCGTTCAACTCTCGCTTATCTGGTTGTGTTATAACCGGGGCACTAGGAGGAAGAGGCATTCCATTATTTCGAGAGAATTTTGTTCCATAACTGAGCAAAGATAACCAAAAGAGTAGGATATAGAGCACACAAAGATGACCTATGCTTGTAGTAGAGCACGTGCTCGTCTATTACTTCTTTGCATCCGTGACCATATTTCCAGACAAAGAAAATGAGCGAATTGACCTCACCTTCCAGCTGTGTTTTCTCTCGTAAGGGTTTCCCAAAGCATATTTTGCGTCTTATGTGTGTGTGTGTGAGCTTATTTTGTGATTCTCTACTTTTTTGCGTAATTTCCATTCACAACATGCACTAATTATAGTTAAATTTACAGATCTAAAGTTTAATAAAAGTGTAATAGTTTAAAAATTAAAAAAAATAATATATTATTAACAGATCTGTTGTGACGAATTGTCCAATGGAATATCCATGGTAGTTTATGGATCATTTGGTATCAGGCTAGGTTTCTTTGGGTATTTTGTGGAGATTGTAAGGATTCAGATCGGTGAGGGCGAAAATTGTAAAACCCTAATCATTACTGACAAATCTGTAAAGGAAGCTTGTGATCCTGCAGAGATGAGGTTTACGTGGTTGAAACAACAGTCACAAATATCAACCGCAATTTAAGCCTCCTCATGGCAACCTTGAATAACAAGCCAAGGATATTTGGAGAATATGGGGGTTCGAATGCAACGGACAAATCTGAACGGGGATTAGAAGATCAGGGAGAAACGA
The DNA here is from genome assembly GCA_031772625.1 of Pinus tabuliformis. Lineage (NCBI taxonomy): Eukaryota > Viridiplantae > Streptophyta > Pinopsida > Pinales > Pinaceae > Pinus > Pinus tabuliformis. Next base: position 805,463,916 of record CM062810.1, read on the forward strand.
GGAACAAGTCGAAGAAAGAAGTCAGAAAAGATCAACCTGATTCGAGTGCCGTGAATTAGTCCTAGTTTAAAATGGAAGCAAGAGTTGATATGAAGCCATATTGTGGCGAGATTGACGCTCTGAAGGTGAACCATTGGCTAAAACCACTGTAAGTTTATTTTAGCGTCTGTTAGACCAGGCAGTAACTCCTCAACCAAAAATTGGTTCGTTCAGGTAGGTCTTCATTATATACATGAGGGAGAGACTGTTCACTTCATCTCCCGATGACTGTTCATATTACTTATTTATCTATTTACATTATATTCACCCAATCATGAGTATTAGGTGTCAACATTCCCCCCCTTAATCTGAAGGGATGTTGGTGAGTCCAAGCATCATTCTGAATCGTTCAAGCTTTTCTCTTCCAAGCGCTTTGGTGAAGATGTCTGCAATTTGCTTATTAGTGGAACAATGACGGAGATGGATTGTTTTGGCGTCAACATGATGTCAAATCAGATGATATTTAGTATTGATGTGCTTTGTTCGATCATGGTACTTTGGGTTCTTGGCCAACTTTATTATAGAGGTATTGTCAATCATGAGTGGAGTTGATTGTACTTGTTTTACCTGCAAATCTTCAATAATTTTCCTAAGCCACACAATTTCTTTTGTTGCAGCGGCTGCCATGTATTCTGCTTATGTTGTGGAATCTGATGGAACTGATTGTTTGCGTGACCTTTAGGAGGCAACTCTTGATTCAAGACTCATAGCACATCTTGAAGTATATAACCCAGTTTCTTTGTCTCCATCATAGTTTGAATTAGAGTATCCAATGAAGTTGAAGTCGTCCACTTGTGTATACTTGATTCCAAAGTCTTGAGTTCCCTTCAAGTACCTTAGAACTCTTTTTGCAGCAGACCAATGTCCCTCACAAGGCTTTTGCATAAACCTGGAGAGGATTCCAACAGCAAATGAAATGTCTGGTCTGGTAGTAGTTAGGTAGGTGAGACTTCCTACAAGCTGTCTATACTTTGTTGGATCCTCAAATTATTTTCCTTCAATAGATGTGAGCTTTAAGTTTTGTTCCATTGGAGTAGTAAAAGGATTGCATTCTTTCATGCCAAATTTGTTGAACAAATCTCTAATGTATTTCTTTTGAGAAAGAAATATGGACTTCGGATGTTGGGTTGCTTCAATGCCAAGATAGTAATGAATAGAGCCCAGATCAATCATTTCAAAACTTTTCCCCAATTCCTTCTTTATGGATGCAATGTAGCTTTCATTGTTCCCTGTCATCAAAAGATCATTTACATATACCACAAGATATACAACTGTTTTTCCAACTTTCTTGACAAATAAAGTTGCATCATCAAGATCATAATGTTTGAAATTGAGTTTCAGAAGATGCTCAGTTAGTTTTTCATACTAGGCTCGCGGTGCTTGTTTGAGGCCATACAAGGACTTCACAAGTTTGCATACTTTATGTTCATGTCCTTTCACAGTGAATCCTTCAGGCTGGGACATAAAAACATTCTCTTTTAGATCTCCATTCAAGAAAGCAGTTTTTACATCCATTTGATGGACTTTCCAACCGTTCTGAGCTGCTAGGGAAAGGAGTGTTCAGATGGTAGCCCATTTTGCTGTGGGGGCAAAAGTCTCCTCATAATTGACCCCTTCTTTCTGTCAAAAACTTTTGCCACAAGCCTAGCTTTGTGCTTGTCAAGTGAGCCATCAACTTTATACTTGTTCTTGTAGACCCTCTTGCAGCCAATTGGTTTGGTTCCTAATGGAGGATCAACCAGCTTCCAAGTGCCGTTCTTTATGAGGGCATCATACTCCTTTTGCATCGCTTCTTTCCATTCATCATGAGAAGCAGCTTCTTTGAAGGAAGTTGGTTCAAAATCTGTAGACAAGTTCAATTCACAATCATAAGAAACATCCATATCAACAGGTGAATTAGAGTCATCCACATCACCTCCATTTTGCCGGTTTGATTTCTAGTTCCTGTCTTTCCAACCTCATCAGGATGAACGCTTTCAAGTGTCTTTGTCAGCCACTTTTGGGGACCTTTCTTAGATGGTCCAGGCTGCTCCTTTGATTGAGTTGGGACTGAATCAAGATTGAGTCTCCCAATTTTATCAATCACATCACTTAAAGCATCATCTGTTGTTGGAGTTTCGTGTGCGGGAGAGTGTTCTTCAGAAGAAGATTCCACATGTTGATCTAGTATAGGAATCCCCCCTTCAAGATGTGGAATCTGATTATCAAATTCTCGAAATGATTTTGCTTTTGCGAATCTATCCAAGTGATCAAGTTGCCGCTCAACAACATTGTTAGTTTTGGGTGATTCAAGAAAAATTACATCTCTAGATACAACAAACTTTTTATTTAATTCATCATAGAGACGGTATGCTTTGGAGGTGTTTGAATACCCTAGGAAGATACACTTACGACTTCTAGCACCAAGTTTGTTTCTATGTACCTTTGTATCAAGGCATAACAGGTGGAACCAAAGTGCCTGAGTTGCTTTACCGAAGGAACATGTCCATACCACATTTCATATGGAGTCTTGTTTCTAATAGCATTAGATGGGCATCTATTCTTTATATATGCAGGACATAGAACAACATCAACCCAAAACATTATCTTTACATTTTTGAAGAAGAGCATGGATCGTACCATATTTAAGATTGTCCTATTCATTCTTTCAGCTACACCATTCTGTTGGGGATTATAAGGCACAATTGTTTGATGTTTGATCCCATGTAGGCGAAGATAGTTTTCAAATTCATTTGATGTGTACTCTTTTCCATTATCAGTGCGAATAGACCCAATATGAGATTGTGCATCATTTTCAATCCATTTATGAAAGTTTTTGAATGTTTGAAAAACATCAGATTTGTTCTTCAATAAATAAACCCAACACACTCTGGTGTAGTCATAAAAAATGTCATGATAAATTTATTTCCATTTGCAAAAGGAATAGTCATTGGACCACATAAATCTGAATGAATAAGTTCAAGTTTTCTAAGTGCTCTTGAATGTGAATCATGAAAAACATTGTTTGCTATGCTTTCTTAAAATGTTCAGCTACACCATTCTGTTGGGGATTATAAGGCACAATTATTTGATGTTTGATCCAATGTAGGCGAAGATAGTTTTCAAATTCATTTGATGTGTACTCTTTTCCATTATCAGTGCGAATAGACCCAATATGAGATTGTGCATCATTTTCAATCCATTTATGAAAGTTTTTGAATGTTTGAAAAACATCAGATTTGTTCTTCAATAAATAAACCCAACACACTCTGGTGTAGTCATCAATAAATGTCATGATAAATTTATTTCCATTTGCAGAAGGAATAGTCATCGGACCACATAAATCTGAATGAATAAGTTCAAGTTTTCTAAGTGCTCTTGAATGTGAATCATGAAAAACATTGTTTGCTATGCTTTTTTAAAATGCAAGCATCACATTGCTTAAGTTTCCTAGGAACTGTAGGCAAACTAGCAACACCATTTTTCTTCAACAAGTGGAGATTGTCATAGTTCAAATGTCCAAATCTAGCATGCCATAATAAACTTGATGGAAGTGTACCTTCTTCATGATGAGAATTGTATGAGAAATGTTGTGCATGAGCAGAGGTTCCTTACAGCTTGAGAAGCCTTTCTTTTTCTATTCCCCTCATGACAAGTGAGTGGTCAGACGCTTTTCTCACCTCAAGCTTGCCATCAAACATATGAATGGCGTGACCTTGCTGGCGTATGTGAACCAAGGACAACAAGTTTCTCTTGAGCTGTGGGAGATATAGAACATGATGCAGAAGAAAGTCTAGAAGACCAGACAGTTTAAGCCTGATTGTGCCAAGTCCTTATGGCTTGATTTTTGATTGGTCTGCAAAGTACACTGCTCCATCAACATTGTCATTGAATTCTTCAAAAAATCTTTTCTATGAGTCATGTGGCAGGTTGCTCCTGAATCAAGCAACCAATCATTTTTCCGAGAAGTAAGTGAAGCATTAAATAAATCTTCATTTACTCCAACATTACATTGTGCCACAACATAGTGAGCAGATTTAGGTGCTTTACCTTTGTCTATATCATCAGTTTTATATTTCTGTTGATTTCTTTTTTGCGCAATTTTGTCCCATGGTAGCTTACATGTAGAGGCATCATGTGATCCATTTCTTTTGCAGCGAATGCAGTGCAAATCTGCCTTTTCTCCTTGAGAGTGTCTGCCCCCCTGCCTCTGAAATATCTTCCTCTTCCTCTTGAAAAATGATGCTTTTCTTTATGAGCAAGGCACACAACCTCTTCAGAAGATTTAGGGGTTGTCTTCTTTCCAAAAGCTTTCTCTTTCAGAGAACTTTTTCACAAGAGAGTCAAAGGTGATATCTTTGAGATTTCCATTTGCCTGCAATGACTCAAGATAATTGGAGTAAGTAGGATAAAGTGCCTTGAGAAAAGCGATAAGAGGAATATCCAATTCAACCTTAGTGGATTTGATATCATGCATTATAGACTTGATTTCAGATACAAGAGCAAGAGGATCATTATTTTGTAGTTCAAGAGTGAAGAGTTTGATCATGAGTTGAACAAGTTCAAGTGCAGAATGTGAGTCATAGAGTTCCTTAAGCTTTTGTAAGGCTTCAAAGGTAGTTGAAAATGACGAAATATGGCAACTCACCACTTCATTTACAAACACTACGATTAATGCATAAACTTTGCTGTTCTTGTTTTACCAAATGACGAGCTCTTTGTTTGAGATAGGCTGTACCGGTTCATTGTCTCCGTCTCCGACACACAGTCCTTTCCACAACTCATTGAAAATGAGGTTGTGTTTTACCATCCGGGACCATTCAGGATAGTTCTCCTTGCAAATGAGAACTATTCCCACCATGGATATGATTGAATGCATTCTGTAAAAAATTTACTTCAGCTGATAGAATAATACTTCTGCCAATATACATTAAAATTGTACTTTTGGTGGTAATTTTTTGTTTTTTGTTTTGTATTGTTTTTTTAATTACAATTCAAAAAGGCATTCTTTCCATATAGGGCTTTGTACTGTCTTTGTCTTTAATGAAAATATAAAACATAGATCAGCTACGCATTCTCAAAAGATTTCAAATCTCTTCCTCATCATTTTGTTTTCGCAACGTTCTTGAATTATTTTACATAAAAAAGCAACAAAGCTATCTGAATTTGATCTTTATCAATCTAATCTCAACGTATATACCATAAAACTTCAATAAAATTCCATGTGTTAAACAACACTAAGAGTACATTGAACAACGTTCAAAGTACATTCAACACGTGGCTATGAACACATTTTACATGCCAAAAGGTCTTCAGCGTATATACCAAAAACTTTGAAAGTATATTCCAAAGTTATGTGAAACAAACTTCAACGTGTATGCCAAAAAAAGTTCAACATATATACCATCATTCACGCAACAGACTCAGGGGCCTTTTCAATTGATCTTGCTTCCATCCATTCAACAAATGTAAACAAAAAGACAATGGTACCTCCTTCCAAATAATCCCCCAAACCAAGAGTGCCTAGAACTGTTCCAAATCAGCGCCAGAACGAGTTCTCTGCTTCTCTGTTCTTCCAATCCATGTGCACAACTAATAATAAGCTGTCATCGCTTGAAGAATGTGTTCAAGTGGTCCTCCGGCTGATATTGTGAGATAGTCTTTGCATTAATTTGGCACCAAGATTCCAGACGTGTGGCCGTTGTAACATCGAAAGCCTTATGGTTCGAACCGCGGTTTCTACCATTCCACTGCAAATGTCAGGTCAAACGTAGGGGAACAGTCAAAGAATTGGAACAGTGGGCGGTATAAACCATGCTAAGGTAAGCAGCCTAGCTCATATTAATCTGTAAGAGTGCTCTTGGTGACCAACATTGGCTTGAATACTTTGCACCATCTATGAAATGGACAAATTGGCATTCATACCTGGACATGGACACAAGAAACGATACAAATCTCGTCACCGAAAGAGGGTTTTTAGCACTTCGCTTAACAGTTACGAGTGCCAGAAATACCTCTCTGATAAAAAAAACTAACATGGAACTTGCTACGCAAAAAAAGCTACCACAAAAGCATTGAGGAGATGACCCCTTCGCAGAAAGGGGACAAAGCCACGAGTCCATGATGAAGAATCAACAGTGGCACATTGGTAAGGCGAAGTAGTGGTAGAGCGTAGGTCGAGGGTTGAAACTCACAGTAAATACATGCGTATAACACACAACAAAATGGAACTCACAGTAAATGAAACACACAATGAATCGACTCCTCCAAGAGGTAATGCACTTCAACGAATACATTAAACAATGAATGAGATTTCACAGGGATATGATAGAGATGTCAGCCTGCAGAACATGGGCATAATATGCAGGAGGGAGTTACAAAGCAGAGGGAAACTAAAAATGGTGCTGGCTCTGATACCATGTCAGACCAAGCAGTAACTCCTCAACCAAAAATTGGTTCGTGTTTATTTCTTCAGGTAGTTATTCATTATATTCATGACGGAGAGACTGTTCACTTCATCTTCCGATGACTGTTCATATTATTTATTTATCTATTTACATTATATTCACCCAATCATGAGGATTGGGTGTCAACAACGCCCATTTGATTGAGGAAGGACAAAAAATTTCATTTGCGTGACTGAAATTGGAGGTCCATGCACTAACTAGTGGGAGAGCCACGCAAAAACCCCTAGGTTGGAGGGAGAACCTCCAGTGACTAAGTGGGAAGATTTGAAAACCCTCATTATGTCACTGTGGAGGACTAGTGGATCCGATGACATTACTTCAAACGAAAACGGGGCCAAAGCGATTAGGAGTACACCACAAAATTCAAGAAGATGGCTATAATGTTGGGTATCTCTCCAAAGAAGCCATAGGTACTCAAGTATTTGGGGGTTCTGCACTGCCATCTACGTGAGTAAGTGATGTTGTTCAAGCTCAAATCAATGGACAAGGTTTGTGTACAGGAACAGTACCCAAAGAACATAAGCCTGAAGAGAGCACACCAAGTGGATCGAAGCAAAAGGAGCAACAAGAAGCTTCTAAGGAGGGGAAGAAGAAGCGAAAAGGGGGAAAAAATAATATTATGGCAGCCATAACACACTAGTGCAAAGATTCTAGCAACCATTGCAACATCGATGGACATACAGAGGAAAATTTTTGAAGTTACATCGAGAGCTAAACTTGAAGAATAAAAAGAAAGATAAAAAGAAGAAGAATCTCATGGCCACAAATTTGAGCAACCAAGTTGAAATTAGCTTGGACGTACATGAGAAGGTCGTCTGTACATCAATGCATAAGGAGGTGAAGCTGAGTAGCTTTCAGCGAGAGGAAGAGAAAGAAATGACCAAACTCTTCCATATAAAGATACAAGTCAAGAAGACAAAGATTGATGCTTTGTTTGACTCAGGATCGCAAACGAATCTCATTGGAGCAGAGCTGGTCAAGAAGTTGGGGTTGGAAGCTCGTGATCATCCAAACCCATATCCAATGGGATGGGTAAATAAGGATGCATAGTGTTGAAAATAACAACAAGAAATGCCAAAAATAATATCAAGAAAAATCCTAATTTAATTTGCCATTGAATTAAATTAGGAATTAAATTGTAATTTTATTCTCATAGCAATTTGTAACAGTTAACTAAGTTAAGTTGACTTAGTTGGCTCAATAAAGTCGAGTTGGAAGTCTATCTAGAGTCATGTAGAGATTCCTAAATTTTAGGGGCCCAGGTTGAGTTTTGATTGAGTTGTAATTATTTAATTTAGTTTAATTGATTTAAATTAAGTTAAACTAGTTTTAACTGTTGGAAGAACTAGTGAGTGGTTAAGTGAATTAAACTGGATTAATTAGATCACTGATAATTCACATGTAGTGATTAATTAGACAACTGATAATTCACTCATAAATAACTCATGCATGATAGTTAAGAGGAAGACCTAGTTGAGATTAGAGTTCAGGGACAATGTACTATCAGTGGTATAATTTTCTGAATTAAACAGATGATGCATGCAATCAGTAGAAGGCCTATGGATGGATTGCAGAGTTATGAGTGGAAAATTTCTCAATTAAATATGGGCTAATTCTTTCAGAAATTGCACAAGGAAGTAGGGCCTTGGCATGCAGTGGATTTGGCCAAGTGTTGGCTTGAGCTGGTTTGTGAGGTAGTGAGATAGATTGTACTTGTGTAGAGATTGTTTAGGTTGAATAAGCATTGTGTTTTTTTCTCAAATCTTTTGGTTAATCCAATATAGATGGCCGAGTTTTTGAGTAATTGCTTTCCCAAAGAAATATTGTGTTATGTGCGATTGAAATTCATCCTTTTATGCTTAGTGTTTTCATCGATCAGGTTTAATTTCTGCTGAAGAGTAGAGCAGATTTTTGTCTTTTGTTTCAACATGTCACGTAATTTGTTCAATCTACAAGTAAAAATATACATGGTATCAGAGCTGAAGATATTATAAAAGAGGAGAATATGAGTTTGTTGTGCAGGTGAAATCAAATTTGCAGTGTCATACTTCAGAGTCAACGGGATGTCAGTGTACGGTTTAGGACTCGAGGAGTATGCCTTGGAGGCCAACTCAAATTACATAGCTTGGAAGGACAAGATGGAGGCAGTGTTGGAAGACAATGGGTTGAAGGAATTCATAGATCATGACATTCTGAAGGCTCCAACCTCTGATGATCAAGATCTCGCTGAATGGAGAAAGTGTGTGACAAAGGAGAGAGATTATTCTAGAAGGAGTTCGAGATCATATTGTCTCGAATCTCCACGGTAAGGAAATTCCATTTGAAATGTGGAAGGCATTGATGAACCTGTTCCAAAATATCAGTGACCATAAGAAGCTGGCACTGAAGGATAAACTCAAAAAGATCAAGATGGAGAAGGGTGACCCAATTCCGAAGTACTCGACCATGTTCAACGAATGTCCGTATGAGCTTGGAAGTGTGAGGATTACTGTTGCTGAAGACGATCTGGTGAGCTTAACATTTTTAGGACTTCCTAAGAGTTGGCACAATTACCAAGACTCAGTTAATGGGAGGGAGAAGCTAACCAGAGTGGGAGCGATTGTGGTCCGATTTGGTACAAGAGGGGATTCGACAGAACACCATAAATGGGACCTCATCTAAAGAATGGGAAGAGGACTTTGTATTAGTCAACAAAGAAAAAAAATCCAAGGGAAATAAGTGCTGAGGCGAGGAGGGCGGAAAGGAGGAGGACTTGTCAAACATAAAGTGTTTTCACTGTCACGAGTTTGGGAACTATGCCACGAAATGCCCATAAAAGAAAATAAGCAAGAAGGAGGTTGCTGTAGCAACAACAAGCGAAGCTCTAGCTTCACAATTCGAACTCGATTTCACTCTCATTTCATGCATGGCCAACACTATAATGGGAAGCATGTGGTATCTCAACAACGGTACCTCATTCCATATGATGGGGAGTAAAGATCTCTTCAGTGACTTGGAGGAGAAAGACCCCAAGCAGAACATAGAGATGGAGATCATGGAAGGTATAGCGTGACCAACATCGGTACACTTACCTTTCAGAGGGAGTATGACTCCCCTCTCAGAATCATGTAGATGGGATGTATGTTCATGACTACAGAAGAATCTTGTTTCCGTCTTGGTATTGGAAGACCGTTGCTACAATGTGATTTTTAGCAAAGGAAAGGTTTTCCTTAAACACATCACCACGGGACAAGTAAAACAGATCGGTGTGCGAATCAAGAACATGTATGCTCTTGAAGTCGAAGATGCATGCAAAGCTTTGAGGAGGAAGACAAAGGTTAACGACTTGGTGGTTGAGAGAGACCATAAATTCCCTCTCAACATGCAACTTCAGCAGGTTGTGGAGTAACCAGAATTGGAGAAGCAGAGAGGAGACCGAGTGGAGACATCCACTCAAGCAGATACTTCTAGTAAAAGAAAATTTCAAGCCAAGTGGGAAGAGGGAGCACATGCAACCATACCTCCAAGTGAGAGCTGGGGGGATGTGAAGTAATTGTCCCAAGAGTGCAGAAATTTGGGCAGGGTCCATTTAGATGTTTTGTCTCATGGATCATACCTTGCTATGGGAGCCCACAGTGCACAATAGCAGGATGGATCAATTGCGATTGATGCAGTCAGATGTTAGAGTGATAAAGGCAAAGAGTAACAACAGTTAGATACTAGGGAGTGCAGAGCAGAGTTGGCAACAATGCAGAGTCAACAACAACGCAAAGTTTTCAGTAGACAATGCAGTAGCTAGTAGTAGTCAGAGACTCTGGTGATAGATGCATCATATTGATTCAGTTTGGATGTTTTTTTAGTTTCAGTAGTTGCAACAACAACAACACTAGAGATAATTGTTGCATGCAGAACATTCCAAAGTTACCAGATCAGAATAGAGTTGAATTCCTTTCTTGTTGTGAGGTAGTGTTGAAAATAACAATAAGAAATGTTAAAAATAACATCAAGAAAAATCCTAATTTAATTTGTCCTTGTATTATATTAGGAATTAAATTGTAATTCTATTCTCATAGCAACTTGTAACAGTTAACTAAGTTAAGTTGACCTAGTTGGCTAAGTAAATTTGAGTTGGAAGTTTAACTAGAGTCATATAGAGTGATCCTCAAATTTTAGGGGCCCAGGTTGAGTTCTGATTGAGTTGTAATTATTTAATTCAGTTTAATTGAGTTAAATTCAGTTAAACTAGTTGTAATTGTTGGAGGAACTAGTGAGTGGTCAAGTGAATTAAATCGTATTTAATCACATGCAGTGATCAACGAGATAATTGATAATTCACTCATAAATGACTCATGCATGTCAGTTAAGAGGAAGACTCAGTTGATATTAGAGTTCAGGGACAATGTATTATCAGTTGTATAATTTTATGAATTAAATAGATAATGCATGCAATTAGTAGAAGGCCTATAGATGGATTGCACAGTTATGAGTGGAGAATTTCCAAATTAAATATGGGCTAATTCTCTTAGGAATTGCACAAGGAAATAGGGGCTTCGCAGGCAACAAATTTGACTAAGTGTTAGCTTGCGCTAGTTTGTGAAGCAGTGATATAGATATTACTTGTGCAGAGATGGTTCGGGTTGAACAATCATTTTATTTTTTTCTCAGATCTTCTGGTTAATGCAATATATATAGTTGGGGTGGTGAGCAGTCGCTTTCCCCAGAGAAATATTGTGTTATGTGCGATTGGAATTCTTCTTTTTCTATTTAGTGTTCTCATCGATGAATTTTGGTTTCTGCTTAAGAGTAGAGTAGATTCTTGTTTTTATTTTTAGCATATCATATAAGCTATTGAATCTACAAGTAAAAATCTACACATAGTTGAAGGTAACAAAATGATGTAAAATTAGGTTTGCCATCAATGTTGATTTTATCGATGAAGTAGATCTAGATGTGGTTTCCCTTAGTGTATGTGGAGTCCTGTTAGGTTGTCCATACATGTACGTGTGAGATGCAATATTCATAAGGAGAGCCAATCATTACTGGCTGGTCAAGGATGGAAAATCGTTCATCATCAACGCGCACAAAGACAACTTGAAAATTTCACTGGTAAGTGCGTACCAAGCTAAGAAATTGATTAGTTCGAACAAGAAGTATGTTTTATTGTTTCTAAGAGAAAGTCAGTTTGAAGAGGAGTCAATACGAGGCAAGGCATCCTTGGAGGGGTGTACTAAGAAACAAAGACAACAATTGGAGGAGTTGTTACAGGGATGTGTTCCGAGAGTCCAAAGGGTTACCACCTAAGAGCGAAGTGGAACATGAGATCCAGCTTTTGCCGGACTCCCCATTGCCCAATATTGGGTGTACATGCAGTTTGTTATAGAAGCCTCACCTTCCAGCTGAGTTTTCTCCTTTAAGGGTTTCCTAGAGCATATCTTGTGTCTTATGCACGTGTTAGCTTGTTTTTTCGTTCTCTAGTTTTTTGCATAATTTCCATTCGCATGCATGCACTAATTAGAGTTAAATTTACAATTCTAGAAGTTTAATAAAACTGTAATAGTGTAAAAAATCAAAATTCTAATATATTATTATCATATGCACGACAGTTTATGGATTATTCTCAAGCCATTTCAAATTTTTCTGAGGCTTTCCCACACCCAAGTGAGACGTCTAGCATTTTGAAGGAAATTGTTGGGGTTATGAGGTGGATCTAGGCCTAGGAAGCCAAGATCCAGCATCTGGATACCCTCCAGGCTCAACACTTAAGAAAAAGAGGAAACTGCTAGCCCGTTTAAGGATATTTCGTGGCATTTTGTATGATCTGAAGTAAAATTTGATTTTTTGTAGGGTTTCCAAATTTTTTTAGGCGTCTTAGTCCTAGTGTAGCCCTCATTAAACCTAGCCGCAACCTCTGTTTCCTTACTTGGTGAGCTGTTGGCCTATTTTGGCCTTGAAATCCTTTTTGTGGCCCTTGAAACTCTTGTTGTGTGCCCTTAAGGGTTGCTATCCTTAGCTGCAAGCCTTCCTTTAGCCTCCTCTCCCCCTTTGCTTGCCCTCTTCCTCCTTTCCTACCCTTCGACAACTTTCCTTACCCTTGTTGTAGGCCTAAAGGCCTCTTTTCCTCCCTTGGCACCCTCATTTTCCCTAGCAGCGCCCTCTTGGAAGCCTACCCTAGCCGTTGCCCTTTCCTAGTCCTTGTCCCCTAGCCGTTGCCCTTTCCTAGTCTTGAACCCTCATCGTTGCCCTATTCTAGCCTTCTTTGCCTCTTTTTAGTGATTTCTTTGGTTATTATTTGGATTTTTTGCCTCTAATACTTTGTGGTTGCAAGGATTTTGAAGATATTTTGAGCTAACAATTGTGGCTGCAGGAGGTCATTTCATTGGAGAACTTAGCCATCTTTAAGTCCAAAAGGCTTATTGGTTTGCCTTTTCAAACCCTCATTATCATCTTTGTTTTACTAGTAACCTTTGGTGACTTTGAGTATAATGGTAAAAAGCTCATCTAGACGGCATAAATATAACTAATAAGTCACCTAAACACATTAATAAGTCATTGCATAAATTGGGTAATCATTGTTTGGCATATTTCATATTTTTTTTTATCATTGTATCACTGTTTGGAAAGCATCAAAAAGTCCGATAATACATAACAGTGGCTTGTGGAAAGGTCCTAAACTCATTGAGCATTCATCTTTTGACTTCCCTTGCATCACTGTTTACAATCTTGTGTTGGCAAAGTGGTTTAAGAGGGATGCCTTCAAGTCTTTCCTTGGCTGCCTCATTTTCATTTTTATGCATTTTTCTCTTTCTCCCATAGGTATTTCCATGCCTTATAGTCTTTCCTTCGCTGCCTCATTTGCATTTTGTATGGAGTTTTATCTTGCACCCATGGGCATTTCTCACTGTTTGCATTTTTTTATTATCTTAAGTGCTCTCATTTGATCAAGATAAAGAGATAAGAATTGGGCTAATTTTACATATTTGGCATATCTGATTCACTATTGTCATAAATTGCATAAAGGTTCCTAAATTTGGTTACGTTGGTGACGTTGGAATGTGAAAGTGATTTTACAATTGTGTAAGATGTTGTATTGCTCTCTAATAAGAATACTAACACATTACTTTATTGTGAGTTTCAAAGTCTAATAGATCATAATTGTGCACTAAATAACTCCCTTATAAAAGAACTTGGCATAACCTCAAAGATCTAATATCTTGTTGAATGGTTGATATTGCTTAAGTTGGTAACTAAAAGAGATATTTGACTTGGGCATATTGACATTTAAATTGAAGATCTAATTGTTCTACATGTAATGGGCATTTTTCTTAAAGCGAATTAATCATCAAAATTGTCAAATCTCTTGAGCAAGTGTTAATTGGTATCCTGTTCACTTTTGATATGTCTCTAAATAACTTTGGCTAATTGTTTTAGGTAGTATCCAGGATAAGTGCTCTAGTCTTTCTTATAACCATTATTGTCATTGGGTTTATTGTTTAAATTGAATATCTATTGTGGATGATAATTTATATTTGACATATTGAATTTTTATAAAGAGCATTTTTATTTTATTTAGTACTTGAGCAATTATCTCTTGGTTGCATTAGATATATCCTTTTGGGCACTGTTGAAATCGAACACTCTTATCTTGTGGTTAAGATTATCCTTCATTCGTCAATTACTTACTCTTTTGTCATAACTAAAGATTTGTAACCAAGTACTTAAGACCATAAGTAATCTTACCTCAAGAGCACTCAACCATTAGAAGAAATTTTAGCCTGAAAGTGGCCTCCCAAGTAATAATAATAAAATAATACTTTAAATAATAAAATAAGAGTTATGAATTTTAGAGGGAAAAAAAGAAAACTACTTTTTTTAATTGTATTTGTGGCTTATTTCCTTATAGTTTTACACAATTTTCAAGTGTAGGCACTCATTGGATGTGAAATTAAATTTTACATCCAATGAGGACCCATTATGCATACTTTTAATACAACTCACATTGATAAAAAATGAAGATACATTAAAAAAGTGTGTTCAACACTTTTTTAATGTATATTCAATTTTTATCAATGTGGGTCTTCTAAAAAATATACACAATGGGTACTCTTTGGATGTGGAATTTAATTCTGCAACGAACGAATGTCTACAGTTGAAATTTGAGTAAACTTGTAAAGAGATAAGCCAAAAATACAATTAAAAAATTTAGTTTTTCTTCTTTTGTCTCCAAAATATTTACATATATGTCTTTTTAAATTTAAAGGATGTTGAATGGCTTACATATTATGACATAGAAATTGCATGAAAATTTCATGCGCAGTTTTAGGCTGAAATTTCCTCTAATGCGCCTTGCATTTGCATTGTAAGCCTAGTCTTGGATTAACTAAATTGACTTCCAAGGTTAAGATTGGTTGATAGAAAATAGGAACACCCATCATCTTGTAGCTTGTGGAGGATAGATTCTCTCTAGTGGTTAACACGGTGACCTTGCAGTCGTCAAAGCCACAGTCTCTTCAACGTCAGAGGCACCAAGTGGTTATATTTCAATGGGAGGCATCATTAACTAAGTCATTGGCTGATTCGCCTTGAATTTTCTCTAAACGTACTTTAGAGAGTAGCCTCAAAACAAATGATAATTAATGGATACATTTAATTAGGCATATAATTAAAATAAACCAAGATTTTTTCATCTCACCTAGATTGTAGGACTTGCATCTCATATAAGATAACAAAGCATATCTGGAGCAATGATTGTTCATCCTATCATTTTGTACTTAATCGATATAAAGCAAGTAATTGAATCCATAAGGCACTGGTCTCACATAATAATCTAATCTAATCCTTAAAATTTCTAAATCAACCAAGTGACTAGGCCATTCAATTGTGTCTCCCGGATTCAGTTGCCAACAAGTCTTGCATGTCACATTCCATAGGGATTACCCCCCATATCTTGCGGTTGGGAGACAACTAGAACATAGAGGGAAGGGATCCGAGTGACAACCCTTGCCCAGAGTCGTCGTCACATCGTGCTTGAACAATATAAGCGACAATAGGGTGCATAATTTAGGTGACAACAGGGTGTACAATTCAGGCGACAACATACATTATCGTATTGAATCTAATGGGTTCTTATAAAGTTGATTTTTGATGTACATTTTTGTTTTGAGGCCAATTTTTGACCTAACTTGTTTTTATTGTTTCTTTCTTGAAGCCTCAAGCTTTGACCCTTTCTCTTTCGACACATGAAATTAGATTGGGAAGCCAACGATTCAGGCGACAACATAGATTGTCGTATTGAATCTGATGGGTTCTTATAAAGTTGATTTTTGATGTACATTTTTGTTTTGAGGCCAATTTTTGACCTAGTTTTTTTTTTTTTTTTTATTGTTTCTTTTTTGAAGCCTGAAGCTTTGACCCCTTCTCTTTTGACACATGAAATTAGACTGGGAAGCCGACGATTCTCAAATGTGCAACTTCCGGTTTCACACCTATAAATACTTCTTCAAGAGTCTCGTCTCCCAAGGCTTGACAAGGACTTTTATTTTGGACATATACAAAAATATTTGTAGCTTCTCCCCACAGAAACGTAGGAAGCTTCTGATCATGAATCATGGCTTTGGATGCTTCCAAGATGGACTTGTTCTTCCTCTTAGCAACTCCATTTTGTTCAGAGTTGTATGGAATAGTCACATGCCTCTTAATCCTGACATCTTGGCAGAAGTCTTTGAAATCATTTGAAGTGTATTTGTCTCCATTATCTGTCCTCGGGATCTTGATCTTCCGAGTTTGGTTTTCCACAAGAGATTTGAAGTCCCTGAACATGTTAAAGGTTCAACACTTGGTCTCCAAGTAGAAGATCCAAGTTTTATGGGAGAAGTCATCAACAAAGATCACATAGTACAAGTATCCTCCAAGAGATGTCATCGACATGGGCGCACAAAGATCGATGAATGAGTTGAAGAGCATCCTTAGATTTGCTATCGTTAGAAGGGAATGGTTCCTTGACATTCTTTCCGCTAACACTTAACTATTGTGTGCATGTATAAATATAAAGACTATTTCTTTTTATCTTTTTGTAAAATTGTGATTGCTAATCCTTCTTGGTTGCATGGTAGGTGGGATAGGTGTGGAGGGAGGTGAGTGTAATGGTTCAGATGGCTTGGGAGGTAAGCAGGGGTATACTCCTAGTTTGGGTGGTGTTTTTTTCACATTTTAGGCTTAAAATAGGCGACTACAGGTTTTCCTACAGGATGTCTTGGTTCACGTACAAGATCTCTATTTTTCCTACAGGTACACGCACAAAGCATAGTGAGTGGGTTGGAAGGTGGTATGGAGCTTAGGGAAGGTGAGTAATGGAAGGAATGAAGCAAGGGAGTGGTTGGAACTCACTCAGAACTCAAACCAAAGGTTTATGATGGTTGGATTTGCTCAATAAGCATGGCAAGTCGTCCTTGTAAAATAACAACTCGAATTGAGAACTTAGTGGCCTTTGCTGATCATGGGTGGATATAGTTTGACAGAGGCTGATGATATGAAGCCGTCCTGCAATATAGAAATTCTTACAACATACATATCATTGTTGGCATTTGTCCATAAATTCATCTCAAAACAAGAAGGGTTACTAAAATAGAAGAAAACAAATTTTTCATCATTTATTTGCCAAATTTATTCATAGGAATGCTTTAAACCATTATGAAAACAACATGAAATCTAATTCAAGAATTAAGGTATCAGAAATGACAAATGCTAACTATCTTCTAAAACTGAAAGATGATGACCTAGTTAGCAGACAATGACACTAAATTTCATAAGAAATCAGAATTTTGTCATTTTGGGTTGAATGGGAGTTGTTTCTAAAACCATGGTTTCTGAAGGGAGCAATGAGGTAAGATCCACTTGTTATCAACGTTTTTTGAGTATTTTCTTATCTCTAGAGCGTTGTTGTTAGAGCTATGCACAAATGGAAGCAAACTAATCACATCTACCAATACTTGCAATGTAACAACACCAAAAGCAATTTAACAATTAATTATGAGATAACCTAAGCATACAATTACAGTTTGAGGAACCTCTGCTGCTAGGGTTGGACCCTAACCCAAGGGCTTTAGCGCTCTGAGTCAACTCAGTGCTGGATCAAGGGTATGCTGCTCATTTTCATTAACATATCAAAAAATACTTAACAATGTTTGGTCACAATCCTTCAACTCGGAAACTGCTTAACTATCTTACATAAAAAATTTGAATACTAATGAGGCTCTAGGCCTCTTTATTTATACCATTGAAGGTGCAAAAACTTCCTTAAATCTAGGGAGGCTTGGCTCCCAATCTTGAGATTCATTGGTTTTGAACTATCATTGGCTTGACTACCAATCATCCTCGTGACTCGACTGTCTGGAACTCTGAAATGGTGTGATTTTATTGAGGGATCTTTGAGTGAGTGAGGAGTTAATGAGGGAAATCCTATCTCCTATAATCTTTCATTCTTGTCTCATTCGAGTTCCTTCACCCTAATTAGCCACAATTTTCTCCAAAAATCTACAATCAATGCACATTAGACCACTAGACATGACATCTTAATTTTAATCATATCATTAAGCAAAATATAATTAAAAACATGTAAAGAATTATGAAAAGAGTTGATTTTAATAAGTTTGGAGGTGTATTAAGGTTCATATATTTTACCCAATGATGAGCCTCATCACTGAGCTTAACAGTTGCTAACAAAACCTATCAAAATTTTTCAAGAATTCATAAAGCTTGCAAGCGCCTTCTTTCAAAGCAACTTCCTTCCTAGTTTAATGTTGACAAATCAACCCGACATACAAAGCATATTTGTACATACACCTGGAATGGCTTCAACCAACCCGACATACAAAGCATATTTGTACATACACCTGGAATGGCTTCAACCATAGGGAAAATTTATTTTCGACATTAACATTTTTCCTTAATTGTTGATACAATTGTCTCAGAACAACTACTGAAAATATTAAAACCTTATCGAAAAGAAGGGCGACTATTACATAATGAAAAGACAAAGACATATGCAGCTTTACTGCATAAGGGATGTACATCAATATTTTCTTTTGTTGCTACACATTTTGGGGATCTATATACTTTTATAGTTCATTTACTTTGATAAATGTGATAATGGTTTTTGCTGGTTGGAAGGAAAAGATGGTGACATTGTTGTGAGCCTCAATCCTAACTTGGGGGTTTGTGAAGAACTTATCACTGTAATAATTATGTTTATGAAGGAATACATCAAAATTCCTTCATAGAGTTCATCCACTAACACGATTTAGAAATCTCTCCAATTCTTTGGTGCAAATAAGGGAGCACATGTTGGGGTATTGATCAATGGAGGTGATGAACCATACACAAGGTTAAATATCATAAGTTCCTAGGTGGATGAGTTTAGACCAATAACGCTGCCAAGGAGTTAGAAATTAAAGCTTATAAATTATTTTCTAATCTAAAGAGGATTGCGGAGCAGTGTAATGTTGGTGATGTTAGAGACACATGGTTTGTCTTAGCGGGTTTCTCTTTGACCAACCAGCGGATATTGTGACCGAGTTGACACTTTGCTTTTTAGAACATCTCATGTTGGGAACTCTTGTTGCACCACCTAGAAAAATTCTTTTTGAGAGTGCCCTGGGCGATGCAATTGTAGGTGGAACTGAAGATGAAAAAATACAAAAATCCTCGTATGTTGCAATTGAAAATTATACATCACAAATGCTAGAAGTGGTAATTGAAGAGGTGAAATGTGCCCAAAAAGAAAAAATTAATGGAAGGATTAGTGTGATAGGCCTTGAGGACATAAGGTCTTCTTTAATTCAAGGTCAGGGACCTCCAAAATAACTACTAAAAAAATAAATATATTTCACTGATTAAAAAAATAATAAACTGTGCACATAAGCACAAAGGTTGAGGAAAAAAACCTCAACATTGACAGCACGATGAAATGTTTGTGGCAAATGCCTCTTCATAAATGAAGATAACTTATAGAATGGATGTCCATATAACAATTAAATTAATTGATATTTTACAGGATAACTTAATTATCTAATTCATTAAGTGGAATTTGGAATAGTTTTTTAATAAAATAATAATTTTCATTACAAAATAATTAAAAAAGTAAATTAACAGTAATAATTAGTTAAAACCCTACCCGGATGCGGGAGACACAAACTGCAATCAATGATAAATTCCGCTCTTCAGACACCTGGCCTGATGGATGACAGGCGTATGGTATGTAAGGTACACGTCGTAGGATGGCGTTTTAAATTCAGGGCAGATGAAATAAATTTCGAGCAATCTCATGGATCCGCTCAACGCTGAACTGCAAACAAGTTGGCTTATTGGCATGGATCCGCTCAACGCCCCTGTCGCAGTTAATGGCTCTTTTTATTATGAAGCAAAGCCGCTTCAGCTCCCTTGTCTGGTCTTTCGTGTCTGGATGTTAGGTTGGCTCTAGAAGCACCTTGAATCCTTCAACATTCTTACTGTTTCTGGTCTACTTTGTCTCAATCGATCTCCCAACACATTTGCCTCTTTGATTATGCCTCGCAACGGAGGAATCCCACGTCAAGGAAGCCGTTCAGGGAACAGAGGTCGCCCTTCTCGCCCTGCTCCTCAGAATGTTGCTCCCATCGCCTCAGCTCCTCCTTCTCCGCCTCTGGATCAAGATAGGCTTATCCCGAACAATTCATACCAGACCTCCAGGTTTACGTTTCAAAGTCGGCTCAACAGGCCTGTGGTGACAGTAAATTTTACAATACTTGTCTCGGAGGAGGAGAGCAACCAGCTGAGTTCGACTCCTTCTATCTCCTCATACTCTCAGGATGGCAGTGTTCTGCTTGGGGACTTGACAGGGATAGTGTTCCATGCGGATCACATGCAAGAGGATGCCCCTGTTTCGGAAGCGCCTTAGCAGCCGATTGACCCAACTCAGAATGATACTTTAGTCTGCGGGCCATCTCAAAGGGTAGTTGGTAATTTACATCTGGTTACTAATCCTGATGGAGGTGCACCGGCACAGGATGAAGACGGCTTCGTGACCTGGGCAACTTCTACCAGCTAGGTGTATGAGGATACGCCAGCTTCACCAAAACATGCAGATTAATCATGTCTCCTCTATGCCGGGTGGCCTTCTAGTCTTTATGATATGCAATTTTGGTTTTGTGTCTTTGATTCTGAAGTTAGATGTCGGTGTCTGGTTCATTCTCATGCTACAGGCAGTGGCAATAGCCAATATAGGTTCTACTTTTTGTTATAAATATGGATACGCTAGTTGCTCTTTTGTTTTTTTGGTCAATGAAGGGCATGACGATTGTAATCCTGGTAACATTTTTCAGTATGTCAGAGTCCTAAGTCAGAATTTTGAGGTCTGTAATGTAAATCTGGCTGAAAGCCTGAACTGTATTGTCTCTGAGTTTCTGTTTGAGGAATGGCCTCGGCCTCCTCTGAGGTCTTGACCTCATTGTATATATTTTTTCACATTTTTTAATAGAATTAGTATTTACAGAGAAAAAAAAATAATTAGTTAAAACCCAAATTTATAAAAATAAATAGAATAAACATTTTTTTTTGCATATAATTTAGTTTAGATTATATAAAATAAGAATATATAATTTAGTCTTGATTTAAGATAAATTTCATGAAACCTAACAATCAATTTGAAATTACCATGAGTTAGTTTAATTAAAAACTAACAACCATAAAATATACATATTAGATAAACAATCATATATTATTAAGCCTTGTTCTACTTAAAGTTTAATATGAAATAACAATATAAAATAACCATATAATTTAAGGGTTGACTTATCTTTATAAAATAAGTATTTAATAAAGAAAATAAGAGAACGAGATTGTGATAATGACATTTTTCGTCTTTATTTTTGTAGGGCGTGTCATCCCATCTCCGCAAAGTATGTTTGTAATGAATGCACAGAAATTATAAAATAATCACGCTCTATTTCCATTGTGGTTATATATGAATGATATAAATAATCCAAATAAACAAATCACTTGACTTGCCTATGAGAGAATCAAGTGATTCACAATTTGAAACAAAAATATTCATAACTTAGATTCTTTCAATGACGAGTCTCTTTTTTAACCTGTTGAAAATTAGGATTTTAAATCATTAGTTAGTTCAATATCAATAACCAAGAATTATTAAAGAAATGGAATTCAAACTAGATTTACCCATAATTAATTGATTTAGATTGCCCACATTTTTCAATTGTTTATCCTTCTCTTGCGTGATGTCCCATCTCCTTAAGAACTACAAACAAAGATTTAAAAATGAATTACGTTTTTTTTTTCAGTTCTAATTATACATAAATGAGTTTATAAAAGCAAATAAATAAACCAACCTGCTTGTGCAAGAAATCGGGTGTCTCATAGGATGCAACAAAAATATCCTAAATGAGAAACGCTTATTTTTAATCTATTACAAATAATTTGAAATCATTAATTATGTCAACACTCATAATTAGGAACAATCAAACAAATAAAACCCAAGTGAGCTTAAATTACCACTAACTTGGAATTGTCGTATTCAGCCTGAGCGCATTTTTCGTAGTTTCTCATTCTCTGAGCGTCATCCATCTTAGCAGTAACTGAGAATGAAGATTGAAAAAGATTCAGGATTTGTTTCCATTGTAATTATATATAAAATGATTTCAACGACCCAAACAAATGAAGCGACCTACCTACTTATACAAGAAATTAAGTTGAAACGAAAACATCCATGCCTCATTTTTTTCAACTGAAAAACTGAATCCTTTTTGGATGTTGCAAATCAGAATTAAATGCAATTAAATGAATCAACGAAAAATAAGAATTGACAGAGAAATGAAATAGAAACTTTGCACTAAATTGAAATGTCGTAATGTAAAATCTGATATTTAAATAATAGTAAAATCCTCGCAGAGAATTCTAAAGTCCAAATAATAAATATTAAAATAATTCAACTTCACTTAAGTCATGAAACGACCATGAAATTCTATGCGTATCGGGTAAGCCATGAGGCAAAATTTTTTTTTAGAGTCCACTTGGTTGGGTTTTCCTGCTTAAGCATTTATTTAAACTTTTAAAAAATCATGGAAAAAAAACGTCGAACAACGCAAACATAGAGTTAAGAACATATAGCTAAGGCATCATGTTAAAACATCTATTTTCGTTATGTTACAAATTGAAAAATTATAGAAAAAAACCAAACCTCTAATAGTGGGGATACAATCGAACATTAAAATTATACAACTCGCTATATTAAATTTCTTGAAAACTAATGGATTAGATTGCATATAATTATTTTACGTTGTATTAGTCAAACTTTTTTAGTGGGTTAAACCTATATTTAACCGTAATAGTAGTTTACCTCATACATAGTATAAAAGAATGATGTTGGAAGCTGTACGAATCTTTTAGATTGAAAATGCAGATTTATATGTAATTTTCAACTTCAGTGTTGTATATTCTGTATGAGGTTTACCACTAACTCTATTAAAGACATGTTTAACCCATTGAAAATGTTTGGCTAATACGACGTAAAATAATTAAATGAAATTCAATCCACCATGTTTCAAGAGATATAATGTAGCGAGTTGTGTGATTTTAATGATCGATGGTAGCCCTGCTATTAGATATTTGTTTATTTTTTATAATTTTTTAATTTGTAGCAGAGTCGAAATTGATGGTTTAGCTGGTTGTTTTGGTTGCATATTTTTAATTATATGTTTTCATTGTTCGACGTTTTTTCCATAATTTTTTAAGAGCTGAAATAGATGATTAAGCGGGAAACCCAACAGAGTTGACTCTGAGAAAAGATTTTTGCCTCACAGATTATATGGTAAGGATATAATTTCATAGCCTAGGTGAAGTTGAATTATTTTATTATTTTTTATTTAAACGTTAGAAATCTTTGTGAGGATTTTACAATTATTTAAATTTCAGATTTTAGATTAGAGAATTTCAATTTAGTGCAAAGTTTGTATTTCATTTCTTGGTCAGTGGTTTATCGATGATTCATTTCATTGCATTTCATTTTGATTTGCAACCTCCAAAGAGGGTTTGGTTTCAGCATTAAGGAAAAAGATGAGACATGAATGTTTTTGTTTGAACTTGATTTACTATATATGTATGTAAGTTGATTTATTTGTGTTGCTGAAATTATTTTATATGTAATTACGATAAGAGAAAACTCTGAATATTTTTTAATCTTTATTCTAAGTTATTGTAGAGATGGATGACGCACAAAGGAGAAACTATGAAGAACACATCCAATCCGAATAGGACGATTCCAAGCTAGTGGTAATTTGAGTTCGTTTAAGTTTCATTTGTTTGTTTGTTTTTGGTTATGAGTGTCGGCACAGTTAACGATTTGAAATTATTTGTAATAGGTTAAAAAGAAGCGTTAATCATTGAGAAAGAATATGAATCCATGGATATTTTTGTTTTAGCTATGAGCTCCCTGATTTCTTGCACAAGTAGGTTGTTTATTTATTTGTTTTGCTAATCTCATTTCTATATAATGAGAATTGAAAAAGAGCGTAATTTTTTTTTAAATCCTTGGTTGCAATTCTTAAAGAGATGGGATGCCATGCGGGAGATGGAGAAACCATTGAAAATGTGACTTGTCTGAATTAGTTAATTCCGAGTAAAGTTATATTAAATTTCATTTTTTTGTTAATTTTTGGTTATTGACATTGATCTAACTAAACACTTAAAAATTTGATTTCCAACAATTTAAAAAAGAGACTTGCTATTGAAAGAATATCAGCTACGGATATTTTTGTTTCATATTTCGAGCCGCCTAATTGTGTTATAGGTAGATGAAATCCTTTGTTTATTTGGGTTACCTATATCAATCATATATAACCACATTGGAAATAGAATGTGATTTTTTTCAATTTTAACCACATTGGAAATAGAATGTGACTTTTTTTCAATTTTTATGCAGTCATTGTAGAGATACTTTGTGAAAATGAGATGACACACTGTAAAAGGAGATAAACAAAAAATGTCACTCACAATCAAATTATCTTTTTTTATTTATTAAATAATTATTTTATAGAAATTAGCCAACCCTTATATTATATGATTATTTTATATTCGTTGTTGGTTTTAATTAAACTTATTCTAAACTAAGCTTAACAAAGCTAAATTATATATCGTTATTTTATCTAATATGTTTATTGTACATGTTGCTAGTTTTTTATTAAACTAACTCATGATTATTTCAGATTGATGTTAGGTTTTCATTAAATTTATTTTAAATTAAGAATCAATTATATTGTTATTTTATCTAATATAAAATAGATTATATGGAATTATTTTATTTAAAATGTTTATTTTAAATAATGTTGTAAATTTGAGTTTTAAAGAACTATTTTTTTTTCTCTGTAAATACTAAATCTATTAAAAAAGGTGAAAAAATATGTACAATGAGGTCAAGCCCTCAGAGGAGGCCGAGGCCATTCCTCAACCAAAAACTCAGGGACAATACAGTTTAAACTGTCAACCAGATTTACAATACAGACCTCAGAGATTTGATTTCGGTCCCTGACATACTGACAAAATTTACCAAGACTACAGTTATCATAACCTTCAGTGACCTCAAAAACACGGTAGCGCCTAGCATAGCTGTCTTTAAAACAAAAATTGAAATCTGTGTTGGCTGGAGTTGCTACCTGAAGCATGAGACTGAAACAAACAAGAACTTTTAACTGCAAAATCAAAGACACGGGACCAAAAATGCATAGCATGTGAACCCGAAGGCGACCCGACAGAAAGGAGTAGAGTTTAATCCGCATGACTTGGAGAAGCTGGGATATCCTCCTTCGCCTGGCTTGGAGAAGCGACCCAAGTCACAAATCCGTCTTCGTCCAGGACCGGCGCACCATCAAAATCAGTAACCAAATGTAAACAACCAGTTGCTCTTTGAGATGGCTCGCATACAATGTCATCTTCCTTAGCGGGGTCAGGCTGCTGAGGCGCTTCCGGGACAGGGGCGTCCTCATGCATGCGGTCAACATGAAACACCAACCCAGTCATATCCCCAAGTAGAATGCTGTCATCCTGAGAATGTGAGGAAGCGGGACGAGTCGAGCTGAGCTGGTTGCTCTCCTCCTCTGAGACAAATACTGTAAAATTCACCGTCACCACGCAGGCGGATGACGGATGACGTCGCTCAACGGTCCGGCGGGGACAGCTCATCCCCCGCGCCACGGATTGCGCCGATTCAAAATCTAATCGGCTAGATCATGCGCATACATTTATAATCCAACACTTCAAACTCGAGTGGCTATTATGATCTCCTCTGCACTTTGACACGCCGAGCTGTTGGCTACCAGAACGCCGGTAAAGCACACCTCGAGCGCGGCCAACTACAGTCCTCCCCGAGAATTGCGCACTGTTTCTACAGGAACGCAGTTCTACAGGAGCGCAGTCTACAGGAACGCAGTCTACAGGAACACAGTCATCTACAGGAAAGCGGTTGCCTCACGAAAAAGGTGGCCAATTAAAGAGGTAACCCTGAACTCTCATGCAACTGGTTAATAGAAGTGGCAAGACCATCGTCCACAGTCGGGTCATAAAGATATTGGTGGAATTGTTGTTTGCTGTACCTATGATGTCGTTCTACAGGATGTCAGTTTAGGTAGACTGTGTTGAAATTTTGTGGATTATATGCATGCTCTGCCTTAATAGACCAAATCTCTGTTGCATTTGCCACCTTTAATTAAACCGACCGTGTTCATCATGCCGGGTGGGTTTATAAGACGGGAACCCATTGATTCAACTAAACTAAGGAGAAACCCGACAGTGGTAGAGCTCTTCACCAGAGCACAATGGATGCCTTTTTGTGATAAGCTGCAGGGTTACGATGACGAGGTGGCCGAAGAATTCTTGCAGGCTCTGAAGCCTAAATCTCAGACACTGGCCACAGTGAACTTCAGAGGTCTAAGCCTCAAACTCACCCCAGAACATATCAGTCGGATCACAGAACTTCCTATGGGTCTGCCGTGGGATAAAGAGGAGAAAGCTGAGTCAGCAGGCAAAGAAAGAATTCTTTCCACCTGAGGAAGAATTCTCGGAGGACAAAAACGGGGTGCGAAGAACGAACCTGTTGCCACCTTGGAACGAAGTCAGTTTGCAAATCATGAAATATATTACTTGTGAAGGTCGTTTCAGCATCGTGTATGCATATCACTTTCGGCTGCTCACTGAGTTGAGGCACCGAATTGACCTTCCTGTAGAACAAAAACTGAGCATCCCCTATTACCTCATGCAGTCTCTAATGGAGTGTGCTACAAAGCTGAAAGAGGGTATACCAGATCAGATAGCCCACCATGGGTTGATCAAGCTGCTGGTGGAAGATGCATTGCACTCATATAAGGTCCCCCTCTCATGGGAATCCTTCCGGAATTTAACAAAAGATGGGGATATTAAAATGTTGATCGAAGAAACGGGTTCCTCCAGCAGTGAGGAACACGAAGCAGTGGCCGAGGAACAGAGAGAAGAAGGCCAACAGACCCCGACAACAGTACTGAAGGGAGAACAGAGGAAGAAGCATGAGGGAAAGGAGGACAAAGAAAAGGGTGGCACACCTAGCCTGTCAGCAAGGGAAAAGAGGATGAAGAGCAGAATGGACAAAGCAGAGGTGGCCCACGTCAGCCCAAGCACCTCAACAACACCTGCAACCAAAGGAAAAAGCAAAACTCAAGCAGGCAAGCAAGCAGAGGTGGAGACACCTGTGTCTACAGGAAAGCAAAAACAGGCTTCTACAGGAAGCCTGAAAACACAAACACAGGCTTCTACAGGAAGCCCGAAAATCATTGAGAAAAAGGCTTCTACAGGAAGCCCAAAAGCAAAGACCAAGGCTTCTACAGGAAGCCCGAAAATCGTTGGAGAACAGGCTTCTACAGGAAGCCCAAAAACGGAGACAAAGGCTTCTATAGGAAGCCCGAAATTGCAAAAACATGCTTCTATAGGAAGCCCGAAGACAGAGACAAGGGCTTCTACAGGAAGCCCTAAATTAGAAAAAGGGGCTTCTACAAGAAGCCCGAAAGTCATTGAGACACAGCCTCCTACAGGAGGTTTGAAGACTGTTACACTAAAAAATGTCACCATGACTATTTACAGTTATTATGGCTCTATCAACAGTCATGCTATCCTCTTAGGCAAGTCTTATACCTCTGCTCTCCATGTCAAACTCCAAAAAGAGAGAAAGTCTTTACAAATGTATTTATCTCTGGGTACGCAGGTTCTCTCAACCTTACCTGCGGGTACGCACCCAATGTTCACAAAAGCTGCGTCTTTGGACGCTCTGTATGTAAAGGGGCAGGTGCGTCCCCCTGTAAAGGTCAAAATGCGCAAGTTTCGTCTTTAAAAATTTACTTGTGGTCATTTCTAGAGCATTCTAGAAGGTTGTTCGACGTGTATTGAGCGCCCCCAGATGGTTCATGCACCCCTACCAAAGAGGAACTTATCCCATCAATAAGGGAGCTATCCCATCCAAAGAGGGGCTTATCCCATTGATGGTGGACCTGATTAACTTCCTCTTGAGCACTATAAATTCAGGCATTGGGCCAGAAGGAGAAGAGGTTGGAAGCTATACATTTCTAAGGGTAAACGCTGCAGGAATTAGGACTCCCATTTAGAAGCTTGTGAGGAGAGATTGCCATCTTTGCTTGTTCTATTTGGAAGTGGGTGAGCTTTGTCAAAGTAAAGGAGAACTCTTGATGGACCCTGGGAGGGACTTGCACAACACCAAGGCTCAAGTTGTATTTGTTCCTTTTGTTACCTATTAATGCAAATGAGTCCTTCTTCTCAATAACTTGTTATTTATGAGTTGTTTCATGTACTCCTTGGTCTATGTGTTAAATATGTTTTATTCTATGAGATTATCAGGTGCTATTTAATCGTTTGATTGTTAGTGTATGCAGGTTTCAAAGTGAAGGAGGAGCTCATCCGGATAAGGATGAGTGCATGTTTAGAGAAGGATTGCTCTTGTTTGTCTTGTTTGTCACTAGAGAGTCTTAGGCTCCTAGGGAGGTTGGTTGTGTCCACATAATCGACTCTTTCCGCCTGACAAAGACAGAGAGAGGGCCTTCTATAGGAAGCCCGGGAGTGGCTAAAGCCGGGTCTTCTACAGGAAGCCAAAAAGCGGGAAAGAAAGAATCTTCTACAGGAGGCCCGGAAGTGGGCAAAGCAGGGTCTTCTACAGGAAGCCCGAAATCTGAAAAGGA
This sequence comes from Pinus tabuliformis, assembly GCA_031772625.1. Lineage (NCBI taxonomy): Eukaryota > Viridiplantae > Streptophyta > Pinopsida > Pinales > Pinaceae > Pinus > Pinus tabuliformis. The sequence goes on from CM062810.1 coordinate 805,492,636, forward strand.
GGGGACCTCTACAAGGAGCTCTGAGAGAGCAAAACGCAAGAAAGAGAAGGCTGGCATTCTCGAAAAGGAGGCAGTAGCGGCGCTGGCCACCCTCAGTACACCTCCAAAGCCGAAGGAGAAAAGGGAGAGGGAGACCCCTCTACCATCTGAAGCCAGGAAAAGCAAGGGGATGACCACGGGCAAGCCACAGCCTCCACCCAGCAGCCAAACCATTCCAGGGGATGTCCCTACTTCACCTAGTGCAAGAACCCCCTCTAAAACATCAGCCACCCCCGAAAAGGGGAGTCCAAAAATAACTTCTTGGACACGAAAAATAGGCCAGTCGCCTTCCGAAGCCCGGCTCAAGGAAATAGGAAAGGGGGAAGAAGCATCACCTTCATCACCACCAGATGCAGCGAAGGCAGGGCTGCCAAAAACGGGAAAGGAAGAAGCGCCACCCTCGGCAGAAAAGGCAGAACCACCAAAAACAGGGAAGGAAAAGCATGCTCCGGGCTCTAGTTCTCGGCCAAAGACGAGGAGCCAGGGCAAAGTTGCTCAAGGATGAGCAAATAGTTTAGCTGGGGGGTGATGATGAGCCCCAATTTTTGGTACAATTTGGGGTCATTTGGCCTACTTTCTCTGCTCAAACCATTCATTTTTTATTGCTTATGCATTCATTTCTTGGTTTATTCGTGTTGTTTGTAGGAAGAAGGGTAGACATTTTATCTACCTGACTAATGCATGATGCTTTCAGGTTTTTGGCATTAAAAGGGAGAAAAGACAACGAGAAAAGAGACAAGGAGACAATGAGGTGGCACTGCTGGTTTTTAGGAGAGGATGTCCACGGTCTTGGGGACCTTCCTCGTGATTCCCACCATAGCTCCGAGCTCCAATCCATCTCCCCACCCTTTGGACCCTCGATTTCACTCCTGATCAACGATAGACCTGGTGAAGCATTCCAGTCTTCTCTGGGTCTGAGACAGGGCTGTCCCCTCTCCCCCTATCTTTTCATTCTCATGGCAGAATCTTTCAGTCGAGCTCTAGACCACAATCGGAGAGTGGGCCTTATAACTGGTATCAAATTCGGGAGTGGAGCCAAGAACATCAATCATTCACAGTTTGATGATGATACCCTGTTAATTGGAGGTGCTTACACCACAATAGCAAGACGATTCAAGAAACTTCTGGATCAATTTATGGGGTACTCTGGAGGATTGGTCAACCAACTCAAAAGTTTTATATATGGATGGAACTCTTCAAATCAGGTTATCCACAACATTGCAAATATATTTGGTGTCACATGCAATCTTGATTGGACCCACTTATCTTATCTGGGTATGCTTGTGAGTCTGGGTCCTTTGAAAGCTGGAACCTGGAATGAAATCATTGACAAGGTAAAGAGGAAAGTGCAACAATGGGGTTCACTGTGGCTCAATCCAGTAGGCCGCCTTATTCTCCTTAAGTCAGGTGTCACCTATCTACCCCTATATCGTTTCTCCCTTTATCATGCTCCTGCCATTTTCCATCACAAATTGGAAGTTGTTTTACGCCACTTCCTTTGGCAAGGAGAGAAAAACGACAAAAGCAAGTTTAATTTAGTCAGCTGAAAACATGTCAACCAAACTCAAGAAAGAGGAGGCCTAGGTATTAGATCGCCAAAGTTCTTGAATCTAGCCTTTGGTGCGAAAATTGTATGGATATTTGTAACAGGACCTTCATCGTGGTGGAAAAGGGCGCTGGAGACTAAATACCTCAACTTCCCCCGGCAGCAACTCTTCGAATCCAATATACCTAACAGGGACTCCTCTAAAAGCTGACGGTTATGCAAAAAAGCCTGCTCGCTTATGATCCAAAATATTTCTAAAGTTCCAGGGGGGGAGATAGCATCAACATTGGAACAGATAGAATCCTAGGACAACAGCCCATAAACATGCATAAGGAAGCCAATCCCATCATTAAGTTCCTTAAAAACAGGGGTATCCATCACCTGGCTCAAACTTCCAGCAGGTATCCCTTCTCCCATATTTGGACAAGATGGACCTTCCTGGAAATTCCCAGCGAATTAAAGCCCAATCTAAGCTATCTTCAGACCCCCCTGCACAATAAAGCTCCCATCAAGAAAAATGAGAGGGATGGATTCCGTTGGGACTCAACTGGAACAAGGTACACAGTCAAAGCAGGGCTCAATTTTTATGCAACAACACCTTCCCCATAAATTTATGGAACCACTGGAAAATAGTCTGGAGATCAGAAGCGCTTCCAAAAATAAATTTTTTTATATGGCTTCTGCTAAAAGGCAAAATCTTAACAACGAAGAACCTTAAAAAAAGAGGCATCTACGACCCTTCCAGATGCCCCAACTGCTGCAACGCCGAAGAAACTATGCACCACCTATTCGTAGAATGTCCCTTTGCAATTGATTGTTGGAAAATGCTATCTACCACAAGTAATTTACCTTGGAACCCTCAGGAATCCATAGCTGAGGCAATCTACAATTGGAGAAAATGTTGCCCCTGGAAAGAAAAAAGGAGTAATCTGGTGAGGAGAGTATGGAACACTCTCCCTTACACCTTGCTATGGCGAATCTGGCTAGTAAGGAATCAAATTTTTTTCAAGACGAGCTCATCAACAAGAATTATCTGCAACAAGGCTAAAAGTTTCGCCTTGGAAACTATCTCGGTCAATACTACAGGGAATATAGATGCAACAAAGTATAGTGTGGAAGAACGAGATTTCATAAGTTACATAGTGGAAAAAAACTACAATGCGCAGAAAGGCAGCATGAAGGAGGCACATATTAGGGTAGAAATCAGCTCATGGAAAATCATATTAAAAGAGGAGTTCTTCGCTAACTAGATCCAAAATTGCAATTGCTTTTATCTTTTTTTCGATGGGGCATCCAAGTCAAATCCCTGCATAGGTGGAGCAAGGGGATTGATCATCAACGCCGATGGGGAACACATCCTCCATTATGAGTGGGGTCTAGGGAAAACTTCGAACAATAAAGCTGAACCGTTAGCCCTTTATCACGGGCTAACTCAGTTAAACAAAATGGGGATAAGATCGACAAAGATCTTTGGGGATTCTAACGTTGTGATCCGCCTCATGGTCCACCAGAAGGATTCGCCCAATATTCTTCTTCAGCAGATCAACAAGCACAATCAATTGCTGCATCAGACAATGGAGGATATACAATACTACTATATCCTCCGCAATCTCAATAAGCAGGCCGATGGCTATGCGAACATAACATGTGAAAGGTCACCTCACAACTTGCACTGCAACATCGAGGAAACCCACCAGCCGTTGCCGTGAACCATATTATTCAACTCAATACCAAATTGGTCAGCACTGTCAGACAGGATCAGAATGAGGTCTCTCAGGTTTTCCACAAAATCACAATCTTCAGAAGGATGTGGCAAAGATTTGGTCCACCTTGTAATCTTGTCACTCTGATTAGTCCCGCCCGCACCTATACTCTCAGTCCTGCCCCACGGGCTTCCCAAGATTGGTCTCCGATCTCCTCGCGCCTCCCTCAAGATTTTCTCATTTCTCCCGTGACTGGCTTTCCCTCCTGCTTTCGCTCTCTTCAGCCTTCCTTTATATGTCCCCTCCCTCCTTTCTTCATCGCCTCATTCTGTTTTTTTCTTTGTCGTTCATATCCGTGCCTTTGTTGTCAAGAGGATCCGAGCCCTTTAGAATTTTTCTGCGCATTCTCCTCCTCGTTCCACTATCGCCCTCTCCCAAGTTGGCCTCTGTTGATAGTATTTCTGAGCAGCTATCCTTCTATCGCTCTCGCCCCTGTCCGAGCATCACTCTGTCTCTACCCTCATCGCTCCTTCCCTCGACTCTGTCTCCCTGTGGGCTCTGGCCTCTCAGAATATCTCTGTGTGTTGTCACTCTCCGACTCTCTTCAGTTGCTTTTGGCTCCGAAAAACTCAGTATCTCGCGTTGTGAACTCCTCATTTGGACGACCATTATCTATACGCCTCTGTCTTCTATTCTTTCCCGCTACAACAAAAGTTATGGCGCGCAACGAACACTGCTTACATTGTGCGGACCTTCAAGTCGAATTGGATGAAGTTAGGGCTCAGCAGCGTGTTCTAGAGAACCAACAGAGGATTCTGGAAAATAGAATCGAAGATCAGAATCGCATTCTCAATGACAACTATTTTGCAGAAATAGACCTCTTCTTGCACAGAGTCGCTTCACTCTATGAATAGTTCAGCCATTTATCAAATAGATCCAGTCACGCGGAAGAGTCAATCTCAATCTTGAAATATATGATGGACAAACGCAACAATGCAGCCCCAAGCACATCAAGTGCCAAGCACGTAGCAGGGGAGGAAAAGCCAGAGGAATCTACTGCAAGGCAAATCAGTCATATAGAAATAGATTAAAATGTTTTGCAAATGTCTAATTTTGCTGTTCGAATATGTAAGAATCTACAGTAGTCTAGATAGCTTTAGAAACAGAACAAAAAGGAGTAGGATCAAAGAGAGATATCTATTTTGTAACTCCATTGATCCAGGCTGCCTTCAGCACTTAATGTATCTCAGGAGCTCTGACTCCCAACTTTTTTCCAGCCACTAATACAAGCAACCGACTTTGTTAAAAAAAAATCTATTCCAAATTTCACTTAATGAATTATATGGATAACCATTCTGTAAGTTATCGTCATATATGAAGGTATTTTTTTCCACACACATTCCATTGTGTTGTCAATGTTGATTGTTTTTTCCCGCAACCTTAGTGCTAGTTTGCATGTTTTTTTGTTTGTTTCTTCATTTTCTGACAAAGTCGATTGCTATATTAATATCTGAAAAAAGAAGGGAGTTTGGACTCCTGAGGTACATTAAGTGCAGAAGACAGCTAGGACCAATGGAGTTACAAAACAGAATTTTCTCCTTGATCCTCCTTGTTCTGTCTTTTAGAAATTCTTAACTAAAGTAAACTCTTACATATTGAAGCAAAAGAAACTGACATTTGCAAAACATATCTAATCTATGTTAATGTGACTAATGTGCCTTGCTGTGAATTCCTCCGGCTTTTCATCCCCGTCTATTTGCTTGGTGCTTGAAGAGCTTGGGGCTGTGTTGTTGCGTTTGTCCATCATGTATTTCAGAATCGCTATGGACTCTTTCGCATGGCTGCACATGTTTGACAAATGGTTGAATTGCTCATGAAGAGAAGAGACCCTGTGCAAGAACAAATCAATTTCTGCTCGATACTTGTCGTTGATGATGCGGTTCTGGTTGTCGATTCTTGCTTCCAAAATCCTTTGTTGATTGTCTAATATATTCTGCTGGGCTCTGATTTCTTCTAGCACAGCTTGTAGGTCCGAGCAGTGCAAGCAATCTTCATTGCGAGCCATTGTAGTTGCTGGGGAGGGGAGTTTTAGAGGGTGAATAAAGGCGAAATGGCGCTGCCTGAGGTTTCGGACAAAAGCTACAGCGTGGGCAGCAGGGTTCCGACGGGATACTGAGGTAGGGATAATGTGCCGAGAGAGGCTGCAATGAGAAGCAGACGGGAAGAGGAGCGCAGGAAGAAGGAAGAGGGGGGGGAAATATAAGGAGAGGCGGGAGGGATGAGGACCAGTCACGAGGAATGAGAGGGGATCCAGAGAGAGGCGTGGGAAGGTCAGATGTCTGTCCAGAGAAGCCCGATAATCAAGAGTGAAAAGATAGAAACCGGCGGGATTACTGAGTATGTGTAGAATTTTGAGGGGATAATATCTGTGCCAAATCCCTATGCGGATAGTGATCCTGCTGTAGATTTGAGAATTCTGAGTCCACTCCTTTCTGTCAGAACTGTCCGATTTGGTGCAGGGAGGATTGATTCGGATCATGGCAAGGGCTGTTGGATCTCCTCGGCATTGCAACGTAAGCTGCCTGCTGTCCTTTCGCAAGCCCTGTTGGCATGTTTGTCGGCCTGCTTGTTGAGAGTACGAAGAATATGGTAATACTGCAGGTTCTCCATTGTCTGATGCAACAATTGATTTCTTCGAATGACTTGTTGGAGAAGAACATTGGGCAATTCTTTCTGATGAACCATAAGGTTAATGACAACCGAAGAATCTCCGAAGATCCTTGCAGTTCTTATTCCCAATCTGCTTAGCTGAGTTAGTCCCTGATATAGGGCTAACGCTTCCGCCCTGTTGTTCGAAATATTCCCTAGACCCCATTCATAGTATAGGATGCATTCCCCATTAGCATTGAGGATCAATCCCCCTGCTCCGGCGATTCCTGGGTTTGACTTAGATGCCCCGTCGAAGAAAAGATAAAAGCTGTTGCATTTTTGTATCCAGTTTACAAACTACTCCTCTTTTAGCCTGATTTTCCAAGAGTGAGATTCCTGATTGCGTTGATCGTTCACCATGCTGCCTTTCTGTGCGTTGTTATTTTTGTCTAGAATGTAACTGATGAAATTTCGTTCTTCCACACTATACATTGCTGCATCTATGCTGCTTTGGGTTTTGATAGAGATAGTTTCCAGGGCAAGATTTTTGGCCTTATTACAAATTATTCTTGTAGCTGAGCTCTTGTTTTTGAAGATTTTCCGGTTTCTTGCTAGCCAAATACGCCATAGCATGGTATAGGGGAGAGTATTCTATACTCCCTTCACCAGATTGCTCCTTTTATTTTTCCAGGGACAACGTTTTTTCCAGATGTGGATCACTTCCACTATAGAATGCTGAGAGTTCCAAGGTAAGTTATCAGTGAGACAAATTTTTCCAACAGTCAACAACAAAGGAACAATCAACAAAAGATAATGCATCGTTTCTTCGGCATTGTAACATTTGGGGCAATGAGATGGACCATTGATACCCTTCTTTTGCAAATTATCTGCTGTTAAGATTTTCCCTTATAACAGAATCCATATAAAAAATTTAATTTTTGGAAGTGCCTCTGACTTTCAAACCATTTTCCAGTGTGTTATGAAACCAGCTCAAGAAAAAGATAGAAAAGATAGATCAACGCCTTAAAATTTAGCCTCTTCGAGGGGGCAACCTCCTTTACATTACATAAATGAGCAATTCTTTGATGATACAAATGAAAGGACCTCCTTTCTATATATAGGAGTCTAAGGGGTCATAACATAATCAGAGCCGACATAACAATAATAATGTAAGGTCACAATAATAACAATAGTGGGCTTCTATGGGGCATAATAGTAACAATATGGGCACTACATGGGTACATCAATATAATGAGTGGGTTGTACTAATAACAATAAGGGGTTACTCTAGTAGTATAGGGGCCTAACATGCCCCTCTCCTTCAAAAAGAGTTGTCTTCAATGCTTGAGTAGTTCTTGATGCTTCTGTATAAAATTCTTGTCCTCCCACGTAGAATCTTCAGTAGGTAAGTTCTTCCACTTGATGAGATACTCTGAAATTGATCAATTTTGTAGCTGTCGGGTTCTTGTTTTAGTGACTGCTCTAGGTTCCAATATGATTTTTCCTTCCTCTTCAATTTCTGGCAATATTGTTTGAATTGGGATTTTTTGCAACTTTTGAACAAGTGGCCATACTTCTTCGTCCTTCTTCCATTCAGCCCTTGCTTCGTCTATCCAATTTGGTTGGATAATAGAAATAGCACAAAACAATGCTTCCACATCTTCATCCTTGAAGAGTCTTCCCATTCGGTAAGGTCGCCAATTTTTATGTGCATGTGGTATTGCCAACATTTCCTTCTTATAAATAGCTTGCTTGAGACGTAGCAGTAAAAATACCCAATCACCTACATCAAAACACTTTTCACAACGATGTTGATCTACCTGTTGTTTCGTTTGATTTTGCATCGAAGTGGCGTTATCCTTTAAAGGTAGGAGAACTTGTTGTTGATGCTCGATGTGATCTTTCACTGCTTGAACCTTTTTCTTCTTGATATGTCCTTCTATTTCTAGAGTTTGAGGAGTGTTAATTTCTTCCAATCCTATACAAGATATGGTTGGATTCATTTCTTGATGCTCGATTTGATCTTTCACTTCTTGAACATTTTTCTTTTTGATATGTCCTTCTATCTTGCTAGTTTGAGGAGTGGTAATTTCGACCAATGAATTACAAGATATGGTTGGATTCATTTCTTCTTTCTCGATGTGATTTTTCACTTCTTGCACCTTTTTCTTCTTGATATGTCATTCTATATTGAGAGTTTGAGGAGTGGTAATTCTTGCCAATGCTTTACAAGATATGGTCTGATTCATTTCTTCTTTCTCTGGGGTGGGGTCCTGGTGTATACCTTCTTCTTTTGATGTTTCTTGATCCTTTTCTTCCTCTTCATATTCTATGTAAAATAATTTCTTCTCAGCACACTTATGACCTTTAGTGCATTTGCTATCACAATTGTAACAAAACCCTTTTTCTCTTTTTTCTTCCAATTGTTGTGGTGTAACCCTTGTAGGTTGTGGAAGGTTAGGATAAACAACACTGCCATCTTTATAGTTGTTAGGGGTATGTTTCCTGGTTTCCATAATTTTGCTTTCCACTATGTTACAAAGCCCTTTTAGTCTTTCCAATTGTTGTGGTGTTACTCTAAAGAAGGTGTTTATCTTTGTATCGTCATAATGTGCTATCATTTCCTCTATGAAAACTGACCATGTAATAAGTTGTTTATGAGAACAAAGCCCTTCATACCATAAAAATTGATTTGGTTCTAAATGTGAATATGCAATACATACCTTTTGTAACGGTGGTACACCATGTATATCAAAATATTGCTCCATCTGAAGTATCCAATTTATCAGATCCTTGCCATCAAGCTTCCTGATCTTTGTTTTTTTTATTTTAGGAGCTCGATCTTGAAACGACTGTAACTCTATATTTTTGTATCTTTAATTTCTGAAATTGCAATCTGTAGTAGACCTTTGTGTCCTCTTTCTAATGCCACTAGTCTGATCCAAATTGGATTTTCCAAGAAAGAGTTATGCACAATCTCCCAAGATGACCTGATTATAGGCTTTTCCAGAAGAGAGAATTTGTATGAAGTGCCACGTGTCACTGTTTCGACCTTTGGCTCTAAAAAATATATATAGGAAACTACAGTCCGTCCTCTTTCTGTACCTTCTTACGAAATTTCAATCCGATGCTCAGAGAGAAAGTTATGATGATTTTCCCCAGGTCACTTTTTTGGAATGTAATTCAGGAGTCTGCAAAAAGACCAACTTCCTCAGATCATATCTCTGAAAATATAGCGTGAAAAGCTCTGAAATTTGGACCTGAGATTCAACACAATGTCTTCTCAAATGGGTTTTTTTTTCAACTTCTGAAACGTCGCAGAAAAAAAAAAGTTATAGCGAAAATTCCGCGATGACTTATTTGGAGCAGCGAAACCCTAGAATCCAAAGCTCTGATACCAAATGTTATGAAACCAACTCAAGAAAAAGATAGAAAAGATAGATCAACGCCTTAAAATTCAGCCTCTTCGAGGGGGAAACCTCTTTTACATTACATAAATGAGCAATTCTTGGATGATACAAATGAAAAGACCTCCTTTCTATATATAGGAGCCTAAGGGGTCATAACGTAATTATAGCGGACATAACAATAATAATGTAAGGGCACAATAATAACAATAGTGGGCTTCTATGGGGAACAATAGTAACAATATGGGCACTACATGGGTACATCAATATAATAAGTGGGTTGTACTAATAACAATAAGGGGTTATAGTAGTAGTATAGGGGCCTAACACAGTGATTCCATAAAGTAATGGGGAAGGTGTTGTCGCAGAGATATTGGTGGTATGCTTGGACTGTATAATTTGATCCGGTTAAATCCCAACGAAAACCATCCCTCTCATTCTTCTTAATGGGAGCTTTACTATGAAGGAGAGACTGCAGAGAGCATAGACTAGGATTAAGTTCACTAGAGATAAACGGGAAGGACCACCCTAGCTAGATATGAGATTGTGGATCCGAGTTAGAGATTTGGTCGAGATAGTGGATACCCTTATTGTTGAAAAAATTTAGAATGGGAATGGTTTCTTTGTGTCTGTTTATTGGTTGATGTCCCAGGATTTTATCAGCCCCAATATTGATATTAGCTCTCCCCATGGGGACTTTGGATGTATTCTGAATCATGAATGGAATAGCTTTTTTGTATAATCGCCAGCTTTTTGAAGAGTCTCTGTTGGGAATATCAGAGTCGAGTAATTGCTGTCTGGGGAAATTTAAGTATTTGGTTTCCAGCACCCTTTTCCACCACGAAGAGGGACCTGTTATGAGCCTCCAAGCAATTTTCCCACCAAAGGCTAGATTTAAGAACTTAGGAGACCTAATACGGAGACCTCCTCTGTCTTGGGTTTGAATGACATGTTTCCAGCTGACTAAATTGAACTTCCTTTTGTCGTTCTTCCCTCCTTGCCATAGGAAATGGCGGAGAACAACTTCCATTTTGTGGTGGAAGGTAGCTAGGGCTTGGTATAGAGATAAACGATAGAGGGGAAGAGAAGAGATACCTGATTTGAGGAGGATAAGGCAGCCTGCTGGGTTGAGCCACAGTGATCCCCATTGCTGCACCTTCTGCTTCACCTTGTCAATGATACTGTCCCAGGTTCCAGCCTTTAAAGGTCCTAGGCTCACTGGCATGCCTAGGTAAGAGAAAGGGTTCCAACCCAGATTGCAGGAGACACCAAAAATATTTGCGATATTGTGAATGACCTGATTTGAAGTGTTCCATCCATATATGCAACTTTTAAGCTGGTTGACCAAGCCTCTAGAATACCCCATAAATTGATCAAGACGTTTCTTGAACCTCCTTGCTATTGTAGTGGAGGCTCCTCTAATTAACAAGGTATCATCGACAAACTGTGAGTGAATGATGTTCTTGGCTCCATTCCCAAATTTGATTCCAGGGATGAGACCCACTCTTCTGTTGTAATCCAGAGCTTGACTGAAGGATTCCGCCATAAGGATAAAGAGATAGGGGGAAAGGGAGCAGCCCTGTCTAAAACCCCGGGAGGATTGAAAGGCTTCAGCAGGTCTGCCATTGATCAGGGGAGAAATCCAGGGCCCAAAGATGCAAGCAGTGATAAGACTAATGAAGGGCAACTCAAACCCCATCTTTTTAGGACAGCTATAAGGAAATAATGCCTAACTCTATCAAAGGCGTTGGCCAAGTCAAGTTTGAGGATAAACCCTTTCTCCTTCCTGGAGAGGCTCGAATGAATGGCTTCTTGCACTAAAAGAATGGAATAAGTGATTTGCCTGTTGGGCAAGAAACCTCCTTGATTTTCAGAGATCAAAGAGGGGAGGAGGGGTTTAAGGCGAGATGTTAAAATTTTGGACAATTTTAGAGGAGGAATTACAAAGGGAGATGGGCCGGAATCGGGAGAAGGAGGTGGGCCGATTTTCTTAGCGGATGAGAGCGAGAAAGGTGGCATTGGTGTAACTGCCTATTTTACTCTTTCTCTGAATCCATTTGATCATCTTGATCAGGTCCTTTTTTATTAAACCCCAGAACGCCCTGTAGAAACAAATGGGGAATCCGTCAGGCCCAGGTGCCTTATTAGGATGCAGGTTCCAAATCGCTCTTTTGATTTCATCTTCTTCAATTTCCTTATTGAGGCTGTCGTTCATCTCCTTAGTGATTCCTTTAGGTAAGTGTTGGAGCAAATTAGCATAATCCTCTTCTCCTTTAGTTTCAGTTAAGAGGTCTCTGTAATATTCGGAGGCAGCTGTTCTAATGGCCTCTTGGGTGTTGTGCAGATTTTCTTCATTATCCAAGATTGAGCTTACATTGTTCCTGATCTTTCGAGCAGTGGCCTGTTTGTGAAAAAAGGTTGTATTTTTATCTCCTCCTTGGAGCCATAATTGCCTAGATTTTAAACGCCATTTGGTTTCTTCCTCCCTGTTTATGTGGCTCAGCTGTGAATAAAGAGCGCTTTCTTGCTCCTTATTTTGCTGAGAAAGGCCATGTTCTTCTATCCTTCGTTGGACGCTCTCTAATTCATTCTTGATTTTCTTTTTAGCCTCGTCAGGTTCCTTGTAATTCTCTTTTGCCCATTCCTTAATCGCCTGTTTGGTTCTTCTTAGTTTAGTTTCCTAAATGAAGCCTGGTGAGCCTTCTACATGCTGGCTCCAAGTCCCTTGAACAATTTCTCTGACTGCTGGAACCCAATTCCAGAGGGCACTGTATTTAAACGGTACAGGTCCGAGGGGGCAATGAGTTTCCAGAGTGAGAGTTATAGGATAGTGATCGGAGGCTGAGGTAGTAAGGACACTGGCATAACCTACTGAAAAAGAAGACGGAAACGAAATATTGACTAAAATCCTGTCGAGCCTCTCCATTATATTGCCAATGCCAATCCTACGATACCTCCAAGTGTACCTGCGGTTTTTAGAAGCAACATCCACTAATTCATATTTTTCACTGATAGCCTCCAATCGGCCTCTGAAGGGATCTGGAGTGAAACATCCTCCCCTTTTTTCGTTGGCATGTAAAACAAGATTGAAGTTGCCTGCCACTATGATATTTAATTTTAACTCCCCATCGATGCTAGCCTTAAGATCATCCCAACAAATTTCTTTTTCTCTGTAATGGTTGGAGGCATAAACATTAAAGATGATTACAGTATGGTTGTCTATTCTGTTGTCTAGAGCGGTTCTGATCCAATGTTGGTGAAGATTTGTAGAAGTGCAGTTCCATTTAATATGTTCCCAGATGGTGGCGATTCCTCCGGAGACTCCTCTTGAGTCACTGGTTCATCCTTTGTATTGTTTCTACTGATCTATTATTCTTCTCATTTCTTGCTGGTCTTGTTTTGTCTCCTGTATTAACAAAATATCTGGCTTTTCATTGTGACTTAGGTCTCTAAGGGTTGTGACTGTGGAGGGGTGCCCTAAGCCCCTGCTGTTCCAAGACAAGATTTTCATCATTGGGTAGTTGGCGTGTGAAGAGGTGCTCACCTCTCTTGGTCTTTGTGATTTGTCTCTTTCTCTTGATGCCCCAAAATGAAAGATTCTATTGGAGTTTATGTTCCCATGGCTATATCTTTACGAGCGTTCTCATCCCTGTGTTGCTTGGCTTATTTTCTACCAAGTCCAGGTTTTTTGTAAGTGTCGCTCAAAGTTCCATGATCTTTAGAAGAAATTCTGGTTATCTTGGAGAGAAAGGGCTCAAGGGAAGCCTGCAATGAGATGATCTAGGAGGGGTGGGGATCAGAAGGCTCGGATAAGACCAAGGGGGGCAAGGAGGGGTCCTCTGAAAGAGGTTCTAGGGAAGAAAGGGCTAGAAAGGGGTTAGAAGAGGGGGGGAGGGGCGGATCAGGAGGGGGGAGGGCAGATGGAGAAGGGGAGGAAGTAGAGGGACGCGATGCAGAGGGAGCAGGAGGATCAGATTCCAAGGGTGGCTTGGAAGGAGGGGCAGACTTCTTCTTTTTGACTGTTTCCCAATGGCCTTCTTGTTCGCCGCTCTCTGCATCAACAAGTTTAGAACATCTATTGGAAAAATGTCCATATTCGTGACATACCTTACATTTAAATGGTATCTGCTCGTAGTCCAGTTGCTGTACATGGCTCCATTCGTCCACTTTCAGCTTTATTGCTTTAGGAAGTCCTTTGCCAAGATCCACTTCGACACAGATCCTTGCGCAAGCATGCATGTTGTCCTTCGGTTCGTTACGATCAATATATTTGCCAACAACGTTCCCAATAGTACGAACAGACTCATCTCCCCAACAATGGAGAGGGAGATGAGGAAGGCGGACCCAAACCGGAATAACACTGGGGACATCCAGTTCAGGGTCAAAGTCTGGGGTCCATTTGTTGAGGTAGAGGCCCCTGGAGTCGTTATCTTCTTTGGATTCGAAATGGAATGTGTAGTACCCTTTTCCACAAAACCTAATGGATATTTTCCCTTGGATTTTGTCAGACCAGTTTCTTTCAACCCATCTTTGAACTGTTCTGGGAGAGGGCCAAAGGCCTGTAAATTGACCTATAAGACCTTTTTCAGCAAGAGATAAGGCCGCCATGCGAGGTAGGGCTGGAGGTAGTTGAACTTCCTGAAGTACATCCAATTTCTTGACAAATTTCGAGAGTGCAGGTCTGGGGCGTTGCGGAGGGAGGGATTTCACTAGATCTGAGAAGGCTCTTTGTGGGTCGACTCCCTCCCGAGGAGAATCCGGAGGGGCCATGGCAGGAGGCCAGGGACCAGGCGGCCGCGAAGCCGGAGAGAGGGTGCAGTCTCAAAGGGGCGCGCGCGGGCCAGAGCTCCGATACTGAGCGACAGCGTTAGTTTTAATCCTTTATTTTAACTATAGAATCAATGAACGATTTCTTCATCTTTTTTGTGGATGTTTTTTTTTTTTTTTCTTCAGCAAAATATATATATTTTTTAGCAGTTGATTCTGAGGGTCTGGAATTTTGGGTTCAGGAAGGCCTTGTGTCCTCAAGGCCAATGATAGAAAACCTTCCACAATTTTTTTTTTGGCACATTTCATGATTTGTTTTTGAATGTTAGTTTTGATGTGCCAATTTGAACTTCAGAATTAAAAACAATTGCGCATCATTTGCTTTATGCACATAGGTTTCATTTATGGTGTTTATGAATGTAACAGGTAAATTTGTCAAGTTTTATGTCAAATTCATAAGCAAAATAGCATGCAAATGAAGCGCTGAACAATAATAAACAAATATACAACAAACTATCAAAATGAACACTTAACACAGTGTTTTGATGAAGGAGTTCACCCCTCCTGTCTGCATCTCCTTGTTCCAACTTCTATGGCTTAGGGCTCTGTATTAGCTAAAATTGGCAAAAAGTGTTTTTTATAGTGCTCTACTGCTCTTGAAACCTGTTTCAATGTGCTAAGAGCATACAAATTATCTAGACATGACTTTTCCTAAGCTCAAATTGGTCGAAGATCGGAAAAGTTATGGCCTCTTTAGTTTCCTTTAGGAAAACTCCACCAAAACTGGAGAAACCCCAGTTAGTCCTGCCAAATTTATCGGACCTACCAAGTTAACTGCGCTTTAATTAATGGATAAACTTGTATTAATTAATGTTAATATGTAGTTAGTGCTTTAATTGGACGGTTATGGTTTACCGCTGGCCTCCATTTTTGTGGTAGTGGTCACATGCGGAGGGTGTTGGCCCTCTCCTCGCCCAACTGCCACGGTTAAACATAACAAATACGTATTGCAACTGCTGTATGTTAAGAATAGTCAGTGTGACATAGTGGTAAGACTCTTGGTTTGTGCGGGCGAGGTTGCGGGTTTGACTTCACCGACTTGCCAATAAAATTTTACCATTGTGTGCCGATGCCTATAAGCCATTGGGGAGGGAAGCGTAGCAACCTCTGGGCGAGCAACATGTCTCCTTCTCAGTGGTCCTCTTCTGTCCAATGAAATCAAACCAAATCACCAAACTGTTGACCAACCGAAATGCGCCACTTGGCGTGACCTCACTAACCGTTGACCAAACATTTGACTCGCACAGTCCCCTGCCATGTCAACTATACAGATTGCTCATTGGGTAGGGACTTTTTTTATTTAAATTCCTCTGTTTGGAAAAGAGGACAAAGTGCGATATTTTTCTCATATGAGCTCCATTTGAGTGAAACGAGTTGCGTTGGGATCATATCGTCGAGAAGGGCGCGGTCGTTTAGGTTTTGAGCGATTCTGAGTGCCTTGAGTTTTGAGCTAAACACTGATCTATTGATCATTCCTCCCCACTGGAAGCCTTTTGGACCCCACAAGATACTATCAATTGTTCAACAAATGAGGGTACAACTCCCTCACCTTCTCAATCTGCATCCATTTGATCTTAGAAGGATTTTGTCCCTTGAGTCCCACTCGAAGGTATTTAACATTCCCTCTCTTTGAAGTTCTAGTTCTTCTGTTAAATATGAGATCTTGCTGAAGTTCATCAAGATATTCTAGCGAGAAATCATCTATTGATTGCAGCTGAAGTCTCTTTTTGCTAATATAGAACCAAACTTCGACTCCAACTTTAAATTTATGATTGACATGGTGTTTGTCATACCATACCTTGTAGCTTCTTTGACTCTTTTTATGCTGTTCTTGCACTGTGTGATGTATCGACTGAATTTGCTTAATGAAATTCCTTGCCTTATCTATTGGTGATCGTGGAAAGTACCCAAAACATGCCTTAAATGTCGATGTGTTTGTGGAAGAATGCTTTGCCATGTTGTATGTAATGCAACTGTTCATCCCACAACTTGGGATGTTTGCTGCAATATCCTCTAAGAAGATGAATGAATGTCTTGTTGACCATGTCAGTTTGTGCATTTGTTTGCGAATGAAAGGCTATACTCGTCCTTCATGTCCCACAAATTTGACAAAAAATTCCCAACAAATTGAGAATCTCGATCACTTACAATGGAAGTAGGAAGACCAAAATGAACCTAAATATTTTGAAAGAAAAGATGTTTGTTCAGCTATAATTTGCCTTTTACATGGCGTTAAAGTACACATCTTGTTGAACCTGTCTACAACTACATACAAGTAGTCATGACTTTTCCTTGACAATGGAAGACCTCCTACAAAATCCATTGAGATACTCTCTCGTGGATGTGAAGGTACCAGAAGTGGAGTGTACAATCCTAGTTTCCTATTGCTAAGCTTACTTATTGCACACAAATAACATCCTCTAAGGAAACGAGATACATTATCAAACATGCGTGGCCAATAATAATACATTATCAAACATGCGTGGCCAATAATAATACCTTTGGACATTCGATACTGTCTTGCCTACATCAAAATGTCCAACAATCAATGAAGTGTGTGTCTCCCTTATGATACTATTTCTTTCTCCTTGTGGAATACATAACTTGCCCAAGTGATACAACATACTATTATGTAGATGGTAATCTAACTCTTCAATTTGGTTTGCTTACCTCAAGCTTGCATACACATCTTGAAAGTCATTATCATATGCATATTGCTCAATGTAACTTTCATGTAAAACATAATTGTGTTCGAGTATAATAAATGAATTTACAATAGGCCTAGAAAGCATATCAACTACCTTATTTGTTGAAGTTTCTAAGTCTAACAGTTAGAAACCCTCCATGTACTTTACTGATTTATTCCTACCTACTTGTTTTGTTTATTCCTACCATGTAAATACTGAAAATAAATACAAGTACATGCTCAACACATTACAAATCATCAACTAAAGGAAATAAAAACAAGCACACAAATGACATCGTTGTTTTTGGACTAATGTCACCAGAAAAACCCAATGCAGGAAAACCGATGCAGCTATCGGAGGGTTTGATTTATTAAGAAGTTTCAGAATACAATATGGATGCCAAATCCAGCTCACCTAACAAAAAAAAAAATCTCGGTAGTAACTCTCTACTCGGAAGCAAATATTTTAGTTGAAACCCCGGATAAACACTTCGGTAGCTCCACAACTCCAATCTGCCCCACGAAAGCCCAACGTCATCCTCTAAGGACTGCGTCAGCGCTTTTTGGCCTAGCGTTAGCGTTGCTCACCTTGCGTCAGCGTCTGAAGGCACTGCGTCAGCCCTTAGAGCATCTGCAGCACCCACGTTGGCTATCTGAGGCACTACACAGCTCTTGGATCCCTCTTCGTGAGCCCTAGATGGCTCTGCGTGAACCTCTGGCTGATTTTGCGTTCCTATCTTCGAGTACTGCGCTGATGCTCCTGGTGCTATCTCTACCTCTCTACTTCTGTATTCACTGCCCTTCAGTTGCAACTCTGATCATTCTCTCAACTTTCTCAACAAACCCAACCCCCAAAAATCGAAATATTGATCTTTTTATGTGTTCTCCAAGTGACCCTCAAGCCTCGTCTTATACTTTTCTCTTTAACAAATCAACAACTAAGATTAAGTCCCTAATCAACGACTAAGCTTAGATCTGGCTTGATCCATGACTATTGGACCATTCTAACACAATTTTATATTAATTCACATTAATATTTTATTTTCCCTAAGTTTAGACGTAGGGACTCCATTAAAAATATTAATTATTTTAATATTTTTCCAAATTGTTTAGAATATGCCCAAACCCTTTCTAGGTATCGAAGATCTCGTGCCTTAGCCTCTCCACCAATTTTCGTGGCTAGAGCATATCCGATGCTACTCTAAATCAACACTCCGTCTTAGCGAACACTGTGCTCTAGCAATACTACTCACTGAGTATCACCCTGATCATCCGACATCGGTCCTTGTGTTGATGCTAGGCCTGCTGCCCATCATTTGCACTGTTGCATCCTGTACTGCTACCCATGGGCCTGCAAATGCTACAACCGTGCCGCAACTCCCTCTACATCCGTGCTGCTGCCCATGGCCCTGCCATTGCCACTGCTGCATCTGCACTGCAACCCCTCTCATCATGTTGCATCGTGCTTCCCATAGCACTACCGCTGCTAACTGCTGCATTGCAACTCAGTAACTAAGAAGTAAGTAACTGATCTCCCAACTTTAACATCTCCATCATGCTAGAAACACTCCTGACGTTGAATCTCCCTCTGTCACTTACAAGTGCTCCCTCTCTAAACCCTGCGCTGCTGTAACAACTCTGTCCATCTTGCATAGTTGCACACCTATCTGTGCCATCTTGCACTGGTGCAACACTCCTGTGCTTCTCGCACTGCTGCCTCATGCTCTCCTCGGAATCCTGCACTGTAGCTCCCTCTGTCGCCCCATCCACATCCGTCTCTACTAACATCTGCCGGTACTGCTACTCTTCTTTGGGGCTCTCGTAGCAAGGTCTAATCCAAGGGGCTAGGTACCTTGAGGATCTTGCCGTTCATTGTCTGTAGTTCGTGTAACTATAGCTTGATGTCTCCCCACTTCCGCTCAAGTGGCATATGTGCACTCATAGCATAGTCGTTGTCTGTCTCCAGTTCCTTCTCTGCCTTTGCTGGCGCAACCTTGGTCTCGGAGGACTCTCCCTTGCTCTTCTTCCTTGGACACTGGGTCGCATAATGACCCAACTCCCCATAGTGGAAGCATTTGACCTTGGAGAGGTCCTTCTTCTTCCGTTTCTCTTGTTTTCTCTCAGATGCTAGGGTAGTGTCCACCTCCTCCTCCTCCTTCATTATGATCCCCTTATCGCTGCTTCCCGCTTTGCTCAGCCTTTTGATCTCTTCTTGGCGAAGAGCAGCCCACATTTCCTCCCAATCTGAAAGGGTCGCTTTGCCCAGTATGCTCTAGACAAACACCTCCTAGTCTTTTGAGAGTGCGTTCAGGGTTGTTCTCACCATAAATTCTTGATGCGGCGTGGCCCTTATGCAAGTTAGCTGATCTTGGATCTCTTTCAATCAACCGAGGAAAGGGCTGATCTGTTTTTTCTTCTGCATTTGGTATGATCGCACCTGATTATCTAGTAACATCCTTGTCTGCACAAAAGTATACTGGTACAATTTCTTTTGGGCCTCCCATATCTCATTTGCTATGTCCTTTTCGATAATATGTGGTACTGCATGGTCCTTGACCCCGTCAAGAATGATGCTCTTGGCCCTCGCCATTGCCTCATACTTATCGTTATCAGCTGGGTCAACTGGGATAGCTATCGTCCTGAAGGCGAAGTGCTTGGCACGATTCCTATTTAGAACGAATAGGATTTTGGCCTTCCAGACTGCAAAGTTTGAGGCTCCATCCAGTTTGTCTTGGCCTCTTACCCCGTTCACTACCATATCACTGCTTCTCTACTTCCTTCTTAGAAGTTCTCGGTGTGACTCCCTCTAAGCCTCGATTTCCCTCCCAGAAACCCTTCTACCAATGTCGAGATGCCCCCACTCTAATCAACTGTGTAGTTGCACCACTGATCCAGATTTCTCGGCTAGAAACCCTCGGTAGCAGGTCCCTCCTCCTTGGCTTTGCCCTATTAGGTATTGTCCTGATTATAGGTACCCCACTAGCTCCACTCTGCAACTTACCCACAGCCTCCTAAACCCCATCAACATGAAGATTAGAGCTCCTAGGCTCTGCGCAATCTTAGCACCGGCAAATCAGCTTCCTCAGCCCACTGCGTCAACCCTCCTGACCTCTGCGTGGCTATGCATGAGCCTGTCTTTGCCTCCCTCAGCCTCTGCGCTGCCTCTTCTTGGCTCAATCTTGATGATGCAGGCACTACGTCACCCGTTCCTTGTTGCTTCTCTGCTAGGAACAATTTCTGTCACTCAGGCCAACTGTTTTTTGCAGCTGTTGCTCTGCTCCACTGATGTTCTCAGTTCTCTTGTGATCTGCAACCATGCTCTGATACCATGTTGAAGTTTCTAAGTCTAATAGTTAGAAACCCTCCATGTATTGTACTGATTTATTCCTATCTACTTGTTCTCTTAATTAACAAGTTATTTACCATGTAAATACTAAAAATAAATACAAGTACATGCTGAACATATTACAGATCATCCACTGAAGGAAATAGAAACAAGCACACAGGTGACACCATTGTTTTTGGACTAATGTCCTCAGTAAAACTCAATGTGCGAAGATCGGTGCAACTATTTGAGGGTTTGATTTATTAAACAATTTAAGAATACAATTTGGGTGCCAAATCTGACTCACCCAACAGAAAAAATCTCGGCAGTAGTACCTCTCTACTCGGAAGCAGATATTCTGCCTGAAACCCCGGATAGACACTCCGACAGCGCCACAGCTCCAATTTGCCCCACGAAACCCCATCGTCAGCCTCTAGGGACTGTGTTAGCTCTTTCTGGCCCAACGTTAGCCTTGCTCGCCCTGCGTCAGCATCTGGAGGTACTGCGTCAACCTTTAGAGCCTCTACGTCACCCATGCTGGCTCTTTGAGGCATTGCGTAGCTCCTTGCTGCCTCTACGTGAGCCCTCTTTGGCTCTCTGTGAACCTCTGGCTGATTCTGCGTCCCTCTCTTCGGCTACTGCACTGATTCTCCCAATGCTATCTCTGCCTCTCTGCTTCTGTATTTACTGCCCCTTAGCTACAACTCTGATCACTCTCTCAACTTTCTCAGCTAACCCAGCCTCAAAAAGTCGAAATCTTGATCTCATGGTTTGTTCTCCAAGTGACCCTCAAGCCCCCTCTTCTACTTTTCTCGTTGAAAAATCAATGGTTGAGATTAAGTCCCTAATCAATGGCTAAGATTAGATCTGGTTTGATTCATGATTTTTGGACCATTCTAATACAGTTTTATATTAATTCACATTAATAATTTATTTTCCCTCCATTAAAAATATTAATTATTTTAATGTTTTCCAAACTGTTTAGAATCTGCCCAAACCCTTTCTAGGTATTGGAGATCTCATGTGCCTTAGTCTCTCCACCAAATTTCGTGGCTAGAGCACATCTGATACTACCCTAAATCAACATTATTGTATATTGCCTTTTTGTATTTGATAACCAAATGAAACTGTTGTAGAAAACCCATCTATTTGAAGTGTCGTGATTGTTGCAACTTTGACTGTGACTGTAAGTACTACAATGGTTGATGGTCTCCTTCCCCATCAAGTTGTGTTTCCATTTTTTAACACTTTGTACTAATGCGTAAAGTTCTTTGTCATAAGTGGGATAGTCAGTTACAACACCTTTAAAATTTTCAGAATGAAATGAAATGGGCTTACCATGTTGCATGAGAACTACTCCCATGGCATAATCACTAGCATCCGTTTGAATCTCAAATGGTTGTCTAAGATCCGGAAGAGCCAATACTGGTGCTGAACTGATATTTTGTTTTAAAGCATCAAATGATTTTTGCCGTCCTCTCGCCAATGGAAGACTTTCTTGACACTAGTCAATCCATGTAGTGGAGATGCAATGGAAGAAAAATTAGCAATAAATTTCCTCCAATATTGTGCTACACCTATAAAGCTTATTACCTGGGCCAATTCACAATGATCTCAACCTTAGAGGGGTCTATCTTCAACTCACCTCCAAAAATATGTCCCAAATACACTAAAGAAGTCTTGTCAAATTTGTAGTTTGACATCTTTAAAAATAACTGTTCTTTTCTCAAGACATAAAGTACTTTGTTCACATGCATGACATGTTCATCTCTGGATTTGCTGAATATGAGAATATCATCTAAGTGAACAATGACAAAATCATTTAGAAATGGTCTCAATATATCATTCATAACTCTCACGAAAGTAGTTGGAGCATTTGTAAGGCCACTCAAACAATCCTTGTTTAGTTTTAAATGCATTTTTCCAAATGTCCTCTTCAGTTATTCTAACTTGATGATAACCACTTCGTAAGTCTAACTTAGTGAAATACTTTGCATACCTCAATTGATCAAGAAAATCATCAATTCTTGGGAATGGATAATGATTCTTTACTGTTATCTTTTTCAGTGCACGAAAATCCATACACATGCGCCAAGTGCCATCCTTCTTTGGCACCAAAACAATTGGTGAACCACATGGAGAAGTAGATGGGCAAATGATACTTTTGTTCAACAATTCTTGAATTTTCTTCTTGATTTCCATGCTCTCCTTGATTGACATGTGATACATGCCAATGTTTGGAAGTGAAACATCCTGTTGCAGCTGTATCTCATGCTGAATTCCCCTCTTGGGAGGTAACCCCTTTGGTTCCTGAAACATCTCGCCATGCTTGCTTATCACATCAAACAAATCAGATTTTAACTTATCGTCATAACCTTCAAAAGATTCATAATCTATATCATTCTTTTTCTTGATCATGAAAATCACAAAATTTTTACTTGCATTTTTTAGTCTCTTCATTTGCCCTGCATTAACCAAAGAAATGTTTGGGCTCTCACAATATAATCCACCCCATATTTTAGCAATTGATATTTGTTCTCATGGCGATAAAATACCACTTTCCTATCATACAAATATGGTCTCCCCAGAATAATTCCTGAGATATCAAGTGGAACTACGTCGAACTCAACTTCATCAATGAATTTTTTAGTAATGGCAAACCTGAATACGAATTTCCTTGTAACCTGTAAATTTACATTATTGACTATTCAACCCAAAGGGTATGGCTTGTGATGAGGTAGAGTTTCAAGGTTAAGCTTTTTGACCAAGTCTACTGAAATTAAGTTCAATTGTGACCCATTATCAAATAATGCATCAATATTTGTATGGTTTGAAATTACCCTTACATGGAATAACTCTATCCTTGATTCTTCATTTGGAGTGTTGTTGTGACTATGTGAGGAACTAGTGCTTGCAATCACTTCTTTTCCTTGGCTGAAATCTTGGTCTCATCACCAGAATTGGATTCAAGATCATGTTGTGGGGTAGCGGTCATATTTTGTTTCCCCTTATTGTTTGGTTTCTTAGGCCTTAGTTCGGGATGTAGTTTCCAACAATGGGTTTCATCATGCCCTGCTTTGGAACAATGTTTGCATATAGTTTTCTCCCCTTATTTCTTTACACTTGCATTCTTCTTTCCTTTCCATTTTCCACCCTTCTCTTTCTCCTTACCCTTGAATGGCTTCTCCTTACTACCCCCTTCCTTAATGTTCTTTCCTCTCGCTTCATGGTGCGTGGCTTGCACACATACCTCATCCAAATTGCTTGGATTGGGCATAATGATAGTGTGTTTTAAGTAGGAATGCAAATCCCTGATATATTTCAAGAGAGTATCTTGGGAATTCAAGTTTACTCCTAACAACAAAGCCCTTTTCCCAAACTCCTGGGTATAGTCTTGAACTATTTGGCCCTTGAGTTGCCTAAAGTTTTGCCAACTCATAATCGCTGTTTGCATGTAGGCTAAAGGATAAAATTGTCTTTTAATTGAAGAAACAAATTCAACCCAAGAAATGGATATCTTACCATGAATTCACATTTCCTCTTGAGTCTTTGCTTCCCACCAAACTAACGCTGCTCCTTCTAGCGTTAATGAAGCCAACTAGATTTTTATGTCATCTTCTTGAATGTTCCGAATTCTGCAATAAACCTCTAATTTTCGAATCCAATTGTCTAACCTCTCTACATTTACATCACCATTGTCCATGGGAAGTTCAAACTTAATGTCGAATTTGAGTAAGGGAGTTTTTTCTTTTGGGGTTTTTGAATGAGTATGAACAATTTTTGTGGTGGAAGTGGAATATGACGTTGTCTGTGATGATGAAGATGATGAAGATGGTGGAGATGAAGGAGGATTTCTTCCATTACCCTTTGAATCATTCTTTTCATCTTTTTTATCTTCCGAGCTTCCCTCTCCATGTGGGGACTTAGAATTCTCTCCAGCCATTCTAGTATTCCTCTCTTCATAGAGGACTCTAACCATGTCAGTTAAATCATAGAAATATTTCTTGTATGCTTCCTCTTTCGAAAGAACTTTAGTCTCTCTTGCTCCAAACATGATGGCTTTGGATTCAAGCTCAACTTCTAGTACTATTTGTACCTCCTCAATCTCAACTAAAGGTAAAACTTGAGGTGCTTCAAGTGTAGTTGGGATTGAAACTTTGGATGGAGATTGTGGCTATGTGGCTTTCCTTCTTCTGGGCATTACCTCAAGATTTGTAACCAATAGTTTCCTTTCTCCTCTTTGCAACTTTAACCTTGTAAGCATCCCAAATTTGCAACCATTAAAACCCTACTTGCACAAAACTCAAGCAATCAAACAAATAACCTTGCTTTGATACCAACTAGATCTGTTGTTGAACGTTAGTTTTGCCGTGCTAATTTTTGTAGGTTTTAACCCTGTACAGAAATTACCTGCATACGAATTCTAAAACACAGAAAATAAACAATGCGAGAGCATAACACATAAAACAAATATACATAGAGATTTTCCCCTAGATCCAAAAACCGGGATTACCAGCTTGATTTTTCATTATGTTCCTTTCAATGTTACAATACATATTTATACATGTCAAAGAATTCAATACCATGGATCGAAAACCATTGCGTACAAAAGCA
The DNA here is from genome assembly GCA_031772625.1 of Pinus tabuliformis. Lineage (NCBI taxonomy): Eukaryota > Viridiplantae > Streptophyta > Pinopsida > Pinales > Pinaceae > Pinus > Pinus tabuliformis. Next base: position 805,517,432 of record CM062810.1, read on the forward strand.
TGAAACGAAAACCATCACATCCAAGACCATGTGCGAAAATCATGCACAAAACCATAGGGAGGTCCGCCCAACCTAACATAAGGTGCAAAACCAAAATTTTCCGGGGCGCTGCCCAGAACCCCATAAAGTGGAGTTACCTGCACCCCTCAAACCCCTTGTGACTCGCCTCGCTACGCAATCGGCGCAACGAAAGGGGGGCTACGCCCCCCTTCTAACCCCCCAATTAAGTACATGGGCTAGTCGTGAAAAGAATATAACACAACCCAACAATTTCAACTTTAGAATTAAAAACAATTGCTCATCATTTTCTTTATGTGCATAGGTTTCATTTATGGTGTTTGTGAATATAACAGGGAAATTTGTCAAGTTTTATGTCATTTCATGAGAAAATACATGTAAATGAAGTGCTAAACGACAACAAACAAATATACAAGAAACCATCAAAATGAACACTTAACATAGTGTTGAAGAAGAAGTTCACTCCTCCTGGGCTACATCTCCTTGGTCCATCTTCCATGGCTAGGGCTTCTGTATTAGCTCAAAAGGGCAAAATTGGCTATTTACAATGCTCTATTGCTCCTGAAACATGCTTCAATGTGCTCAGAACATCCAAATCATCTAGGAATGACTTTTTCTGAGCCCAAATTGGTCGAAAATTGCAAAAGTTATGGCCTCTTCAGTTTCCCCTAAGAAAACTCCACCAAAACTGGAGAAACTCTAGTTAATTCTGACAAATTTGGAGAAAGGCCGAATTTATTAGACCCGCCAAAAGATCTGCCAAGTTAACTGCGCTTGAATTAATGGATAAACATGTATTAATTAATGTTAATTTGCAGTTAGCGCTTTAATTGCGTGGTTATGGTTTACTGCTGGCCTTCGGTTTTGTGGTAGTGGTCACTTGCAAAGGTGGATGGCCTGTGGGGCTAGCCCTCTCCTCCCCCAACTGCCACTGCTAAACATAACAAATACGTATTGCAACCGTTGTATGTTAAGAACAGTCCATGTGGCATAGCGGTAAGACTCCGGGCTTATGCTAGTGAGGTCGCGAGCTCGACTCCGCGGACCTGCCAATAAAATTTTGCCATTGTGCACCGATGCCTATAAGCCATTGGGGAGGGACACGTGGCGGCCTCCATGCTTGGCAGATGTCTCCTTCTCATTGGACCTCCTGTGTCCAATGAAATCAAGGCAACTCACCAAACTGTCGACCGACCAAAACGTGCCACTTGGCATGACCTCACTGGCTGTTGACCAAATATTTTCCCTACACAGTCACCTGCCATGTCGGGAGTATAGACTGTTGACTGTCACCTGCCATGTCAGGAGTACAGACTGCTGACTGTGTAATGACTTTATTTTTTTTAAATTCCTCTGTTTGGCAAAGTGGACAAAACGCGATATCTCTCTCATATGAGCTCTATTTTGAGTGAAATGAGTTGCATTAGGATCGTATCACCACGATGGATGCAGTCGTTTAAGTTTTTAGCAATTTTGAGCGCTTTGAATTTTGAGCTAAATACTGATCACTTGATCATTTCACGTCTTGAATTACCACATCTAGCCTTTGTGATGTATAATTATCAATTACAACATACAAGGCTTCTTGAATTTGTTCATCGTCAGTTCCACCTACTATAATGGCATTGCCCAAGCCACTCTCCAATAGAGTTCTTCTAAGTGGTGCAGTAGGAGTTCCCAACATGAGACGATATAAAAAGCTAAGTGCCAACTTGGTCTCTAGATCAGGTGGTTGGTCAGAGAGGAACCAACTAAGAAAAACCATGTGTCTCTAGCATCAACAACATTATATTTCTCTGCCATCCTATTTGGCTCAGAAAATAATTTCCAAGCTTTAATTTCTAACTCCTTGGCAACATTATTGACCTAAATTGATCATGGTAGACACTTATGATATTTAACCCTATATATGACTCATCATCTCCATTGGTCAATACCCCAACATATGTTGTCTTATTTGCACTAAGGAATTGGAGAGATTTTTGGATCTTGTCAGTTGATGGCACCCCTTTAAGACATTTTGATGTCATTTCAACTATTAGCACATAATCATCCAACATGTATTGCCTCATAAACCTAATTATTGCAATGACAAATTTTCATTAACCCCCACGTCAGGATTGATGCTCACAACCATCTCTACCTTCCGACTAGGAAAAACCATTATCACATTCTTCAAGATAAATGAACTATAAAATCATGTAGATCTCTAAACTGTGTAGTAATAAAAACAAAAAATTGATGTAGAACTTTGATGCAATAAAGATGCATATGTCTTTGCCTTTTCACTATCCAATAATTGACCTACTTTTTGATAAGGTTTTAATATTTTCAATAGTTGTTTTGGAACAATTGTATCGGCAATCAAGGAAAATGTTGTATTCAACTTATAATGTCGAAAATAATTTTTTCTCTATGGTTCAAGGCATTCCATGTAGAAAATTTGTGTAGGTTAACTCGATAATGCAATATAAATCAAAGCAGAATGCTATAACCTACTTCTACTATCAATTTCCGGAAGCTTAAAGTTCGAGCTGAACAATATAACAAGAAGAAGAAGTATCAATGACACAATACACATGAAAATACTTTGGGGAAATCCTCAACTAAAAACCCCACGCTATTGTATTATCATACATGGTGGAAATAAATAGGAATTATACGAAGCCTTAGCTCTCACAACTAGCTAGCTCTCAGTACAATCCTCACAGATGCTCATAGGCAATCTTGGCTTTTCTCTAGCCTTCCTCTCTGCCCTCTAAGCTCCTATTTCCTTGCACTGTTCCTTGTGGATGATTATCCTTTTACCAAGTGGATGATCTCCTCTTAAAACTGCACAATCCTCAAGGATTTATCCTTGACTGCATGCATGAGTTTTCTCCATGAGAAAACACATGCAATTGATACTACACTATCCTTGACATTTAACTCAACTGGGTCTTTCTCTGAATAGAAATGCATGAGTTTCTGATGAGGGAATCTTCAGTTAACTGGAGTAGCACTAGTTGAGTGCATGCATGCATCAACTGATTATTAACTCACTATTAGTTCCTGAAATAGTTTGGAACTAATTTAACTGGACTTAAAGTGAGTTAACTAATTACAACTCAAATATAACTCAGTCTTATCTCCTTAATTTAAGGGATAACTCTTGCATGAATTCAGAAAGACTTCTAACTTGAATTTCTCCAACTAATTAATTTAAAGTAAATTAATTAATTATTTCCAAGTAGCTGTTAAGACTAAATTCGATTTTAATTCACAATTTAATTCAAGGACAAATTAAATTGGAATATTCTTGTTGCCATATTTCAACACTCCCTCTCAACAAGAAAGGGATTATCTGCCACCTCGATCCTGTCTCTATGGAACTCGAATTTACACTTTGACAATGCCTTTGTCAAAATGTCAGCATCTTGCTCCTCTGTCGAAATATACTGCAGCAACATGATCCTCCTCGCTACACAATCTCTGAGATGATGATACTGGATGTCGATGTGCTTGGACCTATCATGAAATACTGGATTCTCAGAGAATTTGATACGATTCTGATTATCACAATAGATCACAGTTGGATCGATCCTCTGATCAAACAAACCAACTAGGATTTTCCGCATCTAGATGGCCTCACGTGTATGATCCTCCTCGCTACACAATCTCTGAGATGATGATACCAGATGTCGATGTGCTTGGACCTATCATGAAACACTGGATTCTCAGAGAATTTGATACAATTCTGATTATCACAATAGATCACAGTTGGATCCATCCTCTGATCAAACAAACCAACTAGTATTTTCCGCATCCAGATGGCCTCACGTGTTGCTTGACTTGCAGCCATGCATTTTGCGTCTGCCGAGCTGAGTGCAACCGACCTCTATTTCTGTCTGTACCCATAAATTGCCGCTAACCCAAGGTTGAAAATCTCTCCTGATGTGCTCTTCCGATCTGATGGGCTCCCTGCCCAATCTACATCAGTGAAGCCCTGTAGCTTCACTCCCTCTGTCTGTCTGTACCATAATCCAAACTGAGATGTGCCTTTAAAGTATCTCAATACATGCTTTTCCGCCTTCCAAAACATCTTGGTAGGCTGAACCATTGCTTGACTCAGCTGGTTCACCACATAGCACAAATCTGGTCGTGTGTTCACAAAGTACATCAGTGAACCCACAAGCTCCCTGTACACAGTAGCCTCTACCACTTCTCTTGAAGTAGCAACCTTTGTCCTTCAGCTACCTACTAGAAGAGTCTGCATGGGCTTGCACTTCTCCATGTGGAATCTCCTGAGTATCTCGTTGGCATACTTGCCCCGAGACACAAACAACTCCCCATCCTTCTGCCACACTTCCATGTCAAGGAAGTAATGCATGAGATCCATGTCTTTCATCTCGAATTGTCTTGCACGGTCCTCCTTGCAAGACATGATCAACTGATAATCACCAGTTAATATGAGATCATCAACATAAAGTACGATGATCAACAACTTACCTTTCACCACGATGTTGTACAGGTTCGCATTCGCTTCACTCTTTGTGGAGCCCAACCTAGTGAAGTAGTTTTCTATCCTGGTGTACCAAGCACGAGGTGTTTGTTTCAACCCGTACAATGCTCTCTTGAGTCTACACACATGCGACTCACGATCAAATATCTCGAAACCTTCCGGCTGCTCTATGTACAGCTCTTTTCAGTCTGGCCATTGAGGAATGTAGTCTTCACATCCATCTGATGGATCTTCCAACCCATCTGTGTTGATAGTGCCAAGATAGATCTAGTAGATGAGTACCTTGCGATAGGAGAAAAAGTCTCATCATAGTTAATCCCCTTGACCTGTGAAAAGCCACGGGCAGCAAATCTTGCCTTATGCTTCTCCACACTACCATTAGCAGCTAACTTTACCTTGTAAAGCCAACGGGAACTCACAACTGACTTGTTCTCCGGTCTCAGAACCACGTCTCAAACATTGTTACGAACTACGGAGTCATACTTCTCCACCATAACATCAACCTAGATTGGCTGCTGCACTGCTTCCTCAAAGGAAGATGGCTCGGTCTCAACAAATTCGCCAGCAAGAGCCATGTATCCAATGTACCTCTTAGGTGACCTCCTTTGTCTGCGTTGTTAATATGGTGCTCCCACATTCTCTCTAGCATCTTGCAACATTCTGTTAGCTTCTCTTCTGCGTTTCTGTCCATGTCTGGAAGACTCTGCTTGAGTGGATGTCTCCACTCCTGGAATCTCTATATGCAGCTGCTCAACATCAGTCTGAGGCTCCTCCTTAGGAACCAACAGTTCCTCCACAACCTGTAGTTGGAGCTCCCTCTCAAGGGAACCTCGCATGGCTTTCTGCTCATCAAACTTGAGATCTTTGCGAACCATTGTCCTCCGACTGGTAGGCAAGTACACACGATAGTTGTGAGGTGTATTAGTGTACCCCAAAAATATCCCCAACTCTGATGTCGGCTCAAGCTTCTTCCATGCATCCTTTGTCACATGGAAATATACTGATGAGCCAAGGATCCTGAAGTGACCCACATCTAGTCTCTTACTGGAGAAAGCTTCCTTTGGTGTCTTCATCCCAAGTATGCAATGCGGGCTTCTATTTTGCAAATAGACTATTGTGTTGCATGCCTCAGCCCACAAGTGAAGTGGTAGGCCTTGGTCATGCAGCGTTGCCTGTGCTACTCCTACAATAGTTCTGTTCTTCCTCTCGGCCACCCCATTCTGTTGTGGGTTATGAGGTGTCGTCAACTCTCGTTTAATTCTTTCTGTTGCACATAAGTCTTTAAACTCTTGAGAGACATATTCTCCACCGTTGTCGCTTCTCAAGGCCTTGATCTGCTTCCTTGACTGTTTCTAGACCAAAGCTTTGAACTCACGAAAATTTGCGAAGGTTTGGTCCTCCTTCTACATGAAATAAATCCAAATTTTACGAGAATAGTCATCAATGAAAATCACATAATACTTTTGTTTCGTTGTGGATCTCGTCGAGAATGGTCCACACAAATCAATATGAACTCGCTCTAAGATATCCTCTTGTCGATTGTATCGATCATGAAAAGAAGACTTGGTGTAATTTCCCAAGGTACAACCTTTGCATGTGTCAACTTGCTCAAGTTTACCTTTGGGAAGTCCTGTAGATATCCACTGCATTATCTTCAAAGCCCCATGATGCAGATGGCCTAACCGCCTGTGCCACAACTCGCCAATGTCTTGGCTTTGCACCAACTATGCTTTCGTATTCAATGCTGCACAATCATCTACCTCTAGTTTATAGATATTCTTCACTCGAATACCTATCCTCTTGGTCTGAACCATTGCTATGTGTCTTAGGAACACCTTTCCTTTACTGAAGACAACATCGTAGCCTTTATCCTCCAACATCACGACCGATACCAAGTTCTTCTTCAGTCCAGGCACATACTTCACATCTGTCAAGGTGATACGAGCTCCATGCTTCCTCTGAAAAGCAACCGTTCCCACTCCTGAAACACTATAACTTCCATTGTCACCCATCTCTATGCACATTTTGAGGTCTTTCTCCACCAAGGCACTGAATAATTTTTTATCGTTGGTCATGTGGAATGAGGCTCCACTGTCAAGATACCAGACACAACCCATCATCAACATGCGATGAGGGTAAAGTCCATTTCGAACTGAGAGGCTAATGCCTCACCTTTTGATCCTTTCGAGGATCCCTTCTTGGACTTCTTCGATGGGAAATTAGTCGCATAATGTCCCATCTTGTGACAATTAAAGCATTTTACTTTAGACATGTGAGCCTTCTTCCCTTCATGAGAAGAATTCGATTTGAAATGGGAAGCCTTCCCCTTCCCTTTCCTTGCCTTACTTGCTAAGGCCAGATTTTTTTTCATCATCATTCTTTGATGAAGAACTTGTTGTCACTCAGAATTTTTCCCTAGAAGTTATCAAAAGAAGGAAAAGATCGAGGTAACCACAAACCAATATTTTAAGCATAGGCTCTAGCCAACCTATGGCTCAGAGAGGGCCCTCTCTTTGTTTGCTGGGATTTTAGGCTAGTTCTTAAGGTTTTGGGGTTTTGATTTGTATTGAAGGTTGGATGGTGGAATCCTTAAAACATGTGGATATAAAGATGTTTTTGGACCATTGGGCTATGGAGTCATAGAAGGGCAGTAGAATTGGATTTAACTCACTGAAGGGAGTGTTCAGCGGGAAAGCTAGCAGAGGAAAGTGCAGGTCTTTGGGCCAGATGGGTGAAATGATCTTAACCAGGGTGAGAGAGCATTTAAGAATTCTCAGACCGGGATTAAAACGAGAAATAGAGGATAATCATGAGCAAAGGGCAATTAAGAATCCTTTGCTATAGATTATAGGGAAACTACCTAAATTAAGGAGCAGTCAAGAATTCCTTAACTTAGATGATTAGCAAAAAACATTAAAATGCATAATAGTTAAAACATAGTGCAATGAAACAAATTTTGAGATATCATTCCATATTATAGCATTCAAATTTCAAATATACAATAAAGATGGTGGAAAAACTTTAAGAAAGATAACAACACAAGAGAAAATACTTGTCTGTACTTCGCTCTACACATGAATCTTGTGAAATGTCTTGTCTTTATTCATTAATCCAACTTGTTGGTCCAATTAGTGATACAATAGCTTACAGTCTTTTTATCAAATGTCTATAGAATTTTTTGAGAATCCACCCTACGTACTTAGAATTGTGAAGTATTTATACAAAAAATTATTACAAAATATCTCAAACTAACTTGAGATTTAATCTCGGAAAACAAAATATCTTCCTGTAGGAAGATAGAGATAGCTATGGAACTACTTGGATGTTGTCACCTTTATTATGGTACTGCTGGCTTTTATGGTTGGTTTTAGCCCTTTTAGCTGCCTTGCTGTTTGATCTTTCACGTATGAGAGCCTTATTAACCTTCGACTTTCCTTTGATACATTTTGACGCTGATAGAGTTTGGCTTGCTGACCTGTCTTCTCATGTTTACTTGGCTGTTCCACTTTTCACTGTATGGTAACCTTTTTACTGTAAATTTCTTACAGTAAATCAATCATTTTTTCCCACCGTTCAACATCAGGTAACTTGACATTCATCATCCTTCGGTATATCTCATCAGCTTCAGTATACTTGGAAAAATTGGGCTTGGTGATGAATAAGTGTTTTACCTCATGTTGGAGGAAAAATAGTTTCTCAAATGTGTTATATAAAACTTTCCCTGTTGGTAGGGCTTTAATAGCTGAAGTGCTAGCTTGTTCTTTAGCCAAATGCCTGAGTCTATTGTCATAGTCCCGTTGTGTCATAAGCTTGTCATTGATGACCAATGGACTGGGCAATCTTTTCTCTCTCAAAATTTGGAATTTGGCAATGAATCTATCAATGGCCACCTGCATTTTCTTGCACTTTTCCTCCAAGTTTGGCATTAGGTTCCTCTTGGAAAGAACCTTTCTTATTTCCAAAATAGTTTCAGTTCTGTCTTCTATGTCTAGTTCATGGAGTTCATACCTGTTCTTGCTGTTGAGGAAGTGGATGAGTCTATTGGCATCCTCAGGCATGTCTTCCAACTCCTCCTTCACTTTCTGGATAGCTTTTGTAGCTGTCTTCATTAATTCTGTTTGTTCAAAAATAAGTTGAATTGATGGCCAAATATCATTGACAGAGTCAATGATATTGGCCCATAACAGTTCCTTTGCCTGTCCAAGGGTTTTTTCTAATGTTAGGTCATTTTCCAAGGCTTTGACCCTTTCATTCATCCTATTGGCTTTCTAAGTTTCTTCTTTTTGCATAATCTGGGCAAGTTTGTAGATAGTTTCTAAACTTGCCACCTTTTCTCTTAGTCTGTTCATTTCAGTGGCTTGGATGGACATTTCATTCATGGCCTTGACTAATTTATCTGCATCCTCTCTTGGTGTACCTATTGTTGTAGACTCTGCTGTAACTGAAAATGATGTGGCGGGTGGAGTTGTTGGTGCAAGTGAAGCTGCCAGTGTGGAAGGCACTGCTGTAGACACATTGGGGATGACATTTGCAAAAGTTGAAGCAATGTCAATCTCTTTCAATTGGATTAAATTAATCCAATTGTTTCTCGGTTTCTTTTAGTTGATCATTGAGTTGGACGACCAAGTCCATCAACTCCTCATGCTTTTGTTGGGTCTCCAAAACTTCCAGCGTTTGAGGATGTTGCAGCTGGGGAATTTGCAATTGCTTCCTAAGTGCAACAATATCATTGTTTTTCTTCTTTATGTGCTGCTCTGTAGCTTTAATATCCTTGGGATCATGTCCCAAGTCAATAATTAAGTCTTCCAAAGACTTAATCCTGGTATCCTTGGCCTGTGAGGAAGCCTTTTCCAACTGAAACTATGCTAAGATATTATTTAATGAACTTTGTAAATTATGGGCAGTTATAGCTTTACCTGTAACGGTGGAGTATATCATTTCTGCGTCCTATTTATGCAATTCTCTTTGGTCTATGGGATGAACATCCTTTGCCAAAACTTCAAAGTCAACTCTTTTGAAATTTGATGATGTTTTGGGTTGCTGTGCTGTAGGCTTAATAAAGGACATTTGCAACTTCCCCTCCTTGATATCAAATGCTGACATCAGTCTTGTTTGATTTGTGGGAGTGAGCTTTAGCTATTGAGCATATGTTTGGGCTTTAAGCTTCTCATTCCTCATTTTGATGTCTTTATACCTGTCTTTTAAGTCCTTGTCCTTATCAGCAGGCCTGTTGAGTGAGGACAATTTTAAACTTATTTGCCTTTCCAATAGCCGAGTCTGTGAAGTGGAAGGCTCTTGCATGTCTGAAGAAGGAGTGGTGGCCCTGCTTCTGTCTGTTTCTGTGGTGGTCACCTGTATTGATTCTTTTGTATTTCCCTGTTCAATGACAAGATCGAGTCTTGGCCTCTCGTTGTGACCAGTTTCACACTGTGCCTTAGATGTATTCATAGGTGAAGTGGAGGTTTCTTCTCTGCTTTTTTTAGGATTTCTCTCCTCGTTTTGAGGAGTTTGCATGATCGGAGGGGTGCTCATGGCTCTTTCTTGGTCTTCTGTTACCTACAGAAACGAGCTCTCATCAAGCTGCTTTTCCAAATCAATCAGAGCATTTTCTACATCTACCCTTGTGTTGTCTCTGTCTACTAAGGTATTTTCCACCCATTCTGTTTGATTGGAATATGCCTCTATCTTTGGTATGGGGTGGTGGATAAAAGGTCCTAGGTTGACCTTTTGCCTTTTCTTGGTAATGAATTCTAAAGAGTCATATTTCCATACAAAACTCGTTTGGAATTTAATGCTTTGCAGGATCAAGGCTATCTCTTTCCCTGCCTTTCTGCATATGAAGGGACCTAACTGGTCTTTGATTTTGAAATATGCCTTCTTCTTGGCAGTGACAAAGTTGACTTCATTTGCATTGATGCTCTGTCTATAATATTCTAAGGCAAACATCCTCATAAGGAGGTATCTTGGCAACTTATATGGTGTAAGCAGGGAACCATATATTCTTATTTATGTGTGGTTTTGGTAAAGGTACCAATCTACCACTTTGGTTTGTTTGGAAAGCTGGAGGACTCTTTTTTATCTTTGGACTTATCCTAGGTGGAGGATTTATAGTGAGCATAGTCATGATTGGATACACAAAAAAAATTATGAAGTCTGAGTATGTATATGGTTATCGAAACTCATGGAAAAGTGGGGTCCAAAAAATGACAGATCTGGGCTGGCCCTTGGTGTCAAGCTTCTACAGAGTAAAAGGAAACTTATCTGACTGGTAATACAAAAATAGATGGTACAATACAAAGGATTATTTGAATACTCTCTCATTGCCCATTCTTGTGAACTACTCATGCATTCTATCCGCTATGAAATTGGCAAAGTCATATGTGGTTGCAGAAGGTTGCCTTGGGGTGTAAATGGACACGAAGGCAAGAATAAGTTCATTATTGTATTCACTGGTAGAGTAACCCAAAACACAGGATATCATGGCTATAATGTATTGGCCCCATTTAGAGAAAATAGTTGATACATATGGAGGGGGACTCATAGGGATGTGTTTTTCCTCTCTAATCAAGGTTTGGAACAACTTGGCCACTCTTTATGGGCTTAGCTTGGGATACTGGTCCAACAGGCTTCCAATTGAGAGTGGGGTTAGGTTTGGCCCTGGTTGGAACTACAACATTTCATTAATGGACTCAGCTATGATAGTGAATAAAACCTTCTGGTTATGAGACATTATGGCTCTATGGCTGGGGACATAATATGCGTAGCACATGTGAACAACTTCTGGAAAGATATGAACTTGGGGGAACTGGTATCTGGGTAAATTGGACTCCCAGAGGCCAATATCATCTGTATGGTTCAGGTGTCTGTCTTTGCTTAAGCAATGAATTTTGAGCAGGAGCTCTGTTGAAGTTGTATCTTTGATTTGGAAATCCTTGTCAGCCAGGGGAAGGTGGTCCAGGTCCAAGTGTGGAGTGGTAATGGGTCTAACGTCCATGGCGATAGGGGCAGCCATAATTCAGTTCTTGTGGATTTGAATTATGCTCTGGGGGGTTTTATCAGAGGTTTTGAGACTTTTCAGAGGGTTTAGGCAAGCAGCTCTTAAATTGGCAGTATTCTTACTCAATTTTTAAATTAAAATACTGCACAGGCTAAAGGTTTTGAAATTTGCAGGGGTAAGAGGTAATTCGTGGTGAAATACCTGGAATTGGGCGAATTGGCTCTAAAAATGATGGTTCACGGCAGCTGCAGTGGTTGGCGTGGTCCTGGTACGGACTGAAAAGTCAGCTGGGTTGTTTGCAGCGTCTTGTAGAGCATACTTGGAAGTCTGGTGGTAAATTCGGTGTTCATATGGATTGCAATGGTTCATAGAGTTTATAAAGAGAATGCGTGAAAAAAGGGCGAAAGAGGGCTTCACAGCCTTTTATGGAGAAAATGATTAATTTTGGCAGGGTCACTTTTGGATGAACAGTTGACGGTTTTTTTGTTAAGTGGGGGAAATGGTTTTGGAGGGCCATCGCACCGCTTTTGTGGTGCGGGCGGTATTCAGGAGGGTTTACCTGATGCAATACAATGTTTGACATGTAGCATCTGGGGGTCGGGGAAAACCGCTTTATCGGGTGGTTATCATTCAGCCATCGGGCGCGACCAACATGGTTGTGCGCCGTTGGATGGGGGGGGGGCGACGATCAAATGGTAGTCGAGCGGAAGAGCTGCGCGGGGGAAATGAATGAGAGTTGATGGGGGGCCCAGGGGTTTAAACACGACGGTTTGGGATTAGTTTAGGGAGAAATCAGAGGTTTAAAATGATTGGCCAGAGCTTAATGAGGGATTAGGGAGTTGGGTGAGGTAAATAACAGGACTAACTTAAGTTTACCGAGGTTGGGTTAACTAAGTAAGGTTATATCGGGGTATGCATAATTTCTATTAGATATAATTAAATTAGAAATTAATAGGGAATGAAAAAAGCGGAGATGAAAATAATATTAAGTGTAGTGTAATATATGTACATTTCTTTTACACATACTTACGATAAAATTTTTGTGGGTTTTTTGGGATGAAATAGGATTTAACATTGTATTTCGCACTTTTCATTGTTTAATGGAGTTTAACCTTAGGAAAAGGAGTTTTATTAAGGAAATGAAGGGGGATGATTTATTATGAAGGGTATTCTAATACTTGCCTCCATAAATCATTAAACCAAGGGCCCAGTCCCTCCAGAAGTCAGAGAAATGCTCTGAGCCTTTTTGACTTAAAGGATTTTATGTACTAGAACATCTTGATAGGCGAAATTAATAAGTAAAACGAGTGACGTGAGTGGGGGGATGTTAATTAAACCACATTTGAAAACCATTGTGCCTACCTTATTTACTGTTCATGCACATTGATAGATGTATCTAAACATGACATAAGTGCCTTTATGTAATGAACTTGATAATTTCTGTAACCTTTCTTCTACTTACCCATTCACTTACCCTACTATTTTTTCTTCACTTTATTTGGGTGCATTTAGGCTAGTAAACCTTTATCAATCTTTTTGTTTTGTTTTACAAAGTAAACTATCTAATTCTAACCTTATATCATTCAAGGGCTCAGATTAAACTGATGAGCTCCTTTTATTTTTTCTACCTATCTAATAATCTGCTAAGGTTAAACTGTTTGGTCAGATTTTATTCTCTAACTATAAATATAAAATTCAAATTATGAAATAGCTAAGTTTAAACAATTTGACTATCATGGATTGTGGCATGAGTAAAAAGCTGCACACAATCATTATTGTGCATAAATTTAAATAGTAGTGGCATTTTGACATGTTCACTTTCATGGTCTCTTTTGTTTTTTGGGGTTCATATAATTTCATTTTTTGGACCTTTTCTTATTCTTTTGTTCTTTGATTTTTCTTTTATGACATACCCTCTTTACATTTTTAGATTTTTTAATACGAAAAACGTTTGTAGAAAGCAAAGGTATGTACAATATTACAAGGCTTAACTTTAGTCATTCAAAATTATGACTCCTATTGGTATAGGAACCTAACAGAACCATCTCGTGTGCTCCTCCTGATCTCTTCCTGCATAAGATCTGACCACAGTTGTTCCCAATCCGACAGTTTCTCCCTTCCATTCACAGAGTCCTGGTAGCTATTCCAACTCTTTGGAAGGCCAAGGAGAGCGAGGCTCACCATATCATCATCAACAATAGTTATTCCCATACTGCCAAGCTCATCTCTACAGGTGGTGAGCTGGTTCAGATATGTGTATAAAGTATCGTCCTTCTCCATCTTGATTATTTGAAGCTTATCCTTGAGCGCCAATTTCTGCTGGTCGCTACTGTTCTGGTAGAGGTCGTTCAATGTCTTCCATTTTGAAGATGGAGTATCCTTCCCATGGAGACTTGAGACAATATGGTCTCGAACTCCCGCAAGGATGATCTGTCTCGCCTTCGCCACACACTTCTTCCACTCAGCCAACTCTTATGCATTAGTTGAAGCTGGATTTAGGATTTCTTGATCAGTGAATTCCTTCAAGCCATTGTGTTCTAATACAACCTCCATTCTATCTTTCCATGCTATGTAATTCAAGCTACCTTCCAAGGCATACTCGAGTCTCAAGCCATAGAACACCATTGGCCAACTTTGAAGTATGATATGAATTAGATTTTCACTTGCAACCCCGAACTTCAGACTTCGAATTCTCTTCTCAGTATACTGTTCACAACTCCGATACCATGTAGAAATTTCTACAAATCTAGCTCTGATACCATGTGGAAAATCTGTGTAGGTTAACCCGATAAGGCAATACAAATCAAAGCAGAATACTATAACCTACTTCTACTATCAATTTACGGAAGCTTAAAGATCGAGCTGAACAATATAACTAGAAGAAGAAAAATCAATGGCACAATACACATGAAAATACTTTGGGGAAAGCCTTAGCTGAAAACCCCACACTATTGTATTATTATACATGGTGGAAGTACATAGGAATTATACAAAGCCTTAGCTGTCACAGCTAGCCAACTCTTAGTACAATCCTCACAGATGCTCACGGGCAATCTTGGCTTCTCTCCAGCCTTCCTCTCTGCCCTCCAAGCTCCTATTTCCTTCTGCCGTTCCTTGTGGATGATTATCCTTTTACCAAGTGGATGATCTCCTCTCAAAACTATGCAATTCTCAAGGATTTATCCTTGACTGCATGCATGAGCTTTCTCCATGAGAAAACACATGCAACTGATAGTACACTGTCCTTGACATTTAACTCCACTGGGTCTTTATCAGAATAGACATGCATGAGTTTCAGATGAGGGAATCTTCAGTTAATTGGAGTAGCACTAGTTGTGTGCATGCATGCATCAACTCACTGTTAACTCACTATTAGTTTCTCAAACAGTTTGGAACTAATTTAACTTGACTTAACTCAGTAAACTGAGTTAACTAATTACAACTCAAATATAACTCAATCTTATCTCCTTAATTTAAGAGATAAATCTTGCATGACTTTAGAAAGACTTCTAACTTGAATTTCTCCAACTAATTAATTTAAAATGAATTAATTAATTATTTCCAGGTAGCCGTTAATACTAAATTCGATTTTACTTGACAATTTAATTCAATGACAAATGAAATTGGAATATTCTTGTTGCCATATTTCAACATTCCAGGTGTATGTACAACGATGCTCTGTATGTCGTGATTTGTCAACGTAAAACTAGGAAGGACGCTGCTTTGAAAGAAGGAGTTCGAAAGCTTTTTGAATTCTTGAACAATTTCATTAGGTTTTGTCAACAACTGTTAAACCTAGAAAACCAAACCATAAATCGTATGTGGAGTAGACTCCCCATGAACCATACCGTGAACCATCAGGCCTTTGCAGATTTTCAATGTACAAAATTCCATTTGAAATGCAAGCTTCTATTTGGTGTTGTGGATGTAGTTTCTTAAAAACTACGTGAGCTTGAATTACTGATGAAGTGCATGCACATACAAATTGTAAATACAAAATTCTCAAAGTATCTCTGAAGGATTGAAATTCCCTAACCAATTAGAGGATCATGTCAATTCATAAGTTGCATAAACACCATTTTTAATCTACATGGAAAGAAGATAATTGACACAATTGAAAATACTTTGCAAGAATATTGGTTTTCCAACAACGTTTTCACGCAGTTGTGTCAATTTTAGGACAATCTTTAAGCCTTCAGTAGCGTAGTCTACGATGACGCAACCATGATCTATGGTTAATAAAGTCCAAACATCGTTAGAAATATCATGATACTAGGAGTTAAACTCATTGAGAGAATTTCCTTGAACCTTTGACTTTTCTATAAACGTGTGTGCCTTCTTAGGCAGTGAACGACATTGGTCAAGGAGGTTGGCCCATGTTAGAGTCTGGGTAGAAAATGTTGTGTCCAATAACTAACTGTCGTTATGGCACTGCATCTTCATGCACCTTTCACAATTTTCACGCTTCCAAGACCGTGCTAAACTTGGCTTCAAACATGACATTGGCACTTGCACATGTTGTAGAAATTTAGTAAAACTAGAACCTATAGGAGACTCGTTGTAAAGAGCCATGGAATGTCCGTTTATAAGAGAAGAAAAAATATGCCAAGTGCCCTTTGCTTCACCTACAGTCCTAGATGGAAAAATAATGTTTGATGTTGCTTATACAAGTTGAACAACAACACTGAATTCATAAGCTATTTTCATACTATAGCCCAAAGTGACTCCAGTAAAATAGTTACCTCCTAGAAAAAAAAACTTCCAAGCCAGAATCATGCAAGGCACAATGTGCATTATCTAAAATATCAAGATGGCCTATTATAGAAACTTAGGGATGGATTGTGGCCACAAGCGAACACTAAGAGTGACAAGTGAAAGAGCATCGTACCTAATAAACATCGTCCTTAGCTCTCTATCAACAATACTCACAATTGCACTTTCACTGTTTGTTATAATTTCAGGATTAGTTGCACCTCCAATGTTGTTTAGAAGAAGCACCCTGTGTGGAGGAGCACAACCAAGAAACAATGCAGAGCTATATAACATTCCTAGAGTCTCAATTCCTTCACTGCAAGGGTGTAGTTTCCCATGTCTTTACAATTCACCATTGATTAGGCATTCCTTTTTGGTTGCCGACTTTGTATGGGATACTATAACTACTACCACTAGGGGATAGTAAAATTATGAGAGAGCATCTGCAGGAGTTACAAAAAGTGATTGCAAAGTATTCCTGGCAACATAAGATGTTCGATTGAGGATGACTATCTTTGTTTGAATAAAAAAATTCTATCTGGAGTCTCATAAGACAAAGGATACCCACATTTAGAAAGTTTTTTTGATGGATAATAGCTTCCAACCCATATTTATTTCAGAACCCAACGTTTTAGAAATTGCATTTGGAATCATTGCCAAACCCTTTTTGAATGATGCCAAATTTTGAACCTTTGGCTTTTCCAAGCACATATCATGTGTTGGCTTTGGGTTGTTCTTCCTATCTTGGATTGCCTTAATGGCTTCCCCAATGATACACTCACCATTTCGTTATAACTTCTAAACTTTTAAGGTCCCCTTTGAAGAACAATTCTACCACTTGTGCTACCTTATAATATCTTGATATCACAAAGAAATGTGTGAACTTGGTCAACTTGTGGATTGTCATATAGATGAAATATATGCTCTATGCCTCGGGTAAACCATCAATACACTCTCCCACTTTTGCTCTAGAATTGGCAAGGGTTGTAACAATCCTACAGGAGCATGCTCAGGCTTGTTTTGCAAACAGGTCATGCAGTCCCTTACATGCCTCAACACATCATCCTTGAGGCCTTTCTAATAAAACCTTTCTCTGATTTTCCTATAAGTTTTGAAGAACTGTTGGTGTCCTACTAGTGGTTTGTCATGTGCGGCCTTCAAGGTCTTCTCCTCTGTGTGAAAATTCCAAAATTGGAATCATATTTCAGTAACTGGAATTTATTTTTCTAATTGTTAATTTTTTTAAGAATTTATCTGCTACGACAAATATCGAATAAATTGCACCACAACTTTCACAAATAAAATGCTACGAAAATAATAGCTCTAGAAACTGAGAAGTTTTTAGCACACAAAAAATAAAAAATGACACCGTTATTTTTGGACAAATGTCCTTGAAAAAACCCAATATGGGAAAACCGGTGTAGTAGCTATGGGTTTTTATTATTATGCAACAGTGAAAATCTGTGCGCAATTTGGATGCATAAACTGGCAATCCACTACAGGAGAAACTGACCACAAATATGAGTGAGACAAAGTTTGTCTCACCTGATACCGATCCAGCTCCAAAACTTGCTTTGAATGGGCTCCACGAAATGCCTGCGTTAGCCTCTGCGCCAATCCTACTCCTCTATGATAATTGTGTTCATCTTTTTTCACTGAGAGATCTAATTCCTGTTGCCACTAATATGGATCGCTTCTCAAATTTAAAACCCACGGGGTGGGTAGGATGGACAACTCTGATACCACAATATTGACCCTTGCCAAATTAGGCCAACGCAACTTGCATAAATTTTTAACTCTCTTTTATGGATTTTGGAAAACACTTTGTATGAAAGCATTCCCTCAAACACTTTGAATGTGAATACAATGAAACATTTATAGTCTAGATATTTCTTCAAACATTTTATGTGCAATTATACATAAATCCATTACTTAATATAATTTGTTAAGCTTAGCCAAATTTTATTAAATTTGATCCAAAAATTACATGCAAAATATTAATTTATGGAACTTGGAATTTGCTTCAACAAATAGCTCGATTTGGTTGCAAGAAATTGATGAAGAGTAAGGCTTCCCACAAAATAATATGGCCTCCTCAAAGAGATGCAACTTCTCCAACACTTGGGCCTCCCCAAGATAATACATTCAATGAAATTTGGTCTCCAAAACTGCTAACAAATAGATGAATCCATTCTGCCTTAAGCTCCATTGATATCCATAAAAAATCTTGTTTTTCATTCAATATGGACACCAATGAGGAGTGTGGTTGATTCCTCCTTGATTCGCTAGGGTGGATATGTCTCACCACTGAAACCAATCTTGAGTAGTCAGGGTGGATTTGTTGCACGATTGAAAATAATCCTCACTAGGGTCTTTGCTCTCTATCTTGAAGTTCCATGTGCTCACATAATCAATTTAGAAAAATAATCAATGCATGCCAAAAGTGAGCTCTGATTATCTTTTTATTACTTTTATCGTTATTATACCTCGTGTCATCGGAATACCATGTGTCATAAAAATACCATAGGTCCCTCCTCTAAATTAAATAATATAAAGTGACTTAAAAATTTTCCTCCTAATTTCTCCATAGTCACTTAATAACACCTTTCTAATTTAAGTACTCAAAATCACCTTAAAAATGTTTTTGTTTCACCGAATTCACATTAAATAATTAAAGAAATTGATCCTCTTTTACTGACTATAGCCTATGGGAATCAAATATTCTACTAAGTCATTTTCTAGAGGTGATCAGCTGAAAGGGGAAATTACAACCATCCATGTAAAGATAAATCCACATCCAAAAATTCCCGAAGAAAGACGCCCAACGCATCTGTCCATAGCCTAATTATAAGATAGAATAGTTGTAGATCAGTTGAAAGGGGAAATTACAACCATCCACGTAAAGATAAATCCAGATCCAAAAATTCCCCAAGAAAGACGCCCAACTCATCCATCCATAGCCAAATTATAAGATAGAATAGTTGCAGAAATTTCATACCTCCTGAGGGAAGTCTCCTCCAAATCCAACCATTAGAAAATGAGAAGTGAACCATTATTTATGTATGGGGTGGTCAACTTCCCTCACTATGAAATATCATTTTTTTGAACTAAATCCCCTATTATATCCTACGTTGGTGCAAAAGGCCCTCTTCAATAATTAATTAATCTAAAAATATATAAAAGGAGGGAAATTATGTCACATGTACAAATATAAAGGGGAATGCGCCCTCAAACATGACACTCATCCATAAATGAAGGGTAAAAAGGGGATTATGATGTAGCATCCAACATCCAAAGGTCGTTCACTTTCTCCATTATTTAATCGAGCCTCCATTTGTCTTTCCAAGTGGGCACAAAAAATCCTTAAGGGTTATGAACTTTCCTCCAAGTGTGGAATAATGACTACATTTCATGTCCCAAAGTGTGGACAGACCCTAAAACATGCAAATTGAATGCTCCAAAGTGGACTCTTTATTGCCATAAATCAACAAATGGACTTCTCCAAAATGTCTCCTATCTTCCACCAAGGCATTGAAGAGGGGCAAATGGGCCTCCAATTTTCTTACTCATCCTTCGAAAGCTCTCGAAAATAATTAAGTGAGGTTTCAAAGTGGGTATTCTACCTTTCAAAATATTTATTAATAAGAAAATCAACAACCCATTCATAAGAACCTTCACTTTAAAGACAAAGAATAGGGTATTCAAGGTAGGGCATCCTTCATTAATATGGAAGCAACCCCTTTCTCTGATCATATATGGATCTTAATTGGTCATGTCAAGTCTCCTTTTGCAATTCAATCTGAAATAACAACACAAGTTGGCCTTTTACATTTCCGGTTTCCTCTTCTCATCCCCTCCCACGCCTGTCAAATGCTATACAAATGGGGAAACTCTTCTTTAGATTGCTTTGCAATTCCTTAGTTGAACATGCTTGAAATCCATATATAAAGTTGGTTCGATATTCCTAGGGTTATGTGAATGTAAGAAAATCTTGAAATAGTTTAAATGTAAGACACTCTGTCTCTTTCTCTTGTAGGTGGTTAAAATTTTCTACCAGATCTTGGTATATTTTTGCGTAGCTGTAATTTGCAGGCTTTCATTTTGAGGTGTTGAATATGTTTGAAAATCTTCCATAACAAAGTCTTTAGCTACCACCCAAGAATAGATCAACTCCAACTCCTCACAAATTTGATTACTTCATTGCATTTCTTCAGTCATAACACATAGAGTACTTGATGACACACTATAACTTGAATTTGTGCACGGATATGGTAGTATAATTATAAGCATCTGATGATTCTTATACAAGGATTTTACACGGATTCCAAACAAAAAAACCCAGTGGACCCTATGCCAGGCAATGCATTGGGGTAGAGCTGACATATTCCGACCACAATTAGTGCCCAATTAGCACCCCTAAAAACCCTAATATATTTGAATAGATACCATGTCGTTTTCCCCAATGCTTCATGTTAAATAACGGTATGTTTTATGCTTATAGCAGCTTACTTATCTTTCTTATTATTATCCACATATTAGCAATCACATGTACATGAAGTGAAGTGCAGATAGAACATTAAACGATCGACAGAAAACAAGCCAAGACAAGAGACATAAGATGTGGTGGCTAGCCAGGGACAAACCCCAATATGGGGAAACCCTTTGATCAAATCTTCTTTTATCTTCAATAATTCAGCAGAGAGAAATAATACAAAAATCTGATTTACATTAGCAGCAGCAAACCTTAGATGAACCAAACTAGGGCAGACAATATCTAGCAAACCGATCGTCAGATTGGGTTGATTCCACCACCAAAAAATGCGGCCTTTAGAGGAGAGTTAGATCCACCTACAACCCAGTTCAGAGAGAGAGAGAAAGATGGTCAACGTTGGTCAAAATTCCAATCTGCAATCGCAGCCCTAAATCTGTGTCCTTCCTTCCACATGTGTGAGAGAAGATTCTGTTTCTGCGCAGTAGGAGAAGAGCCTCTTTTCTGCACAGGAGAGAGAGAGAGAGAGAAGTGACGAGATGAGTAATTCCAAATGAGGAAAAGTGCTCTTGTATTTATACTCAATTTCTGATGATTGAATAGATGCGACTGTTGGGCTTCTGAGCCTACATGAGTTGTTGGTCGGTGTTGAGCCCCAAACTTGCATCTTTCCTATACATCTTTCTAGACTTTTTCCATTTACCTGGGCCTCCTAAGCTGTCAACATCATTGCATATTAGTTTAAAAGAGCATATGAAGTGGTTTCCTAACTATGTTTTGTGTCTGCTGTTTGAATTAAATTTTTGCTCATTGAGGTGTGAAATCTTGTCACTTTCCACGGCCAGTTAAATTTTCCGTAGCCTTTTTGTTAAAGTCTATATTGCAGGTGTCTTCAGGCAAATTGAGCCACATGGGCAAGTTGGAAATGATGTGGACATGGACCGAGTCTTATTGGCTCAGTCGAATCCACCAAAGAAGGCCGTGGTCAATGGTAGTCAAGCAGTGGTCAACATAAGAGTCCAACGGTGACAGAACTCCGTTTTTTACCACCTGACGACTTGCTTCGTCGTTCCTAGATCTCAGGGGACATATCAACACCTGTGGAATGCTCCATAAGGCGAATCCAACAGCCACCCTCAATAGATTTAATCACCACGGTAGCCATAATGCTAGATCCTTGGACGTTGATGTTCACATGTTCTCTATCAGAGCTATTTTTAGGAAATTAGTTATGTCATCTTCTGTTATAAATAATGCGTTTCCATACGCATAATAGTTAGCCTTTGTAATGTAATTTTGACTGTTAACGAGCCCATTGTGCCGTGACATTATTTATTTGTTATGACTGCATTTTGAATACATGAGAAGACTCTGTTTATAAGCACAATTCGTGGTTGATAGCTGATTGCCCGAGGTTGTGCAGAGGGCCCCTGTACACACCGAGGTTTTGTTTATTGCTGTATAGTTTCATGCTTTATTTCCTTACGTTCCTGATGCCATAATTATTCACTTGTATATATTGCATTTCTTATGGTATTAACGTGTTATTTCTGTCCATAATTTTACATGCTTTTATACTGTTGTTAACTGATCAGTGTCTTTGTTCCATATTACAATAGACAGCTCGGGCATTTGCACATAGTTTTACAATGACTAATGACATGGAATCATTCTTGTACTTCAGCTGATTTATTTTCTTAGTTTTTAATTCCAGCACTGTTTTATTTATTTCAGTTTTGTTCATTTTCTTTATTAGTTAAGATTAGATATTAAATTACTCATGTCATTTTCAGTTACCTCTGAAAGCCATAGCGAGATTAATGGTGAGGGATTGAAGTATGAGTGTGTAGTTTGATATTAATTTATTTTTCCGCAAGTTAGTTATTGAATTGCTCATGTCATTTTCATTTACCTCCGAAAGCCATAGCGAGACTAATGGTGAGGGATTGAAGTATGAGTGTGTAGTTTGATATTAGTTTATTTTTCTGCAAGTTAGATATTAAATTGCTCATATCATTATCAGTTACCTCCAAAAGCCATAGCGAGACTAATGGTGAGGGATTGAAGTATGAGTGTAATTTGATATTAATTTTATTTTCTGCAAATTAGATATTAGATTGCTCAAGTTGTTTATGATTACCTCGGAAAGCAATAGCGAGACTAATGGTGAGGGGTCAGAATATGAGTTGATGTAATTTGATTTAGTTTTACTTTGCTTGCAATTTTTGGATTTCTTTGAGTTTAGTTTCTTTTGTATTTAGACAACAGTAAGGATAATGGGTTTCATGATCAATAGTTCATTGTTTGTTTATTAGAATAGTGGCACATTTTCATTCTCTTTTAGGAATTAATTTCATTATTGCATGTTTTAAAACTTTTTTGAAAAGTTTGAAGTTTTGGAAATCATTTTAAAGGACACCATTGCCTTGAACATTTATATCCATACTTGTTTTTTAGAATTTCCATCTCACACTAGGGAATCAGCGAAGATAAACCCAAAACAAAATAAAAACCAAAAACGACAAAAAGTAAGAAATATGTTATCTTGCACATATAGTGCGCCACACTTCAACAATTTATGCTCCCGGATTGACAATTAATATAGCAATTTAGGACACTCTAAATTGACCAAACAGTCGGCTTGATAATTATTCCATAATCAAAATAAATTCATATCTCCATAAATACTTATTGGAATCAGATGATCTTTAGATCAGTCCTACATGTCGATAGGGAATCAGCGAAGATAAACTCAAAACAAAATAAAAACCAAAAACGACAAAAAGTAAGAAATAGGTTATCTTGCACATATAGTGCACCGCACTTCAACAGTTTACGCTCCCGGATTGACAATTAACATAGCAATTTAGGACACTCTAAATTGACCAAACAGTGGGCTTGATAATTATTCCATAATCAAAATAAATTCATATCTCCATAAATACTTATCGGAATCGGATGATCTTTAGATCAATCCTACACCTCTTGACGAGAGGAATCTAATAAAAATATTATCAGCCATGAATAAGATGACCCACATGGAGTTTGGCCCTAGTTGCCAATTTTAACACTTCATGTACCTAAGTGTGGTTTGAACTTATGAATATCTGGTAGTTAATGTAAATTCTGATTAGTTATTTTACATCCCATATGCCTTCAAACAAATTGTTCATCAACATTGCACAATATAGAATCCTAGGAGATGTCTAGATCTTCATGAATCAACGAAAGATATTTGCATAAAGTAGATCATGACTAGGATTTGAACATCTCATACATGATGCAGTTCTATTACTAATGCTTCTTCCTATGGATGCTATGAAATGAGGTATTTTGTAGTTTAAACTATAGGGTATTAGCTAACCTACCCTTGGTGAAAGAAAATCCAAGTTACCTCAAACCTTACAACACATTTCATCGGGTTGTATATTTTATCTTTTTTTGATTTTGAAGATTGGCAAGACAAAAGTCACAAAAGATGCATCAAACCGCTTATGAATCTACGACCTAGCCTTCCTAGACTCAAAGAGGGCTCTCTCTATATATTTAAGATTTAACTTTAGTTTCAGTGTTTTAATGTGTTAGGCTGGATGTAAAAATAAAGAGATTTATTACTTGGTTGCTTGGTTGTTTTTTTGTTTGGTTGGGGTAGGTTATTCTTGAATATTTTCCATTGGGCTATGGGGTCAAAGGCTGGGGGGTAATATCAATTTTCTAGAGCATTTACAAGGCAAGCTAACTGTCTTTACTGGATCTAAAAGCAGTTTGAGAAATGAAATGATAGAAAAGTGATATCAGTCAAGATTAAAAAGCAATTAAGTATTTTTTAATCATACTTTAGAGGAAAACATTCATATTGCAAATACAAATAGTAATAAGGTGCTCCAACAACATATCTTAAACTAGAATTTCTGATTTACAATAATACTCAAAGATGCATATATGAATAAACAGAGATACATTCAGAACAGAAAGAAAGACATCACTGGGTAAAGAAAAATCAAGTATCTTGTAAGCGATCTTTTTTATGGATGCTCCAGCTCCAAATTACAATGCTCCAAAGAAAAAGATAGTTCAAATGACTATGGTCCAACCCCTAATACTTCCAATGCATGAAGTATTGAACAAAAACCTACAACGATTTGCCTTATACACTTGGCAATCTACTATTAATTACAATGAAAGGAAAAATGACTAATGTAACCATGAAGTAGCTATAATGAGAACACTGGGACATGTGGTCCACTTTTTAAGGGATGTTGTTGCTTGATACATTAATTTAACTATAGTGATTTTGATGATGTCACTAGTGTTGGCTCAAGTCTGTGTTGTCGCTTTAATCATCCTTGTCTCGTTCCTCTTGGTAATCACACAGATCATTCCATGCTTCCTCATCTCGAACTTTGACCTTAATAATTTTTTTGTATATTTCATCAACTCCAATGTATTTAGCAAATGTCAATTTGACCAGAAACACGTGCTTCAGTTCATGCTCGATGTAAATTTGATTGATGATAGCTTCCAACGATGCGTTTCCTGTAATGTTGCCTTTGATGTTTGAAATATTGGTAGCATTTGTGGCTATGCCCTGGAGTCTCTTGGCATAATCATCTCTGGCCACGAGTTTGTCATTTATGACAAACAGAGAGGTGAGAGATTTCTGATGTGAACGCTGCATTCTGTTGAAGAATCTGTTGACTGTCAACTCCAGATTTTGACATTTCTCTTCTAGCTGTACATTCAATCTCTTCTTAGACAACACCTTCTTTACTTGAAGTATAGTCTTTGTTCTATTTGCTACTCCCAAATCTTCCATCTCATATTTGTTTCTTCAATTTAAAAATTTGATTATCTTGTTGGCTGTTGCTGGGATGTCTCCCAGCTCTTCATTATTAATTGAAATAACTTCTTTGGCCTTTTCAATTAATTCTTTCTTCTCAAAGATAATTTGAATGCTGGGCCAAATTTCATTCATTCCATCGATTATATTATTCCAAATAATCTCCTTCACTCTTCCTAAAGTGTTCCCAATAGATGATTCTTTCTATGATTTTTGTAGTGCTTCAATCAATGTTTTTGCCCTTTGCATCTCCACCAAATGGTTACTTTTAACGCTTTCGATGTGATTCTGCATCAAATTAACTTGAGTTCCCAGTCTTTTAATCTCCTCAGTTTGTAGATTCATGCCTTCCATTGATATGGCCAGTTGTTCTGTGCTGCTTCCTGCTTTTGGGGCAGCGCTTGTTGGAGTGGTTATGGGAGGGGCTGTTAGGGGAAGGGCCTCCATTGTTGTGCTGGTCATCTTTGTTCCATTTTCTTTCTCTTGCACCATTTTTTCCATCTCTACTTCCATTTGTTTGATATGGAGAGACTGCTCCACTATTAATTTCGTCATATCAGCGTTTTGGCTCTATGTTTCCTCTATTTCCTTGGTTAGTGGGTCATGTCCGGCAAGCGTCTTGAGTTGCTTCTTCAACGCTGCTATATCTTTCTTCTTTATTATTTCTTCAACAACTTTTATATCTGAGGGATCATACCCAATATTCACTGGTAAGTATTCTAACGACTTAATTTTAGTGTCCTTTGATTGTGATGAAATCCTTTCCATCTTTAACTGAGATTGAGCATTTGATAGAGCTACTTGCATTTTAAACAAGTTCATAGAAGTGCTGGTTAGAGTAGATGAAATCATTTTACTTGTTTGCTTGTGCATTTCTAGCTGGTCAATTGGATGGACACTTCTGGTTTCAAACTCAAAAGAAGTTTGCTTGTAATCTGCTAGAGTTTTGGACTCTGCTGTCTGTGCTTCCAAGAATTCCATGTGCATTTTTCCTTTCTCTGAATCAAATGTAGAGAGCAGTCTGCCTTGTGCAATCGCACTCTGTTTCCAAAATTGAGCATAAGTGTTCTTTTTCAATACCTCATTCCTGATTTTAATCTCCCTAAATGTGTCAAAGACTGTCTCTTCCTTTTCTTTAGTCACATTTGTAGATGAGGACACTTGAAGAGACTGTTGCCTTTCCGAAATTGGAGTGGCAGGAAAATATCGCCCTCTAGCTAGGGATGAGTTTAGAATGCCAATAATATTGATGGTTGTTTGCTGCGGTGATCCTTTGCCTATGTCCATGTGCTTTCTGGGCTCTTTCCTGTATTTTAGCTTGAATTCCCTCATAGAAGTATTAGTCCCTGGTGACTGATCTTCTCTGGGCATTTTCCATGTTATTCCCTGTTTTGGTTCTTTTTCTTTTTCAATTCTACCTTCAGTAGTCTGTTTTTCCTGCTGTTTTGGAGTCTGTGCACTGGAAGAAGAAACCATTTGTTCCTCAGCCTCCTGCAATGTATCAGGCATCCACTCAATCTAGTTCATGTATTTCTCAAGTTTAGGCCTTTGAGTGTTAATATAGGTTGTTGAGTTGTTTTCCACCCTCTTTTTGGAGATGATACCCCATGGGTCATAGGACCATGTAAAAGTGTGGGTGAAATTCATTTCCTTCAATCTTTTATCTACCTCCTCCCCTGCTGCTCTGTTGCTACAAATGAAAGGACCAATCTGAGATTTGATCATGAACTGTGACTTTTTGTTAGTTGCTACAAAGTGCACTTTATCTGCGTTAATCATTTGTCTGATGTATTCAAGTGCAAAGATCTTCATGGGGAGGAACTTAGGCAGCTTGTAAGGGGCCAACTCACAACTATATACTCTTAATTCAGTGTAATTCTCATGCAAGTACTAATCATCTGTTCTTGCTTGGTCTGTGAACTGCATAATCCTTATAATTTCTTCACTAATCTTGGGTTCTGTAGTCCCACTGAGGAGGCTCATTGTTGGGTGAACAAACATTTCTACAAATTTCTTGTCGCTGAAGTCCTTTTGGTCTTTCATCACTAATGTTGTCTAGAAAATCATAGATTGGGGTTCACCTTCTTCATTCATCTTGCTCATTGTAAACTTGAACCTGTCTGCCTGAAAATAAAACAACATATACACCAAAACTGAGGAGTAATGAAACACTTCCTCTGTGAAGAAATTGACAGGTTGCTCATGAATGGCATCTGCTAAAAATTGGCTAAAATTGAAGAGAATAGAGGGCTTGGATTCTGTTGACATAATAGACAAGAAATCTATGATAGCTTCATCAAGCCATTGATTTGAATAATAACCAAGTAAATAAGAGAGAATAGTGACAATGTGTCTAGTTCTGTCAAGGAAAACAGAGGAGGAATAAGGAGGATTCTTGCTTGGCAGAGGTGTGTGCTCAGTCATGAAGAGTTCTAAGGTTTTAGCTCTTTTAGAAAAATCAAGCTTCTGATACATTTTAGTGAGAATCTCATGGGAAAAGGGAGTAGTTCCTTCAATAACAGGGGCCTGCATCATTTGCATAATGGACTTGGCATCAATGGTAAACAAAATATGTCCTGTTGGGGCCATCACTACCCTTTGCTGTGGATTGTAGCATGAGTGGCATTTCCTGATCAGTTCTGGGCAACTGTGTGTTTTAGGAAAAATATAAAAAGGTAGATTAGTGTCCCAGAGACCTATGTCATCCATCTCCTCCACAAATTTATCCTCCCACCAGCTGTATGTGTCAAACAAATCAAACTCTGAGAGTGTTTCATGTACCTTGAAATCCCTGCCTGCAAGTGGTATGCGATCCAAATTCAATGGTGGGTTCACATTTGGATTAAATACTTCTTGTTCCTTTTTCTTTGGTGCCATGGCTGTGTTCTGAGAAAGTCTTTGAAACTGACTTGTGTTGAATTTGTAACAGAAGGGGATAAGAAGAAATGGGAGTTCAGTGAGGGAGAAAGAAAAGGGATTAACCAGAGGTGGGATTCAAGAAAGGGAATATGTAATCATTGCAACAAAATAAATCCTTTTGCAAAGAATACTGCTATCGGAGTTTGCTTACAACACTCTCTATGTACGAATGAATGAGTTGAATTGCACCTGATAGTGAGTTAAAATTTGAAAATGGTATGAAGTGGTGCTTTTATGGATTTGGAGTGATGTCATTGGATTGGATTGACTTGGCGCAGGTTCGTTGGTTAACGGTCCATCCCGTTGAATTGATAACAGTGGGAACGGAGGTGATAGGGTGGATGGGACACATTGGCGTCAGAGGTGGCATGAGCAGTTAAACAGTCACATTGGCGGAGCGGTTTACGTAGAGACATAAACCACTTTTCGGGGGGGGCTGGGGAGTGGTAAGCAGTATGAGAAGGTGGGGTGCAAAATTACGAGGGCTCGATATGTCAGTGGTTGGAGACCACTGATTTTGGAACCCCCCCGCGCCCCCTCCAGATTAACTTTCAGAGGGTGAGGGGAGGCTGGAAAAGGACGCGAGTCAACGGATCATGAGGGGTGAGCGGGGATTTGGTGAGAGATGGGGGGCAGTTAAGACATGATGTGATGGATGAGTGTGTGGTGGGGTAGGGAATAATGAAGGGGTAGACTATAGGAATAGAGGGTATAGCATAAGGTTAGGGGAAATAATATTGAAAGATACTATCAAACCCATAAGACCCCTTCCCCTGTTAATTTATTCTCTCAACCTTAGGAAAAACAAGAGGATAATTTTTTTTTTCCAATCTTAAAGAACTTATCATGTCTTTTTTACTTTGAATCTTCAGTCTACCTGTCCCTATTCTCTAGTCTAGCATTTTTCTATTTCATTTGTAGGGTGCACTTGGACTTGCAGACCCTTTCTCTTTTTATCTCTTTTTTATTTTAAATTCCAACCTACTCTATCACTTATTTCTTCCCTTGGTGTAGATTAAAGAGTTGAACCAATTTTGTTTCTACCTAGCTACTGATTTGCCAAGATTAAACTGGTTGGCAGATCTTTATTTTCTAACCTATCAACAGAAATTGAAATTTGTTCAATCATGCATAGATTGTATCATTTGAACAACATTTGGGGTTTTTGTTTTTATTTTTATTTTTTATATACCCTCTTTCCATTTCTTTCATTTTCTCCTTTTTTGTGAAATCAATTGAATATTGGAATCTTGAAATTTGCAAACTGTGAAATACTTAATCACTTTGAGATCCTATAAATTATAGAACCCTAACAGTGGCTCTCGCTTGTGATGGCACTTCTCAGCTTGAAGTGTCAAGAACACATGACCAATAGCCTTGAGTCCTTCAAATCTGCATTGTCTTCAATCTGATTTCTTTTTGTCAAATGAATTAACCAACTAAAAATATGAAAAATTGTGATATTTACAATGGAGTGAGGAAATCTGTGTGCTCAAGAAAAGTAATGCTTCAGCATCTTGCCATTGACAAGACCTCTAGGTAGTTCTGTTCCATCTAACTCCTTGAGGAAAAATGCATTATTCCCTCTGAAAGCTGAAATAATATATGGATGCTTCCAAAGATTTTCAAATTTACCATGCTTTCCTTTGTCTTCTCTTCTTGAGTCCCATTCTAATACTTTTTCCCCCATGTTGAAATCATCAACTTTGGTTCTTTTTATCAAAAATCTTATTTATATTTTCCTTGACAACTTGAGTTCTATTGTGTACTTCTTCTCTGAACTGCTGCAATTGAATTGTTTGATATATACTTCTTTGTATATCATGTGGTTCACTTTGTATCTCCTGCATGATCTTCATAACGGGTACTCCCATGGAAGAAGGAAAAACTGTATCTATTCCATAAACCAATTGAAATGGGGACATGCCAATTGATTTCTTTGTAGTCATTCTATCAACCCATAATGCATATATCAATTTGTTGTGCCTTGACTTTTTATTGTCCTCCAGAATCTTTTTAATGATGTTCACGAAACTCTTGTTGGAGGATTTAGCCAACCCATTACCTTGAGGGTAATAAGCTGTTGAATGGCCCAAAGAGAAATGGTACTTATGACAGAAATCCACCATCTTTTTTGATTTGAAAGTTGCAACATTATCAATGATCAGTTTCCTAGCACAACCAAATCTAGAAAGGATATTGGTTTTAAGGAATTTTATTATAACAAAATTAGTAGCATCTCTTGAAAGAGTCGCCTCTATTCATTTGGTAAAGTAGTCTGCGACAGTTAGGATCCATTTGTGTTGGGCAGAGGATGGAGGATGAATTTCACCAATGAAATCTAATCCCCATTGTTGGAAAGGACTTTAAAAAAAAATGGGTTTCACGCGAAAAAGTAGTAATTTTCTCTTTCCTTCGAAGATTTGGCATTTATGGCCGGCAGTCACCATCTTATGGATGTTTGGGTAAAGTTTAGTCCAATAGCAACCTGCTCCAAGGATTTTATTAGTAGTTGTCTTCCAATAAAGATGGCCTCCATAGTCCCCTTCATGGAATTCCTGCATAACTTTGTCAGCATCATCTTTTAACAAACATCTGAGTAGGACACCTTCAACATTTTTCGAATATAATGTACTATCAACAATGAAAAATTTGACTGCTTTCAATTTGAGAAATATAGCCTTTGTTTTAGATAATGTAGGAGGAGCATTTAAATTGAACATAACATATAAATGGTCTGCATACCAAGGGAAATTTATATATGCCTCGTCTATTGACGGAGTCGTCAGTTCCTCAAGATCATCCAAAGAAAACACCATGTTGATATGTAATGCATTGAAATTTGATTCGGCCATCAATTTAGCTAATCCTTGTCCTTTGATCAGCTTTGTGGGCTTGAATTCTATATCATGTTCCAATATCATAACTATCCATTTACCTCTCTTGCCATCAGATCCATTTTGAGTAAGAATATCTTTGACCACTACATTATGCACATAAGCAATGATATGAGAATGTAAAATGTAAACCTTGAAATCTTTTATTGCTTTGACTAGAGAAAATGCCTGTTTTTCCACGATATTGTACTTTAAAGAAGAATCCCTCAGAGCTTTGCTAAACAATGCTATTCGTTGTTCATGTCCTTCATTGTTTTTCTGTAATAACATAGCAGCAATAATATGTTCAGATGCAAAAAAAAAGATAATAAAATCTTTAGTGAAATTTGGGCTAATTAAAACTGAAGCTTCTCTTAATGCATGTTTGATCAAATCAAAAGATTGTTTGGCTTCAACACTCAATTTAAATTCTGTGTCTTTCTTGAGCATATTTGTTATATTTCTGGGTAGTTCCGCAAGATTTGGTATGAATCTTCTAAAAAAATTGATCTTTCTAATAAAAGGTTGAAGTTCTTTCATGTTTCTTGGATGGCTGATTTTAGGGATGCCTTGAATCCTATTGGGGTCAACTCTGATTCCCTCCTTGGAGATGATATGGCCTAAAAGTTTTCCTTCTTCAAGAGCAAACAATGTTTTCTTGGGATTGAGGGAGATACCAAATTTTCTGCATTTTTCAAATACTTTTCTTAGATGTGCCAGGTGTTCTTCATCGGTCTTTGAACATACAATGATGTCATCAAGATAAATCACAATAAAATGTCCAATTTCATTTGAGAAAGTAATGCCCATTGCTCTTTGGAAAGTAGCCACCACATTCATTAATCTAAAAGACATTTTTACATACATGAAAGTTACATAAGGAATAGTAAAAGCAGTTCTATCTTGATCATCAAGATGCACCAAAACTTGATTTTATTCAGAAAAACCATCTAACAAGGAAACCCTACTAGAACTCACTACCCTTTGTAATATGTGATTCATCTTTGGTAATGGATAATTGTCCTTAAGGGATACCTTGTTTAAATTCCTAAAGTCAATGCGCAATCTTATCTCACCAATTTTCTTTATTGTAGGCACAATATTGGATACCCATTTGGAATATCTAATTGGGACTATGATCTTAGCATCATACATTTTTTAAATTTTCTTTTCCACCAAAGGCATTAGGACAGGGTTTATCCTATGTAGCTTCTGTTTAAAGGATTTTTGGTCTTCTTTGCTCGGAATTTTATGTTGTATAATGCTAGTATCATAGGGTTTAAAATCCTCATAGCTTCAGGAAAATACATCTATGAATTCTTTGAATAAAGCTATATACTTTCTTTTAGCCATGAGAGGTAATGATGTTGACAATTTTATGATTTTGGGGTTCAGTTTACTACCTATGTTGCATTCCTTAATGTTTGTTCCTATTGATTCCATTTTTGGCTTTTTAGCAACATCATTAAAGTCATACAACACTTCCAAAGGGGCAAGCCCTCTAGGTAGAACATTATCTTTGAGTTGTAGTACTTTAAATTCTTCTTTGTTTCGATCTTTATGTATTTCAGGTTTTTGTATAGTTTTATTTACAGAAATTTTCCCATCAGAAACATCAGTGTGATCTAATTCAATATGTACATTAATTTGACTGTCTATTTCATCTTCGAAATTTATGTTGCTATCTTCAAATTCGTCTTTTGATTGCAAATTTTTTTCAATTTGTTTGTAATTCCCAAAAACTTGCCAATATTTCAAGTTATCAAGCACTGCAGGACGATGTTTCACTTCAATCGTGTATTGTTTATTTGAATGAGGTAGTTTGCAGGTGTTGGTTGAAAAAACTAGTCCATTGGCTAGGGCATTCTGGAGCCTAGGGATAACAACAAGGTCATACTCTTCAAATTTTTTAAGGAAATCAATCACAACATTTCGATATTCTCTCAATCTAGGATGTTTTGCTGAGTATTGTCCTTTAATTTGTTTGATGATGAGTTCAGAGTCTCCCTGGACAAAAATTCTTTTAGCACCTACTTTTTTAAGCAACTTCAAGCCTAATAGTAATGCCTCATATTCTGCTATGTTGTTTGTACACAAAAAATTCAGTTTATAAGAATGACCTTCAACCTGATTAGTTGTTGAATTATATAACCAAACTCCTGATCCTGTTCTTGTTTTACCACATGAGCCATCAAAATTTATATTCCAAAGAGGTTTTGTTTCAGGGTTCTGCTGCATAATGGGTATTTGTGTGTCATGTTCTTCATTAAGTTCATTTTCTGCCTGTTTGACCTGTGTATCTATGTCTCCATCATTGTCATTATACAATATGAAGGAATCAAGATCAATATGGACTGAGTAGAGGGGGTAGTTGTCTGGCTTCTCTTGACTACTCACCATATACTTCATTAAGGTTTCTCTATACAACCTTCTTGATTGACCAAATATTGGTATTGTGGCATATGTCATATCCATTTGAAGTGTCCCCTGTAACTTAGCTCCCCAAGATCTTGATAATAGCATACCATACTTAGGAGGGATGTCTGCTACTACAATATCCATCACTAAACTTTTTGCTGGTATCTGGGCTAGTGTGACACAAAGGTGTTTAATGAGACCTAGACATCTAACCTTGCTCGAATCAAATGAATATAGATCTTTGTATGGTCTAGTGATTTCAAGTCTAGGTTTTTCATAACAATCTTTGCCATGAGATTATGTGATGCACCTGAATCTAACATGGCATGTCATTATGAAGGATCTTGTCATGAATATTAAGGCTGACATAAAATCGAGGAACACCCCCTTCTTGAGGCTTGCAATCAACTTCTGGCCCAAACAAAAATTCAGTCTGGTCATCCTTCAAATTGACTGTATCATTGTTTTCTCCTACATTGAGTGCCTTTAGGACCTTGGACCTATACATATTTTTATTTACCAATTCATTGAGAGGAATAAAGATCTAAAAGTCACTCTTTTTTCAGTCCTCATCTTTGCTCTTTTAGCTTGTAGATTGGCCTCTACACTCACAACATCTCTTTGCATTGCTTCTAATGTTGGAGAATCCCTTTCCCTGAGCTCGTAGGACATATATGTACCAAAGCCATCTGGAAATTTTATCAAAGCTAAGTCTTGAGATGGTTTAAGATTTACATGTATTGCATTGTAGGTGTTGTTAAATCTAGCACAATAGTCCTGAACACTTTCATCTACTTTTCTTTCCATATTTTCATATATGATAAAATTTGGAGAGGGTTCTTTTTGACTTCCCTTCATTAAGAAAAGTTTGGTGAAATGCAGGAAGATCATTTATACTATTTGCAGGCAAAGACTTAAACCATTTTCTAACTTCTCCTCCTAGACTTTGAGCAAATATTATGAGCTTAACACTTTCTTCATCTACCTCTTGTAAGTCAAAACAATGATTCATTTTATCCACATGCTGTTGGGCTGTCAAGAGACCAATACCATCAAATAGGGTGATTTTAGACTGATAGTCTTGTGGCATATTGACCAATGGCGCTGGCAACACCAAAGGAACATACCTCGCTGCCATGATTGGTGGTGGTGGAGGACCACTTGGAGGAAGTTGAACAGTGGATGATGTAAGACCAGGAGGTAACTCCTCAAATGTAATTGTATTATTCATTCAGGTTGTTCATTATTATATACAAGAGGGAGTGACTGTTCAGTTCATCTCTCGATGACTCTCCATTTTCTTTATTATTTATTTACACTAATTACAGTTGTTCACCCAATCCCTATGATTAGGTGTCAACATTCCCCCCCCCAAATCTGAAGGGATGTTGGTGTGTCCAAGCATCGTTTTGAATCTTTCAAGCTTTTCTCTTCCAAGAGCTTTGGTGAAGATGTCTGCAATCTGCTCATTAGTGGAACAATGGCGAAGATGGATTGTTTTGGCCTCAACATGATGTCGAATCAGATGATATTTTGTATTGATGTGCTTTGTTCGATCATGGAACTTTGGGTTCTTGGCCAACTTTATTGCCGAGGTATTGTCAATCATGAGTGGAGTCGATTGTATTTGTTTTACCTACAAATCTTCAAGAATTTTCTTGAGCCACACAATTTCTTTTGTTGCCTCAGCTGCCGCCACATATTCTGCCTCTATTGTGGAATCTGATGGAATTGATTGTTGCGTGATCTCCAGGACACAACTTCTGATCCAAGACTCATAGCATAACCTGAAGTAGATACCCCAATTTATTTATCTACATCGAAGTGTGAATTAGAGTATCCAATCAAGCTGAAGTTTCCCACCTGTGTATAATTGATTCCAAAGTCTTGAGTTCCCTTCAAGTGCTTTAGAACTCTTTTTGCAGCAGACCAATGTCCCTCACAAGGCTTTTGCATAAACCTGGAGAGGATTCCAACAACAAACGAAATGTCTGGTCTGGTAGTAGTTAGGTAGTTGAGACTTCCTACAAGCTGTCTATACTTTGTTGCATCCTCAAATTATTTTCCTTCAATGGATGTGAGCTTTAACTTTTGTTCCATTGGAGTAGTCAGAGGATTGCATTCAGTGATGCCAAACTTGTTCAACAGATCTCCAATGTACTTTTTTTGAGAAAGGAATATGGACTTTGGATGTTGAGTTACTTCAATACCAAGATAGTAATGAACATAGCCCAAATCAGTCATTTCAAAACCTTTTCTCAATTCATTCTTTATGGATGTAATGTAGCTTTCATTGTTCCCTGTCATCAAAAAATCATCTACATATACCACAAGATATACAATTGTTTTTCCAACCTTCTTGAAAAACAAAGTTGCATCATCAAGATAATAATGTTTGAAATTGAGTTTTAGAAGATGCCCAGTTATTTTTTCATACCAGGCTCGCAGTTCTTGTTTGAGGCCATATAGGGATTTCATACTTTATGTTCATGTCTTTCACAACAAATCCTTCAGGTTGGGACATAAAAACATTCTCTTCTATATCTCCATTCAAGAAAGCAGTTTTTACATCAATTTGATGGACTTTCCAACCGTTCTGAGCTGTTAGGGCAAAGAGTGTCCGGATGGTAGCCCATTCTGTTGTGGGGGCAAAAGTCTTGTCATAATCGACCCCTTTCTTCTGTGCAAAACTTTTTGCCACAAGCATGGCTTTGTACTTGTCAAGTGAGCCATCAACTTTATACTCGACCCACTTGCAGCCAATTGGTTTGGTTCCCAATGGAGGATCAACCAACTTCCACGTGCCATTCTTTATCAAGGCATCATATTCGTTTTGAATTTCTTCTTTCCATTCATCATGAGAAGCAACTTCTTTGAAGGAATATGGTTCAAAATCTGTAGATAAATTCAATTCACAATCATAAGAAACATCCATATCAATAGGTGAATCAGAGTCATCTACATCACCTCCATTTTGTCGGGTTGAATTTCTAGTTCCTGTCTTTCCAACCTCATAAGGATGAACTCTTTCAAGTGTCTTTGTCAGTTCAAATCTAGCATGCCATAATAAACTTGATGGAAATGCACCTTCTTCATAATGAGAATTGTATGAGAGATTTTGTGCACGAGCAGAGGTACCTTGCAGCTTAAGAAGCCTTTCTTCTTCTATCCCCGTCATACAAGTGAGTGGTCTGATGCTTTTCTCACCTCAAGCTTGCCATCAAACATATGAATGGAGTGTCCTTGCTGGCAGATGTGGACCAAGGACAACAAGTTTCTCCTCCGCTGTGGGAGATATAGAACATGATGTAGAAGAAAGTCTGGAAGACTAGGCAATTTAAGCTTGATTGTGCCAAGCCCTGATGGCTTGAGTTTTGATTTGTCTGCAAAGTATGCCGCTCCATCAACATTGTTAGTGAATCCTTCAAAAAAATCTCTTCTAAAAGTCATGTGGAAAGTTGCTCCTGAATCAAGCAACCAATCATTTTTCCAAGAAGCAAGTGAAGCATTAAATACGTCTTCATTTACTCCAATATTACAGTGTGCCACAACATAGTAAGTCAATTCAGGTGCTTTACCTTTCTCTTTGTCATTATTTTTACCTTTGGGTTGGTTTCTTTCCTGCTCAATTCTGTCCCAAGGCAACTTGCATGTGGATGCATCATGTGATCCATCTCTTTTGCAGTGTATACAATGAAAATCTGACTTTTCTCTTTGAGAGTGTTTGCCCCCCCTCCCCCCTGCCTCTAAAAGTTCTTCGTCTTCCTCTTTAACCACCTCTTCCTCTGGAAGAATCTTGAGGAAGATTCTTTTCTCTATGTGCAAGGTACACAACGTCTTCAGAAGACTGGGGAGTTGTCTTCTTGCCAAAAGCTTTCTCTCTTT
The DNA here is from genome assembly GCA_031772625.1 of Pinus tabuliformis. NCBI lineage: Eukaryota > Viridiplantae > Streptophyta > Pinopsida > Pinales > Pinaceae > Pinus > Pinus tabuliformis. The sequence continues at coordinate 805,555,127 of CM062810.1, forward strand.
CAACAATTTTTTTTACAAGGGAGTGAAAGGTAATATCTTTGAGTTTTCCATTTGCTTGCAATGACTCAAGCTAATTTGAGTTAGTGGAATAAAGTGCCTTGAGAAAAGCTATCAGAGGAATATCCAGTTCAACATTAGTGACTTTGATATCATGCATAATAGATTTTACTTCTGATGCAAGAGCAAGAGGATCATCATTTTTTAATTCAAGGGTGAACAATTTAATCATGAGTTGAACAACTTCAAGTGTAGAGTGTGAGTCATAGAATTATTTTAGTTTTTGTAAGGCTTCGAAAGCATTTGAAAATGGCGAAATATGGTAACTCACCTCTTTATTTACTGATGCTGCAATCAATGCATAAGTCTTGCTATTCTTATTTTTCCAAATGATGAATTCCTTGTCTGAGGTAGGCTATTCTAGCTCTTTGTCTCGATTTCCAACACATGCTACTTTCTATAGCTCATTAAAAATGAGAGTGTGTTTGATTTTCCATGACCATTCTGGATAGTTCTCCTTCCCGGTGAGAACCACTCCTACAATAGATATCAATGAATGCATTGTAAAATCTGTGTACTGTAAAAAATATTTCTGGTGGCAAAAATGCAGTTCTGGTGGTTGGAATGCAAAAAAAAAATGTAATTTGATATTTATGGGACAGAGGTATACCAACGAGGTATGGCAGCGTTAACCTCTATATGGAAAGGAATTAATGAGACAACATGGAGGCGCAAAAATTAATAGGACAGCGTGGAGGTGATAGCGCAACAATTAATACAACAATCAATCGTAATATGACACAATAACCAGGGAGGTGGAAACAAAATTGCCGGATTTTCAACGCATTTGATAAAACGTATTCAAAGGGGGTTGGTGAGAGGAATCTTGCTGAAGCTCCAAGAGGTGTATACCATATGTTATTGTAATGGGGACTGGGAGGCGCATACCATACATTGTATGACTGTTGCGGGTGTATGACGATGTGCCCATCGCACCAATGTAATCAACTAGGAGCGTGGTTCACTGTATATGAGCGTGGGAGCAAATGTGGTATGGGAGTGTGGTTCACTGTGTATGAGCATGGTAGCAAGCGTAGTATGGTTAAGTGGAGTGTTCACCTTGATATATCAACGAGCTCCACAGAATACCAACAAATATACCATACAACTCCTTCGGCTTCAATGCACCAACGTTTAATCTTTCACAGCTTTCACACAGAGATTTGGGACACCAGGGTTATGCATTGCAGGACAAATTTTCTGTCAAAGGAGAAGGGAGTTGCAAGGGTTGCAAAAAATGGAACTGCCTCTGATACCATGTCGAGCCAGGAGGTAACTCCTCAAATGTAACTGTATTATTCATTCAAGTTGTTCATTATTATATACAAGAGGCAGTGACTATTCAGTGCATCTCCCGATTACTCTCCATTTTCTCTATTGTTTATTTACACTAATTACAGTTGTTCAACTAATCCCTATGATTAGATGTCATCAGATGAGGTTGGACTAGTACTAGGTGGAAATGAAAGTAAAGGAATTTGAGTAACCTTGTGTTGAAGGATGAAGGAAGGGGTGGGAATTATGGAGGTAGTAGGACTTGGTGACTGAATATGTGCAGGTTGAGATGCGAGGGAAGAAGCTGCTAGGTTTAAATCAGTTAATTCTACTGACTGTTGAAGGTAAGCATCATCGATTTCGGAGGTGAGATTTGTCATTAGTTCTTGAAGAGTGTCAAAATGTTGTAAGCGCTGAATATCTGATTCAGTTTGTGAAAAAAGTTCTTACTGGGCTTTTTGGAAAGATTGATGGATAAAAAATAATACTATCTTTACAATTCTATGATTTGGTCCTGAATAAGCCTTATTCAAAGTGTAAATCAAACTGGATATTGTGAAAGGTAACAAAGTTTTCAGGGAGTGAGTTAGCTCTGTGAATAAACTTGTTTCTTGTCTGACTCTCAGTTCTAGGAGTTTTCTTAAGATCTTTACACGATTGTCCATTATGGGGTCAAAGGCTGGGTGGTAACATCAATTTTCTAAAGCCTTTACAAGGCAAGCTTACTGTCTTTACTATATCTAAAAGTAGATTGAGAAATGAAATGATAGAAAAGTGATATCAGTTAGGATTAAAAAGTAAAGTATTTTTTAATCATAATTCAAAGGAAAACATTCAGATTGCAAATACAGATAGTAATAAGGTGCTCCAACAACATATCTTAAACTAGAATTTCTGCTTAACAATAAGACTCTAAGATGCATAAATGAATAAGCATAGATACATTCAGCAAAGAAAGAAAGACATCACTAAGTCAAAACAGATCAAGTATCTTGTAAGCGATCCTTTTTATTGATGCTCCAGCTCCAAATTACAATGCTCTAAAGAAAAATATAGTTCAAATAAGTAGGGTCCAACCCCTAATACTTCCAATGCATGAAGTATTTAACAAAAACCTACAACGATTTGCCTTATACACTTGGAAATCTATTATTAATTACAATGAAAGGAAAAATAACTAATGTAACCACGAAGTGGCCACGCTGAGAAAACTGGGACATGTGGTCTTCTTTTTAGGGATGTTGTTGCTTGATAAATTAATTTAATTGTAGTGATTCTGCTGATGTGGATGGTGTTGACTCAGGTCTGTGTAGTTGCTTTAATCATCCTTGTATCATTCTTATTGATAGTCACACAGATCACTCCATGCTTCCTCATCTAGAACTTTGATCTGAATTAATTTTCTGTATATTTCATTAACTTCAGTGTATTTAGCAAAAGTCGATTTGACCAAAAACACGTGCTTCAGTTCATGCTCGATGTAAATTTGATTACTAATAGCTTCCAACAATGCCTTTCCTGTTATGTTGCCGTTGATGTTTGAAAGATTTGCAGCATCTGTGGCTATGCCTTGGAGTCTCTTGGCATAATCATCTCTGGCCATGAGTTTGTCATTTATGACAAACATAGAGGGGAGACATTTCTGATGTAAAGGATACATTCTGTTGAAGAACCTATTCAATGTCAACTCTAGATTTTGACATTTCTCTTCTAGCTGTACATTCAAGCTCTTCTTAGTCAGCGCCTTCTTTACTTGAAGTATAGTCTCTGTTCTATCTGCTACTCCCAAATCTTCTAGCTTATATTTGTTTCTTGAATTTAAAAATTTGATTATCTTGTTGGCTGTTGCTGGCATGTCTCCCAGCTCTTCATTAGTCGCTGAAATAGCTTCTCTGGGCTTTTCAATTAATTCTTTCCGCTCAAAGATAATTTGGATGCTGGGCCAAATTTCATTCATTGCATCGATTATATTATTCCAAATAATCTCCTTCACTCTTCCTAGAGTGTTCCCAATAGATGATTCTTTCTCTGATTTTTGTAGTGCTTCAATCAATGTTTTTTCCCTTTGCATTTCCCCAAAATGGTTACTTTCAGCCTTTTTGATTTGATCTTGCAACGCATTAACTTGAGTTTCCAGTGTTTTAATCTCCTCGGTCTGCAGATTCATGCCTTCCATTGATCTAGCCAGTTGTTCTATGCAACTTCCTGCTGCTGGGGTAGCGCTTGCTGGAGTGGTTTTGGGAGGGGGATGTTAGAGGAAGGGCCTCCATTGTTGTGTTGGCCATCTATGCTGCCTTTTCTTTCTCTTGCACCATATTTTCCAGCTCTACTTCCATTTTTTTGGTCTGGAGAGACTGCTCCACTATTAATTTCATCATATGAACCTTTTGGCTCTCTGTTTCCTCTATCTCCTTGATCGGTGGGTCATGTGTGGCAGGCATCTTGCGCTGCTTCTTCAAAGCTGCTATATCCATCTATTTATTCTTTATTATTTCTTTAGCTACTTTTATATCTGAGGGATCATACCCAATATTCACTACTAAGTCTTCTAAAGACTTAATTTTATTGTCCTTTGATTGTGATGAAATGCTTTCCATATACTAAGTCTTCTAAAGACTTAATTTTATTGTCCTTTGATTGTGATGAAATCCTTTCCATCTTTAACTGAGATTGAGCATTTGATAGAGCTACTTGCATTTTAAACAAGTTCATAAAAGTTATGGTTAGAGTAGATTAAATCGTTTCACTCGTTTGCTTGTACATTTCTAACTGGTCAATTTGATGGACACTTCTGGCATCAAACTCAAAAGAAGTTTTCCTGTAATTTGTGGGAGTTTTGGGCTCTGCTGTCTGTGTGCTTCCAAGAATGCCAAGTGCACTCTTCCTTTTTCTAAATTAGAGGCAGAGAGAAGTTTGCCTTGTGCAGTTACACTTTGTGTCCAAAATTGAGCATAAGTATTCTTTTTCAATACTTCATTCCTGATTTTAATCTCCCTGAATGTGTCAAAGACGGTCTCTTCCTTTTCTTCAGTCACATTTGTAGATGAGGACACTTGAAGAGACTGATGTCTTTCTGAAATCAGAGTGGCAGGAAAAGATTGCCCTCCAATTGGGATGAGTTTGGAATGTCAATGATATTGATGACTGTTTGCTGCGGTGATCCTTTGTCTATGTCCATGTGCTTTCTGGGCTTTTTCCTGTATTTCAGCTTGAATTCCCTCATAGAAGTATCAGTCCCTGATGACTAATCTTCTTTGGGCCTTTTCCATGTTATTCCTTGTTTTGGTTCTTTTCCTTTTTTAGTTCTACCTTCAGTGGTCTGTTTTTCCTGCTGTTTTGGAGTCTGTGCACTAGAAGAACCATTTGTTCCTCAGCCTCCTGCAATGTATCATGCATCCACTCAATCTAGTTCATGTATTTCTCAATTTATGGCCTTTGAGTGTTAATATAGGTTGTTTGCTTGTTTTCTACCCTCTTCTTGGAGATGATACCTCATGGGTCATAGGACCATGTAAAATTGTGGGTGAAATTCATTTCCTTCAATCTTTTATCTGTCTCCTCCCCTGCTGCTCTGTTGTTACAAATGAAAGGACCAATCTGAGTTTTGATCCTGAATTGTGACTTTTTCTTAGTTGCTACAAAGTGCACTTCATCTGCGTTAATCATTTGTCTGATGTACTCAAGTGCCAAGATCCTTATGGGGAGGAACTTAGGCATGTTGTAAATGGCCAACTCACAGTGATATACTCTTAATTCAGTTTAATTCTGGTACAAGTACCAATCACCTGTTCTTGCTTGGTGTTGGCTTGTGTTATATTCTTTCCACGATAAGCGCCATGGGAATTTTTTTTTTGGACCCTATCTTAGGTTGGGCAGACCTACCTGTTGTTTTGTGCATATTTTTCGCACATGGTTTTGGTCGCGATGGTTTTCGATCCATGGTATTGGATGCTTCGGCATGTATATATATGTCTTGTAACATTGAAAGAAACATAATGAAAAATCAAAATGGTAGAACCGGTTTTGAGATCCAGGGGAAAATCTATGTGTATATGTGTTATGCTTTTGCATTGTTTATTTTCCGTGTTTTAAAATTCGTATGCAGGTAATTTCTATACAGAGTTAAACCCTATAGTTGGTATCAGAGTTGTTTTGGATTCAAGTGGACACCTTTGTTGCTGAGGTGTTTCGCTTGGGTTTGTGGTAGACCTTGTTTAGTGGGAGATCTGCAATATCGATTCTAGTGGTGGAAGAATATGGCGAGCAGTTGGAAAGATAAAGATCCAGAAATTTAATGGTCAGAGTTTTGAGTTGTGGAAACTCAAGATGGAGGATCTATTGGTGGATAAAGATCAGTGGATCGCGGTAGATTCAGGTACTAAACCAACAGGAGTGTTCGATGAAGAATGGAAGAAGTTGGATCGGAAGGCAAAGAGCACAATATGATTGTGTGTTTCAGATTCTGTATTGCTGAATGTATCAGGGGAAGCTATGACGAAGGCTTTGTGGGACAAGTTAGGGATTTTGTACCAATATAAGTCTCTGGTGAATAAACTATTCCTGCCGAAAACACTGTATAACTTGAGGATGAATGATGGAGACTCGATGACAGCACATCTGGACGCATTTAATACTGTGGTAAGTCAGTTATTGTGTGTTGATATTAAAATTTCAGATGAAGATAAGTGCAACAGTTTGTTGTGTTCTCTACCAGATTCGTGGGATAGTTTGGTTATTGTAATAGGTAGCAATGCCGCTTCTTTGTAGTTTGATGAAATAGTCTCATCCTTGCTAACGAAGGAGATGGGACAAAAATCTGATTTCTGTAAGCACGCTGGATGATGTAGGTGTAAAAACAGTGTTCGAGAAGGATCCCTGTAAGATGGTTCGGCGAGCACTGGTGTTGATGCGGGGAGTTTGGATTCGAATTCTGTACAAGTTGCAAGGTAGCAATGTTTTTAATGGGTTCAAGAGTTCTGTGGTTCTTGAAAGTGGAGCAAAAAATCTAGTGGTCTCTGGAGAGAAGACCATGTTGTGGCATCAAGGGCTTGGACATATTGGAGAGAAGGGCCTTTGAATACTTCATGGTAAAGGTATGGTAGAAGGTATGAGTAATATCTTTCTGGATTTTGATTTCTATGAAAATTGTGTACATGGGAAGCAGAATCGGGTGAGCTTTTCCTTTGTGCACAGTGATGTGTTTGGATCTGTGAAGGATCCATCACTGGGTAAGTCTGTGTACTATGTATCATTTATAGATGACCTCTCAAGGAGTACATGGATATATTTACTTAAGAAGAAATATGAAGTCTTTGACAGGTTTAAGAAATTAAGGCTCTAGTGGAAAACCAGACAAATAAGAAGATAAATGTATTGAGGTCAGATAACAGTGGAGATTTTTGCGGCAAGGAATTTGAAGAATTTTGTAAGAAGTGTGGTATAGTACGGCATAAGACTACTCCATATACACGTGAACAAAATGGAGTTTTAAAAAGAATGAACAAAACATTGATGGAAAGGGCAAGAAATATGCTTAGTGGTCCGGGTTGGGACAAGAATTCTGGGCAGAGGCGGTGGAGACAACATGTTATGTGGTCAACAGATCATCTTCATCAGCGTTGGAGGATAAGATTCCACAGGAGGTATGGACTGGTAAGAAACCCTCTCTTTCACATCTGAGGGTATTTGGATGTGATGCATATGTACATGTTCCAAAGGAGGAAAGGACCAAGTTAGATAGTAAATCTGAAAAGTGCATCTTTATTGGGTATAAGGATGGTTTAAAGGGTTATAAGCTTTGGAACCTAGTAACAAGGAAGGTTGTCTACAATCGAGATGTGGTGTTCAGAGAGGTGAAAGATTTTATTAAACATGAAGTCCAACCAAAGAAACCTAAAAGATAGAGTTTGAGCTTAAGGATGAATAATCAGACTCTACAGCAGAGGAGAAATCAAAAGATGAAGAGTCATAAACTCTGGGTGTGAGAAGATCAGTTCTAGAAAGAAGAAAGCCAGAAAGGTATAGTTCATCTGTTTTCTGTTCAAATTTTACTTTATCTGTTACTGATGATGATCCTAGAGCTGTGAAGGATACAATAGATTCATAGGATGGAAAACTCTAGAAAGAGGCCATGGTTGTTGAAATGGAATCTTTGCAGAAAAATGAGGCTTGGGATCTGGTGGAGTTGCCAGCAGAATGGAAACCCATTGGCAGCTAATCGATGTTCAAGAAGAAGACAAATGTAGAAGGAAAGGTGGAGAAAACAAAGCTTAGTTGGTAGCAAAAGGTTATTCCCAGGTGTCGGGAATTGATTTTGGTGATATTGTTTCTCCTGGATCGAATGTAGCTTCTATTAGATTACTTTTATCTGTTGCTACTACTTTTGATTTTGAAGTAGAACAAATGGATGTGAAGATATCATTTTTTCACGGGGATATAGAAGAGTAGATCTACATGAAGCAACCTAAATGCTTTGCGTTGAAGGGTAAGAAAGAATTGGGATGCAAGTTAAAGAAGACTCTATATGGGTTAAAACAGTGACCAAGGATGTGGCATCAGAAATTTGATACATTTATACGGGGACTAGGCTTCACCAGAAGCAAAGCAAATCACTGTGTGTATTTTAAATTATTGGTGACCGTGTGATTTATCTGGTCTTGTATGTGGATGATATGTTGCTAGTTGGAAATGACAAAGAAATTATCTAGGATTTGAAGACCCAATTGTCCTCCAAATTCGACATGAAAGATCTTGGTGCTACAAACTATATTTTGGGCATGGAAATTAAAATAGATTGGGCAAAGAAGAAGCTCTGGTTAAACCAGAGGAAGTATGTGAAGACAATATTATAGAGGTTTAATATGCAGGATAATAAACCGGTGAAGGTTCCTATTGTTGTAGGTGTAAATTTATCTGCTGAACAGTGTCCCAAGACACAAGAAGAGGAAGAGGACATGTCTCGTGTTCCATATGCAAGTGCAATTGGTAGCTTGATGTATGTGATGGTTTGTACTAGACCAGATATTGCACATGCAGTGGGAGTATTGAGCAGGTTTATGTCAAAACCAGGGAAGGAGCACTGGACAACAATGAAATGGGTTTTCAGGTATTTGCATGGCACTAGTGATTATGGTTTGTGCTACCAAGGAAGAACAAGATTGGACAGAGTATTGGATATTCGTGGCTTTGTTGACGCAGACTGGGCTGGAGATCTGGATCAGAGAAGATCTACAAGTGGATATGTGTTTAACCTATTTTGAGGTGTAGTCAGTTGGATGAGTAAGAAACAAAATGTAGTGGCACTATAAAATACAGAGGTAGAGTACATGGCAGCCACTCATGCAAGCAAATAAGCAGTTTGGTTGCAGAGATTGTGTTCATGGGGTTAGTACAGGGAGCTATAATGATAGACTGTGACAACCAAAGTGAAATTTTCTTGGCAAAGAATCTTGCTTATCATTCAAAGACAAATCACATTGATGTTCAGTGTCACTTTGTGAGGGATATGATAGAAGACAAAAAAGTGTTGCTGGTAAAGGTGGACACTTGGAAGAATATTGCAGATGCATTGACAAAATCTATGAGCTTTGAGAAGTTTCTTTTTCTGTAAAAAAACAATGGGTCTTGTAGGGATGGATAAATGACTAAGCTCTCATGTGGAAAGAAAACAACAAGTGGGAGAATATTGGGGTTAGTTATATTCTTTCCACGACTAGCCTACATAGTTAACAGGGGGGTTAGAGGGAGGGCATAGCCCCCCTCTACGGGGTTCGAGCAGGGTCTCGGGACATTCTTTTTTTTGGACCCTATATTAGGTTGGACGGACCTACCTATGGTTTTGTGCATGGTTTTCGCACATGGTTTTAGAAACGATGGTTTTCGGTCCATGGTATTGGATGCTTCTACATGTATATATATGTATTGTAACATTGAAAGGAACATAATGAAATATTAAGCTGGTAGTGTCGGTTTTGGGATCTAGGGGAAAATATCTGTGTATATGTATTTTATGTGTTATGCTCTCACATTGTTTATTTTCTGTGTTTTAGAATTCATATGCAGGTAATTTTTGTACGGGGTTAAAACCTATACTTGATCTGTTAACTGCATAATCCTTCTAATTTATTCACTAATCCTGGGTTCTGTAGTCCCACTGAGGAGGCTCATTGTTGGGTGAAAAAACATTTCTAAAAATGTCTTGTAGTTGAAGTCCTTTTGGTCTTTCATCACCAATGTCGTCCAAAATATCACAGATTGGGGTTCACCTTCTTCATTCATCTTGCTCATTGTAAATTGGAACCTGTCTGCCTAAAAATAAACCAACATATACACCAAAATTGAGGAGTAATGAAACACTTCCTCTGTGAAGAAATTGACAAGCTGCTCATGAATGGCATCCGATAGAAGTTGGATGAAATTGGAGAGAACAAAGGGCTTGGATTTTGTTGACAGAATAGACAAGAAAGTTATGATAGATTCATCAAGCCATTGATCTGAATAATAGCCAAGTAAATAAGAGAGAACAATGACAATGTGTTTAGTTTTGTCAGGGAAGATAGAGGAGGAATAAGGAGGATTCTTGCTTGGCAGAGGTACGTGCTCAGTCATGAAGAGTTCTAAGGTTTTAGCGCTTTTAGAAAAATCAAGATTCTGATACATTTTAGTGAGAATCTCATGGAAAAAGGGAGTAGTTCCTCCAATAACAGGGGCCTGCATCATCTGCATAATGGATTTGGTAGCAATGGTAAACAAAATATGTCCTTTTGGGTCCATCACTTCCCTTTGCTATGGATTGTAGCATGAGTGGCATTTCCTGATCAGGAAAGGTGGAAAGTGGTAGGTATGGGATACAATGGACACACTACTTCAATCATATCCTCCCCACTAGTGCCCTTCCTAGAACCCCTAAGGCCTCAAAGGAGGTCTGTGTAGACTAGACTTAAAGAGTAACCTCCTAGGTGTCGAAGGAAGTGTAACTAGGTTTGGTCTTTGTAAATATAAATTTGACTTTTGTATTTATTCAAGAAAAGAGAAATTATTTTTATGATATTTGTCAATGAGTTTTGTGCTCATTGAGTTAGGTCAAGGAAATGTTTAAAGTGTTTCTAAGAAGTCAAGAGTCAATGTATTTATGTAAGAGCCTTTGAGGGCATGTTACACTATGCATAAGGTCAAAGGAATACCTCCAAGACAAGTGCAAGTCCTATCCATGCAACAACGTCCTCCATAAGAAGCTAAACGAAGAAAATAATGAAGATATGGTCAAGTCAGCCTAAAGATAGAATGTCGACCTAAAGGAGGGAAAATGCTCTCCATATAGACGTTGTCCATTCCCTCATAAAGCATAGAACACAAGCTTTGAATTCAGCGAAGAGATAAGCCAAGAAAAGGAAGGTGACGAAAGTATAAAGGGTCTCCAAAAGTGCAGCAAAGGAAGGAGGAAATTCAACGAAGGTAGGTATATGCTTCTAGGGCTAGAAACAGTCACACACGTGAAGAAAAGGAGGGAAGATTGCGGATATAACAACAATAACTTTTTATTGCAAGATTTGTTGGTGTTTGGGCTAGATATTAGGCGTACAAGACCTCCCAAGAGAAGCGAAGAAGTCTCTCTCTCTAGTGAAGGTGAAAGGACCCTAATTCACTAAGGGTACCTTCCACACGTGGAAAAACTAGGGCAACAGAACAACAATATAGTCATACATGCATATCTCAAGGAGGATCGTTTGAAGAAGTCTACTTGAGCAAAGGATAGAAGAGGAACATCTCATCTAGAAGGCTCACTCAAGGAAGGTCTATCTCTAGACAAGAAGCAAAGGAGGACAAAATGTTGGGGAGCAAAGCGCTTGAAGGAGGAAGTCTATGTGCCAAGGAACAAAGTGTAGAAAAGAGGAGAGGGCTTGAGTTGTGCTTAGAGGACATCCTAGTCAAAGGTCTAGGGTTTGGTGGTGATCGATAAGAAGCTTCAATAAGAGAAACTTACCAAAGGGTTTTCCTCTTTAAGAGAGAGAAGTTTTGGCCCTGGTAGAGAGCCAACATTTGTGTTCTTATATTTATGTTTTTCGTAGCGATTTGATGAAAAACACACACACTAATAGTAAGAAGAATATCAAGCTAAGATAATTGTAAAAGTTCTTCACAAATTGTTATCAAGCAGAGAAGAATCCTAACAAACATGACGAAAATATTGTGATATTCGAGATATAATTCACAAAATATTGTTGATATTATCAACCACTAATTAAAAGAACGTGATTAAAAAATGGTTAAATTTCTTGTCGATGGATGACCTGCCTTCCTTCAAGAGACGATGTTGAGTGGGAGAAAGAAATTAGTTAGGAGAAGAAAAAATTCTTGTATGGGATAACAACTTTTTGGTTGGTAGTAGGAATATTTTAAAATTCAAGAGGTTGTTTTGGTCTTTAATGGATAAATTAGACATGTAATTTTCACTTGAATTCCTAGTATAAATGTTAACTTATATCAATAAGGGTATATATATTTGACGCAAATTTAAAGAAGAGACACTTGGACATCTGAAAATTTGAAAACTTAAATCCTGTTGTAGCAACTGAAAATTACTTATCTAATTGTTAATTAATTTAACGATATATCTACTATGACAAATATCAAATAATTCACACTACAACCTTCACAAATAAACTGTGGAAGAAAATAGTGTTGGAAACTGAGAAATGCTAGCACACACAAAATTATGGTTGTTATTTTTTGGACAAATTAGTGCTGCAGCTGAGGGTTTTTATTATTATGCAGTAGTGAGAAATTCTGAGTACAATTTGGATGTCGAATTGAAAATCCTACAGAGAAAATATTGGAAAAATAAATTTAAGGGAAATTACCCTCACTCCAAGTAATCTCGACACTGGACTTCCTCAGAAAAGCAAGCCGTCCAACTTGGTCTGCACAGGACCCGCGTCAATCTAAAGCTGTCTTCCACACATGCGGCCCAAATCATATGCTAATCAAGCCATCCTGCCTAACGTTGACTTGAAAAACACTTCTCCAACAATCTAGAACCTTTGCTCAACCTTTGGAACTAAAAATTTCTTCCTTCCTCGACAAGTTGAACTGCACAATGAAGCCTCTGCACTGCCTTTGCGCAACTTCCTAGAGATTTTTTGACCTTTCTCTGCAATGTGCTTCACCTGATCTGGAAAAATTCCTTTGACTCACTGTTTTTGGCCCTCATTGTTTCTTCTTCCCTTCTAAAGCTCGAACTCTTTCAGCAACTGGGGGCACTCTAGAAAAATCGAACTCTCTAAGGTAGTTGAACCCCACAAGTGTATTCTCCATCTACCCATCGACTTTTTCTTATAATTCTCTGTTGGAGGATCAACGGGCTAGATTAAACCTTAATTGACTGTTAAGATTAATTCCCAGTTGATCCGTGTGAGTTTATAGAGAATTCTCACCTAATCTCAATTTAACTTGATTAATTAACCCCTTGCCCTAAGTTTAGACTTAGGAAAAAAGTAAAATGAGCTAATAATCTAATTGAGGCACTTCTAGCTCGAATTTCCAGAAACGATTTCTGGGTTATGGAGAAATCCTATGTTTTAGCCTATCCACAAAGTTTTGAGACTAGAACACCTTCGATGCTACAGAAACAACACTCTCTCTTAGCAAGAAAGATGTTCTCTCTACAGTGCTACAAATCCTGCCACAACTCCTTGTCTCTGTGCCACACTCTATCACGTTGTTGATGTTTGGTCACTGCCGACCAACTACTGCGCAACTTTGATGTCGCATATGTGCTATTTCTTACACTGCAATACTGTTGCCAACTCTGCATCTACACTGCAACTCCCTCTCATCTGTTGTTGCTGCTATTGAAGCGACTGCAATTGATAAGCAGAAAAAATATTGAATCAACTGCGTTTAGTATGATGCAACTGCCTCTCAAGTCCTAAGTGCTATTAGCTATTACATTATCCACTGAAGAATTTGCGTTGCTGCTAACTTTGTACTTTGCCACTTTGAACTGTTGCCAACTCTGCACTCCACTCCTCAACACCTGACTACTACTAGTCTACCATTGTCGCTCTAGAATTCGACTGCATCACTGACACTGATCCATACTGCTACTGAATATTGTGGGCCGCCATATCAAGGTAATGATCCATGAGGTGGACTCCTCAATGGTCCTTGCCCATGTCTGCAACTCTCTGAGACTACAACTCTGGGTTGCCCCACCTCTCTCCTATACTTATGGCCGCAAATATAGAAAATGTTAAATTGGCAACTAGGGCCAAACTCCATGCGGGTCAGCTTATTTATGGCAGCTGATATTTTTATTGGATCCCTCTTATCGAGAGGTGTAGGATTGATCTAAAGATTATCCGGTTCCGATAAGTATTTCTGGAGATATGAATTTATTTTGATTATGGAATTATTATCGAGCCGACCAACATCTTGAGTAGGCTCAAAAGCCCAATAGACATGCCAATTCATCATCTACGTTTTAGTATAAATTGGCAAGGATTTGAAGTCATTCACATATAATTCTTCAGGTGATCTCCTTTCCACGTCTTGGGTTTTTGGAGGAGAGGCACTAATAAAGGATGCCCTAAGAAGATGCCATAATTCAACGCAGTATTGAAGACTCTTAGCCGTAGTAAGGAAGATATTATTATGCTGGCAATAAGAAGGATATAAACTGTTAATAGAGTCACATATACGCTATCATTGATATATATATAATAAGGAGCTAATACGCTTATCAGTACAATAATGTACGTAGCAACGAAAGGTCATAGTTGTATATATACGCTGGTCATAAAGTTGTTCATGTTTATATATATAGATACGTTGGTCAAAAAGACTCATACGCAGCCAAGGGTGCCACAGTCATCAAGCTGTAGTGATGAAGAGGTAAGCCGCGGTACAATGCTGTCATGGTAATACGCTGTTCATGGTTATATGCAATCAAGGGTTACATAGGGCATAAAGATTAATACTCTGGTCATAAAGACTGTCAACACAATATAAATGGAAACGCAGTTAACATAATATAACATAGGTTAATATGACACACAGTTCATATGTCTGTGAACGCAATATATAAATGGAAACGTTGTCCAAAAGACTCAATACGCAACACAGTCAAGGGATGAACGCTGTCAAGGGAATGCAACATCATACGCTGTCCAGAAGCCCCAATACACAACGCAATCAAGGGATGAACGATGTCAAGGGAACGCAACACTCATACACTAAACCCTAACACGTAGTCAAATGTAGCCACAGTCTACACAGTCAACGTAATGCTCTCATCTTTTATACGCAAGGCAGAGAAACCATACATGCTGGAAATTATGCAGGCTATGATGGATGGAAAAGGATGTCAATATATATTTTTGCTCCTGCTAGCTCGACAGTAATGTCCCGGCATCAATTTAAGGATGAGCTTCTCAATTGTTGTCACAACAGTGATGTCTTAGTTATCACTACAATTAATATATGGTGTTTATGTAACATGATGAAACTGTCATTATAATAATGAAGCCCTAAATGAAGTTATCTAACAAAGAGCACAAAGAAAATATAAATAGATCTCATCATTGGAAAGATGCTGGTGTAACAACTTCAAAACGTACAATCATCATGATCTCAGTAAAGGAGCAACAATGGTGCAATTGTGATGAATGATGCAACGGGCAGCATCATGATAAATGAGATCACAGGCATGGGAAACATGATGTAGATCATGGACATCATGATGTATGGGCAGCGTGATGTATGAGATCATGAGGAGCATGATGATGCATGATGGTGCTACATGGTAAGGTGCAGCGAATGAACGGGTGCAGCATGATGATAGGTGAAGGAGTCACCTTGGAGAATCAGTTGAAGTAGAATGTCTTCAACTGATCTCATTGTTATACGAAATGATCTATGTTAGATCTAAATAAGTCAAAGTGTTGAATTCTGTTGTAAATGTACTATCTCTCTCTCTATCTTTTTTTGTTGAGCTTTGAAGAACATAAAAGAAGAATTGATCAAGGGTTTCCCCACACATTGTGGGGTTTGTCCTTGGCTAGCGCCACATCTTGTGTCCTCTTGTCTTCTTCGATTTATATAGCGCCACATCTTGTGTCCTCTTGTCTTCTTCGATTTATATTTATGTTCTATCTGCAGTTTATCGTAATGTTGATGTGATTGCTAACTGTGAAAATTTAAATAAATTTCTCTAACATAGAACATACCCAAAATTAACATGGTATGAGAGATGAGGTGAAGACAATGCCCAAGCAAGAGTGAAAGAGCAATCACCAAAGTCAGTTGAGACAAGACAAAAGGATCAATGGGATCATTATCCCTCTTCTCATTCACTAAGGGAGAATTCGAAGCAGAAAATGTTATCAGAATGGAGCAGCGGAAGTTTCTGATGGCCCATCTAAAGATAACTTCATTGGGAAGTTCGGATCTAAGGGTGGAAGGAAAGGCAGATGTCTTGGTTATAAGTTCGGCCCTTATGCGAAGGAGTGTCCGAACAGCAGAGATGCATGTCATCAAGGACACGACCGACTCTTCAAGGAAGCAAGAAACCCCAGGAATGGAAGTCGAAGGTTTTAAGGTGGCATTCGTTGATGGTAAGGTACATGTTTGAAAATAGAATTTTCTAAGATGCTTTTGAGTTCAAAGTTGTATTATGTTACAAGAAGTTCATTGGGGACCATGTCCATTGACACATAGCACCAGAACTCTGTGATTCATATGGTGACAGGGAAGCCTGAATTCAAAAAGAGCATGAAAGTACATCTCTGAGATGTACCGAAGGAAAATCTTATAAGGGGACCATTCCCCTCATGTAGCAGGTCCACAGGTTTGAAACAACCTGTGGAGTTTTGAGATTCCTGAACGGGAATCTCATGTATACAGGTGGAATAAAGCCCTTTATGGCTTGAAGCAAAACACCTCGGGCGTAGTATGAGAGGATTGATAACTGTTTGATGAAGCTGGGATTCACTAGGAGTGAAAAGGATCCAAACCATTTTTCGAAGGTTGTGGATGATAGACCTCTCATACCGGCACCTTATGCGAACGAACTATTTTTGATAGGTGTAGACCCTCTCATTTGCAGTAGTAAGAGGGAGTTGGATTCCTGACATATGTTTTACAGTCAGCACGGGGAGTTCATATTTGGTTGAGCCTCATTGGATTGGTGCCAAGAATCTTTTGAGATATTTTTGGGGCACAATCTCTCATGGATTGAGATACACTGCTTGAAATGTGAAAACTGCATGATTATGCTAATTGGGCAGGCAGAGTGGAGGATCACTAGAGCACTTTTTAGTGTTGCTTCTCTTTGGATTCTATTGCGATTTCATGGATGAGCAGGAAGCAAAAGTCAGTCATTATAAGTACCGCCGAGATCGGATATATAACTACGAGTATGACCTTGTATGAAGTTCCCTGGTTGGGAAGCTCTTCAGTGAGCTGTTTGTACACATGATAAACACCACTATGATTCTCTGTGACAACCAGAGGTGGGATTCGATTATTGAGGAATCCCGTATTCGACAATTGCTCCAACAGATAGACATCAGATACTACCTTATTTGGGATATGGTAAGACGATGAGCAAGGAGGCTCCATCGCATTGAGATTGAGATACAGGTTGCTGACATTTTGACAAAGCCGTGGGGAAAGATCAAATCTGTGATTTTACTTTACGACTTGGAGTTGTCAAGAGACCCTTGTAAAAGGGTCTTGCATGTTGCATACATTGAGCTCTGAGAGCTCTGGGGGCTTGCGATTCTTACTGGAGCAACATACGACCATAGGGTGACTCACCCTCCCCTGGTGGTGCGCATTAGGACAGGATGATTCGCTCTCTTGTGGGACAAGATGGTTCACTCTCTTGTCGGACGGGATGATTAGTTCTCTTGTGAGGACGGGATTGATTAAGTTCTTCCGTCGAGGCATCCTACCCATGTAGTCTGGTACTCATGGGAAGTACCTCTCATCTGATCAATGAGCAGGGAAATGAAAATAGGGACCATAGTAGTACCGATGGACGCATCGCTGTATCTACCGTACTCCCTACGCTAGGATCACCTTCATTGATCTGGGATCAATGATACTGGTCTGGGACCAGTGGTAGGAGTTGTACCTACTATGACGTTGACTTCGGGTCGATTGAGGCTGGTGTGGGACCAATGGTACATACTCTGAGACTGACTTCGTGTTAGTGCAGTACTAGTCTGGAACCAGTGAGAGTGGTACATACTATGACGTTGACTTCGGGTTGATTGAGACTAGTTTGGTACCAGTGGTACACTCTATGAGACTGCGATACTGGTCTGGACCAGTGGTGGGAGTGGTACCCACTATGACGCTGACTTTGGGTCAGTTGAGACTGGTCTGGGACTAGTGGTATGCATTTTGGGACTGTCTTCGGGTCAGTGGAGAATGGTATGAGACATTCTCGATCTATTCTTCTTCTTCATAGTTCAACAAAGCTAAGTTGAGCATAGCTAGAGCAGAACAGAGCCAACAAAGCTAAGCAATGCAGGGCACTGATGGCAGAAGACAGTACAGTCGGACTTATGGATGAACGGATGGAGTTCTCCCTAGTTGAGAGGGAGTGTTAAATTGGCAACTAGGGCCAAACTCCATGTGGGTCAGCGTATTTATGGCAGCTGATATTTTTATTGGATCACACTCTTCGAGAGGTGTAGGATTGATCCAAAGATCATCCGATTCCGATAAGTATTTATGGAGATATGAATTTATTTTGATTATAGAATTATTATCAAGCCGACCAGCATCTTGAGTAGGCTCAGATGCCCAATAGACATGCCTATTCATCATCTACGTTTTAGTATAAATTAGCAAGGATTTGAAGTCATTCACATATAATTCTTCAGGTGATCTACTCTCCACGTCTTGGGACTTTGGAGAAGGAGAGGCACTAATGAAGAATGCCCTAATCCAATGCAGTATTGGAGACTCTTAGCCGCAGTGAGAAGATATTATTACGCTGGCAAACAAGAAGGATATACGCTGTTAATAGAGTCACATATACGTTGTCATTGATATATATAATAAGGAGCTAATACACTTATCACTACAATAATGTACGCAACTACAGAAGGTCATAATTATATATATATACACTAGTCATAAAGCTGTTCATGTTTATATATATAGATACGCTAGTCATAAAGACTCATACACAGTAAAGGGTGCCACAATCGTCAAGCCGTAGTGATGAAGAGGTAAGCCGCAATACAACCTGTCATGGTAATACGTTGTTCATGGTTATATGCAGTCAAGGGTTACGTAGGGCATAAAGATTAATACGCTGGTCATAAAAACTGTCAACACAATATAAATGGAAACGCAGTGAACATAATATAACGTAGGTTAATATGACACACAGTTCATATGTATGTCAACGCAATATATAAATGGAAACACTGTCCAAAAGACTCAATAGGGAACGCTGTCAAGGGAACGACACATCATACGCTATCCAGAAGCCCCAATACACAATGCAATCAAGGGATGAATGATGTCAAGGGAACGCAACAGTCATATGCTAAACCCTAACACGCAGTCAAATGTAGCCATAGTCTACACAGTCAACGTAATGCTCTCATCTTTTATACGCAGGGCAGAGAAACCATACACGCTGGAAATTATGCAGGCTATGATGGATGAAAAAGTATATTAGTGTATATATGTGCTCCTGCTAGCTCAACAGTAATGTCTCGACATCAATTTTAAGGATGAGCTTCTCAATCATTGTCACAAGAGTGATCTCTCAGTTATCACTACAGTTTATATATAGTGTTTATGTAACATGATGAAATTGTCATTATAATAATGAAGCCCTAAATGAAGTTATCTAACAAAGAGCATAATGAAGATATAAATAGATCTCATCATTGGAAAGATGCTGCTGTAAGAACTTGAAAAGGTACAACCATCATGATCTCAGTAAAGGAGCAGCAATGGTGCAATTGTGATGAATGATGCAACGAGCAACATCATGATAAATGAGATCATGAGCATGGGCAACATGATGTAGATCATGGACATCATGATGTATGGGCAGCGTCATGTATGAGATCATGAGCAGCATGATGATGCATGACGTTGCATGATGGTGCTACACGGTAAGGTGCAGCAAATGGACGGGATGCATCATGATGATACGTGAAGGAGTCACCTTGGAGAATCAGTTGAAGCAGAATGTCTTCAACTGATCTCATCGTTATACGAAATGATCTATGCTAGATCTAAATAAGTCAAAGTGTTGACTTTTGTTGTAAATGTACTATGTCTCTCTCTTTATCTTTCTCTGTTGAACTTTGAGGAACATAAAAGAATGATTGATCAAGGGTTTCCCCACACATTGTGGGGTTTGTCCCTAGCTAGCACCACATCTTGTGTTCTCTTTTCTTCTGCGATTTATATTTATGTTCTATCTGCAGTTTATCTTAATGCTGATGTGATAGCTAACTATGAAAATTTAAAGAAATTACTCTAGCATAGAACATACCCAAAATTAACAGAAAACTCTTCCTCCAGCCTGGAGGATAGCTTGTCAATCTCTGTTGACGTTGCTGCTTGGTCCTGCTTCTTTGTCTTGTCCTTATTTCTAAGAGGGCACTACATGCTATAGTAATGGAAATCACCACATCTTAAGCACTAGTTGACCTTTGACAGATCATTCTTCTTCTTCTTTTGCTCTCCATTCCCCCAATTGGGACCCTTAGAAGCTAGGGAAACATTCTCCCCCTCACTCTTTGGTCCGTTGTTGATGCTGCCATTGATGGTACTCTTTACTAGAGCCCGCTTCAACTCATCTTGCTGCAGAACAGAACACATCCTATCCCACTTAGGCAAGGTGTCTCTCCCCAAGATACTTTGGAAAAATACATGCTAGTCCTCTGAGACATTATTTAGTGCCAATCGTACAAGCTCTGTGGGTTGGGCCACCTCCCCCACGACTGCTAATTGATCTCGGACTTTTTGAATTCGAGTGAGAAAGGCATCTATGCTCTTACGCTAATGAATCTTGGTACTCCTCAACTTCTCCTGGAAAACATCTACCGATGCTAGAAAGAACTCTGGAATAACTCAGAGAGAGCATGCCACATCTCGTTGGTCGTTCCTTGTTTGCCACATGTGAGACTAGATGATCTTGGACTCTATCCAAAATCATCCTCTTCGCTTTAGCCATTTCCTTTTTGTACTCTTTTCGCTGATTAGGGTCTTGGGGAACTACTACCACACTCTATGCATAGGTCTTCACAACATATTCATTTAGAAGGAAGGACATACTAGCCTTCCAAATGGCATAGTTGGCTCCCTCCAATGTATTCTGATCTCTGAGCCCAACTTTGTGCATCTCGAATATGGTCTGGAAACTTCCTCTTCCTCTACTAGGTTGTTGAATCTGCTACTCGCACTCCCTTCTGGAGTGAGAAGATATGCTCAAAGCTACTGCCAATCTACAATTGGGAAATCATATTTTTGGCCTAGAAACCAAGAGAAATATATCCCATTTGTGCTTTTCTTTTTGACCCGACGTTGATTCTGTTGTTGCAAAACCCTCTGCGTCCAACCAAGTATGCTCAGCAAAAATTTGAGTTGTTGTTGCTCCCTTTGAACTACGAAATTCATTTCTCCGCTTCTGCGCTTCGTGACTGATCACTCACACTCTGATACCGTGTGAAAATTTTAAAACTGAAATGCTATGGCAACAACTGGAAAATATTTTTCTAATGGTTCATTAATTTAACAATTTATCTGTTACGAGAAATATCAAATAATTCACATATCAACCCTCATAAATAAACTGCAGAAGAAAATAACGTTGGAGACTGAAAAATGCTAGCACACACAAAATTATGACAGTTATTTTTGGACAAAAGTCCACAGAAAAACCTAACTTGGGAAAACCAGTGCAATATATGAGGGCTTTTATTATTATGTAGCTATGAGAAATTCCGAGTACAATCTATATGCGAAACACTAAAAATCCTATAGAGAAAATACTGGCAAAAATAATCTGAGGGAAATAACTTGAAGTATAGTCCTTGTTTATGTGACATGTGATGGTTCTTTCATTTACAAATTTGTGTCAAGTGGATGACTCTTCTTTAAATTGCGGCTTCATTGTTACATATGTTACCGAGCAGAGTTGAACTGGGATGAATGAAAAATATTAGAGGAAACAGAGATCTTTGATGAAGAAAGAAATTCCTCCCTAGTTGAGAGGGAGTGTTAAAATTTGATAGTTCAGGGATGAATTTCTCCTAGAAGAAATCATATCTTTCAGTTCTGTTTGGACCACCTATAATAAATTTTCATTTCTCACAATTCTAATATGACTTTTTAAAAACAGAAAGTCATGTCTAAATGTTCAAGGATGATCTTGACATATGGAATCCACTTTAAAGTCAAATCAATCATGATTATACAAGTTAATAATTAATATTTTTATCCTTACTAGTATTATTATTATTATTATGATATTATTCTTCACAAAATAGTCTAAAGTCATTCACCTTTAATGGATTAATAAAAACGAATTCTCTCATGAAATAAGTAAATTAAATTGAGAATTTCTTACTTGGCAAATTGAACCTCTCTCTTCGAATAAAATAGTAACTCCACACTTAAGAGATTGTAACTCTCCTTCACTAATTCAATGTATGACAAACGTGTAACTCCTCCTCATGAAGTGCACTTGTAACTCCCTCATTCAATTCAATTTGCAACTCTCGCCAAATACTCTCTCTCTTCCTTATATCAAATTGTAACTCTTTAGGACAACTGTATCTCTCTATCTATTCTTGGGATGAGTTACACTTTTCCTCCAGTAACTCCTCCCTCATGGAATTCAATTCTCCTATTATTGGTTCAAGGAATGAATTCATTTTGTAACTCTCTTTTTTCGTCTATTTAAACAAGAGCAAGTGAGAGCTGAGAGTAACATGTTCATTGTGAAGACGGAGAGTTAGAGTTGAGTGTGCGCAAGAAAAGTGTGAGAGCAAGAGCAAGGGAAGAGCTGGAGAAAGTTTGTAGGACAAGATCTAATAAAGATGAAAGATTTTCCCGCAAAGAGCAACAACACTTTAGCTGCATGTTGATCAAACATTGGTGACTTTATTCATTCTCATTTTCTCTCTTTCTCTCTCTCATTCTCATTTTCTATCTCTCTCTCTACTCTGCTGAACAATTGAAGAAATCTAATAGAAGAAAAATCATTTGGGTTTTCCCCTTGTGGGTTTTTCCCTGTTCATTGGACCTAACCCTAAGTGTTTCATATTTGTGCTTCACTGTCTTCATATGATTCTTAAGTTTATGTTCTATCTACAATTGTTGTTCTGAAAAGTTGTGAAGAAGAAATCTGAATTCTAAGTAATTATAACAATATCATACATTTAGTTTTCTACAAAGTACATTCAATTTTCTGCAAAGTACATTCAACTTTATGCAAAGTACGTTCAACTTTCTGAAAAGCATATTTAGCTTTCTGTAACTTACATTCAACTTTCTACGAAGTACATTTAGTTTCGTTTAGTTTTCTTCACAATACGTACAATTTTCTGCATAGAACTTTCAAGTTTTTGCAAAGAATTTTTAAATTTCTGCATTTAACTTTCAGATATTAACACTATCCAAGGAAGCGTTGCATTTGAAAATGGTATGTGGAATATCACTCATAACGCTATTGCACTCTCCTTTGAATATGCTCTTGTTCCTATGTTATAATTTTTATTCTACTTAAGTTAGAGCTATTTGACTCCCTTAATGGAAATATTGACTAAGCACATTCAAATAGACTAGTTCAATTTTTTCATTGTATAAAGAAGGCTTTACATTTTTTTAAAAATTGATGATAATAGTATTAGATGTTTTCACAAGTATAAATTCTTGTTTAGGATTTCCCTTTTGAGAAGAAACTTTGAAACTTCAGATGACAATTATTTGGCTGAATGTTGTAAGGTACATTTGAATGCGACATTTCCTTCACAACTGTAATTTTATTTGTGATAAATACAATTTATAAATTTATTTCCATTGAAAAAAAACAGGTAAGAATAAAACAATTTACAATATATCACATATTTGATTATGATTAAGAGTTCTAACTATAAGACAATTGATTGTGATCAAGAGTTCTGACTATAAGACAAGTGAAAACATATAAATAAAAAAAATGAAAATTGTTTCTAGATTTTAATTAGAGAAAAAAAATGAGATTATTCATCTAAGGATATGTTGACGGTGCTGGACCCGCCAACATTCAAGGGGATCTCCCCAGTAAGAAGACCTTAGTCTGTTTGGAGTAGGAGTCCCAACAGTGAGTGGTAGTGTAGTGCTTTGATCGCGGTAGCGCGCAAAGAAAAGGATGGTGACTTAGAGTGGAAGTAAGCGTGTGACCTGACAGCGAGTCAAGTGAGATGCATGGGGGTTTTAACACTCAGAGGGGAAACGAAGTGTGCCCCTTAGAAGACTGTAATAATATGCAACTTGAAAGGAGCACACGAGTGGAAAGGCATCGCATGCTAAGATGCAGAATAGTCCACAAGTTAAAGTGATGGGTTAATCCAACAACATGTGTCCAACAAGATTCATACAATTGCATGCAAAGTAGTTCTTAAGAAAATGCGTAAGTTAAACAACATACATTGTTAAGCAACCAGAATAGTCCAAATACAATAACAACATATGCATGAAAGTGTGATGGCTCTGTTATTATTATTATAAGTGAAATTTCCATCCATACATACACCATTGACAACCACTATCCCAAATAGTGGAACATTACAGTCGAGAACACCTTCTCCTCCAAAGAAGTATAGTCGCTGTACGCTGTGGAGAAGTCAAGACTCGTTACAATACTCCCAAACCTTTCGCAAGCCTAATCCTAGAAAAAATCTTGGCTCCCAAAAGCCCATTCTATGAGTAATGATGCCCTATTTATAACAAAAGTTGGGGTGACCCTTAACATTCCCCTTTGTGACTCTATGACTACCCTCGTGACTCTTAAACTTTTTTACTAATAACTCATTACATTACATAGTCACTGTTCACATTCCACTAGTGACACTTGGAATTTCACATACAACATATCTACAAATAATATACATTGTCCACATGTACCCATGTGAGACAAAATAGGCTAGGGACAACCTGACAAGACAAAACACTATGACTCCAAAGTTTGGGGAAATACTAACTCGACAACCTCCACTTGATGCTTTTCGGTCATGTACTGATGCCAAGCTTGGTACTATGTGATGATGTCTCAAAACTGCATAATGGTGTCTTTATGTTAACGAACTTTTGCCTCCATAGCTGTTGGGTATATCATCTTCGAACCCGTGTTCAACTCATCCTGAAGCATGTGCAACATGGTGATGACCATGATAGGACCACCAATGTACTTCTACATGTTTTGTGCGGTCAACTCCAAGTCATCCTTGGTGGCCTCTCTCCCTAGCTGCCTTATGTACCTGTCGATCTCTAGCTGGACTTGGTTCTTGTGCTTAGCTTCAGTGAGGGAACCTATTCACGAGATCCTGTGCTTTCTTACTATGACATCCAAACTCTTGTACAACTATGCATATGAAGCTTGTATGCTGGTGACGAACGGGACAAGCTGCTCATAGTTCTGGATCAACATCTAGACCTTTGCTTTGTCTAGCTCTACCTACGACTTCATCATATTCAAGTAAAGCATGGCCCCTTTGTACCACATTGTCCACTCTTGCACATGGGTGATGGCAACATGTATGTCCCTGAGAGGTTGAAAAAACTTTTTGCTCCGCTGCTATAAGCCATGCACATGGACAGTTGCTTTATGCACGGTGACGAATCTGTCATAGAGATTCCACATGGTAGTCTCAAGTGTTGATAATTCAACAAGTATCACTTTCCTCATCTTTGCCAGTGCCGAAACTGTGCTTTTCTCTTTGCATTGTTCTGCCTCTTGCCTAACTCCCTGCAAGTTCTTTTCCATTTGTTCATTCTCAGCCAACAAGAACTTAACATTTGAGCTTGTGGCTCTTGCATAGGCCAAGGTGGCATCGACAATGGAAACTAGATGATTTCTGAAATCTGGCACTATCACCATTTCTTTCATGAATGCAGTTGACGCGTGATGATCTGGAAAGGGCTTTCTTTGCGTCTATACAATCTTCTTTTGCAACTCATAAAATGATAGATTGTACACATCCATCACCAGATCATCATCAAGGAGAACAACCTCTCCTTTCTCTTTCGAGATTAGTTCTAACATTGCAGGTGGTGGAGGCTGAGAGGTGACCTCGGGTGCTTTCGACATGAGGTCAATGTCTTGATCCTATGGCTCATCTCCAAACTCCATATCCGTCACTTCAATCAATTGCTCAATCTGTTGAGCAAGCTCTCGATTCTTCATTTGTTCACCCTCTTCTTTAGTTGCTCGTTGTTCTGACTCCTCTGCTTGTATGGGTGCCATTTGCTCTATCATCGTGCCTTGGCTTTCTTCTTCCTCCTATTTATGCTTCTCTTCCCCCTCTTTCCTTCTAAGCTCCTGCTCTTCCTTCAACTTCTTGTCTGTTTCCTAGAACTTCTGTTCTGCTTCCTCCAGCATTTGCTTTTCCTTCTTCCTTCGCTCTGCGCTCTTTATCCGTTGTTTTCTCTTTGCCTCAGCTGCCAAAGCTTCTTTCTCAGTGATAAGATCTGCTCTCATCTTTTAGCTTTGATCAACCTCCAGGTTCTCGAAAATCTTTGTCTTACCTTTTTCCTGCACCAGATTTCTACTTATTGTTGTTGTTTTTGTTGCTTCTTACACTACTGCTGCCCACATAGTATCTTTCCATGTTGTGGATATACTCACTGGTTTATTGATCTTGGAGTCATTGGAACAATACCTCCAAGGGTCCTCCTCCGCCCAATGACATGCCTCGTCGATCGATGGATAATACACCTTCGCACAGTTTTCTTGCAAATATTATGGGGATCATACAGATTGATGTATTTCGTGTGGAACTCGAACTTCACTATCTCCTTAACTTTGGCATCCACATCTTTCAATCTCTTAATCTTGTATAACCTAATCCGCAAAGGAAGAGCGGGCCATCGTGCCTTCTTCTTCATGTACAATCCTGATAATATGTCGGTGGAGAGGTGACATGAGACCTCTTGCATGACCAACTTGTCCATGGCATACCTTGATAGAACATGTAGAGGCTTCTCTCCATCGAACAATCAGATGAAGGTGCTACCAAGTGAGGCACAACAATCTACAATATTAAGTATCGCCTCCATTATTTCTTGGGACATGCATGGTGGATCCTACTCAAAGATTAGCTTGTATAACAGGAATATGAAATGGTCAATCAACCTTGCCATAACCCCTCGGTAGTTGCATTTGGAAAACAACTTGCAATAAATGTTGACACCAATCTCTTTCGATGTCCATGTCTAGCTCATGCTAGGACACTGATGTTGGGTACATATTGCATCAAGTAAATACGCGGACATGTAGAATGTCGCTTGCTCATTCTTGAGCGGATTCCGGGCGTTAGTCACATGAAATTTCGATTGAAGAGACAACAAATATGACTAGTTGAATGGCCTTCCATGTTAGGTCCTTGTACTACTAGTGTAAACCCTTATTGTTATTAGTACAACCCTCTTATTATATTTTTGTGCCCATGTAGTCCCCATATTATTATTATTGTGCCCCATAGAAGCCCACTATTGTTATTATTGTGGCCTTACATTATTATTTTTATGTCGTCTCTTATTATATTACGACCCCTTAGACTTCTATATATAGAAAAGAAGTCTTTTCATTTGAATCATCCAAAATTGTTCATTTGTGTAATGTAAAGGAGGTTGTCCCCTCGAAGAAGCTTATTTCTAAGGCGTTGATCTATACATTTTTTTTGTGAGCTAGTTTTATAACATTTGGTATCAGAGCTTTAGATTCTAGGGTTTCGCTACTCCAAACGGGTCACCGTGACATTTTCGCTATAACTTTTTTCGGTGACGTTTCAGATGCTAAACCAAAAATCCATTTGGGCTGAAATCGTTATGAACATCGGGTCCAAATTTCAGAGTTTTTTGCGCTATATTTGCGGAGATATGATCTTAGGAATTTGGCCTTTTTATAGACTCTCGAATTTCATTCCAAACAGGTGACTTGGGGAAATCATCATAACTTTTGTCTTGAGTATCAAATTGGAATTGCGTAAGAAGTTACAAAAAGAGGATGAACTTTAGTTTGATGTCTATATTTTTTAGATCCGAAGGTCAAAACAGTGACACGTGTCACTTCATACAAGTTCGCTCTTCTGAAAAGGTCTATAATCAGGTCATCTTGGGAGATTTGGAATAACTTTTTCTTGGATAATCAAATTCTGATCAGACTTGCGGGGTTAGAAAGAGGACTCAGAGGGCTACTGCAGTAGACAATTTCAGAACTTTGAGATCTGAAAGTAGAGAGTTATAGTCATTTCAAGATCGAGCTTCTGAAATCAAGAAAATGCAATATGAGGAAGTTTGATGGAAATGATCCAGTAAATTGGATGCTACAAATGGGGCAATATTTTAATCTACATGGTGTACCACTGTTACAAAAGGTATGTATTGCATCTTCATATTTAGAACCGGATCAATTTTTATGGTATAAAGGGCTTTGTTCTCGTAAACAACTTGTTACGTCGTCAATTTTCACGAAGGAAATGATATCACATTATGATGATACAAAGAACAAAACCTTCTTTAAAGCAACACCACAACAATTAAAGAAAAAAGAGAAAAAGGGCTTTGTTACAAAGCGGAATGCAAAATTATGGCAATAAGGTAGTCTACCCCTCACAACTATAAAGATGGAAGTGTTGTTTCTCCTAGCCTTCCAGAATCTACAAGGGTTACACCACAAGAATTGGAAGAAAAAAGAGAAAAAGGGCTTTGTTACAATTGTGATAAAAATTACATTAAAGGGCATAAATGTGCTGAGAAGAAATTATTTTACATTGATTATAGAGAAGATGAAGAAAATGATCGAGAAATGTCAAAAGAGGAGTATATACACCAAGAACCAACCCCAGAGAAAGAAGAAATGAATTTGATCACATATTGTAAAGCATTGGAAATAATTACTACTCCTTAAACTCTTAAGGTAGAACGACATATCAAGAACAAAAAGGTTCAAGAAGTGAAAGACCACATCAGAAAAGAAGAAATGAATCCGACCATATCTTGTAATGAAATCGAATGAATTGCCACTCAAACTATCAAGATAGAAGGACATATCAAGAAGAAAAATGTTCAAGAAGTGAAAGATCACATAGAGAATCAAGAAATGAATCCGACCATATCTTGTAATGCATTGGAGAAATTACCACTCCTCAAACACTCAATCTAGAAGGACATATCAAGAAGAAAAAAATTCAAGCAATGAAAGATCACATCAAGCATCAACAACAAGTTCTCCAACTTTTAAAGGATAACACCACTTTGGTGCATAATCGAATGAAACAATAGACAGATCAACATTGCAATGAAATAAGTTTTCATGTAGGCGATTGGGTATTTTTATGGTTACATACATGCAAGCAAATGTCCCTCAATAAATCTATTTATGAGAAGGAAATGTTGGCGATACTACACGGACTTAAGAAATGGTGACCTTACCTAATGGAAAGACACCTAAAGGTAAAAATGGATCATGATCGTATTAAATATTTAGAACAAAGATTATCCTCTGAAGAGGAACAAAAATGGGTCATAAAGATGTTGGGTTATGGCTTTGAAATCATCTACAAAAAAGGGAAGCAAAATGATGTGGCAGATGCACTCTCAAGAACGGATGAGGATGTGAAAGCATTGCTGTGCACCATTTTTATTATCCAACCAGATTGGATAAACGAAACAAGGTATGAAGGGAAGAAGGACGAAGAATTGTGTCCACTCATTCAAAATTTGCAGAAGATTGAAGTTCAAACAATATTTCCAGAACTTGACGAGGAAGGAAAAATCATATTGGAGCCTGGAGTAGTCATAGAAACAAGAACTCGACACTACGAAATTGATCAATTTCAGAGTATCTCATCAAGTGGAAGAACTTATCCGCTGAATATTCCACATGGGAGGACAAGAATTTTATACAGGAGCATCAAGAACTACTCAAGCGTCGAGGACAACACTTTTTGAAGGAAAGGGGCATGCTAGGTCCCTATACTACTAGTGTAACCCCTTATTGTTATTAATACAACCCCCTTATTATATTGTTATGCCCATGTACTCCCCATAGTGTTATTATTGTGCCCAATAGAAGCCCACTATTGTTATTATTGTGCCCTTACATTATTATTGTTATGTCGGCTCTTATTATATTATGATCCCTTAGACTCCTATATATAGAAATGAAGTATTTTCATTTGAATCATCCAAGAATTGTTCATTTGTGTAATGTAAAGGAAGTTGCCGCCTTGAAGAGGTTTATTTCTAAGGTGTTGATGTATCTTTTCTATCTTTTTGTGAGTTGGTTTCATAACATTCCATCACTCACTAGTCTAACACAACCACCCATTTTCAGGAAAGGTCTACGTGCTCTCTTCACTATATAATCGACATGCAAAGATGATCAAGAACCGGTAGGCCTTTCGAAGAGACTTTGTTTTGTAAACATGATTAG
The DNA here is from genome assembly GCA_031772625.1 of Pinus tabuliformis. NCBI lineage: Eukaryota > Viridiplantae > Streptophyta > Pinopsida > Pinales > Pinaceae > Pinus > Pinus tabuliformis. Next base: position 805,585,140 of record CM062810.1, read on the forward strand.
GGGTCGTTCTGAACTTCACTGACTCTTTCACCCAAAGCTCAACAATATTTCTGGTGTTCAGAAAGCTATGGGTGGCAGAGAAAAGTGTGTCCATGCGGTTCACCGACTGAGGTAAATGATACATCTGTTGATAGTTCTCCACCGTGAAGGTGGCAAGCTCTATCCCGCTGGTGTTGCTTAATGTCATAGTCTCTGGATTTGTGTGTGAGATAATCCAGCGGATGATGTCCACACATGGGAATGCAGGGTACCTGAATGCAACCTTGTATAACCCTGATTAGTGGGTACTGATATAAACATGCTGATCCTCTAAGTCTTTATTGAAGTCCTATGCTAAGGTATCCTTGATTTGCTACCATGTCAACTTCATTCCCTTTTTTGATCAACAACTGGGTGTCTTCATAAATTGGCAAGTTCACTGACACCTGCTCAACTACTTCCCCAGAAGTACTCTCGATAGTATACTTTGATGCAACTCTCTTGGAAGCCAAGTTAATTGCAACTTCTAGAGAGTTGCTCAACAACTGTTGTGCCTGTTGACCACTACGTATCAATGACCCATAGCAGTAAGCCCGATTTTTTTTTCGCAAAAGGGATTGTGCCTGATCGATGTGTCCATGCCATTCAACTATCATCATCAGCCTGATTATCTTGTTACAATGTAAACCCATTCTACATGTATATGATGTAAATAATCTCAACAGATATCTGTCATGTATGTAATTTGCAAGGTAAACCTAATTTTCTGGTGACTAACTACATTTTTGGAGGTTTTATGTCTCACCAATCCATTCTCGGATGGTTGGCAGATTTTTCCTTCAGTCTTACCCCAAAGTCAGTGTGTATTTTGTCACTGGAATCTTAGGCGAATCCTAGTGTTCTAGATGTTGGAAATAATACTGAGAGGGGGGGGGGGGTGAATCAGTATTATCAGATCAGTAAAACCTTTCCAATTTCATACTCAGAAACATATACACTACTTCAGTTAAGTGAACCCGCGTGTACACGCTACTGTGTCTAAAGCAACTAGCGTATATCCAGAGATCTTATGATTTAGTTAGCTTATCTTCAGTAAATGCATCAGAACATTATTAACCACATTAACAGTAAACAGGTGCAGTATAACAGAACAGATCATCACATAAAAGCCACACACATGAACACCATGATATAAGGTGGAAACCCAATGTGGGTGAAAACCACCTGCTGCAATTCGTCTCTTTCTTCTTTAATAAGAAACTTCTTTTACAATGTACTGGTGCAGTCCTTTACCAGCACGCAGGCTACAACCTGCAGAGGGCTACAACCCTCATAGCTCTTGTACTAGCCGATCCATTTACTAGTACGTAGGTGCCTACCTACAGAATGCTCCAACCTTTACTCGTTTTCCAGCTGCTACTGGAAGGGAGCTACAACCCCCTGGCTCTTGTACTGGCTGATATGTTTACCAGTACGTAGGTGCCGACCTACGATCTTCCCGGGACCACGTTTCATACATTTTCATACTGGATCCATAAGACAATCACCATTGTAGTACAACCTGCATCATCAATCACTGAAACACCCAATACTGAATCACTGAAACCCTGTCAACATCATAACAACAACCAGATCCAACTCCATCTACAAATATCATACTTCACATTGTATACGCTACTTCGACGAGCCCAACCTGCGTGTATACGCTCTTTTACCAAAACCAACCCGCGTACAGATCTGCAAATTCTAACTTATAACTCCGCAGCTATATCAGACATCAAAACATACCCAGATCATAACAATAAACATGCGTCAATAGATCTAGTCTATCCACAGTCATACCATAGGAAGATAATCCTTCCAAGCCTTGAGATCTCGTTCCATCATTCATCATCCTCCACATGAGTGAAACCTTGGTTCAGATCACCAACCCATAACCTGCATTTGGATCTCACTCTTCCTCAGATCTTCATCATACACACACACACTCACACCTTGCTTACTTCTCTTTGCCTAATGATCTTCTCCTTATATAGCCTTAGGCCCTTCACAATACCACGGTCCAAAACCATAGTAACACAATACCATCAACTTCAAAACTAGGGATCGACACGCCCGTCGAGACACCATGGTCCAAAACCATAGGCACAACTTCCAAGGACTAACCGCCACGGACCAAAGGTACTTTTCACATGTACCCGCTTTTACTGAAGCCAACCTGCGTGTACACGCTTGTTTTCCTTAATGAACCTGCGTATATCTCTTTCTTGTCCTACTGTACTAAGATCTGTCCTCTGATCAAGTTGCCATCACTTGTACCTGTCTCTGAGTGAGTTGCCATCAAGGACAACACTTGTATCATAATGCCAACACTAGATTGAGTCTATGTAAAAGTGATTTGGAAATAATCTTAACTATTTGGTTATGTTATTTTATTACAAATTGCTTTGTTTGTTGGATTATATTTGTGTCGCAGAAGTGGGTAGTCTGTGAGAATATATTTCATATGGGCTTTCTCCCTTATGATGTAAAATATATGAAAATTATGATGTAAAGTGTCTTGAGGGTTGGAAAAATAATTTATTCCCTTATAGGTTAATTAATTAAACTTTCTGGCCCAAAATTAATTAAAATCCTAAGCCAAAAATATAATTAATTCTAGGTCATAGGTAAATTTAATTTCTTCGAAGGAAAATTCGACGGTCCTTAAAAATTAAATTTTAGGAGATCCCGAGACTAAGGTAAATTGATTATTTTAGTAAATTTTAAGCCTTTGGTCCTTGGGGTTATGTTAAAGTCAAAATTTTGAGGAAATTATTTCAAAAATTTATTTTTTGAATTAATTAAAATGCATTTAATTGAAAAATTCGAATTTTCTCAAGAATTTAAAATTTCGACACATGAGATTTAAAATTTTTTTGGTCCTCATCAATGGTCGAGATTGCTTTGACGAGGATCACTTGAACTAGCCATTGGAGGATTTATCTTTAAATAGGAAGTCATTTGTCAGTGAATCCATCCAATCTTTGAGTCGTGTGCTAAGTGAAAAACTCTCGTGTATCCTTTTTGGATAATAAAAAAATACTAACAATGTAAACTTTGAAACAGGAACCCATACTGTTACCCGTTTTGTAGAGATAGCAAAAAAGTGACCCGATTTCGAAAAGGGGTTAAGCAGAACACACGTGTTTTTAAAGCTTAGTTTTTGGCACTAATTTTTTTTATGTACATTGTGTTTTATAATGGTAGTGTTTTTTATGCTGATTTAGAAATGTGGTAATTCTGCACCAGACCTTTTTTTAAAGGACTATTTTTTTAACTTTTTTAATTTTCTAATGTATGAAATGTAAATAATTATTTTGTAAACTTAATAATTTTTGAAGTGGTCTTTTTCTTCATATTTTATCGTTTTTATTTTAATTTTAATTTTTTTGTAGTGAGGTTTTTATTGTTTCGCATATTTAAAGAAGAAGGTTGATATTTTGAATTTTCGATATTCTACATAATTATACATTATTAATTAATTTTTCAATTCACAAGAAATAATTGTTTGTAAAAAACAATATTTTCTAACAATTGACATAAAAATAGCCATTTTTAACATAAATATAATTTAAAGACTACACGTTTTGATAAGTTTTTGCTACAATTGACATGTGAAAATCACAATTTTTATACGAAAATTTTAACTAAAAATAGTTAAATAATAGTTTTTTTTATGAATTTCATGTCAAAAAAATAATATTAATCATTTTTTTTTTTCTCAAAAAATAATGGCTAACTTAAAATTAATGCGAAAGTCACATATTACAAATATTGAACACATAACAACCTCAATTGAGTGTATATTCTTCTCATAAAATGTCAAAGTCAAAACATTGCAAGTATAACTACTTAATAGTTACAAAAAATGAGCTTGATTTCCAAGCATAACTTAAATTTAATCAACAATGTCACGTAATCTAAACTTTTCGTCCTCTAGAATTTCATCATTGTCTTCGTCTTCTAATGGATCTTTCATGTTTGCCAATCTCCCAATGTATGTCTTTCTAAACATCCCATGTAATGGTGGTTGAGGTTCCATTGCCTTTTTTGCCACACGTGATTCACTAAAGTCCCTTTTCTTCAACCCAATTTCTTGCATTGCATCTGGAAGAGATTGAAGAGCATTAATTCTTTGCTGAATGAAATTGCATTGTAATGGATTTTTTTCAATTGCAATGCAAATTTTTTCCTTTTTGAAGGCATCATGCTAGTGTTGTACCTAGTTATCAAGCACAAAATAAATAATGGAGTAAATTAGTACAATGACATATTAATTAAAAAATAACATATTGAAATTCAATTCTATATAATAAAACTTACCTGATCTAGAAAATAAATCCAGAACCCAATCTCCTTCATTTGAACATACGTTTATAAGATAGTTAATCAATAATTGTGGTTTTTGTTAGTTTTCTCACAACAGCATCATAATTCAGTATTTGGCTATGACTCTTTCTGTCCACCCGATTAAAAATCATAGACATACAACTATCATCTTTTGCCCAACTATCAATATGAATGAACTCACAATCATTTATAAATACTTGATCGTCACGGTTAAGAAGATTTGACTTTTGCCTGTACCATGAAATAGTAAAAGTTCAATCAACTTGTACATAAATGAATTTTTCAACATTAATCAAATATACATTTTAAACGTCTTACCATGTAAGCTGCATCCTTGAATTTGTTTTCCCTTTGAAGCTTGACAATATCATTGCCAATTGTGTGTCTGAATGAAATGTCACAAATCTCCATAATGGTGATGATGTGACTTCTACAAATCCCGCAACCAGTTTACTAAAAGCTTGATAAATATAAGGGTCACTATCATAGTCAATATTTGGAATATTGAAACCATGGAGAATATCTGCAATAACTAGGGCATACTCCCTTTTAGGTACGAGTTTAGTAATGTCTTCACAGTTGCCTTGTATTACTTGATATTGAACAGTGTTTAGCCCATTCCAAATGAAATGAGTAAGATTTGGATTAAGTTCAACATTCTTAACAAATTGTTTCCTCAGTGTTTCGATCTTTATTTTTCAATAAAAGTTCTGAAGCTAGTTGGCGCTCCATTATCATCCTTCTTCATCTTTTATAAAATAAACAAATATATATGTAAGCTATAAATTAAATATAGTACACAGGTGAATAAAAACGAATGTGTAAATCAAGATACCTTTTTAAATGCAAGATAAAAAGCTTTTAATGTTGATGTAGAACTTGAATTTGGATAGTTGCGTACGACATCATCCCAGCTATCTTCATTCAACAATCTAACCATTTGATCTTGAATTTTCATGTAAACTTTGTGACTACATAGATAAAGTAACAAAAATTCAATATAATGTTATGTATAACAAATACTAACAAGAACAACATGTTTTATTGAAAAGAAATTATAGTCTAGAAATAAATAAAAATAATTCAACAAACTTATTTTTGAAATTCGTCGGACATTCCTCCAATGATAATTCCCCTGACTTCACACGAGATAATATTGTTTTGACAAATTTTTCATCTTTCACTCGTTGCATTGCTCTTCAAGGTGTGATAGTCATATCTTCTGGAAGCTGGTACAAGTCAGGACCTAATTTACTGCTGCCATATATCAATGGCTTAGACTTTTTAACCTTCTGGTTTTTAATGGCAATGTTTTCCCACATGTTAAAAATCTCATCAATCAAGTTCCAAACATCTCCAGTTCTAAATGCCAATTGGAAAATGTTATCAACACCTCTGAATATATCATTAGGAAGGTTGCGTTTTCCACCTTTTGAATTGGGTTTCTCTTCAATTTGATAACTTATTTCCATGCAACATTCCCTTCGGAAATCTGCAGTAAAATTTATCCTATCCCCACCACATTTTTCTTGAAATTCACTATGAATAAATCTAACCCTTTGGATGAAAGTCATAGACATCCTATATTCATTATCTAAATTATGATCCCATGCCACTAACTTTGCTTCTGTATCCGATAAACCAACATAAATGATACATTTCATTGTTTCAAAACGTGGGTTATTGGGATATTCCTCCATCAAGTGTCTTTGAGCTTTTACATAATGGTTTTCTCCAAACACATAATAATTGTATTCAAAACATTTTGACTTATCAAATGATTCTTTGTTGGGAACTTGAATTGGATCAACAAGAAGTACATAAATAACCACATGAGCATATGGATTATACCTCATCAATGTCTTCAAGTTATGAACATGCAGATGGTGTGGCTTTCTGACTTGATATTGACATTGTCCTTCACTTGCCTTATAGGTTTGTCTGACATTATGCTGAAATGTACAACCACTATCAATTAAGTTTTGCTTTGTCAAATTCTGTCGAATGGAATTTTGTTTGTTTTTTATAATGCCATCCTCTAAATTAGCTCCTGGTGTAATTATTTCTCTGCTTTCTTTTGAAGTTTCACTAGGTTCTTGACTGCTGGTAATGACTACTTCAAAATCTTGAACTTTACTTTTCTTCATCATAACATTCTCAATAGATTTATTTTTGGGCGTTGTTACTTTTGGTCTTTTATGGCTCTTTTCAGTTCCAATGTCATCTTTAGTAATGACAACATATGCTTCATTGTCAGTTTCAACTTCATTGCCCTCAAAAGTAACTTGTTTACGAGGAGGAGGAGAGGGGGGTGGTTACGAGGGGGGGGGGGGTAAGGGGGGATTTGGGGGGGGCGGTTACGGGGTAGGCGGGAGGGAGTTACGGGGGTGGGGGTGAGTTACGGGTTAGGGGGAGGGTTATAGGGGTGGTTAGGGGGCAGGTGCGGGTTACAGGGGTGCGTATGGGGGATTATGGGGGGTAGTTACGGGTTAGTGGGAGGGTTACAGGGGTGGGAGGGGGTACGGGAAGGTTTTAGGGGGGGGCGCTCGAGGGGTGAGGGGGGGTAGGGTGGCAGGAAGAAACGGGTGTAGGGGGAGGGCCGAGGGTTTGGGGGGTTTATGGAGGTGGCCGGGTGGTGAGGTGGAGTGGGAGGGGTTTGTGGGGGAGGGGAGTGAGACAGGGACAAGGGGTGAGGGGGGTTAAATGGGTAGGGTGAGGTGGTAGGCGGGGCGATCGAGGGGTGAGGAGGGGCGGGGTAGAGAGATGGGTGAGGGTAGGTTGGACAGTGAGGGGGAGCGAAAGGAGGGGGACGAGGGAAGGTGGGGTGAGGAGGAGGAGAAGGGTGAGGGGTAGGGGTAGGGGTAGGAGTGGCACGAGGGGTGATGGGGGGAGGTAGGGGTAGGGATGGGGGGAAAGAGGGGTGAGGTGGGGGAGAGGGGAACGAGAGTCGAGGAAATGGGGGGTGAGGTCAAGGGGAGGGGAAGGAGAGTCGGGTAGGGGGGTAGGTGTGTGGCTCCAGCGGAGTGAGGTAGGGGGGTCGGGTAGGGGTGACGGGGTCATGTGGGGTAGGGAAGTGGGGTGGAAGGGGGGTTGAGGGGTGAGGGGGAAAGGGGTTGTTGAGCTTGGGGAGGGGCCCCGAAGGGTGTGCGGAGGGAGTGGGTGGCCGACTGATTGCAGGATGGGGTTACCCTGGGCCCCCCATGCTCCTGTCGGAAATATTTATTAATTTGGTTGACAAAAAATTTGAAGTTTATAAAAAAAAATCTAGTGGTCGGTAGATTACAGGATGGGGTTGCCCTAGGCCCACCATGCTCATGGCGGAAATATTTCTTAATTTGGTTGACAAAAAAATTTAGGTTTAGAAAAAAATCTACTTCGTTAAACTAATGTAATACGAGAAATTTCAAGGAAAAATATTTAACTGACCTTTTAATTGCGGAAATTCTTCGTTGAATATGTTGTTGATCCCAATGTAGCTGCTCCACAAATTCGCTCCAAGTATTTTAACGAACCTCAGCAAACTTTGATGTAACGTGAGTAATAGTGATAATGGAATACATAGGTGAAACTATGGAGATGTTTTACCGTACGACGAATGCGAGATTAATTACTTTTATTAAATTTTAACATGTTAATTTTTTTATGGCAATGAATGAAAATATGATAAAGTGAACATTATGGAATTGTTTTATATCAGGGTGAATGTGGGATCAACTTGTTTCAGAATGTATTATAAAAAGTTAAAGAAACATTCAATTGTTTAGTAAATATTATATACTTTGACTATTAAAATAATTTAGGTTGAAGTTTTAGTTTATAATTTTAACTTTAATGATTTATTTCAGAAAAAAAAATTATGTTTAGATTTTTCATTAAATTGCATAATAAAATAATGAAGTGAAATAAATCTCACAAACTTTTAAGAGGGAAATATTTTCGCGAAATTTTTTGGGAGGGAAATTTTTGGAGGGAAAATTTCATTCTCTAAGCTATATAATATCTTTAGGAGACTCTCCATTTGTATCATTCAACATCTTCTATTTGAAAGGGATGGATTGTCCTGATAGTGAAGTTTCGATTTATACAGCATCAACATCTTCATCGCGTAACAACTCTATTCATATGGATGAATATAGCGTGAATTCTTCCACTATGAATAGAAAGTCAATTCTTCCACTTAGTCCTGATCCTAAGGACTATGAGAGCAGCACTGATGAAAGAGGGGATGGATAATTTCAAATAAATAAAGAGTCACAGATTAACTTAGTCCAAATTCGAAGGACTATGAAAGCAGTAGTGACGATGAGCTTGATGACAATTTTGAAGAGCAGCACTGATGAAAGAGGGGATGGATAATTTCAAATAAATAAAGAGTCACAGATTAACTTAGTCCAAATTCGAAGGACTATGAAAGCAGTAGTGACGATGAGCTTGATGACAAATTTCAAAAGAATGGAGTCTCACGGTGTCCACTTAGTCCTAATTCTATGGACTATGAAAGCAGCAGTCATGAAGAGCAAGATGGTGAAGTTCAAAAGAAAGGAGTGTCACAGTGTCCACTCAGTCCTAATTCTAAGCACTATGAGAGTAGCAGTGATGAAGAGCGTGATCACGAATTTGAAAAGAATGGAGTGTCAAAGTGTCCACTTAGTCCTAATTCCAAGGACTATGAGAGCAGCAACGATGAAGTGCATGATGATGAATTTCAAAATTATGGAGTGTCACGGTGTCCAGTTAGTCCTAATTCTAAGGGCTATGAGAGCAGCTTTGATGAAGAACTGGATGAGGAATTTCAAAAGTATGGAATGCCACGGTGTCCAATTAGTCCTAATTCTAAGGACTATGAAAGCAACGTTGATAAAGAGTGGGATGATAAATTTCAAAAGTATGGAGTGCCACGGTGTCCAGTTAGTCCTAATTCTAAGGACTATGACAACAGCAGTGATGAAGAGCGCGATGATGAATTTCAAAATAATGGAGTGTCACGGTGTCCATTTAGTCCTAATTCTAAGGACTGTGAGAGCAACAATGATGAAGAGCGCGATGATGAATTTCAAAAGAATGGAGTGTCACAATGTCCTCTTAGTCCTGATTCTAAGGACTATGAGAGCAGCAGTGATGAAGGACATGATGATGCACTTAGTCCTAATTATAATGAGTATAAAGGTAGCAGTGATGAAGGACAAGATGATACACTTAGTCTTAATTCTATGGACTGTAAGAGCAGCACTAAAAATGCACATGAGGAAGAATATCCAATAAACATCAAGTCAAAATTTCCATTGAGTCCGAATTCTATGGACTATGACAGTAGCACTAAAGAAGGGGAAGATGAAGAATATCCTCCAAGTTAGTGTTTGAAAAGCACAGTTGATCATAGTGTGGATAACATTCCTCTTAATGATGATAAAAATCCTTATACAAATGATGATCTAATGATGGAGATGTTGCTAAGAAATATTGTATAGAGGAGTAGGAGCAGACATTTTCATATCAATGCAAGATGTTCTAGTTATACAAGGGGTAGAGCAGAATATCTGACGAGAAGAAGTTCTATCAGTGCACTCATTTCAAGTGAATGTTGCCAAAAAGATTGCTTGAAACATATGGATTTCAAATTTGCATTAGAGAGCAAGAAGAGATATTTGTTAATAAATAAAAGCATGCAAAATTCATATTTAGTTGGGTGCATGCAATCTACATTGTTGGGTTATGATTATCATATTAAGACTTTATTTATCTGTAGAAAAGCTTTCAAAATGTTTCATTCAATTGGGAATTTTAGTCTCTCGAGAATTCAAGAAAATTTGGAAAAGGATCCCACCTTTTATTCTGAAGTACGTCATAAAAGACAGTTTGGGCCATTATCAAACACTGCAATGTCATGGATGAAAGATTTATTTTCAAAGCATGGAGAGTGTATGCCAAATAGAGAGACAATACATATACCAGATAATTTTTCGAGACGCGGAATCTACAACTTATATAAAGAATATATAGAAGGTGCTGAGGAACATGGCCGATTTATTACATATCAATATTTTGTGAAGATATGGAAGAAAGAATTGAACAATGTCTGTATTCCTAAGAAGACAAGGATGGGGATTTGCAGTACATGTGCTTATCTTAAATAAAAAAGGGACAAATGTGAAGGGTCAGAAAGAGGTAGGAATTCATAACTTTAACTTTTGAGATTGTATATTCATCAAGTATGAAAACATATTTCTTAATGGCTTTCTTTTATGTTGTGTAGATTCAATTGTCAAAGAACTTCAGGAGCATCGCGAACAACAAACAAATGAACGGAAAAAGTTGTACAAGCATCGAAAGAAGTGTTATGATAATCCGAATAAATATTTGGGTTTGATAATTGATGTTATGGACCAGAAGAAAACACTTTTACCACATTTTGTTTGCACACCCAAAAATTTACAGGAGGAAAATTTTATTCAGTATCACTTGGTCGGTTGTATGGTCATCAATGGAAAAATGTTGCCAAAGGTGTACTTCACAGCTCCAAATATTCATAATGATGCAAATCTGACCATAACCATAATTCATGATGTGCTTTCTCATTGGTATGGTAATCTTCCTAAAGTTTTGTATCTACAATTGGACAACACTTGCCGTGAAAACAAAAATTAGGTTGTTTTTGGATATCTAAACATGCTTGATGAATTGAGAAATTTTCACAAGGTAAAGGTTGGTTTCCTTCTTGTTGGGCACACTCATGACCATATTGATCAGATGTTCAGTCGTTTTTTAGTCACATTGAGGAGGAAGGACGTTGGGAGCTTGCCATCATTAATTGAATGTATTAAAAAATCATACATGCCATATCCTACTTTTGATGTGTTGGAAGAAACTGTTGACATGCGAAGGTTTATTATGGGATCATATGGTGAGGGGAAATGCATTGAACAACTTAATGACATTAGCTTCCAACATCAATTTCGTATCAAACAAATTGATGGGAAAACACTAATATGGGGCAAGAAGTATTCAGCTACTAAAGAATGGGCATCATCATCAGGTTTGCAATTTTTGAAATTCATTCCAGATCATCCAATATTTGCATCGAAAATATTGTTATTACAATCAGTTGGTGAAGTTCATAATGCACGCAAACAAAACATAGATATAAATTATTTTGATTTCCTTGAAGAAATTAAAAAATGTATTAGATATACGTATGAGTACTTTGACATTGCTTATTCGGTTTGGTGGGAGTCATTTTTCAATAATCAAAGTGATATCATTTCAACAAGAACAAATGAAGATATACCTTTGAAAAATCCATTTATTTGGCCAGAAAATGTGTCACATGCATAGGAGGAAATAAGCATTTGTTGAACAGCAACAATCTCAAGGTATCATTAATTCTTCACAGGTAGAGGAAAGAGAGATGTATATTGGTTCCAGAAGATCTCGTGCACAACGTGAAGCCATGGAAGACCTTTATACGGGTTCAGTACAGGATATTAAGGAGGGTTGCATGATCGCAGTGCTAGCAGATGGAGATCTCAATGGTTATCCATTTTGGGTTGCTAAGGTTATAAAGGTCTTTACAAAAAATGAGGATGTTACAAGTGTTGAAGTACATTGGTATGCCACAAATACACACCCATTGAATGGTGTGTATAAGCCAGAGATGGTAGTTGACAAAAAAGTGGCGGAAAGAGAAAAAGAAAGGGTACGAATATAAATCGTCGCCGCACAGACATATTGAAATTGGAGGATGTTGACATACTTGTTTATGATTTCAATTTATCAAAGAGGGAAACTCTTCGCTTCAAGACGATAGAGATTCTGGAAATGTTGTTACCGGAAGGAACAATATTGAGATGGGAGTCTGCTGAAACCAGTCGTAGATCTAGAAGAATTTTGAAACCTGAAATGATGGGCATGCATGTGGACTTAGATGGGGCACTAGTTGATGAAAGAGAAGAATATGGAACATTTTCATCTGCGTCCAGTCACTCATCTGAAGATGTGAATTTTGATGGCGTGCAAGAAAATATCAGTGATTTTGAATAATTATTTAAGACAGTTTATCTAACTGATGTATGCATCGTCTCTTGAAATAAAATTTTTGATTTCCATATGGTGTTAAATGAGAAGTTATGAGTCATTTTTATGTTGTTAGATCATTTTACTAGCATTTTTTTTTTTAAATTTTGAAGATTGACCCTAAAAAAAATCATCGTTCCAGTATAATCACTTTTTCATTTTCAAGCTATATTTTGCACGAAAATTCACTGTCATTTTTAAAACATGTTCAAAATTGTCCCTAAAATAAAAAACCACCGTTCCAGTATACACACTTTTCGTTTTTAGCATTGTTTTTGATGTTTTTTTGGCGTTTTTTGGCCGAAGTTACCGTTTTGAGTTTATAGCTCCCGTTTCAAAGTTTACATTGTTTACTTTGGGGTTAATTTTAGCTGGTGTTACTCTTCATAGAAATATTGTAAGATGTATCATTTTTTATGCATAAATTTCTTTTTAGCCATTGATTATAGCTTCTGAAGAGTGATTTGAGTACATGTATCTTGCCAGTCGTTGGGGTTTAAGTGATAATATAAATTTTGAATGTAATAGTAGGTATCTCTATTTATTTGAATTTTATTATCACTTTTTTCGCTCTATTTTAATGGTTGGATTGAGTTTTGTAGTTCGGGAAAGTTTTCAGTTGGACTAGCCAACTCCTAATTCGTATTTTCTGAAGAGCCTAATTTTATTTGATTCCGGGCTCACCATAAGATTTTTATTGGTGATGCATGAAGGGTTTTGGGCTAAGCACCTCCTTTGAAATTTAAAAATTTAATTTTCTTTTCTGTACTAAATTGATAAATCTACTTGTTAAGATATTTAGATTATCAGATCTGGGAGCGGAATTGGACTCACACTCGCAGATTTGGTAGATCTGTAACTTTTTTTGGTTTTTTCTGACTTGGGTTTCTGGGGTTTTATTTATTTTTGTATATCTGGGCACTGGGTGTTTTTGTTTTCAGGTACAGGTTGCAGATCTAAAGGTGAAGTTTGATTTGAAGCTAGATCTAGGCCATGGAGGGTAAGATCTAGCCTCAAAACCAGCTTTTGCAGGGGCATTATTTCTGTAGTCCAAGGGTTTTAAATTTTTTTAAATCTGGAAATAATTTTACGAGTGTTTCATTGATAAATCTGAAGCACAAGTGGGAAATTCGTTTTTGTGGGTTCGTCTTGAGTTTGGACTGTCTTCCTTAGGCTTTCAAAATTGTTTTTGCTGCGTAAGGTTTTCAAAAGAAAATTTTCAGATTTGTTTTGTTGCGGGTTTATTCGTACGACGTTTTTTTGTCTATGGGAGATTTTGGAATTGTTTGCTCGTCCTTGCTGCACTGGCATCACATTCTAAACACTGCCCTCTACTTACATTTGTAACCATCTGCAGCCTCCCTTCATAGCCTCTCAAATTGTGTCAATCCCATCGTCGGCTTGTAGCTGTCTGCGTGATCTCCTTCCATTGGCAACTTGCAAGGAGAAACAAAATTTGTTGTCCACTGCCATATTTAAACCTGCATAACCCTCATCGCTCCTCATCCCCACCATCATATCTCCTCAGATCCTGCATGCTACTCTTACCTTTCGTTGTCGTACCCTTCGTTCTTCACTGCAAATAGTTTCTTTCCCTTTTCATCGAGCTCTACTCCTACCAGCGTCTTCTTTCTCTTGCGTGAACGCCTTCACTCCCTCGTCCTCTTGCCTTGCATCATCTTCTGCGTCCATCCCTTAACCCGTTGCTCTTCATAATACTCAAACGTTGCCATAGCTTTTTCTGTTCCAACCTTCCGTCAACATGTTTTTCGTTTCCTCCACTGTCATTCTTCTCCCGCCATCCGACTTGCAAGAAACCATTCCCATTTCGATTTGCATTTCCTTTTGGTTTTTCGTGTTTGTAGGTTTTGGTTTAGTTTTAGTGTTTTATGATTTGCCTTTAGTATTTTTTTTTTTACTTTCCTTCAATGTTGTTAAAATCGCGATATTTTCAACAAAAAGATAAATTGCGCTTAGTACTCGATTTTTTTGAAAAAATTCTGAAGGAAAAAAAATAAATATTATTTTTTATTTTTTTTGAGGAGGAGGAGGTGACCCAAGCACCACCTGTCACACGTAGAAGATGTGGTCTACCTCCTGTAGCTCCTAGTTCTTTAGCTTCTAGAGCACAACAGACTCCATAGTCTACTGTGGCTTGCCAATTCCACCAACATCTACATCTAGAGGGGCAAAGGAAATCAGTGGTATTAGACTTTAGTTATTTGATTCATTTCATTGTATGACATTATGTCTCATGATATGAGATACATTATTATATTTTTTGTTGATATTTTGATGTTGAGTTGGGACTCAGGAGTCAGGACTTACTATTCATGACATGATTCACTGTTATGTGTGATTTTAACACTAGAAATGATATTAAACATCTTATATATTAGTTCTTTTATCATATTTATGTGTAAATGTATTTATTCTACGTTGTAGATGGTTTAGATATTAAAAAAATTCAAAAAAATGAATATTTTTGTACCAAACGATTTTTTCCCGATTATTACGATTTTTTCCGATTTTTTCCTCATGCCGACATTATCCTGATAACGATTAGTGCAACATTGCTTTCTTTTTTTAATTTTTTTAATCCAAAAAAAAATCGATTTTGTTTTGTTTTATTTTTAAATTTTTTTATATTTGATTTGATTTGATTTTTTTATTATTATTTGATTTTGATTTAAAAAATCATTAATTTTTTTTTTTTAAATTTAAAAGTTGTAAACATTCAAAAAAGCTAAAAATTTATTTTGTGTGACTAGAAAATAAATCGAAATTGATTTTCACATTTAAGATTGTAAATTTTTTATGTGGCCTCTGATCCATTAAAATTTAAAAAAAATATTATTAAATCAATTTGATTTGTTTTGGTCACATTTAAAAGAAAGATCTTGATTAATCATTAACCACATTAAGTCTTGTTTCATAAAACTTAGCACGTCAAGGAAATTTCCAAAGGACTAATTAAATCGTAAATTTTAAAATTCCTTCTTGGTGTTTTTTGTGCCAAGGGTAAAATCTAAAAATGAACTTTTTTGGTATTGACAATTTTTCATTTCTCTATAGTTGAACGTGCTTAAATTTTTTATATCTAAAGGTTAACTATAGGAAATTGGTAAATTTTCCTAGATTTGGGTCATTAAGCATAATCATTTTAATTCTAGGATTGAAATAGATTACCATTTAATTTGCATGGTGTTTTAAAGTATTTGGATCTATAGAAATTTAACTGCTAGAATATCTTGCATCTATTGAAATTGCTCATCATTGCTTGAATGATTTGATGTATGTTACATGTTAGATATATTGCGAATATTTTCAAGTAATTGTTAAAGTGCTATGTCGTGGAATTATAATAGATTGCATATCTTTGTTTCCTAAGCTAAATAATTTTTTTGAACATCTGTTGACATTGATATTAAATTGCAACGAATTTTTTGTTCTCTTTGAGCTATAATTGTATCAAAAATATTTGAAATAAACTTGTCATTTTATCTTCAGTGGTTTATTTTCAAGTCTTCATCCAATAAAACGAACATTTAATTTTGGTGATTGAGGGATTTTGAAACACAAATGTTTTTAATCCTCAAGTCTAACTTCATCCCATCATATAGTGCAATCTTATATAACTTAGCTTTGCATGAATACAATTTACTTCCAAGCATAAGCTTGGTCGATAGAGAGATAGGTATCCATCCATCTTTGTTTGAGAAGCCTGTTTTTAATAGTACTTAAAACGGTGATCTTGCAGTCGTCAGAGCCACAACACTCTGCAACACCAGATGCACTGGGTATGTTAGATTTTTAGGAGAGGTATCGTTAATCACACCATAGTGTGCTTCACCTTATATTCTCTCTGCCAATTACTACGAAATCAGGCTCAACATAGAAAGGATTGAAGGATTCACATTTAAGTAGGCATTTACCTAAAAGTAACCAAGATTCCTTCATCTCACGTTAGCCTTAGGTTCTGCATTTCAGATAAGATAGTCATTCATCTAGGCAGTAGTTACTAATTGATTATTTGGTCTTAATTTCTCTATCGAGATTGTCGACTCCATAAGGCACTAGTATCCATCATCTAAAATATAATCAAATCCTATATGTCTTGCTAAATCTTTAAAGTACTTGATTGCTTCATTGTGTCTCCTGGACTGGTTGTTTCCCAACTGGTTATTCTTCATTCCATTTTTCCATAGGGTCTACCCCCCTTAGTTTGTTGTAGGGAGACAACTTAAATGGAGAGATTGGGATTAGGGTGACAGCCCCCGATCTGAGGCGTTGTCATGGTGCCTAGAAATTCTGTGCGAGAACAGTACCTATAAACAAAGAGGACACTCATGGCATGCAAATGTTAGTTTGAAACGAAAAGCAACTTCAAGAATAGATTAAGCAACAAATTGGGCCAACGCTGGGAGGGATTGTGCAATCCTAGTTGACAAAGGTGATTGGATACCTTCTGGAACTGCACATTGCATAATGCCAACAGGCAATGGGGAGGTCTTGCTTACAGGAATTGCACAATGCGCAGTTCAATTTGGGCACATGCCAGGAGAGACTGCGCATTGTGCAGTCTTAGTGGCCAAGGCTTGGCGCTGGCTCCTGGAGCTGTGCAATGCATAGTTGGAGTTAAGCTTGGGCAACATCTACACAATTTTAGAAGCCAAGGCTGAGACCTTGAGCTCTAGAAATGTGCGGTGCATGTAGGGGAAAACGAGATTTGGGCAAGGGAAGCCTAGATCTGCTAAAGAGGAGTGTGAAATTGAACAAATTTGAAGGATAGTGTGATGTTGAATGCAAATATAAGAGAATAATGATGCATGCAAGTGAAAGAAGTGCAAGAATCAATCAAATTGAAGGAAATCAAAGCATGTGGAGAGAGTTGCCAGAACAATGACTATTGGTGCAAAAACTGGGTGACGCATGTGACACTTGGGAAAGACAATGCAAAACTTAAAACAACACTTCTACAAGTTAAAATGCCAATGCTTGTTCAACAAAATGAGTGAAACAACACTCTCACAAGCTAAACAAACAAAAGCGACAAAAAAACAGCGAAAGACTAGAAAAGTAAGACTTACCTGGAAAAGTAACGAAGATTGCACCGAAGGTTATTTGATCTCCTCAGGAATGCTTGAGTTCCAAGATCGAATGTGTAAATGAGCTCTGGAAACGCCAATTAAATATATTTGGTCGATTGAGGGTTTATGACGTGAAGGCCAAGAATCAAGGAAAAAGTGACACTTGGTGACAATTTCCGAAATAACTCAAGTGTCTCCTCCGGGCTGCTAAAAATAGATACCTTGCTTTTTCCTTTTTTCTTTTCCTTTTCGGGAAACGCTACCATGCATTGCCTAAAGAGTTTGTGCAGTTCTAGGAATAACTGGGCAACTCACTGGATCATGCACTGAGCAACTTCTGAGAAAGAAGCTTCTGCGCAATTTCTGGGCCAAATGGCTCTGGGCTGCCTCTCAGGGTTTGCGCAATTTACCAGCTGAAGGTTGGTTGTCAACTGGCTATGTGCAATTTTGGAGTTGAAGGCTCACTATTAGCCTGGACTTCGCAATTCCCGAGGGTAAGGTTGGTTGCCCTCAAGGATTGCACAGTTCACTAAGGCAAACCTGGAACCAAGTGAAGACCAAGTCAGGAGATTGGCTTGTGGGTTAGACAAAAAAGCAAGTAAGAAAACACAAGCCATAATGTAAATGAAGAAGCTCAAGCAAAACACAAGTACCTGGGTCAGTGAGAGACGAGCTGCTAAGATTTAGGAGGGAATCTCCAAAATGAAGCATAGGCAAAATTTTGGAGGGTGGTTGTAGCCGCTACAACATTGACGACACACTAGTAGAACTCCAACTCTTTGGATGGACCTTGTCTCGTATAAAGCGAGTCTAACTCTTCCAAAAGTATTGTTCTATTATTTGATTGTCATAGCTTCTTTATTAGCTTGAGTTAAAGATGTAGTCCCTACCATTCTATTTATCAGCAGCACACATTCCAAGCCAAGTCAACTGAGTTGTTTTGATTGGGGATGAGGGGTATATTGATGCAGAAGTAATATAATCTGTCAGAGTTTTAGTTTCATTTCTAGTGTTTCTTCCTTGCTAGTAGGCCCAGACAATACTTCAACAGAGTCACTTCAGGAACACAAGCATTGCTCCGTTGCCAGTGAGGTTGGACATTACCCCAACGAAGTGAATTGATTCACCTCTCTGTGCAGGAAACCTTTATCTTATTTCACCTTTATTTATCATTTTTCTCATTTCATTTTTCATTTTTTAAAGAACTGTGCATAGGCACTTATTTATTTCATGGGGTGGAAGAAGGAACCCGTTTTATTAAGCGTAGAAGAGGTTTTTTCTTATGAGAAGTATGTTATATATACCTCTGACATATTTGTTAAGATTTTCCCCCTCTCATTACTCTACTTGACTAAGTTGACTAGGGTTAATCGAATATAGAAAACCGATTAGAGTAGGCGATACTAGTTAAGAGTGTAAGCATTATGGTTTCACCATGACTTACTTTGAAAGGAACATATTTTCCATTAGGGTATCATTGACTAGAAGAAATGCAAGATCTTTATAAAGAGAAGGAATAGACAAGTAACCAATTGTTGATAGTTATACAAGTCTTCTTGGGTTTCACCTTGCTTGTCTCAAGAAGCCAAATGTTTCATGTGGAAAATAATCCTACGGGTGCACAAACAAACAAGCAAAGGAAAGAAGTAAGATGAAAGCAAAACAAAGTAAGCAAAGGCAAAATAAGAAAGCAAACACTACTCCTACTTATAAGCTAACTAGAGCGTGGGTCAAATCACGTGAAGTAATATTTCCAATGCGTCCACCGGTGTGTTGGTTGACCCATGTAGGCGACAACATGATTGACAAGAAAGATATTCAAGCATACCAACAAACAAGAAAGATGAAACAATGCAAACCAAATTGTTCGAAGCTTGAATGCATCCACAGAAAAGAAAAGATTGAAAGCACATGAAAGACACTTTGCAGATGTATCATGGTGTTTTGTCACATTACGCGTGGAAGACAAGCATGTACACACCTTCAAACTTGACAAACGAGAAAACATGAAGAAAGAATAAAATTTTTGTTTTGCAACAGTGCTTGCTACGTATGACTCCTCCAATGCATGAGCAATAGGATCGTGTGATTCTGGTGGAGGATGTGAAAACTGTGAATTGGATTGATTTTCAATGTGAACAAGAGAGTGATGAGGAGCCTGGAGAGATTCAATAGATTTCTAATTGGAAGTGGAACTGACCTCAAGGCTACGAGAACTTGACATAACCATCAGCTTGGGCTGAAGTGCCTTGACAACTTGAGGAGTTTCCACTTCATCAGAAGATGGATCATCAAAGATCGGTGGCTTAGAAAGATCAATAGTAGGTGAATCAGAATCATGATCAAATGAATGAGTGAAAAGATCATGACAACTATGATCAGAAAATTTGAGGTGGACAACGGCATCCTCATGGTCTGACGAATCATAAAGAGGGGGTGATGATTTTTTTTCTCCCTCTGAGTTTCCAGAAATGAAAGATGAGAGATCGAGTGGGTATGGGAAGAGAGATTTGTCCTCTATGCAATCAAATGAAATACTAATATCCCACGTGTTATGTGAATGATTGGAAGTGGAAACATCCGTAGATGAATTTTCACAAGTGGGAACTAAAATGGAAGAATCATAGAAGATGTCAGGATAAAGCGGACGAGGTGCGGACGGAAGGATGTCATCCTTCACTGTAACTTCTTGTTCAGACTCCCATACATACTCATAAAAAATGATAATGCAGGTTTACCGTCCAACACCAACTTCGTCCACAGCTTCATCCTTGTGAACATCGCGTGTGGGATCCAAAACGAATGAACATGTTGTAGCAGTTACAACCACTCTCCAAAATTTTGGCTCGCATGCAAATTTCAGAGCCTACCTTGGATCCTGTGATCAATCATCCTTGGTCACTTGTTGGTAAGATGATGATTTCAAGCTCCGCTTGTTGATCTTAAGATTTGTTCGTGTTCTCATTTTTATGCAACCTGTGTCATCTTTGGGCATGGGGGTTGTTGTTTGTCATGCAAAGGGAATGTTGTTTTGTTTGAAGGGAAAGCATGTGCGTATGAGTGGTTGTCATCACATAGACATGTTTCACACTCACTTCACACACTCTTGTCACGAAGTTTTTTGCATCAAGCATAGTATGTTTTATGCATTTTGGATGGTATACGTTGTGTCACTAAGTGTCCGTGTGTGATCACATTCAAGTCCTATCAATGTGTACATATGTTTCACTGATCTTGCACTTAGCCATTTTTTCGAGAAACCTAGTCTCATCTAGCTTCTCGAAACTGTGCGCTTTTCTTCTGCAACCATCAAGCTTCCTCCCTTGCCTACTGAAACCCCGTAGTGCGCAGAGACCCCAACTTCCTTTGCTTGCTGTAACCCTGCATCCTGCAGAGACCCTAGCCAACACTGCTCTCCCAAAATGTGCAGAGTATTCAGGCAACCAACATTGCTCTTTAGAAATGCGCAGAGAAGTTCAGCTGCACTGCACTCGTAAATTGCACAGAGGTGTCCTCCTAGGATCCCCATCCTGCAGCAGTGTCCTATGCCTCAAAACTGTGCAGTGTTTTCCAAGCTTCCCTGTTTGTGTTTCATGCAGAAACTGCGTAGACGGGCCCCCCAGGGCCTCATTTCTGCAGCAGTCACTATCCGCTGAACTTGTGCAGATCTACCTCTTAGTGACTACAGGAAAAGGTGACACACTGAGATCACTCCCAAGGAGTTGAGGGAAAGGACCAAGGAACCAAGTAATGGAAAATATCAGGACCGCATGAAAACTCCATCAGAGGAATGATCATCTTCAGGGTAAGTATGGTAAGTAAGGAACACCTTTCGAAGTACACCTCTTAGTTGAGTTTGCATGACTTATTGTAATTGTCATATCATCCTGTCCTTAGTAACATGCATGTGTGCAAACTTGAAAAGTCATTTTATGTGTTTCTTCTACACGTCTTGCTTCCTTTTCACTTGTTTGGCCAAATGTCATCCTCGGCATGTTGATTGATATGTCATGCTTGTGACCTCGTTTTGGTGATGTAGAAGGTTGTTTTTGAGTTTTGTTCACTATGTAAACATCTATCGCACTCACACACGAATGTTTATGCATATCATGTAAGTGTCGTTGCGGTCGCTCAACTATCTATCTCAAGTGTCGCACTTGTCGTCGTTACCTGTTAGTTAGTCACACTGCGCATGTTGTCTTGTTGGTTCATGGTGTTTTGTCGTCGAGTCGTGTTGAGTGTGCATTCGCAAGGTCATGTATTCACGAGTTCACTCGCTTACACGCTTAGTCATCTTGCTGAAACTTTGTTGACCAGATCACCCTCCAACAACATCACCTCTATTGAGCTGCACTACACAGTCTCAACCCTTAATGATCATGCACTGTTGCCCAGAATTGCACAGAGGTTGAGGCTGCGTCCTAGGCAGTCTACACTACGCAATCCTGGAATCAACTCGACTGACCATCACCCAAAACGAGGGAGAAGTTTCTTAGCACGTCATTTCAATTTGTGCTGCCTGTAAGAAAATTTATCAAGCTTGCCACTGGTCAACTAGAGAGATTGACTGGATAGTGACCCCAGGCTTCACTCTTCCAAAAAATTGCGCAGAAGATTCCAACATGCCCGCCTTCACTGACTGAATAAATTGCGAAGACATAAAGGACAGGAAACTAGTACTCGTCACTGTATTATCCTCAATATTTGTGTAGTTCTGTCAGCCAGACACTCTATTAGCTGGCTTGCTGTTCCTCTTGATAACTACATAGTTTTCATGGGTTATCCTCCTGTTGCCTAACACCTTGCTCAACCTAGAAACTACGTAGAGATGTCCTATAGGCCAGCCTCCCAGTTCCGCATAGTTTTGGACAGGAAGCTCCAACAACCCGCTGCCAGCTTCCCCGAAGAACCTATGCAGTTTTCATTGCCAGTGTCCTCCCTACTGCCTGCATTGCCTTCCTGGAAAATTTGCATAGATCTTCCCTTGAGCGAAGCCAGATCTTGCAAATAGTCACTATTGATTTAGATTGCCCATCTCAACCTCCCAGTGACCTCTGTACAATTTTCCTTGACAGTGCCCGAAGCCCGAAACCCGACCTGAAATGTGCTCTACGTAGTTTCAGAGCCTTGTCCTCTCTCCTGGTCAACTTTTTGGGATGGGGTCCCCTGGGTTAGCTTGGGGTTAAGATGACCCAAATTTTGGTACAATTTCGTAAATAATGTAAAGTCTCCGCGATTTGTGGGTGCAGAGCACGTAGGTAAATAGGAGTCAAAGGGGCTTAGCCCCTTGTTTCGGATAAAAGCTGAGTTGGTTTTGAGATTCACCCATGGTCTGCGGACCATGGCATTGTATGAAAAAGTCTTTAAATAGTGAGTATTATAGAATGATGGAGAACTAAGTAAGATAGAGAAGAAAGGAAGATAGAAGAGCGAAGGGCTCGAAGGGGCTTAGAAGAAGAAAGGATGTGAAGTTGAGTGCGGAGAGGCCTAGGAAATGTCCGCAACTGAGTGCGCGGACCCCTGCAGTGGTGTGCGTAGGGTAGTTTTGAGTCTATAATCTTGAATTGAAGATCAATAAACACAATTTTCCGAAGAATTCTTGAGTGTTTCTCTTTATCTCTATTAGTGTTATATGTTGTCGATGAATGTGTTTTATGAGATAATGCTATAATGTTACATGATTCTCTTGAATAAGTTCTAATAATATACACAATGCATGTTTAAGTACGTTTGCGAAGACTCTGACGAATTCTCTTATGTTTACTAATAACTTAAGTAAGTCTTCTCGAACACTAGTATAAGACTACTCTCTGATGCAGGTAAGTAGACAGATTGACTGTTAAAGGTCCGCAAGCACTGATCGTAGACTTTCACGAAGGTCTAAAGGTTGTTTTAACAGAGTTGCAGCAACGTGCCGTAAGGGTTATCGATCTGCGAGAAGGCAGATCTAAGGCGCTAAAAGAGATCACACTAATCTCTGGATGCAAAAACTTGGTTCTTGCATCTCGTCATACTGCTTCGAGTGAGACTGCAACCTACGCTGCGCGGGTTGTTTCCAAAAATGACCAGTAGTGTAGTGTTTTGTTGGTTGGCACAGTTAACTTCGAACTTGGGTTAGGACCCCCTAAGCCAACAAATGGTTCTGTTGTCAGAATCAAGATTTGCTTGAAAGAGATGTGTGATGTCGCATCATTGGAATACGACTAAGAAAGAAATTGAAAAGTGGTTGGATCGGAAGATTCACGAGTTCGAGGCGTAAGAAAATAGGAATCAACGCCTATTGACGGAAGTGTGGTTGAACAGGTATCTGTATATGGAGTTACACGAGATCTTCTTCTGCACCTTCCCCATTGAGCTGTATGAATGGTGGACTAAATTGATAGATAGCCAAGGAAGGTGGAAACTCGATAATCCTATAGTGTGGATTCCAGAATTAGTGCAACGATTAGAAGCCTCTGAAAACAATATCGCGCGGGCTGTCGATCACTGGCTTGATCGAATTCTAGGAGGATTTGTTATAGAATTTGCATTTGATACCTCAGTCAGTTATAGCAAAGTGAAGTGAATATTTTTCAAAGGATCTCGAGGTAAGTATTTAAGATCATTGAATACTTGGATTGAAATGTTGTTATGTGAAAAACAGGTGATGCCATTACCTTGATGTTCAGAGTTACGCAAAGTGGACGATTCTTTAGAAATCGCGAAGGATCGGGGCCGGAGTATAGACCATTAATTGGAGCTCCTTCAAGTGACGATGAAGGGGCGGGACAGAGTACGCTGCGAAGTGTTGTTCAGCTAATCACTCAGGGGATTCATCGAGTAAATCATCCTTCCACTCCACCTCCACCCCCACCTCCACCGTATACACCCTCAACGACACCTCCACCTCCACCACCACCATTCAACATGGCGAACACGATGAAGATGTCGATCTTCAAAGGCATAGGGAGTGAACAACAACAACAACAACAACAACAACAACAACAAAAACAACAACAACAAAAACAACAGATCGTGAAATGCCAACACTGTGACCGAGTTGGCCATATGAAAGATCACTGTTTTGATCTTCATCCATGTAAGCACTGTCATAAAACCAATCATTCTTCAAACAAATGCTTCAGAAACAAACACCCTGCAAGAACAAAGATTCATCTTGGATGGATCGCTTCTTGGAAATGGGCATCAACAACCAAGAAGATATTCCAAACACATGTCAGAACTTGTTCTAGAGTATTGAACAATCTTGCAGTTGAGTTTTCTCCATCATCTCACCTTGTATCTGACAGGGGGGGAAATGATGGTCATCTACAAGCTTCAAAGCCACATCAAGCGAGCCTGAGCCATAACCTGCCACACTAGTTTCAGAGTTGTAGCCAGAGACAAAGATGCCCCTGAGCATGCCTTCAGTTGGCAATATGGGACACTTCCTCTAGCAGAAGACTTCAGCTTCTTGCCAGTTTCGGAAGAATTCCAGGAACAAAATTGAGGACACTGCCTCTTGCAGAAGACACCAGCTTCTTGCCAGTTTTGGAAGAGTTCCAAGAATTGCATTAAGCATTCCAGAGTTGTTGGTCATCCTTAAACCATCACGGGTTGAGACTTCCCTTTCAGGTTGAAGTTCTCCCTTTTATGCGGGGTGAGACCTCCCTTTCATGGTTGAAGGTTTCCCTCTTGAAAACAATAGGAGCACTTCCTGTAGCAGAAAAGTTCAGTTTCTTGCCAGTTTTGGAAGAGTTCCGGGAACTGCACTAAGCGTTCCAGTGTTGGTGGTCATCCTTAAACCACCACCCTTTATACCAACATTTCATAGAGCACATTCAGCCTAGTGCTGCCATGCATTTTTTGCACATTTTGTATTACAACTCTCTTCTTGGACTCATACATAACCCTTCGGATTAAGGGGGGGGAATATTGGACACCTAATCCTAAATGGGTTAGTGTGAAAGCCGAATGGACAAAAGGAGTCCAAGAGACCTTGGGATGTGAAACCCAACGGTCACTACATGTACTATAAATGTAAACCATTTGTTAATAAAATTGTACTGCATGTTTTATCTTTTATATCTCTCTTGTTGTCCATGTATGTTTAACAGTTTGTTTGTTTGTTTATGCTTTAGATTTCAAAAAGTAAAATAAAAATAAATGAAACCAAAGGAAATGAAAATCATAAAATCGAAATACATTAAACCTAATCTACTCTAACTAACCCCACCCACTCACAAAGAAATAAAAAAGGGAATACAAAGTCGTAATTTTTTTTGCGTTGATGTGTCTGCAGGTTTGAGAGCAGTGTAAATGTGCATGAAGGATGGAGCTAGGGCGCGGAGTAGGAAAGGTGGCAACGAAAGGATGAGATGGAGGCTATGGGTTGTTGTGGAGAAATGATAACGAGGGGAGGATGAAATGGAGTGATTGAAGAAGAGGGGGAAACGCAAGGAGGGAGCCAAGGTTAAATGCTGATTTTTTGGAGACTTCGACAACGAAAGAGCAGAACGTAGTTCGATGAGGAAGGGAGAACACTCAATGCAGAACACAAGGAAGGAAAAATGCGCATGAAGGTAGGGTAAGGCAGCGTGGGCGGATCTGCGAGATGGACTGGTGAGGAGAATGCTGGAGCAGAGGACGCAGGTCAGAGGGACAACGTGGATGGCGTGGAGGTCTTTGCTAGCATGGTGGTTATAGAGGGTTTTGGACGCAGATCCTGGCTGCAAGGAAAACAATGTATAGCGTTAGGAACATTTATTGCAGGTTTGAAGTTTGAAGGATGTGCGATGGACAACGGATAGGATGAGGGTTGAGGAGAACTGTGGATGAATGTAGGGTTTAGAGGAGCAATGGTTATGGCAGCACTTGAGGGCTTGAAGACAACAAAGAATAGTCTTGCTTGCAGATCTGCAGAGGGAAGAGAAGTGAGGACCTCTAAATTGTTTTTTGAAAATTTACAGCAAAGCCAGAAACCCCAAGCAGCAGACTGGTGGACAAAAACCCTTTAAAGATTTTTCGGTTTAAAAAAAAATGTCAAATCCAATTGGTTCAGATTTATCAACAAAAACCCCTAAAGAGTTTCTCCAGAAATCTTAATTAAAATTTTAAATTTTTATGCTTCAGATTCGCCTGATGAGACCTTCACAAAATTTTCTAGATCTAAAAATAAATAAATTCCCTGCAAAAAATGATGCTGATGAAAACCAGAACTCCAGATCTTACCCTCCAGGGCCTAGATCTGGACTCTGCACAACTTTCAGCTTCAGATTTGTAGCTGCAATACCAAAAAAAAAAACCCAAACGATATACACAATGACCCAAAAGACACTAAAACCCTGAAAACCAAAGTCAGAAAACTAAAATTAATTACAAATCTATATACATGAATGACAGATCTATCAGATCTAGGGAGTGTGAGTTTGGCTCTGCTCCCAAATCTCATGATCTGAGGCTCTCAACAGTGAGATCTAACGATTTAGCACATAATTTTTTTTTTTTTTTTGAATTTTGGAGGAGGTACTAAGCTTCAGACCCTTCATGCATCACCCATTAAAATATCTTATGATAAGCCCGAGATAAAATTTAAACTGGGCTCTTCAGAAAACACAGATCGAGAGTTGGGTTGGTTTAGCCGACAACTTCCCCGAACGCCCGATGATCTAATAATCAAGGATTTCCTGCAAAACTCAATTTAGCCGTCAACATAGAGCGAGAAAACAATAATAAAATTCAGATCTAATAGAAATATCTGCTATTATATTCAAAACTTAAATTATCATTCAAACCCCAGTGATTGAGCGAGATACCTGTACTCAAATCGCTCTTCAGAAAGTTATATCAATAGCAAAAAAGAAATTATGTGCGAAAATAATACATCTTACAACATCTCCATGAAAAGTAACACCAACAGAAATTTAATCCCAAAGTCTTTCTTTATTTCTCATAAAAAAATTACAAGAGAGAGCTTTTCGCTTAGTACACAATCGAAAGATCGGATCACACTAACAACAAATGACCTCCTATTTAAAGATAAATCTTCCAACGGCTAGTTCGAGTGATCCTTGTCAAAGTGATCTCAACCGTTGATGAGGATAAAAATTTCTTTTAATCTCATCTGTCGAAATTTTAAATGTCGAGGAAATTTAGAATTTTTCAATTATATGCTTTTTAATAAATTCAAAAATTAAAATTTTGCATTTATTTCCTCAAAATTTTGACTTTGACTTAACCTTAGGGACCCAAGCCATAAAATTTAACAAAATAGTGAATTAGCCTTAGTCCTTGGACCTGTTAAGATTTAAGTTTTTAAAGGATCCATGAATTTTGGATCTGGAAAATTTAAATTTACCTAGGACCTAGGACGTATGAGGGGATAAATTATTTTTTTAACCTTCAAGACACTTTACATCATGATTTTTTACATTTTTACATCTCAAGGGGGAAAACCCATTTGCAAATGACCCTCACAAACTACCCAGTTATGCGACACAAATATAATCTAGCAGATCAAGCAATTTGTAATAAAATATCCTAACCAGATAGTTAGGAATATTCCCGAATCATTTTTACATAAACTCGATTTAGAATACTAGGACTCCCCTAAGATTCCAGTGTCAAAATCCATTCCGGCTTTGAGGTAGACTGAAGGAAAACTCTGTCGACCATTCAAGAATGGATCGGTGAGATAGAAAACCTCCTGGAATGTAGATCGTTACCAAAAAACGAGGTTTACCTAGGTGATTACATATACGACACGTATTTGCTGAGATTATTTACATTATACACATGTAGACTAGGTTTACATTATAAGATGATCCTCACGCTGACCATGATAGCTGTATGGCAGGAACACGTCAATTAGGCGCTATCTCTTTTGCGAAAAAGGGGGTGTACTGCTATGGGTCGTTGACACGTAGTGGTCAACAATGCCTACATATCGGATGCAAGCAAAAACTTGGCCTCCAGATCAGGGCATCGGAGGAGTGCACGGAGGCTATCAGGGTTGAGGACGGGGCCGCGGAGGAGGAGGACCTAGTAGAGGCCATAGTGAGATTATCAACTACAATTGCGGACAAGAAGGGCACTACGCGCCAGAGTGCTAGAATCCTACACACCTGTCATGTCAATACTGCAGACAGTTTGGCCATAATATAGAAAATGCGTGGTGCTGATAGCTTAATGTACGAGAATAAAACACAACCTTAGCAGGCTATGCATAATGTACAGATGATGAGGGCTGAGCCCCTCGAAGAAGATCATAACGTTAACATTGTGCTAAGAAGTGGAATGTCGACTGACGCTAATAAGGGTAAACAACCTAAAGAAGAAGGATGGGTCCACAAAGCGCCAAAGAAATAAGCCGACTTTGATTTTGATCCTGGTGGATGTTGGTGGCTACCCACCTATCCCACTTGGATCCCCACAACTGTCTCTTTCAGTTTTTCAGTTTCCTTGATTGTAGCACAATTTACTATTTTTAGTAATTTTTTGGGTCCTGATCTTCCGGAGTCGTTTTGAGGCCTTAAATGATGTTTTTTGGGAAATATTGGAGCAACATGGGTGCATGGACCAATTTTGCTCTTCCAAAATTGGTAGTCCTTGGATAGATATTTCTAACGAGCTATTGTGCATGTCAAACAGAGATCATATGCCAAAGTTATGACCCCGAGAAGTTGATGTATCAATTTACCCGAAATGAGGCCCACAGTTTGGCGTTTCGTCTCCTAGGGTTAGGTTTTTGGATGTCTAGGGTTTTCCATTGTTTATCAACAAAAAATAGGCCTTCGAGCTTCATTGTAAAAAAGCTCAGAGGCATGTAGCTGCCACATCTCTTCTCAGAGATAAGCTACCATCGCCCTAGCTGGCTTATCTCAATTCTTGTTTGTAAGCATATTTCAGTATTTTACATTAATGAAATGAAATATTATTTCGCTTCATCTCTGTAGTTATGGTTATATCTGTAATTTGTTGCATTCCCATTTAAACTCGGATCAGATTTGGATCGCGCTAAGGAAATATTTATGGAATCCAAGAAGATCTTCGCTGAGGCCTCCACCTTTGGAAGCTAGGGCAAGATGCAAGAAATCGGCGTGCCTACATAAGTTTATCCCTCTGTACTCACTGCGTTTTCAGAGGCCTACATGAAACTGTTGTGCAATAGCAAGGCTGTGGAGGGTCTTTAGGAATTAATAAATAAATGCGCAAGCAAAGAGGAAGCCCTTGATGAACATTGCGTAGTCAGAAAGATTGGCAAACATAAGGCATGAATAGGGTGCGAGATGAGGCTCACCCTGCAAATAGGTGATTATTAGATGGACCAGGTCATTTTGGATCTGGGGTTCAATGCGAACATCTTACTGAAACAAACATGGGAAAGGATGGGGAGAGTTGTGCTGCAGTGGTCTCCCATTCAACTCAGAATGACGAACCAACATAAAATCATCTCCATGAGATGGTTATATGGAGTAACAGTTGATATTGAAGGTGTGAGCATAGTAGCAGACTTTGAAGTTATATAAATTTTTGATGATAATAATCCCTACCTCGCGCTTCTGGGAATTGACAGGGCTATTGATATGAATGGAGTCATCAATTTGAAGAAAAGGACAATGTTGTTTGAACGAAAATCGCTTCGGGTGATAGTACCGTTGGACCCTACAGAAGGGGCGCAATATACTGAACCAATCCGCGATTATGAAGAAAGTGATGATGAACTGGATCAAATCTACAAAATAACATTGTGAGATCAACACTGGATCAATTCGATGACAGATGGGAGGACTGCATGGGACCGGGAGAGTTCCTACACCTCTGACTCAAACGAGGAGTTAGAGCATTGGCAAAATAGCTTACATGAAGTGTCGACCTTGCGATGCAATATGATGACGAAGTCGTTGTGTTGTGTTTCATTGAAGGTAAGTAAATTACCATATTACGATGGTTTAAGTGACGTAGATATGTTTTTGGATGAATTTGCGCGAAGTCCCTGACGATCACCGCTTCCAAGCATTAGAACTAGCACTACGCACCATGCCCGCATGATGGTGGGGTACGCATAAGGATAGTTTTACGGGATGGCGAGATTACGGAAGGATGATGAAGCTATGGTTTGGGTGTGATAACAACAGAATGACTGAGAAATATAATAAAAGGGATGATCCACACGGCCACCTATCGAAATGGGCTAAAGCATGGGGAACAAAACCGCAACCATAGTGGGTACACATATTTTTCCATACTTTGGATACAATTCCCATGAACTGGTATCTGGAAACAGAGCTCTGCCATGGCACTGCGGAATGGTATGTACTAAAGGAAGGGATCTTATTGACCTTCAACTTTGAAGACGGCTTCGCAAGCATCAATGAAGCGCTGCAAGAAATTAAGGTGGTTATCTTCAGAACGACGAAGGAACCTATGGAATGGATCCAACCAGACTAGAGCACGTAGTTGTGCCATGCGTTGGAATTCTATAATGTGACCACTGAAGAGGAGGATGAAGACCCAAGAAATATTAATATTCCAGAGGCAGAAGGGCATCGCGAAGTCAGAAACCCACAAATAGAAAACCCGAACATCTTCACACCTTTGAAGACAAAGCAAGTAAACATTGGCACTAACGAAGAACCGATGTTCGCGAAAATTAGGGATTATTAGGACGACCCTACAGTGGATAAAGTTGTTGAGTTACTCCACGAATACTAGGATCTCTTCCCCACTAAGTTTTCGAATTTAAAAGTCATAGTTGGCAATTTCGGGCATTATGAAGATCACTGTGAAGCCGTGCACGAATCCTATTAAACAAACACCTTATCCCATTAATCGTAAATACAAGGAAAAGGTTTTCCAAGCGCTAAATAAAATGTTGGAGGCAGGCATCAAAGAACTTGTTGAAGAATCTCACTAATTGAGCCTGATGGTCATTTAGGAGAAGAAACAAAAAGGTGAAATAAGGATTTGCGTGGATCTGCGTAAGCTTATTGATGCGTGTGTTCACAACCCATTCCCAACGTCATTTACAAACAAAGTGTTAGACAATGTTGGAGAGTAGGAGGCCTATTCCTTTACTGATAGGCTTTCTGGGTTTCATCAGATCAAGATCGCCCCAGAGGATAGGAGCAAAATGACCTTCGTGATAGAGTGGGGCTGTTTTCAATACATTGTGATGCCATTTGGGCTTAAGAATGCACCTACGATATTTTCCTGCGTGGTCAGAGAAACGTTCAAGGAATTCATTCATAAGTTCCTAGAAGTATACTTCGCTGATTGGACCATCTTTGGATTAGTGAAGCGCCATGTAGCAAGTCTACGCCTAATGTTGGATACATGTCGCAGATACCAGATCACACTAAATTTGAAGAAATGCATATTCTGTGTTCCCTTTGCAATCTTGCTGGGTCATGTGGTGTGCAAGCAAGGATTGATGGTGGACCCTACAAAGATTGCAATAATTGTGAATACTGAGGTCCCGAGGAACGTTAAGCAATTGCGCACGATGATGTGACACACAGGATACTATAGAAAATTTATCAAAGCTTATGCTCAAATTATTGCGTCCATGGAGAAACTGCTAAAGAAGGACACAACATTTTGTTGTGATGAAGAATGTCAGTGCAACTTAGATGTGTTGAAAGAAAGGATGGTCACTACGCCGATCTTGGTATTCCTTGATTGGAAGAAGGAGTTTCATGTACATGTGGATGCCTCTTGCATTGCCTTTGGTGCAGTGCTAACACATGCTAGTGAAGGAGAAATGGACCATCATATAACCTTTGCAAGTAGGAAGTTATCAAACGCTGAGAAAAATTATTCAATCACTGAGCTTGAAGGGTTAGTCATGGTGTACGCGTTGCAAAAATTCAATTATTATCTGTTAGGAGGGCATTTCAAGATGTACACAGATCATTCTTCCTTGAAATACTTGGTCAACAAGCCTGTGTTGGGGGGGAAGATCTACATATGGTTTCTACTATTTCAAGAGTATGAATTTGAAGTCATTGTGAAGCTAGTGAGGTTAAATGCAGGACCTGACCATTTATCGCAGATGGAAACAAGAGAGGAGCCTAATAATCTGAAGGAAGGGTTTCTAGATGTGCAGCTATTTGCGGTGCCTGTAGAGGATGATCATTTTGCCGACATTATTCACTTCTTGACTATGGGAATGCCACCAGAAGGATATACATGGCAACAAAAGAAGGAATTAGTAGTGTGCGTGACCAATTTTTTATCCATTGCAGGGCATTTGTATAAAATGGGTGTCGATGAAATATTGTGAAGATATGTGCCAGAAATTTGAGCGGGATAACATTCTCATTGAAGATCATGTCGGAGTTGCAGGAGGCCATTATGCAGGCAAAAGAACTGCATAAAATATTTTGCGCGCAGGTCTATGGTGGTAACTTTGCACAAGGATTCCAAGGCGTATTGTAAGGCTTGCGATCCATGTCAAAGAACTAGTAGACCATTGTGAAGGGATGAGTTACCACTACATCCTGAGGTGCCCTTGCAGGCATTTGAGAAGTGGTCTATTGATTTTGTTGGGCCAATTAAAACCTCAAGAAAGAAAACAAGTACATGCTATATTATCACTGCGACAGAATATCTAACTAGATGGGCGGAAGCATAACTAGTTAATGATTATACAACGACTACAACGACAAAGTTCTTATTTGAATATGTCTTAACTAGATTTGGATGCCCAAAAGTGTTGATGAGTGATAGGGTACACACTTTTTGAATGAAACGATCAACGCGTTGACTGAAGAATTCCAGGTCTACCATCAGAAGAGTACATCGTATCACGCACAGGTAAACAGAATTGTTGAAGCCTTTCACAAGATTTTGGAGAACGCGCCAACAAAGATCTGTAACATGCAACAAAATGACTGGGATGTGTGCATACCTGTAGTATTATGGGCTTACAAGACTACTTGTGAGAATCTGACAGAGCAAACATCGTTCAGATTAGTGTATGGGGTCGAATCCCTAATGCTGATGGAGTACATTGTGCCTAGTTTGCGCATAGCAGCGCGACGGATATGGCAGATTGCGAGGCCTTGGAGGAACGACTTGCATAGTTGATGGAGCTCGAAGAAGATTGATTTTTGGCAGGATTCCATCAACAAGTACAGAAGGACTATGAAAAAGCATGGCATGATTGCCATATCAAGCTTCGCACATTCAAGGTAAATGACCTTGTCTTGTTATATCATAGTAAATTCACTAAATTTCTTGGTAAATTCCAAATGCATTGGTTAGGGCCATATATTGTCAAAGAAATTAGAGATGGAGGCGTAGTTCAACGTGTGAAGCTGAATGGGGAACCCTTCTCAGGAAGAGTTAATGGGAGCAGGTTGAAGTTGTATACAGGGGATCCTACACAATGACTATATGGCAACAGGATAGTTTTAGTGCTCCAAGCAGTTGTAAGAGAGTGTGAGACTATAAACTAGACTACTCGGCATGGAGGACAATGTGGCGAGTAGGCTCCGCAAAGAGGGACGGAGATGCACCCATGAAGCTACGCTCAGTAAGTTGCGCCATGGAGGAAGGCACTGCACAACGCAACAGGAAAATGACCATTGGAGTTACTGTTCATGACTTGGCGACCAAAAGACAGTCAAGTGGATTAGGGTGGCTGCAATTAAGGCAAAAATCTTTGAAGATTTGCTACTAAAAAAACTTCTTTTTGTCAGAAATTGGGGGAAACGGTCGGATTTTAATTCAAAACCCCCTTTAAATTAGATGTGCCAGTCCAACAGAGAACACTTTGCACTCTCAGAATTATTGGTGAATTTCGCTGTCTATTGTATATGAGCCGATCGATTTGGGAAGATTTAGTTGCGAGCCCCGTATTTATCGAATTGCCTGAGATAAACCAGAAGATTATTCTTGAACAAATGTTTGCACCAAGTCTTGGTGAAACTGTTAGTACTGGCGATGTTGTCTCTAACACCGCTGCCCCAGAAGTTGTAAGTATGGAAGCTCCGACGACTATGCCTACGTCGTCGAGGTCGCCTAGGGCGAAGCCTACCCATACCTGAGAAATCCAACTAGCCAAGCCCAAACAATCCACGAAAGATGAGTATAAGAAGCTGCCGGTGCACGCCCCACCAAGGAAACATACCGAAACCCAGGCAAAATAGAAGAAATATAAGCAGCCAGAGAGAGTAAGTGACCTGGAGGCGGAAGAATTCCAGGGAACAGAGGACATTGATGCTGAAGGGGTGGAACCCATGACAAGGCTACCTAAGTATATCCCTTTGCGGAAGGGAAAAGAAAAGGTCATGAAGGACTCAGATGTCAAGAAGTTTACAGTATCCACGTCCCTGCTACTTGAGCAGGTCCCTCTTGAAGGCCCTCGACTCGCAAGGATCCCATTGTTAAAAATGGAGGATTGAGACCTCGTAGACCACACAAAGTTTCCACATTTGGCGACATACAAATATATGCGGAAGGTCTATTATGAAGAAACAAGTGTGTCAGTATTGGAGACGCACGAATGGATCCATGGTGTCGAGAAATCATTATCACCACTTCCCGATTAGTACAATATGTGTGTGCCAGCTCCCCATCACAGACATGCTAATTCATAGAATCACATGATTTCCTTACAAAGGCGCAAACTCGTTTAAGGAGTTTGGAGGGAAAACTAGGGAGAAAGTTCTTGTAGACAAGGTGAAGAAGGATTACGACCTCTTCAAGAAATCGTGAGGGTATTCTATTCTTTCCATAACAAACCAGAAAATTCAATTTGTTGCTCAAATTTTAGTAGGGAAGGTTATGAGGAAGTGTCGCGCGGATGAAGTTCCGACACACGTAGTTTATCTTGCTTGGCAGTGCACGAAAGACGTGCAATTTAATTGGAAAAGGTACCTCTATTAGGAGTTCCTAGAGAAATGCTGAGAAGACCAGGACGAAATCAAGTCGTTCCATTACGCTTGTTTGTTGCTATCATTTTTGCTCGTTGCACGAAGAGTGTCGGAGGATAGCTAATTTCCTCCGCTCAAGGAAGGACTGCGGGAGGTATCGCAATTCACTTCCTTATGGCCTACAAAGGACGTAGCGCAAATTACAAAGAAAGATATTTTGGATTCTGGTGTGTTGAAGTTTCTAAGTTTACTTAGTTAGAAACCCTCCATGCACTTTATCTGATTTATTCCTACCTGCTTGTTATTTTAATTAATAAGTTATTTACAATGTAAATACTAGAAATAAACACTATTGCATGCTCAACATATTACAGATAAAAAACTAAAGGAAATAGAAACAATCACACGATATGACACCATTATTTTTGGACCAATGTCCTCGAAAGAGGTTAATGTGGGAAAACCAGTGCAGCTATTTGAGGGTTTTCTTATTAAGCAATATCATAATACAATATGGGTGCCGAAATTGGCCTACACAACAGAGAATTTCCTTCGCAGTAATACCTCTCAGTTTCTGACAAATCTCCTGGTTGAAACCCCAGATAATCCTTCCAACAGCTACTCATCTCCAATCTACCCCAGAAAGTCCAGCGTCAGCCTCTCTATAGACTGCGTCAGCTCCTCTTTGCCTAGCGCTGGTCTTGAGTTACCCCGGATGGGTTTGTATAAGCCTTAGGGGGCCCTGCGTTAGCCCTTTGGCCCTTTGCGTTAGCAACGCTGGCCTCTTTGAGGCTCTTCGCAACTCCCGACTGCCTCTACGTGGCCCTAGCTGGCTCTGCGTCACTCTCCCCGGCTACTGTGCTGCTCTTCCGACACTATCTCTACCTCTATGTCTGTCTGTACTCAATACCCCTCAGCTGCAACTCCCGATCATGAATTCTATTTCTCTTAGCAAACCCCACTCTAGAGAATAGAATGATTGATATCTTTGGTGTATTCTCCAAGTGATCCTTAAGCCTCTTCTTATACTTTACCTATTGACATATCAATGGCTGAGACTAAGTCCCTAATCAACGACTAAGATTAGATCTGGCTTGATCCATGTCTTTTGGACCATTCTAACACAGTTTCATATTAATACACATTAATATTTTATTTTCCCTAAGTTTAGACTTAGGGATTCCATTAAAAATACTAATTATTTTAATATTCTCTGAACTGTTTAGAATCTGTCCAAACCCTTTCTGGGTATTGGAGATCTCATGTGCCCCAACCTTTCCACCAAATTTCATGGCTAGAGCACATCTAATGCTACCCCAATTCAACATTGCCTCTTAGCGAGGACTGTGCTTTAGCAATACTCCTCACTGGGTATTACACTGATCATCTGGCATCGCTCCCTATGTTGATGCTAGGCATGCTGCCCACCATCCTCTGCACTATTGTATTATGTACTGCTGCCCATGGTTCTGCCACTGCTGCATCTATACGACAGCTCCCTCTGCATCCATGTTGTTGTTGGTCCTTTCTCCCAGCACTGCATCTGCACTACACCTCCTCTCATCATGTTGCATCGCGCAACCCATTGCTACACTGCAACTCAGTTACTGAGACGTAATTGACTGATCTCCCAATCTGACCTCCCTGTTGGGCTAGAGACACCCACTGATGCTGAATCTCCCTCTTCCCTTAACAAATTCTCCCTCTCTGACCTCTGCGCTCTACAAGAACTCCCTGCATCTCGCATTGTTTCACACCTCTGTGCCATCCTGCACTGGTGCAACACTCCTGTGCCTCTCGCACTGCTGTAGCATGCTTGCCTCGCGCTGTCTCGGGATTCTTGCACTGTAGTTCTCACTGTCGCTTCATCCACACCCATCTTTACCCGACTCAGCCAGTCCTGCTACTCCTCTTCGGGGCTGCCGTAGCGTGGTCTAATCCAAGAGGTTGGGTACCTCGAGGATCCTGCCCCTCATCGCTTGTAGTCTGTCTGACTATAGTTCAATGTCTCCCTACTTCTTCTCAAGTGCCATGTGTGCACTCATGGCATAGTCATCGTCTGTCAACACTTCCTTCTCTGCCCGTGCTGGCGCTGCCTTAGTCTGAGAAGACTCTCCCTTACTCTTCTTCCTTGGACATTGGGTCGCATAATGACCCAGTTCCCCACAGTGGAAGCACTTGATCTTGGAGAGATCCTTCTTCTTACTCTTTTCATGTTTTCCCTCAGATGCTAGTGCAACTTCTTCCTCCTCTTGCTTGAATTTGATCGCCTTGTTGCTTCTACCCGTCTTCGTCTACTGTTTGATCTCTTCCTGGTGAAGAGCCACCCACATCTCATGCCAAGGTGGAAGTGTCCCTCTACGCAGTATACGCTGGACAAATACCTCTCAGTCTTTTGAGACTGCATTCAGGGCCATCCTCAGCATCAAACCTGATCCGGCGTGGCTTCTATAGCAGTCAACTTATCTAGGATCTCGTTCAGTCGTCCGAGGAAGGTGTCTATTGGTTCTCCCTTCTTCATCTGATACGACCTAAATTGATTTTCAAGTAGCATTTTTCTTTGCACAGAAGTATGCTGGTATAATTTCTTGAGAGCCTCCCACATCTCAAATGTTGTTTCCTTCTCAGCGATGTCTGGTACTACATGATCCTTGACCCTATCAAGGATGATGCTCCTGGTTCCCACCATTGCCTCCTCATACTTGTCGTTATCTTTGCGGTCGACTAGGATAGCTATTACCTTTAAGGCAAAGTTCTTGATATGATTTTTGTCAAGTACAGATAAGATTGTGGCCTTTCACACTGTGAAGTTTGACGCTCCATCTAGTCTATCCTGGTCTCTTACTTCGTGTAGTGTCATGATGTTCCTCTACTTCCCTCCTGGAAGTTCTCTGTTAGACTCCTCTGAGTCTGTACTTCCCATCTAGAAGTTCTCTTCTTGACTCTCTCTGAGTCCTGATTTCCCTCCTGGAAATCCTTCTACCGTTGTCGAGATGCCCCCTACTCCGACCATCTTGTGCAACCGCACCACTGATCCGAGTTCCTCAGCGAGAAACCCTCGGTGGCAACTCCTCTTGGCCTTGTTCTGTCAGGCACTGTTCTGACTACAATACCTCACCAGCTCCACTTTGTAATATTCCCATAACCTTATAAACCCCAACACCCTAAAGGTGAGAGATCCTAGGCTTTGCCCAATCCCGGCACCAGCAACTCGGCCTCCTCAGCCAACTGCGTAAGCCCTCCCAGCTACTGCGTGACTCTGCGTGATGCTCCCTTTTCCTTCCTTAGCCTCTACGTTGCCTCTTCTCAGCTCACCCTTCATGACGTAGGCACTGCATCACCCTTCCCTTGTTGCTGCTCTGATAGAAACAACTTCTGTCACCTCGGGACAACAGTTAGTTGTTGTTATTGCTCCGCTCGCCTGATGTCCTTAGTCGTCCTGTGATCTGCAATCACCCTCTAATACCATGTTGAAGTTTCTAGGTTTACTTACTTAGAAACCCTCCATGCACTTTATCTAATTTATTCCTACCTGCTTGTTATTTTACTTAATAAGTTATTTACAATGTAAATATTGAAAATAAACACTAGTGCATGCTCAACATATTATAGATCGACAATTAATGCAAACAGAAACAATCATACCATATGACACCATTATTTTTGGACCAATGTGCCCGGAAAAACCCAATGTGAGAAAACCGGTGCAATTATCTAAGGGTTTTCTTATTAAGCAATATCAGAGTACAATCTGGGTGCTGAAACTGGCCTACCCAATAGAGAATTTCCTTGGTAGTAATACCTCTCAGTTTCTGACAAATCTCTTGGCTGAAACCTCAGATAATCCTTCCGACAGCTACTTAGCTCCAATCTGCCCTAGAAACCCCAGTGTCAACCTCTCTCTGGACTATGTCAGCGCCTCTCTGCCCAGTGCTGTCCTTGCGTCACACCGGATTGGTCTGTGTCAGCATTAGGAGGCCCTGCGTCAGCAATGCTGGCCTCTCTGAGGCTCTTCGTATCTCCCTACTGCCTCTGCATGGCCTTGTGTGAGCCTTGGCTAGCTCTGCATCACTCTCCCTGGCGACTGCGCTGCTCTCTTGGCACTATCTCCACCTCTCTGTCTCTCTGTACTCAATGCCCATTAGCTGCAACAACTGATCGCTAATTCTATCTCTCTTAGCAAACCTTGCTCTAGAGAATAGAATGACTGATCACTCTGGTTTATTCTCCAAGTGACCCTAAAGCCTGTTATACTTTTCATGTTGACATATCAACAACCAAGATTAAGTCCCTAATGAACGACTAAGATTAGATCTTGCTTGGTCCATCTCTTTTGGACCATTCTAACACAGTGTCATATTAATACACATTAATAATTTATTTTACCTAAGTTTAGACTCACGGTCTTCATTAAAAATATTAATTATTTTAATATCTCTTGAACAGTTTAGAATCTGCCCAAACCCTTTCTGGGTATTGGAGATCTCATGTGCTCCAACCTCTCCACCAAATTTCATGGCTAGAGCACATTCGATGCTACCCCAAATCAACATGGTGGAAATGGATCTCCGTATGGCAATCAATCAACGTCCGAGGTTGTCCCCAACCTTTTTCACGTAGCTATCAGCCTACGCGATGCCCAAGGCTGACTTCCAAAGACTATATCCAAGCGCGGAAGGATCTAGAGGAAAAATGGCACCAGTTACCCTATTTGTTTTCAGAAATAGATGTGCAGGAGATTGTAGCGAGGTGGTTTGCAGAGTGGCGCGCCTCGTTTGACTTATATGTTGGAAAAAACACGGGTGCAGAAGGTTCTACTGTGCAAAAAATAAAGGAGGTCGCTAAGAAAGTTACGCATACCCTAGCATAGCAAAAAAAGAGGGAAGCTGCAGAAAAGGCTCGCATAGAGAAAGAAAGCGCTGCTAAGTAGCCAACAGAACAAGAACAACCCGAGTCATAGGAAGTCACCTTCACCAAAGACAGAGGAAGAAGAACTTTCAAGGCAAGGTAGCGGAGGTAATGAGGGTTAGAGCACCCCAATTATTTTGAAAATACGTGGCAAGGAGTAGAACGGTGGAACGTGGAAAAAATGGAAATATGATAAATCACAGGGTGATCCCATGTTGTTGACAGAAGGCGATCTTGATGAGATCTGCGATAAAGTCAGGGATACAATGACATAAGTGTTGCAACAGTTTGAGCAACAATACATGCAGACACTGGGGAGCATCCATAAGGATCTCTGCGAGTTGTAAATCCAAACAAGAAGAATATAGGTGGGCATTAGACAAGCGAGCCTGACACCCAGGACAAGCCAAGTAGCAGAGCTGGTAAGGACCCTAGATCTCAGAAATATACCATTGCGAGACAGGTCCATTTGCTTTAAGTCTGCCGACAATCATAATATACATAGTACAATCAAGGACATAGGACTTAATATAGAAACACTCTCCAATGAAACCCTCCACGCGTTGCATAAGGGGGTGGCAGATGAATTCAAAGTGAGGGAGCAGTGCGCCCTCAACATCATAGGTGAGTACAAAGTCAACAATGAGCAAATTTTCATTTAAAAGACATAGGTTTTGAAGGAAAAGGAGGCACTTCAGACACATAGTGCAAGTCTAGAATCAGTAGTACTAGAGGCATGCAAGACAGTGCCTGAGCTTCACATCCCGGAGGATGCACAGCCAAAAGCCAAAATTAGAAAACTAGCCGCTGGTGTGTGTGAGGCTAATGCAAAAGTTGGATGAGTCACTTTCGAGTTCAACATGAAGATTGTAGAGATGCAGTTAAAGTTGTAGCCCACGTCTGCACCTGAGGTCGGGGAGCAGCGCCTTCTCGCAATAAAGGAAGGCATGTCTACCTTGGATGCCACAGTCACTGACTGTGCGGCACTGTTTGAGCAGGCTATGGAACTATTGACCAATCTGCAGGAGGATTCGAACCTGTAGAAATTGAACATAGAACAAAGGGAGCTACAACGCCAATATGATGAGGTTAGGGCGACTGCGCGCATCATAGCACTAAGACAACGCCTTGTCAAATTATAGGAAGGAAAACAACTACTGGCAAAGGCAGAAAAAGCGCAAAAGAAGGTGGCTTATGAGGTCACAACTTCCATTCAAGATAAGCTTAAGGGATTTCAGCAGACACAACAAACGATGAGGTTGGTAGTAGAAGGACTAACCACTGAAAAATTGGTCGAGGAGGTTTGACAGGCATCGACACAAAGCGCTATTGAAGTGGCAGTGATCCAGGTTGAGTTGGGGGATCTTGGCAGTAAGATCGCGGCGCCAGCAGAGTGACTCGAGGGTGAGTCGTGATCTTTGTTTTGGGGTCTTGATCGGATGGGGTCCCCTAGGTTAGTTTGGGGTTAAGATAACCCAAATTTTGGTACAATTTCGTAAATAATGTTAAGTATCCGCGATTTGTGGATAGAGAGCGCGTAGGTAAATAGGAGTTAAAGGGGCTTAGCCCCTTGTTTTGGATAAATATTGAGTCGGTTTTGAAATTCACCTATGGTTTGTGGACCATGGCATTGTATAAAAAAGTCTATAAATAGTGATTCTTAGAGAAAGATAGAGAACTAAGAAGGATAGAGAAGAAGGGAAGAAGAGTGAAGGGCTCGGAGGGGCTTAGAAGAAGAAAAGCTCTGTAGTTGAGTGCGCAGTGGCCTAGGAAAAGTCTGCAGCTGAGTGTGCGGACCCCTGCAGCTGTGTGCACAGTGAAGTTTTGGGTCTGTAATCTTTAATTGAAGATAAATAAAGACATTTTTCCAAAGAATTCTTGAGTATTTCTGTTTATCTCTGTTAATGTTATATACTATCAATGAATGATTTGTTTTATGATATATTGATTGAATGTTACACGATTCTCTTGAATAAGTCTTAATAATGTACACAATACATGTTTAAGTACTTTCACGAAGACTTTGACGAATTCTTTTATGTTTACTAATAACTTAAGTAAGTCTGTGTGAACATTAGTATAGGACTGCTCTCTAATGCACGTAAGTAGGCAGATTGACTATTAAAGGTTCGCAATGACTGATCGTAGACCTTTGTGAAGGTCTAAAGGCTGTTTTAATAGGGTTGTAACAATGTGCCCTAAGGTTTATCGATCTACGCGAAGGCAGATCTAAGGCGCTAAAAGACATCACACTAGTCTCTGAATGCAAAAACTTGGTTCTTGCATCCCCCCATACTTCTTTGGGTGAGACTGCAACCTGCACTACACGAGTTGTTGCCGAAAAGGGTTAGTAGTGTAGGGTTTTGTTGGTTGGCATAACTAACTCCAAACTTGGCTCAAGACCCCCTAAGCCAACACATCTGCACCCGGAAATGAAAGATGATGCATCATGGTAGACTAGGATATTTCTGGATTTGATGTCGTCTTATCATGAGTGACTATAGATATAGGTACATGGATTAGACATGCCGTGACAACGGACAGGATGAGCAAGGACCACATGCTAGGAGACTTGTTCGTGAAGAAACGAACTCATGAAGCGTACCAAGTAGCAAGTGAAAGAGACACATGCACATGCATAAACTATCAAGAGAACATTAAGACCATCTTAGACACCGCACACCTTGCCATGAAGAGGTGAAGCTATGATACACCAAGAGCACACTCATCACTCAGCAACATTAAGGCTCGACATGGACACCACCATCAACATGAACATACCAATGTTTTCGTGTCGAGTGATGTCATGAGTCATCTCATCGACATCACTACTATGGGCCATACTGTTGTAATCAATGTAATGTAACGTGGAAGTCCAAGAGATCCACATGTAAAGTTGAAGAGTCATGTAAGTCAAACGATCATAAGGGAATTTGAATATTCACAAGGGTCAGTTTCACCCTTGGCTATATATACCCTTCATTTGTACATATGAGTTTTCACCTTGGATCCTCCTACATAGCTTTGAGAGTCTGTAATATTTTCTTTGAGGACCAAGTAGTGGCTCCAACACCCCACTATCGGGGTTAGTGATGTAATGGTGTACGAATGTGTCTTGGAACATTTGCTTAATTCACAAGCCTGTTAATAGGCCAACACGTTTTCACACGTGTTATATTCATTTGTAAGACTATTCTTTGGACGCTTGTAATGCATGTTGCTTCAACTTGTATTAAGGCAGTTGATCTATTTTTGTTGTTTTAGTACATATGCTATTGAAAATGTGTTGTATCAGTTATTAACGTTGTCTTGCATGTGTGGACTATTCCACCGGACATTCGACAGATTCATTCTCGTAAACTTGTTATAACGACGACCGCACTCGTGTGGACTATTCCGCTGGGTGTTGTGCACGCTATCTTCTCAGCTTGTGTTTGTGACTTCCACATCCATGTGGACTACTCCGATGAAAGTTGCAAATGTCCTATTGTGTTGTGTGTCTCTAGTAGAGTTGGGACTATTCCCTATTCCCTTTCAACCTTAGACTCACTTTCAGCCTCTCCCTCTGTAGTGAAAGAACATTGAAACAAGCGGCACTGAGCACTCACCAGACACATGAACCTCACTGTTTGAACACAAAGTAAACCACTCCCACGTGATGACAAGCAAGAGCTAAGGCAAATCTTTAAGATAATGGCAACTAGGCCATTGAACTGGATGGGACTCCTACACCAAACAATGTGATGTCTAGTCGGGAGTTCATACCGGGGAGATCCCTTGAATGTTGGCGGGTGTAGCACTGTCAATAGAACACAACACACAAAAATTCGGAGGATCAAGGGAACGAGAGGATAGAGGCTGAGAAGATAAGACCATGGGATAACCATTAAGCATGCAATCCAAATCTGCGTAGAATTCCTGAGCAGGTGGGTAGGAGGAGATGGTGACAATTCAACCGGTGGGTTGACAACTTCTCCTACCTCATCCAATGGAGCTAGAGTTGTTTGATGAGAAGGGGATGGAGGGTCACTTGGGACATCAACCTCGTCTGTCTCAAATGTATAGGCTCTAACACCGAGGTATGTTGGGAGAGAGTCAGAAGTTTCTAATCTGTGCCGATTCTCAGAGATGTGAACGAGATATTAAAATCTTCCTTCCAAAAATTTCCAGACAACTTCATCTTCTTAA
This sequence comes from Pinus tabuliformis, assembly GCA_031772625.1. Lineage (NCBI taxonomy): Eukaryota > Viridiplantae > Streptophyta > Pinopsida > Pinales > Pinaceae > Pinus > Pinus tabuliformis. The sequence continues at coordinate 805,629,625 of CM062810.1, forward strand.
AATTTGAAATAGTAATGAAGAAAACGATCATAAAAGTGCTCAAGTGATTCGTAAGGTTCTTTATGCAATTTTTTTTCTTTTTTATTCTATTTTAATATTATGGAGTGCTTTACCGTCACAAAGGACAAAAACACTACATAATTGTCTGATCATGTGATAGAAAGAGTGTATAGAGGCTGCGGGAAATGTGTGACACCATTGCTTGACGCGGCCTTCGGACATGAAACCAATGTCTTAGGGGACATCCTGCTTGTCACAGAAGCCCAAAAAGGAAATCGCGTGCCAGATAAGGGGCTTTCCATTTTCGCCGTTGAATTTGTATTTTGACAAGTGATTTATAACATCCTTCGACACATCAAAATCAACAGCGTGAGAAAAACATGTTGGGGTTGTGATTGAGATATAAGTCATGAATGATGTGCAGAAATTCAAAACAGACTTCAAGGGCTCAACTTGTCATCTCATTGTCAAGCTAGCACCAGAAATGTTGACGGTGTTGGACCCGTCAATATTCAAGGGGATATCCCTAGTAAGAAGTCCAAACTAGACCTCATATTGTTTGAAGTAAGAGTCCCAACAGTGGGTGGTAATGTAGTTCCTTGACCACGATAGCTTGTAGAGATAAGTATGGTGAGTTTGGGTGGAAGCAGGTGCGTGACCTTGTAGCGAGTCAAGAGATGCATGGGGGTTCTAACACGCATAGGGGAAAAGAAGTGTGCCCCTTAAAAGGATATAATAGTATGCATCATGAAAGGAACACACAAGTGGAAAGACATCATAGGCTAAGATGCTGAGTAGTCCACAAGTTAAAGTGATGGGTTAATCCAACAACACACGTCTAACAAGATTCATACAATTGCATACAAAGTAGTTCATAAGAAAATGCATAAGTTAAACAACATACATTGTTAAAGCAATCAGAATAGTCCAACTACAATAACAACATATGCATGAAAGCATGTTGACTCTACAATTATTATTATAAGTGAAAATTTCATCGATACATACACCGCTGACAACCACTAGCACCAGTCGTGGAACATTACAGTCAAGAACACCCGCTCCAAAGAATTATACTCGCTCTACCTTGTGGAATGGAGAAATTTACAAGGTAAGTTCCTTAGATAGAACACCAAAGGACATCGCCCACAAACAAATCATAGATTAGTACACCAGTATTGTTGATGTGGCTAAAACCCTCAAAGAGGGAAACCGTCCACGACTTGAGCCAACGCGACCACTTCAGGGAATTTATTAATGTAAAAGAAGGAAAATTTACATAAGCTTCTCTCATGAATGGTCACCCTACAAATGACCCTCCATGCTCTTTAAATAGATATCATGGACCAATCGAGTGTTAAGCCACGGATCAAGTGTTGGTAATACCAAGGAGAGAATGAACCATCAGATCACTTCATGTCTAAAACATATCGTGACTGTTGGTTTGTAAGTTACAAAAGTACATGGTAAAGAAACACACTTTACCTAACTATACACTAGACCATGTTATACTTAGCTATTTCCTATCTGTCGGAATATCCTAACATCCCCCCTTAAGAACAACTTGGGATATGATTGAAGAATGTACAAATATGACATAATAGGAGAAGAAAGGAGGCATTAGAGCCTATCCCCCCTTAGTGACAACTTCTTGAATTCCAACCATAAATCGAAGTTTAGTAAACTTTGCCTCTGTGAGAGCCTTCGTAAAGATGTTTGCAACTTGATCATCGGTTGAACAATATTGCATGTCAAGGACATGGTCATGAATTAGGTTTCTGATGAAGTGCATGTATATCTCAATGTGTTTGTTGCAATGATGTTGGACTGGATCTTTACATAGTTGAATGGCACTCTAATTATCACACCAAAGTGTAGTCGTATGTTGTTGCTGAAAGCCAAACTCCGATAGGATCTGACGAAGGCACATGGCTTCCTTACTAGCTTCAACAACGCCATGATACTTTGCTTCTACTGAAGAAAGTGAAATGAAACTTTGTTTCTTGCAAGCCCATGTAATAGGTCCAAAAGCAAGAGGGAAGACATAACCTGCATTAGACTTCCGATCATTAGGGTCACCAACCCAATCAGAATCAGTGAAACCAACCAATAGAGGAGATGCTTCTGCACTGTAATGAATCCCAAACTGAACTGTACCTTGAACATAACAAAGTATTCTTTTAGCTGCTTTCTAATGACTTTCATGTGGGTTTTTCATAAACCATGCAATAAGGCCAACAACAAAGGAAAAGCCAGGATGAGTATGGGTCAGATACAAAAGTTTTCCTACAAGATGATGGTATAAGGTAGCATGAACTTCAGGGGAAGTATAAGTGACTGAAAGTTTGGCTGCAGACTGAAAGGGAGAAAAGGTTGGCTTACATTGTTCCATGTGAAAATGGTGTAAAAGATCACAGACATAGTTGGACTGGGAAAGGGAAATACCTTCCTTGTATTGCAAGACTTGAAGACCATCAAAATAATGCAAGTGTCCTAAGTCTGTCATTTCAAATTTCTTTTTAAGGCTAGACTTCACATAGTTTACAAGGTTTGGATGACTACCATTAAGGATAAGATCATCAACATAAAGGACAATAATGATAAGAGACTTACCCACTTTCTTGGTGTAGACAGTATTGTTAGAATGACACCTAGAAAAGCTGATATCTAAAAGAAAGCTATCCATTTTACCAAGCCTGAGGGGCTTGCTTGAGACCACAAAGGGATTTCTTAAGCCGACATACAAGGTTGAAGTCTGTTGGTATAAAGCTAGGAGGTTGTTCCATATAGATTTTTTCATGAAATTACCCATGCAAGAAGGCAGATTTAACATCCATCTGATGGACTTCCCATTTGAAAGATGCAGTAAGGGAAAAAACAAGGCATATAGAGTTCGTTTTGGCAACAGGGGAGAAGGTTTTAGAATAGTCAATGCCTTCGACTTGTGAAAAACCCTTGGCAACAAGATGAGCTTTATGTTTATCAACTTTTCCATCTGGTGCAAACTTGGTTCTGTAAACCCATTTGCATTTGACAAATTTTCACCCGTTTGGAAGAGGAACAAGATCCCATGTATCGTTTTCCAATAATGAACGATATTCTTCATTCATACCCACGTCCGAATCTGGATGGCCTGAGGCTTCTGCAAAGGTGTCAGGATCATACTTTGCTGAAGCTTGAGCCAGTAAATAAGAGGCTTTATCAAATTGAGAATGTGTGCGATGTTAATCTGTAGGATCACCTGCAAGAGCACTTGTTGCATCCCGAGTAGCACAAGCCCATTTTGGAAGCTGAGGAGCTGAAGTAGGATCCTAAGAAGGTGGGGTAGGATTGTCATGCTCGCTGTCATCATCTGAAGAAGAAATATTTTCAAAAATAGAAGGGATAAAGAGAGGTGGCACATCTGTGGAACTAGGCTCGTAGGTCGATATATTTTCAGCAAACTTTACATTTCTTCTAATTATATTTTTTTTGGATTTAGGTGGAATAAGTTTATATCCTTTGACATCTTCAGAATATCCAACAAAAATATATTTTTCACTCTTAGGTTCTAAGGCTTTATGTTTCTCATCAGGAATATGAGCCCATTCTTCACTTCCAAAAACATGGAAGTGACTTACATCTGGTTTAATTGAGCTCCATGCTTCTTTTGGAGTGATATTCTTTAAAACCTTAGTAGGAGTGCGATTTACTATGCAATTTGCACAATTAATTGCTTCTGCCCACAAATTATGACTAAGTCCTTTAGATTGAAGCATACAATTATCCATTTCCTTTACGGCGTGACTCTTCCTTTCAGCTACACCATTTTACGGCGTGACTCTTCCTTTCAGCTACACCATTTTACGGCGTGACTCTTCCTTTCAGCTACACCATTTTGTTGTGGAGTATATGGAACAATATGTTGCATTTGAGTTCCATCCTCAGTGCAAAAGTTGATGAATTTGTTGTTAACATATTCTCCACCATTATCAGATCGTAGCTTAAGAATTTGATGTCCAAATTGGTTCTCAACAAAGGCCTTAAAGGCCAAGAACATGTTAAAGACTTCACTCTTGAGTTTTAAGAAGTATATCCAAGTGTGTTTGGAGAAATCATCAATGAAAGTTAAGAAATATTTGTAGCCAGAGAATGAAACAACTCAAAGTGGACCACATAAATCACTGTGCACAAGTTGTAAAGGGGTTGAGGCATGCCAAGAGGCACGATTTTCAAAACTATCTCGATGATGTTTTCCGAGTACACATCCAGAACAAACACCATCTCCCTAAGATACCATAGGAAGTTTTGTTACCATATTTTCCTTCATAGATTTTGAAGGAAGAGATAGTTTAAGTGACCAAATCACTCACGCCAAAGTTTGCTCACTTCATCATTTTGAGCAACAAACACTGAGCGAATAGTTGATGACCCAATGTTGTTAAACTTACACAACCTTGTAGAATCATCAACAATTCTGTCTAGGATCTCTTAGGTCCTTAATTACAACATCATGAGGTGAAAATTCAACGATTTTACCTTCACCTGAATGAGTTATCTGATATACAGATAGAAGGTTGCAGGATAAGGTAGGAACACATAATACATCATTAAATTGACCATTGTCTAGATGAATAATTCCAGTCCCTACAACACTAAGAGATCTATCATCACCATCATATATATTTTTGGTGTTACAATCCTTTAAATAAGAAAACATGGCTTTGTTTTTGGCCATGTGATATGAAGCTACAGAATCAATGAGCCACTCATGAGAATGAGGAGAAGAAGATACATTTAGAGCACAACCAGACCGAGATGCTTGACAACCACATGCAGAAAGTGTTATTCCTGAAGTTGAAATTGAAGTTGAAGAGTGCTCCAAATGGATGTTATGCTTATTTATTGCTGCTTCCAAGGCTTCCATCTTCTTAAAGCATTTGGATTTTAAGTTGCCATCTCAATTACAAAAGTTGCAATGTCTATCAGTCTTATTCCCTTTGTTTTTATTTGCCTGATCATTTTGTTGAATTGATTTTTCATTTTAACAATGAAAGTGCTTAGGGCCCTTGGTTGGTTTAGGACCATTCTTTTTAGGATTCTGCTTCTTAGGTTTCTTTGAAGTTGGTTGTTGTTGGGTGGCTAAGGCTTTCTTAGAAGAGTTTCCAACATTAAGAAAACCAAGAAGTAAGAGTTTTTCTTGTTCTCTTATTAAAGAATCATAGAAGGCATCAAAAGGGAGGGACTTGTAGTCTTGTTCATTAGAAATAAAGGCTTCTCTAGTAGAATTGAAGGTGGAAACAAACACAGAGTAGGTTGGTCCCAGCTTAGTAAGAATGGAATAGATAAGGCTACAATCTTCTTTTTTAACCTTAACACCTTTCGAGAGAAGTATAAGGGTCTTGAACTTGGATAGAAAATATTCAGTGGAAGAAAAATTATTGGCGTCCAACGTAAGCAACTCATTTTTGAGTTGATGGGCTCTAATTTCATTTTTAATTCCAAAAATTTTATTGAGCTCTTTCATTGCTTTATTAGGGGTATCAAGTTCTATGATATGAAATGTAAGTTCTGGAGGCATAGACATCCCTATGAACCCACGTGCTTGATCTTTCCTATTTTCCCATTTGACTTGCTTATCTTCATCTTTAGGTTTAGATTCTTGGCCTGACGCTATTCTATAAAGACCATTACTTCTAAGTAAATTCTCCATGTAGGACACCCATTGGAAGTAGTTGGTGATGTCAAGAATAACTTGGTATGGACTTTCTATTTTAACAGAAACTGAAGTTGTAGACATTGAAACTAAGTGTTCCAATGGAAGGATATCGAAAAATTAGGACGATTAAGAAAAACGGCTTCCGGATGAAAAAGTTATGGCTTTTTTGAAGAAAAGTTATTGAAGATACCAACAAAGTATGTGAATATGCAGAAGTGAATGATAATGTTATTTTTTAAAAAAATCGCCCCTTTCCAAACTTAATCTAATTAGCTCACTTTAAAAAAGAAGATTATGTGACCCATTTTTATAAATAAGTGAAAGTCACTTTTACAATAGTATTTTATGAGCTACCCACTAAATTGTAACTTAAATAAAAGATAAAGAGGCTTTAAAATTATAAGTGACTTATTTTTTATAATGGGTGAGAACACTTTTACATAAAGTAACTTTAAAACATAAGATACATGTATTTTTTGAAAAAGTAACTCAACGAAAAAAAAGACGTGAACCCAAGACCTTTATTCTCATAAATTAATTTTGAACCAAGTGAGCTAGTTTAAAATGCTAGTAATTTTGGAAAAGAGGAAGGGGGGGATGGTTTTTATTTTTTATTTTTATTTTTATGGTTTTTCTCCGAAGCTTTGGAGTGTGTTCTTACTTGAAAATGCCCTTTTTTCCTACAAAACAAAAAGCCACACAACCTAACACAAATAGGGAAAAAAAAACCAAGCCAACTTTTGCCGAAAACCAAATATTTTCGTTAATGTTTCTGATTTTTCGAGATCACACTAAGGCGCGACGGAAAAGAGCATACGCATGAGAAAAATCTTTCTTTTCTGTTTCGTATTTGCCCAGATCACACAGAGTCATGGGGCAAAGAGCATATGCGAAAATGAAATGTATAGATCCAGTAGTAAAAAAAACAAAGAGCTAAATAAACTGAAATAAACAAAGAGATAAATAACTAAAACTGCAAATAAAGGTTATATACCTCCAGATATTAAAAATGACATCCCTGGGGCTATCAGAAACCTTTTCACGTGAAACGAAAAGGGTTCCTCACTGGAACATATGCTCCTAACACAATAAAACAATCCTCTGAGTCCGGAAGCGGTCGGAAACAATAGATCTAGGAAACAACAATCGGATGTTGTTGTACCGACTTCAGATTTGGATCACCAACAAATGCAGCGCTCAAATAGCTCTGATACCATGTAGGAATTTACAAGGTAAGTTTCTTAGATAGAACACCATATGACACTGCTCACAAAAAGATCACAGATTTGTACACTAGTATTCTTGACGTGGTTAAAACCCTCAAAGACGGAAATAGTGCACGCCCTGAGCCAACACGGCCACTTTAGGCAATTTATTAATGTAAAAGAAATGAAATTTACATAAGTTTCTCTCATGAACGATCACCCTAGAAATGACCCTCCATGCTCTTAAAATAGAGATCATGGACTAATTGGGTGTTAAGCTACGGATCAAGTGTTGGTCATACCGAGGAGAGAATGAACCATCACATCACTTCATGTCTAGAACATATCGTGATCGTCGGTTTGTAAGTTACAAAAGTACATAGTAAAGAAACACACTTTACCTAACTGTACCCTAGACCAAGTTATACTTAACTATTTCCTATGTGTTGGAATATCCTAACATGGATAAGTGAAGGCTCGTCACAATACTCCTAAGCCTTTCCTAAGCCTAAGCCTAGCCAAAATCTTGGCTCGCAAATGCCCATTCTATGAGTTATGAGATTATATTTATAGCAAAGGGTGGGGTGACCCTTGACATTCCCCTTTGTGACTCTTTGACTACCCTCATGACTCTTCAACTTCTTTACAAATAAATCATTACATTACATAGAGACTGTTCAGATTCCACTAATGACACTTGGAATTTCACTTACAACGTATTTACAAATAATATATGTTTTCCACATGTACCCATGTGAGACAAAATAGGCTAGAGACAGCCTAAAACGACAAAACACTATGACTCTGATGTTTGGGGAAAGACCAACTTGACAACCTCTACATGATGCTTCTCGGTCACATAGTGATGCTAAGCTTGGTACTATGTGATGATGTCCCCAAACTGCTTGATGTTGTCTTTCTGATAATGAACTCTTGCCTCCATAGCTTCTGGGTATATGGTCTTGGAACTTGTGTCCAACTCATCTTGAAGCATGTGCAGCATGGTGTTGACCATGACAAGACTACCAATGTACCTCTGGATGTTTTGTGCACTCATCCCCAAGTCATCCTTGGTGGTCTCTCCCCTTAGCTACTCCATGTACTTGTTGATTTCTAGCCAGACTTGTTTCTTGTGCTTAGATTCGATGAGGGAATCAATTGACGAGATCCTATGTGTTTTTACCATGACATCCAAACTCTTGTACAACCGTGCATATGAAGTTTGTATGACGGTGACGAATGGGATGAGTTGCTCATAGTTTTGGATCAACATCCAAACCTTTGCTTTGTCTATATCTGCCTACGACTTCATCATCTTTGGCAAGTAAAGCGGGGCCCCTTTGTAATGCATTTTCCACTCTTGCACATGGGAAATGGCGGCATGTATGTGCCTAAGAGTTTGAACAAACTTTTTTCTCCGTTGTTGTAACTTATGCACATGGACAACTTCTTTATGCACGGTAACGAATCCGTCATAGAGCTTCTGCATGGTAGTCTCAAGTGTTGATACTTCAACAAGTATTGCTTTCCTCATCTTTTCCATCGCAGAAACTATGCTATGCTCTCTAGATTGTTCTGCCTCTTGCCTAGTTGCCTACAAGTTCTTTGATATTTGTTCATTCTCGGCCAACAAGAACTTAACATTTGAGCTCGTGGCTCCTGCATAGGTCAAGGTGGCACCAATAATGGAAACTGGATGCTTTCTGACATCTGACACTATCATCCTTTCCTTCATGAACGCAGGTGACACGTGATCATCCAGAAAGTGCTTTTTTCCGTGCTTGTACAATCTTCTTCTGCAACTCGTCAAATTTTAGATTGTACACATTCATCAACGAATCATCATCAAGGAGACTGGTTTCTCAGGACTGGTTCTGACACTGGAGGTGGTGGAGACTGAGAGGTGGCCTCAGGTGCTTTCGGCATGAGCTCAGTGTCTTAATCCTGTGGCTCATCCCCAACTCAATGTCCATCACTTCAATCAGTTTCTCAATCTGATTCCGACTGTTTTGACTCCTCAAATTGTATGGGCGTTGTTTGTCATATCATCGTGCCTTGTCTTTCTCCTTCCTCCTGTTTTTGCTTCTCTTCCCTCTCTCTCCTTCTTAGCTCTTGCTCTTCATTCAACTTCTTCTCTATTTCCTAAAACTTCCGTTCTGCTTCCTCCAGCCTTAGCTTTTCCTTCGTTCGCTTTGTAATCTTTATTCGCTGCTGCCTCTTTGCCTCCACTGCCAAAGCTTCTTTCTCAGTGATAGGATATGCTCTCATCTTGTTTCTTTGCTCAACCTTTGGGTTCTCGCCAATCTTTCTCTTGCCTTTGTCCTGCACTAGATTGCTGCTGATTGTTGCTGTTGTTATTGCTTCCTGCATTGTTACTGCCCGCAAAGTAGCTTTCCATGTTATGGCTATATTGATTGTTTCATTGATCTTGGAGTCATTATAACAGTGCCTCCAAGGGTCCTCCTCCACCTATTGACATGCCTTGTGGATCCATGGATAATACACCTTCACACAATGGTTCTTGCAAATATTGTGGGGATCATACAGATTGAAGTCTTTGGTGCCAAACTCGAAATTCACTATCTCCTTATCTTCGACATCTGCATTTTTCAAGCTCTTAATCTCATATAACCTGATCCGTAAAGGAAGAATAGACCATGGTTCCTTCTTCTTCCTGTGCAGTCTTGATGATAACCGAGTGGAGAGGTGATGTAAGATCCATGACATACCTTGGTAGAACATGCAAAGGCTTTTCTTTGTCGAACACTTTGATGAAGGTGCCATCGAGTGAGGCACACCAATCTGCAATGTTAAGTATCTTCTCCATCGCTTCTTGGAACATGCAAGGTGGATCCTGCTCAAAGATAAGCTTGTACAATAGGATGATGAAATGGTCAGTCAACCTCACCATAACCCCTTGGTAGTTTCAGTTGGAAAACTACTTGCAACAAATGTTGACGACACCCTTTCTGTGTCCATGTTTAGCTGATGCCAGGAAACTGATGTTGGGCACACATTTCGTCAAGTAAATACGCGGACTTGTAGAATCTTGCTTGCTCATCCTTGGTAGGATTCTGAGCATTATTCACATGGACTTTCAACTGAAGAGCCAACAAATCCGACCAGTTCAATGGCCTACCATCACTCAGTGTCCTATGCCTCAAAACTGTGCAGTGTTTTCCAAGCTTCCCTGTCTGTGTTTCATGCAGAAACTGCGTAGACGGGTCCCCCAGGGCCTCATTTCTGTAGCAGTCACTATCCGCTGAACTTGTGCAGATCTACCTCTTAGTGACTACAGGAAAAGGTGACACACTGAGATCACTCCCAAGGAGTTGAGGGAAAGGACAAAGGAACCAAGTAATGGAAAATATCAGGACCGCATGAAAACTCCATCAGAGGAATGATCATCTTCAGGGTAAGTATGGTAAGTAAAAAACACCTTTCGAAGTACACCTCTTAGTTGAGTTTGCATGACTTATTGTAATTGTCATATCATCCTGTCCTTAGTAACATGCATGTGTGCAAACTTGAAAAGTCATTTTATGTGTTTCTTCTACACGTCTTGCTTCCTTTGCACTTGTTTGGCCAAATGTCATCCTCGGCATGTTGATTGATATGTCATGCTTGTGACCTCGTTTTGGTGATGTAGAAGGTTGTTTTTGAGTTGTGTTCACTATGTAAACATCTATCGCACTCACACACGAATTTTTATGCATATCATGTAAGTGTTGTTGCGGTCGCTCAACTATCTATCTCAAGTGTCGCACTTGTCGCCGTTACCTGTTAATTAGTCACACTGCATATTTTGTCTTGTTGGTTCATGGTGTTTTGTCGTCGAGTCGTGTTGAGTGTGCATTCGCAAGGTCATGTATTCACGAGTTCACTCGCTTACACGCTTAGTCATCTTGCTGAAACTTTGTTGACCAGATCACCCTCCAACAACATCACCTCCGTTGAGCTGCACTACACAGTCTCAACCCTTAATGATCATGCACTGTTGCCCAGAATTGCACAGAGGTTGAGGCTGCGTCCTAGGCAGTCTACACTACGCAATCCTGGAATCAACTCCACTGACCATCACCCAAAACGAGGCAGAAGTTTCTTAGCAATTCATCTCAATTTGTGTTGCCTGTAAGAAAATCTATCAAGCCTTCCACTGGTCAACTAGAGAGTTTGACGGGATAGTGACCCCAGGCTTCACTCTTCCAAAAAATTTCGCAGAAGATGCCAACATGCCCGCCTTCACTGACTGAATAAATTGCGAAGACATAAAGGACAGGAAACTAGTACTCGTCACTGCATTATCCTCAATATTTGTGTAGTTCTGTCAGCCAGACACTCTATTAGTTGGCTTGCTGTTCCTCTTGATAACTACATAGTTTTCATGGGTTATCCTCCTGTTGCCTAACACCTTGCTCAACCTAGAAACTATGCAGAGATGTCCTATAGGCCAGCCTCCCAGTTCCGCACAGTTTTGGACAGCAAGCTCCAACAACCCGCTGCCAGCTTCCCCGAAGAACCTATGCAGTTTTCATTGCCAGTGTCCTCCCTACTGCCTGCATTACCTTCCTGGAAAATTTGCATAGATCTTCCCTTGAGCGAAGCCAGATATTGCAAATAGTCACTATTGATTCAGATTTCCCATCTCAACCTCCCAGTGACCTCTGCACAATTTTCCTTGACAGTGCCCGAAGCCCGAAACCCGACCTGAAATGTGCTCTACGTAGTTTCAGAGCCTTGTCCTCTCTCCTGGTCAACTTTTTGGGATGGGGTACCCTGGGTTAGCTTGGGGTTAAGATGACCCAAATTTTGGTACAATTTCGTAAATAATGTAAAGTCTCCGCGATTTGTGGGGGCAGAGCACGTAGGTAAATAGGAGTCAAAGGGGCTTAGCCCCTTGTTTTGGATAAAAGCTGAGTTGGTTTTGAGATTCACCCATGGTCTGCGGACCATGGCATTGTATGAAAAAGTCTTTAAATAATGAGTATTAGAGAATGATGCAGAACTAAGTAAGATAGAGAAGAAAGGAAGATAGGAGAGCGAAGGGCTTGAAGGGGTTTAGAAGAAGAAAGGATGTGCAGTTGAGTGCGGAGAGGCCTAGGAAAAGTCCGCAACTGAGTGCGCGGACCCCTGCAGTGGTGTGTGTAGGGTAGTTTTGAGTCTATAATCTTGAATTGAAGATCAATAAACACAATTTTCCGAAGAATTCTTGAGTGTTTCTCTTTATCTCTGTTAGTGTTATATGTTGTCGATGAATGTGTTTTATGAGATATTGATATAATGTTACATGATTCTCTTGAATAAGTTTTAATAATATACACAATGCATGTTTAAGTACGTTTGTGAAGACTCTGACGAATTCTCTTATGTTTACTAATAACTTAAGTAAGTCTGCTCGAACACTAGTATAAGACTACTCTCTGATGAACGTAAGTAGACAGATTGACTGTTAAAGGTCCGCAAGCACTGATCGTAGACTTTCACGAAGGTCTAAAGGTTGTTTTAATAGAGTTGCAGCAACGTGCCGTAAGGGTTATCGATCTGCGATAAGGCAGATCTAAGGCGCTAAAAGACATCACACTAATCTCTGGATGCAAAAACTTGGTTCTTGCATCTCGTCATACTGCTTCGAGTGAGACTGCAACCTACGCCGCGCAGGTTGTTTCCGAAAATGACCAGTAGTGTAGTGTTTTGTTGGTTGGCACAGTTAACTTCGAACTTGGGTTAGGACCCCCTAAGCCAACAAATGGTTCTGTTGTCGGAATCAAGATTTGCTTGAAAGAGATGTGTGATGTCGCATCATTGGAATACGACTAAGAAAGAAATTGAAAAGTGGTTGGATCGGAAGATTCACGAGTTCGAGGCGTAAGAAAATAGGAATCGGCGCCTATTGAAGGAAGTGTGGTTGAACAAGTATCTGTATATGGAGTTACATGAGATCTTCTTCTGCACCTTCCCCATTGAGCTGTATGAATGGTGGACTAAATTGATAGATAGCCAAGGAAGGTGGAAACTCGATAATCCTATAGTGTGGATTCTAGAATTAGTGCAACGATTAAAAGCCTCTGAAAACAATATCGCGCGGGCTGTTGATCACTGGCTTGATCGAATTCTAGGAGGATTTGTTACAGAATTTGCAGTTGATACCTCAGTCAGCTATAGCAAAGCGAAGTGAATATTTTTCAAAGGATCTCGAGGTAAGTATTTAAGATCATTGAATACTTGGATTGAAATGTTGTTATGTGAAAAACAGGTGATTCCATTACCTTGATGTTCAGAGTTACACAAAGTGGACGATTCTTTAGAAATCGCGAAGGATCGGGGCCGGAGTATAGGCCATTAATTCGAGCTCCTTCAAGTGACGATGAAGGGGCGGGACAGAGTACGCTGCGAAGTGTTGTTCAGCTAATCACTCAGGGGATTCATCGAGTAAATCATCCTTCCACTCCACCTCCACCCCCACCTCCACCGTATACACCCTCAACGACACCTCCACCTCCACCACCACCATTCAACATGGCGAACACGATGAAGATGTCGATCTTCAAAGGCATAGGGAGTGAAGATGCAGAGAAGTTCTGGTTTGTTGCGAACGTTGTATGGACAACGCAACAGATTATTGATGACAATATAAAGAAGGCACAACTGGTTACCGCTTTGCAGGATCACACACTAACCTGGTATATTAAGTATTGTTTCAATAATCCTCTTGCAACGCTGGCAGAGAACAAGGCGACTCTAAACAAATATTTTAGTAAGTGTAAGTCCGACTGGTAGTCTGTAATTGGATTTAAAGAAATCATGATGAGGGTCGATGAAATAACTTGGGAATTTAATCAGAGGTTGAAGTGTCAAATCAGAGAAGCTAACATGCAGATCACAGAAAACCAACATCGCGAATGGTTTATTGCGTCGCTTTTGCCCCACTTGAGAATCACTCTGTCCCAAAAGAAGATAAAAACACAGGCAAAAGCCTTAGAGATTGCAATGAGGCTGCAGTCATCACTTATTCAGGATACGAATCTGGGAGTACAACAGATCCACTCGCAATTAACAAGCTTACACCTAGAGTTACAAAGTTTGAAGAAAGACAAGGAGACTAAACCATAAGTGTGCGTGAAAGTTTGGTGTTTGAGGTGAAAGGGCCAGGGGCATGATAAAAATCAATGTCTAGTGTATATGAATTACATTACAGGAGGGGGGCCAATTCCCCGGAAGCCAAAAGCCCGAGCAGGGCCGAGTGTGGGGGCTGCACTATGGTGTGCTATTTGTCAAGGTGTTGGATAACTTGATGAATTTAAATGATTAAATTAGATTGATAGATTAAATGCCAACGTAGACAAGACACGACCACAAGATAGAAACAATTATAGACCAGTGCCTTTGATATTTAAATTAACCATCAATAAAACAAGCTATCCAGAAAGATTTTCAATATGTGACAAAAAGTGACAATCATAAATAATCTACGAACACACCCAACACTGTCACATGCAAAAGAATTCAGATTTAATATTTTCGTTGACTGCCCAAATCTAGATTTAATAAATTTTCTTCAAAATGCGAAATATGATTAAAAATGTTTTTCGCACCTTGACCATAGGAAAATGATAAAAATTTAAGATTTAGCGTTTAACATCAGAAACACCAAGGAATTTAAAACTAATCAACCGGTCAAAAATCGAAATTTTAATGGGCCATAGGCCACATCAAAATGTTTAATGTTTAAGTGAAAAACCCTTTAATTTATTTTATTTTAAATCCTTAATCACAAATTTAATTTTTTAGAAATTTTAGAAATTTTTTAAATGTTTATAATTTTAAGTCTTCTCATTTTTATATTTTGAAAATTTTATTTTTTTTTGGAATTTTAAGACTCTTTTTAAATTTATTAGATTTTTTGAGATTTTTAAGTTTTAGAATTTTAAATTAAAAATAAATGAAGATGGAAATAGAAAATCGAAATAGAGAAATGAATCTAAATGATGAAAATTGAAAAAGGGAAGTCAAAATCGAAATTCAAAATTAAGTCTAACCATTATATAAAAATGTAAATAGATAATATTAAAACAAAAATGGACTAACCAAACTACATAAGAAGAAGACTTAAACTAACCCACAAATATCATACACATACATAAAATAAAAGTCAAAAGTTTTGTTTGTTTGTGTTGGACACCTAATCCTAAATGGGTTAGTGTGGAAGCCGAATGAACAAAAGGAGTCCAAGAGACCTTGGGATGTGAAACCCAACGGTCACTACATGTACTATAAATGTAAACCATTTGTTAATAAAATTGTACTGCATGTTTTATCTTTTATATCTCTCTTGTTGTCCATGTGTGTTTAACAGTTTGTTTGTTTGGAGTCGTGATTAAGTTTTGAGTTTCATCGCCGCGGTTGCAGGTCTATGTGATTAACGTGATGATGGCAACAAGAGGAGGGGTTCTCTCAAATGGTCCTTCGCCCAAATAATCCAAGACGGTTTACGCAATGAACTGACATTGGGGCTGTGGGCAACCCAGCCACAATATGGGAAATCGCCATTCTGCCAGAGCTGTTAAGTCAGCTGAACCGTCTCGAGTGTTATGCTCCAGGGATCTAAAAGAAACCATGAAATGATCACATTGCTGCTGAAAAGAAATAATGCGTGGTGGAAGAAGGCCACGAAGTCCAAGCCTGTCTCTTTCTGTCGCTGAAAACGCAGTTTCCTTGTTGAACCAGGGATCGTGAAGAATGTCGCTGCCGCGCTTGTGGACAATGCAGGGGCGGGGAACTTTTGCGCTGAAGTTACGCCAGGGCCCTATATTACGAACGAGAAGGGAAGCACGCAGCTGAGCCAAGGAACGGTAAGCAGATCGTACCTGCGACATCCTGGCGGCCTGGCTGGCTGGATCGCTTTCTCTCTCTAGCTCGGCTCACAGCTCGCTCGCTGCAGCTTCTTCCTATCTGCTTGTCTTTTATTGTTTTTTCGAGGCCAACAGAGCATCCTGTGTCAAACGCCTGCACCTCTCTGATCATATGGGAAATCGCCATTGTTTTTAAATAGATAGAATTCATAGAAATGTTGATCAGATAAACAAGGTGGACTGTTTACCTGAAAGTAACGCTTATTGCTTTCCTGCAAGCTCCATCCCCATTTTTGTTTTGAATTTGTCTCTTCTAGAAATTTATTGTCTGCCAGGGGCCAACTGTATCAGAAATATCTTCTTCTGGCAATCTTACTCTGCCAGGGCTAACTGTATCAGAGATATAATGGGTTTACCAGCAAACCGCATCGAGTTGGATCATTTCAGAACCGATAGCTGAATGAGGTTCCTTCCATTCTGCGTGGAGGTCATTGAATAGATTTGAAGGGCTGCTCTATTTTGAAATCCGTGAGTTGATTTTCTGCCACCTGAAGATAAGTTCACACCTGAGTCTTTGAATTCGAAGTGCTGAGTCTGCTAGACCGAGTGCATCAGTTGAACGTGGCCAGATTTATTTCCTATGACTGAATCTCCAGTTCTGAGCTAGCCACGAGTTCTGAAAGTAACAGCAAGGGAGTCGTACACCACTCAACAACTACTTCTGGACCGAGTTTGCTTTCTTGGGGCTGTGTGTTACATCAGAGATAAATTCTGGGCAGATTGCTAGTGTAAAGAAGCCGAGTTTGAAGAGATAGACGGGCTGCAAATTAAGCTAAGCAACCAGGTTCCAATATTTTATCCACCTTGTTTATTTAGCCACTATTAGGAAGAAAACGACCTCTGTACTTCATACTCTCTTTGGAGCAGAAATTATAGTAAGTTATCAGTGAAGATAAGTCTCGTGTTTAAAGACAAAGGAGTAAAGAAGCTACGAATCTTCCGAACGGAGTAGCATTCAACCACCTGTTCCAATCGTTATTTGTTTTTATCTATTCCTATCTTTCGAGCAACCAATCATTTCCGTAGTCGCTCTCTCCCTATTAATTAATGGAGTTGCAGTTCCATCCGTGTGTGAATGTTCGTTTGTAGCAGTTAACTCTGTGTGAATTAGAGCTGGACCCAGTCTTCCTTTGAAAGGTTGTATTCATTTCTATGCCATTCAATGTATATGAACGCTTTCTACTGGATCGTGATGCTAGACGGTGTATTCCGTTTGTGATTAAACGTTGAACAATTTGGAGATAGTGCGATGGTCATTTCAATTCAATTCTGGAATGTGCTTTGATCAAAATCCCGAGCTATAGAATCTGTTTTGAGTGTTAAAGTTCTGCGGAAAGACCGTGTAATGGATTGCGTTACTCCTGTTTTGAGTTGAAGGCTGTAAACATGAATCTGCTATGTATAATGGACTTAGTCTACTATGCGTTGGAATATTCAAAAAAAAATTATCACTGATCAAAATAGAGAAGAGTAACAACATTGCGGGTTTCCTTTATTTGATACCCCATTGTTGTAAAGCAGCTGGATGTAAACATCGTGTATGAGATTTGCAGAACAACGAATGAGATTTGGAGCAGTGTGGTCGTGTTATACAAATATGTTGAAGATTAAAAACAGGTGCATTATTTAAAAACTGAACGTTGTTCTGTTGGATAAAATGCTATCTCTGTTGGATAAAACACTATCTCCTCGGCACTATTTTTGAGCTCAACAAAATTCCGCAGAAACACTTCTATTTCGAGTGTATACATTCAGTTAAGTGACTATCTAGTGGACTAATTTTCTGTGTAGTAAAAAAAAGGGGGGAGTGCATTTTCAGACATTTGATTGTTTTTACAAATACATTGTTGATTTGATTGTCTGAATAATGGAGAAAAATCATGAATTATTAGAGTTATTAAGCACTCTAATCTTATCTAGTGATGGAAGTATAGTTAAAGTGAACAAAAACACTCTCAAAGATATTCAAAAATCTTTACAATATGCACAGGAAAAGATCGATTTTTTGCAGCTTGAATCACAGCTACAGTAAGAAGAGCTACATCAAAATAGACATAATTCTGAACCTGATTTTGTTCAGAACATTGAGATAACCACCCAGCAGCAAGTCAATAATGTTACCGTTCATTCAAATAAAGCAGCAATTGTAAATGCAGATGTAGAAACTCAGTCTGCACTTCCCAAGCCCATCATCAGACCTTGGGAACAACTTGTCCACAACAAGCACAGAACTGGTCTTGGATATGACAAGGACTTGTCCTTTCATATTCTAGACTATGCCAATCCCATTCAGTTTCAGAGTGCTGGATTCATTCATGCTAGTTCACTTGCTCCTCATGACAGTTCAGCTTCAGCTTTTCCAGATTCTACCCCTTCCACAGCAACAACAACAACAACAAAAACAATAGATCGTGAAATTCCAACACTGTGACCGAGTTGGCCATATGAAAGATCACTGTTTTGATCTTCATCCATGTAAGCACTGTCATAAAACCAATCATTCTTCAAACAGATGCTTCAGAAACAAACACCCTGCAAGAACAAAGATTCATCTTGGATGGATCGCTTCTTGGAAATGGGCATCAACAGCCAAGAAGATATTCCAAACACATGTCAGATAGTGCGATGGTCTTGTCGACTTCTTTCTGTTCAGTTTGACTTGGTGGCTGATCTGTAGGGGTTGTAGCTAATAGGTCGAAAGGCAGAATTTGCAACCTCTGGTCTCTGAGTCTATTAAATGTTTTTAACCCTTCATCTTCATATTTGATCTTAGCCAATGTTTTAACTTGAAAGAATGTTTTGGCTGAAGCAAATAAATCATCAAATTCATTCGTTTCATGATCAAATTTGGCTAGTTTAGCTTGATCAAGAACATTATAGGCAACCTTATTTGGGTCATATTGCCTGTTAGGAATAGTGGCAAGATTCAACATCTGCATCTTTTCTGTCTCTTTTTCTGCATGCTTATAGTCATGTAAAGTGAAAATGCCACATCGTAGGGGGAATATAGGCCACATCTGTTTCTTAGAATCTTTAAGGGTTCTAGATGTCCCTTCAACAGTTATCTGATATGCCAATTCTCGTGCTAACAATTTATCAGGCACATACAGAGGGAGAACATGGGGTTTAGTGAGACTGTCAAAAATCCTTACATAGGTAAATTTCTCTTCTCCGAACCAGCTGCCTACTGCTGTCAGATCAGTTGCTGCATCCTGGGATATCCTAGGAGCAGGCTTATTGAAAATAGAATGATATACAGGTGAAACAAAACCATTGCAAATTCTGTATAGGTGATTTTTATAGTGTGCCTTCCATAATTTCTTGTGATAAATATGAATCGGATTGGGATCTTGGGAAGTCCACTTCCATCCGAGTATCGGGAATTTAGAATTAAAACAAATAATGTCCATAATATATGCACTGTAGTAGAAAGGGGGAATGGTTCAGGAAGTTTTATATGCATTTGTTCTGTACTCTAAAATTGTTGTGGCTAGTCTATCAGATAAAATATTTGCCCAATCCATAACATAACTATTAATTGTTGCTTCCATTAGCGTGACCATATTTATAGTGAATCTGGCAGAATAATGTTGTCCCCATAATCTACACATCATAGATTTAGCATAGCAATAAGGAGAAGCTAATGAGTCAACGAAGTACTTACCCGATGACTCGTGCTTGTGTTTCTCTGGGAAATGCCTCCATTGTTTTACCGTAGTTGACTTTGAGTCATTTTCCTTTGTAAATTCTTATAGGAACACCTTATTGTATCGCTTCTCGGGTGGAGGCAAATGGTACATTTTCCTGAGATCTTCAGGCTTGAATGAGCCAAATATCTTTTCATCTTCTGTGGAAAATGTTCTATCTGACACTGGAATTTTTTATACCACCCATCTCACCACATCAGTATATGGCAGGATTTTAGCTTGCGCTGCTATCCTATGAAGATAAGAACAAGCCAATTCTTTTAGAGTTCCTTCTGACTTATTGGTTGAATCAGCAGTGGCTTCCTCTGATAGTTCTTTGGGCTCCTCTGCTTCTATTAGATTATAAATGCTTTCCCAGCTAGTATTTCCCAGGCCAAGACATGTTGTATCTGAGATTAATCCCTTCTTTCTCTGTTCTGGTTGTTTGGCTGCAGGAATTGCCGTGGAATTCTTTGATTTCTTCCCCATTTTCTCTGGATTTCTAGATTCGGAGAGACTCTGCACAAACAGTTTCAAACCGTAACACATAAATAAAGTTGCCGCAAGCCGATATGATAATGAAGAGAATTGCGGTGATTGACATACGATAAATGAAACACAGTTAAGAATTACCACGGATGAAATCTTTTAAAGGATCTATCCTTAGCTGTAATATCAAATAGTTGTTCGAACCGCCAATCGTGGTGAATTAATATCATATATACCCTTCTCGTCAATCGTATACCGGATGATTACTTCAAGCGTGCTTTAGATTTCATTGATTGGCGATAAATCGCAAATTGCAATCGAGAGATTTGATGAAGCTTTTACATATGTCCCTTTGTCAACGAATATCTCTGATTACCGATTGTGATATCGGATCGGAAGATACGATGAGCCCTTGTGTGTGTACCTTTGGCATTTGATTTCCCTGATTGCCGATTGCGATTTCCTTTTCGGATCGGAGAATTGGATGGGGGTTTGTTTTGTGTCTGTTCCTTTGTTATTGCGATATGCGATCTCTGATCGCTTTATCGCAATGTAGAATTGTTTTATAATTTTTAAAGGAACACTTTGTTTTTTATCAAAAGGCTTTATAAAATGATTTATTTATATCGGGCCTTTTAATAAAGATTTTCCTTATTATGAGGTTAATACCAGTTTTATTTATTAATTTACAAATCTAACTAAGTTGATTTAAAAAGGGACCAATTTCTTATTAAAAATTTTATGTAAAGATTTTTTAGAAATGGGGGGTTGTTGTACAAGACAACAGAAAGTAAGAGCAGAACTTGGTGAGCCAAGATTGATTCAGTGCTTCAGTGTTTGCATCTGCAACTGCTACTAGTGATCGTCATGCTACATCTCATTCAGATTTTGGTGAACTTACTCATTCTCTTGATCTCTCATTATACTTTGTATCTCTGTTGAACAATTGATATCTAATAGAAGAAGGATCTGGTTGGGTTTTCACGTTGTGGGTTTTTGCCTCGTCATTGGACCTAAATTCTCTATGTCTCATTTTGTTCTTTGTTGTCTTCTATTGTGTGTTTGGTTTATGATCTATCCACAATTAATTAACTAATATTGTAGCATAAATAAGTCTTTTTTGGAATAAGTAATTGTTTCATCATAGAACATTAGAATTTCAACATGGTATTAGAGCTTTAGTGAAGACAAGCCCAAAAAGATAAGAGCTATCACTCCTTTGTAGAAATTTTACTTCAAAGAGCTCTTATTTGTTGTTGAAATTTGTCACTCATTTTACAAAAGAAATTATTTCAAACAAATATTGCTACTGAAATTTGTTTGACTTGACCAAGATATCTTCTTTTTACTTCAAAAATGCAGATAAGTTGAATGATGCTTCAAATTTTGGTTCATGGAAATAAATATTGGATATTACTTTTGAAGAACATGATGTATTGGAATATGTGGAAGACGAGGTAGCAGAACCATCAAAACAATTGAATGTTACTGACGAGGCTAGATTCAAGAAGGAAGAAGTCAAGGCTAAGAAGATTATCCTTGATTCTCTTGGATACTATCTCATTATCTATGTCTGCAAGTGGAAGAAATCTAAGGAAATGTATGACAAGTTTATTGGAATGTATCATGTAAACAACTTGAGTCAAATACTTCCTTTGAAGAATCAAATCAAGGACATTAAGATGAGCAGAGGAGAGGTTGTTCAAGCATGCTTAATTAGGATATCGAAAATCAGGGATTAGTTGTCAACTGTTGGTGAAATTTTATATTATAAAGAGTTGGTGTTTATCCCGCTTGGAGGTCTCTCTCCAAATTAAGAAAATTTATTACTACCATCCGCAAAAATTATAAGTTTCCCACATTTTATGAGCTTATATGAAAGTGCAGTCACTAGAGGCCATAATGATTTTTGGAGGAAGACTTCCCAAGCATGAATAGGGAGAACCTACTGCCTATTACCTTTGCAAGAAGCAAAGAAGAAAAAGAGGTCATCACTTTTCAAGAAAACCTGCTCCTAGATCCAACAGTTCCTATAAATGGAACGAGGACTTAACAAAATTTTAATGCTACAATTTCAATAAGCATGACCGCTATGCTCATTATTGTACAGGAAATAGAAGATCACCAACATCCAACTACAATAATTGTATCAACAATTTCGGATCTGATTATAGAATAAGAAGAGAAGCTTCTGTTGTTCGTAAAAAAACATATCATTATTCCAAGAGTTCAAGGAAACCAAAGTATGATAATAATTTAGTTGAAACACAATCACAATACTTTCTCATTTCTGCTTTTTCTAGTTCCTCTCCTGTAGATTCTTGTGACGATTAGTTGATAGTGGTTCTTCAAGACACTTTACTGGTTATAAATAAGTTCTCACAAATATGGTTGAGAGGGAGACAAATCTGAAAATCATTTTTGGGGATAACTCTAGATATCCTATAAAGGGCTCTGGTTTTGTTTCTTTTCATCTAGATCAAGGTAAAACTATATCTCTTCAAGAAGTTTTGTATGTACTTGGTTTGAAAAAGAATCTTGTATCTATATCTGCCTTAGAAGATAAAGAAATGAAAATTGCTTTCATAAATGGAAAATTTATCACTTGGCCAATGAGATCTAGCATGAGAGAATTCCTTTTTTTTTGGGATCGAGATTTTAAGGTCTTTAAAAATTCATTGAAGGCCAATCCATGCACTGATTCATGATATCAATCATCAATGTGAACTTTGGCACTGAAGGTTCGCTCATATGCACTATAAAGCATTGCCTCATGTGAGAAAGATGGTTTCGAAAATGCCTAAGATTAGAGTGGATCATGATGGGCTCTGCCAAGGGCGTGCAAGTGGAAAGCATGTAAAGTGGTCATTCCCTTCAAGAAAAAGAAAAACCAATCAGGTACTTCATCATATACATTTTGAATTATGTGGAACTATGTCTGTAACTTCTCTTGGTGGCTAAATCTAATATATAATATTTGTGGATGATTTTTCTCGCAAGACATGGATTTTATTTTTGAAAGACAAAATTCAAGTATTTAACATGTTCAAATACTTCAAAGCTCTGCTAGAAAAACAAACTAGAAAATATATCAAAATCTTCAGATCTAACAATGGAGGAGAGGTAATTTCAAATGATTTCATTGACTTCTGCAAAGAAGTTGGAATCAGGAAAAAGACCAATATACCATATAACCTAGAACAAAATAGTGTGCCTGAAAGAAATAATAGAACTATCATGGAATGCATGACCAAAATCTACCAAAGTTTTTATGGGGTGAAGTCGCTAACACTGATGTCTATGTCCAAAATAGATCTCCAGGCTAAGCCTTAAACAACAAGACCCTTCAAGTAGTATTCATTGGTGAAAATGTCGCTGTTAGGAACTTGATGATTTTTGGTTGCCTTGTCTACTTTCATGTGCTAAAGAAAAAGAGGAACAAGCTGGAAGCGTTAGGTAACAAAGGTATGTTTGTTGGTTATTGTGAAAATTCTAAAGTTTACATAATATACATACCTAGTCAAAGAACTATATAGTCTAGTATGGATGTAACATTTGATGAAGATGCATCTCTTGGAAAGGCAAGAGACATTCCTCTTCCTGCTGATAATATTGATAGACAAGATGATGATTTTGAAATTCAAGGATACCCTACGCTTGAGTTTGATCTTGCTTATGAAGCCATGGATCCCATGGAACCGTTGGACCCTCCTACATGTGATCCTCTTGCTAGAAAGAAACCATTATGTTTTTGTGACACTCTATAAGATGTTGATAGACATGTTTCCCCTAGAGAAACCTTTAGAGAAACCATGAAACCATGTTGGTTCAAGGGATGCGTTGTAGCCATGAGTAACATTATTCAGGGTGAACCATGCACTTTTGAAGAAGTAGTGAAAGATCAAGTATGGAAATATGTAATGACCGAAGAATATGGGTCCATATCACATAATGATGTATGGGAAGTAGTTCCAAGACCCAAAAGTAATTCCGTTGTAGCTTCTAAATGGTTGTATAAAATTAAACATGGTGCAAATGACTGTATTGAAAAACATAAAGCTAGATTTATGGCTAGAGGTTTCTATCAAAAAGAGGGAATAGACTATGATGATATTTTTGCACCTATTTCCTAATATGCTACCATCTAATCTATTGTGGCTCTAGCTATGATCCAGGAGGATCTTGTTAGATCAATTGCACAGGTTCAGTTTCGTCATCAACATTCAGTTTCCAGTGTCTTCAGCTTAGACAATGAGTTTATGGTTCAGGTTGTCGAGTGATGTCAACGGTTTTCATGGTGTTCGACGAATATGGTTTGGTGCTTGGTTGTCGACATGTGGTTGTCGTCAGTTCTGCAAGGATATGGTTTTTGACATGGGTTGGTCATCTGCCTTACAGAGTTTGTTTGTCAAAAAGGGTTTGTTGTCATGTGGGTTTTAATGTCCCTTTGTGATAATTGGTTCTAAATGGGTTTTTTGATGTAAAGGCTAAAAACTTGTGACTAAAACCTAGCCCTAAAAAGTTATGGTGAAAAACATGTAATTCAAGACCTAACACCTAAAACCCTAAAATAAACCTAAGCCCATGTATTAAAATGCATTTAAAAGCCATAATCCTAAGTCGTAAACCTATCTGACCATGTTACATTACCAAACCATGTTAAAAAACCTAATACAAACACCTAGACACATAAAACTATGACCAAACCCTATTCGGACTATTGCAACACTTTATTAAACATAAACATTGCAAAAATCCATATAACAGTCCTAACCGCGGGGTTTAGACTGTGTCAGAACCGCGACCTATGAGTAGTTGCAGTGGAAGTTAACTCGCTGTCAGGTTAATTGCAGTCCCTAAAATCGCAGGACGTAACCCTATCCGCATCGGCAATGTGAACAACTCTGGGTAGACCGCAACAGAAATATCATCGAGACCACTAGCATGTGAACGCAATGTAATTCACCACGCAGTTTAGGTGGACAATCACAGTTAGGCAAGGCTAATGGTGGCATGTGAAGCGCTAGATTAACTGTCAACTGTTAACAGGCAGCGGAACCACCAACGCACTAACTATGGATTGAATTGACTGTTCACATGAGATGTCACCTTCCTCTGCGCGGTTAGCAAACTGCTAATGGTTTTCGGGCTATTATATGGTTGAAAGTGGGTTGTTAATTCAGAATTTGGATATTTAATCACACCTAGGCCTAAATGTCATTAAGTGACATAATATCTTCAACTAAAACCCTAATTTAACCTCAAAAGTCAGCGAGTTCATTCCTAAACTTGGCATGAAGGAGTTCGAATGTATTTGCGAGGTCATAAAGGCAGTTTTTCTTATTGAATATGGGGATGAGTGGTTTTGAGTTTTATGTGCAGATTCTGGAGGATATATGATGTTTTGTTTTCAGTGTAACATGAGCATCAAGAGTTGGAATTGGGAACCGGGACAGGCATTGGAAAGCTGGTTCAGAGAGAATTCTTATGATAGTGACTAGAAGTCCCTGTGTGCACATTCAGTTTGGTCAATTTGTTGTGTAATTGACCTTCTTAGGTTCAATCCTAATAAAGCAGTCACCCATCTTGAAAGCGGACCTGGAGACGTAGTCCATCAGGGACGAACTTCGTAATTAATCTTGCTGTCTGGTATCGCTGTGTTTTTGTTGCTTTCAATTATGTTTTACATCTTGCTTATGTTTATCATCTATCGTAAAGTCTTTCTTCTCAAGCAGTCCTCACTGTTTCAACACTTTAAGGTAACATTCAGTGCACTGTTTGCATAATCAATTCTACTTCAGTTTAACATATGATCGTTTTAGATCATATAATTTGGTATCATAGCAGGTTGAGTTTGTAGAATAATGCCATTGAATGTTAACCAGGTCTAAGTCAAAACGTGGAGAAGGAATCCTCAAGGAGATTAATACAGAGATTGGAAAGCGAAGAGTCGCTCATAAGCCGACCATGATAGGATCTGATGCAAGTGAAAATCTAGAAACTAAGATGAGCGATGAATAGTTTCAACAAGCATTCTTGACTATGCAACAGATGTTGGGAGAAATTTACGAAGATAAGAAGGCGAGAGATGCAACTTCTTCTTCAAATACATCGAATAAAGATAAAGGTAAATGCAAGGTTAATAAACCTCCTTCACCTGCATCATCTCCATCATCATCATCTTCTTCTTCTTCCAGTGCAGAATCTGGAACATAAAAGAAACCTAAGAAAACATCTCTTTTGAAACTTGATGTAAAATTTGAGTTACCTATTTATGATGGCAAAATGAATCGTGAAAAGCTATATAACTGGATTAAGCAGTTAGAAGTGTATTGTCGTATTCAGAACATTTCTGATGATAACACAAAAATTCAGTTAGCTACACTTAGAATCGGGGGAACAACTGTAATCTGGTGGGAAAGTAAAACTCAGATAGATGTAAAGTGGAAAGGTAAAGTCATCTCTTCATGGTTTAAGGTTTTAAAAGCTCTTAGGAAACAATTCTATCCTTTAGGATACATGCTGCAAGCTATTATTTATTGGCAGCACTTGAGGCAAGGTAAAGGGCAGAGTGTTAAAGAGTTTACTCAAGAGTTCAGAAAGAAAGCATTGGTGCTTGGTATTTCATTGGATACACGTGAAACTTTATTAAAATACATCAACGATTTACATTCATATTTGCAACATACATTATTAATGTTTAATCATGATGATTTTGATGAAGTGTGTGTTCAAGCCATACATATTGAATCAGGTGGTAGACCATTCAAGTTTTCACCGCAATCATCCAAAGAGTTGGAAATCAAGGATTCCAATGACAGTAAAGGGAAGAACAATTTGAATAGAAAGCAATCAGTGATAGCTCAAAAGGAAAGACCTACTTTTTCTCATTGTCAGAGAATCGGTCATGATGAATCTAAGTGTTGGAAACTTCATCCAGAACTTAAGCCCAAAAAGTTCCTTAAAGAGAAGGATGAAAAGAAAGCAATTGCAGCAGTCTAGCAAGATCTAGGTTCTGATTCATGTGATGAAAGGAGGATAACTGCCATAGTTTCGACAGGCAAAATTTCTGACATTGGTTCAAGTTTGAATACTATTGCATCTTCATCAAACATAAATCCTTCATATTAGGATAAAAGAGTTGAATTATTTAACATAAGGATAACTTCTAAGCACACAAAAATAGATACAATGTCTAACAATGGATCACAAGAAAATTTAATATCTGAATATTTAGTTAAGAATTTGGGTTTGGAGACACAGAATCATCTAATACCTTACCCATTAAGATGGCTAAATAAATCAACTCAGATAAAAGTCACAAAACAATGTCGATTAAGATTTTCCATTACAGCTAATTACATTGATGAAGTGGAATTAGATGTGGTTTCAGTAGACATGTGGAGTTGTCTTAGGAAGTCCTTATCTTTATAATCGTGACGCAGTTTTTACAGGAGAGAGCATAAATATCCTTAAGAAAGATGGGGTTGAATTTATTGTTAGGGCACATCAAAGTAAAAATCACTTGAATTTAGTTGTTGCTAATCAGATGAAGCGATTAATCAGTTCAAATAAGATATTTGTAATCATGTGTATAAAGGAACAACATAAGAATCAAAATGATGTTTGTTCAGGTTATGAGTCTCAGCTTAAAGATAGTTTGATCAAATAGGTAGAAACTTTTTCAGTTCTATTTAAAGAAACCAAACATCTTACTCATAAGCAGGGAATACAACATGAGTTACAATTGATGCCTAAAGCTCCTCTTTCTAATGTCAGAATGAATCAATTCAATCCAAGTTTGGAAGTTATAAATTATAGGGATGCAGGTCAATATTAGGGAAAGTCAGTGATAAATTTCTCTTATATTGTGTCACCATTTCATGTTTCAAATAGTTTGGAAGCCTCTTTTCAAGTGGAGAGGAAGCCCATTTGTTTTCATATCAAAGCCTTTTCTAAAGTAGTGTCAAAGTATCCAATACATCTAAGGGAGACTGATGCATCAGGGGAAGTGCTAATCAATGGAAACATCATTTAACGAATGAATAAATAGTGATTCAAACAAATCAACAAGCATTTCAATACTTTCAAAGTCAAACTAAGTTACAACAATTTTCATATTACAGTTTGATGAGTTTAATGCAACAAGTTCACATAGTACTCAGGAATTAGGAAAGTATATCAAGTCAAGTAGCTGGTTTGATGCCAAAAATTTCTTTGATTGTCTTTTTCATTCCTCAATATAGATTGTTAATACATGTTAGTAGTATTGAACAATATCCTGTAGAGACTATTTTCAAAGATGTGTATGAATCACTAATTCATGGTACTTCGTGGAAAGAAACCAAGTGCAATGTTCATAACAGGTTGTTTGATCAT
The DNA here is from genome assembly GCA_031772625.1 of Pinus tabuliformis. Taxonomy (NCBI): domain Eukaryota; kingdom Viridiplantae; phylum Streptophyta; class Pinopsida; order Pinales; family Pinaceae; genus Pinus; species Pinus tabuliformis. Next base: position 805,657,991 of record CM062810.1, read on the forward strand.
ATTCACAAGTTGTGTATACTGCAGATGGATGGAACAGTTCATAGATTCAAAATGCGCCATGATTAGCATCATCAGGGTCATCACTTTCATGGGGTTGATAAAATGTATTGGTACATCTTCCAGACAAGGTGGAGAGTGAGGGAGCTCTACCCTCACCTGCTATCTGTCTAGTCAAACTTTTGTGGTCCAAAAGCTTTCAAGTGGAGAGGATTGATCCAGGAGGATCTTGTCAGATCAATTGCACAGGTTCAGTTTCGTCGTCAACATTCAGTGTCTGGTGTCTTCAGCTTCGACAGTGATGTTTATGGTTCAGGTTGTCCGGTGATGTCAATGGTTTTCATGGTGTTTGACGAATATGGTTTGGTACCTAGTTGTCGACATGTGGTTGTCGTCAGTTCTGCCAGGATATGGTTGTTGACGTGGGTTGGTCATCCACCTTGCAGAGTTTGTTTGTCGACAAGGGTTTGTCGTCATGTGGGTTTGAATGTCACTTTGTGACAATTGGTTGTAAATGGGTTTTTTTGATGTAAAGGCTAAAACCTTATGACCAAAACCTAGCCCTAAAAATCTATGGTGAAAAACATGTAATTCAAGACCTAACACCTAAAACCCTAAACTAAACCTAAACCCATGTATTAAAATGCATTTAAAAGCCATAACCCTAAGTCCTAAACCTATCAGACCATGTTACATTACCAAACCATGTTAAAAAACATAATTACAAACACCTAGACACATAAAACTATGACCAAAACCTATTCGGGCTATTGCAACACTTTATTAAACATAAACATTAAAAAAATCCATATAACAATCCCTAACCGTGGGGTTTAGACCGTGTCGGAACCGCGACCATGTGTAGTTGCTGTGGCAGTGAACTTGTTGTCAACTTAATTGCAGTCCCTAAAACCGCAAGACATAACCCTAACTGCATCGGCAATGTGAACAAATCTATGGGTAGGCCGCGACGGAAATATCATCGGGACCGTTAACATGTGAACGCAATGTAATTCACCGTGCAATTCAGGTGGACAATCACGGTTAGGCAAGGTTAATGGTGGCATGTGAACCGCCAGATTAACCGTCAACCGTTAACAGGCAGCGGAACCATCGGTGCACTAACCGAGGATTGAATTGACTATTCGCGTGAGCTATCACCTTCCTCCGCCTAGTTAGAAAACTGCTAACGTTTTTCGGGCTATTATAAGGTTGAAAGTGGGTTGTTAATTTGGAATTTGGATATTTAATCACACCTAGGCCTAAATGTCATTAAGTGACATAATATCTTCAACTAAAACCCTAATTTAACCTCAAAAGTCAGCTAGTTCATTCCTAAACTTGGCATGAAGGAGTTTGAATGTATTTGTAGGGTTATAAAGGCAGTTTTTCTCATTGAAGATGGGGATGAGTGGTTTTGAGTTTTATGTGTATATTCTAGGAGATATAGGCTGCTTTGTTTTCAGTGTAACAGGAGCATCAAGAGTCGGAATTGGGAACCGTGACAGGCGTTGGAAAGCTGATTCAGAGAGATTTCTTATGACAGTGACTAGAAGTTCCTGCATCCACATTTAGTTTTGTCAATTTGCTGTGTAATCGACCTCGTCAGATTCAATCCTAATAAAGTGGTCGCCCATCTTGAAAGTGGACCCGAAGACGTAGTCCATCAAGGAGGAACTCCGTAATCAATTTTACTTTCTGGTATGATCGTTGTGTTTTTTCTGTTTTCACTTATGTTTTACATCTTTCTTATTTTTATCATCTATCGTAAAGTCTTTCTTCTCAAGAAGTCCTCACGGTTTTAGCACTTTAAGTTAACATTAAGTTCACTGTTTGCATAATCAATTCGACTTCAGTTTAACATATGATCATTTCAGATCAAGCTACTAGCCAGAAATTGACTCTTCACCAAATGGATGTGAAAACTACTATTCTGCATGGCTTCCTCAAGAAAGAAGTATTTGTGGAGAAACCATAAGGCTTTGAAGTACATGACCATAAAACTCATCTGTATACACTAAAGAAATCTCTCTTTGGATTAAGCAAGCCCCAAGAGTTTGGTATGCCCGCATTGATAACTTCTTGATGAAGCTTGGGTTTACTTGAAGCAATGTTGATCCAAATATGTACTTCAAAACGGTCCAAGCTATGCCTTTGATTTTGGTATTATATGTTGTTGACTTATTCTTGAAAAGTGGATAACCTCTTATCCTCCAGTGTAAGAGGGAGTTATCTTCTGAGTTTGAAATAAAAGATCGTTATTTGATTCACTACTTTATGGGCCTAGAGGTATGACAAAGACTTAGTGAGGTTTTCCTTTCTCAAGAAACTATGTTGTCAAAATACTAGAATTTTTTTTGTATGATAGAATGTAAGTCCATGAATACACCAATGGAAATGAATTTCAAGAAGATAAGTGGCGAGGTTGCAAGTAATGATTTGATAAACCCTTTCGAGTATCAACAACTGATTGGGGAACTTATGCTCTTAGTGAACACTAAACCAAACATATGTTTTGTTGTCAATACTTTGATCCAATAAGTGATTAAGCTATTACATGCACATCGGATTGTTGCAAAGCATGTGCTGAGATCCCTGCATGGGACCATCAATATTGGATTGAGACATTATTGGGGATGTGAGACTACATGGGTAATTTGATGATGATTGGGTGGGTAACTCTGTTGATAGAATGAACACACTTTTGAAGAAGTAGTGAAAGATGAAGTATGGAAATATGTAATGACCAAAGAATATGGGTCCATCTCACATAATGATGTATGGGAAGTAGTTCCAAGACCCAAAGGTAAGTCTGTTGTGACTTCTAAATGGTTGTATAAAATTAAACATGGTGTAGATGACTGTATTGAAAAATATAAAGCTAGATTTGTGGCTAGAGGTTTCTATCAGAAAGAGGGAATAGATTATGATGATATTTTTACACCTATTTCCTGATATACTACCATTCGATCTATTGTGGCTCTAGCTGCTATCTAGAAATGGACTCTTCATTGAATGGATGTGAAAAGTGCTATTCTGCATGGCTTCCTCAAGGAAGAAGTATTTGTGGAGAAACCACAAGGCTTTGAATTACATGACCATAAAACTCATCTGTATAAACTGAAAAATATCTCTTTGGATTGAAGCAAGCCGGAAGAGTTTGGTATGCCTGCATTGAGAGATTCTTGATGAAGCTTGGATTTACTTGAAGCATTGTTGATCCAAATCTGTATTTCAAAACGGTCCGAGGTATGCCTTTTATTTTGGTATTATATGTTGATGACTTATTCTTGACGAGTGGATAACCTCTTGTCCTCTAGTGTAAGAGGGAGTTATCTTTTGAGTTTGAAATAAAAATTTGTTATTTGATTCACTACTTTATGGGCCTCGAGGTATGACAAAGACTTAGTGAGGTTTTCCTTTCTCAAGGAAACTATGCTGTCAAAATACTAGAAAGATTTGGTATGTTAGAATGTAAGTCCATGAATACACCAATGGAAATGAATTTCAAGAAGTTAAGTGGTGAGGTTTCAAGTAATGATTTGATAAACCATTTCGAGTATCAACAACTGATTGGGGAATCGATGTTCTTAGCGAGCATTAGACCAAACATATGTTTTGTTGCAATACTTTAATCCAATATATGATTAAGTTATTACATGCACATTGAATTGTTGCAAAGCATGTGTTGACATACCTATAGGAGACTATCAATCTTGGATTGAGATATACTGTTGGGGATGTGAGACTACATGGGTAATTTGATGTTGATTGGGTGGGTAACTCTGTTGATAGGATGAACACATCTAGATGTTGCTTTAGCTTGGGATCTGTCATGATATATTGGATGAGCAGAAAATAGAAGTTTGTAGCCCTTGGCATCGCTGAAGCCAAGTACATTGTTGCTGGTGTTAGCACTTGAGATTTCACCTCAGGCTGAGAAAGGTAAACCTTAAGGCAACATCAAACCATTCAGCCTCGTAGCTAGCCCTACGGGGCAGGAGAAGGCTCTCTCCGGTCAATCTCGGTAGATCTTCAATGGGATGAGATGACCAACAAGGTAACACTGATATTAGGCTAGTAAACTGATTAAAAAGATTGATTTTGGGGTTTTTGGGTTTTTGGTGGCAAATTGAGGAGAGGGCAATTTTGGGTGCGGGGATTGGACACAGTTTCTGCAGGGGGTTCCTTGGGGCGAGGTAGGAGACAGTGCTGATGTCTTTGACTGAAGTGGATGGTTAGGAATTAAGGATAAGAAGGCTAAAGAGAGCAAACAATGAGTTTGAATTCTCTTTAGACAGTTAAAAACATCGAAATTAAACAAACTTAAAAGCAGAGCATGGCAAGCATGAATTCTTACTTTAACACTTCATTTGTTTAATATGCAGAAGTATAGAAAGGAAATGAATCACATAACAAAGCTTACAATAACATGGAGAAACACACCATCAACACATGAGTCCACAAGAATCCCAAAGATGACTGCAAAACCCTGGTCTTCCTTAGCCAAAAATTGCAGAGATACAGTGAAAATATACAATGATAGCTGCTCCCTCAAGAGTCCAACCCTCCAACCTTTGAAAATGACTAAGAAAATACATAATATAGGCAATCCAACCTCTTCCCTTGCCTCTAGGGGTCGAGCTCACTATCCTAGGAGCTGTTTCAACCAATTCTAAACTAAGCACTACAATCTAGGCAGTCAAAACAACTTGCCTCTATAAACTTGGAAACCAGTTCATACATTCAATTTTTACCCTTTACATAAATGAATCTTCTAGAAGTGTTAAACAAGAGTAAAAGTATCTAAAAAGTGTCACAATTACATCCAAGAGGACCATCATTAACCTCAAAAAGTAAAAAAGAGTCAAATCTGCGTTTTCTGGGCTGAACAAGTCAATTCTGGCAAAATCTGCTCAACGGGTCGCGCACCCCTGCTCAACGGGTCGTGCACATTGGGAGCTCTGTTTGAGGCACTTGCAGGTGTCAGAATTGGGTGCAGGATAGCTCGTTGGAAAGGTCTGTGAGTCTACTTTCCAACCCAACTGGAATTTTTGGATTTGGAGGTCATTTGCCCAGTCAAAACTCAATTCTCCCAAGACTGCTTTCTGCAACTCAAAAAAGGGGCAGAAAGTCAAATTTTGCATGTATTTTGACCTTCTGGAGGCCCAAAACCCCATAAAAACTCAAGTCCATCCATGGGCATATGTAATTTTGCATGACAAATCTAGAAATGCTGAGTTTTTGCAAAAAGGAGCTGCCATGACAAAGGGTCTCACCGGGGGTGAGACCCGTTGAGGAGCCAAAACCTGTAAATTTCCAAAAAATGCCAAAATTACCCAAAATTCTCAAATTTTTTTGGGATTTGTGCTGTGGCTGAGCTATTGAGTGCCTTGATCCTTCAGTGAGGCCTCAGCCAAGATATGGAGGGGATTTGGCCTCTTTCTCCGTTTTAGTACCTCGGTCAACCGCCTTTGAAACATTTTCATTTTCGCCTTGTAAAATCCCCTGCAAATCGGTCAAGGAGGTGGGCTCCTCTCTCCTATGATGGCCACCTTTACCACCCTTATGAGGCCTCCTCTGTACCTCAACTTCTGAAGATGATGACTGGTCATCACTTTACTCATAAGTCTCGGTTTCTGACATTGTTTAGGAGCAAAGTGGACAAACTGTACTGCTGTCTCTACCTGTAAAAAGTGTTGAATTCTATGCTGTTTCAAGGGGACAAGGAACATGAGGGAAATGTTAGGGGAGGGGCATTTTTACAAGGAAAATGGGAAAACATGTATACAGCAGGGAATTTAGGGAAATACACTGTAAACATCATTGCATACACATCATCAATTTCATATGTTTACTTGGGTGTTATGAGGGGTAGGTTTAGGGTTTGATTTTTATTTTTAAAGGGAAAAGGGGTAGGGTTTATTTTCTTTACAAATTTAAAAGGGAAATTGACATGGAAATATAGGGAAAATGAAATGGGAATGAAGAGAATGATTACAAGGGGAAAAACAATGAAATAGCAATAAACCCTAGCATCTTTTTACAAATTTACATACAGCCATATGGAGTGTTTCTTCTTGCACAATTTGATCATTACAAACACACTCATGATGTCTCCCAACTAACCAGCAACCATTCACAAGTTTAAAGAGGCTACCTCAAACAAATTTGATGAGTTAGAGGAGCTTGAGCAAATTTGAAGTGAGTTTGGAGGGAGGCAGCTTGACGGGTCGCGCACCTCGCCCAACGGGTCGCGCGCGCTTGACGGGTCGCGCCCGTTGTAAAAATACACTGCAGGCAGCCTCCTGACGGGTCGCGCTTTTGCAGGAGGCTTTTGGAGGCCTTCCCGGTGTCGGAATTGGGCGCAGGATAGCTCGTTGGAAAGGTCTTTGAGTCTACTTTCCAACCCAACTGGAATTTTTCAATTTGGAGTTCATTTGACCTGTCAAAAATCAAATCTCCCAAGACTGGTCAAAAAGTGCCAAATGAGGCTGCCTCAAGGAAAAGTGCTGTTGCAGTCAACTTTTGAATGCCTTCCTCAACCCCAAATTGAGCTCATGATAGCTCATTGGAAAGCTATTTGTGTCTAGTTATCATTTTACCCATCATGCAAATCATTTGGCCAACCAAGATAGGAGAAAACTTGATTTTCCCAAGGTCACTTCAGAAGTGCCTTTGATTCTCCTGAGGCAACGGTATTCTTTGACATTTCTCTCAAACCATGACACCTGTGCAAAAAGTGAAGGAGGCTTTTCTTCTTTGGCATGTTGTGGACAAAAACCTCTCTCAGTTTTCCCAAATTCATCTTTTATTGCTCTGGAACATCATTTGAGTGCGACTTGTCCCGATGTGTGAAACAAGGAATTTTGTCGAAATGGAGCGAAATGAAGGGGATAGGGGGCTTCTAAATTCTTGGGGAAATTTTTGGAAGTAGGGAGGGATGTTAGGAAGCAGGGGAAAGTGGAATCTCAGATATTGAGTGAGGGGAAGGGGTCCAAAAGGGCAAAACACAGACCCAACTTAGAAAATTGTCAGGTTGTAGCTAGAAACTAGGGTTTGTGCAAAAATGAGGAATTTGGCGGATCTAAGGGATGGGAAGTGTTTGATAAAGTATTTTAAGGATAGGGGAAGGTGTATGAACATCAGGAAACAAGTTTTGCCGATGATTTGACCGTCCAAGAGAAATTGCCTTGAAAACCCTATGAGAGGGAAATGACCTTGCCAAGGCACAACTGAAGCATGAACAAGATGTAAAAGGACTCGTTAGACACTGACATGACAATGAAAACCCTATGAATGATGATAGACTCAGCTGAATGGTGACATGGACCAACATTTTGACAACTTTAGGAGTTAAGGCAAACCCTAGACCTAATGCCTAGTGACCAAATTTTGCTTGAAAACTCTTTGAAATGACAAAATTTGACTTGGAAACTCTGAGACCACTTTGTAAGAGCATATTTGATCACTGGAAGAAGGCTGGGAAGACTGACACTAACATTGGCTCCAATGGGGATGGTAGCTCCTTGGAGGTGCCAAGAACCTCAGACCTCTGGGAGAGCAGACCAGTGCTTTCAACCATTGGGCGATGGAGTCATTATTTCCACAAACGACACAAGACTTTGACTCATTTATTGAATGAAAACTTGACTGAAAACTGACTGAAACTTGACTCAAACCGACTCGATGGCAAACTGAAATAACTTGAAAAAACTCACTCAACAGACCAAACACAAATGACTCATGACCGACTTAAAACAAAACTTTACAAAGCTTTTGGATAAACGGCAGCAATCCATCAAGATTTGGAATCATGATAACAACCACCTGCATACTAATGAAATATGTACAATCATGTATAATGAGCTTTCCAATGTAACCAATCCAGCAGATGGCTACATACCAAATTTCTACTCTCGCTTATCTCGAGCAGGCGAAACGATGACCCTGTAGGCAACTCAAAATAACCACTGAAACCAAATCTTATGATAATGAACCAGGCAACATTTATCTTTTCTAATGCTTGCAGAAGAATGCCAAAGGGATCTTGATATTCTTGAAGCACTACCTTGTTTGAAGATCCAGCTGCAAAAATATAAGTACTCGCTTCATTCTGATCTGAAAGAACAGTGGGTTGTTGATTGATAGGAAGGCACAGAGAAGTATAAGCTTCTGCCATATGAGTGTTGGCTGTAAATTCCTTGACCATGAGAAATTTTGACATATTGTCTCTCTCAAGCTTATATTCCTCAATTTCATGGTCTAGGTCATTCTTAAACAGAAAACAATCTTCAAGATCATCAAACATGACAGCCTCATCATCTTCATGAAAGAAAATATTATTTGTTTGTTGATCTATAAAACTAATTACAAGACTGTCATTATTTTCAAAAGAGAAAGAAGTTTCACCAACACTTTCGTGACCATGTGCACACTGCCGATTTGCTTTAGCTTGGGTTGTAGCATGACCTTTCAAAAGCTGATCTATCTCCTCTTCAGACAAAGGAGATAAGACTTTCTGTTTCCCTTTGCTCAAACAAGTCTTGTCTTCTTGAAATAACATTTCAAAACATGAAAAATCTGAATGACAGTCCTGATCTTCTGAAACTTGGAAACATTGTTGATCATCTTCATATGACATGGCAATCAAACTATCCAAATTATGATTGAAAGAAGAGTTTTCACTTACTTGAACAAAGATCTCATCTTGATGTTCATGAGCTGGCTGAATTACCTCCTCATGCAGGCTCTGTTCTGATGGCATAAGGACATTTGGATCAAGGACTTTGTCCATGATCTCAACAACAAAACTCTCCTTTTCAGGATTCGGCACAAGGTATTCTTGGTCACCATGATCTGAATTTTGATCTGAAATAGCTGATTTGACTGCATTACATTCTAAAATTGAATCTTAACTATCTTGCACGCTGTCTTCTTCTGTAGGCAGATCTGAAACAAGCTCTTCTCTTTCATCAATTACAGCCATATGACCATCTTCAGCCTGCTGATCTTGACAAGTATCCTCTAAGATTTCTATGTGCTGCTGAAACGGCTTTTCATACAGGGCTTCCATGATCTCTTCATCCATGAAATTATCATCTTCATAAAACTTCTCAAGGCTTTCAATAAAACTATAGGCATGCTTGCAATAGTCTTGAACTAAATTCAATGATGGATAAGAGTCCTTATATCTTTCAATGAACATAGCATGAAAATCCTTTAAACAGTAAATACAAGCAGGTGGCAAACTTTCATACCATGATTGGGCTTTACCTTCCAGAGTGGCCAGGAATATCTTCATCAAGCAATCTTCAGGAAAATCCACCTTCAACTTGCGAATATGCATATGAAATCTAACCAGATGTAGAGCAGCGTCCTTCTTACCATCATCATTAAATGTAGGCAAATTCCTTGACCAATCTACCTTCGGAATTTTATTCGGAAAACCTGGGATGTGATCTCGGCTCAGTGGAGCGTATCTTCTTGCAATCCGATCCATCTTGAAAAGCTCAAAGCTACTGATCTCTCTGCAGTGAAGTCACCATGAAGCATTGATCTCTGGAGTTTTCAGTGAAGGAGTCGCCAGTGAATGATTTCAGCCTTGTCAGTGTCTGATCGTTGTCCACTATCAACAATCAGATCTGAACTTGATACATGTACTGGGGTAAAATGCAATCGAAGTGTTGTTTTCACAAGCTCACGGAGATTGACTGAAGCAACGTTTATCTACATCCGCTAATGCAAAGCAAAAGCGTTTCGAAGGCTACCTAGCATAACTTCAGGGTCCGTCTAAGACTTATGAAACGAACACATCAATCCACAAACAAGTTTGTTCTCCCCAGTATGGTCGCCAGTATGTTAGCGCTTGAGATTTCACCTCAGGCTGAGAAAGGTAAACCTCAAGGCAACATCAAACCATTCAGCCTCGTAGCTAGCCCTACGGGGCAGGAGAAGGCTCTCTCCGGTCAATCTCGGTAGATCTTCAATGGGATGAGATGACCAACAAGGTAACACTGATATTAGGCTAGTAAACTGATTAAAAAGATTGATTTTGGGGTTTTTGGTGGCAAATTGAGGAGAGGGCAATTTTGGGTGCGGGGATTGGACACAGTTTCTGCAGGGGGTTCCTTGGGGCGAGGTAGGAGACAGTGCTGATGTCTTTGACTGAAGTGGATGGTTAGGAATGAAAGATAAGAAGGCTAAAGAGAGCAAACAATGAATTTGAATTCTCTTTAGACAGTAGAAAACATCGAAATTAAACAAACTTAAAAGCAGAGCATGGCAAGCATGAATTCTTACTTTAACACTTCATTTGTTTAATATGCAGAAGTATAGAAAGGAAATGAATCACATAACAAAACTTACAATAACATGGAGAAACACACCATCAACACATGAGTCCACAAGAATCCCAAAGATGACTGCAAAACCCGGGTCTTCCTTAGCCAAAAATTGCAGAGATACAGTGAAAATATACAATGATAGCTGCTCCCTCAAGATTCCAACCCTCCAACCCTTGAAAATGACTAATAAAATACATAATATAGGCAAGCCAACCTATTCCCTTGCCTCTAGGGGTCGAGCTCAGTATCCTAGGAGCTGTTTCAACCAATTCTAAACTAAGCACTACAATCTAGGCAGTCAAAACAACTTGCCTCTATAAACTTGGAAACCAGTTCATACATTCAATTTTTACCCTTTACATAAATGAATCTTCTAGAAGTGTTAAACAAGAGTAAAAGTATCTAAAAAGTGTGACAATTACATCCAAGAGGACCATCATTAACCTCAAAAAGTCAAAAAGAGTCAACTCTGCGTTTTCTGCGCTGAACAAGTCAATTCTGGCAAAATCTGCTCAACGGGTCGCGCACCCCTGCTCAACGGGTTGCACACACTGGGAGCTCTGTTTGAGGCACTTGCAGGTGTCAGAATTGGGTGCAGGATAGCTCGTTGGAAAGGACTGTGAGTCTACTTTCCAACCCAACTGGAATTTTTGGATTTGGAGGTCATTTGCCTAGTCAAAACGCAATTCTCCCAAGACTTCTTTCTGCAACTCAAAAAAGGGGCAGAAAGTCAAATTTTGCATGTATTTTGACCTTATGGAGGCCCAAAACCCCATAAAAACTCAAGTCCATCCATGGGCATATGTAATTTTGCATGACAAATCTAGAAATGCTGAGTTTTTACAAAAAGGAGCTGCCATGACAAAGGTTCTCACCGAGGGTGAGACCCGTTAAGGAGCCAAAACCTGTAAATTTCCAAAAAATGCCAAAATTACCCAAAATTCTCAAATTTTTTTGGGATTTGTGTTGTGGCTGAGCTATTGAGTGCCTTGATCCTTCAGTGAGGCCTCAGCCAAGATATGGAGGGGATTTGGCCTCTTTCTCCGTTTTAGTGCCTCGGTCAACCGCCTTTGAAACATTTTCATTTTCGCCTTGTAAAATCCCCTGCAAATCGGTCAAGGAGGTGGTCTCCTCTCTCCTATGATGGCCACCTTTACCACCCTTATGAGGCCTCCTCTGTACCTCAACCTCTGAAGATGATGACTGGTAATCACTTTGTTCATAAGTCTCGGTTTCTGACATTGTTTAGGAGCAAAGTGGACAAACTGTACTGCTGTCTCTGCCTGTAAAAAGTGTTGAATTCTATGCTGTTTCAAGGGGACAAGGAACATGAGGGAAATGTTAGGGGAGGGGCATTTTTACAAGGAAAATGGGAAAACATGTATACAGCAGGGAATTTAGGGAAATACACTGTAAACATCATTGCATACACATCATCAATTTCATATGTTTACTTGGGTGTTATGAGGGGCAGGTTTAGGGTTTGATTTTTATTTTTAAAGGGAAAAGGGGTAGGGTTTATTTTCTTTACAAATTTAAAATGGAAATTGACATGGAAATATAGGGAAAATGAAATGGGAATGAAGAGAATGATTACAAGGGGAAAAGCAATGAAATAGCAATAAACCCTAGCATCTTTTTACAAATTTACATACAGCCATATGGAGTGTTTCTTCTTGCACAATTTGATCATTACAAACACACTCATGATGTCTCCCAACTAACCAGCAACCATTCACAAGTTTAAAGAGGCTACCTCAAACAAATTTGATGAGTTAGAGGAGCTTGAGCAAATTTGAAGTGAGTTTGGAGGGAGGCAGCTTGACGGGTCGCGCACCTCGCCCAACGGGTCGCGCACGCTTGACGGGTCACGCCCGTTGTAAAAATACACTGCAGGCAGCCTCCTGACGGGTCGCGCCCCTCTGACGGGTCGCGCGCCTGGCTCAACGGGTCGCACTTTTGCAGGAGGCTTTTGGAGGCCTTCCCGGTGTCGGAATTGGGCGCAGGATAGCGCGTTGGAAAGGTCTTTGAGTCTACTTTCCAACCCAACTGGAATTTTTCAATTTGGAGTTCATTTGACCTGTCAAAAATCAAATTGCCCAAGACTGGTCAAAAAGTGCCAAATGAGGCTGCCTCAAGGAAAAGTGCTGTTGCAGTCAACTTTTGAATGCCTTCCTCAACCCCAAATTGAGCTCATGATAGCTCATTGGAAAGCTATTTGTGTCTAGTTATCATTTTACCCAACATGCAAATCATTTGTCCAACCAAGATAGGAGAAAACTTGATTTTCCCAAGGTCACTTCAGAAGTGCCTTTGATTCTCTCCTGAGGCAACGGTATTCTTTGGCATTTCTCTCAAACCATGACACCTATGCAAAAAGTGAAGGAGGCTTTTCTTCTTTGGCATGTTGTGGACAAAAAACTCTCTCATGTTTCCCAAATTCATCTTTTATTGCTCTGGAACATCATTTGAGTGCGACTTGTCCCGATGTGTGAAACAAGGAATTTTTTCGAAATGGAGCGAAATGAAGGGGATAGGGGGCTTCTAAATTCTTGGGGAAATTTTTGGAAGTAGGGAGGGATGTTAGGAAGCAGGAGAAAGTGGAATCTCAGAGATTGAGTGAGGGGAAGGGGTCCAAAAGGGCAAAACACAGGCCCAACCTAGAAAATTGCCAGGTTGTAGCTAGAAACTAGGGTTTGTGCAAAAATGAGGAATTTGGCGGATCTAAGGGATGGGAAGTGTTTGATAAAGTATTTTAAGGATAGGGGAAGGTGTATGAACATCAGGAAACAAGTTTTGCCGATGATTTGACCGTCCAAGAGAAATTGCCTTCAAAACCCTAAGAGAGGGAAATGACCTTGCCAAGGCACAACTGAAGCATGAACAAGATGTAAAAGGACTCATTAGACACTGACATGACAATGAAAACCCTATGAATGATGATAGACTCAGCTGAATGGTGACGTGGACCAACATTTTGACAACTTTAGAAGGAGTTAAGGCAAACCCTAGACCTAATGCCTAGTGACCAAATTTTGCTTGAAAACTCTTTGAAATGACAAAATTTGACTTGGAAACTCTGAGACCACTTTGTAAGAGCATATTTGATCACTGGAGGAAGGCTGGGAAGACTGACACTAACAGCTGGCATGGCTAACTCTAAGGTAGTATGGTTGAGGAAGCTCTTTGGAGAGTTGTTTGAGCATATATTAATTACAACAATAATTTACTATGGCAATAGGAGTGGAATTCGACTTACAAAAAATCCGATGTTGCATGATAAGTCAAAGCGCATTGAGTTAAATATCACTATATTTGGGATATGGTGTAGAGAGGAGCAATGAGACTTGATCATATTACAATTGATAATCATATAGTTGACATATTTACCAATCCTTTGCTAAAAGAGAAGGTCTTGGTATTCAGAGAGAAGCTTGGAATAACGGATGTGACATGTTGGTGCTTGATTTGGGCTTCCTTTAGAAACTTGCCCTCTCCATCTGTGTCACCTTGTACCTCCCTTGTCATATGACTTCCTTTTATGTTCTACAATAATGAATATGTGCTTGAATCTTATTAACAAAATGTTCACATTTGCTTTGCATCAAATATATTATTATAATAATCATTATAACTTGTAAGAAAATTACTATTGTATTAGATAAAAAATTAAAATCTCAATTGTGGATTAATAACTACAATTATAATTTCAATTATTAATATAATAAATTAAAATTAAAAAAATTAAAAATTAAACATAAAAATTAAATTATAAAACATTAAATTAAATATGAATTAATTACAATAAATTAAATAACAAAAATAACAAAAAATTAAATAATTATTAATTAAATAAATTAAAAAACTAAACAAACATAACCTTACCTATCTGACCTACAATTCTATCTCATGTACGTTCCACTTAAAAGCTTCACTTAAAACATTAAAGACACAAACATTTCCATAGTTGATCATTGTATAACTTTAAGGCACATGATTGAAAAAGTTTTGGAGAAAAAGGAAGAAGTCTTTTGTTGCTTTGTTGATTTCAGACAAGCATTCGACTCGGTTCCTAGGGATAAGCTTTGGCATAGAATGGAGGAACTTGGGGTTCCTAAACATTTGAGAGAAGTTGTGCATAGGCCGTATGAAGAGGTGAAAGTCAAAATTAGAATTTCAGCAGGCATTTTTGAATGTTTTAGAAGTGATATCGGGGTCAAGCAAGGTTGCCCACTGTCTCCTACCCTTTTTGGTTTATATATCGACAAGCTTGAGGAGTGGTTAAATTCGCAAGGGGGTGATGGTATCTATTTTAGAAAGTTTGTTATAAGGCTTCTTTTGTATGCAGATGACCTTATTCTGATTGTTAAATCAGCTCTTGATTTGCAAGAGCACTTACTATCCCTTGAGCATTTTTATAGAAGTATGGGGATGCAAGTCAATATTAGCAAAACGAAAGTAGACTTGGTCTTCTCTAAGAAAAGAAAGCATAACTATCATACATTCTACTTTCAAAGAAACATTCTAGAAGAAGTTGCGGATTACCAATACCTTGGAATTGACATCAACAAAAATCTAATATGGAATGGTTGTAGAGAGAAAAGAACTTTGAGTGGTTGGAAAACATTTTATGCTTTTCAAAATAGGTGTAGAGAGGTAGATTTATGGGACTGGAAAACCACTCAAACTCTTTTTGGGCTTCTAGTGATTCTGGTGATTCTCTATGGTTGTGAACTGTGGACTAGCATTACATCTGACATGTAGTGGAGACAAATTGAGAAAATTTAGAAGCGTTTGATTACAAACAAATTTAAGATTAAAAGTGCAGTCACTTATGATATCTTGTTAAGTGAAACAAGGACTGCTCCTATTGAAGCAATTGCTATGGTGCAAGTCATAAGGTATTTAAAAAAAATAGAGGAAATGGAAGAGGGTAGATGGACTAAGGTTGTATTTAATGATAGATTTTGCAAGAGCAAAAAACTTTGGATGCAACAAAATAACAAATGGTTTATTAAATGGGGTATTTGCTTGAAAGTGTGTCCCATAAATAACAAAGAGATAAAAGCTTTTGTTATGGAAAAGTTCCACAAACGTACTTGAGATAAGGAGCTAGGAAGAAAGAAAAATTACTATATTGAAGTGTTTAATCCCACTCATAGTCATCAACCAAAAGCATACATAGAGGCCAATATTTCTTGGAGAGCCAAAATTATTATTGCTCAGCTAAGGACTAATTCTCATCAACTCCATTGTGAAATGGGGCGCTGGAAAAGGCCAAAGGAAGTGTGGGAGGAAAGAGTATGCATTTTTCGTTCTTACGGAAAAGTGGAAACAAAAAAACATTTCATTTTAGAATGTGAGGCATTTAAAGACGACAGGGAAAGTTATGCAGATATGCTAGCAGCTAGCTCTTGGGATAATCTATTTAGTGAGGGGTTTGTTGAGAAGTTGGGAGCATTTGTTTTGAAGCTTCACAGAAAAAGGGCCGAATACATCAAGCAGATGAAGAAGTAATCTATCCCATTGGCTATCTTTAGCCTCGTGGACGTTAAAATAATTTATTTCTTTCTTCTTTCTATATGCTATACTTAAAAATTTAAAAGATGATGCAAATATGACTTTAACAAGCCCAAAGCATGTTTGATAATCCCATTAAAAAGGACCTCCACGAAAATAACTTAAGATTCCCCTCAATTGTGTGGCACGTCAGCCATTGGGATTGGCAAAGATATTAACAAAATGTCAAGTAAGGTCCTAGTGAACGCCTCATCATACTCATCAAGGGTTTAAAATGTGTCAGGCTTAACTTACCCAAGTCTTCTCTCCTCTACGAGTTTCGAATTCGTATAATCTTTATATGATATATAATGAAATTTTATTTTATTATTTAAATTTTATGGTAAAATATAAATTTGGAATTTACAATTAAAATTTTAGATATGTATAGATTTTAGATTTTATTCATTTAAACTTAAAATTTTATTTCTAATGGTTGGATGGAAATTCATTTGTAGTATAAGAGGGACATCAAAGAGAAGTTTATCAAAGATTTTAATAATAAATTTTTTCACACTGAATGTTTTGGAAATTCAATTTATACATTAAATGAACATTTTTAATGTAATGCTTCTTTACAACTAAACGAATTTTATTGTATTCTACCGAAGGTAAAATTTAAATTCTTTATAAAGCTACGTGAAATGATTTTCTGGGTAAAAAGGCGAGTTTATATTTAAATTTTATTTATCATTTATTTTACATTAGAAAACTAATTCACATATTTTCCTTTTTAATGCAGGAAAACACTAAAAAAAGGCTAATTATATGAAATATTTGAGCGAAAGTCCATTTAAACGATGAAATATATATCTCATTTAAATAAATTTATTATTATTAATGTAATTTTAGTTTGGAAGTTATGAGAACGAAATGGGAAACTAATTCATAGTCATACAAAAGAAGATCCGAACACTCATTTGAGGGGTTGAACAGGGGACAAATTGAAGGCGTTGTGTTAGAGATGAAGACTTATCATTTTTTACAACCATAATGAACTTGTTTTCATGGTCTTGCTCATGGGGAGTTTGAGGATTTTAATTTAATAATATCATAATGCATTTATTTCTTCATTCTCTTTTTATGTGTTTTATTTACGTGAGGTTTTATTCACTAGTTCATTATGCATGTTATTGGTATAACATGATTATTCAGTAATATTGCATGAAATAATGATTTAAATACTTGAATATTTGATATTTAAGGATTATTTAAATCATATTAGAGTTTATTTGTTGTAGAATGGAACTCTAATGACATATGCTATCTAGGGTTTAATTTCATAGTAAACTTGGATATCATTAAAAAACTAATCATTTTAATTTATTCCTTTTTTCTTTTTATTTGATTATTTTTCTTCGTTATTTACTGCATTGACATATGTGAATGATTGATAGTACTTATACTTCATCATATTCTCAAAGCTTTCACAGATTAATTTGATTTAATATTTTCTCAAATATTTATCATTAGAAATAATTAATTCAAATTTTCTAATTATTTTTGCATGGTAAAATAATAGAGATACTTGATATCTTATTATTTTAATCTCATATTTCAATTAGATACATTTAAGCCATTTTTTTTAGTTTAAATATTGACCCTAATGTTGTGTGTGAATTATTAATTTAGAACCGTGTATTTAGTCATTAATGATATTTTAATTTAGTAAGTTTCATGTGTTATATGTGTACCATCTATCTTTCCCAAAAAAAACTTATTTTATTTATAAAACACTCATTATCATTAATCTGGCCTTATCATTTTGCTTTAAAGAACATTTATTTAATTAATATTACTACGAGGGAATTACCCCGATGGTGAAAGGGAGGCCAACCCTTGTCACCAAAAGTAGAAGGATTCTTTGAATCCTCAGTGAATGTTTTCTCAGGTTGTTGGCAGTTACTAGGACAATCCGAGAACCAACATGACCCTTCCTAGTGGGGGTGGTTATGGATGATCGAGAACACTAAGCTATGTTTTTCCTTCCTATTTGAGCTCACAAGTTAGGAAGGGAGTCGGGAGAGCTCCTGGGGTTCAGGGAACTCTTAACTGTAGGTCGTGTGCAATCCTTGTCTTTTGTTGACAAGTGGTATTCCCCCACTATCATCAAGTTTGGGACTTGCCAAGAGTATACCCAAGTATGCATCCTACCCACAAGCTAGGCTTGTTGAGATTTCCACCCATCTGGCCAATGGGTGTGGTAAATATTGGTTATGCGCAATCCTTGTCATGTGTTGACAATTGGTAATTGCCTGAAGGATAGATGAGACTTGGTTGTGTTCGACCATTGTCATGCATTGACAATTGGTAACCCACCCAAAGTCTATGGATGTAGGTGTTCTAGCACTTAACTCTTATGGTAAAGTTCAGTTGTGCGTGATCATTGTCACGTGTTGACAAGTGGTAATCTCCCCAAGCAAAGATAAGACTTAGTTGTGCACAATCCTTTTCATGTGTTGACAATTGGTAATCCCCCCAAGTCTATTCAAAGTAGGAAGATTGGTGGATATAGGGTGATAGATGAATCCCCCTATGATTAGTCTTCATTAGATTGATACATCATTGTTCCAAAGCGTAGAGGAACAAAGATGAACAAAGAAAGCATAGATATTTGTTGTAGAAAGAAATTCCTCCCTAGCTGAGAAGGGGTGTTGAAAATTGACAGTTGACAATTTTGGAGTGACTTTCCAAAAATAGAAAGCCATATCTAGCCTCTCAAGCATGACTTTCTAAAAATAGTAAATCTCCTTACATCAATTGGTAATCGAATATAGTTGAAAAAAAATCACTTATCATTAATCAATCCTAATAATTCAATCTCGACTTAATTATCAATATTATTAATATTAATATTCTTTATGACATTGTGCTATAACTATTACTAGGAATTACAACTCACCTTACTTTCCTCACCTCAATCTCTTCGCACTTCTCCCTTATGACTCACATAGCACTGCATAACATATGTTACAAATATATTTTAATCATATATATTATAGTTTCATTTATTGATTTCAATTCTAATTACTCTTAAAAAAAAGGGTTAATATTTCATTTTCTTATTTTTTATTTTCCAATAATAACACAATGATAGCACTTAAAAATTAACCCACTTTATTTACTAAAATCTAATGTAGTATTGAAAAACATTTACACCATTTAATGAAAGTTCATATTCCATTTCCATTATCTATATCATATGTATATTTAACATGGTAGAGACTAGGAAAGAAAACTTGAATTAAAATGTTACGCCAGTTAAAGGGAAGACAAGTTTGTTTCAAACCCTTGAAATTCGAGATATGAATTGACACCTTAATTTTAAGGATATTAAGTAAAGAATAGACATTTTATTAATGTTTAGAAATATCGGAAAATAAATAAATCCATTTAAAGAATATAGATTTTATTAACGTTCAGATATGTTGGAAAAGAAATAATGCCATTAGAAGAAAACAACAGCCAAGGAAATTTTTTGAAACTTTTTAAAAATAAGTTTGTCGATAAGCATTTTTGTATTAAATTATAAAATAGAAAGTTATTAAAGTAGTTTTTTTGTTTTTGGTTTTTTTTTTTAAGTTTAGCAAATGTGAAATTATATTATGGTCATGTTTATGAATAATATTTGAATAAGGCAAGGAATTGAAACAGTGACTTAACATCTAAGAGTGCTTTTACAATGCACCTTATCACCGTCTATCCAAGACCCATGGACTTAATCATAAGGCTATTAAATTAATATTATTATTTTTAAAAAATTGCAAACATTTTTAGTTATTTTGTATCTGGGAAAAATAAGAATTAAAGGAACTCAGGTAGAAGATAATTAAGAGAATTTATTGAAACATTTCAAAATAAGATTCTCATGGATTACTTAAAAATGATTTGGTTTTGTAGATGTCACCTATTCTAAACTACGTGGGCAAAAATGTAGCCATGTTAAGGGTTGGTGAAGCGCAGGCTGCTTCAGGTGATTTTGACAGTTTAGATGCCCCTAAGTTGTGGTTTCTCAAGACTCATACAACTCAGCATACCAAAAAAAAAATGAACAAGATATAAAATAAAATAATATATTTAAAATATAGTGTTTTTTTGTTTTTGTTTTTGTTTTTTTTCTCTGAATTGGTCTACTCCTATATTGATACAAAATATGTTTACAGAGAGGCAGATTTCTTGAGTGTTCTAGCCCAAGAGATGGCATGCTTACAAAAAACGCTTGATGTACTGACTAGAGGACCTGCATAGTGACTTACTTCAGGACTTGAAGTTTCTGAAAACCTTAAACTCAGTACCATGACAATGACCAAAATCTGACCCAGACATTGACCAAATCTGACCTGTGAACAGCATGCACCTAAACAGAGACCAACATACAAGAGAATGCCGCCCACACAGGGGAAACCGGCAAGTAAAAGTTGAAAGAGACCTGATTTTGGGAGCTTAAAAACATGAAAAACTATGTATCCAGAGGGGATTGAGCGACTTCCTTTAGCAACTGACCAAAACCAAAAGGCGCAGACCTGTTCAATCTTCATGCGAGGTTGTTGGCTGTTCTTCAACAATGCGGCACCTGAACTGGTCTGGGTCATCAAACTCAGAGGGATGGCCCTCTATACCTGAAGGACCGCCTCCTGCTGGAGCGCTCGGGATGACGTGTGTAGTAGAATCCAGTATTGCCGAGCCACTTGTATCTTTGCACTGAGAAACGTTCTGGTCTTCCATTCTTGGTTCCAGAGGAGCCCCTGCACTAACCTCCCCCGAACCCACAGCATCCTCACACAACTCTACGGTGACTGACACGATGAAGGATGAATTTCCTAGAGTACAGGGGAAGCGGAAGCAAGCTGTGTGCGAATGTGAGTGGTGAGAGTGAACTTTTGTTATGAATTGCCCTCTTCCCCTGCCCCGACCACTTCTAGTTGCAGGATATCTATTACAACAGAAATCTGAAGCCTCAGACGAAGGGTCCGAGGTTGTGGAGGAAGGCTAGCGGGATACACGGCCTCGAGAGCTGCCTCGTCTGCAACCCATCCTTGTGCGCTCTCTGGGCATTTTAAAGTGAGCAGAACAAACAATCGAAGAGGGAATGGCGAAGTGGCTACAGAGGAAGATGCAAATCAGATGAATAGGAGCTTGAATGCACTGATAAATGTCAGCACCTTGAGCCAGAGCCCGGCAGTGCCATGTTCTGTTTAGAGAGCGAGGAGCTTCCACCTTGCTGGACCAGAATGAGCGCGGAGGGGAAACAATAATGAAGACTAGGTTGAGCGCCATTGCAAGTAAATCATAATCGAGGGAGAGCGCGCTAATGCCGCATTTAAGGTGTTTGTGTGAAACCATAACTCATACCTCCTGCGAATCCATCTGGCAGCTATGAGTGGCCACACGCCCACCCTCCACGCCACCTTTGTACTGCTATTCAGGCTACTCACCTGCATCCGGGAATATTTAAAATATAGTTATAAATATAAAAATAACTAATTGATAAATAAGTTAAAAATCGTATATCCAGGAATCTCCTAAACATGGGGATGGGGAATTTGATGTCTTTAGCACTTATACTATCTTTTTAAATATTGGTCTATGTAGGGACAAATAACTTTTATGAACTTGAGGTATTAAAAGTGGTCTTAATGTTAGCTTAATAAAATATGATTTTTCGAACCTAAATTTGTGGAAACTCTCCTGTGATTTAAAGGAGAAGAGAAGAATTCAATAAATGCAAATAAAATAATTTCAACTCTAAATTAATAAATATGCAATAAAATTGTATTAATACCACTTTAAGAAAATATGGTTTCTCAAATCTAAATTTTTGGAATTTTTCTTGTGATTTAATAGATAAAAGAAGAATTGTCCACCAGGTCTTGAATAGAGGGTGATCAGGTGCTCTATTATGCCACTCCTTGATGTGAATTCATAGGTTCAATTCCCCACCCCGATCAGGGTGATATATTGGACATGATGAAGATGTAGTCATTCCAAGCTTAGAAAAAAAATAGATAAAAGAAGAATTCAATATATGCAACTTCACATTACAACCTCTTTTTCATGACATCTTGCTTTTAAAATCAACACTTTCTCACATTTTTTAATGCTTGTTTATGCGGACTAGAACTATGAACCAAACAAACTATCCGAGTATGATTTGCATTCTAAAATGGGAGGTAGAAGATAACTCACAACATTTGCACTCTCCTTTGAATATCCTCATGCTCAATAGTTCTAATTTGCTTCTACTTAATTAAAGTTGTGTGATTGGAATCCCTCAATGAAAATATTGACTAAACATATACAAGTAGAGTAGTTCAATTTTTTAAATTTATAAAGAAGACTTTATATTTTTGAATTTTTTTGATGAGAACTGTATTTGATGTTTTCACTAGTATAGATTCTTGTTTAGGATTTCCATTTTGAGAGAAAACTTTGAAACTTTGTATGACAATTTTTTGACTTAATTTACATGGTTGGAAAGGGGAATTAAATGTTACTTAGCTTATACTATTGTAATTCTATTTGTTATAAGTAATTGCTAGATTTGTTTCCATGGAGAAAACGGGTAAGAATAAAGTACCCATTTTACAACATGTTGCAATTGATTGTGACCGAGAGTTTTCACTATGAGACAAATGAAAACATATAAATCAAGAAAGAAAATGGAAAATTGCTACAAGATTTTAACTAGAGAAAAAAATAAATTATTAATCTAAGAAAACAATGCTAAACCAAAATCAAATACTTGATTAAAACAAAGTATCAATTGCAAAACTTGACAAAGAGATATATCATGGACATATATTAACCAAATTAAGTCAAAAATGTTCTTATAAGTCAAAACTTTATATAAAGAAACATTTACAAAATTGATAGAAACTAGAAATCAATATATCACCACCAACAAAATAACACAAATACATTATCAAGTTAAATTAAAAAATTAACAAGAAGCAAGAGTATCCGAAAGTATAGAGCAAGAAACAAGTTAAGGATACTATATTATTATCAAACTCATAAGAGTAATTGTATTGAATGGTGATCCCACTATTCTCAACATTATTAAAACAAGCCTCCTTGCATATTATAAAAGCCAAAATTTCAATACCACTCGAAGAAGTAATAAAATAAATTTAGGACATTAAATATGAGAGTCAAATCAACCCAAAAACCCTATAAAGTGTTGAAAATTGGTAGTTCATGGATGAATTTCCTTAACAAAATATCATTTCTGACAATTCTGGAGTGACTTCCTAAAAATCAAAAGTCATGTCTACCATCTCAATTATGAATTTCCAAAAATAGTAAATCATCTTGTATCGATTAGTAATCAAGTATAGTTGATGGAAAATCACTTAATTTATTATTAATCAATCCTAATAGTTCAATTTCGACTTAATCATCAATATTATTGATATTATTATTATTACCCTTTATGATGCTATGATATTATTATTAAAAGGAAATACAAGTCACATCACCTTCATCACCTCAATCACTTCACAACTCTCTTCTTGATGACTCATATGGCACTACACAACTCGCTCTCTTTCTCTCTTAATCATAATTTACTCTCTCTCTGACACAAATTAAAGACATGACATATTCCTCTTGCACTCATCAAAGACATGTTATAAAAGATTCCTTTTACACTCTCTTTCATGCATATGGTACACTCTCCTTCACAAAGGCATGCATACCTCTCTTAATGGCATAAGTTACTAAGGCATGTGTACCTCTCCTTAATGACATACATTACTATGACATGCATTTCTCTCCTTAATGACATGAATTACACTTCCCTAAATGACATATGTTACTCTTCCTCAAGGAATGTGCATTCCTCCTCCTTTATGACAAGAATTCATTGCTCCTCCTTTATATGTGTCTCATGTCTTCTCACCGACTACTACTACATGTGCATTGTGAAATAAGAATTCGAACTTGAGAGAGAGAGAGAGAGAGAGAGAGAGTTGGAGAGATTTGAAGAATATTGTGAGAGAGAGATACTTGGAGAGTAAGAGAAGAACTTGGTGAGCCAAGGTTGATTCAGTACTTTAGTGTTTGCATCTACAGATGCTACTAGTGATCTTCATGCTACATCTTGTTCAGATTTGGGTGAACTTACTCATTCTCTTGATTTCTCATTATACTTTGTATCATTGTTGAACAATTGATATCTAATAGAAGAAGGATCCTGTTGCGTTTTTCCCTTGTGGGTTTTTCTCTAGTCATTGGACCTAAATTCTCTATGTCTCATTTTGTTCTTGGTTTCTTTTATTCTACATTTGGTTATGTTCTACCAACAATTAATTAACTAATATTGCAGCAAAAATATATTTTTAGAATAAGTAATTGTTTCATCATAGAACATCAGAATTTCAACATAGTATTATAGATTTAGTGAAGACAAGCCCAAGAAGATGAGAGTTTTCACTCCTTTGTAGAAATTTTACTTCAAAGAGGTCTTACTTGCTCCTGAAATTTATCACTCATTTTGCAGAAAATTTACTTCAAACAAATCTTACTTGTTGCTAAATTTTGTTTGACTTGATCAAGATGTTTTCTTCTTAGTTCAAGAATGAAGAGAAGTTGAATGATGCCTCGAATTTTGGTCCAGGGAAGGAAATATTGGATATTACTCTTGAAGAACATGATGTATTGGAATATGTGGAAGAAAAGGTAGAAAAACCACCAAAAAATTCGAATGCTACTGTCAAGGGTAGATTTAAGAAGGAAGAAGTCAAGGCTAAGAATATTATCCCTGATTCTCTTGGATACCATCTCATCACCTATGTCTCTAAGTTGAAAAAAATAAGGAAATGTATGAAAAGCTTATTGAAATGTATCATGTGAGCAACTTGAGCGAAATCCTTGTTTTGAAGAATCAAATCAAGGACTATTTAAGATGAGCAGAGGAGAGACCATTCAAGCATACTTCATGAGGATATCAAAAAGCAAGGATTAGTTGTCAATTGCTGGTGAAATTATATCTGATTAAGAGTTGGTGTTGATCCCTCTTGGAGGTCTCTCTCCAAATTAAGAAACTTTTATTACTACCATCTGCAACAATGATAAGTTTCCCACATTTTATTAGCTTCTACGAAAGTGCAGTCAAGAGAGGCTAAAATGATTTATGGAGGAAAAATTCCCAAGCATGAAGAGGGAGAACCTACTGCCTTTGTTGTCCAAGGCAAGAAACAAAGAGGAAAAAGTGGTCATCACTTTTCAAGAAATATTGGTCCTAGATCTAACAGTTCCTATAAATGGAACAAGGACTTATCAAAATTTTAATGCTACAATTTCCATAAGCATGTCCACTATGCTCGTGACTGTCTAGGAAATAGAAGAGCACCAAGATCCAACTACAACAATCGTTACAACAATTTCAGTTCTGATTATAGAATAAGAAGAGAAACTCCTGTTATTCATAAACAAAGATACCATTCTTCCAAGAGTTAGAGGAAGCCAAGATATGATAATAATGCAGTTTAAAACACAATCACAATACTTTCTCCTTTCTGCTCTTTCTAATTCCTCTCCTGCAGATTCTTTTGATGGGTGATTGATAGTGGTGCTTCGAGACACTTTAATGGTTATAAATAAGTTCTCTCAACTATGGTTGAGGGAGACAAATCTGAAAATCATTCTAGGAGATAACTCTACATATGCTATAAAGGGCTTTGGTTTGTTTCTTTTCATCTGGATCAAGGGAAAACTATATCTCTTCAAGAAGTTCTATATTTACTTGGTTTGAAAAATAATCTTGTATCTATCTGCCTTAGAAGACAAAGAAATAAAAGTTTCTTTAATAAATGGAAAATATATCACTTGGCCAATGAGATCTAGCATGAGAGACTCCCTTTACTCTGGGATCGAGATTTGAAGGTCTTTATAAAGTCAATGGAAGACCAATTCATGACACCAATCATCAATGTGAACTTTGGCACCGAAGGTTCGATCATATGCACTATAAATCGTTTCCTCATGTGAGAAAGATGGTTTCCAAAATGCTTAAGATTAAAGTGGTTCATGATGGGGATTTCCAAGGGTGTGCAAGTGGAAAGCATGAAAGGGGTCATTCCCTTCAAGAAAAAGAAAAACCAATTAGGTATTTCATCTTATACATTTTGATTTATGTGGACTTATGCATGTAACTTCTCTTGGTGGCTACTTTTATTATATAATATTTGTGGATGATTTTTCTCGCGAGACATGGATTTTATTTTTAAAAAACAAAAGTCAAGCATTTAACATGTTCAAAGACTTCAAAGATTTGGTAGAAAAACAAAATGGAAAGAAGATCAAAATCTCCAGATCTAACAATGGAGGAGAGTTCATTTCAAATGATTTCATTGACTTCTACAAAGAAGCTTGAATCAGGAAAGATACCAATGTATCATATAATGTAGAACAAAATGGTGTGGCTAAAATAAAAAATAGAACTATCATGGAAGCAGACAAAGCTACGTTGCATGATCAAATGCTACCGATGTTTCTATGGGGAGAAGTTGCTAAAGTTGATGTTTATGTCCAAAATAGATCTCCTCGCCGAGCCTTAAACAAAAAGACCCTTGAAGAAGTATTCAATTGTGAAAATGCTGAGGTTGAGAACTTGAGGATTTTTCGAGGCCATGTCTACTTTCACGTGCCAAAGAAAAATAGGAACGAGTTGGTCAAAGCTTCAGGTAAGATATATATGTTTGTTGGTTATTGTGAAAATTCTAAAATTTACAGAATATACGTACTTAGTCAAAGAACTATAGAGTTTAGCAGGGATGTGACATTTGATGAAGATGCAACTCTTGGAAAGGCAAGAGACACTCTTCTTCTTGCTTCTAATGTTGATAGACAAGATGATGCCTTTGATATTCAGGAAGATCCTAAGCCTGAGCTTGATTTTGCTGATGAACTCATGGATCCCATGGACCCCTTGGATCCTCTTCCATGTGATCCTCTTGCTAGAAAGATACCATTATGGCTTTATGACACTCTACAAGATGTTGATAAACATGCTGCCCCTGGAGGAACCTTCAGAGAAATCAAGAAACCATGTTTGTTCCAGGGATATGTTGTAGCCACGAGTAACATTATTTAGGTTGAACCATGCACCTTTGAAGAAGTAGTGAAAGATCAAGTATGGAAAGATGTAATGACTGAAAAATATGAGTCCACCATACATAATGATGTATGCAAAGTAGTTCCAAGACCCAAAGGTAAGTCTGTTGTGACTTCTAAATGGTTGTATAAAATTAAACATGGTGCATATGGCAATATTGAAAAATATAAAGCTAATTTTTTGTCTAGAGGTTTCTCTCAGAAAGAGGGAATAAACTATGATGAGATTTTTTCACCTAATTCCTGATATACTACCATCCAATTTATTGTGGCTCTAGCTGCTAGCCAGGAGTGGACTCTTCACCGAATTGATGTGAAAGTGTTATTTTGCATGGCTTCCTTAAGGAATAAGTATTTGTGGAGCAACCACAAGGCTTTGAAGTACATGACCAAAAAAATCATTTGTGTACACTAAAGAAAGCTCTCTTTATATTGAAGAAAGCCCCAAGAGTTTGGTTTTCCCGCATTGATAGATTCTTGATGAAGCTTGGGTTTACCTGAAGCAATGTTGATCCAAATCTCTACTTCAAAACAGTCCAAGATATGCCTTTGGTTTTGGTATTATATGTTGGTGACCTTTTCTTGACAAGTGGAGGACCTCTTATCCTCCAGTGTAAGAGGGAGTTATCTTTTGAGTTTGAAATAAAAGATCATTATTTGATGCACTACTTTATGGGCCTATAGGTATGACAAAGGCTTAGTGAGGTTTTCCTTTCTCAAGGAGAATGTGTTTTCAATCTACTGGAAAGATTTGGTATGATAGATTATATGTCCACTAATACACCAATGGAAATGAATTTCAAGAAGTTAAGTGGTGAGATTGCAAGTAGTGAATTGATAAATCCTTTCGAATATCAACAAGTGATTGGGGAACTGATGTTCTTAGTAAACACTAGACCAGACATACGTTTTGTTGTCAATACTTTGATCCAATATATGATTAAGCTATTACATGCACATTGGAATTTTGCAAAGCACGTGTTGAGATAGCATGAGACCATCAATCTTGGATTGAGATATATTGTTGGGGATGTGAGACTCCATGGGTAATTTGATGTTGATTGGGTTGGTAACTATGTTGATAGAATGAACACATTTAGATGCTCCTTTAGCTTGGAATCTGTCATGATTTCTTGGATGAGCAGAAAATAGAAGTTTATAGCACTTGGCATGGCTAAACCCAAGTACATTGATGCTAGCATGGCTAGCTCTGAGGAAATATGGTTGAGGAAGCTATTTGGAGAGTTGTTTGAGCATATACTAATTACAACAATAATTTACTATGACAATAAGAGTGGGATTCGACTCACAAAAAATCCCATGCTCCATGACAAGTCCAAGCACATTGAGTTAAATATGACTATATTTGGGATATGGTAGAGAAGAGCAATGAGACTCGATCATATTACAATTGAGAATCAGATAGCTGACATATTTACCAAGCCTTTGCTGAAAGGGAAAGTCTTAGTATTCAGAGAGAAGCTTGGACTAACATATGTGACTTGTTGGCACTTGATTTGGGCATCCTTTAGAAACTAGCTCTCTCCATCGGTTTCACCTTGTGCCTCCCTCGTCATATGACTTATTTTTATGTTCTACAATAATGAATGTGTACTTGAATGTTATTAACAAAATGTTCACATTTTCCCTACATCAAGTATATCTATAATAATAATCATTGTAAATTGCAAAAAAAATACTATTATATTACATAAAAAATTAAAAACTTAATTTTAAATTAATAACTAAAGTTACAATTATTATTATAACTAATTAAAATTAAAAAATTAAAAATTAAACATAATAATCCATATTAAATAAATACAAATTAAACGTGAAATAAATACTAATGAATTAGAATCTAATTAAAATAAAAATTTAACAAAAATTAAATAAATATTAATCTAATAAACTCAAAAAACTAAACAAACCTAAACTTACGTACCTAACCGATCATTCTATCTCATGTACGTTCCACTTAAAAGCTTCACTTAAAAAATTAAAAAATTAAGGACACAAACATATACGCTTTACTTTAAAATTTAAAAGTTAATGAAAATATGACTTTATCAAGCCCAAAACATGTTTGATAATCCCGTTAAAAAGGAAACTTTATATATATATAAAATTGAGATTTTTTTATAGAAGATTATATTTTCTAAGTTGTTTAAAAAATTATTTAAATTTGGGAAATTTAGAATTTAGAATTAAAATTTTAGATGTATATGGATTTTAGATTTTATTCATTTAAACTTAGAATTTTATCTCTAATGGTTCGATGGAGACTGTGCAAGTTAAAATTCATTTGTAGCATGAGAGTGACATCCAAGAGAAATTTATCAAAAACATTTATAATAAATTTACACATTAAATATATATTTTTAACCTAATGCTTCTTTATAGTTAGAAAAATTTCACGGTAAAAATTAAATTCATTTTATAAAGTTACATGAAATGATTTTATGGGAAAGAGTGAGTTTATATTTAAATTATATTTATCATTTGTTTTACATTAGTAACTAATTCATATATTTTCCTTTTTAATGCAGAAAAACTATTAAAGATCTCATTATATGGAATATTTGAGCAAAAGTCCATTTAAATGATGAAATATATATCTCATTTAAATAATTTTATTATTATTAATGTAAATTTAGTTTGGAATTTACGAGAACGAAATGAGAAACTAATTCCTAGCCATACAAAAGAAGATTCAAATGCTCATTTGAGGGGTTGTACAAAGGACAAATTGAAGGTGCTGCATTGGAGATGAAGACTCATAAATTTTTACAGCCATAATGTACTTGATACTGTGGCGTTGCTCATGGTGACCGTGAGGATTTTAATTTATTAATATCACAATTTATTTATTTCTTCATTTTCTTTTTATGTGTTTTATTTACGTGAGGTTTTATTCACTAGTTCATTGTGCAGGTTCTTGATATGACACGATTATTCATTCACTGGTTTATTGTGCAGGTGATTGATATAGCACGATTATTCAGAAATATTGCATGAAATAATGATTTAAATACTTGAATACTTGATATTTAAGGATTATTTAAATCATATTAGAGTTTGTTTGTTGTAAAATGGAACTCTAATGATATATTCTATATTGGGTTTAATTTCATGGTAAACTTGGATATCATTAAAAATCCAATCATTATTATTATTATTTACTACAGTCGCATATGTGAATGATTGAGAATACTTAGACTTGATCAGATTCTCAAATCTTTCACACATTAATTTGATTTAATATTTTCGCAAATATTTATTATTAGAAATAATTAATTCAAATTTTCTAATTGTTTTTGCATGGTAAAATACTATTGATACTTGATATCTTATTATTTTAATCTCATATATCAATTAGATACATTTAATCTAATTTACTTTAATTTCTTTTTTTTTTTCTTTTTTTTTTTAAATATTGACCCTAATGTTGTGTGTGAGTTATTAATTTAAAACCTCATATTTAGTCATTAATGATATTTTAATTTGATAAGTTTCATGTGTTATATGCCTACCACCTATCTTTCCCAAAAAACCTTATTTTATTTATAAAACACTCATTATCATTAATTTGGCTTGATCAGTTTTGCTTTAAAGAACATTTATTTAATTAATATTACTGCCAGGGAATTACCCCTATGTTGAAAGGGATGCTAACCTTGTCACCTAAAATAGGAGGATTCTTGGAATCATCAGTGAATGTTTTCTCATGTTGTTAGCAATTACTAGGACAATCCGATAACCAACATGACCCTTCCTAGTGGAGGCAGTCATGGATGATCGGGAACACTAAGTTATGTTTTTCCCTCTTGTTTGAGCTCACAAGTTAGGAAGGGAGCCAAGAGAGCTCTTGGGGTTGAGGGAACTCTTGACTGTAGGTTGTGTGCAATCCTTGTCTTTTGTTGACAAGTGGTAGTCCCCCCTATCATCAAGTTTGGGGCTTTCCAAGAGTATACCAAAGTATGCATCCTACCCACAAGCTGGGCTTGTTGAGATTTCCATCCATCTGGCCAATGGGTGTGGTAAATCTTGGTTATGCGTGATCCTTGTCATGTGTTGACAATTGGTTAATCACTTGAAGCAGAGATGAGACTTGGCTGTGTGCAACCATTGTCATGTATTGACAACTGGTAATCCCCCCAGAGTCTGTGGATGTAGGTGTTCTACCACTTAACTCTTATGGTAAAGTTCGGTTGTGCGTGATCCTTGTCGCGTGTTGATAAGTGGTAATCCCCCAAGTAAAGATGAGACTTAGTTGTGCACAATCCTTTTCATGTGTTGACAAGTGGTAATCCCCCCAAGTCTGTGTCAAGGTGGGAAGATTTGTGGATATAGGGTGATAGATGAACCAACCCCCCCCCGCTATGATGATTATTCTTCATTAGATTGAGACATCATTGTTCCAGAGCAGAGATGAACAAACATGAGCAGAGATGAACAAAGAAAGCATAGATCTTTGTTGTAGAAAGA
The DNA here is from genome assembly GCA_031772625.1 of Pinus tabuliformis. NCBI lineage: Eukaryota > Viridiplantae > Streptophyta > Pinopsida > Pinales > Pinaceae > Pinus > Pinus tabuliformis. The sequence continues at coordinate 805,689,496 of CM062810.1, forward strand.
AATTCCTTCCTAGCGAAGAGAGTGTGTTGAAAATCGGCAGCTGAGAGATGAATTTCCTTAAATAAAATCTCATTTTTGAAATTTTGGGTTGATGCAAGTAGAAGATATTTAAAAGAATTTATTGAAACATTTCAAAATAGGATTCTCATGGAACACTTAAAAATGATTTGGTTTTTTATATGTCACATTTTCTGAACTACGTGGGTAAAAATGTAGCCATGTTAAGGGTTGGTGAGGCCCAGGCCGCCTCGGGTGATTTTGACAGCTTAAATGCCCTTGGGTTGTGGTTTCTCAAGCCAAAAGTTAAGAGTGCAGCCATGTCAAGACTCATACAACTTAGCATACCAAAAAAAATTGAACAAGTTATGTTATGTTATAAAATAATATATTTAAAATATAATTATAAATATATAGAAAAAATTTAATTGATAAATAAGTTAAAAATCGTATATCCAGGAATCTTCTAAACGAGGGGATGGGGAATTTGATCTCTTTAGCACTTATAACATCTTTTTAAATATTGGTTTAGGTAGGGACAAATAAATTTTATGAACTTGAGGTATTAAAAGTGGTCTTAATGTTAGCTTAAAAAATATGGTTTCTCAAATCTAAGTTTGTGGAAACTCTCGTGATTTAAAGGAGAAAATATTGGTTTAGGCAAGGACAAATAACTTTTATGAACTTGAGGTATTAAAAATGGTCTTAATGTTAGCTTAAGAAAATATGGTTTCTCAAATCTAAATTTGTGGAAACTCTCTTGTGATTTAAAGGAGAATATAAGAATTCAATATCCGCAAATAAAATAATTTCAACTCTAAATTAATAAATATGCAATAAAATTGTATTAATGCTACCTTAAGAAATATGGTTTCTCAAATTTAAAATTTTGCAAACTTTCTTGTGATTTAATAGATAAAAGAAGAATTGTTCATGGGGTCTTGGATAGAGGGTGTTCAGGTGCTCTATTATGCCATTCCTTGATATGAAGTCACATATTCAAGTCCCTGCCTTGATCAGGGTGATATATTGGACCTGATGAATGTGTAGTCCTTCCAAGCTTACAAAAAAAAATACATAAAAGAAGAATTCAATATATGTAACTTCACATTGCAAGCTATTTTTCATGACATCTTGTTTTAAAATCAACACTTTCTCACATTTTTTAATGTTTATTTGTAAGGACTGTGTTATGAAACCAGCTCAAGAAAAGATAGAAAAGATAGATCAACGCCTTAGAATTCAGCCTCTTCGAGGGGGCAACCTCCTTTACATTACATAAATGAACAATTCTTGGATGATTCAAATGACAAAACCTCCTTTCTATATATAGGAGTCTAAGGAGTCACAATATAATCCAGCCGACCTAACAATAATAATATAAAGCCACAAAAATAACAATAGAGGGATTCTATGGGGCACAGAAATAACAATATGGGGGTAATAGGGGCACAACAATATAAATAAGGGGTATAACTACAATAGTAATGGGGTAATCACTAGTATTATAGGGACCCAACATGCCCCTCTCCTTCAAAAAAGTGTTGTCCTCAACGCTTGAGTAGTTCTGGATACTTCTGCATAAAATTCTCATCCTCCCATGTGGAATCTTCAGCGGATAAGTTCTTCCACTTGATAAGATACTCTGAAATTGATCGATTTCGTAGCTGTCGAGTTCTTGTTTCTGTGACTGCTTTCGGTTCCAATATAATTTTTCCTTCCTCGTCAAGTTCTGGCAATATTGTTTGAATTGGGAGCTTGTCGCCTATAACCTTCTTTAAACATGAAACATGGAAAACTGGGTGCAATCGAGAAGCTGCAGGAAGCTCCAATTTGTATGCCATAGTACCAATCTTTTGCAACACCTTGTACGGACCATAATACTTTGGTGATAATTTATTATCCTTCTTAGCTTGCTTTAGGGACATTTGCTTATATGGTTGTAGCCGTAGGAATACCCAATCACCTACATCAAAACTTCTTTCACTGCGATGTTGATCTGCCTGTTGTTTCATTCTATTTTGTGCCAACACGAGGTTATCCTTTAAGAGTTGGAGGACTTGTTGTTGATGTTCGATGTGATGTTCCACTGCCTGAACCTTAGAATTTTCTCTTAAATATGATGTGATGGATGGTGGTTGATACCCATAAAGTGCCATAAATGGGGTCATTTTTGTTGCTGTATGGAAGGAAGTGTTATACCACCATTCAGCCAGAGGCAACCATTTGACCCATTGTGTCTGTTTATCAGATACAAAGCAACGAAGATATCCTTCCAAACATTTGTTTACTATCTCAGTTTGCCCATCAGATTGAGGATGATAAGATGAGCTATGAGCTAACTGAGTACCAAGACAAGAAAATAATTCTGTCCAAAAATTTCCAGTGAAAATGGGATCTCTGTCACTTACAATAATCTTTGGGTTTCCATGTAGCTTTTGAACTGTTTCCATAAATGCAGTAGAAACTGTACTGGCTTTAAATGGATGTGATAATGCACAAAAGTGTGCATACTTGGTAAGTCTGTCAACTACCACCATGATGACACTCTTTCCCTCAGACTTGGGTAAACCTGTGATAAAATCCATTGAAACCTCCTCCCAACGTTGGCTTGGAATGGATAAAGGTTGTAATAGACCCGGTGTCTTAATTGTTTCAACTTTATTTTGTTGGCAAACCAAACATTCCGCCACAAACTTTTGAATATCTGATTTAAGGCCATCCCAAAAAAATTCCTTCTTAACCCTGTGGTAAGTTTTTAAAAATCCTGAGTGCCCTCCTAAGGGAGAAGTGTGCAATTCCATAAGAATCTTTTGTTTTAGCTGGGAATTCTTACAGAGGTATAAGCGATCTTTGTACCATAACGAATCATTTTGCCAGCTAAATGTATCAGAAGTACTGGAATCTTGTTGTAGCTTTCGAATAAGTGCCCACACTTCTTCGTCATTCTTCCATTCCTCCCTTGCTTCGTTTATCCAATCTGGTTGGATAATAGAAATGGCACACAACAATGCTTCCACATCCTCATCCTTTCTTGAGAGTGCATCTGCCACCACATTTTGCTTCCCTTTTTTGTAGATGATTTCAAAGTCATAACCCAACATCTTTGTGACCCACTTTTGTTGCTCTTCAGAGGATAATCTTTGTTCTAAAAAGTATTTAAGGCTATCATGATCCGTTTTTACCTTGAAGTGTCTTCCCATTAGGTAGGGTCGCCATTTCTTAAGTGCATGGAGTATTGCCAACATTTCCTTCTCATAAATAGCTTTGCTTAAAAACTTTCCCTTGATTGGACGACTTTCAAAAGCAATGGGTCTTTCATCTTGCATTAGAACAGCACCAATTCCATTTCCTGAAGCATCACATTCCACAATAAAGGTTTTTGTGAAGTCCGGTGTAGCTAAGACCGGTGCTTGGCACATTGCCTCTTTAAGATGTTCAAAGGCCTTTGTTGCTTCCGGAGTCCATGAAAATGAATCTTTCTTCAATAATGTTGTTAGAGGTGCTGCTATTCTCCCATAATTCTTAACAAACTTGCGATAATACCCTGTCAACCCAAGAAATCCTCGCAGATGCTTTATGGATGTGGGGATTTTCCATTCCTTAATGGCTTTAATTTTGCTAGGGTCTACCTTAACTCCTTCATGAGATACAATATGACCCAAATATTCCACCTCCTGGACTCCAAAGAAACATTTGGATCTTTTTGCATATAATTGTTTCTCCTCCAATAGTTGTAGCACCCTGTCAACATGTTCAACATGATCCTTCCAAGACTTGCTGTAGATTAGTATATCATCAAAAAATACTAACACAAATTTTCTAAGGAATGGTTTGAAAATTGAATTCATCAAACCTTGAAATGTTGAAGGTGCATTGGTAAGGCCAAAAGGCATGACCAAAAATTCATAATGACCCTCATGAGTTCTAAATGCCGTTTTCGGAATGTCTTCAATCTTCATTCTGATTTGATGATATCCCGAACGAAGATCCAACTTGGTGAAGTAAATTGATCCATGCAATTCATCCAGTAATTCATCAATGACAGGAATGGGGAACTTATCTTTAATAGTGAGCTTGTTGAGCTCCCTATAATCCGGACACATGCGCCATGATCCATCCTTCTTGTGCACCAATACTACTGGAGCTGAGAAAGAACTTTGACTCGGTTGAATTATACCAGCCTCTAGCATTTCTGCAACCATACGTTCAATTTCACTTTTTTGGACATAGGGATATCTGTACGGCCTGATGTTTGGAGGAACACTTCCTGGAATCAGATGAATAGCATGATCATGATCACGCATAGGTGGGAGACCTTTGGGAGTCTCAAATACCTTGGAATGATTGTCCAAGACTTTTTGGAGATCTGGAGAAATAGATGATTCCAATGTGGAAACATCTAGCGAACATAATTGTGCAATTACACCTCTTTGCTCCTTTTTTAGAAGCTTTGTCATGCCATTAGAGCTGATTATCTTTCCTGGTTTCCCTGCAATACCCCTTAATTCAACTTCCTTTCCTTCCGTAGAAAATTTGATGAAAAGTTCTTGAAAATTAAAAGCTATTGTACCCAAGGATTGTAGCCATTGGACTCCTAGTACAACATCAGCACCTCCCATTGGAATGGAAAGCATTGGGCTAGTCAATACATATTCTCCCATGGATAGCTTGATATTATGGCACTTTCCAGAGCAATTTATTGTTCCTCCATTTGCAATCATCACTTGACACTCTGGTGCTGGATATAGGAAGCAATTCAATTCTTTTGCTACCTTACAATGAATAAAATTGTGGGTGCTTCCTGAATCAATCAACACTATTACCTTTTTCTTCTTGATTTGTCCTTCTATCTTGATGGTTTGAGGAGTGGTAATTCCCGCCAATGCATTACAAGATATGGTCGGATTTATTTTTCTTCATCTAGGCTTTGTTCCTGGAGTATATCCTCTTCTTTTGACCTTTCTTGCTCCTTTTCTTCTTCCTCTTCACAATCTATGTAGAATAATTTCTTCTCAGCACACTTATGACCTTTAGTGTATTTGCTATCACAACTGTAACAAAGCCCTTTTGCTCTTTTTTCTTCCAATTGTTGTGGTGTCAACCTTGTAGGTTGTGGAAGACTAGGGGCAACAACACTTCCGTCTTTATAGTTGTGAGTGGTATGCTTCCTAGTTGCCATAATTTTGCTTTCCATTTTTCTTGCTAACCTGAATGCCTTCTCTAATGAATCAGGTTCCCAAAGGCGAACATCATGTTGGATATTATCCTTTAAAGACCCTATGAACACATCAATCCTATGCTCCTCTGGAATATCTTTTACCCTTATGTTCAATTTTTGGAACTCCTCAATGTGCTCCATTATTGAACCCTTTTGTTTGAGACTTATCAATTGGCTAAAAAAAGTGTTGCTTTTTGTATCCTCATAATGTGCTATCAATTCTTCCGTAAAAATTGCCCAAGTGATAAATTGTTTACGAGAACAAAGCCATTGATACCATACAAACTGATTTGGTTCCAAATATACAGTTGCCATACGTACCTTTTGTGTGTTTTGCACATTATTGAGATCGAAGAATTGCTCCATCTGTAATATCCATGTGGCGGGATCCTTGCCATCAAACTTCCTCATATCGATTTTTGGAACATGGTGAGTCTTCGATCCAACATTAGAGTCTATGGAATCATGATTAACATTTCTTTTGTTCTCATCATGAGTTTCCTTTAGTACCCTTTCACCATTAGTGACCATTTCTTGTAGCAACTTATTCATATTTATCTTCAATTCTTCCATCTTATCATCCATGCCATCAATGTTAGCGTCCATGCCATTCACCTTAGCTTCCATGCCATCCATCTTAGATTCTACACCTTTCTTTAAACCATCCATCTTAGCTTCTACATCTTTCCTTAAACCATCCATTTTAGATTCTGTTGCTTTTTGTGCAAGTGACACTTGTTGCACTTGTTCTTGTAATTTTGATATATCATGTAGCATTTCTTCTTCTTCTTCATGAGTCATGCTAGAGCTTTCAGGTTCCTTACTAGGTGTTTGCATTTTCTTTCCTCGGGCATCAGTTACCGATAATAATGCTCTATTATGCCCTTTGAATTCCTTCAAAATAAATTTTCAAACCAAGCTTAAGCAAAAATTTAAGAAAATCTACACACCTTTTTCACTTTGTAGGAGCTCAATATTGCCTCTGATGTATCTCTGTACTTTTCGATCATCTAGTTCTGAATTTGTGACCTGTAGTAGCCCTCTGTGTCCTCTTTCCAATGCCACAAGTCTGACTCAAATTGGATTCTCCAAGGAAGAGTTATGCGAAATCTCCCACAGTGACTTGATTATAGACTAGTTCAGTAGAGCGAACTTGTACGACGTGCCACGAGTCACTGTTTCTATCTTTGGATCTAAAAAATGCATACACAAAACTACAGTCCATCCTCTTTCTTTACCTTCTTACGAAATTTCAATCCGATCCCCAGAGAGAAAGTTATGACGATTTTCCCCAGGTCACCTGTTTTGAATGTAATTCAGGAGTCTGCAAAAAGACCAACTTCCTCAGATCATATCTCCGCAAATATCGCGCGAAAAGCTCTGAAATTTGGACCCAAGGTTCAACGCAATTTCTTCTCAAATGGGTTTTTTTTGCGACTTCTGAAACATCACAGAAAAAAAGTTATAGCGAAAATGCCACGATGACCTGTTTGGAGCAGCGAAACCCTAGAATCCAAAGCTCTGATACCAAATGTTATGAAACCAGCTCAAGAAAAGATAGAAAAGATAGATCAACGCCTTAGAATTCAGCCTCTTCGAGGGGGCAACCTCCTTTACATTACATAAATGAACAATTCTTGGATGATTCAAATGACAAAACCTCCTTTCTATATATAGGAGTCTAAGGAGTCACAATATAATCCAGCCGACCTAACAATAATAATATAAAGCCACAAAAATAACAATAGAGGGATTCTATGGGGCACAGAAATAACAATATGGGGGTAATAGGGGCACAACAATATAAATAAGGGGTATAACTACAATAGTAATGGGGTAATCACTAGTATTATAGGGACCCAACAGACTGGAACTATGAAGCAAACAAACTATCCAAGTATGATTTGCATTCTAAAATGGGAGGTAGAAAATAACTTACAACATTTTCACTCTCCTTTGAATATCCTCAAGCTCATTAGTTCTAATTTGCTTCTACTTAAATTAAAGTTATGTGATTGGCATCCCTTAATGGAAATATTGACTAAGAATATTCAAATAGAGTAGTTAAATTTGTTCATTTTATAAAGAAGACTTTATATTTTGATTTTTTTAATGAGAACCGCATTTGATGTTTTCACTAGTATAGATTCTTGTTTAGGATTTCCATTTTGTGAGAAAACTTTGAAACTTTGTATGACAATCATTTGACTTAATTTAAATGGTTGTAAAGGGGAATTGAATGCTACTTAGCTTCTACTATTGTAATTCTATTTTTTATAAGTGTGTGCTAGATTTGTTTCTGTGGAGAAAAAGGGTAAGAATAAAGTACCAATTTTACGATATTTTGCAATGGATTGTGATTAATAGTTTTGACTATGAGACAAGTGAAAACATATAAATGAAGAAAGAAAATGGAAAATTGCTACAAGATTAGAAAAAAAGAGATTATTCATCTAAGAAAACAGTGCTAAACCAAAAATAAAATCATTGATTAAAACAAAGTATCAATTGTAAAACTTGACAAAGAGATATATCATGGACATATATTAACCAAATGAAGTCAAGAATGTTCTTATAAGTCAAAAATTTATATAAAGAAACATTTACGAAATTGATAGAAACTAGAAATCAATATATCACCACCAACAAAACAACACAAATACATTATCAAGATTGAATTAAAAAATTAACAGGAAGCAAGAGTATCCCAAAGTATAGATCAATAAACAAGTTAAGGATACCATATTATTATCATACTCACAAGAGTAATTGTGTTGAATGTTGATCCCACTAATCTCAAGATTATTGAAACAAGCTTCTTTGGATTTTATAAGAGCCAAAATTTTAATGCCACTCAAAGAAGTAATAAAATAAATTTAAGAAATTAAACATGAGAGTCAAATCACCCAAAAAAACCTATAAAGTGTTGAAATTTGGCAGTTCATGGACGAATTTCCTTAATAAAATATCATTTCTGACAATTCTAGAGGGACTTTCTAAAGATCGAAAGTCATGTCTAGCATCTTAATTATGAATTTCAAAAAGTTGAAGGAAAATCACTTAACTTATCATTAATCAATCTTAATAGTTCAATCTTGACTTAATCATCAATATTATTGATACTATTATTATTATCCTTTATGATACTATGATATTATTATTAAAAGGAATTACATGTCACCTTACCTTCATAACCTCAGTCACTTCACACCTCTCTCCTTGATGACTCACATGGCACTATGCAACTCTCTCTCTCTCCCTCTCTTAATCATAATTTACACTCTATCTTACACGCTCATTAAAGACATGGCATATTCCTCTTACACTCATCAAAGACATGTCATAAAAGGTTCCTCTTATGCTCTCTTTAACTCATACATTACACTCTCTTTAAAAAAGGCATGCATACATGTAATGTTCCAACTTAAACAAACAGTGATATACAGAAGCAAATACGATTCATACACAGAAAAATTAAACAATCAACAAATACTCAATACATAACAGAAATGAGAACCAACTTAGCCATTTTATTAATGGAACAATTGTGTGAAAAATGCACCTGGGCTTTCCTCAAGGACAAGCTTGACAAAACCCAGGTGTTAAACAGTAATCTCAATGCTGGAAAGTAACTACTCCTCTAATGATTTGCGTTGTTTCCTAGTAACTACAACTGCTAGCTGGAAAGGAGCTACAAGAAACCATGTCTTCGGTGCTCAGGAAATGATGAAACTTCAGCCACAAGCTCCTTGGAAAAAACCCATAAAACCCCTTTATGTATCCAACCTACCAAATTCGACCTCTTGTATGGCCCATCCCTCCAAACAACTCCAGAAATACAGACTGCAAGGAATGGCCACAAATTCCTCCTCCAAGCTCTGAAAGGGAAGAAAACACCACTCCAAAATATATCCTCTAACCTCTACGACAAATCTTAGCCTCAAGGACTGATGCTCTACCCACTAAATGAGCTCCCAAACACTGCCTCTGCGCTGGCCCAAGTAGTGCGAAAGTCACACTGCCAAGCTAGAAACTCAATTGGCTCCCAAACTCTCCCAAATGTTGATAATCCTCCTTAGCCTCCTCTCCAGAAAATCTCACATCAAATCTGCATTGCTAAGCACCACCAACAAACTCGGCCTCCTCTCCACTGCATCCTCCAGTAATACGCACCACCTGGAAGGAAATGCTACTGCTGGAAATCACAATGTGATCCTCCTCATGAATAAATGAAGAAAAAATTCCCAAGGTAGCACTCGAAGTCCCTTGAAGAAAGGGTGAGCTTTTTGCTTGAAGAACTCGTGCTAAACAACCACTGACTCGGCTAAGTAGCTCGAGCAACTAAAGAGAAATTAATATACTCCAATAATCCCCAAGAAGAGGAGAGTTGCCTTCCTTATACAATTTTCGTGGAGCACTTTTCCCTCCATTTCATCCTCCATCGTGGGCCCTCACTTAACCTCCATCATGCAAAAGTTAACCCCCTCCATGCAAATCAAACTAGGGAGTGTGTAATTCCCTAGTGAGGGTGACCCCCATGTGTAGCTTAACTACAAAATAAAATTTTTCTCCTAAGTCTAATCTGCTAATAAAATCGAATGGGTTCCACTAACTTCAAAATTGGCTCCATAATACAAAAATTAATCTTGTTTCAAAATAATTTAGGAAGGGACATGACAGTCCTCCCCTCCCAAATGTTGTTTGTCCCCAAGCAACTTCAATGTCGGATGCTCAAGAATGTGTTGTCCCTCCCAAGGGGCATCCTCATTTGGTAAATTATTCCATCACACCAAATAATCTATGATGATCCTGCTTCTGAGATTCCTTTCCTTAGTCTCCAAGATGGCTTTTGGCTCTATGATCAAATTCCCCTCATCATCAAGCAGAGGAAACTCCATGATCACTGTAACAAGCTACCCCAACACCCTCTTGAGGCATGACACATGAAAGATGTTATGAATCTTGCTCCCTGGTGGTAGCTCCAACTCGTAAGCTACCTCTCTAACCCTCCTGCTCACTTTGTACAGCCCAAAGAATCTTGACTGTAACTTTTCATCCCCCTTCTTCTTTAGTGTGGATTGTCGGTATGGCTGCAATCAAGGTAGACGAAGTCCCCCTCCTTAAAATGCCTCTCTACTTGATGCTGATCAACATACATATTCTACTGGTTCTGGGTTGTCTGTAAGTTATCCTTAAGAGCCTTGAGGATACCTTGGCTCTTTAGGATCCAATCGTTGGCCTTTGGGGCCTTGCTGTCTCCAAAACCAATATCAACAAAAGACAAAGCATAACCATATAAAGCACAAAAAGGAGTCATACCAATGGACATATGATGGGTGGTGTTGTACCAATACTCTCCTAGGTGCAACCATCGAATCCAAGCCCTCTGCTGCCTTGTCACATAATTCCTGAGATAACCCTCTAACCACTGGTTCACCCTCTCTATTTGACCATCGGTCTGCAGATGATAACTAGTGCTTGGGGTGAGCTAAGTGTTGACTAGTTTAAAGATCTCTTGCCAAAATCCTCCCATGAATCAACTATCCCTGTCACTGGCTATGGTCTTAGGGAGTCCGTGCAGACGAAAGACCTCCCTAAGGAACAACTCTTCCACCTGTGAGGCTGAATATCATGTCGGTATGGCAAAGAAGTGTGAAAACTTGGTTAATCAGTCGACCACTACAAAAATACAACCCTTCCCTTGCACCGAGGGAATTCCAGTAATGAAGTCCATAGAGATGCTCTCCAATTTCCCCTTAGGGACGGGAAGACGCTCCAACAATCCTGCTGGATGGGTTAACTCTCCCTTGTTCCTCTAGAAAACTTCACACTCCTGCACATGCCTCAACACATCTCCCTTGAGGCCCTTTCAAGTGAAGCACTCTCTCACTGCCATATATGTATTCCTAAATCCCTGGTCCCCAGACAAAGGAGAATCATGAGCTACTCGAAGGACATGCTCTCTCAACTATGATCCTGAAACAAAAAATATGCACCCCTTATAATAAATAACCTCATTCATCACCTTGTAGCGTTCATTTACATAGCTACCCTCCAAGATCTCAGATGCCCGACGATCCTTGGAGTACTCTACTACTAACTAAGCCTTCTAGTCATGGCAAATGCTCATGAGTGAAATCCTAACTGGTCTCCTGGATAGTGCATATGCCACTACGTTATGCTCCCCCTACACGTACTCAATATCAAAATCATAGGCCTGCACTTTGCTGACCCATCTCTGTTGTCTGTCATTACGTCCTTGCTACCCCATGAAATGGAAAAGACTATTGTGATCCATCTTCACCTGAAATCGATTCCCCACCAAATACTATCTAAATTTGGCCAATGCATGCATTATTTCCAACATCTCCTTGTCATAAATGGAATGTGACAACTCATGAGGTAGAAGCTTCCGAATCTTGAAAGCAATGGGGTGCCCTCCTTGGGACAAGACTGCGTCGATCCCTACACCTGATGCATCACACTCTAATGTGAAAGGCTGAGTAAAATCTGGGAGTGCTAATATAGGACAACAACTCATCACCTCCTTGAGGCAATCAAATGCTTCATGAGCTCCCTCCATCCACACAAAGGCCCATTCTTAGTCAGATCAGTAAGGGGTGTTGCCAATTGTGAGAAGCCCTTCACGAACTTCCGATAATAAGTACAGATGCCCAAAAATCCTCTCAACGTTGTCACATCTCGAGATTCTAGCCAATCCCGAATGGACCGAATCTTATTCTCATGCACCTTGACCCCATATGCACCTATGATGTTTCCCAAGTAAAGCATCTATGTCAACCCAAACTCACACTTAGACATATTAGCATAGAACTGTTGCTCGTCCAATATATGCAAGATTGTCTCTAAGTGCTGCAGGTGCTCCTCCCATGTCTTGTTGTAGATCATGATGTCATTAAATAATACCAGTACAAACCTCATCAACTGGCCTCAAAACACATGGTTCATGCATGTCTGGAAAGTAGCCGGTGCATTGGTCAACCCAAAAGGCATGACCAGGAACTCGAAATGCCCATAGTGACACCTGAAGGTTGTCTTCGGAATGTCTTTCTCTCTCACCCGAATCTAATGATACCCTGACCGCAGATCTATCTTAGAGAAGTACTTGGATCCTCTAATCTCATTCATCAACTCATCAATGCATGGAATGGGATATATGTTCTTCAACATCTTCTTGTTGAGGGCCCTGTAATCAATACACATGCAGAGAGTACCATCCTTCTTCTTCACCAGCACAAGCGAAAAAGCAAATGGACTAGAACTCGGTCTAATGTGACCCAACGCCAACAACTCATTGATGAGTCTCTCGATCTCTTCCTTATAGTCCTTGGGATGCTTATAGGGTGCAGTGATGACTGCCTGCACACTAGGCTCCAACTCTATAGTGTGCTCAAATCCCCTATCCGATGGTTGCCCTGACGACATATCTCCAAAAACTACTGGATATCTATCCAGTATTGCATGTATGTCTGGATGTGGTGGTGTAGTCTTTACCCCAACCTCTGAAATCCTTAACTCTACCTCCCATGCTATGTCTCCATGCCTCAAATTGACCTCCATCCGGTGGGTCAAAACCATTCGACGGGGGTATGAATGCATGCCCTTAATAACCGCCGGCTTTCCATATGGTCGAGCAAACTCCATCACTAACTGTTTCCAATCGGTGGTAACCCGACCAAGGGAATACAACCATTGGACACGCAACACCACATTGGTGTCCGATACATCCACCACGAAAAAGTGGCCTGTCATTGAATAATTCCCCATAGTCACTGTCAGAGTGGAAACATATTGAGTGCACTGCATAGTCATGTCTCTTGGTATTAGGAATGAAAACCCCTCAAACTTTGTAGTGGTGATGCCCCTCCTCTGGACCATCTGAACATCAATAAAATTATGGGTGGCCCCACTGTCTACCAAGATTGAGACATGCTTCCTCTGCACTGTACCTCTAATCCTCATGGTAAAAAAATTGGGAATACCGCACAAAGAAGCTAGGACTCCCCCTACTGGTGTGAAAGATGCTCCTCCCTGAGGTGGTTGTGGAGGTGGTATTCTCCTTGCTGGATCCTCATTGTCTTCTCCACCAAACTCCAACTCCTCATCATGCTCCTGATCACTATCTGATAAGACCTCGATGTAATGGGCCTTGCCTGTTGTGCACCGATGACTAGGTGCCCAAGGCTCTCGACATGTAAAACACAACTTCCTCCTTCTGAGGTCTCTCCTGGTCTCGACATCTATTGGGATGGGGTCCCCTCGGTCAGTTTTGGGGTTAAAAACCCAATTTTTGATGTAATTTTTGTAAAAAGACGTAAAGTCTCCACGATTTGTGGATGCGGAGCGCGTAGGTGGTAAGGAGTCAAAAAGAGTTTTATCCCTTGTTATGTAAAGTTGAGTCGGCTTTGAGATTCACCCATGGTCTGCAAACCATGGGATTGTATAAGTAGGTGTGTCTTAGAGAGTCTAAGGAAAGAATCTGAGGATCATGGATGTAATGGGTCAGTAGAAGATGGCGTAGAGAAGTGAGTCATAGAGGAGATAAAGGCTCTGCAGTTGAGTGCGCAAAGGCCTAGGTAGAGCCCGCAGCTGAGTGCGTGCACCCCTGCAACTGAGTGCGCAGGGTAGTTTTAAGTCTGTAATACCATATTGAAGATCAATAAAGAAGACAGTTGAAGAATTCCTGTGTTTATCTGTTACTTCTATTGATTTGTGATTGCAATATATGTTGTGAATGAATAATATGTTGATAAAATAATGATCTAATGATGCGCAACTCTATTGAATAATTGTTAAAAGACATACACAAGCACGTTTATGTAATTTCATGAAGACCTTAATGAATTACCAGCTCTGTTTATTAATACTTAAGTAGATATGTGCGAGCTCAGATCTAGGTTTATCTTCTAGTGCGCGTAAGTGGATGAATATGTTGTTAAGGGTCCACGAAAACCAATCGTTGACCTTCCCGAAGGTATGAAGGCTATTTAGATAGAGTTACAGTACCGAGCCCTAGGGGCTTATAGATCTGCAAAAAGGTAGATCTAGGGTATTAAAAGACATCACACTGATCTCTGGATTGGAAACTTGGTTCCAGCATCCCCCCATACTGCTTCGGGTGAGACTGAAACCTGTGCTATGTGGGTTGCTGCCAAAAGGGCTAGTAGTGAGGGTTTTGTTTGGTGCAACTAACTCTGAACCTAGGTTAGGACCCCCCAATCCAACAAATGGTTTCGTTTCCGGGACCAGGTTCTGCTTAAGGAGATGTGTGATGTCACATCACTGGAATTCGACCAAGAAGGAAATTGAAAAGTGGTTGGATAAAAAGATTCACGAATTTGTGGCACAAGAAAACATGAATCCACGCCTTTCAAAAGGGCAGTGGTTGGAAAAATATTTGTATACAGAGATAAACGAAATTTTCTTCTGCACCTTCCCGATCGAATTATAAGAGTGGTTAGCTAAGTTGGTAGACGACCAAGGGTGGTGGAATCTTGATGGTCCAATTGTGTGGACTCCGGAGCTAGTGTGAAGATTGGAAGCTTTTGAATATAAGATCGTGTGGGCTGTCGATCACTGGCTTGATTGAATTATAGGAGGATTTGTCTTAGAGTTTGCAGTTGATACCTCAATCAGCTACAACGAAGCGGAACAAAGGTTTTTCAAGGGATCGCGAGGTAAGTATCTAAGATCTTTGAATATGTGGATTAAGATGTTGTAGTGTGAAAAGCAGATGATGCCATTGCCTTGATGTTCATATCTATGCGGAGTGGACGAATCTTTAGAAACTGCGAAGGATCAGGACCAGAGTATAGTCCTTTGATTGGACGCCCTGTGAGTGACGACGAAGAGGCGGAACAAACTCTACCATGAAGCACTATTCAGTTAATCACTTAGGGGTTTCCTCGAATTCATCACCCATCCACTCCACTTCCACCTCCACCTGCACCACATACACCTTCGCCCACACCTCCACCACCACCACCACCATTCAACATGTCGAATATAATGAAGATGCTTATTTTCAAGGGTATAGGGAGCAAAGATACAAATTAGGTTTGGTTTGTTGTGAATGCTATGTGGAAAACACAACAGATACCTAATGACAATATAAAGAAGGTGCAGTTGGTTACCGCTTTGCAGGATCGCGCGCTGATGTGGTGTATTAAGTATTGTTCTGATAATACGGTGGCAATGCTAGCAGAGACTAAGGATGCTTTAAAAAAAAGAGTTTATTAAGCCTAAGTTTGACTTGCAGTCAGTAGTTGGATTTAAGGAAATCACGATGAGGGTTGATGATATGCATTGGGAGTTAGATCAAAGACCAAAATGTGTAATTCACGAAGCTAATATGCATCTCATAGATGGTCAGCGTCGCGAATGGTTTATAGCTTCTCTTCTGCCACATCTGAGGATTGCTTTGTCACAGCAGAAGATAGGAACTCAACCAAAAGTGTTGGAAATCGCAATGAGATTGCATGCAACCCCTATTTAGGATCTGACCTTGGGGGTACAACAGATTCACTCCTAGTTGCAGAGCCTATGCTTAGAATTGTAGAGCTTGAAGAAAGAGAAGGAGAATAAACCAGAGGTGCGCATAGAAGTCTGGTGTCTGAAGTGCAAGAGACAAGGGCACGATAAAGACCACTTCCCTATCTTCACGGATTTTATTATAGGAGGGGGACCAATTCCCATTAAGATAGAAGCCCCAGTAGGACTAAGCATGGGGGCTGCGCTATGGTGCGCTATTTTTCAGGTGGCTGGAAAACATGCAACGGATAATTGTCATTTTCTTAAAAAGTTCGTTCTGACACCACAACAGTTGTTCTGTTACTTATGTACATTTGTGGGGCATGATGAGCACCACTGCCGCAGCTATAAACTGATGATGGAAAGAATGCCTACGTACCGGATGCAAGCAAAAAATCAGCCTCCTGATCAGGGTGCAGGAGGAGCGCGTGGAGGCTATCAAGGAAGAGGATGAGGCCGTAGAGGAGGAGGAACTGGTAGAGTTCGCAGACAAGTTTTTTGCTATAATTGTGGAACACCAGGGCACTATGCGCGGGAGTGTCAAAATCAGACACACCTGTCATGTCAATACTACAGCCAGCTTGACCACACTATAGAAGAATGCCCTATGTTGATAGCTAAGATGTAGGAGAAGAAGGCACAGCCTCAGCAACCTACATAGAACTTACACATGATGATAGTTGAGCCCTGCGAGGAAGATCTGAATGTGAATATAGTGCTGAGAAGCAGAATAACGACTGGTGATGATAAGGGAAAACAACCTGAAGAGGACGGATGGGTCCGAAAAGCCCCAGTAAAGGAGGTTGGTTTTGATATGCATCGCGCGAAGGAAACCTTTATGGAGGCAATGAAAAGCTTCACTGAGGAATCCACCTCAGAAAGTCAGGACAAGATGCAAGACACCAATGCACCTACAGAGGTCGATCCCTTCGTGCTCACCATGTTCTTGGAAACCTACATGAAGCTACTACACGATAGAAAAGCTGTGAAGGGCCTGCAAGAGTTAATAAACAAATTCACTGGCAATGAGAATGCCCTTGAGGGACACGAGTAGTTAGAAAAATTGGTAAACATAAGGCAAGAACAGGATTCGAGATGAGGATCACCGCGCAGATAGGAGACTATGGGATGGACCGGGTCATTTTGGATCTGGGATTAGATGTGAACGTATTGCGGAAGTAGACATAGGAAAGGATGGGGAGACCAACATTGCAGTGATTTCCAGTTTAGCTTAGAATGGCGAACCAACAGAAGATCATCCCTATGGGACGATTACATGGAGTAACTGTTGATGTCGAAGGTGCAAACGCAATTGTCGATTTCCAGGTGATCGAAATCATTGATGAAAGTAATATGTACCCTGCGCTCTTAGGAATTGGTTGGGCCATTGACATGAATGGGGTCATCAATCTGAAAAAGCGGACAATGTCATTTGAAAGGAAATTGCTTTGAGTTGTAGTGTTGTTGGACCCTGTAGAAGGGCCACGCTACACTGAACCAGTCCACGACTATGAAGAAAGTGAAGATGAACTGGATCAGATCTACAAAATAACATTGTGAGACTAGGACTGGATCAATTTGATGGTAGATGGGCAGATTACATGGGTCTGGGAAAGTTCCTACACCTCAAATTCAGATGAAGAGTTGGAGCATTGGTATAATCGACTGCATGAAGTGTCCACGCTGCACTGCAATATGATGAAAAAATCCCTGCGTTGTGTCTCGTCGGAGGTAATAAATTTTCCTTATTATGATGGTTTAACTGACGTGGATAATTTTTTGGATGCATTTGAACGAGAAGTCCCTAAGGATCATCGCTTCCAAGTGCTGGATTTGGCGTTGTGCGCTACGCTGCACGATGGTGGGGTACACACAAGGATAACTTTAATGGATGGAGAGATTACAGAAGGATGATGAGATTACGGTTTGGCCATCCTAGGACTCGATTGACTAAGAAATATGATGGAAGAGATGATCCGCACAATCACTTGGGAAAATGGAATAAATCTTATGGAACAGAGCCACAGACGGAGTGGGTACACTTATTTTTCCATACTCTGGATACAATCCCTATGTGTTGGTATTTGGAAATGAAGCTTTTCCATGGCAACGCAGAGTGGGATATATTGAGGGAAGGATTCTTATTGACATTCAACTTTGAGGATGGCTGCATGAGCATTGATGAAGCGTTTCAGGAGATCAAGGCAGTGATCTTCAGAACACCATAAGAGTTGTTGGAATGGGTCCAACCAAATTGGAGTACCCAGTTGCACCATGCACTGGAATGTTATAATGTGACAGCTGAAGAAGAGGATGACGATCCAAGAAATATGAACATTCCAGAGGTAGAAGGGCATTGCGAGGTCGAAGGTCTGCAGATAGAGAACCTGAACATCATCGCACCACTGAAAATAAAACAAGTCAACATTGGTACTAAAGCAGAGCCAAAATTTATGAAGATTGGGGATTACTAGGATGATGCCATGGTGGATAAAGTCGTTGAGTTACTCCATTAATATCAGGATCTATTTCCTACCAAGTTTTTGGACCTAAAGGGCATAATAGGCGACTTGGGTGTTATGGAGATTACTTTGAAGCTGGACGCAAAACCTATTAAGTAGAGGTTGTATCACCTTAATCCCAGATACAAAGAAAAGGTTCATTAGGAGTTGGATAAGATGTTAAAGGCAGGCATCATCGAACCTGTGGAAGAATTTGATTGGGCGAGCCTGATGGTGGTTCAGGAGAAGAAATAGAAGGGTGAAATCAGGATTTGTGTCAATCTAAGGAAGCTTAACGATGCCTGTGTCCATGACCCATTCCCGACGCATTTTACAGATGAAGTATTGGACAACATTGGAGGGTAGGAGGCCTACTCATTTACTGATGGATTTTCTGGGTACCATCAGATCAAGATCGCACCAAAGGATAAGAGCAAAAAAACCTTCGCGATGGAATGGGGTTGTTTCCACTATACTGTGATGCCGTTTGAACTCAAGAATGCACTTGTGATATTCTCTCGTGTAGTTATAGCAGCATTTAAGGAGTTCATCCATAGGTTTTTGGAAGTATACTTTGACGACTGGAAAGTGTTCGGTTTAGTGAAGTGCCATGTAGCAAGTCTGTGCCTCATGTTGGATACATGTCGCAAATACCAGATCACATTGAATCTGAAGAAGTCTTTATTCTGTGTCCCCTTTGGAATTTTGTTGGGTCATGTGGTGTGCAAGCAAGGGATGATGGTGGACCCTACCAAGATCATGGTGATAGTGAATTTGGAGGCCCCAAGGAGTGTTAAGCAGCTGCACGTGATGCTAGGACATACCAAATATTACAGGAAGTTCATCAAGGTTTATGCTCAGATTACCGCGCCCATGGAGAAACTGCTGAAGAAGGATGCTACATTCTGTTGGGATGAAGAACGTCATTGCATTTTGGATGTATTGAAAGAGAGGATGGTTACCGCACCGATCTTTGTCTTCCCGGATTGGAAGAAGGAATTCCATGTACATGTTGATGCCTCTTGCATTGTGTTGGGTGCAGTACTAACACAAGTCAGTGAAGGAGAGATGGACCACCCTATAGCCTTTGCGAGCAGGAAATTATCAAAGGCCGAGAAGAATTACTCGATGACAGAGCACAAAGGGTTGGCTATGGTGTATGCGCTTCAAAAGTTCAGGCACTATTTGTTGGGCGAACATTTCAAAATGTACACAGATCACTCTGCCTTGAAATACCTAGTCAACATGGTAAATTTTAGGGGCAAACTTTAGCCCAAGGGAAAAATTTAAGGGGTTTTTCATTTTAGAGGGGCAATTTTTTATAAAACACCCATTTCATATATTTAGCCCAACTTTTATTTAAAAAATAATTATTTTTCTCATTTTAGCCCAAAAAAGGGGACGGATAAACTATGAAAAGACTCATTGGACCCGATTCGCCTGGTTTGGGAGGTTATATTCCATTACAATCGCCCGATTTTCTACTTTGTAATGTTAAATTCGTTTGCAATTGACCATTTTCTGGTTTTGGAGGTGGTTTGGGAGGTTTTATTTTGTCCCAATTCCCTTGATTTCTTCTGAGAACAGCTCCTTGTTTTCAAATCTGGTTTTCATCGATAGCAAGGGTGTAAATAAATAAAAATATAAATAAAGTGGAGGTATGGTAAATAAATAAAACCTATTTTTATATTTAGTCCATAACCCTCTTTCTATTTAAGAAGGCTCAAAAAAGAGGTTTTATTTAAGTGAATTCTATTGTCCAAATACCATATTTATAAAAGAGATATGGTAAATTAATAAAAATATAAATAAATGAGAAGTATGCTAAATAAATAAAACACTTTTTTTATATTTACTCCATAAGTCACCTTATATTTACGAACACTCAAAAAATGCGTTATATTTAGGTGAAGCCTATGGGCCAAATACTATGGGCCAAATATCATGGGCCAAATTATTATTAATACCATGCAAAAAAAATTATTAACCCTAATATTAGTATTAATAAAAATAAAGATGGCACATGGTATTGATCCTTGTTATTCACATGGAATGTAGCCTATTTAAAGCGGGGAATTAAACGAGCATAGATCCATCTTTACTTTGGATCTACTAAGCACCGAGAGGGATCAAATATCGTGATATGCAAACTAGCATAGAGTGAAAAAATATTTGATCCCTCTCAGGGCTTGGTAGATCAAGAGTAAAAATGGATCTTGTAATTTAATGCCACTTAAACATTTTAACTCGGTTAAAAAAAAAAATTTAAAAACAAAAAAATCAATTATTAATTTTATTAATTTTTATAAATTACTAATAGTAGTTTTTAAGCTCAAGGTTTATGATAATCCATGGTATTGACCCATGGTAATACCATGGTATTCATGTGAGCATAGACTATTTAAAGGGGAAATTCCATCAGCTCAGATCCATCTTAATTTCGGGTATGCCAAGTGCTGAGATGGACAAATAGATTTCATCCCTCTAAGAGTTTGGTAGATGTGCAGTTAAGATGGATATAGGCTGGTTTTTATGATAATGAAGATATTAAATAGACTTAGGAGATTATATTTTAAGAAACATCTTAAGGTGAATGGTTAAAGCTACATTTAGTCACTTCACAAAATTTAGTAAAAAATACCAATATCTCCATTAATATTGGTTTTTCTGATTTAACAAAAAAAAAATTAAAACTGTGAAATATTATCACACTTTCTGCATCACCCTCGCAGAAGAGAGATAGTCGCTGCCGGATTTCCCACCATTTTTCAAATGTTCTCAATAAAATATCTTCATGAAAAAGTTAAGGTACTCATGTTGGATTAGTTGTTTGAAAAATATTCTAGTTTGTATAACCTTTCATCTTCTCTGTTATTCTTAGTTTTTCGTAATGATCTGTAGGGGTTGGGCCACTGCACCATATTGTCCTAAGGCGGGGATTGTGCACCAAAAAGGAAATTAATCCACATGTTACAACGCTGTTAAAAAATGCGAGACGTATGAAGGTAGTGAATTATGCTAATAAGCAATTTATATTGGGAGAGATGTAATTAAATTTTATTATTTAATTGAATATTTCCAATTAAAATAATAATAAATCTACATTTATATATTTATATATTGATTGGAAGGCTTCTAACAACAATCACTTCTTTCCATTAGATCCGCTTCAGGCCTTTGAGATACCTACTACTTTCTTGTATTATATAGTTGGGGCTTGCTACTTGTTGGTGTGTTGGGGTAAACAAACTTGATATGGTTTTTTTGATCTCACAGTTGGAGTCTATGGAATAAGAAAGAAATTTGATTTGCATTTTCTCATCTTGATAGGTAAATGTTTGTAGGTGAAGGTTCCATCTTAGCAACTCTATCACAAGAAAATTCTATATATTTTGTTGTTGCTCATTACAAAATCAAGCAATTTTTTTTAAAAACTCAACATTGGTTGGATTTAGGAGCAAAGAGTTGTCTCCATGTCTTCTTCACACAAGAAAGTTGTATGGTCCAACAATCCTACCATATGACTGTTGACAGCTAGCTTGTGGTACAAGGCTATCTTTGATGATGAAGCAATAGTAGTAGCTTGGTGGTGGGGAAGATTTGGAAAGTTAAATCTTCAATGAAATCCATGATTTTTATGTGGTTGGCCCTAACGAATAATGTTTTGACGTGAGAGGTTCTACAAAATAGGGCAAGGTAGGGTCTTGGAATTTGTACTCTATGAAAATGTGAAGAGGAAACAATAGACCACGTGCTGGTGTTCATTTTTATTTTTGCTTAGGAGGTATGGGGTGTTATTCTCCCCTTATTTGAGGATAAGGTAATTGGTAGGAGGCTTCCTTGTTGGATTGTTTGATGATAGAGCACTCAAATAACATAGATCATTGCCCCTAATTGCCTCTAGAGCCATTTGAACAGGGAAGAAGGAATAACAATTTTGTACACAAGGAGATCCCTCCTTTTTAGGTACATCATCGAATAAAATACCTATATGAAGGCAAAAAAAATGACTCCAAAGGTTAAAGTTCCAAGGTGGGTTGCAATCTGGAGGTTGATAAAACTTATCCATGGCCTTTCTTTGTTGGTGATTGCCAAGGTGACATTCTTGTTATATATATTATCTGCGAATATGTGTGATATTCTTGTTCTATATATTATTTGTGATTCGAACCCAAGTCAATTGCTCCTGCATGTGTGATATTCTTGTTCTATATATTATCTGCAATTTGAACCCAAGTCAACAATGTGCAGGAGGAAAATTCGAACTGGTGTTGCTTTTGGTGTCTTTCATGTCTACCTCTTCTAGAGAATTATCCACAATACATCAAGTTTTGGATTCACATGTCTCCCGATATTTGATTATTTTTCACATTTTGAAGTGGGCACAGAGGATAGCTCTTGTTTTAGGTGCAAACATATTCATTGCAGGTCATAATGGGTAGTGGAGCAGTAGGGATGGGCTTGTTGGGTCAATATAATTTGAACCCAACTACAAATTTGATGCCCAAAACTTCACAACTAGTTTTGGGGGTTCCCTGGAAACAGAAAAGAAGAAAATTAGGAGGTTTGAAACTTTGAGGTCGTGCCCATCATATAAACCTTTTTTTATCACAACAAGCTTGACAATGGGAAATCCTTTGGTGTTCATGCTGGCACAACCCTGCAACTTCCCAGGTGTGCATGTTGTTCACAATTCACGCTATGATTTATTTATTTATGTATTTGTTTTTGGTTGAAATTTCTACATGTATAGATAACTTTTGTGACATCCTTGATAATGTTTCCATTTGAAGACTAAGTGAATAAAGCACAAATCATAGTTGAATATGTTTAACTTGGAGGTGTTTAGAAGATTCATTTATGAATTGAGTTGCTGCAAATAAGCTTCTTATATTCATTTAATGAACTATGTCAAATACCTTGGTTTTATTTATACTTTTGTTGAGTTAATGGTTAGTGAATGGCTTGATAAAGACTTTGTTCTTGATCTGGATTCCCCTCGGATGCCCAAATAGAAATTGTAGACCTCAAGAATACAATTAATGCCCCAGTCAAACCATGCCTCAGTTACCGAGGGTATTGTGATTTCTTTATCTAGTTTGTAAATTACTATGTGCAGAGGGAAAGCAGAGCTTTGTAGATCCTCCTCTGAGTGAGATCGACCTTGAAATGAATGTGATAATTGATCAAGAAAATCAGTCACAATTCAATGGCTTGGAACTTATTTCTTCTGAAAATTTTACATCCTGGGCGGTTATGGAAGTTGTTGGATCATGTCTAACAAAAAAGTATTCAGAAGGACTCCCTAGTAAGAGGCAAGTGCCTAAAGATATAACTTGGAATGTGAAGAATGGAACCATCATGATTGTGATTGTGTCTAAGCTGCCTCGCAGTTTCTTCTTGCCACTTGGTATTTTTTCCTTGTTAAACTCAGTTTCTCTTAGCTTTTGGACCTGTACTTTTTAGTTTGAATGTTTGACATGTGTGTAATGGTTTCTGGGTTCAACGTTATAGTGTAGAGACCTGTAGTTGTTGCATGAGTATCTGTTATCACAATGATGGATACAGTTTTTGGACACTTTTCTATATTTATTCACTACTGTGTTGGTTTGGGATTTAAGCCATGCATATAATATGCTGGCAATGAATTCATTGACCAAGTGAGAGGCTTTTCTAGTAGAGGACCCTAGAAGCATTCCATCTTGACAACAGTACATGGGGTGTTAATTTTCAACCATTATCTCGATCCCCAGCTAATTTTTTTGTTTATACAACTCTCCTCCAACCACATCATCACATTATGGTGTGTATGGTTCTGAACTACGAACCTCCTTTGATAAGATTATCATTCCTATTTGGGCATGTAACATGTGAAAATTTTCTTTGCAATGCTTAGGGTTTGGACTTACCACTTGGAGGGCATCTATCTCATGGATTCATGGTATCAAAAAAGTGACTATCTGCTACATCAATTTACTTTGAATCAACGCCATATCGTTTAGATGAGTCCACAGGTGAGCTCGCATTTCTAGTCTAATAATAATTAGGAGGGAAACAGTTCCATCATTGACAAATATTGAACCAATATTTTGGGGAAGTGTTCAAAGTGTTAATGGTCGAGTTTGTTTTCTTGGGTTATAGGACTCATTGACTATGAGATGCTTGAGAAGAATGCCACCCTTTTTAGGATCAAGCTTATCATTGTTGGTGCTAGTGCATATCCCTGAGATATTGATTACCCTCACATGAGGCAGGTATTGAAGCTGGGTATTTCTACAGATCTTATAATGGCAGTCCTTTCAAAAATTTCTCTTTCCAACAATGTTTATTCTAGCATATTTTATTAATATGTTCTTATAGTATGTAATGTTGGATTTTTTATGATTTTTAGTACTAAAAAGTTTGTGGTTTGGGAAGATTGCCAATACAGTTGGGGCATACTTAATGATGGACATGGCACACATAAATGGTCTCATCGTTGCTTCTATAATGGCTAGTCCATTTGATTTTTGTGATGTAGTAACAACTACAACGCACAAGGTGAGTTGATGCTATTAATTTTCTCTGCACTTCACCCTTTCGATTAAAAATATGACTATATTAGATGGATCTTTTTTTGGATCTATCTTAATGCTATCTATTTGTTCCATTCCCCCCTTGTAGAAGAAAAATAATCCCATTAATGTTCAAGAAACAACGAAGAACTAAAACAAATATTCCATTCCCATCATAGGAGGAGTGATTATAGAGTTAAGAGGTGTAGATTTTCCTTTTGATTCTTTTACATGTTCTTTGATTCAGTTTCCTATTTTCATTTTTTATGTTCTTTCTGTTTCTTATCACTACTAGATCAAAGTTTCAATGAAACTCATTATGTTCCTTGAATTGTTTTTCAATTGTTTCACTTTTTTCCTTTCATTTTTATCTTTCTGATATTTTTCATTCTGAAATATTTTTGGATTGGAGGGTTATGATTTTTAATCTTTATGAGGTCCTTGGGGAGGCATGATATTCTTCAAGAAGGAATCAGTATTGGGGGTCGACCTAGAGACAACCATCAAAAATGTATTTTTTCTAGGGTTACAGGTCAATCTGAGTTCTCCTTCCTTTCCTCCATCATCCATATCATTCTCCTGCTCACTAATATCATAATATTGGATATATCGATTTTTTATATCATTTCATTTCTAAAAGATACATGAAATAATTTGTGGCTTTCTAGGGAGGACCACATAACCATACCATAGGAGGGTTGGTTGTTTGTTTAAAATAGGATGTAACTGCAGAGTTCAAGGCTTATCAAGTACAGGTGTAGCACTCTCACATGTCTAAGCTTCTGTAAAATTCATGCATGTGAATTATTTTTTGAATGGATTTTGTTTCTTATCAAAGGTAAAATAGTTTTAGTAAGTTGTAGCAAATTTTTGAGCCCTTGCAAAGAGCCTAATGGATTTGGGTTACAATTTGGTGTTTGGTGGTAGTGAAAATCACCTAGTTCTAGTTGATTTGAGGCCCTTGGTAAGGATCCTCTTTTCATATGATGGAGTACACAACCTACTTGTATATTGATTTCTATTGGAAATAGTTGGTTGAATGTAACATAATATATATTAATGGGCTTGGATAGGGCATTGATGGTGCAAGAGTAGAGGACATTTTGGATGTTGCTTCTATCACACTCAACAAGAATTTTGTACCAGGTTACATGAATTTTTTCTTTGTATATTTAGATGTAAGGGATTCATTGATTTTCCTTTCTCCATGGGATGATATAGATTACTTTAATACCTTACATTTTCAGGTGATAAAATTGTTATGGTTGCTAGTGGTATACGCATAGGGACTCCTGCATTAAACACCCGTGGGATTCTTGAGGATGACTTTATTAAGGTTGCAGATTTTATCCACGAGGGGGTGCAGATAGCCATTAAGGCTAAGGGCTCTGTGAAAAGTACAAAATTAAAATATTTTATAGAATTTATTAACTCAGACAATTTCCAGCTATGAAATAGCATTGTTGATCTCAAAAAGCGGGTTGAATAATTTGCTAGCCAATTTCCATTGTTTGGTGTTGGCACTGAAAATCTTAGTTAGATATATGACGTGCTCACAAGATCATAAGTGTCCTTTATTAACTTTTAGGTTGGGCTTCAGTGATGATAACTACGTTGGTAAGATTTGGTTCCATGTGTATATTATATTGATGAATAATATTTTAAGTTGAATTTTGTCTGAATTTATGTGCTTTCCCAGCACTGACATTAACAAAATCTATTTTGATATGTTGGATGTTGAGTTTGCCATTTTCTTTATTGGAAATTATGTACGAATCTCTTTTTGTTCATCACAATAATTTTGGGTTGAAAAATATTGATAACTTGTATGGAAGCTATTATAGCACTTATTTATGTGGTGTGACTATGGATATTTTATATAGCCTGGAAAGCAATATTCCATACTTCTCAAGGGCCCAGGTATTGGGCCAATTACATAGTTTCATAAAGTGTGTTCACTAAGATACTTCTACACATGCACAAATTCCATGTATACATGACACATTTGCAATCAATTGGGCTTCTAATATTTTATTGTTACATTCATCATCTCACATAGGCTGGAAAAAATTGGTCCCATTTGTAGATTATAGCAATGAACCATGTTGAGATCTGTATTTTTCTTGAATTTATGTGCTTTCCCAGTATAAGCATACAGATTCTGTTTTGGTGTGATGGATGTTGAGTTTTCTATTTTATTTATTGGCAAAAAAAGTCTACATAATTTGTATGGTACACCCTTTCAATCCTTCATTTTCTTGAGCAGTTATTTAGACTCTCTTCTATTAGTTAGGACTAAGTAATAGGAATAGTAGGCATAAAGACTTAGGTAGGAATAAATAGAAAGAAAGTGCTATTGTTACATTTATTGTACACACCCTTTATAGAATGAATTTACCACCCTATCCATGGTTTATAGATAGAATTGACATACCTTGAGTAGGTATTTACACAGGGTTTGATTATTGAATTTACCACTTTACACACCTTGTCTGTGTTTCATTTAATTGGTTGACTACTCTTATTGTTTTGAATTATATTAGTATTAGTCAATATATTAGATCAATTAGGACTTACACTATTAGTAAGCTACATCCAGAGTTTATTGAGTCTATAGAATCAAGCTCTCATTTAGTCTATAGGACAGAGGAATGCAAACTATATAGAGACAAATTTGAGAGCCAAAAACACAAAAAATAAGTGGAGTATTTGATCCAATTACTATTGGATTCACTTATTCCAAACAAGTGTATATATAATTTGTTATGGAGTTTTATGGGGTGAAGAAAAAAGTGCAAGGATTGTTGGATTAAGGCTGTGAGATGTGATGTGATGTGCCTGAGGACTGTAAAATATACCATGACTGGGTGGTATCTATTTTGCCAAAATTGCATAGGACTTGTAACTGGTCCCATACACAATAAGCAGCCCCTTGTGGAGGTATGCCAGTCCACGAGAGGTGAACATGTCACTTGGGGGAGTTGAACCCCAGTGGGCGTGATAACAACACCCCTCTTTCACTGACCAGGTAAGACCTTGTTGACAACATTGTTTAGCTTTTGATTTAATAGTCTTTTGGTCTTAATTGTCTTAACAGGAGAGGATATTATTCAATGGAATCATAGTATCTAAATGATGAACATGGGTTAAGTTTTGTTTCAAAATATTTGACTTTTGAATGCTCAAATTTTTGTGTGACCACCAAATGCAAGGCCTTTCAACCAACCGGATGTTCAAAGTAGCACATATTATAGTGAGTGCGGTCTCACATTGCTAGAGATTGTTTTTAGTTGGAAGTGTTGTAAATAATAATGGGAGTTTGCCAAATGGGATTGTGAAACATATGTGTTAGGGTCCAACCCTAACCCCCTTATTTATGTAATAGGATCGAGTCATAGTTATAGTTAAGTAAAGAGTCAATAAAGCCCATATTAATAATTGTAAGTGGTTGACTCGCATTTAAAGAAGGGACCATAATTAGTTGCAAATGGGCCATGGTATTAGATAGATGGTATTAATAAGAACCATGGTATTGACCCATGGTATTGCATGTATGAATCCTATATAAAGGATAGAGACTCCCCTTGAGGAGCATCGTGTCTTATTTTGTAATTGAGCCCAGCTCTATTGGAGGTTGCCCCCTCGAAGAGGTAAGTGAACATTGCTTTCCTTTCTGAATAATAAAATACTTGTTGTTATTTCCTATTGTTCTGTGTTCTGGGTATATTTTCTTCACATATTTGGTATTCTGGTATCTTCTTGCAGGTCAAGAGCATAACAAGTGGTATCAGAGCAATTTCCAAGGCCGGTGGGATCTCCATTTTTAGCAAAAAAAAATTTGCTAGACACGTGTTCTGACGTCTTTAAACCACAAGATCTATCATTGAGCACATAAAACTACGGATTTGGGGAGGCATGCATGCAGGAAATACAAGAGGTGGTCACGCTTGTTGGACTCCCTTCTAACCCCTGTGGGTACCCCTTCGAGTACTATCGCATTAGACAGAACCGCGCATGGACTGTATTCCAAGTACCGTCTAGGTATATCAGAAGCCCCCTAGGCTCTCTTGAAACCTCGCCATAGATAAACTGTCGATCATCTTGCTGCTGCAGTACACCGAGAACAACACTCGGGGAAATTACTCGCGCGTACGATAGGGTAGTTGGGTTGTACGGCTAAGGGTATGGTTGATCCTCCTTGGTTAGTGCCTTGAAAGATTGGGCCGAGTACTACTGTTAGACCCTTATGTATATTGCTATCTGTAGCACCTGACACTCCTTGAGACCATAGTTCCTGGATCTCTCTCTAGATCAAGCATCATCTTTGCTAGATCAGATATAATAGGTGGGGTTCTGTCGCAGCCGCAATAATCAGTTCCGCCATTCAGATCTATCAGATCTGCCAATTAGATTTATCAGATCTATCATTCAGATCTAGTCGTTGGGTTTGGTAGCAGTCACCGCAATCAGATCCGTCAGTCAGATCTAGCAGCAATGGTTCGATCACTGCCACATTCCTACTCATACTCTGCAATTGAGGGAGCCAATAGATCAGACTATTTGTGTGGGCCCCTATACTTGGGTGTGATTCTCATAGGACGTTGGGCAGAATTGACTTTTCTAGGATTCGGCTATTGCAGTGTTCCTAAGTGAGAATGCTTATGGGAGACTTATCCCATAAGAATCAGGTTGACGAGCTGAGCAAGGTGGTACCATTCACTTGTTAGAGTCAAAAATTTCGAGCGGTCCTAAATTTTAAAGTGCACCGGATCGGTGCAAGGTACAAACTAGAGTTCAAGCTATGACCAATGAGAAGATAGACACCCTTGAAACATAGTTGGACGCAGTACTGTCATCGCTCAAGACCTTAGCTGACACACTCGCAAAGGGCAAGTCAGAGGAACACTTGGAGGCATATGCTTTCAATGAAAACATTGAGGGTGAGTCTAGCCATTCTCTTCACCTCTTTGGAAATCACCAACAGTCCTAGACGCGACCACCCAAGCTGGACATGTATACATTTGATGGCTCTCATCCGGTCACATGGCTAGCACAAATGGAGCAATATTTCACACTGAATCACATCAGAGATGATGCGACTCAACTTAGTGTGGGTAGCATGTACTTGGACAATGAAAGATGGCAATGGTGGCAGTGGCATCAACGTTGCTATGGAAGACCCGTGACTTGGCAGACATTCGCAAAAGCTCTTACGGATCGCTTTGACCATGAATCTAACTTTTTGGGTCGTCTCACTAAGCTATGACAGACAGGAACAGTGAATGAATATATTATAGCCTTTGAAGCCTTATCCTTCCACACAGGAGGTCTACACGATCAGTTCTACTTGGAATGTTTTGTCAGTGACCTCAAAGAAGCCATACAAGCCCACGTCCGGCTGCAACAATTATCACTCAGGTTGTTCCCCAAAAGTTGTAAGAAAATGGAATACGACCGAGGTAACCACAGACCAGTATTTTAGATGCAGGTTCTAGCCAATCTGCATCCAGAGAGGGCTCTCTCTTTATGATTTAGCTTTGTTTTGAGTTGTGTTAGGCTAGTTATGGAGTACAAGGGTTTGTTTGATTTTTGGATGGTAATTTTCAATAGAACAGGGGTGTAAATCTGAGAAGTTCAGTTCATTGGGCTAATGGAGTCTATGAGGATGAACTGCTGGATATGGTTTCTTTGACAGAAGGTGGTACTACAGAGCAAGGTAATCAACCATGGAACAAATTGTAAGCTGAAATCAGGTGGGATGGAGTCAGGGGGTGAAGGGCAATTAAGAATCCTTCATCATGTTGACAGAGGGAAAGTGGATGAATATTGCCAGGGAGCAGTTAAGAATTCCTTAGCTATATTCAAGATGCAAGAACCAGGGGAAACAGGAGCAATTAAGAATTCCTGCTTATGCTAATTCTGAAGAAAACATAAATAATAACAGAGATTGAACACAGAGTACAGTTAAGCAAGTTCTGGGTTATTCTTTTTCCCTATCATTCAGATCATGAAATATATATGATATAGTAAACACAGAAACTGAAAACACAAGTAAGAGAGACTTATTGATCCAAAAAATGATTCAGGAATTCGGTAACATAGTCCTCTGCCATCAATTTCACATCCAGAGAGTTCAGCAACAACGCATTCCAGCAACTTTTTATTAAGAAGAGTTTTCAGAGTTACAACGCAGTTCCAGAAATGTATCACCAACCCCTAATACTTCGCTTGGGGAGGTATTTGTACAAAAATGTTTACAAAATATCTCAATGAGATAATATCTAGTAATAACTTCTTCCACCTACTTTACAGGAGAAGTAAAGGATCTTGGGAATAGGAAGAAATAAATGCAGAAGTAAATGATGTTTTGCTGGTTGTTCAGTTGGTGAGATGCATTGACCGTAAGCTTGGTGAGTCGGCCGGTGGATGTTTCCACTGATTTTGCGCGCTACTGGCTCGGCTTCCTCAGGCGTATTTAATTTTGATTCGACAGACTGCAGCCCCGCGAGACTCTCACCCGTTCCTTTTTATCTGCTTTATGATATCTGTTGTTTTCTGGGAAAAAACAAAAGTTTGAAACCTGTCTACAAAATTTCCAACATGCTTTGCCACCATTGCTCTTCTGGTAACTAATGTCTTAGTAGTTTTCTCAAAGTCTCATCTGCGTCTGTGTTCATGTAGAAGTTAGGCTGGACTGTAAAAAGACATTGTACTTCATGCTCAATATAAAATAGCTTTTCCAAGTTGCTGTAAAGAGTTTGGCTAGATGGAAGGGTCTTCTCCGCTGGAGTACTTGATGATGCATTTAGTTGATCAACAGCATGTCTATTCAACCTGAGCTGGTACTCAGCTTGTCTCAACAGGCGTTCATTGTTTCCCACCAGACTTGGCAAGCCCCTTTCTTGCAAAACTGCAAATCTTTCCATAAAAGAGTCTACCTCCACCTGCATATCCTGGCTCTTCCTCTCCAAATTCTGCATCAGGGTTCTCATGGTCAAAACTCTTTTGACTGTTAGAATGGTGGTTGTCCTGTCTCTGATGTCTAGTGCTGCTAATTCTTCACTGGTTTTAGTGTTCAAAAATTGTATTAACCTGTTGGCCTGTTCGGGCATATGTCCCAGTAAATTTCTGGCCCTTTGAATTTCCACTTGGGCTGCTGCTATCGAGTCAATTTGTTCGTAAATAATTTGAATAGATCTCTGGAGGCTTATCTAAAGAGAGGTCCTTTTCCAATGCTTTCAGTTTGTTCTCTAATGCCTTTACGTCTCTTGTCTTTTCCGCCACAGTCATTTTAGATTTGTCATAACTTATTTCTAGCTTTGCCAATTTTTCTTTGGCCTCTTTTAATTCCGATACTTGGAGTTTTAAATCCTCCATAGCCTTTATTAGCTCCTCTGTGGTCATGGTAGTGCTGCTGCTTGCTGTTGAAATACCTAGCGCTGTTGATGCTGGGCCAGAGGGAGGTACTGTTGTTGAAACTGTGGGAGGAGTAGTTGTAACTATGGGAGCTATTTGAGATGGATGGGAAGTCGACACTCCCTACTTTTCCTGTAATATTTCTCCAATTCCTGTTCTGTCTCATTTAGTCTTTGATTCATTCTCATTAGCAAGTCCATCATGTCCTCCTCTGCTTTTTCCTGCACAACCTTTGTAGTTTGTGGATGCATGGTAATAGGCAGCTTCAATGATAATTTCTTCCAAGGACTTTATCCTGTTTTCCTTGGCTAAAGAAGATGCCTTTTCCAAATCCAATTGGGCAGATGTGTTGTTCAATGAGTTCTGCAATTTGTGAGCTAGCATTGCCTTGTCCGCCAATGCGGAGTAGACCATCTCACCAGTTTGCTTATGCAACTTACAATTTGTTCCATGGTTGATTACCTTGCTCTGTAGTACCATCTTCTGTCAAAGAAACCATATCCAGCAGTTCATCCTCATAGACTCCATTAGCCCAATGAACTGAACTTCTCAGATTTACACCCCTGTTCTATTGAAAAATTACCATCCAAAAATAAAACAAACCCTTGTACTTCATAACTAGCCTAACACAACTCAAAACAAAGCTAAATCATAAAGAGAGAGCCCTCTCTGGATGAAAATTGGCTAGAACCTGCATCTAAAAGATTGATCTGTGGTTACCTCAGCCGTATTCCCTTTTCTTACAACTTTTGGGGAACAACCTTAGTGATAACACAACACCCAACCTCATGGCTGGATGCTTGCAAGATAGCTCGTGAAGTAGAACGTGTGTTAGCGGCCCAGTCCAATCGCCCAAATTTCATAGCCAAGGATCACCCCACCCAGGCTCAAAGCACTACCCAAACACTCAAGGTTCAAAAGGTGTCCCCAGCAAAATGGCAGAAAGAAGAAAGCAAGGATTGTGTTACTACTGTGATGAGAAATACTCCCCCAGACATAAATGCAAGGAGCCCAAATTCTTTCAAATTGATGCTACTGATCACAGTTCATCTGAGGAAGTCCCACCACTTGAGGAACTGGAGGAGGAAGATGAGGACAACTAGCTGGACAATGTACCTGAAGAACTAGTTAGCTCACTTCATGCTTTGGCAGGGATTTCTTCTCCCCAAACTCTCAAAATCAGAGGTTTTATTAAGCATCACCCTATAGTAGTCATGATAGATAGTGGCAGTACACATAACTTTATCCATCAAAGAGTCATGGAAGCAGTGCATTGTTTTTTCAGATCAGTCTCTAACTTCCAAGTCCAAATTACTGATGGGGGGACAATGAAATGTGAAGGCCACTGTGAAAATGTCAAACTTCAACTGGGGGATTATTAGTTAAAGACCCACATGTTTGCCATACACATGGGAGGGTGTGACATTGTCTTGGGTGCTGAATGGCTCCACACACTCGGCCCAATCACAATGGATTTCCAAGAGTTATATATGAGCTTTAAGCAGAACAACCACACACATACCCTCCGCGGACTCCAGGCGGGTGATCCCTCTATCATCAGCTCACATAGGATGGAAAAATTGTTAAAAAAGGGCCACCATGGAGTTATAGCCCAATTTAATGCCATCCAGGCCTTTGAACCCACTTCTCTTCATATTCATCCTGAGATGCAACGGATCTTAAGCAACCATCTGCCAGTCTTTGAAAAACCTCATGAGCTTCCATGCTCGAGAGGGGAACATGATCATAGCATTACTTTGGTCGCAAGGGCCCCACCAAATGTGCACCCATATAGATATCTGTTCGCCCAAAAGAATGAAATTGAAAAAATCATCAAGGAACTCTTGGAAGCAGGCGTCATTCGTCCTAGCATTAGTCCTTATTCATAGCCTGTGCTCATGGTGCTCAAGAAAAATGGGGAATGGCATATGTGTCCAGACTTCAGGGCCCTCAACAAGTTGACAGTCAAAGATAAATTTGCCATCCCGATTGTTAATGATTTGCTCGATGAGCTAAATGGGGCTCAATTTTTTACTAAGCTCGACCTTCACTCGGGCTATCACCAAATTCACATGAAAGAAGTAGACATTCCAAAGACTGCTTTTTGAACTCATGAAGGCCGTTATGAGTTCCTGGTCATGCCACTTCGTCTTTGTAATGCCCCATCCACTTTTCAGAGCCTCATGAACCACCTGCTCAAACCATATCTCAGAAAATTTGTCCTTGTTTTTGATGACATCCTCATCTATAGCCGCACCTGGGCCACACATCTTCAGCATGTAGATCTGCTCTTGCAACTGCTCCGGAAGCATAAATTATTTGTCAAGATGTCCAAGTGCTCTTTTGGCATGGAAGAAGTTGAGTATTTGGGCCACATTATGGGGCGTGAATGTGTCAGGATGGATCCCAAAAAGATCCAAGCAATGTAGGATTGGCCTCAACCAAAGACCTTGAAGAGCTTGAGAGGATTTTTGGGTCTCATGGGCTACTATCACAAATTTGTCTGCAATTATGGTCGCATTGCTAGACCCCTCACTCACCTCCTCAAGAAAAATTCATTTCTCTGGAATGATGAAGCACAACAGGCATTTATAGCTCTCAAACATGCCATGTGTTCCACTCTCATATTAGCACTACCCGACTTCACCAAATCTTTTGTGATTGAATGTGATGCTTCAGGTACGGGTATTGGGGCAGTCTTAATGCAGGAAGGTAGACCCTTGGCCTTCACTAGCTAACAACTAAGTGGGACAAATCTGGGACAATCCACCTATGAGAAGGAGATGATGGCCATCTTACATGCAGTGGATACCTGGCGACCATACTTATTGGGGCGGCGTTTCCAAATCCACACAGACCATTAAAGCCTTAAATATTTTTTAGAGCAACGCCTATCCTTGCCACAACAAAATAAATGGCTCGCCAAAATGCTGGGATATGATTATGAGATAATTTACAAGAAAGGGCATGAAAATGTCATAGTAGATGCGTTATCATGCCAATTTGAGGAGGAAAGCACCCTACTCACAATCTCCCTTCCCATTCCAAAATGGATTGAAGCAGCTCTCAAGGAATGGTTTTCACATCCTTTGCTCTCTTAACTCATTAATAAATTGCAGGCGGATCCAAATTCCATAGCAGGCTACTCTTGGAAGGATGAGATTCTTCGCTATAAGGACAAAGTCGTGATATCACCAATATCCACTCTCAAGAATCACATTTTGGTGGAGTTACACTCATCTCCCACTACAGGCCATTCAGGCTTTTAGAAGACTTATGCTCGCACTCGACATTCATTCTTTTGGACAGGCATGAAAAAGGACATTCTTACTTTTGTAGTTGAGTGCGACGTATGTCAGCGCCACAAAGGAGAAATAGTCAAATCCCCAGGCACATTACAGCCATTGTCCATTTCGGCCTCAATCTGGACGGAGGTTTCTATGGACTTCATTATGGGTCTTCTGAAGTCAAGCAACAAGTCAGTCATCATGGTGGTTGTGGACAGACTTTCTAAGTATGCTCATTTTTGCGCCCTACCCCACCCTTTTACACCGACTTTGGTAGCTCAATCTTTCATGGACCAGATCTTCAAATTGCATGGCATGCCCACTTCCATTGTGTCTGATCGTGACCCGATCTTCACTAGTAAATTTTGGCAGGAACTCTTCAGGCTACAAGGTACCCAACTACAACTTAGTACTTCCTATCATCCCCAAACTGATGGTCAAACGAAAGAAGTCAACAAATGTCTAGAGACCTACCTTAGGTGTTTCACTTCAGAAAAGCAACATCTATGGGTATAGTGGTTACCTCTAACCAAATGGTGGTATAACACAAACTATCATGCCACCACCAAAATGACTCCATATGAAGTAGTTTATGGTCAACTGCCTCCTTCACCTACTTCTTATACCAAGGGATTCTCGAAGGTACAAGCAGTGGATCAACTCCTACAAAACCGCACAACCATGCTGGCCCACCTTAGAGAGAATCTCCATCAAGCTCAAAACCACATGAAGCAACAAGCAGATCAACATCATTCAGAATACCAATTTCAAGAAGGGGATCAGGTATTTTTGAGGCTGCAACCATATAAGCAAACATCACTCAAAGACAAGGGTTGTTAGAAATTATCTCAAAAATTCTACGGATTGTATCAAGTACTTCAGCGCATTGGAGAAGTCACCTACAAGCTAGCTTTGCCATCCACTACAAAAATCCATCCAATCTTCCATGTCTCATGCCTCAAGGAAGTGATTGGGGACCATTTCTGAATTCAAACTAGTCTACCTAAATTGGATGAAGAAGGGTCAATCTGGCTTCAACCTGAATAGGTTCTTGAGACTTGAGAACGGCACCTGCGCGGCCGCACGATCAAGGAAGTCCTCGTCAAGTGGAAAGACACCTCTCCGGAAGATGCGACCTGGGAACCAGCCATTGTCCTTCAGTAGTTTTCGCAGCTTCAGCCTTGAGGACAAGGCTATTCTTATGGGGGAGGGCATGTTAGGGTCCAACCCTAACCCCCTTATTTATGTAATAGGATCGAGTCATAGTTATAGTTAAGTAAAGAGTCAATAAAGCCCATATTAATAATTGTAAGTGGTTGACCTGCATTTAAATAAGGGACCACAGTTAGTTTCAAATGGGCCATGGTATTAGATAGATGGTATTAATAAGAACCATGGTATTGACCCATGGTATTGCATGTATGAATCCTATATAAGGGATAGAGACTCCCCTCGATGAGCATCATGTCTTATTTTGTAATTGAGCCTAGCTCTATTGGAGGTTGTCCCCTCGAAGAGGCAAGTGAACATTTCTTTCCTTTCTGAATAATAAAATACTTGCTATTATTTCTTATTGTTCTATGTTCTGGGTACATTTCTTCACATATTTAGTATTCTGGTATCTTCTTGCAAGTCAAGAGCATAACAATATGAGTAACTGCTTCTATACCTTGGTGAGCTTTCATTTGCATATACATATATTCCAACTAATCTCTCCTTGAATTAGTAGGATGTAAAATATTTTGTGAATGGTGGGCATGGTGTATTGGGATGTTTCCATTAACTCAGGTTCTGAACATCATGATTGAGTGTTAGGTTACAGGTAAAAACTTGGCATGTTTTGAATTAGTAATAATTTATTTCTCAATGCAAAATTTTCATCTGCATATACATCCTAGCTGGGATCTCTCGAAAATGGAAGAATATAAAAATTTTGTTGTTGTGTCATGGATGGCATAAAGTAATATGATTTAATTAGCTCAGGTTTTCATTAGGTCAGGTGTCGAAGATCAGGATTGAAATTTGTCTACAACTGTGGTGGTTTATCAAATAGTAATGGTGTTTTAATGAGAAACCTTCATCTGCATGTACATTCCAACTCGACTCTTTCAGAAATGGTAGAATGTACTTTTGTGTTTTGAGTATTATTGGTCGAATAAG
The DNA here is from genome assembly GCA_031772625.1 of Pinus tabuliformis. Classification (NCBI taxonomy): domain Eukaryota; kingdom Viridiplantae; phylum Streptophyta; class Pinopsida; order Pinales; family Pinaceae; genus Pinus; species Pinus tabuliformis. The sequence goes on from CM062810.1 coordinate 805,727,183, forward strand.
GAAATTATGTCTGATAATGTGGTGATTATGCATGATTTGTTTTAATTCCTACATAGCTGTTATGATATGTCATACATCAAAAGATTACATTTTTTTCAGTTTGGATTATTTTCATTACTCTGCTACCAAAACAAAGAAGGCCCTATTGGGTTATGCATGTATTTGATTCTTGGGATTTTATGTTGGCAGTTCCTTTGTTGTTCATTGTAATACATTTGAAATTGAACATGATTTTTTGTTTGTGGTGTAATAATACATTTGAAATTAAACATGAGGCATTGTTTGCGAGGTAATACATTATTCTTAAGTAGCACCTCTTGTTGATCAATTCTTTAAATCTTTTTGTATTTGATGTCATGATCCCCAGTTGTTCCTGCTATAATGGAGATCCTTCTTGCAAGAATTATTGCATGCTTAATGTATTGTCCTGATACAGTGACCTGATTATGTTTTTTTATTGTTGCAACTCCATTGATATTATTGTCAAGTTCTCATTGGTTCTATTCAATTGTAATCAATGCCTCATGAGTTTGTGATTTTGCAGCAGGTGATAAACTAGGGGAGGGAAGCTAGTAGTGGAATGGGGACCAATAGTGGATATAGAACTTGACCTCTGAATCTATAACAAATCAGAACACAACACATCGATAACACATTATAAAAGTGGTATTAAAATAACGAAGAATGCTCACAAGTTTAAAAATAGTCCATAAACTCACTAGGCATACAATTGTCTAGAAAGTGACTCTTAGTTCACTACCATACAAAACATCATGTCCAAACACATCTTTAAATGCTCTAACATAAAGACACTTCAAATCCTTAGACATTAAGAACCATCAAATGTTTAGTCCAACAAGGTTCAGTTTTGATGTACAGATTACCTATCACATCTAACAGAGAGGTTGATTGTTGGAGAATGTCTGCAGTAAATGATGTTCCAATATGTATAACCTCAAGTCCATATAGAGCCCAATGCTTCTTTCCCCTTGTGCATTTGATCAGACATGAATAGGTAATTCTTATCATTCAATGCTTTCCATGACCCACCCCTAAGTTTGCAATCTATAATGCAAAGGAGTAACTTATTCAACTATGTTCAAAATGACCATTAATCAAATCAATCTGCCAGGGCCATTAAACATTTTAGAAGCACCAACATTGGCTAGGAGAAACTAAGAGCCCCTAGATCATAATCAAATCAATCCTAGACATAGATATCATCATTCTGCATATGAAATCCATGTCGATGACCATTCACCACTCAACTTTCCAATGGAATGTTATACATTTAATCTATAATTCATGGAAGCACCATTGCGGCAACTTAGTTTACAATACTGCTCTCTAGATCACTGTCAGAATTTCATACAATGTATCTTTATTCTTGGGACTCATCAATCAAGATTTCCAATGGAGCATTATAAATCTAAACCATCATTAATGGAAGCACCATTTCTTCAACTCAGTTTACAATACTGCTCTATAAGTCACTGCAAACATTTCTCTCACCATGAATATTTATTTAGGTATCAACACTATTTCATAAACTCTCTCCTTTTAAATTTTTGTTTCTTGTCACCTATGTTTACCTTAAATTTTCTTGTTTCCTTGTTTCTATGCACTGCATCAACCACTATTATTCTACAATATTTTTTTGTTTAATGTTTTTTTGTCATGCACAAGGAAATAGTGTTGCTCTTGTGAGGGTAAGAATGAAAGTGACAAGGGTTGGTCATCTACAAAACTCTTCCTAAAATGAGGATTTAAATCCGATAGGTTTTGAAGAGCATAATGATACAAAAGTTGAAGAGCATACGATGTAGATGTTGAAGGTGGTGATTCTGCATGAATTATAGTGCAAGGTGCAAGTTTAACCAAAAATATTAGTGTTAAAAGAGGTCGAACTAAAGAGGATATGCTGAAGGAAATTGATGATGTTGACTTCAATGGATGCTTAATAAGAGTTTCAATAAGAAAATATGGAACTCACTAGCATCAATACATTATTAGCTAAATACCTCATGCAAGGAAGAAGAAGAAAGGGGTTATTATAGTGTTAATTGAACAAAAGGAGGAAATAGTTGATTGGTGTAAGGAGATACTTGAAATTGGCCATGACCTAGAGTTGATACAACTTAAGGCTAACATTGCTCCACTTTGAGTCCATTCAAAGATGGATTTTGGGGAAATCAGGGTGTGCAGGAGTTAAGAAAATATATCAAGAGTTGGAATTATGAACAATTGAAATCCTAAATAGAGACAAAGCTATGGATTTACACCCTACAATTCTGACCAAGTTCTATTAATCTCTACCCAAGGCATACAAAGATCATTCATACAATTTACAAAATATATATGCAATTGTGATGAGTTTCCTTTCCAAGTTGGAAGGAATTGTGGCATGTGGATAAATGCCAAGAGAATGAGTGAAAATGTGCCAAAGTGTTTCATAACAACATGAAAGATAACTATATTTTGTTGTGCAATTACAATTGGTTTATCAATGTCTAGGCTATATTTGTTTTAGGGAAAAAAAAATATGAAGAACCATGTCAAGAATTGTGAGCAAGGAATATCCGTGGTTGCACATCCTAATGTATGGATGACTAAATAATTGTTTATGATTTGGCTATACCATTTTGTCACTTTTTACCTGGAGGCATCTATCTTACAAACAATGATTTACAAAGATTCACCATGACTTTTTAAGATAATATAATATGGTGAGAGATTTTCCCCAAAAATTATATATACATATTATATTATCGATAAAATAGCCTCCCATTTTTCCTATGTATCATGGGGATTCACCCATTTATTATACATATAAATTTAGGGTGCTTCTTAAAAATTTCCCTAGTAATCTCCCTACCCAATCTAGCCTAAACTACACATTGTATAGTATCAAGGCTCAAGATTCACCCCTTACTTCCTAAGATACACAATTGCGTAGTCACTAAGCCTCTCCCTCATCCTGCCACTAGGTTTCATCTTAGTAAGTGGATCAACATGCACCATCTTAGACTAGGGGTTTATCGGATTAATGTCGTCTCACCATGAGTGAATTGTAGATGCAGGTACTTTATCACGCCATGACGGGATGATGATGAAGGATATAGAGAAGGTAAACTGGTTGAAAGACATCTTTGTAGCGGATTATGTAATTTTATTAATCAAGAGAAGACAAAGGGACACTACTTTGTGACCACAGCTCAAGACTTGAAATCATTGAAGCCTCCTTACCTCTAAGCCATAAGGAGGTGGATAAAAGAGAATCCTTAAGAAGACATATAGCAAGTAGTAATAGAAGTGGCTTGACATTGCCATGTCATCAAGCAATCCATGTTAACAGTGTCATATCATGTCATGTCATGAGTTGTCATATGCCACATCATTATTGTGGATCATGTAATTTCTTATTCAAAAATGTATTGTAAAGTGGAAGTCCAAAGGACATGTACAAAAGATGAAGAGTCATGTAAAGTCGAAAAGTCATAGGAAGTCAAATAGTCATGAGGGTAGTCAAAGATTCACAAGCAAGGTGAAGCATCACTCCATTGGTTATATATACACCCTCCTTGTATGAGCAAAGGACTTTTTGCCTTGGCTCCTTTCGCAAGGCTTTAGAGATACAAGCTAGTTATTTTAGGGAGCAAGAAACGGCTCCAATGCTCCACTATTGGAGCTAGTGGTGTTCATTGTATACATGTGTCTTGGAACTTTTACTTAATATCAAAAGCTTCATGTTCAACACGTTCTTCATGCATGGATTATGAATATTTGTAGGACTATTATGTGGATGTTTGTAATTCATGTTTGTTTTCATCTGTGCTAAAGTAGTTGAACTATTTTAGTTATTTTAGAATTTATCATATTGAGAATGTGTTGTAATGATTACTATTTCTATCACATCCTTGTGGACTATTCCGCTGGATATTAGACAGATCTTTCTTGTTGATTAGTTGTAATGATTGTTGCATATTCGTGGACTATTCTGCTAGATTTTAGACGGATCCTTCTTGGTTACATGTGTCTCTACTAGACTGATACTATTGCTTATCTATTATAAGCTCACTTTATTTTCTCCCTCCACAACAGAAGAACCTTGACACACTTATATTCGAACACTCACCAAGCACACTCACTTTATTTTCGAAGGCACATTTTCATTCCTCTCTCTTGTTGATAGTTAGAGCCAAGGAAAATCTTTAAGAAACCAAAAACTAGGTCATATTCCAAATGGGCTCCTACCGCAAACAATGTGAGGTCTAATTGGGACCACATATCAGGGAGACCCCTTGAATGTTGGCTAGTCCATCACCATCAACAAGTTCTTGGGAATTATAGCTGGATACGAATACAATTAATTGTATTCTTAATTATGGAACACAATATGGACTATGAAAGCATTCACAACCTAATGGAAATTTTTAAACCGTATCATTGCATGTGTCAAATTTAGGCATCAATAGAACTGTTTATGAGATTCATGCATATGATTTTTGCAGTGTACTAGTATTACGAAATAAATGGTGTACTTTTACACACTTGGAATAGGAAACACTTATGTCTCTTATGTTGCATATTATTCTATTTACTATAAAAACATCTTTGTGTATATGTGTGTGTGTGCATTTGATGGATCCTATGATTGGTAAGATTAGGGGTGCATTGATTGGGAAATCAGTGACTAACAAATACTTGTTGGAAGGTATTGGTTATAACACTATGATCATGGATGGCATGCATAATATTTACAAGCAAAAGTTAATATTGATTACAGATGATGCCATTACTTTGTGCTAACTTGATATTTCCTTTGTGATGCATTATCTTTATGAATGTGAAGGTCTTGTGATGTATTCTCTATATGAATATGAAAATAAAGATAGATTCATGGTAATCTACCATGTGAATTCCTAACTAACCTTATGAGATTGCAGATACCATGACTCCTAGCCTTAGAGAAAAGGCCAAATATTGAAAAATTATTTTATAAAGCTGAGCTAACTGGTATGATAAAGAAGAGGTTGATTTTTATCACACTATTAGAATAGATCATAAATTGGATTCTAACAATTGCAATTATACGATATAATTTCTTACTAATAAGTATATGTGTCCCTGAATATGAAATTATACTTACATAGATGTTATTTTTGGTTTGGAATATATATGTATAGTTGATAACAAATCCTATGGATGCATGAAAAAATACAAGGAAACATGTTGAGTGCACTTGCACATGGGAAGGCTCAGTGTTGGAGATGGGGGAAGGAAGTTGATTTTGTTACACGTATGTGTGTAGAGAATGATGGTGGAGAGTGCCATGAATGTTGGACTTAAGACATAGAGTCTAGTTTTGGGACCCTTTTACTTGATGATTGATGTGCTGTGATATTGAAATTTAATTGTCTAATTTTGATTTATGGACATGGCCATGATGTGTTTTGTGTGTCGTTTTCCCATTTGATTGTGATTTTTTTTTTTTTCGCAATGTTTCCTTTGATCTTTCCTCTTGCATTGCCTATTGATTTTATAGTTGACCGTTGATTTACATACTTGGTGGCCTTGGGGAAAGATGTTTGGGTGGAAAGAAGGCCACAAGTTCCTAAGAAAGGGGCAACAAATGAATTTCATACTAGACTCTATTGGAAAAGCTAGCAGGAATATGGTAACTATTGGAAATAACATTGAGAGGGGGGTGAATCAGTATTAGTCAAATCAACAACTTTTTATTTTCGTACTCTGATTTATATACGCTACTTCAATGAAGGTAACTCGCATGTACACGCAATTGTATTTAAGGCAACCGGCGTATATCCAGCAAACTTATGATTCAGTTAATTCATCGTATGTTTATCTTTAATCAGTGCATCAATACTTCATTAACCATATTAATAGTAACCATGTGCAATAATAACGGAACAAACCATCACACATAAGAAATTCACATGAACATCAAGATTTAAGGTGGAAACCCAATGCGGGAAAAAAACCACCTACTGTTGTCTTCTTTTAATATAAGGAAAACCTGTTTACAATCTTGTACTGGTGCAGACTCATACCAGTACGCAGGCACCCACTTGCAAAAGGCTACAACATTCTCTCATTCTCCAGCTTCTACTGGAAGGGAGCTACAACCCCTATCTCTTGTACTAGTCGATCCGTTTACTAGTACATAGGTGCCGACCTACAGAAGGCTCCAATCTTCACTCATTTTCTAGCTACTACTGGAAGGGAGCTCCAACCCCCTGGCTCTTGTACTAGTTGATCCATTTACTAGTACGTAGGCACCATCCTACAGAAGTCTCCAACCTTCACTCGTTTTCCAACTACTACTGGAAGGGAGCTCCAACCCCCTGGCTCTTGTATTGGCTGATATGTTTACCAGTACGTAGGCACTGGCATACAGAAGGCTACGACCTTCTCTCTTCCTCCAGGGACCACGTTTCATAAATTTTCAGACTAGATACTCCTGGAACACAACACCACAATCTGAAGGCCTCGTTTCATCAAATTTTCATACTAGTCCCATTAGTAACATTGAAGCTCAAAATAAATCACCACTGCAATACAACCATCAAATACATCTGCATCAACCAATCATTAAAACCCAATCAATCTCTGATATAACTAAAACCCAATAATCAATCTCTGATATAACTGAAACAATCAATCACTGAAACCTCTGAACCTCTGACACAACTGAATCAAACAATCACTTAACCTCTGACACAGCTGAATCAACCATTCATTCAAACTTAATCAAATTCAACCATTCAACTAGAACATACAGATCACTATAACCAATACACATATCTGAATTTAGAACACTGCATCAACAACCAGAACTAACTGTAACCTCAAAAGTCATGTGTCAGAATGTATACGCTCCTTTAATGAAGAAAACTTGCGTGTATACGCTACTTCCTTTTTGCCCAACTTGCACCACAAATTGTAGCAATTAGTGACATTATGAAGATCTACTGTCATATTACAGAGTTCTAAACAGATAACAACAAGGATCACCCTTCTTTCTTAATCAATTAACCAATGAGGCACAAACTCTTTATGCATTCAGTTTTACTTTCAAATCTAAGAAGACTTCATTGACAGACAATAGTAAAACAGCAGCATTGATCTGATAGACCAATCATCCTTGAACATCAAGCTTTTCTTTTGCATACACTACTTGGAAGATCCGAACCAGCGTGTATACGCACCTTCGCCAAAGTGAACCAACGTATAGATCTGCAAATACTTACTTATAACTTCGTTGCAATTCTCAACTTTAGACATACCCAAATCATCACATATAAAGGATAAAACATGTGTTAGCAATCAAATCTAGACCATCCATTATCAGATCACATAATGATAAGTCATTATGATCCTAATCCATCATTAGATCTCTTCCATCATCAAACGCTCAGGTGCATATTTAGTCTAGATCAAGCAAAGCATTAGAAACCCATAACATGCATATTTACTTTTGATCTAACACTTCATAAGATATTCATTCCTTGTGCCCTTATCCCTTTGATCTTCTCCTACTTATATAGTTTTTGGCCTTTCTCAATACCTTGGACCAAAAAAACTTAGGACCAATACCTCAAACCAAACACATCGGACAAATACCTTGGACCAAATACCTCGGACCAATACCTTGGACCAAATACCTCGGACCAATACCTTGGACCAAAACCTTGAGTTTCCTTCCCATACACGCTTTTCCTTTTGTGAAAGTGTGTTGTAGATCTAACCCAAGATATATGATAACAGACTAAACCCAAGAAATAACAAGATAGAAATAGATAGAAATACTTCTTTATTATCAAAACCCTTAAGGTAGGGCAACACCATACATTCACTCCTTAAGGAAGGAGAACACTCCACAAGCCATATGCCTGTTCATACAATAATTCTTCACTTCATATCTCTCCATGTGGAGTCTCTAGCCTCTATATAGGCTTCATACATACAATACCATGCATCATTACCATGGTTTCCTCATACCATCAATTAATACCATGGGCCCATTACATTATTATTAACTACTTGTGGTCCCTTACATGACATGGGTTAACCACCTTATTTGTTACTATGGCCCATCCCATTATTACATTATTACCTTGGGTACCTCCCTTGGTACCCCATATTATCCCCCCTAGGTATATAACATTCCACCCCCCTAAGCATGTTTTGTCCCCGAAAAATGGGAAGAACAAAAATAATAAGATCTACCCAAAAGAGTAGTCCACTGATACCATGCACGTGCATCTAGCCATCCAAGAGAAAGGTGAACCCTCGATCTTGTTGGTGCCTCGCTCGCTTGAGATGGAAGTTGACCGTGGCAGCTCTTCTGTGTTGATGTGTAGTAGGTGGAACTTCTCTCCTCGCTATCCGTCATGTGACTACTTGGTTTCCATCTTGATGGTTGTCTTGCGGGGTGATGTGGGTGATGATATGTTGAAGTTTTAACCCACAATGGCTTTTTCTTTACTTCACCTTGCTGTGGTGCCTGTTGTGGTGTCTTCTTTTTCAATATGACTTCAACCACTGAGCCCTCCTCTGATGTATCATCACCTGTAACCTTTTTTTCTTCAGCCTCTGTTTGTGTTTGATTGTTGATCATCAAAGGCTCATCATCTGATATGTCAGTCCCTTGAACATCTTCTGCTTCAGCCTCCATGTGCTCTACCTGTTTATGGATGGAAATATCTTGTAATGTAATTTTCTTCTTTTTATACCATAGCTTCAGGAATTTCTTCTGCACATTAATATTGATAGTACCCACTAATTCCATCCAAGGGTATCCCAAAACAACATCCATGTTATCCATATCTGAAGCATAAAAATCACCATGAAACACATACTTATCCATAGAAAGTTTCAAATCCTTATAAATTTGAACAACCTCATCATCAACCTGTGTACTTTCAATTTGTTTCGCTGGAACTTGCAATTTTTTTGCCAAGTTGACATTTATAAGATTTTGTTTGCAACTCGGATTGATAGACACAATGATTTTCTCCTTCTGAATCAATCCATGAACCTGCAATACAGAGATACCAGCAAAAAATAACCCTTTTGGTTCCTTGGTTTCCTTCTTTCCTGTAAAAATAAAAGCTTTGCTAGGCTGTGTGTCTGTCTGTGTGAGCTTATCCACAAGATTAGATTTACGGTCAAAGCGCTCTATAAGAGCTTTTTTGAAGGCATCCCAAGTCAAAAACCTTCCATTGGAACGTTGATGCTCTTGCCACCATTTGCATCTTTCAAGGTCCAAATACATTTTTCCCCTGCTCAACTGAGTCTCATAATCATAGATGTATTCCAATTTGAAATATTTCTCCATTTGTGCTAGCCATTTAACTGGATGAGAGCCATCAAATATATACAAGTCCCTCAAATTCTGATCTAGGGCCGCCATCACAAAATTTTGGCGAAAATTTGAAATGGCCACAATTCAGTCAATATTGCTCAGAATCCCTATTATAACCTGTTTTTGGAAATGGAACAACCATTCTGCATCTGCCCATGTGATAGAAATCCTGATTTAGACACTGGAATTTCATATCTACGCTGCTACTCTCCCGTCGTCACCCAAAATTTCTGCAAAAAGAGCTGATTATAAATCAGCGAGATCTCCCTCATCCAGACTCCGATTCGACTGATTTTTTTTTTGAAATTAGGTGTTTTTCCACAAAGATTCCATATCTACAATTAGATTTTGAAGATCTTGCACCAGGACATCCAAATATGCGCCGAAAATCCGCTGCCCTGAAAAATTCTCTGCAACCCCACTGATTTTTAAATCAGCGATATCTCCTGCATCCGGACTCTGATTCAATCGATTTGTTTTTTTAAATCGGCTATTTTTTCACAAAGAATACAGATCTACAATTAGATTTTGCATATCTTGCACCCAAAATGTACAGATCTGACCTGCAAAGTCGCCGCCCCCGAAACCCTGCAAAAAAAAAAAAAAAAAAAAAAAAAATCTCCACTTTTGTGCCCAAGAAAGTGCTATGATACCAATTGTTGTAGATCTAACCCAAGACATATGATAACAGACTAAACCCAAGAAATAACAAGATAGAAATAGATAGAAATACTTCTTTATTATCAAAACCCTTAAGGTAGGGCAACACCATACATTCACTCCTTAAGGAAGGAGAACACTCCACAAGCCATATGCCTGTTCATACAATAATTCTTCACTTCATATCTCTCCATGTGGAGTCTCTAGCCTCTATATAGGCCTCATAAATACAATACCATGCATCATTACCATGGTTTCCTCATACCATCAACTAATACCATGGGCCCATTACATTATTATTAACTACTTGTGGTCCCTTACATGACATGGGTTAACCACCTTATTTATTACTATGGCCCATCCCATTATTACATTATTACCTTGGGTACCTCCCTTGGTACCCCATATTATCCCCCCTAGGTATATAACAAAGTGCGTGCATACGTATACACTTCTTCTGTTCCATGAGCCCGCGTGTATACGCTAGTTGGACAAGGTGAACCAATGTATACTTCTTAATCCATTAGCTTTCTTCAATTTCTTGATTCTGATCTGTAGTCCTTTGTTCCTTCATCTTATGTTTTTTGGTACCATTACTTTGTTCCCTCTTAATAGACTTGTTATAATGTGATTTGCCTTATTACTTCTGAATTGATTCCTTTGAACCGCCCTGCATTTTGTCACATCTGTAAACACAACTACCATGCATTCTGTCACACCTGATATCTCTCCTGTAGATTCCTCTAGTTACCATATACAAGTGACCTGTTCTACTACAAGTGGGTTGCCATCAAGTACAACACATGTATCATAATTCCAACAATCTCCCCCTTTGGACTTGATGGAAACCATATTGGTGTTGATTACTGCAAGCTATAGAAACTGTTAGAGATAACGAGCAACACCAAAATACTCTCCCCCTTTGACATCAAGGGAAAAGGAAGGACCAAGATACTCTCCCCCTTTGATATCAAGGGTAAAGGGTTGACCAAAATGAAGACTTTCATATCTGAACAGCTGAATATGAACATTGATCATGCTCCCCTTAGGCACATGCTAAATTCTTTGATTAAACTCCCCCTTTGTACATGCTGAGATGCACTATACCATCCATGCTTCCCCTGAGCACATGCAGAGTCTGCAAATATATTTTCTAAAAAAAATAGCATGACTCTATAACTTAACTATGTGAGTATGACCTTCCTATTACCAATGACTCATACATACATCCATCTCCCAACCAAGTGGGGATATACCAAATTTGACTCATCTACCCAACCAAGTGGGGATATACCAAATTTTTATAATGAATGAAATATAGCAATTATTACATCATCCTTCCCATGCATAGTGGGGATATAAATTACATTATATTACCAAAAGGACTCATTAAAAGACTATGACAAACAAAGACATATTATTACATCATGGGCCTTTACATGACCTTTACCTCAAATGATATACATGACATTTTTAACAAAGACCAAAGATATAAACAAGACCATGATAGTCATCACCAACTATCATACACCATATATGATTTGCACCATAAGCATCTATCATCCACACCATCAATCTATATATGTCCATCATTAGTTCCCAAGATATTAGAATGTAATTATTATCAACCTGTGAAAAAGTATGTTGCATATAGATATCAACTCATCCTCTTGATCACATCAAGATCAACTTGCTCTGTTTCCTTAGTAGAAAGAGCCTTATCATAACCTTCCATGAATCAACTAAGCATATGTCATATCTCCAAGCAGTAACACAAAATCATTCACATCATATCATATGTATGTGAAAACACCATAGTCATCATCTATGATCATAACATCATCATCAAGAACTGAATGATCTTTCCGCAAGAGCCCTCAATATGTCAACCATGTATCATCACTAGGGAACATCCCACATTTGATAAGCATCAACCATGATAATCAACATGTCATAAAGTAAGAAGTCATCATCATTATGTGACTAAGTAATCCATGTCTCTGAATATCCATGTCTTCAAATAGCTATGTCTTCATGAGACATGCACTAACACCATTCTCTTGGCCAACCAGCGATATTTATCAATATACAACTTAAGTAATCATCCATGTATCCAACATCATGTGTATCCATCAACTATGTATCTAGAAAACCATGAGCTCATAGTTATTTGTCAAGCTTTCTTGATACCATCAACAACAACAATCCTCAACCATGTGAGAGCCAAGAACTATAGGAATCCTGCACCATATGAACTTTATGCATCTTTGAAGGCATGATGACAATGTCATAAAAGAAATGAGTGGCTCATCATCAAATAATGAAGTTGTGTACTCAAGCTTTGTACTTCTCCTTGTCCTTATGAAGATCACCATGTAAGCAACATATATGTACTGTATGCATCATCAAAAGTCATCCACAATCACCCATAAATCTGATCTGAATAACAACTATGTAACCCCAAGCAATACAAGTATCATCATCATAGGCAACTTATAACCGCAACATAGCATGATGTATCATTTAAACACTTTAGCCACATAAGCATCATCACCATTGATAAGAATTCCAAACATAATTCCAATAATGCAATATTAGAAGCATAACATATTCTCCCCCTGAACCTGTGCCACATGTTCATTGTCTGATCATTGCATATATCAGTAAGAAATATCAAGGCATCATCATCAATTAGATATACATCAATTTATCAACAACTTATGAGGATCAAAAGCACTTCTAAATAACATCCACAGACTATAGTCATCTATCATCAAGACAAAAAAGATAAATGATAATTATTTGAATCATATCAGATCATTTTTCTGAGTTTGTCCCACTGCTTCTTCATTAAACCAACATATACCCGACTGTGCAGCTTAGAACTCACGTATATATGTGCCTTGTCTTCGTGATAACTGCGTATGAGAACTAGGACACTAAATTTTTATACCTTTAGTTCTTTCTAAGTCTATTCTGTCTGTATATTGAGCTATGCCACATCTTTCTCACTGTAATTCCTTCTTCTTCCATACCTTGGAATGCGATGATGTTTGTTCCTTTTTGTAAGTTGGCCGAAATTTGCTCCCGCATTCTTTTGCTATATGCCCAAACTTGTTACAAACATAAAATCTTATATGTTTCATATTCCTTCTATAGCAATCAATGGCTTTGTGACCAAACATATTGCAAGAAAAACAATATCCCTTAAAGTACCTGGAAGCTGATGATCTTTTTGTGTGACAGTTATTAGCTTGAACCATTCTACTTCTGCATCTTGCTGCAACATGTCCAAAATTATGACATATAAAACATTCAACATTTTCATCAGAGGAAAGAATCAATGAATACTTTCTTTCCTTGGTTGTTGATGAGGTTGACCTCTTATCTCCTTGTTGAGTGTTTCATATTTTACACTAGAGTTCCTTGCTTCAGTTTGTGAGCTAGATTCACCTTTAACAGTTTCATGAAAACCAAGACCAGATTTGATGGCAGGAGACATTTGACTACTAAGAATATCATCCAAAATCTTAGTACTATCTTGAAATCGTAAAAGTTTATCCTTTTCTTCTAATTTAACTTTTAGGATATTTACCTCAACCTGATATTGCTCTTCCTTTTCAAGATATTGCTTCTTCATGATTTCTTCAGCTTTTCTTCCTTCTTCCACTTGTTGCCTTAATTCGAGAACTTCATTTTCTTGTTCTTCAAATGCTTGGAGTAGTTCTTCATTCTTCTTATTTGAATTTTTGAGATCTTCTTTTAGAGAAACGACCACAGCTTCAAGACCTTCACAGTAGCTGGTTCTTTCTATAAGTTCCTTGGTTGTTGTGTCCTTTTCATTCACTTCATTTCTCAATGATGTCACTTCATCTTGCAGCCTTTGAGATTGATCTTCCTTTTCCTTATACTGCTTCCTTACCTTGCTTCCTTCCTCCAACCGAGATTTTAATCTGGTAACTTCTTCGTTGTAGGAGCATTCCCTTTTATCAATTATATCTTTTTGATCTCTAATTGTATCTGTGAGCCTTTTAAATTCTACCTCTGTTTGATTTCTTTATCTTACCTGCAGCCTTTGAGATTGATCTTCCTTTTCCTTATACTACTTCCTTACCTTGTTTCCTTCCTCCAACTGAGATTTTAATCCGGTAAATTCTTCGTTGTAGGAGCATTCCCTTTTATCAATTATATCTTTTTGATCTCTAATTGTATCTATGAGCCTTTTAAATTCTACCTCTATTTGATTTCTTTATCTTACCTGCAGCCTTTGAGATTGATCTTCCTTTTCCTTATACTACTTCCTTACCTTGTTTCCTTCCTCCAACTGAGATTTTAATCCGGTAACTTCTTCATTGTAGGAGCATTCCCTTTTATCAATTATATCTTTTTGATCTCTAATTTTATCTGTAACCCTTTTAAATTCTACCTCTATTTGATTTCTTTATCTTTCACCCATAAGAGAAAATTCAGTTGTTTCACTGTCACTTTCATTATCTTCAAATGAACAGAGAAATGTATCACCAGAGGACAATAAATAAGCATCTGATAGTTCTTTTGCTTGTTTGTCTTGATTCTGAGGCAATTCTGAATCTAAAGAGTTGCTTGCACATTAAGGCCAATCGTCTCTCCCACTGTCATAGTTCCTTTGAGATGTCTTCTTCTTTTGAGGTGCTTTCTTCTTTAGCTTCTTTCCCATTATTACTACGGATCTCCTTCAAGCGATCAAGCTTTTACCAAAGGACCTTCTCTGATACCAATTGTTGGAAATAATACTGAGAGAGGGGTGAATCAATATTAGTCAAATCAATAACTTTTTCTTTTCATACTCTGATTTATATACACTACTTCAATGAAGGTAACTCGCGTGTACATGCAACTGTGTTTAAGGCAACCAGCGTATATCCAACAAACTTATGATTCAGTTAATTCATCATATGTTTATCTTTAATCAATGCATCAATACTTCATTAACCATATAAATAGTAACCATGTGCAGTAATAACATAACAAACCATCACACATAAGAAACACACATGAACACCAAGATTTAAGGTGGAAACCCAATGCGGGACAAAAACCACCTGTTGTTGTCTTCTTTTAATATAAGAAAAACATGTTTACAATCTTGTACTGGTGCAGACTCATACCAATATGCAGGAACCCACCTACAGAAGGCTACAGCGTTTTTTCATTCTCCAGCTTCTACTGGAAGGGAGCGACAACCCCCTAGCTCTTATACTAGTCAATCCGTTTACTAGTACATAGGCGCCGACCTACAGAAGGCTCCAACCTTCACTCGTTTTCTAGCTGCTACTGGAAGGGAGCTCCAACCCCCTGGCTCTTGTACTAGTCGATCCATTTACTAGTACGTAGGTGCCAGCCTACAGAAGGCTCCAACCTTCACTCGTTTTCTAGCTACTACTAGAAGGGAGCTCTAACCCCCTGGCTCTTGTACTGGCTGATATGTTTACCAGTACATAGGTGCCAGCCTACAGAAGGTTACAACCTTCTCTCTTCCCCCAGGGACCATGTTTCATAAATTTTAAGACTCGATACTCCTGGAACACAACACCACAATCTGAAGGCCTTGTTTAATCAAATTTTCATATTGGTCCCATTAGTAACATTGAAGCTCAAAATAAACCGCCACTGCAATACAACCATCAAATACATCTGCATCAACCAATCACTAAAACCCAATCAATCTCTGATATAACTAAAACCCAATCATCAATCTCTGATATAACTAAAACAATCAATCGCTAAAACCTCTAAACCTCTGACACAACTGAATCAAATAATCACTTAACCTCTGACACAACTGAATCAACCATTCATTCAAACTTAATGAAATTCAACCATTCAACTAGAATAGACAGATCACTGTAACTAGTACACAGATCTAAACTCAGAACACTACATCAACAACCAGTACTAACTGTAACCTCAAAAGTCATGTGTTAGAATGTATACACTCCTTTAATGAAGCAAACTTGCATGTATACGCTACTTCCTTTTGCCCAACCTGCATATACCTCTAAAGATACTGAATCATAAAACCTCTTAACCACAAACTGTAGCAATCAGTGACATTCCGAAGATCCATTTTCATATTATAGAGTTCTAAATAGATAGCAACAAGGATCACCCTTCTTTCTCAATCAATTAATCAATGAGACACAAACTCTTTGTGCATTCAGTTTTACTTTTAGATCTAAGAAGACTTCATTGATAGATAGCAGTAAAACAGCAGCACTGATATGATAGACCAGTCATCCTTGAACATCAAGCTTTTCTTTTGCATACGCTACTTGGAAGAGCCGAACCAGCGTGTATACGCACCTTTGCCAAAGCGAACCAGCGTATAGATCTACAAATACTTACTTATAACTTCGCTGCAATTCCCAACTTCAGATATACCCAGATCATCACATATAAAGGATAAAACATGTGTTAGCAATCAGATCTAGCCCATCCATTATCAGATCACATAATGATAAGTCATTATGATCTTGATCCATCATTAGATCTCATCCATCATCAAACACTCAGGTGCATATTTAGTCTAGATCAAGCAAAGCATCAGAAACCCATAACATGCATATTTTCTTTTGATCTAACACTTCATAAGATATTCATTACTTGTGCCCTTATCCCTTTGATCTTCTCCACCTTATATAGTTTTAGGCCTTTCTCAATACCTTGGACAAAAAACACTTAGGACCAATACCTCAAACCAAATGCCTCAGAACAATACCTTGGACCAAATACCTCAGACCAATACCTTGGACCAATACCTCGGACCAATACCTTGGACCAAAACTGCGGACCAAAACCTTGATTTTCCATCCCATACGTGCTTTTCTTTCTGTGAAAGTGCGTGCATACGTATACGCTTCTTCTATTCCATGAGCTCGTGTGTATACGCTAGTTGGACAAGGTGAACCAGCATATACTTCTTAAACCATTCTCTTTCTTCAATTTCTTGATTATGACCTGTAGTCCTTTGTTCCTTCATCCTATTTTTTTTTGTACCATTACTTTTTTCCCTCTGAATAGACTTGTTATAATTTGATTTGCCATATTACTTCTAAATTGATTCCTTTGAACTACCCTGCATTTTGTCACATCTGTAAACACAACTGCCATGCATTCTGTCACACCTGATATCTCTCCTGTAGATTCATCTAGTTATGTAGATTCATATAGTTACCATATACAAGTGAGTTGTTCTACTAGAAGTGGGTTTCCATCAAGTACAACACGTATCATAATGCTAACTATAACAGGCATATCCAAAAGAAAAAGGGTAAGTGGAATGTGATATGACAATTAAGTAGGCTAGTTTAGTCTATAGAAATGATGAAAAACAAAATGCTAAAAGGGAGTTCTCTTAACCCTAATTTTAGTTGCACATGTACTTATATATTGTATACCTGATTATGTTGACACATATGTATATATGAGGATGCCATTTTGACTTAAAAGTTTTGTTAGGAGTAGTTCCTGGGGAAAATTGATGGACTATAGTTATTTAATGCAAATACAAATGCACGTAGTACAATGAATAAGAGACAAGAAGGTGGAGTAATTACGTTGGAATCTTGTTTTGTATCAGGTGGAGCTCAAACAAAGTTATAAATTCTTGTCTTGACTTGAGGGTGGATGTATAAACCTATGGATTCCCTTATTCCTTGTGTATATGTCCATGTGTCATACATGTGTACATGTGTATACGTTGTACCATGTCATATGTGTGTTGTGATAAATGTATGTCGCATCATGTTATGTGTTTGTGGTATGGCACCATGTGTATATGTATATGTGTTTTTTACTTGTCTGGGTCCATGTATTGTGCATTGTTTCTGGGTTGAGGTGGGATAGCCTTTGGCTTCCCAATATCTCTATCAGTAGAACACTACCTAGTTTGGTAGTGCCCATAGTCGCGGGTGGGATTATATATATGATCATCATTGGGTGGAGGTATAAACCTATGGATTTCCTTGATGATTTAGGGTGGAGGTGAGCCTCTGGATTCTCTTGTTGCTTTGGAAACCGACCAGCATGACTATGGAGTGGGTGCCCAGGCAACTAACCTAGGGGGTACTTGGAGCCTGGAGCAGCATGACTGTGATCTAGCATGATTGTTCGGTGGGTACCTTGGAAATTATCCTAGAGGGTACTAGGATCCCTAAAGTAGCATGAGTGTTGAGCTGATACCTTGACAAATAGTTTGGAGGGTACCTAGAGCATTGGATCAACCACTTTGGATCAACATTTTGGCCATGGATGATATGATATCATCTAGGTGCTTTCCAAGGTAGGAAATTGACACCATGCATGTATGAGAAAAGAAGAAGCCACCAAATCAAGATAAGCACCTATGCTTTAATTGATCCTCTAAACCTTTAAATTATGAGCATGATTTATGATAACATGTATTTTTGAGCTAGCCTGATGATATGTTTTAGGTTATGATTATGTGATTTATGCGCAAACCTGGTTGCTATAGGAATTATGGAAAATTCCAAGTTCATTGCAAGAATAAACCTAATTGTCATTTGACATTCCTTTTAACATACATGGCAACACAATGTGCATAAATCTCCTACTTTTTCATTGGTGGAAATTGTTGGTGCACTAAGATGTCTTATTACAAGCAATCGTAATTCCTACATTAATCCTCAACCCAGAGAAAATATTTCTATTTTGATAGTGTCAGCACTATATATGCAGTGAATTTAGAGGTCAAATGATAATGAAAGAAATTAGAATCGTTGCAATTGCTAATGTCTATCTCTTTAAATTCAATCCAAACAACTCTGAAAGGAATTCTTAACATACTTTGCAATTCTACTTAATCTATTCTGAAATCAAATGAATCTTAATACAAATAGAAAGAATCACACTTGGGAATCTTAACTGGTATTGAAACTAACTCATTTAACATGAAAGGGACCTATGACAATTGAACAACAAATAACCATATAAGCATATCATGGAAAGCAATCAATTCTAACTTTGAATCTATGATAACGTTACTTAGAATGAACATCAATATAATGATGGAATTAACATAACCAATTTAATAAAGAGCATCACGCATATGTAACACACAACTAAATCTTGAATCTCGAATGAACTGCAAATGAAAATCACAATTGTCAATCCTCACGGTAATCATAATGATACTAACTTCACAAACTAATAATAATAAACAATAAAGAATAAACATAAATGATTGTAACACAGTTGAAGCAGTAGATCTTCTCTTGACTGGGCACAAAGTCTCCAGAAGTCCCCGCTGTTAGATACTCAGAATACGATTATTAATTAAACGTAGTCTTCTTCATTAAAATAAGTAACAGAGTTACAACATCACCAAGATGAAAGTATTATATGTCCAAAAGAATAGTTACAATCTGTGAATTCCTAAACTAGTTGTTCAATTCGCCTTTTGACTTTATATAAAATTTGGAAAAGTAAATAGATAGATGTGAATCTTCAGGATTAGGGGATCCTGAGGATTTCGCAACAATCGATCTAATTTCATCATAAAATAGCATTGGTATACTCGGTCTTCCACTGTCTTCCTTGCCCCAGATGTAGTCTTTTTCCTTTACTAGATGTTTTTGATCTATCAATTGAACAACCATCATCCAATTCGCATCTCTACACATAAAGATAGTGAAAGTCAGTTTTTTGTTCCCATATTTATCTAATTTGTTACTACTCAATTTTACCCAACTTCATTTGTTGTTTCCTCTACTTTTATCGATAAGACGAAGATAAACATGTGAAGGCAAATGCTTAATCAAGCTATTTATGAGGAGAAAACATACTTTTTTCTTGGCCCAACATACTCCCTTGCTTACCTTATTGCATTTCCTCATGCAATCATATGGGTAAGTTGCAGTTGAGTTAAGGAATAGGCAGGACATACCTCCTCCTTATATACTCTGAAAACGTTTTTCTTCTTGAGCATTGCAAAGGCCTGGTTCACTTGATGATCTAACAAGTTATAATCACTGTGGTACCCATCTAGAGGATACCATATAATTGGACTTCTATATTGGCACCCTATCCACTCAGGGCCCATGGTTAAGACCATGTTCCTGTATTTACGTGAGTGAGTGGAGACAGGTTTGAAATTCCAGAATCCAAATGGTTCTCTGTTCCTAACAGTATCACTAGAGGCTTCCCATCTTTGTCTAGATGCAGACAAATCCTCTTCTTTTATCTCCTGGAAGTACTCCTTCCTTGCTTGTATAATGTCTGTGTGGAACGTCCCTAATTGGCCCACAACACTTGTTCGTTTTGTGAATTGTTTGTGCTTGATAGAGAGATGCATGGTTTTTGTAGGTTCTCCCCTAACCCATAGGTTGGTGCCATATTCTCTCTTTTGAAAAATATTATGGGCTTTAGCCCATTTGATCTAGTCAGTGGAAAAGGAAAGAAATGCTTGGAATTGGATATCCCCTATGAAGGGGCTAGGATTGTTGTCTACATAATCTTCTAAAAAGAAATTATGCATGTACAATTCACAAAAGAGGAGATGTACTTGTTCATTTTGTTCTTTAAAGCACTTGATGAAGTCTGGGGTGATCTTGATTTCCACTAACTTGTCAGCTTTAACAGCTTTGATCTTTAGTAAGAGGTACCTTTCTAGCAGGAAAAATGCATAGTTGGTGGCAGGAGCTTGGCATGATAGGGTATTTGAGTAAAGAGAGCAAACAATCTCCAATTGCTCTTTAGCCTTTTGTAACTTGACCTATGCTTTTTCGACTTTCTTTTGTTCATTATTGTAATGAGTGAAAGTATCATCCTCTGTGACTATGAGTGCCTCAAATTTCTTCCTCAATTCCTGGTGTACTCGTAGGGGCACTACTTCCTCTTTATGCCGAGTCAATTCCTGTTGAGTCTTAACTAGTTCATTTTGCAATTTCCTAATGACCACTTCCCTTACTAGGGGAATGTAGGTAGGCATCTCCTATGTCTGGACCTCATCATCCTATGTTTCCATAGGATCAATCTGAACAATGATAAGCCCCATCATTGGGTAACTATATGGACCTTAATCCACCTCCTAGCTTAGTCAAATCAACCCTTCTCACAATTTATTACATATTTTGATTGTATTTTGTTTAATGAGATGAGTCAAAGTGATATATTATGCCTAGTGGACTAATGCGCATTGATTGCAGGTTTGTTAGAGAAAATCGTGGAATTTTGGCTAATTAAGGGCTGAAACTCGAATGAGACAAGGAGGAGAGATTGTAGGAGGTAGATCCTCCTCATTTACTCCTCCCTCACTCTAATATTCCTCCACCTATCACACTAGCTCGGAGTACAAGAAACCAAGTAATGGAGATCAAAAGGCAGCCGAGCAAGTGATAATTAAAGAGCTAGTTTATCTCGAGTTTGGGAGGTGAGCCTCCCTAGATTTAAGGAAGTCATTGGAGACTTCAGTTGTATAAATAACGAGTCCTAGAGCCTCATTAGGATTCAAATTTGTGTTATAAAAACACTAGTCATTTTTGAGTTCAAGACTTGTGGAAGACATGGTTCTGTAATTTTCTGATTTGATAATGAGAATGAGCATTTCCTTGATCCAGCATTGAGTTAACTCAGAGGGCTGAAACTCTTGGGTTAGAGCCCAACCCTAGTAGCAAAGGCTTCTCTTCTTGTATTTGTATGTTTAGTTGATTTCATATTCAAATTGTCTTTAGAATTATTTCATTGCAAGTAGTTGTAGATTTGATTAGTTTTCTTCCATTTGTGCTTTACTTAAGCAGTAGCTTAGAAGAGATAAAGGATCATCAAAAATTTGTCAGTAGGTGGTTTTGGACTCACTCCTTCCTTCAGGGATCATGGTTTGAGGAAAGAAATCCTATGCTGCCCCAAAAAGACAGAATTCTATTTTCTCATGGAATTTAGGGTTTTTCTGTACTTAGGCCAACATTTGATCAATTTTCAAGAGTAGGATTTATTTATCATTTCTTCTATCTTCAGTCTTACATTATATCTCATCAATGTTCCATCTTATTCTGCAAGTTTTCCTCATGCATGAAGTAGGCAGCTAGCTCATGAAATTATGTTTTCCTTAGATAATAGAAATTCTTCTTGTTTACATGATTTTTGGATATATGTCAATGTTTGATGCAATGCAGGAGTTTCAGCAGTACATAGAGATGTCATGATAAGCAACCTCATTCGAACCTCATCCATCCATGATCATTCCTTCCTTTCACTTAAACCCTCACCAATTTCATCATTTCACAAGAATACTTCTCCAAGCTTGTTGAGCCAATCCAGCCATCTCACACTCTGGTTTTGAGTTCTGAAGTGGTCTTGGGCACTCCATTGCCTCATTCCATCCACCAACCACATTCCCTAAGCCTTCCATCACCTTAAACATCCCTCCTTTTTCTCTCGGCTGTATCCTGTAGAAATACAGGGGATCCTGTAGATTTTTAGGACATCCTATAGAACGCATTAGGACATCTTGTAGGTTACCTATAGTGGCCTGTTTTGAGGCCGAATTGAGGAAAATTCCTCTAGAAATCTAGAAGAGGACTCCTACTGGTATCCCAAGTCCTATGACCATTCACCATCATCCCTAAGCCACCTGCCACATCACCAAAAGAGATTAGCTTTCACACTTTCACATAAAAAAGGACAAAATGAAAAACTAATTTATTTTATTCATTTACATGCACAGCAGTAGAATGTTTGATGTTTTGAATTTTCATGCTTAGGACAGTAGGATTGCATACATGTTAACTTAGCATTCTTTTGAAGCATAGCCTCTCAGTAATTAGTTAGAAAATGGTGTGTTTAAGCATTTGATTTCAGTATTTTTCCTTACTGTAGTAGACAAGCTTTCTCTTAGTGTAGATTTCTCTTTTCCTCATTGGTAATCAAGCTTCTTCTGAATCCATAGAAGTTTGGTTTGAAAAACCTTAGTGGTCTATTGCCATCTTAGCAATGACAAAGAGCAGACCCATCACATTTACTTGTGTATACAACACTGTCACCTCCAAGTTTGTATGAACCCTGAGTTGATAAAGTAAATTTGGTACCCCATGAGTTGCAACATGCTTACTGCAATACTAGTGCTCATCACTTTTTTTGGCGCCGTTGCCGGGGAGGTATCTGAGTAGTATGTGATTACTACTTTCTTTCTTCCATTTCTCGTCTCTGATATTCTGCTATTAGCTTCATTTCTCCAAAAGTAATTTAGATTGCTTTCTTTTCCATTCAACATTCTTGGCTTTCTTTCCCATTCTGCAAGTTAGTTTTCATTCATTTCTACAAAAGTAATTTAGATTGATTTCTTTTCCATTCATCATTCTTTGCTTTCCTTTCCATTCTGCAAGTTAGTTTTCAAGTTTATGAGTTTTGTTTTTGGCGATAATCACATCAAAATTCATTTGTCGACGTGTTTTGAACCAGCAAGTGTGGTTCATCGTCAGGACAAGATGAAGAACCATATCATGGTAGCAAATTAAATAGAGAGACCCATCATTCAAACGGCTAGAAAGAAACAACTAATTTTGACCAAAGGAAACGGTTAGAATTAACTAGACTACAACTAAATTTGACTGGACCAAGAGTTAGGGGAAAGTTTATTAATTGGTTAGTTAATTAATCAGTTAATTTGTTAGATTTAATAATTTTTATTTTAATCAAATGTAACTAAATATATTCGTTAATAAATAACTAAAATTATTCATGAACCTAAATTGAGAACATTAAAATTTTAATCTTCTATACAACTAAATCAACTATATGTAAAAACCAATATTATCATGGGATAAATTAAGGTAAAATTAAAAATTTATTAACTAAATAATTAGTTAAATTAAATAAGCTAACTTGTTTATCATGTATATTTATTTAAATAAATAAGTATTATCCTCTTTTAATTTATATAAATATTCATATATAAGGGAGCTAGGATAAAGATTAATATATGTTTATTAAATAATTAAGTAATATGTTTATCAAATGATTAATTAAATATGTAATATGTTTATTAAACATATATGTTTATATTTAAATATATATGTTACTAAATATGATAATTAGTTAAAATGTTTATTAAGTTTATATAATTTTCATATATATGCTTATAATTTTTTTATGGGTATCTATATATATATATATATATAGATATAAATTTATATATTATGTTAAAAAAAATCATTAAAAATAAAAAATATATATAAGAACCTAACCTAATAATCAATGATTATTAGGAGAAGTATTGAAACTTCTTAATACAAATCCATATTATAGAATAAGTAAATGAACAATTCAAAAGAGAAGGGAACAAAAGGGAAATTCAAATGATGTAGAAGCCGAGGAAAAAAATATATAAATAAATAAATAAAAAGAGAAGGGGGGATGAGGGCTAGGAGCAGAGGGAAGGGATTCAACAACTGCAATTTTCCAGTGGTCTTCCCTGTTGAGATTATTTGGCCTTCTTTCAATTTCTATGGCTTCCCTAAATTTGCGGTGATGAAAATGAGCAATCTTAGCTATAACCTTGGCCTCCTCAATGAATATATGATGCTTAGTCTTCTTTGCACATGTTGGATCCCTGCCCTCTCTTCCTAGCCCCCGCCCCCCTTCTCTTTTTATTTAATTATATATTTTTTTTCCTCGGCTTCTACATCATTTGAATTTCCCTTTTGTTCCATTCTCTTTTGAATTGTTCATTTACTTATTCTGTCATATAGATTTGTATTAATAAGTTTCAATACTTCCCTTGATCCTAATAATCATTAGGTTAGGTTCTTTTATATATATATATATATATATATATTTTTTTTTGTTTCATACACATAAAGAATTATAAGCATATATATGTAAATTATATAAACTTAATAAACGTTTTAACTAATTAACATATTTAGTAACATATATATTTAAATATAAACAGATATTTTTAATAAACATATTACATATTTAATTAATCATTTGATAAACATATTACTTAATTATTTAATAAACATATATTAATATTTATCCTAGCTCCCTCATATATGAATATTTATATAAATTAAAAGAGGATAATACTTATTTATTTAAATAAATATACATGATAAACAAGTTAGCTAATTTAATTTAACTAATTATTTAGTTAATAAACTTTCAATTTTACCTTAATTTATCCCATGATAATATAGGTTTTTACATATAGTTGATTTAGTTGTATAGAGGATTAAAATTTTAATGTTCTCAATTTAGGTTCATGAATAATTTTAGTTATTTATTAACAAATATATTTAGTTACATTTGATTTAAATAAAAATTATTAAATCTAACAAATTAACTAATTAATTAACTAACCAATTAATAAAATTTCCCCTAACTCTTGGTCCAGTCAAATTTAGCTGTAGTCCAGTCAATTCTAATCGTTTCCTTTGGTCAAAATTAGTTGTTTCTTTCTAGCCGTTTGAATGATAGGTCTCTCTATTTAATTTGTTGCCATGATCTGGTTCTTCATCTTGTCCTGGTGATTAACCACATTTGTTGGTTTGAAACTCGTCGAGAAATGAATTTTAATGTGATTATCGCCAGAAACATTTCTCATAAACTTGTTATGGATCACATAAGCCTCAATTCAATAAGTTAGTTTTCATTCAAGCAGTTAGTTTTCATTCAGTTTGCACTTTCAATTCTGCAATTATTTTCAAAGCTTGAAAAAAAAACCAAAACAAAACAAAAACACTTTTTTTCATGCCTCGTAGGAATAGGGATAACTTAGGGAAATTTTTTCCAAATACCCCTACCGCTTCAAACAACCAACCTTTCCTCTTCTTCGGTGGATGTGAATTGGAGGAACCCTTAGGTGAACAACTAAAGATATTTGAAGAGCTTACAGGGGGACAATAAGAAGAAGAACCCATTCCAACTGACCCAATGGCTGAAAATATAAATGATAGAAGAAATAGAGAAAGAGTTGAGGGTGCCTTTCTCATCAGAGAAACTAGTGGGGATACCAAGATGAAGAATATAAGCCCCTCTTCTCTTCCTCATTTCCATGGTCCGACCTCAGAAGATCCAGACACTTTCCTGTTTGAGTTTGTTGTAATATGAAGAACCTATGATTACACCAAAGATGAGAAGAAGTTGAAACTATTCTCATCCACTCTCATGGATGCAGCTTTGCGTTGGTTCATGGGTTTACCTGGGGATAGCATCACAACTTGGGCTCAGATGTAGCAAGCCTTCAACAACAAGTATCAAGACTACTACAAGTCCAAAGACACTTAGGAAGAAATTTTTAGGATGAAGTTAGGGCATGATGAATCCCTAGAGGACTATGAAGAAAGATTCTAGCTTAGCTACAAAAGGGATAGGTGCACACTTGACCCTAAGTCACTGAAGCTATTCCTGCTTAGAGGGGTAAGGGAAGATCTTCTGGATACCCTAAACCTTCTAGCAGGAGGGGACATCTACCATCTACCCTATGAAGATATGAAGACTGTATTTAGGAACCATTCTAGGGCAGCTAGGAAAAAGGGTAGGGGTAGTCAACTAATGACTAGTCCATCCTCTTCCACTACATCCATCAAGGGTGAAATTGGAAACATGCTGGAAGATTTCAAGAGTGAGATGTTGCAAACCCTTTCCCTATAGATGGACACTATGCACATTAAGAGAAAACAGGAGGAAGTAGAGAGAGCCTTAGCCATTTTCTGCCCTAGATGCACAAGGAGGCACCCTAGGAATGAATGTCCATTGAACTTGATTGAAGTCTGCTCAGTATGTGAAGAAAACCACTCCACATACAAGTTCCCTTCTCTACTTGGATTAAAAGTTGTGTATCAGGGAACTGAAGGGGTGACTGAGCAACTCTGCTACATAAATCAAAGGAGACCTCATGGGCCTTGGCCATAACAACAGGGCATGCAAGGGTCATCCCATGCCTATTACAACCCTAACTAGACCACATCCATTCCCTCTTGGGGGTCCCCTTCTCATCCTTCTTGGTCTACACCTCCTCCTTGGTCCTTTGCACCTCAGTACCATTCCCAGCTGACTAGCCAGTCATTTCAGCCATATGCTCCGCCACAGCCTCAGTGGAATGCACTGCCACACAGGTGGAGGCCCCCATACAACAATACTCCAGCTTTATTGCATCCACCACCTGCTCAACAAAAATTTTTACACCTTGCTCCAACTAACAACCCCAGATGCTTGCCCAGCCAAATCCGAACCCGAAAAACAGACATGCACAACAAGTATACAATGGAGAGACATCATATCCTACTTATGTTATGGAGATTCAGGAAATAAACTTGAGATCTGGGAGAGTACTCCCAGAAAACCAACCTCTACCCCCACATAGGGAGAGCGAGGAAGAAAGAGAGGAAATAATGCCTAAAGTAAATCCACCACCCTTTCTTGAGAGATTAACTCATACAGTCCAGCCTACCCAGAAGAGACTAAACTTTTAGGAGAATTGAAAAATCTATGTGTCAAAATTCCACTTCTCCAAGCCATAAAATATGTACCTATTTACAACAAGTTGATTAAGGATAAGTGCTTCAAACATCCAGGGCGGCGAAAAAGAGACATACCTACCATTAATGTCATTGGATAGATGTCCGACTTAATGCTGGGGCAGGTAATTCTTCCAAAGTATTTGGACCTTGGAAGCCATGTAGTAGATGTGCACATCAATGGCACCATTGTCCCACACACTTTGATTGATCTTGGGGCTGCAATTAATGTGATGACTAAGGACACCATGCTCAAGCTCAATCTCCAAGGTTCATTAAGAAAGACCACAACAATCTTGCAACTTGCAGACCATTCCATAGTGACCCCTGAGGAGATTTTGGAGGATGTGATGGTCTCCATTGACTCTTTAGAGTACCCTGCAGATTTCCTAGTCCTCTAGCCTAAGGCTAAGCTTACTGTTTACCCTCTCATCCTTGGGAGGCACTGGTTAGCCACTATCGATGCTTACATCAGTTGCAGGGCTAGAAATATGACTATTAAAAATGGGCATATGTCCAAGCAGTTAGTCTTGTACCCTCCTGCTCAGCCATCTCTAGAACATGACTTACCTTTATGGCTGGAAGAGGAGGAAGAAGATGAAGTTTATTCATCCCAACTCTATACCTTAGAAACAACCATGGGAGGAGGACAACCGGATGAAGATGATTTGATTGAACACATACTCCAAATTCCAACTGCCAGCACATTGTCTTTAGAGGAAGTAGTAAAGGAAACCCAAAACAACCATCAGATTGATATATACTTAGCTGATTCAAACCCTACCCATTGTTAAAACCATAGAATTTGGTCCTGAGAGAACCTTGAAAATCAACCCATCTCTTTTTGTACACCAAGAAGAAAAGTTGTGCAACATGCTAAAGGAACATCTGGATGCCTTTGCTTGGAGTTACAAGGAAATGAAGGGAGTTCACCCCTCAGTGTGTACTCACCACATTTATATCAAAGAAGGTTGCAAACCAGTCCGACAACCCCAAAGGAGAATGAATCCAGCTCCCAAAGATATAGTCAAAGAAGAATTGCAAAAGCTACTAGGTGCTGGATTCATTTACCCTATCTCAGATAGTGAGTGGGTCTCTCCTCTGGTTTTGGTTCCAAATAAAAATAGGAAGTGGAGGATTTGTCTCGATTACATAGAGTTAAACAAAGCAACAAAGAAGGACCATTTGCATCTACCTTTCATTGACCAAGTGCTAGATGGCCTAGCAGGGAAAAAGTTTTTCTCTTTCCTAGATGGGTTCAGTGGGTACAATCAAATCCAAATCAGCCCAGAAGACCAGGATAAAACCACCTTCACTTGTCCTTGGGGTACTTTCGCCTATAGGGTCCTTCCTTTTGGCCTATGCAACGCCCTTGCCACTTTTCAGAGAGCAGTCCTAAGTATCTTTTCCAAGCTGGTCCATGATGTAGTAGAGATTTATATGGATGATTTTACACCCTATGGGTGTGATTTCCAGGAGGCTTTGTCCAACTTAGGTAAGGTGTTGAACAAATGCATTGAAATGAAAATGTCCCTTAGTCCCAAAAAATGTGAGTTCTTGATGACTGCAGGGACTATTCTAGGTCATTCAATATCCCAACAAGGATTGCAGGTGGACCCAAACAAAATAGCCATCATCCAAAGGGTCCCACCTCCGCAAAAACAGAGAGATGTCAGAAGTTTTCTAGGCCTAGCTAGATACTATTGGAGGTTTATAAACGATTTTAGCAAGTTAGATTCTCCTTTATTTGGGTTGTTGGCCAAAGACTTTGAATTTGTATGGTCAAAAAGTTGTCAAGAGGCCTTGTCCACTTTGAAGGACAAGTTGACCACTGCACCTATTCTTCGAGGCCCAAATTGGGCCCTTCCTTTTCATATACATGTTGATGCCTCACACAAAGCCATAGGAGCAGCTCTAGGCTAGATAGATGACAATTTTCCTTGTGACATTTACTTTATTTGTAAGAATATGTCAAAGGCCAAATTGAACTACACAGTGACTGAAAAGGAGCTCCTAGTTGTTGTGCATTCATCGAACAAATTTAGGCATTACATTATAGGTTACCAAAAATTTGTACATACTAACCATGCTGCAATTAAATATTTGATGAATAAACCAAATGTGAATGCCTTGATTATTAGATGGTTACTTTAATTACAGCAGTTTGATCTAACTATTGTTGATAACCCTGACAAGGAGAATGTTGTTGCAGATTTTTTGTCCAGATTAACTTTGCCTGCAGGGGAGGAAGGAATGGTTGATGATCAGTTACCAGATGAACACTTATTCACCATTTTATTTCTCTCTCCATGGTTTGCTGACATATAAAACTACTTGTTGTCTACACAGTTCCCACCGAATTTGTCCTCCAAAGAGAAAAGCAAGATTGTGAGGAAGAGTGCCACATTCACTTGGATTGGGGGCAATCTCTTCAAACTAGGCACAGATCAAATTATAAGAAGATGTTTCAGGGAGGAGGAATTCTTTGACATCCTTCTGACCTGTCATGATGGGCCTTGTGGAGGTCATTTTGCATCCAAGCAGACTGTTATGAAACCAACTCAAGAGAAAATAGAAAAGATAGATCAACGCCTTAGAATTCAGCCTCTTCGAGGGGGCAACCTCCTTTACATTACATAAATGAAAAATTCTTGGATGATTCAAATGACAAAACCTCCTTTCTATATATAGGAGTCTAAGGAGTCACAATATAACCCAGCCGACCTAAAAATAATAATATAAAGCCACAAAAATAACAATAGAGGGATTCTATGGGGCACAGTAATAACAATATGGGGGCAATAGGGGCACAACAATATTAATAAGGGGTACAACTACAATAGTAATGGGGTAATCACTAGTATTATAGGGACCCAACATGCCCCTCTCCTTCAAAAAAGTGTTGTCCTCAACGCTTGAGTAGTTCTGGATACTTCTGTATAAAATTCTCATCCTCCCATGTGGAATCTTCAGCGGATAAGTTCTTCCACTTGATAAGATACTCTGAAATTGATCGATTTCGTAGCTGTCGAGTTCTTGTTTCTGTGACTGCTTCCGGTTCCAATATAATTTTTCCTTCCTCGTCAAGTTCTGGCAATATTGTTTGAACTGGGAGCTTGTCGCCTATAACCTTCTTTAAACATGAAACATGGAAAACTGGGTGCAATCGAGAAGCTGCAGGAAGCTCCAATTTGTATGCCATAGTACCAATCTTTTGCAACACCTTGTACGGACCATAATACTTTGGTGATAATTTATTATCCTTCTTAGCTTGCTTGAGGGACATTTGCTTATATGGTTGTAGCCGTAGGAATACCCAATCACCTACATCAAAACTTCTTTCACTGCGATGTTGATCTGCCTGTTGTTTCATTCTATTTTGTGCCAACACGAGGTTATCCTTTAAGAGTTGGAGGACTTGTTGTTGATGTTCGATGTGATGTTCCACTGCCTGAACCTTAGAATTTTCTCTTAAATATGATGTGATGGATGGTGGTTGATACCCATAAAGTGCCATAAATGGGGTCATTTTTGTTGCTGTATGGAAGGAAGTGTTATACCACCATTCAGCCAGAGGCAACCATTTGACCCATTGTGTCTGTTTATCAGATACAAAGCAACGAAGATATCCTTCCAAACATTTGTTTACTATCTCAGTTTTCCCATCAGATTGAGGATGATAAGATGAGCTATGAGCTAACTGAGTACCAAGACAAGAAAATAATTCTGTCCAAAAATTTCCAGTGAAAATGGGATCTCTGTCACTTACAATAATCTTTGGGTTTCCATGTAGCTTTTGAATTGTTTCCATAAATGCAGTAGAAACTGTACTGGCTTTAAATGGATGTGATAATGCACAAAAGTGTGCATACTTGGTAAGTCTGTCAACTACCACCATGATGACACTCTTTCCCTCAGACTTGGGTAAACCTGTGATAAAATCCATTGAAACCTCCTCCCAACGTTGGCTTGGAATGGATAAAGGTTGTAATAGACCCGGTGTCTTAATTGTTTCAACTTTATTTTGTTGGCAAACCAAACATTCCGCCACAAACTTTTGAATATCTGATTTAAGGCCATCCCAAAAAAATTCCTTCTTAACCCTGTGGTAAGTTTTTAAAAATCCTGAGTGCCCTCCTAAGGGAGAAGTGTGCAATTCCATAAGAATCTTTTGTTTTAGCTGGGAATTCTTACAGAGGTATAAGCGATCTTTGTACCATAACGAATCATTTTGCCAGCTAAATGTATCAGACGTACTGGAATCTTGTTGTAACTTTCGAATAAGTGCCCACACTTCTTCGTCATTCTTCCATTCCTCCCTTGCTTCGTTTATCCAATCTGGTTGGATAATAGAAATGGCACACAACAATGCTTCCACATCCTCATCCTTTCTTGAGAGTGCATCTGCCACCACATTTTGCTTCCCTTTTTTGTAGATGATTTCAAAGTCATAACCCAACATCTTTGTGACCCACTTTTGTTGCTCTTCAGAGGATAATCTTTGTTCTAAAAAGTATTTAAGGCTATCATGATCCGTTTTTACCTTGAAGTGTCTTCCCATTAGGTAGGGTCGCCATTTCTTAAGTGCATGGAGTATTGCCAACATTTCCTTCTCATAAATAGCTTTGTTAAAAACTTTCCCTTGATTGGACGACTTTCAAAAGCAATGGGTCTTTCATCTTGCATTAGAACAGCACCAATTCCATTTCCTGAAGCATCACATTCCACAATAAAGGTTTTTGTGAAGTCCGGTGTAGCTAAGACCGGTGCTTGGCACATTGCCTCTTTAAGATGTTCAAAGGCCTTTGTTGCTTCCGGAGTCCATGAAAATGCATCTTTCTTCAATAATGTTGTTAGAGGTGCTGCTATTCTCCCATAATTCTTAACAAACTTGCGATAATACCCTGTCAACCCGAGAAATCCTCGCAGATGCTTTATGGATGTGGGGATTTTCCATTCCTTAATGGCTTTAATTTTGCTAGGGTCTACCTTAACTCCTTCATGAGATACAATATGACCCAATATTCCACCTCCTGGACTCCAAAGAAACATTTGGATCTTTTTGCATATAATTGTTTCTCCTCCAATAGTTGTAGCACCCTGTCAACATGTTCAACATGATCCTTCCAAGACTTGCTGTAGATTAGTATATCATCAAAAAATACTAACACAAATTTTCTAAGGAATGGTTTGAAAATTGAATTCATCAAACCTTGAAATGTTGAAGGTGCATTGGTAAGGCCAAAAGGCATGACCAAAAATTCATAATGACCCTCATGAGTTCTAAATGTTGTTTTCGGAATGTCTTCAATCTTCATTCTGATTTGATGATATCCTGAACGAAGATCCAACTTGGTGAAGTAAATTGATCCATGCAATTCATCCAGTAATTCATCAATGACAGGAATGGGAAACTTATCTTTAATAGTGAGCTTGTTGAGCTCCCTATAATCCGGACACATGCGCCATGATCCATCCTTCTTGTGCACCAATACTACTGGAGCAGAGAAAGAACTTTGACTCGGTTGAATTATACCAGCCTCTAGCATTTCTGCAACCATACGTTCAATTTCACTCTTTTGGACATAGGGATATCTGTACGGCCTGATGTTTGGAGGAACACTTCCTGGAATCAGATGAATAGCATGATCATGATCACGCATAGGTGGGAGACCTTTGGGAGTCTCAAATACCTTGGAATGATTGTCCAGGACTTTTTGGAGATCTGGAGAAATAGATGATTCCAATGTGGAAACATCTAGCGAACATAATTGTGCAATTACACCTCTTTGTTCCTTTTTTAGAAGCTTTGTCATACCATTAGAGCTGATTATCTTTCCTGGTTTCCCTGCAATACCCCTTAATTCAACTTCCTTTCCTTCCGTAGAAAATTTGATGAAAAGTTCTTGAAAATTAAAAGCTATTGTACCCAAGGATTGTAGCCATTGGACTCCTAGTACAACATCAACACCTCCCATTGGAATGGAAAGCAT
Source organism: Pinus tabuliformis (assembly GCA_031772625.1). Classification (NCBI taxonomy): domain Eukaryota; kingdom Viridiplantae; phylum Streptophyta; class Pinopsida; order Pinales; family Pinaceae; genus Pinus; species Pinus tabuliformis. The sequence goes on from CM062810.1 coordinate 805,760,740, forward strand.
TGGGCTAGTCAATACATATTCTCCCATGGATAGCTTGATATTATGGCACTTTCCAGAGCAATTTATTGTTCCTCCATTTGCAATCATCACTTGACACTCTGGTGCTGGATATAGGAAGCAATTCAATTCTTTTGCTACCTTACAATGAATAAAATTGTGGGTGCTTCCTGAATCAATCAACACTATTACCTTTTTCTTCTTGATTTGTCCTTCTATCTTGATGGTTTGAGGAGTGGTAATTCCCGCCAATGCATTACAAGATATGGTCGGATTTATTTGTTCTTCATCTAGGCTTTGTTCCTGGAGTATATCCTCTTCTTTTGACCTTTCTTGCTCCTTTTCTTCTTCCTCTTCACAATCTATGTAGAATAATTTCTTCTCAGCACACTTATGACCTTTAGTGTATTTGCTATCACAACTGTAACAAAGCCCTTTTGCTCTTTTTTCTTCCAATTGTTGTGGTGTCAACCTTATAGGTTGTGGAAGACTAGGGGCAACAACACTTCCGTCTTTATAGTTGTGAGTGGTATGCTTCCTGGTTGCCATAATTTTGCTTTCCATTTTTCTTGCTAACCTGAATGCCTTCTCTAATGAATCAGGTTCCCAAAGGCGAACATCATGTTGGATATTATCCTTTAAAGACCCTATGAACACATCAATCCTATGCTCCTCTGGAATATCTTTTACCCTTATGTTCAATTTTTGGAACTCCTCAATGTGCTCCATTATTGAACCCTTTTGTTTGAGACTTATCAATTGGCTAAAAAAAGTGTTGCTTTTTGTATCCTCATAATGTGCTATCAATTCTTCCGTAAAAATTGCCCAAGTGATAAATTGTTTACGAGAGCAAAGCCATTGATACCATACAAACTGATTTGGTTCCAAATATAAAGTTGCCATACGTACCTTTTGTGTGTTTTGCACATTATTGAGATCGAAAAATTGCTCCATCTGTAATATCCATGTTGCGGGATCCTTGCCATCAAACTTCCTCATATCGATTTTTGGAATATGGTGGGTCTTCGATCCAACATTAGAGTCTATGGAATCATGATTAACATTTCTTTTGTTCTCATCATGAGTTTCCTTTAGTACCCTTTCACCATTAGTGACCATTTTTTGTAGCAACTTATTCATATTTATCTTCAATTCTTCCATCTTATCATCCATGCCATCAATTTTGGCATCCATGCCATCAATTTTGGCATCCATGCCATTCATCTTAGCTTCCATGCCATCCATCTTAGCTTCTACGCCTTTCTTTAAACAATCCATCTTAGCTTCTACACCTTTCTTTAAACCATCCATCTTAGCTTCTACATCTTTCCTTAAACCATCCATCTTAGATTCTGTTGCTTTTTGTGCAAGTGACACTTGTTGCACTTTTTCTTGTAATTTTGATATATCATATAGCATTTCTTTTCTTCTTCATGAGTCATGCTAGAGCTTTCAGGTTCCTTACTAGGTGTTTTCATTTTCTTTCCTCGGGGCATCAGTTACCGATAATAATGCTCTACTAACCCTTTGAATTCCTTCAAAATAAATTTTCAAACCAATCTTAAGCAAAAATTTAAAAGAATCTACACACCTTTTTTTCACTTTGTAGGAGCTCGATATTGCCTCTGATGTATCTCTGTACTTTCAGATCATCCAGTTCTGAAATTGCAACCTTGTAGTATCCCTCTGTGTCCTCTTTCCAATGCCACTAGTCTGATCCAAATTGGATTCTCCAAGGAAGAGTTATGCGAAATCTCCCACAGTGACCTGATTATAGACTAGTTCAGTAGAGCGAACTTGTACGACGTGCCACGAGTCACTGTTTCGACCTTTGGCTCTGAACAATATATACAAGAAACTAAAGTTTGTCCTCTTTCTGTACCTTTTACAAAATTTCAATCCAATGCTTAGAGAAAAAGTTATGATGATTTTCCCCAGGTCACCTGTTTGGAATGTAATTCAGGAGTCGCCAAAAATATCAACTTCCTTAGATCATATCTCCGCAAATGTACTGCAAAAATATCGGAAATTCGGACCTGAGATTCAGCGCGATGTCTTCTCAAATGGGTTTTTTTTTTAGCTTCTGAAACGTTGCATAACAAAAGTTATAGCGAAAATTCCACGATGACCTGTTTGGAGCAGCGAAACCCTAGAATCCAAAGCTCTGATACCAAATGTTATGAAACCAGCTCAAGAAAAGATAGAAAAGATAGATCAACGCCTTATAATTCAGCCTCTTCGAGAGGGCAACCTCCTTTACATTACATAAATGAACAATTCTTGGATGATTCAAATGACAAAACCTCCTTTCTATATATAGGAGTCTAAGGAGTCACAATATAACCCAGCCGACTAACAATAATAATATAAAGCCACAAAAATAACAATAGAGGGATTCTATGGGGCACAGTAATAACAATATGGGGGTAATAGGGGCACAACAATATTAATAAGGGGTACAACTACAATATTAATCTGGTAATCACTAGTATTATAGGGACCCAACACAGACATCATTCAAGGTATTACAAGATAGTTATTTTTGGCACACTCTTCATCACGATGTGAGAAGGTATACTAGTCAGTGTGATCAGTGCTAATGGATGGGGAAGCCTACTCCAAGGGATGAAATTCCTCTACAACCTCAAGTAACTTTCGAGCCATTTGACAAGTGGGGCATGGATCTCATTGGACCTATCAACCCTCCATCCAGGAAAAATTAATACATCATTGTGTGCACTGACTATTTGACTAAGTGGATTGAAACCAAGGTAATCAAGGCATTAATAAAGGAGAAGGTGGTTGAGTTCTTAAGCGAAAATGTATTTTACAAGTTTGGGTACCCTAGAGAACTGGTCACTGATAAAGCTAGCCAGTTTACATCCATCATGATTGAAGACATGTTAAGTCATCACAAGATCAAGCATAGAACCTCCACTCCCTATCACCCACAAGCTAATGGGAAAGTGGATGTGACCAACAGAGCATTGGAGAGCATTCTGACTAAAGTGGTTAGCAGCAACAGAAAATATTGCGCAGATAGATTATTTGAGGCCACCTGGGCCTACAGTACCACCTAGAAGACCACCACTGGATTCACCCCCTATGAGTTGGTCTATGGGAAGAAGGCCCTGTTGTCCATTGAATTTGAGTACAATACATTGAGGGTGACAGCCCAACTAGATCTAAATCTCAGCACAAAAAAAGAGAGATTTCTCCAGCTGAATGGGTTAGATGAGTTTAGAATGTAGGCCCTCCTGCACATAGAGGTGACTCAAATTCAGAGGAATATCTTGCATGACAATAACATCAAGAACAAAAAAATTCAAGAAGGTGATTGGGATTTGTTATATGGTTCCAGATATAAAGACTTTAAGGGCAAGTTAAGGACGATATGGTTAGGGCCTTATGTCATAGAAAGATTTCATGATAATGGTTCAGTACAGATTAGAACCATAGATGCAGAGGCTATTCCTTTACTTGTTAATGGGCACATATTGAAGGTTTACAAGAAGCCATTGTCAAAGCAAGAGTTCATTGATGGTATTAGCAAAACAATGATGGTGGTGGAGCAAGTCTCAGCTCCTACCTCATCAAGTCACTGAAAAAGAAAAAGAAAAAGGAAAAAATAAGAAAAAAGAAAGAAGAGAAAAATAAGGAGACTCAGGCGAAAACCTCCATGAGGCACCTGTGTCCCACTATTGGGTTGAAAACCTCTTGAGGTGGCCCAATGGTGTCAAAAAAGAAGAAGAGAGAAATAAAAAGATCTCTGGGTGAAAACCCCTTTTGAGGCGCCCAAGGCAAGCAAGTAGGATGAAAACCTCTTGAAGGTAGACTATTTGCTTTCAAAAAGAAAAGAAGAAAAGAAAAAGAAAAAGAAAAAAAGAGAAAAGAAAATTTTGAAAATATTGTTTGCAGGGCAGCAGGACGAGGATCAGAGCAACAAGAGAGAATCAAAAGGGACCTATCAACCTCATGTTTTTATTTCTCCATTCATTATCCTTCATCATTCCATCATTTCCTCCATTTTCCCACTCATTTACTTTAGTTTTAAAGGGTTCTATGTTTTCTACAAGATTCCCTATAAACCTACAGGATGATCCTGTAGGAATTACAGTGGCTTGGGAATCCTAAAGGAAGTAGCACTAGAGCAAGGGAATGACCTGCCCATGTCAAAATATATATATACTTCACCATCTCATCACCATACCTCTCCACCATGATCACCCCTGCATTCATCCAAAAAAAAGTCAGTTTCAAAAAAAAAAAATATAGTTGCAAAAGAAGAAACAGAAAAAAGAGGATGAAGACAGAGAACAAGGGGACAACACTTGCAGGCTATTTTCCTCATTCACAAATTCATAGAACCCTTCTCCACCCATGCCAACCATCCTCATGCTCCATAAGTGAAAAATGATTAAAATTTTTGAGGGAGAAGCAACTACAGGACATCCTATAGGAAATCTTGTACCTGCCTATCCCACAAAACAAAAAATTACAGGTTGCAGTCAGCTTCAAGCATGGATATCCAGAGGTCAAAGAAGCTCCTCCAGAGCCTAGCAACAATATCAGGATCATCAACATCAACATCCAAGTACCTGCACATCAATGAAAATCATCATTGGACAATAAAAAAAAGGAGAAAAGCACATGCAGTAAACACACAACAAAGACTTCATTCTTGAACAAATAACATCAAGGCATCATTACCACAGGTAAGTATCTCGCTTCCACTCTCTCGTTAGCATAATATAATCAAGCATGTGAAAGTTGTGAAAGATTTGTTTTATAAGCAAAAGGTGGCCAATTAACTTGGCCACCTTTGCTCAGTCAATAAGAAGAAGACAGTTAGTCCTTACACACGTGGCAGCAGTCAAGTCAAGGAAAAGGAGAGATGAGGTCGAAATTGGTTAAGCTATGGATGCTAGAATTAGGAGTTGATTATGAGGCGAGGATAATGATGATGTGGTATGGGACCAACGGTCCAAAAATGGATACTCGTACCTCAGTTGCCAGCACACAACCCCACTTAAATCACCCATATGAAAAAATAAGCGTTGATCCCCATGCATATAGGCATTCATATTCTCGAGGCTACACACTAGCAAAATTTCTCTCAGACCTCAATCAATCTACAGGAAAGGCAAAATTCGTTTTTTTCCTGCAGAGGACCACCTACAGGAAATCCTATAGGACCCTAAAGGAGATCCTACAGGATACAGTCCAACACATACAGGATTGGCAGTGAGTAGTTTTAAAAGGGAAAAATAGAGGTTGGATTCATCAAGCGGTGATAAGGAGGTAGGATCTATACTTCCCCACATTTTCCAAGTGAAAAGAATATAAAAGAAAAGCCTTCTATTGTGTTGAAAAAGATTGCATTCTGGGGGAATTGTGTACACAGAATTTTCATTTGAAATTCCTCATTCATTAAATTTCGTATCAGACATATACAACCCTCCAATTTTCAGAGAAAATGATAAGGGGATTTAATAATAAGGAACCCATTAACACAGTTAGGATTCATCAGCGCCATCCTGTGCTAGAGATATTCATAAGGCACAATGGGATAGGTTTCTTTGAGAAATTGAGCGGGTATGATGATGAAGTATCAAGAGATTTTTCTCTCTCCCTCATTCCACTAACTAGGACCGATGCCACTGTTGTGGTGAAAGGCCTCTCTATAGAACTCACCCTTGAAATCATAGGCAAAATTACCACACTTCCCTTGGGATTGCCTTGGAGAAAGGAGGATAAGGGAAATAGCCAAACTGCAAAGAAGAAATTATTTTTAGAAGGCGAGGAGGCCATGGAAGACAAAAATGGAGTGAGAAGAGAAAGCCTACCATATCCCTGGAATGAAATTAGCTACCACCTTATAAAATATACATCATGTGAAGGTAGGTACAGTGTGGTATATGGATACCACTTTAGGCTTCTCCAAGAGTTGAGATTTGGAGCAAATACACCACCTCAACACAGAATTGGCATACCCTACATCCTTCTTCAATCAATAATAGATACGAGCATTAAGGTGCAGGAATGGAACCATCAATAGCTAGCCATTCATGGGTTAATTAGACTTATCATAGAAGATTCCCTCCAAAACCTTAGAATCCCTATCACATGGGAAACTTTCAGAGACATGCAGATAGAGGAAGATATAAAATCCCTTGAATATGACAAGAGCCCCACTTCCAGTGAAAGGGATGAAGAAGAAACTGAAAAGGATGAAGAAGAAACAGAGAGGGATGAAGAGGAAATAGATGAGGAAGAAGAGGAACAAAAGGAGAAGGAAAGTGGTAAAGAGATAGAAGAGGATGTAAAGGAGGAAACTGATGAACTGAATGAGGAACTAGAGGGGGAAGAATACTTGGAGAAAGACGAGAATGGAAAGGGAAATGGAAAAACGGAGGCGTAAGACAAGGATTAATCACCCAGGGTATCTCCAAAACCCACTGAGAAAGAGGCAGCAGCTACCCGCACTGCCCTTAGTACCCCTATCAAATAAAAAGGGAAAAGACAGAGACAAACTCCATTGTACTTTAGGGCAAGAAAAGGCACAAAAATAAGGCAGGGAAAACCTCAAACTCCCACCAAGGTTCCTATTGTCATTGAAGACTCACCCAAATAGTAGGAGAAGATGGCTCCTCTTATGAAAACTCAAGGAGAAGGATCATCGGGACAAGCCTCTCCCAAGTCTCCTATCAGTTATGCTAGGAGGTGTGTCACTAGATCTACCTCATCCAAAGGAAAAGGACTCCTACAGGACACACAAAAGGACCTACAGGAAGTAGAGGAAATCCTATAGGAAACTTTGCTAAACCTACAGGAAACTCAAGAATTTGACAAAGAAGGGAGTGTGCAGCAAGAAACAAAGAAGGAATATTCAGAGCTAAGGGAAACTATTCTTCAACCTAATCTTGAATCCTACTATAGGTTTATTGAAGGGGGTAGGGTCATTCCACATAAATTTGCCATCCCCTTATTCTTTGAGCTTGCGAAAGAAATGGAAATAACACACAGATGGATGTATATTTCCAGATCCAAAGGAGTGGAGGACATAGGTCACATGAAGGAGAAAGTTAAAGAGATGGGTAGAGAATTGAGCAGCCTGAGGGACAAAGAGGCAATGATGAAAACCCATTTGGAAGCAGAAAATGCATGGTTAAGAGGATAGCTACAAGAAAGAGAGAATCAATTGGCATCCATGGCCAGTCTATCCTTAGAGGCAATCTATGATAGGATGCTAGCTAAGTCCTATGCATTATACCTTAAGGAACAGTGGTTGCAGTTCCAAATCAAGACCCTAGCACAGAGAGGCACTATGCCATTCCAGGATTATAGACAGTTCATTGATCTTTGTGATCAAAGCACATTGGAGGATAGGGCTAAACTGTCTGAGTTCTACCTACATAACTTAGCCTTGACAGATCTGAATGTATGGGACCCTAATTCAAAACTAGGGGACTTACAATTGATGGCTTTGGCATCATGGATGAACCATGAGGAAGAAAGGGCTGTAGAAATGAAGAAAATAATGGCAAGGGAAGAAACATAACCTCTCATGATAAGAGTTGAGCAGTCAAATCCAATGGTTATCATCAGCACACATAACTTGATTGCAAATGACCCTCAACTTGCACCCAGGTACCTTGATGCCCAAGAGAAAGCAATCACACACTTTGAGGATATGTTAAAGATGTTAGGAGATGACAACATGAAAGCTTTCCAAAGGAGATGGAATAATTTTCCCTACAGTTTGAAAATCAGAGAGTACCATTCTCCTCAAAGAATGAGAGAATTATTGAACAGGACACCCATGTACAAGCAAGCTCTCCAAAGACTCAAAAGAAATTGGATTGGCTTGAGACTCAGTCCACCGCTGCTCTTAGGAATGTTAGAAGGAAGGAAGGAAGAGGAAGAAAGAAAGTAGTGGGAGGAGATAGAAAGGAAGGTAGGGTTATATGCACAGGAATAGGAAACTACAGCAAAAGCATGGGATGTCAGGGAGGCCACTAGAGCAATGAAAGACATGGATATTGATTGACTTGCTCAGAGAATGAGAAACACTTTCAGTAGGGGGGTGATGATGAACCTCATCATTGGTTAACTATATGGACCTTAATCCACCTCCTAGCTTAGTAAAATCAACTCTTCTCACGATTTATTACATATTTTGATTGTATTTTGTTTAATGAGATGAGTCAAAGTGAGATATTATGCCTAGTGGACTAATGTGCATTAATTGCAGTTGTGTGAAAGAAAATCATGGAATTTTGGCTAATTAAGGGTTTAAACTTGAATGAGACAAGGAAGAGAGATTTTAGGAGGTAGATCCTCCTCATTTTCTCCTCCCTCATTCGAATATTCCTCCATCAATCACACTAGCTCGGAGTACAACCAAGTCATGGAGATGAAAAGGCAACCGAACAAGTGACAATTAAAGAGCTAGTTTATCTCGAGTTTGGTAGCCGAGCCTCCCTAGATTTAAGGAAGTCATTGGAGACTTCACTTGTATAAATAAAGAGACCTAGAGCCTCATTAAGATCCAATTTTTTGTTGTAAAAACACTAGTCATTTTCGAGTTAAAGACTTGTGGAAGACATTGTTATGTAATTTTCTGATTTGATAATGAGAATGAGCATTTCCTTGATCGAGAACTGAGTTAACTCAGAGGGCTGAAGCTCTTGGGTTAGGGCCCAACCTAGCAGCAAAGGATCATCTTCTTGTATTTGTATGTTTAGTTGATTTCATAGTTGAATTATCTTTAGAATTATTTCATTGAAAGTAGTTGTAGATTTGATTAGTTTTCTTCCATATGTGCTTTACTTAAGCAGTAGCTTAGAAGAGATAAAGGATCATAAAAAATTTGTCAGTAGGTGGTTTTGGCCTCAATCCTTCCTTCAGGGATCATGGTTTTAGGAAAGAAATCCTATGTTGCCCCAAAAAGACAGAATTCTATTTTCTCATGGAATTTAAGGTTTTTCTGTATTTAGGCCAGATTTTGATCAATTTGCAAGAGTAGGATTTAGTTATAATTTCTTCTATCTTCAGTATTACATTAGATATCATCAATGTTCCATCTTATTCTGCAAGTTTTCCTCATGCATGAAGTAGGCAGCGAGCTCATGAAATTCTATTTTCCTTAAATAATAGAAATTTTTCTTGTTTACATGATTTTTGGATAGATTTCAATGTTTGATGTAGTGTAGGAGTTTCAGTAGTACATAGAGATGTCATGTCAACAACCTCATCCGAACCTCATCCATCCATGATCATTCCTTCCTTTCACTTAAACCCTCACCAATTTCATCATTTCACAAGAATACTTCTCCAAGCTCGTTGAGCCAATCCAACCATATCACACTCTAGTTTTGAGTTCTGAACTGGTCCTGGGTAGTCCCTTTCCTAATTCCAGCCACCAACCACCTTCCCTAAGCCTTCCATCACCTTCAACATCCCTCCTTTTTCTCTCAGCTGCATCCTGTAGAAATATAGGGGATCCTATAGATTTTCAAGACATCCTGTAGGTTTACCTGTAATGGCCTGTTTTGAGGCTGAATTGAGGAAAAAGCCTCTAGAAATATAGAAGAGGAACCCTACTGGTATCCCAAGCCTTCTAACCATTAATCCACCTGCCACATCACCAAAAGAGATTAGCTTTCACACTTTCACATAAAAAAGGACAAAAAGAAAAACTGATTTATTTTATTCATTTACATGCACAGCAGTAGAATGTTTGATGTTTTGAATTTGCATGCTTAGGACAGTAGGATTTCATACATGTTAACTTAGCATTCTTTTGAAGAATAGCCTCTCAGCAGTTAGTTAGAAAATGGTGTGTTTAAGCATTTGATTTCAGTCTTTTTCCTTACTGCAGTAGACAATCTTTCTCTTAGTGTAGATTTCTCTTTTCCTCATTGGCAGTCAAGATTCTTCTGAATCCATAGAAGTCTGGTTTAAAAAACCTTACTGGTATATTGCTAGCTTAGCAGTGACAAAGAGAAGACCCTTCACATTTACTTGTGTATACAACATTGTCATCTCCAAGTTTGTATGAACCCCGGGTTGATAAAGTAAAGTTGGTAGCCCCATGAGTTGCAGTATTCTTGTCGCAATACTGGTGCTCATCAAATAGTAGCCTCGACCGCTTCTTGAATCATGCAATAATCAGCTTGGGTGTTTTCTTCAGCATTAGTTTGAATGAAAGCATCCACAATAGGGAAGTCTGTTTGGGTTTCCTATGGGAAAATACGAGGATCTTCTGTCTGCATTTCACTGTCTTCTAAAAGACATGGATATGTTTGGGTTTCCTTTGAATAATCCAAACGAGTCTCAATCTAGGTTTCAACATCTTCCCCAGAACAATGTTCCATCTAGGTCCCCGTGGTCTCCAATTATGCTTTCAATTTTCTGACCCTGACTGCTTCCTTCAACCACTGTCTTAACTTCTTAATTGTTTTCTTTTGCTTCCTTTACTTTTTAAGCATCTTTCTGAGTCTATCCTTGTATATTTTCTTTGTTGTGAGACTTCTCACCGATGGTGGTAGAGTTGTATTTACCTCAGGCTCATGTTTAGGTGGAATCGTGTCGACATCAGGATGGGGTTCTATTGGAATCATGTCTCCCGATGGATCTTCACTTTCCAGTTCTCTTGTGTCATGAGTTTCTCTCTTAGGAGATCCCAATGGAATGGTGTCTCTTGAACAATTATCGTTTTCAAGGATTTCTTCTAGGTGGGCCTCGTCCTCAGGGGACTTCATAAAACTAGTACTCCTTGGTTGATTTTCACCTCCCAAGGTTTCTTCTATAGGGTTTTCTTCAGCTGGGGGTTCCAGTGGACTAGTAGCTACTGCTTGATTTCCTTCTCTAATGGTTTCCTTTGCATGCACTTCTGCTTCAAGGGGATTCTCCATAGAAGGAATTGGTTCCCTCTGTTCTTTCAAATTATTAGTAACGACAGGGTTTTATCATGACCAGGACTTCCAGTGGGAGCAGACTGGTTGGGTGCAGAATTATTTTGTTCATAATTCCCAGATTGCTCCCTTCCTTCACCAAATATCCCCATATTCTCTAGTACTCTGGCCACCTCTTCCTCATAGTCTTGAAAGGAGTCATCCCGTGGACTTGGAGGGGGTATGTGAGATGGCCTTGCCTCGTTTATTTGAATTGGGGTGTGTCACTGCAACTTCACCCTCACAGAGTGTCTTCGTTTTGTTGGGCTCGAGGCCACATAGGGATTCTTCCTTTTCTGTGTCCTTTCTGGACCTGTCACTCTTGGCTCTTGTCATTCAGTTGTTGGGTTTTCTATAGGTGGGGCCAGAGTAGGATTTACAATATTATCCCAGGTTAACTGCTATTGGGCCATTCCATGAACGATAATCAATTTGATTAACCCATGATGACTAATGACTGTATGTGGGTCATTTTTCTTTCTAACCCGACGCACAACATCATGCAATACAGAATTTAAATAAAATGACTAGTTAACTGTAATTTTTTGTTTTAAAATAGCTAACAGTTTAAGTTGGCAAGGTTTTACCACATCCTTCGCATGATATACCTCTACAAAATGGCTACCAATTCTTGCCATGGTTGTCTTAAAGTTGTAGGGTGAACCCCTTTTCCTATTCGCACAAATTGCACATCTGGGTCCTGAAATACTGTGACCGCATTGTGGATAAGAACATGTTTTTTTGCACATCTTGTTCCTTCTGCTAGAAGTCTAGTGACTTCAGCTATGACTATTTCAGAGATCACTATGTTCATGCATTTTACTGTGGTGTTTCCATTCTGCAAACTTTGCAGAAATTCAAGTGTCATTTCTTCATGAAATCCTTGTAATTTAGTCAAGTATTGCAGCGAGCTGTCGCGCTCAAGAATTGCACGAGCCTGGTCTGATACCCTAAGGATTGTGGGTTCATTTCGGATGGATTTTCTTCCCATGGCTATTGTTTTTCTGTGACTGATTCACTTGCATGCACTTCTCTCACACTTTCGCAGTTTATAATAGCAGCAGAGAACGTTAAAGCTATTGGTAGGAAAATGATGTTGTTTTGAGAATTTAATATCACATATAGTCAAGTCATTTGTCTCGTTAGCAATATTTGACGCATGATCATAATCAATTCGCATGCTATCCATAATGGTTTCCCTTTTTCCTCCAATCATAAATGGTTTGATAATTATTACACACACACAATCATCATGCAGTCCTTTAACCAGAAATCAGTTTAATAATCATCACACAACTATCCATAAATTGTCACACACGTTGTTCATACGTAGACCATCCCGCCTCCAATCAGAAAAGGGTGTCCACGTCCACCAAGCATGGGAAAAACAAGAGAAAGCATCGATAAATAATAAATGAAGGAAACCAATCAATAAAAGATACACAATATAAGATAATGGCAATCAAAGCAATACATGTCAACAGATTTTAAATGTCCATAAATTAAAAAGAGGTTTAAACCATTATGTCAAAAGATTTTTACCTTAGGTGGAGAAGTAACAAACAGATGATCGACAGTAAGTATTAATGATTGTCATTAAAGTGATTGAACAAATATGATATAATGGATATAAGATATAAGTTACCATGCATGTTGGCTTTTTAGGAATGTTGTTCAAATGAGAAATTTTCCTTTAGAAACGAATCCATAGGTGGTAATAGGATAGAGAGAATTTGGTAGTGTCACATACTACTTCAATACCACAAGCAGAGCCATTGATGCCAGTAGGCGTTCATAGCCTCGACATGGTTTCTTTTTAACCCCATAAAAGCCAGAGTCCTCCTTTTAGTATTTAGATGATTCTTTCTTTTCTTGATATAAAGAGACCACTATGCTAGCATGGTGACCAGATAATCATAGTGGCATTCACCAGGGTATAACAAAGTGATCAGGTTGGCTCGTGATGAGACCCCCTATCCTTCTGACAGTTTTAATTATCAAGAAATTCATTACCTTGGTTTGGTGGCCAAAATGGAATGTCACCTGTGACATCCTTATGATCATGGTAGGTTGGATCGTACTGAGACCCCCTATCCTCTTTAAGACAATGTTTGTTGCATTTACATATTTTTCCATATTTTCATATTTTGATGCTTTTATTGTAAAAAGAGGGAGGCTCATTTACTCCTTAAGAGTCAGGTATAGCATAAGAAATTAAAAAAAAAATGCCAATGAAATTTATACTTTTACCACCATATCATCATATCAAAGGGATTTATCCATTTTAAAGTGTGAAAGATAAACCAACATGGTATTAGAATAATAGATCATTTTATGATGTTTCTAAAGGGAAGAAATTCAACAAGTCATTATAGAGATGCACCATGTCAGTTTTTGAATAAAGCTAACCATAAAGAGGTTTCATAAGTCATAATGGTATTAACATTACTAGTTTTCTTTATCTTAGGTGTAAATCCAACCAGATGGTTTTTATTCAAAACATAAAAGATAAAGAAAATGACAAAAATAATGACTGGTGATGAAACAGAAAAATGAAATCACAGTTATTTATTCTACCGACTTAAACAATAATCACACAAAAAGAAAAATCGGGGTTGTTTAATTGATTGAACAGCAATCGTTCAATTGATTTGAACATCAAAACACTCTAAAAGTGTTGTTCAATTGTTTGAACAACATACACTCAACAAGTGTTGTTCAATTGATTGAAAAACAATCATTCAATTGATTGAACAACAACACAAAAACACAAAAATTGTTGTTCAATCAATCGTTCAATCGATTGAATAGAAAAACCGTAACAACGAAAAAAGTGTTGTTCAATTGATTGAACAACAATCATTCAATCGACTGAACAACAAAATCGTCAAAACACAAAAAGTGTTGTTTAATTGATTGAACAACAATAGTTCAATCAATTGAACAACAAAATTGTAAAAATGCAAAAAGTGTTGTTCAATTGATTGAACAACAAAATCGTAAAAATGAAAAAAGTGTTGTTCAATTGATTGAACAACAAAACACAAAAAGTGTTGTTTAATTGATTGAACAACAATCGTTCAAATCATTGAACAGAAAACACACAAAAAGTGATGTTCAATTGATTGAACAACAAAACACATGGAAACAAATAAGTGTTGTTAAATTGATTGAACAAAAATTGTTCAATCTATTGAATAACAAAACACACAAAGTGTTGTTCGATTGATTGAACAATAATACATACACAAAAATAAGTCTTTTTCAATTGATTGAAATACAACACGCACACAAAAATAAGCGTTGTTCAATTGATTGAACAGAAATCATTCAATCGATTGAACAACACTTGCTAAACACACCCAAAGACAAGAGAAATCCTCATATTTACATGGTGATGCCTAACTAAATTGCAATCATCGATAAAATAATATGTACATTATTTACAGCTAAAGAAAGATACAATTTTACGTGAGAAAAGTTGTCAGGTCATTACTCCATGCAACTAAAATTTGCATGGTGGGGTCCTCACGTACCTGTTGGCAAAAAGACTCCTTGGTGAGTGGTTTGTGATAAAGACGCACCCAATGCCCATTCACCTTGAAATAATGGCCAGACCTGTCAATGGTAGTCAAACTCAGAATACCATTGTTATGTACTTTTTGAATTTCCTAAGGGCCAAGCCACTTTTTTTTTAACTTGCCCGGAAAGTCTTTGAATCTGGAGTCATAGAGGAGTGCCCAATCTCCTTTTTGAAGCGTCTTATTTTTTATAAGGCTAGTGTGCCACTTTTCCCTTTGTTGCTAAATAATTGCAGTACATTATAGAGCAAGTAATTGAGTCTTGTCCAATTCGTTAATTTGTTGAAGTCGCTTGGTTTGGGCTTCTGTTAGATCCAATCCCACTTTTTGAGCTGTTCTTAGAGTATTTATTTCAAATTAAATAGGAAAAATAGGTTATTTTTCAAACACAAGATGGTACGGAGAATATCCAGTATTATTTCGCCAAGTTGTGCGATAGACCCACTAGGCCTCTGGCAATCTAGCAGCTCAGTCTCGCTGATGTGTTGAGACTATTTTGGTTAGAATTGCTTCGATGACCTTATTGGTGCTTTCAACCTGCCTATTTGTCTGTGGGTGATACGGGGAAGTGATTCTATGTATAATGTGGTGGTTTCTGAGAGTGATTGTAATATTGTGTCCTACAAATTTCCCTCCCCCATATGTTATCACTTCCCGAGGTAAACCATACTGCACAAATAGCCCAAAAAGGAAATTAATTACAACTTCTTCTGTATCTCTTGGAAAATCTATTGTCTCTACCCACTTCATCACATAATATGTGGAAACTAATATGTAGGCTTTTTGGTTTGATGGCGGATGAAATGGCCCAAAAAATTCCAATGCCCATCATTTGAAGGTTCTATTACCAGTTGGGGCCCATCCTTTGGTAGCTATCACAAGCTTGGACATATTTCTTAGCATATTTAAAAATAGTGGGCCAATAATAGCCCATCTGTAGTACCTTATGCCATGTCCTACGATCTACGAAGTGTCCCCCACAGGGCTCGTCATGGCAAGCTTTCAAGATGTCATAAATTTCATCCTCATGAATGCATATGCATATACACATATCAGACCCTGTGTGAAAAATATATATGCCAATCCAAGACCATCAGGCGCTGCACTGGACAGTCTATTTCCTTTCCCTTGCTATCAAATGCCTGGGCAGCTTCCCCACTACTAGATAGTTTGATACATCTACATACCATGGTGTTTTGACTCCTACAGCTAACAAATTTTCATCTGGAAATTGGTCGTCTACTACCAATGGATCATTTATCTTTGGAACTTGAGATAGAAAATCGGTGACTGGGTTTTCCTTCCCCAAACGATCTTTGATGGTGATATAAAACTCCTACAAAAGCAATAGCCAACGAGTCACTCGACCATTTGTAATAGGTTTGTTAGCTAAATACCTAATGGTGGAGTGATCAGTATACAAAAAAACTTGATAGCCACTTATATAATGTCTAAATTTGTTTATGGCATAAATGACAGCTAAGAATTATTTTTATGTTACTGTATAATTAAGTTCAGCAACAGTAAGATTTTTGCTGATATAATATATAGCATAAGGTTTTTTGTCCTCCTCCTGGCCAAGGATAGCGCCTATTGCTGCATCTGGTGCATCTATGGAGATGTGAAAAGGTAGATCCCAGTTAGCTCCACGTAATGTTGGTGCCGTCAAAACTAGTTTCTTTAAATCTGTAAAAGTTGTGTCACATTTGTCAGTCCATTTAAAATCAGTATTTCCAGTTAAAGCATATAAAGGTGCGGCAATTTGTGAAAAGTTTTTCATAAACTTGCGATAATAGCCTGCATATCCAAGGAAGCTACATACGTCTGTTTGAGTACAGGGTGTAGGCAGTAAAAGAATTACCTATATCTTTGTTGGATCTACCTATATCCCTGTTGTAGAAACATAATGTCTAGGGATTACGCCTTCGGTCATCATCATGTGACACTTGAAATTTCTTAAACACAACCTGGTAGTAATGCATCATTCCAAAACCTTTTCTAATGTTTGTATTGCTTGATCAAAGTCATCCCCATACGGGGTAAAGTCATCCATGTAAACTTCAAGTCCTTCATTTATCATACCAAAAAAACTGTTGAGTATAGCTCTTTGAAACGTAGTTGGGGCATTGCATAAGCCAAATGGTAACAATCTGTAAGCGAATGTACCCCACAGACAGGTGAAGGTTGTTTTGTCTTGGTATTAGGGGGTGATTTGAATCTTATTGTAGCCGCTGAAGCCGTATAGAAAGGAAAAGAATTTCTTCCCTGCTATAGTATCAAGGACTTTATCAATAAATGGATGAGGGAAGTGATCTTCCTAAGTTGCCTTGTTAAATACCCAATAATCCACACAGATATGCCACATCCTGTTTTTCTTGGGGACAACTACTAATAGAGAGACCCATTTGCTATCCGAAATGGGATAAATAAAATTCACATCCAACAACTTCTGTAACTCTTCATTTACAATTTCCTTGAGATGTGATTCAATCTCCGCTGAGGCTGCCGAATAGGATGAGCATCCTTTTCGATGTAGATATGATGTGTACACAACTATGGGTCTATACCCTTCATGTCAAGATAATCTGAGGAAAAATCCCCTTTATATTTTTCCAGGACCTGAATGAGATTTTTTTGTTGATCATTGTTTAGGCTATCATTAATGTTTAAAACTTTGTATGGTTCAATTTCAACAGGCTTACTGTTATGAACAATAGTTGTCTAGATATGTTGATCATCAGTATCTTTCAAGGGGTCTGTTAGAGTCAGTCTGGTCAGCCCTCCGTCAGAGATCAAAGCTCTTTGTGCATTTCAATTTTAGGTGTCCCGCTCCATCCACTCAACTGCATTTCGCTAGGGACATGCCATGATCTGACGGAGATAGTCATGCTGGTCATTTTCCCTCATCTCTGGCCCCTGTTGGTTCGAGTCTTTGTACATAATCGTTGAAATTTCATGACAGTCAAGGTCTGGCCATATTACAGGACAGAGTCATTTTTATTGTTGGGTCCAGGAAATCATCAATGTAGTCTTTGAAAAACATGTCCAGAACAAGCCATGCAGGCCAGAGGGAGACCCTATACGGCTACAATTCAGAAAGCTTCATCATCACCTGAAGAGACATCGACTCTTCTTCAAAACTCTGTTTTGAAGAAAAGTCAAACAAGGTCAACTATGAAATTTTTTTCCAAAAATCGCCAGTTGACATTTTCAGATGCAGTCATGGATTTCAAAAGCCAGAGTCCCAGTCACACAATCCCCGCAAAGAAATGCCGAAAATTTTATCATGAGAGCCAAAATTTCAAAGAAAAAGGGAAAAAGCAGAATGTTTTAAAGTCAATAAAAAGTGCAAAACTTAAACATTATAAAGTGGGTTTTCAAAGAAGAAAAAATTGAACCCAACTCTCTCAAAGCCTATATATATTTGTTTTGACCCAAAACTAAGTCATTGTGATAAGGAAAATCTTGAGAGAGGCATTGTTGAAGAAAAGAGAGCTAAGG
Organism: Pinus tabuliformis; assembly: GCA_031772625.1. Classification (NCBI taxonomy): domain Eukaryota; kingdom Viridiplantae; phylum Streptophyta; class Pinopsida; order Pinales; family Pinaceae; genus Pinus; species Pinus tabuliformis. The sequence continues at coordinate 805,778,777 of CM062810.1, forward strand.
AGGAGGAATTCAAGTAAGGAGGGCAGATTTCTAGGTGGCGCGGCGCACACACCAGCGCACGCGACGCACACGGAGGGCGCGACGCACCAGCAGCCAACCCACAGTGAAAAATCGACAAGGGCGCGACACACTCAAGGCGCGCGACGCACTCAAGGCGCGCGGCGCACTGGGCTTGGTGCGCGACGCACAGGGCCAGGGAGCTCAAAAACACATGCAAATCCATTCTATATCCCGGTTGAAGGCTAGCAAGCAAGAGGTAGGCTCTAATGAAACCCCTTCTCTATAAATTTGGTCAATGGTTGGTGTTCCTAAGATGTTGAAGGGTATCCGAAGCACGCTTGGCCATCCATGAAAATACTCATCAAAGCAAATGATAAACGAGGTTGCAAATTCTAAGACACCACCATAGGTTTTGCTTCCCCTCCCCTTGTCCCCTCACTCCTCGTCATAATCACCTCCATTCCACCTTGCCTCCTAAAGAAACCACCCTAAATCACCCTAAAACCCTCTCCCCTGTCTTTCCAAGCAAATGAGTGTCGTTTGAAAGCGCGCGGCGCACACACAAGGTGGCGCGGCGCGCACTCAGGGCGCACGACGCACTGGGAGCCCGGCCATAGTGTTAACACTGCACTGGCGCGGCGCATACCGGGCACACGGCGTACAGGCTTGTGAGCCTAAAAAAGCACCGAATCACCCAAAATTTTTGGAATTGGCTCTCAACATTGCAAAAGTGGCCCTAGATACCTTCACCACTGATCCTAAACTCAAAGAAAAATATGATGTTGGTGACCATGAAATCAAAAGAAAACTTTTATTAAGCAAACACAAAAATGACACAAAAACAGGTAAAAAAGCTAGGGTTTTGCTACAGTAACTTGATTGCTAAATATGCTCCTACCCTACCTCTATCAGCTAATTCCCCTGGAGCATTTTCCCCTAATAGTTACCCTAGCTACATTGCAATCATATCCCTTTGTCCCCTTTACTCCTATAGCTCAAAATGTCCTTAACCCTACCCCATCAAAACCATACCCCAAACACTCCCAAATCCCTGATAAATTTCTCCTTTAAACCCCTATTCCCCTTTTCATCATTCCCCTCCTAACACTCCCCTGTTTTATTGTCCCCTTGGTAACAGATTTTCAGAGCATTCATCAGTGTCATTGGATTCAAAGGGCAGCATTAAACTCAGGGTACAAGCAGCAGTGATGGCATCAGAAAATTCATCAGATTATGAGGGGGATACACACAGTGACACATCTTCAGGAGAGAGGGCCCATAGGAGACATCACCGGAGTGGCAGACATCTCAGAGATGAGCCAAACACCCTCACAGAGCTACAGGCATGCCCACTTGCCATGGCTTGTTTTCAGCACTTGGCATGTTATGAATTTTGTCAAAGGGTGGCAAATGTCAGAGTACATCATGAGTTGGCCCACCTTTTTGCACTTCATCTACAGGGAGGCCAATCTATCCTGGCTGGGTCACTTTCACCTTGACACCGGAGGCTATATCAGTGGCAACAGGGATACCAAACGTTGGAGAGCAATGGCATAAGAAGAAGAAAGTGGAGAGGTATTACTATGAGCCTTACATCAAGAACAGCTGCTTGAGCCAGCTCACTAGAGTTTTTCCATTCAGATTTTTGAGGGAGGAGTATGCCCCACTCATGAGATTGATCATGAAGTATTTCAGTGGCGAGGGGATGTTTTCTCGCCTTTATGCCTATCACATCCGCTTGCTCATGCACTTCACTAGGGTGAAGATGATGAGCCTCCCATTTTTCATCTGCAACAACATTGAGAAGATGAAAAACTTCATGCAGCGAAAGACCCCACGACAGTAGCTAAATAGTGTCTATCATTTTGCTCTCATCCGGATTTTGGTGGACCATCAGTTGGGATTGCAGGGTATTGCTTGGGAGGACTTCGTTTCCCGTGATTTCTTTAGCGCTCCACCGGTGATATCAGAGGCAGAACATGAGGTGGGAGATCCTTCACATCAATCTGAGCATGAGCTGGGAGGTCCTTCACATCAGTTTGAGTGTGAGGTGGAGTGTCCTTCACATCAGTTTGAGAGCCATGAGACTGCCACCATGCCAGTTTTCATCACATATCAGAGAGGCTATCCGAAAGGCACCAGACCGTTGTTTGCAGAAGCAAAGCGAGTGTTATCTCCACCTGGGGTGGAAGGGGCCTCGCTTCTGCCATCAGCACCACAGGAGCAGGGTAAGGGCAAGGATTCAGTGCAGGAGGAAGGGCCATCAAGTGAGCAAGAGGCTGAGTTTGTTCTCCTCCACGATGATGAGACAGATGCAGAACCCAACAATGAGGAGCTTATAGAGATCATCAAGGAGCAACAATCAGAGATTGAAGACTTGACCATTGATCTAGAAAGGGCCAAGTGGAACATGAACTACTTGGAGCGGAGAAACAAACAGCTTGAAGACCAACAGATGATCATGGAGCTGCGGAGCATCCGTGAGCAACGCCAAGCTGCTCAAAGAAGAAGGGTTCCGCTCACATCTTTGGAGCAAGAAATCAATGAAGACCGATAGTCCAACCTCGAGAGGATCAACATGCATTTGGAGAGGTTGTTGGACAAAGAAAACAGGGAGAAAGACATGCTGAGGCGCATGAATCATCACTACTAGGCCCGCAACATGAGTTCCAAGGCAAGAATCAGGAGCCTAAAGGCAAAATTGAGCAAAGCGAGAAAAGAGGCAAAAGAGGCAAAGGAGGAAAAGGAGAAAGATCGGCTTTGAATCTTGGCTGAGGCTTCCTTGGCATAGCAAAGCACTTCATAGGGAACCTCCAGCCCAAATTCCAAAAAATTTGGGCAAATTTTGGTCACAGGCAAATTTTTTGGGCACAAAACAGGGAATTTCTCCCAGTGGCGCGGCGCTAAAATTATAGCACTCCAATCGAGGAATGGCTTGCATATTTGGATTCAGCATCGAAAAATACGTCTACTGGTGTCTGGGAAAGAAATTTTGACAAGTTTTGGGTCTCCTAAAGGTCAAAAAACACCCAAAAATGGCCTCTCTGCCACTTTTTAGACACACAGAAAGCAGTCTTGGGAGAATGAAGTTTTGGAGGGGAAAATGAGCTTCAAATTTAGAAATTCCAGTTGGGTTAGAAAGTAGACAGGATAGTATTTCCAACAAGCCCACTTGAGTACATTTTTGACACCTAAAAGTGCCCCAAAATAGGCTCCAAAGTGGCGCGACGCACAGGGAATTTGGCGCGGCGCACAGGGGAAAAAACTGCCAAATTGCTCCCGTTTCACAAAATTTCGGGTCGCGACTTCTCCAAGTGGGCCCGGTCATCTACTCTTCAGTTTTTTGGCACCAAGGGTGGCTTTTAAAGACTTTTCTCTCCAGGTGGGCATCTATCCAAGTGGTAAAAGAATGCAAAGGGTCACCACAGCCAAATGTCATGCTTGAGAGCGTTGCACCTGTAGCTGATGGTTGGCTCTCCATCTCCTTTTCGAAATGATTTGAGTAACTTCCCAACCCCTGGGCATTCCATCTCTTCTCTACACTTTCTATATATTGTAAGCAAGTTATTTGCAAAGGGTTGGCTGGCTTGTAACTTCTGGGACACTGTGGGAAAGAAACTTTGTTTCTGCACTGTGTATTTTTGACAGTGAGTTAATGAAAGGCAGCGGCTCTGTTTCATGAGATTCTTGTGGTTGTGAGTGTAGTAAATGTGTTCTTATGTTCTATATGTATCTTTTTATGTTTCATAATTCATTTCAGTGAAATTTTCTAAGTGATATTAGGTAGAATTAAATTTATATTTCTCTGCCTGTGGGAAAATTTCATGTGCATTGTTATTCTTCTGTTGAAAAGGATTCATGCGACCATGCCCTTTTCACTATCTTCGGCAATATTTCCATTCCACGTCACCTTAAGTTGAAATTGCTGCGCTTCCTGCCTACCTTGCCTCACGGAATAATCTGTGCCTTCATTCTCAATTCTCTGTTCTTTGCTAAACGCCAGTCCCATATACATCCCAGAAGCTCGGTCACTTTCAAAAATCTTTTCAAAAATCCCTTTTCACTTACTAGCCTAAGGTAAATATCGAATTGTAAGTCATCTCAGACCATTTTTCCTATCCATTTGCTGAGTGTGACTCGAAGAGAACCCTCTCCTGCTCTGGTAGGGCTAGCTACCAGACTGAGCATGGTTTGTGGTTACCCTAATTTTTTCCTTCCTTCAACCTAAGGCAGATTTAGGTGCTAATAGGGTCTTCTAAGGCTTCATTATCAAGAATTTCTTTTAATATATGACATTTTACATTTTTCACATTAGCTGGCTGGTTGATAAATTTGTTGATAACATCATATTCAGTTTGATCCTTGAATTCAAGTGCCTCTGCTACTGTGAGTGGTGAACGAATGCTTTCTTCCAGGTATGAGGGTGGTTGTTTACATATTTTTACAATGGGAAGGCTTGGTTTGGAAAGAGGATATAAAACAAGATTTTTTATAGCATCCCCCTTAGCAATGGTCATGCTTCCCTCTTGCCAGCCTATATAAGCATTATTTGTTGCCAGCCAAGGTCGACCTAGAGTCAGAGGGTGCCCATCCAATTGTCTAGTCAATTTAGTGTCCTAAATTGCTCTACATAAATTATCAATCCGAGTATCGTAAACTGATGAAGTGTGGTGCAACATATGTGCTTAGTTAACCTTTTTTCTTACTTTGTTGTTTTATAGTTTATGTTGTTTTGGGGGGTTTTGTTTCTTATGTCAGAATCTAGTTTCTAAAGAAAAGAGAAAATGAAACAAATCAAAACTTTGAACAGTTAGATTAATCTAAACCGGCAAAATATCTAAGAAAAGAAAGAAAGAAAACAAATCAAATCCCATTCATAACTTCACATATCGCCAATTTCGTTCTTAAGGAACTAAAAAGACTCAATGAGACATGAACTTATGTAATGAGTGTCCTACTGAGAAAAAAGCAAGAACATGTAAAGAAAAACTAATCTACCGTGTTCTCTATGCTCCAATTCACCAATCAGAAAATAGGAAGACTGCTTTCTTGGAATATTTTGTCAAGCATAAATTACACAGTTAAATAAATCTACAATCAACCGGTTGAACACACTTGCATGAATTAAAGTTGCATGAATGGAAAATCTAAACTATCAAACTTGAAAGCAATAAAATGAAAAGCAATGCCAATTATCTCACCTATAATCACAATATTTCGCCAATTAACTTCTAAAACGGTGTTAAGCTAAAGGCTCCGGAAATATCATCATATAGCATGAAAGAAATGACATCTAAACTATCTAATTGCACACTAATGAAAAGCAAAGCCAATCATCTCACCTATAATCACAATATTTTGCCAATTAACTTCTAAAACGGTGTTAAGCTAAAGGCTCCGGAAATATCATCATATAGCATGAGAGACTAATCTAATAAGAAAATACAAGAAACGTGTAAATAAATCTAATCTACAATCAACCAGTTGAATACACTTGCATGAATTAAAATTGCATGAATGGAAAATCTAATCTATCAAACTTGAAAGCAATCAAATGACATACTTGAATGAAATCAAAGAAAAACTACAAAACAAAATCTACTCTACCTTACATTCTAATGTGCTCCATGACATCTACTTCACATCTCCTTCCATGTTGAGAACTTCAAAGCTTTATTCAAATTCTTCAAAATTAGAAAGCACAACAAAGCTCTCCAAAGCTTTCCAAAGCCATCAAAGAAGAACTACAAGCTCCAAGCTAAAGAGCTACCAAAAAGCTACAAGCTTTAGAACTAAAAATCTAAGCTAACAAATGAAGGAGAGAGATCTCCTATTTATACAAAAAGATGAGAAGCCATCTCATTAATGAGAGTCCATGAATCTCTCCCTCTACCTTTAGATTCCTAATCAAAATAGGAACTGATAAGATACGTCTTCTTAAAGTTTCAATACAATTAGGAGATGTGACACATATCCTCATGATCCCATGATTCTCTCCACTCAAATTCGAATTTGGCCTTAGGGTGCCACATAAAGGTCTTCTAGAAGCCTCCTTTTGACCTACACATGTCAACAATCTCAACCCACTTGTTAGGTATAAGCATATGCACATTATTTTCTAATTTTAAACCAAAAATTCACTTAAAAAGGCTAAGAATTAATAAAGTTTGGAAAAACATAAATATGGCCTAGTGATAATGAAAGTTGGATGAATGTAGTGACATGGTAGTGAAATGGAGGTGATATAATGGACATAATAGTGAAAGTGTAATGGAAATGAATGACAATTTCAAGACCCAATACCAATCGCCTCTTTGGGTTTATAACGAGAAAATCTACTGGATACTCCCATGAATCAACAAAAACCATAATATCCTGTAAAGTTCCCTCTGGCCTTAACACCAAACAATCAACAAGTTCTAGCAGTGTGGTGGTTGGTTCCAGAGCTGTAATAACAAGTGTCTGACAGGGTTCTCTTGTTAAGATGTTAATGGTTGCACCTAGATCAACTAGTGTGTTTGGAAAGGAGCGGCCATATATTTGAACTGTAACCATGGGATTCCCAGGATCTTCATACTTTACCAAAGTTTCCCTTCCCAAGAGTAAATCAGATAAGGTCCCTACAACATGAATGGTGGGTGAAGTTTTTGCTTTCCTCACTGGCTTCTTTACACATAGCTCTTTAATCATTTTAGCATAAATAGGAATATCTTGGATGGCCTAGAGGAGAGGAATTTTAATATAAATATTTTTTAGTTCCCCTATAAGATCAAAATCTGGATAAACGATTGGTTTAGGTATCATTAACCTTTCGGGGAATGGGGGAGAAGTGACTATGAGTTTCTTAGGATATCTATGTTGATATGTACCTTCTCCTTGTTTTATTTACGTGTCAATTACAGTTGACGGTATATGTACAGGTGGGGTTTCCAACTCAATTGATGGTTGGTCTCTATTTTCCGTAGGGGTAATGATACGTCTCAACCTCAATCTAAGTTCATTACATTCTTTTTGTTCAATCTCATAGTTTGAGCTTACAACAATTTGCACCAGCTGAACCCGTCCGTTATTAGGATTTAGATTCGATTGAGATGGAAATTGAGGTTGTAGAAGAGGTTGAGGATTTTGCTATAATGGATATGGAGCTGATAATGCAGGTTGAGGTTGAGGACTTATCCCCATAGGTGTATTGGATATCCCCAAAGGTTGTTGCCAATTCGGAGACCAGTTCAGATTTTGAGAAGTAGAGTTAAGCCACTGGGATGGATATGGATTACCTTGCCAAATAAGAATAAAAGTAGAATTTGGCCAGTGATCACTTTGAAAGGACTAAGTTGGCCAGGGTGTCATAGGGAATGGATGGGATTTCCAGTTTGAGTAAGGTGATTGGCCTTGCCATGCTGCCCCAGGGTTCTGTTGTTGATTAAATGGTGAAGAAGGAAAGGACAGGGATGTGTCTTGTGACATACCTGTGGGTTTGGCCTACCACTGTCGACACTAGTTCATTAAATATATTGGCTTTTTCTCTTCTTCTGCTTCTTTGAAAACTGATTTTAGACCTAGAAGTGATGGACATTGTTCAGTGGTGTGATCCTTGGTGCAGATGGCACATATCTGAACCATGTCCAATGGACACTCCCATTGATTGTGCTTCTTCCGACAGCGTGGGTAGAAAAATGCCAAGTTATGTTCTGATAAGGCTTGTTTCTGTTTAGCCTGTAGGATGTCCAACTGCATTGTGAGGGTGCCCAGGATTTCCATCTTGAAGTCTTCCAGGAGGTTATCGATTTCCATTCTTGTTACACCTCCACTGTGTGCTTTACTTCCTCTGGTCATAGGATCTCGACTTCCTGACCCTGTGCGTGTGCTTCCTTGCAAACACCTGATACACAAGTGAACGATTTCATCATAATCTTCTTGAGAAATATCTCCTTTACCCATCAAATTTAGAGTGTCTATCCATTCTTATTTCATTCCCTTAATTAAGATAGGTCTCAGGACTTCTTTTGGTAAGTTGGTGTGAGGAGATCTCTGCAAATTATAGTGAAACCGTTAGACACATTCTTCTAGAGTTTCATTATCCTTTGCATCCATCTTACAGATCTCATATTTTAATTACCTAGCCTTGCAAAAGTCCTCGTACCTTGTAAGGAAGGAAGTTTTCATGTCATCCGAAGAGTTAATAGTATGTCCGTCTAGACCCATGAACCACCTCAAAGCTTCTCTTTTTAGAGTAGAAGGGAACAGTTTTAGTTTTTGAGGGTCGGTGGTATAGTCATATCCTTTGCAAAGGACATCAAACTCGAATAAGAAGGCATCCATATCCTTAGTGATCATCCCATGAAAATTTGGGATGCTCTGCAAGGGAATAGCTTTCATCGGGGCATTGGCCACTTGGTCGACTATGGGGTATTCCAATGTCGAGGTTTGACCTTGAGGTGGTTGATTTTCCATTTGGTAAAAAATGTGCCAATATCCTTCAGGGATTTCAAGGGGTGCTATTTGAGTAAGTGGAGGATTCACAATCCGAGTTGGTTTTGCAGCACTACCTAGATCTGGGATCACAGGAGATCCTTGTTTAGACAACTAAGGTCTTGCCTTAGCAGTTCCACTAGTTTCTCCCTCTCCTTCTCTTAAGTTACACGATTTTCCCTCTTGTAGAGGATCAGAATGTAAATTTGTTGTAACTTGAAGACTCTGTTTAGATCCTCCAATTTGGCTTTGAATCTCAATGCAGGTTGCAGATGGTGAGCCTACTACCTGAGGGATTATAGTAGGGATTTTCCCAGATACAATTTGGAATCCTACTGATGCTTGAGACTTTGCTTTTCTTATGATTTCTTCTATAAAATTTGTTCTCCCAAGGTTCACCGATACCTTGGGTTTTGTGGATTTAGGTGGGGGGTTATGATCTTTTTTCTATCTTTCTATTCTTAGTCATTCATAAAAAACATATTCCTATTTAACCTCTATGCATTTGCTGAAATGCGGGCTCGTGAGCAAGCACTTTACTTTCTAGTTACGCAGGTTCTTACCTCCCATTTTTAAAACCCAATTATTTTACAACAAGATAAAATGAAATCACTTTGAAACACTCTCCCTGGCAACAGAGCCAAAATGTTGGTGCATGAAGATGTATTATTACATGCAATCTTAATTCCTACATTAATCATCAACCCAAGGAAATTATTTTTATTTCAAGAGTGTCAGCACTATATATGGAGTGAATTCAGAGGTCAACTGATAATGAAATAAATTGGAATCATTGCAATTTCTAATGTCTATCTCTTTAAATTAAATCCAAACAACTCTGAAAGGAATTCATAACATACTTTGTAATTCTACTTAATCTATTATGAAATAAAATGAATCTGAATACAAATAGAAAGAACCACACTTGGCAATCTTAACTGGTATTGAAACTAACTCATTTAACATGAAAGAGAGCTATGACAATTGAACAACAAATAACCATATAAGCATCTCACAGAAAGCAATCAATTCTAACTTGGAAACCCATGATTACGTTACTTAGAATGAACACCAATCTAATGTTGGAATTAACATAACCAATTTCATAAAGAGCATCACACATATGTAACACACAGCTAAATCTTGAATCTCGAATGAAAAACAAATGAAAATCAGAATCGTTAATCCTCACGGTAATCAGAATGATACTAACTTCACAAAATAATAATAATAAACTGTAAAGAATAAACATAAATGATTATAACACAGTTGAAGCAGTAGATCTTCTCTTGACTGGGCCCAAAGTCTCCATAAGTCCTTGTTGTTAGATACTTAGAATACGATTATGAATTAAACGCAATATTCTTCATTAAAATAAGTAACATAGTTACAACATCACCAAGATGAAAGTATTATATGTCCAAAAGAATAGTTACAATCTATGAATTCCTAGACTAGTTGTTCAATTCACATTTTGGCTTTATATAACATTTGGAAAAGTAAATAGATAGACGTGAATCCTCAATATTAGGGGATCCTAAGGATTTTGCAACACTCGATTTGATTTCATCATAAAATAGCATTAGTCTACCACGTCTTCCGTTGTCTTCCTTGCCCTAGATGTTGTCTTTTTCCTTTACTGGTTGTTTTTGTTCTGTCGATTGAACAACCATCGTCCAATCCACGTCTCTACACATAAATATAGTGAAAGTCGGTTTTCCGTGCCCAAATTTATCTAATTTGTTACTACTCGATTTTAACCAACTTCAGTTGTTGTTCCTATACTTTTATCCATAAAGTGAATATAAACATGTGAAGACAAATGCTTAATCAACTATTTACGAGGAGAAAAAAATACCTTTTTCTCGGCCCAATAGAAACACCATCATAAATTGATGGTGATTTGATGATTTTCCATAGTTTGATGGCATGCACTAGGTATTATCTACATGTTAATGAGAGTAGTATGTATGGTATGGTGATTGGGCCCCACACCCTTTCCATTTTAACTCTTGGTCATTAACATTAATATATCAGAGGCGTTACCCCACAAGAAACACAAGGCAACACAATTGGTATTGAGTTTCAGTGCAAACTCTAAGTCACGTGTTCAACCTCTACTAGTTGACAGGTTGGCTTGTAATTTTTATTTTTATAAATAATGTCATTCTGTTGCATTATTAGCAACCTATCAATGAAATTTTGTAGCGCCAACACTAGAGTATGTTAGTTTTGTATAAATTCTCCTGGAAAAAGAGAATCTGTAGAATCATTAATTTATTATATAGTTTGGTTTGGTTTTATGAGTTTTTTTACTCAGTATTGGTCCACCTTGAGTTCTGGAAGAAGCATGGTGACCAAGGCTTAGCGGTGGATGCTTCTGAAGGCATAGAAAGCCTTGTTGACTTTTATTTGATTACCTTAATCACTTTTTCATGTTTTTAGGCTCTATGAGCAGGTTGTAGTGGTTTTTGAATACATAGTGAAAACAAATTTTGAGAAGTTATTTGAGTGACTAAATTGACGAAAAAGTTGGAACAGAGTCTTGATAGTAGCTTAACGTCTAGTGAAAGTGGTTTATATGAATATCTTTTTAGTGGTAACAATATTTTCAAGTGTGGCATTGATTGTAGTGATAATATGTGTAGCTTGTGATGATAGTGACAATATGTGTAGATAAGGATGGTGACAATGGTGATTGCATATTGTGATTATTTTGTTTATTAACCATATATGATGACAATGGATCAAGTTTGAAAATGATATGAAATATAGGCCCACAAGGAATTGAAAGAGATGGGTGCCTCCACTCAGGTTGAAGCCTCAATCAGGTTGGTGCCCACTCATCACTGGGGCTGGAGCCTAGAACATGTTGGAGCCTATGCATCATTGAGGTTGGATCCTAGAGCAGGTTGGAGCCTACACATCATTGAGGTTGGAGCCTCAATTAATTTTTAGCATACAATGAAAACCTACTTGCATACTTTCAAGGTTGGTGCCTCAATCAAGTTGTAGCCTACCACAAGTGGCAACTTGCATTACTTGGAGGTGGTTTCCTCCAGTAGGTCAAAGCCTACAAATTTATGTAATGAATTGAAGATAAAGAAAAATGAGGATTTTTGGTTTTCTCTCGTATGGATTTCCACAAAAAAAGATCATGTATTTTTGTGATGTCATGGCTTCTTGAAGTGTTATTGATGTGATGGTAACTTTATGGTGCATTGTTTATTATGATGATATGATTCTTATGGTTATGGTTCATTTATATATGACTATTTGATTATGGAAAATTATGAAATGGTAAAATTTCTCTCACACCGATTCAATCCTCCCTCTCAGTGTGACCTTTGGGCCAACAACAATGAGTTTACGTGGAAAATGAGGTGGTACTGACCTAGCATGTGAAGTGGTAGAGCCTTGGGATTCACACCAGGGAGTGGTTTTGCAAGGCTCTGTAGTGTTAGGAAAATTGGTCGATGGGTAATAAGTGACAAAATGAAAGGTTGAATGTCAAATACCACATGCATTATGTGACAAATTGCGGATCCCTCGTTGAAGTCTATATAGTCACGGGGGAGGGGAGGCGGCGGGTGTTGTAGTGAATTATCCGTTGTCGGATTTGATCATTGTATGAGATCTCTTGGAATGCTCAATAAATATGAGGGTAAGTTAAGTTTCATATACAACAAAATGTGGATCCCCCCTCTCGTTAAAGTTGGGATAGGTAGGGGTGTGAAATGGCTTGTACATCGTAAATATTAATTGAATCAATTAATGTGGTTTATAAGTTGATGGTTGTTTAAAGTGCATTAGAGAAGGGTTATCCTTCCATCTGGTGATTCATGGGTGCAGGACACATACACTTGAACGTGGACATATCCTAGATCCCTATTTTTCAGAATGAGTATTGGTCAAGGTTCCAAATTTAGTCTTCATTCTACGTATAGAGGTTATCCAATTATCTGGGTCTCTACTTTTGGTGAGAAAGAGTGTGTTGTAGCTTAAACCTGGATTTAGATGCAAGTGAATCAAGGAAGTCATAGTTCCGTTGAGTTAAGGTTTTTTACAAAATGGAAAAAGTATCCAACCATTTAGGGGTCAACCCATTCAACAATGTCATCTATTGCTAAGAACCGTATTTCTAGATACAATTAAAAATCGTTGTTATAAGGATGTGGTACCCCCAGTTCATCATATGAGATAATATTGAAACCTCTAGAGTTGGAGTTAAAAGTAATCTAGGTAATCAAATGATCCAAGTGTCCACTATCTTGTCACATGCAAATGGACCTTGATTCGAATTTAGTGGAGAATTTGTTTAAACAAGGTCATATCATGTGGTTTTGTGTAACCAAAGCTAAACCCTTAAGAAGCCAATAAGCCATTGAAATAAGTTTCATCTAGGTCATATCAATTAAATTTATGGAAAGAAGAATAAATGAATAATTTTTCGATCGTCTTCCTTGGAGTGTTGGCCCAACCATGTGTCGGTGATTTGGTAAAGTATAAATAATACAAAAAAAAAAATGAATCATAGAATGAATGTGTGTGTTGAAAGTGTGGTGATTCTATAGCGAACAATCGTTAGTCTGGCTTGGTTGCACAAATAGTAAGAAAGGCATAGAAGCAAAAAACAAGTTTTGTGTGACTTGGAGTAGAATTAGATTGAGAAATGAATTCCATGGAAGGCATGTGATTGCAAAAAATATTAGAGGGTAGATCAAAGGAATTCATGTGAATATATTCAATCTAAATATGGAGTATGTAACTTGTGAAATCTATAAGTATGATATGTTACAATGTTGTTTGAATTATGAGTTGTAAAGAAAATAAATAGAATGTGGCCTCCAAGGAAACAATGTTTTTAAGTATGGAACAAAGGAATAACATATAAGAATTGTATATTAAGTAGAGCTAAAGATACATAGAAGGGCTTGATAGAAAAAAGTAGAGGAGAGCTTGAAGAGAAATAAATTGGATAAAAAATCAATAAAATTGTATAGACATGAACACCTATGAGTTTGAAAATGTATGAAAATGGGGTCTAGCGTGCAACTAAGGTTGGTGCCTACATTTCTCAAGGTTCTAGTTGGTTCTAGTAAAGAATTTCAGGGGGTTGGTGTATCCTTTTGGTTCGTGCCGAAATAAAATGTAACAATAGGTTGGTTCCTACAAGATCATTCATAATAAAATATTTTCCATATATAAATGAAAATTATTTTATTATGAGTGATCTTGTAGGAACCAACCTATTGTTACTCATGGTATATTTTTATGTTGCTAATGAGATTAATATTATATGTGTATCGAAGTGTTTTGATTGGTTAAAATCGACCATTATACTGATTCACAACCACCCCCTACCCCCCGTCAATGCCCTCTCAGTATAATCATATTTGCAAAAATTGGTATTAGAGTAGGTTCCTTCAAAGACAACCTAACAACTAAATGGTAGACGTTGAAAGAAATCTTGGTCCTAAGCATGGATATAATATTTCTTAGTGAAGTTTCCATATATAAATGAAAATTATTTTATTATGAATGATTTTGTAGGAACCAAACTATTGTTAGCTATGGTGTATTTTTATGTTGCTAATGTGATTAATATTATATGTGTATTGAAATGTTTTGATTGGTCGAAATTGGTCATTATACTAATTCACCCCCTCGTCGCTCTCAGTATAATCATATTTCCGAAAATTGGTATTAGAGCAAGTTCCTTCAAAGACAACCTAACAACTAAATGGTAGAGGTTGGAATAAATCATGGTCTTAAGCATGGATATAATATTTCTTGGTGAAGTTTCCATATATAAATGAAAATTCTTTTATTATGAATGATTTTGTAGGAACCAACCTGTTGTTACCTATGGTGTGTCTTTATGTTGCTAATGTGATTAATATTATATGTGTATTGAAACGTTTTGATTGGTATAAATTGGCTATTGTACTAATTCACCCCCTCGTCCCTTTCAGTATAATCATATTTCCGAAAATTGCTATTAGAGAAAATTCCATCAAATAAAACCTAACAACTAAATGTTATAGGCTGGAAGAAATCATGGTCCTAGGCATGGATATAATATTTCTCAGTGAAGAACCTGAATTCAATCAAAAAGAGAAATCAGATTAAGAAAAATATAAATCCATCTCAAGAATATCTATAAAAGGGAAAGGTAAGCTACTATTATGTCATGATCAATGTAAAGTAGAACTTTCTTCTTCGAGATGTCCATATGCAAAATGTGAGGGAAATATTAATAAAGAAAATTTCCTAGCCATGGATTCCTAATATGTTGATCAAATAAATGAACATAAGAAGAAAGAGAAGATAGATCCAAAGGATGATGATGGTGAAGCAAAGATCAAAGTATTTCTTGATGATGCGTTAAAATAAATAGAGTGACTCATAGGAGAAAATAAAAGGTTACTATCAGAATATGAAGATAAGGATCATAATCCTTTTGAAATAGATAAAACAATTTTAATCCTTATAACTCAACTAAAATGATCAATATAGGTGGAATAACTAATGAAAATATATTACAAATAATGACAGGGTCACTGTGAGGATCTAGAAGTTGAGATTATTTCTTTGCAAAATGAGCTAGAAAGCCAATGATTAGCTGATGAAGTATGAAAAGAAAGAGCATGAGTCTAATGAGTCATCAATTATTCTTCTATAAAATGAATTGGAATAATCTAAGAGGATTGAGGAAATACTTCTAGGATAAATGACAGAAAAGAAAAAGGAATGTGAAAAACTAGAAGAGGATTCTACAAAGAAGTAGTTAGAGGAAGCAAATTAGAATTTGAAGTTGGCTAAAGGAATTAAAATTCTGGACACAATCCTCAACAATTAGAGATATCCCCTGGTTAATACAAATATTCATTATAAGGAAGATCATGAGAAATCCAAAGTAGAATCAATCTCAACAACATGCAAAGGAAAAACCTGAGAACTATGTTAAAGTACTCGATAAGTCAATAAAAGAAAGAAACAACACAAAGAAAATTAGAACTAGAAGGAAATGATCAGATAAACTCCATAGGTAGACATATAACAAGAACGATATAGAAATATGAACTTCCTCAAGCAAGCGATCAAAGTAAGCTAACTCCCTAAAAAGGATCAAATCCTCCAAGAAGATTCTCCACAGCAAGGTACTCAAACTTATTTAGTAGATTTTGTTTTATTTTCCACAACAAGTTGGCCACAAAGTATTTGATTGTATACTTTACGTAGGAAAATATTAAAATAGTTAACAAAGGATTGTTTTGGATAGAATTCAACAATATTACTAGTTTGTTTTAGTTAGGAAACCGACAGTAGATTTGCAATTAAACTACGCACATCATACACATTAACAATCCTACCATTTCAACAAGGTATATCACTGTGACTAGTAATGTTGAGAGAAAAATCATCAGTGGCATAAATATTCCACTCAACGAATTTTTTCAGAGAAGACATGGAGAATAATCCTTAGCCATGTGATGAGTGCACCCAAAATCGACTACCCACTGATTTTACAAAGACTGAGCATGCAATCTTGGAAGGTTCCACCTTTAAAATAAAGTTGTGAGTCGACCAACTAGTTGAACATAAGTTTGACACATCTCCTTCAAGTTTCTTTACCTTCTCATCAAAGTCATCTTTTTTCTTCCAACAAGTTTTCTTCACATGCCTTTCTTTCCATAGTAGTGGTGTGCCTTCTTATTTTGATTCTTCATGGTGGACATTGATACATTAGTATTCCCTTTATATTTTTGGTCATTATGTGCTTGTTTATTTTCAAAGGTATCAAAATGACCTCTTTCCTTGTAATTCTACTTACTTTTTCCCTTGAGAATGTGAGCCTAATGTTCACTGCCAAGCTTCCCTTCATCAAGTAGCCTTTGTTTGCCCTTGATCAACAATTCATAGAGGGTATCAAAGGTATAATTTTACCAGCTTCCTTGGTGACCTCCAATTAGTATGGAATGTGGACCAAACCACATCTTGAAGTGTTCTTAGATGCATCATGACCAGTTCAATGATCTATCTATGTTTATTTGATTTTTTTTCCATTGTTCACCCAATTTCAATTATCATTCTTTAATATTAGTCAAGTAGGGATCAAGAGAGAGAAACTCTTTCTCTATTTGCATAACTTGGATCTCATAGAGTTTATCAAATTTTGTCTTTAAATTCTTCCACACTTGATGAGGATAATTAATTCCACTTTTTGGAATAAAATCTCCCCATAAATTTTGGTTGTATTGACCCCAACAACCTCATATTTCTTCTTGTCGATGACAAATTTCACCTGGTCATTCTTAATATCTGAAATCATAATATTGTGTTGTAGCGGCTACAAACACCCTCCAAAAATTTGCCTTAGCTTCATTTTGGAGCCTCCCTACCAACCATCCTCAACAGCATGTCTTGCCTTGTCAAGTACACAAGCTTCAGTGGTTTTTTAGCAAATTGCCAACTTGTGCATGATAGCTTGTTGCATCCCCCTCACAGGTTGTTTCTTCGGACTTGGTCCAGTTGCAGGTTGAGAATCTCCCTCAAGAAATTGCGCAATTCTGGAGGGGAACCAACATTCCCTCCAAAAATTACACAATCCTATCTAGTAGCCTGCTGAGCTCCAGAATTGAGCAAGTATTCTTGTCAAGCTTCATTGGAATAACTACGCAATCTAGATCAACAGGACTTCTCAGCCCAGAACTTTTGCAATCCTTCTGGATAGCCAGCCCAACTCCCTCCTAGAAATGCACAAATTTTCCCCTCAACTGAGCAGGTTGTTGCATGTGCCATTAGGTTCACTAGTTCCACCTAGCACCGCGCAAACTTGACTTGCATGCATGGGCTGCATTTTCACAAAATAGCAAAAAGAAGCATGCAAAAAGAATCCCTATATTTTAGGGAGCTATTTTTAGTAGTTGGAGGTTACATGCAAAGATCATTTTAGAATCTTTCCTCCAAGTGTCCCTTTTTCCTAGATTTGTGGCATGCGCCTCATGAGCCTCAAAATTATTTATTCGACGCTTCAGAGCTCACTTATTCACATCGATCTTGGATCTCTAACATCCCATAGCACATCCAGGAGTCTTCGACACATCCATCTCAGCTATTCACGGGTAAGTCCTCTTAACTTGTCTTTTGTAGCATTTCTATTGTTTTTTGTGTTTTGCCTTGTGTGAGTGTTTTTTGCTTGATTTATGTGAACGCTTGTTGTCGATTTCATTTAGCTTGTACTAGCACCATTTCAGTTTTCGTTAGCATCTCACTGTTGTCGCATGCATGAAATTGTTTTGCACGAACGGTCGCCGATTCGGCGACTCGCTTCACCCACATGCATGTTGTTCCATTTTCTGAATCTTTCATTCATTGTTTGCATGCACAATCATTCGCTCCTACTTACACTCGGGATCACCATGCATTCACTTTCACATTTTCTTTCAGTTTCCTGTCAGTGGGTCTGGGCAGCCTTGGCCCGGACTCTGCCTCACCAAGACAACATTACGCAATCCTGAGAGGGAAGGCTCTTCCTTCCTCTTAGAAAATGCACATTTCTGCATAGCGACTGTACTCCAGTCTTTCACTGTGAAATTCTGAGGGGCAGTGATTGCTGGCCTAGAAAATTGTGCAATGCAGTCACTGGGCCTGCAACCATTACCAACTGGAATTATGCATTGCACAATCCCAGCAACGAGCAGGCTAGTCTGGATTGCAAATTATGTAATTCTAGCAACCATCCAGCCTTCATACAGCCCAGACTTCCTTTTGCACTGTTCTAGCAGTCGATCGCCCAGCCTCCTAGGAAAAATTACGCAATCTTTGCCAGTCAATCCCCAGGTATGTTGCAAGTCATTCCTCAAGTTTGCTTTGGTTTTAGATAATAGATTTATTTCCATGCATGTCGCTATGTCTCTAGATCTTACAGGTGTTTTTCCACCTCTCAACAGTTTAGGATCAATGGCCTCCAAGAGAGCAGGATTAAAGGACACTAACAGAAGTGAAACTGGAGCAACAATTGAGCAAGTGTCTACAAGTTTGTTGATCTATGAATATACCAAGCAGATTGTAGACAAGGATATCAAGTTGAAATCACAAGAGGTCAATGATGCATTTGCAGGCACATTTGGGGAAGACATCAAAGACCGCCAAATCTATGTGAACATCCACAAGTCCAGCTTATACTGGATTGCATGCAAGTATCCCATGCTCCCATGTGCGGACATGATACATTGGATCATCTTGCACATTGATCCCGAGATAATGACATTGAGCAGTGTCAGTAGGACGGAGATTGCTACCTTCAGGGCACAGGATTATGAACAGATGTATCAGATGTCAAAGCCCGTGATTACGATGG
Organism: Pinus tabuliformis; assembly: GCA_031772625.1. Classification (NCBI taxonomy): domain Eukaryota; kingdom Viridiplantae; phylum Streptophyta; class Pinopsida; order Pinales; family Pinaceae; genus Pinus; species Pinus tabuliformis. Next base: position 805,797,615 of record CM062810.1, read on the forward strand.
AGATACCCTTCATCTTACCCAGCAGTAATGCCAACTCCGGAGATATATTAAAGAACTGGGTGAAGGAGTCGGTTGAATTCAGGATGACAGCCAACCAGATCTACAAGACGAAGATACTGCAAAATGCGTATCAATACTTAGTCATTTTTGCATGTCTTTTCTATGGCCAAGAAAGCACATAGACCTTCCCATAGATTTAGGTCATCGCATTGGACCAACTGGCCAGAGAAGGCAAAACATGCAACTGGTCTGACATGTTGGATCACTGGTTGAAGGAACAGGTAGCAAGGGCTTGACAGCCGCCCAAAGGTTAGCAAGCAGAAATCTACATGTCCATTTACATGTTGGATGCAATCTGTGCTCGTTAGGAGTTCCTAGGCTTGAAGTGGGCATGGATATCGGTGGAGACCTCTGTGAACACTTATTGTAAGATGTTGTCTAAATGTAGCTTCAGAGGATTTATCACACAGTTGTCCGATCATTTTGTCACCCCGGTGTATAAGATGATATTTGAACAGGATCCACCCTGCATGTCGAAGGCAACAATGGAGGCACTGATTGATATAGCAGATTGGTATGCCTCACCATCTGGCACCTTCATACGGATGTACAGCGTAGAGAACCCTTTACATGTTCTACCGAAGTTTTCCTTGGACAAACTTGTCATGCAGGAAGTATCATATCACATCTCAGTAGGATTATTAGCTAGGCTGCACTAGAATAAGAAGGTGCCTTGGCTCGCTCTTCTGTTACGGATCGGGTTATACGAGATATGGACTTTCAAGCATGCGTACGTTGAAGCGGAGAAGATGAAGAAATATCTACTCGATGCCCGAAGTTACAATCCGTATGACCCGCATTGTCTTGTGAAAGACCACTGCACGAGAGTATAGTTTACTTGGATCCACGTGGCATGTCATTGGGCAGAGGAAGACCCATGGATGTATTGTTACAGATTCTCCAGGCCCAATGAACCAGTCGTTATCATTGTGGAATGGTTAACAAAGTAGCGTGAAGCAGCATCTCGGAGAGCAACAACAGCAGAGGTAAACATACCAAAGCATGACAAGGGCAAGAGGAAGATTTTTGACAGCATGGAGGAGGAACAAAGCTGACATTTCCGAGAAAACCCACTTGTGGAAAAAGTAGATTTGGCAATAGAGGCAAAGAGACAACAACGCAACATGAGAAACGCACAAAGGCGAAGAGAAAAATGAAGAATGGAGGAAACAGAGAAGGAGTCGCATCAGTTGAAGCAGTAACTCCAAAAGGAACAGGAGCTACGCAGAAAGGACAAGGAGGCGCAACAGGAACAGGTACAGCAAGGGGTGCAACATGTATAGAAAGATGAAACTGTGTTTTTGCAGGTAGTAGACTCATTAGAATAGCTAGTGCCAAATAGACAAGGTGAACAGTCGTAGCAGTAGGACTTCGCTCAGGAGATAGTGCAAGCACTTAAACAGATGGATACGAATATGGAGCAACAAGAGTTAGAGCAAGATATCAACCTCATGCCTCATCACCAAGAGGTTGACCCACCAGCTTCACTGCATCCAAAAGAGGAGCAAGTCCCAAGTAACCAAGGAGACACTAAAATCCTTGGAGACAATCTAGAGGGAGAGATGTGTAGAAATTCCACCGTAGATCACCTGATAATGCAATATACTAAAGCAAAATACTTGATCTACTTCTACAAACAAACTTGCGGAAGCTTAATCGATTTTGAGCAAGATCAAATAGAATACATATAACAGATGAAGAAGAAACAATCACACGTGAAAACAGAAGAATACTTTGGGTAAAGCCTCAGCTAAAAACCTCGATCTCTTTATTATCGTACAAGTGGAAATATCTTAGGATGAGACAAAGCTTTAGCTTACAAGCTATCCAGCTCTCAGTACAATCCCTCACTACTGCTCAAAGACAGAATAGACAACATATATGCCTTCCTTCAGTCCTCCAAGCCTCCTATTTCCTTGTGCAATTTCTCCTGGGTCCTCAAGCTGCCACTTGTGTGTAATTACCTCACACACTACTCACCAACCTCATAAATAACTATGTAATCCTCAAGGAAAGAATTCCTTCTGCATGCAAGAAAAATCCTCATGGGAATATTCGTGCAACTGATAGTACATTGTCCCATCCTTTGATCTCAACTGGGTCTCCATCTGAACTAACATGCATGAGTTATTTATGAGAGAGTATTCAGTTATCTGAAGTACACTAGTTGCATGCATGCATGCGTTGACTAACTGGACTCACAATCAGTTCCACAAACTGTTGGAACTAATCTAATTGGATTTAACTCAGTTAACTAAGCTAACTAATTACAACTCATCCTGATCTCCTTAATTAAGGGATAACTTCCTCAATCAAAGGGATAACTGTTGCAAGTCTTTACATAGACTTCATGTTTGATTTTCTCTAACTAATTAACTCAAGATGAATTAATTAATTATTTTACAAACAGTTGCTGAGCTCAAATTCGAATGTTAATTCACAATTTTAATTTAGGGACTAATTAAAATTGGAATGTATCCCGAAATGCTATCTATAGGAATGTTATTTTTAGCATTTCTATTTTTATCATTTATTGTTGCTATTTTCAACACTCCCTCTCAACAAGAAAGGGATTATCTGTCACCCCAATCCTGTCTCTGTGGAACTCGAAATTGCATTTTGACAATGCCTTAGTCAAAATTTATGCATCCTACTCCTTGGTCAAAACATACTGCAACAACATGATCCTCTTCACCTCACAGTCTCGAAGATGATGATACCTAATATCGATGTGCTTGGACGTGTCATGAAATACTGGATTCTCAGAGAGTTTGATACAACTCTGGTTATCGCAATAGATCACAGTTGGATCCATCCTCTAATCAAACAACCCAACTAGAATTTTCCGCATCCAAATGGCCTCACATGCTGCCTGGCTTGCAACCATGTATTCAGCCTCTGCTGAGCTAAGTGCAACTGACCTCTGTTTCCTGTTGTACCAAGAAACTGCAACTGAACCAAGGTTGAAAATTCCTCTTGAAGTGCTCTTCCGATTTGATGGACTCCCTGCCCAATCTGCATCTGTGAAGCCTTGAAGCTTCACTCCCTCTATCTGTCTATACCATAATCCATACTGAGATGTGCCTTTGAGGTATCTCAGCACATGCTTCGCTGCCTTCCAAATCAGCTTGGTAGGTTGAACCATAGCTTGACTCAGCTACTTCACCGCACTCAGCTAGTTCACCGCAAAGCACAAATCTGGTCGTGTGTTCACTAAATACATCAATGAACCCACAAGCTACTGATACATAGTAGCAGCTACTACCTCACCTGAAGTAGCATCCTCCTTCCACCAGTTACCTGCTAGAGGAGTCTACATGGACTTGCACTTCTCCATGTGGAATCTCCTGAGTATCTCATTGGCATACTTGCCTTGAGATGCAAACACTTCCCCATCTTTCTGCCACACTTCCATGCCTAGAAAGTAGTGCATGAGACCCATGTCTTTCATCTCGAACTCTCTTGCAAGGTCCTCCTTGCAAGACTTGATCAAATGATCATCACCTGTTAATATTAGATCATCAACATAAATAACAATGATCAATGGCTTACCTTCTACCATGATGTGGTATAGGTTCACATCCGCTTCACTCTTTGTGAAGCCCAGCCCAGTGAAATAGTTGTAAATCCTGGTGTACCAAGCACGAGGTGCTTGCTTTAGCTCGTACAGAGCTCTCTTGAGTCAGCACACATGCAACTCACGATCGAAGGTCTCAAAACTTTCCGAGTGCTCTATGTACACCTCTTCCTCAATCTTGCCTTTGAGGAATGCAGTCTTCACATCCATCTGATGGATCTTCCAACCCATTTATGCTAATAGTGCCAACATCGATCTGATATATGAGTACCTTGCTATAGGAGAAAAAGTCTCATCATAGTCGATCCCCTCGACCTGTGAGAAACCACGGGCAACAAACCTTGCCTTATGTTTTTCCACACTACCATCAAGAACTCACCACTAACTTGTTCTCCGGTCTTGGAACAACATCCCAAACATTGTTCCGAACTATGGAGTCATACTTCTCAACCATAACATCAACCCAGACTGGCTATTGCACTACTTCCTCAAAGGAATATGGTTTGTTCTTTATACATTCCCCAACAAGGGCCATGTAACCAGTGTACCGCTCAGGTGACCTCCTCTATCTGTGCTGAGAAGATGGCTATCCCACATTTTCTCTCACATCTGTCAACAATCTGTCAGCTTCCCTTGAGCATTTCCACCCATCTCTGGAAGACTCTGCATGAGTGGATGTCTCCACTCTTGTATCCTCTACATGCAGCTGCTCCACATCAGTCTAAGGCTCCTCCTCCTTAGGAACCAAAAGTTCCTCCTCTGCATGCAACTTGAGCTCCCTCTCAAGGGAAACTCGCATGGCCTTCTACTCGTCGAACTTTAGATCTCTACATACCATTGTCCTCTGACTGGTAGGCAAGAACACCCGATAGTTGTGGGGTGTATCAGTGTACCCCATAAGTATCCCCAACTCTATTGTTGGCTCTAGCTTCTTACGGGCATCTTTGGTCACATGGAAAAATATCGATGAGCCAAAGATCCTGAAGTGACTCACATCTGGTCTCTTCTTGGAAAAGGCCTCCTCTGGTGTCTTTGTCCCCAGTATACGATGCGGGCTTCTATTCTGCAAGTATACTGTTGTATTGCATGCCTCAGACCACAAATGAAGTGGTAGGCCTTGGTCATGCAGCATCGCCTGAGATGCTCCCACAATCGTTTTGTTCTTCCTTTCGGCTACCCCATTCTTCTGTGGGTTATGGGGTGACATTGACTCTCATTTATTTCCTTTTGCTGCACAAAAGTCCTTAAACTCTTGTGAGACATACTCTCCACCATTGTCGCTTAGCAAGGCCCTGATTTTCTTTCCAGATTCTTTCTCAACCAAGGCTTTGTACTCACAAAACCTTGAGAAGGTTTGATCCTTCTTCTGCATGAAATAGATCTAGCATCTACAAGAAAAATCATCAATGAAAATAACATAGTACCTTTGTTTAGCGATGGAGGCTGTCGAGAATGGTCCACACACATTTGTATGAACTCGGTCCAGGATTGCTCCAGCTCTACTGTCTCGATCCTGAAAGGAAGATTTTGCATACTTACCCAAGGTGCAACCTTTGCATGTATCCACTTGCTCAAGTTTACCCTTGGGAAGTCCGGTAGAATTCTTCTGCATGATCTTCAAGGCCCCATGGTGCAAGTGGCCCAATATTCTATGCCATAGCTCGCCAATATCTTGGCTTTGCACCAACTCCACTTTGGAACTCAATGCAGAGCAATCATCTATCTCCAACTTGTAGAAATTCTTCACTCGAATCCCAATCCTCCTAGTCTGTCCATGGCGATGTGTCTCAGGAATGCCTTTCCTTTACTAAAGACTATATCATAGCCTTTGCCTTCCAACATTGCAATGGATACTAGGTTATTCTTTAGTCCAGGCACATACTTTACATCAGTCAGGGTGAGAGGAGCTCCATGCTCCCTCTAAAACACAACCATGCCTTCACCTGAAACACGGTACTTTCCATCATCGTCCATCTCTATGCACATCTGGAGGTCCTTCTCCTCCAAGGTACTGAATAAACTCTTGTCGCCAGTCTTGTGGAATGAGGCTCCACTATCCAGGGACAAAACACAAGCCACCATCGATGAAACCATGCATGCGATGAGGGTGAAATCCAATTCTAACTGTGAGGCCAGTGCCTCACCATCTGATCCTTTCAAGGATCCCTTCTTGGATTTCTTCTGTGGACAATTTGTTGCATAATGGCCCACCTCATAACAATTAAAGCATCGCACTTTAGATTTGTCAATCTTCTTCCCACCATGGGAAGAACTCGATTTGTAATGGGAATCCTTCCCTTTCCCTTTCCTCGCCTTACTCGCTAAGGCTATATTTTCTTCATCATCATGCTTTGATGAAGAACCATCTCTAGTGATTCTCCCGATCTCCTCCTGCATCAAATCCAACCATAGTCGTTCCCAATCTGGCAGTTTATCTCTTCCATTTACTAAGTCTTGGTAGCTATGCCATCTCTTAGGAAGACCGAGGAGAGCAAGACTCACCATGTCATCATCAGTTGTCGTGATTCCTACACTTCCAAGCTCAACCCTACAGGTGGTGAGCTTGTTCAGATATGTAGAGATCATGTCGCCCTTTTCACACTTGATTTTTCGAAGCGTGTCTTTCAGCGCCAGCTTTCTCTGATCATTGTTGTTCTAATATAGATCCTTCAATGTTTTCCACATTGAAAATGGTGTCTCCTTCCCATGGAGACTCGAGACAATATGGTCTCAAACTCCCTCCAGAAGAATCCTCCTTGATCTAGCCACACATTTCTTCCATTCCGCCAATTCTTGGGCATTAGCTGCTACTGGCATGGGGACTTCTTGATCAATGAAGTCCTTCAAACCATTTTCCTCTAATATTGTTTCCATGCGATCCTTCCAGACTATATAATTTGAGCTTACATCCAGGGCATACTCAAGTCTTAAACCATTGAACGCCATTGGTGAACTTTGAGATGTGATAAGAATTCGATTTCTATAATCAAGAACTTTAAACTTCGAACTTCTCCCTTCTTTGTATACTGTTCTATGCTTTGATCACCTTTGCTCTGATACCATGTAGAAATTTCACCGTAGATCACTTGAGAATGCAATATACTAAAGAAAAATACTTGATCTACTTCTACAAACAAACTTGTTGAAGCTTAATCGATTTTGTGCAAGATCAAATAGAACACATATAACAGATGAATAAGAAACAATCACACATGAACATAGAAGAATACTCTAGTGAAAGCCTCAGCTAAAAACCCTGATCTCTGTATTATCATACAAGTGGAAATATCTCAAGATTACACAAAGCTTTAGCTCACAAGCTATCCAACTCTCAGTACAATCCCTCACTGCTGCTCATAGACATAATAGACAACACATATGCCTTCCTTCAGTCCTCCAAGCCTCCTATTTCCTTGTGCAGTTTCTCCTGGGTCCTCAAGCTGCCACCTATGTGTCATTACCTCACACACTACTCACCAACCTCAGAAATACCTGCGCAATCCTCAAGTAAAGAATTCCTTCTTCATGCAAGAGATATCCTCATGGGAGTATTCCTGTAACTGATAGTACATTGTCCCATCCTTTGATCTCAACTGGGTCTCTGTCTGAACTGACATGCATGAGTTATTTATGAGAGAATATTCAGTTATCTGAAGTACACTAGTTGCATGCATGCATGCATTGACTAACTAAACTCACAATCAGTTCCACAAACTATTGGAACTAATCTAACTAGACTTAACTCAGTTAATTGAGCTAACTAATTACAACTCAAAGTACAACTCATCCTGATCTCCTTAATTAAGGGATAACTTCCTCAATCAAAGGGATAATTGTTGCATGTCTTCACATAGACTTCATGTTTGATTTTCTCTAACTAATTAGCTCAAGATGAATTAATTAATTATTTTACAAACAACTGTTGAGCTCAAATTCGAATTTTAATTTAGGGACTAATTAAATTGGAATGTATCCTGAAATGCTATCTATAGGAATGTTATTTTTAGCATTTCTTCTTGTTATTTTCAACAAGATGCACAACATCTCATTCGATGAGTCCCAACATAGAGTTGTGAAATCTTGCAGAGTGTCAACTCCAGATGATCATACATCGCCTGCGCAATTTGAGGAATGAGTTATCATGTCTGATGTTCGCAAACATCCAGTAGCATTTGCCGATGCTACCAGATCATATGCCGAAGCCACTAGCTCGAGTGTTCGCTTCCTTCTAGCTAAGAATGAGCACATGGCTAAGGAGATACAAACAGCCAAGCAGGGAGGAGAATTGGTTACAACATCCGCCCGAGAAAAGTTGAAGAAGGCAATACTGGATGAAGTATTGTCCCTTAGCACAGTCATGTGGGCGCTGTATTCCAATTTTGGTACCATGCATAAGGCAGTTTTCCATCTCAACGGTGGGCAGCATGGATGTGCTAGAAGAGCACGTATCTTTTTGAACGTGCATACTGTCATTGATTACATGAAAACATGGAAAATGAGATACAAGGGAGCCCCATTAAACTGCCTAAGATGATGAAGCCTAGAGCAATCGAGCTAAAGGCATGCATCTGGAGCCAAATTCGAAACTATTAAGATCTCTTGCAACTCATCACTAGTCCACAGGCTTCCCATGCATGGGTATTCAAGAGTATGGATGTTGTTATGTGTGCACATGTGATCCCATATATTGTGACACTCACCCAGGCGAAGACAAAGGCACAGGTCTGACTAGAGCATGACTCGTACTTTAACGAGTTGATGTGCAAAACCACCAGCCCAAACTTGGTGATTAGTGCAGACACCATGCACAAGTATGTTGCTGGTCCAGCCGCACTCAAGACAATGATGTGCATGCTATCAAACGGGTTGGATAGAGGAGCCCGAGTAGTGTACCCAGATGTTATGGAGGCAAGAGTTCGTTTCCAGAAATATTTCACCTTAGAGTACACAAACAACATCGCGGACTACTGAGCTTGGCATCAATTTGCTATTGTCAAACACAATGAGGATGTCAAAGAGCTGGTATTTCAACAGGTGTCTAAGTCATAGTGATGTCTTGCATGGCTTGCTCAAGCCTATTTTGTCTCACATGGGTACATGTGCATATTATATGTAATGTCTTGTCAAGTGTAAGTTCAAGTGTTGATAGTTGGATGTAATAGTCATATAGTAGATGAAGAGTCATGAGGGTAGATGAAGTGTCACAAAGGGGAATGTCAAGGGCCACCCCACCCTTTGCTATATATAGTCCCTCATAACTAATTGTAGAGGCTTTTGGTGAGCCAAGATTCCAATAGGAATATCTTAGAGAAAGTTTGGATAGTATTTTAATGAGCCTTGGCTTCTCCACTATGCATAGCTAATATATCTCCTTGGAGGAGCAGGCAGTTGTGGCTATAATGTTCTATTATCAGGGCTAGTGGTTGGACATGGATGTATTGTATGACTGGAACTTACACTTCTTAATATAACAAAGCCATCACATTTTCATGCATATGTTGTTATTGTAGTTGGACTATTATGGTTGCTTTAGCAATGTATGTTATTTAACTTACACATTTGTGTATGAACTATTTTGTATGCAATTGTATGAATCTTGTTGCAGATGTGTTGTTGGTTTAACCATCACTTTGGATTTCTCGCTATCTTTATTTCCATCTGGTGATGCATCTTCACTCGTGTGTTCCCTTCCAAGCCGCATACTACTACAGGTTTCCAAGGGGCACACTCACCCCACTTTCCGTGTGTTAGAACCATTCATGCACCTCCCTTGACTCACCACAAATCTCACACCCTTACTACCAATGGGGACACCTTACTTGCCTCTGTGCGAAACCACAGTCAAGGTGATACCGAATGACCTATTGATGGGACTCCTACACCAAACGGTCTAAGGTCTAATTGGGTCTTCTTACCAGGGAGATCCCCCGACATGTTGGCGGGTCCAACACCGTCAACATTTCTGGTGCTAGAAGGAGGGCCAGATGACAAGTTGTGTCCTCTCATCCTGTTTTGAACCTTTGCACGTCTATCATGGAGTCTTGCACACTCAAACCTCCATGATTTTTTTTGCATGTTGAACCTCTTCACATCACGAGGGAATTTTTTGAACTCTTATCTAGATACATGTATGATGGTGAAGGCCTGTGTTCTTACATGACTTCCTTGCCATGCTTGATGAGGAAGATGGATTTTCTGATGAAGATGCCAACCTGCTCCTTTCATACACACTTCATGAATCCCCACTATGGTGGGTCTGCAGCCTACCGGCTAATAGCGTGCACTCACATGAGCATTTCTATGATCTTATTGAAGATACTTTCCATTATTTTGATCCAGAACATCTTGACCAAAAACTGTTACAAAAATGGAAGGCCCCACATGAATCACCTATGGATTTTTGGCAGTGCTTCCGTGTTTTGCAATTTGAAGCTTCGAAAAGCCAGATGAAATTCCCTTATCTTTGGGATAGATTCGAGTATTGTCTTAACAAATCAGTCCATCCCAAGGCGAAATATGAGCCCAAGCCTCATTCAACATACTTTAGTGATGGATCTAGGCAATCACAAACGAATACAGTCACTATCACAAGTGACTCTCTGTCGTCTCCTCATCAAACAGCTCCACCAATGCAAAGTGATGTGGGAGAACAAGCACACACATCTGTTCAATTGTCACATCTTCCCAACATCGCTTCACTTAATTTTTGTGCAGATTTGGTTGAGAGTCCATCGAGTTGTCATATGCATTTTGTACCACAACCTCTGTCTTCATACTTGGATGATCCTTTGAATGATATTGTCTTGTGTTCTTCCATTCTGGACTCTACACTTGTTGTGAACGAGGATCATGCCTTCAACGAAGTTGGTGTTGCACAACCAACATGCGATGTCATTCATGAAGAGTATGACTGGGAGCTTCAGCATCAAAAGGCAACAAAGGATTACTTCCTTTTGTCCTAGCCTCCTTCATTCTCCCCTGACCTCTTTAGTGAACCTTCATCCATGATTTCACATGTGTATCTTCATCTACAGATGCATCCATTGTTGATCCCTTGCAGGACACATCAGATGTCAGTCCATCATCCAACAACAGAGAGGATAAATTATTCATTGAAAATTCACTTGACTTTTCATGTGCTTTTTCCAAAAACAAAGAGGGTGAATTTGTCTACTTCTCATCTACCCCTTTGTTTGATTCATCAGATCATGAGGATGTAGATGATTGATTTTGCTGATCATAGTTTTTGTGATCTATTTTATCCCATATTTGATCACAATGATGTTTCTATTGTAGTTGATTTTTTGAAGCCACATGTTTATGATGATCTATCTGACGGCGAAGTCAAAACCACCCAGACTATCAAGGCATTTCAACCTGAGTTGATGGTTATGATAGGCCCTTGCTGTCCTTAGGTTGGTTTCACTTCCGATTAGAAAATTTTTGAAACACCCAAGGTTCCTCATTACTCATTTGTATGCATTGAATATCAATCTCACACATAGATCATACTTCCTCCACTCTAACTGCACAATCCCATCACTCATGCATTTGAGGAATCTTACATTGCAAGCACATGTGCATGACATAAGTTGTCTTTGTTTCTTTCATTTGTTTGCATGTCATAGTAAAGAGTATGCATATGCTTCACAGCTGCATGTAGTGTCGCACAGCACCGATAAGACCATGGATTGCATGTCATGTACTTGCACTCACCTATGTCCTATGGACACATTTAAGCTTGAAGTGTGTTTGTCTTCATTGTTATATCTTTCATGATTGTTGGTTTGCACAACTGGGTTGCTCGCGAACCATGCCTTCACCAACATGGGTTAACCAATGCGCCGGTGGCTGCATTGGAAGTATCACTTCACATGATCAGGCCCATGCACCATTAGCTTAGGAGTAGGAGTAGTGTTTGCTTTTGGTTGTTTGCTTGCATGCTTGTTTTCTTACTTACTTCACATGTTTCTTTGTTTTCTTTCTTGTTTTCTTTTCGCACTTACTTATGCTTCTGCTTTGTTTTCTGTTTTTCGCTTGTACGTTAGTTTCGCATGAAACTGTGTGTGACTCTTGAAACAAGCTGGGTAAAGTACAAGAGGACTTGTACAGTTATCAACATTTGGTTATATTTTGTCCTCTCTCTTATGTAATAACTTGTTATCTTCAGTCCTAGATACGTCGATGGAAAATACGTACTGTTTGAAGTGAACCTTGGTGAAACACAACGCTTGCGTGCTAACTAGTGTCACCTACTCTAGTCAGGTGTTTTTGGGTTAACCATTGTCAGCTTAGTCAAGTAGAGTAAGGTGAGGGGAAACCTTAACAAGCACGTTAGAGGTATATAATAAAATACTTCTCTGAAGGAATAACCTATTCTTCTCTCAATAAGTCGGGATCCCTCTTCTTCCTTTGAAATGAATAAGTTCTATGCACAGTTATGAAAAATGAAAAAAAATAAAATTGAAAGGTGAAAAATTTTTAAAATGAAAAATGAATAAGGTGAAAAAAGTGAAAGCCTTCCTGTGCAGAGAGGTGATGAAATTAACTACTCCGGGGTACTGACCATGATCGCTGGCAGTGGAGCAATGCTTGTGTTCCTGCGTGACTTCGCCGGGGTACTATCCAGGCCTGCTGGCAATGGAGCAACACCAGAGATGAAACTAAGACTCTGATGACTATACTACTTGTGCAATATACCCCTCAACCCCAATCAAAACAAATATGTTGATTTGGCTTGAAATGTGTTTCAATCAACCAAGAGTTGGGCAGATGCTACATCTTACAATCAAGCAAGTGTGGAAACCAAGACGAACTGAGAATTGAACAATACTTCTAGAGGCGTTAGACTTGCTTTTCACAAACAAGGTCCATTCAGAGAGCTGGAGTTCTACCAGTGTGTCGCCAAGTGTTGTAGTGGCTACAACCACCCTCCAAAATTTTTCCTTGGCTTCGTTTTGGAGCCTCCCTACCAACCATCCTCAACAACATTTCTTGCCTTGTCAAGTACACAAGATTCAGTGGTTTTCCAGCAAATTTCCAGCTTGTGCATGATAGCTTGTTGCACACCCCTCACAATTTGTTTCTTTAGACTTGGTCTAGTTGCAGGCTAAGCAGCTCCCTCAAGAAATTGTGCAATTCTATAGGGGAACCAACGTTCCCTCTAGAAATTACACAATCCTTTCTGGCAGCCCGTCGGGCTCCAGAATTGTGCAAATTTGCCTATCAAGCTTCACTGGAAAAACTGTGCAATCCAGCCCAGCAGGACTACTCAGCCCAGAAATTGCGCAATTCTAGGTAGCAGTCAGCTGCTCAGCTCATAAGTTGTGCAATCCTTCTAAGCAACCAACCCACATCCCTCCCAAAAATGTGAAAATTTTCCCCTCAGTTGAGCAGGTTGTTGCATGTGCCATTGGGTTGACTAGTTCTACCCAGGACTGAGAAAACTTGACTTCCATGCATGGGCTAATTTTTCCTGAAATAGAAAAAAGCAACATATAAAAAGCATCCATAGATTTTCGAGAGCTATTTTTAGAAGCTAGAGGTTACATGCAAAGATCATTTTAGAATCTTTCCTCCAAGTGTCGCTTTTTCCTAGATTTGTGGCATGTGCATCATGAGCCTCAAACTTATTTATTCGACACTTCAAAACTCACTTATTCACATCAATCTTCGAGCTCTAACATCCCACAATACATCCAGGACTCTTCGACACATCCAGCTTAGCTATTCATGGGTAAGTCCTCTTAGCTTATCTTTTGCAACATTTATATTGCTTTTTGTGTTTTGCCTTGTGTGAGTGTTATTTTCTTGATTTCTATGAACACTTGTTGTCATTGGCATGCATATTAGCTTGTACTATCACCATTTCAATTTTTGTTAGCATCTCACTATTGTCACATGCATGAAACTCTTTTGCACAAACGGTCGCCGATTCGGAAAATCACTTCACCCACATGCATGTTGTTCCATTTTCTAAATCTTTCATTCACTATTTGCATGCACGATCATTCGCTCCTGCTTATGCTCAATATCACCATGCATTCACTTTCACATTTGCTTTCAGTTTCCCGTCAACGGGTCTGGGCAGCCTTGGCCCAAACTCTGTCTTACCAAGATAACATTGCGCAATCATGAGAGGAAAGGCTTTGCCTTCCTCTCAGAAAATGCACATTTCTACCCAGTGACTATCCTCCAGTTTTGCATTGCACAATTCTGAGGGGCAGTGACTGCTGGCCCAGAAAATTGCACAATGCAGTCACTGGGCCTATAACCATTGCCAACTTGAATTGCGCATTGTGCAATCCTAGTAGCCAACAGGCCAGTCTGGATTGCGCAATTCCAACAGCCAGCCAACCTCCAGACAGCCAGACTACCTTTTGCACAGTTCTGGCATCCAGTCTCCTAGCCTCCCAGGAAAAATTGTGCAATCCTTTCTAGTCAATCCCCAAGTATGTTACAAGTCGTTCCTCAAGTTTTCTATGGTTTTAGCTAACAAATTTATTTCCATGCATGTCACTATGTCTCCAGATCTTGCAAGTGTTCGTCTGCCTCTCAATATTTCAGGATCAATGGCCTCCAAGAGAGTAGAATCAAAGGATATTGAAGTAAGTGCAACTGGAGCAGTAGCTGAGCGAGTGTCTACAAGTTTTCCGATCTATGAAGATACCAAGTTGATTGTAGACAAGGACATCAAGTTGAAATGGAAAGAGGTCAATGATGCATTTGCAGGCACATTTGGGGAAGATCTCAAAGACTGCCAAGTCTATGTGAACATCCACAAGTCTGGCTTGTACCGGATTGCATGCAGGTATCCCGTGCTCCCATGCGCAGACATGATACATTGGATCATCTCACACATTGAACCCGAGACGATGACATTGAGCATTGTCAATGGGACGGATATTGCTACCTTCAAGGCACGGGATTATGAAAAGATGTATCAGATTTCGAAGCCCGTGATCACCATGGAGACACCCTTCATCTTACCCAGCAACAATTCCAACTCTAGAGATATCTTAAAGAACTGGGTGAAGGAGCTGAATAAATTCAAGATGACACCCAACCAGGTCTACAAGACGAAGATACCACGAAAGGTGTATCAATACTTGGTCATTTTTTCATGTCATCTGTATGGTCAAGAAAGCACGAAGACCTTCCCACAGAGTTGGGTGATCGCGTTGGACCAACTGGCTAGAGAAGGTAAAGCATGCAACTGGTTTGACATTTTGGCTCACTAGCTGAAGGAACATGTAACAAGGGCTCGACAGCCACCCAAAGGTTAGAAAGCAGAAACATACATGTCTGCTTACATCTTGGATACAATTTGTGCCCTTCAAGAGTTCTCGGGCTTGAATTGGGCATGGACATTGGAGGAGACCTCTGTGAACACTTATTGTAAGAGGTTATCTGAATGCAGCTTCAAAGGAGTTATCACACAACTGTCCAATCATTTTGTCACCCTGATGTACAAGATGATATTTGAACAGGATTCACCCTGCATGTCAAAGGCAACAATGGAGGCACTGATTTATATAGCAGATTGGTATGCCTCATCATTCGACACCTTCATATAGATGTACAACGCGGAGAAGCCTTCGCATGTTCTATCGAAGTTTTCCTTGGACAAACTCGTCATGCAGGAAGTATCATATCACATCTTGGCAGGATTATCAGCTAGGCTACACTGGAAGAAGAAGGCACCTTGGCCCGCTCTTCTGTTGTGGATCAGGTTAAATGAGATATGAAATTTCAAGCATGCGGATGTCAAAGCAAAGGAGATGAAGAAATATCCATTCGACGCCAGAAGTTACAATCTGTATGACTTGCATTGTCTTGTGAAAGACCACTGCACGAGAGTATAGTTTACTTGGATCCATGGGGCATGTCATTGGGTGGAGGAAGACCCATGGAGATATTGTTACAACTTCTCCAGGCCCAAAGAACCGGTCGACATCGCTATGGAATGGTTAACAAAGCAGTGTGAAGCAGCATCCCAGAGAGCACCAGCAGAGATAAACATAATAGTGCACGACAAGGGCAAGAGGAAGATTGTTGATAGCATGGAGGAGGAACAAAGATGCTAGTTCCGAGCAGACCCACTTGTGCAGAAGGTAGCTTTGGCAATAGAGGTGAAAAGGCAACATCGCTACAGGAGGAACAAGAAAAGGGAGAGAGAAAAACAGAGAATGAAGGAAATAGAGAAGGAGTTGCACGAGTTGAAGGAGCAACTCCGGAAGGAACAGGAGTTGTGTAGACAGGAGAATGAAGCGCAGCAAGAACAGGTACAACAAGGGGTGCAACATGTACAGACAGATGAAACTGTGTATGTACAAGTAGTAGACTCATCAGAACAGTTGGTACCAAGAAGACAGGGTGAACAGTCATAGGAACAGGACTTCACTAAGGAGATAGAGAAAGCCCTTGAACAAATGGATACAGATATGGAGCAACAGGAGTTAGAGAAAGATATCAACCTCATGCCTCATCACCAAGAGGTCGAACCACCAACTTCACTGCATCCAGAAGAGGAGCAAGTCCCAAGCGACCAAGGAGACATTGAAATCCTTGCAGACAAACCAGAGGGACAGATGCACAACATTTCATTCAATGAGTCCCAACATAGATTTTTGCAATCTCGCAGAGTGTTGACTCCAGATGATTATACATCCCCTGCGTAGTTTGAGGAACGATTGATCGTTTCTGATGTGCGCAAACATCCAGCAGCATTGGCCGACGCTACCAGAGCATATGTTGAAGCCACTAGCTCGAGTGTTCGCTTCCTTATAGCTGAGAACGAGCGAATGGCTAAGGGGATACAGATGGCCAAGCAGGGAGGAGAATTAGTTATAGCATTCGCTCGAGTAGAGTTGAAGAAGGCAATACTGGATGAAGTATTGTCCCTTGACACAGCCATGCAGGCATTGTATTACAAGTTTGGTATCGTGCATAAGGGAGTTTTCCATATCAACGGTGGTCAGCAACGATGTGCTAGAAGCGCATGTATCTTGTCAAACATGCATGCTACCGTTGATTACATGAAAACATGGACAATGAGATATAAGGGAGCCCCGTTACACCTGCCTAAGATTATGAAGCCCAGAGCAGTCGAGCTGAAGGCACGCATCCGGAGTCAGATCCAAAACTATGAAGATCTCCCGCAGCTCATCACTAGTCTACAGGCTTACCATGTGAGGGTATTAAAGAGTATGGATGTTGTTGCGTGTGCTCATGCGATCCCATCTATTGGGACACTCACCCAGGCAAAGGCAAAGGCATAGGTCCGACTTGAGCTTGACTCATACTTTGACGAGTTGATGCACATAGCCACCAGCCCATACTTGGTGATTAGTGCAAACACCATGCACAAGTATGTTGCTGGTCCGACTGCACTCAAGACAATGATGCGCATGCTATCAGACAAGTTGGACAGAGGAGCCCGAGCAGTGTACCCAGATGCTATGGAGGCAAGAGTTCGTTTCCAGAAAGATGTCATCTTAGAGTACGCGGACACTATCGCGGACTACGAGCTTGGCATTAATTCACTACTGTCAAACACCATGACAATGTCGAAGAGTTGGTCTTCTAATAGTTTTCCGAGTCATAATGATGTCTTTCATGGCTCTCTCAAGCCTATTTTGTCTCACATGGGTACATGTGCAGATTGTATGTAATGTCTTGTCAAGTGTAAGTTCAAGTGTCGATAGTTGGATGTAACAGTCATAGAGTAGATGAAGAGTCATGAGGGTAGATGAACTCTCACAAAGGGGAATGTCAAGGGCCACCCCACCCTGCTATATATAGTCCCTCATAACTCATTGTAGAGGCTTTTGGTCATCCAATCTTCCAATAGGAGTACCTTAGAGAAATCTTGGACAGTATTGTAACAAGCCTTAGCTTCTCCACTATGCAAAGATAGTATATCTCTTTGGAGGAGCAGGCGGTTGTGGCTATAACATTCCTCTATCGGGGCTAGTGGTTGGACATGGATGTATTTTACGACTGGAACTTACATTTCTTAATATAACAGAGCCATCATGTTTTCATTCATATGTTTTTATTGTAGTTGAAATATTCTAGTTGCTTTAGCAATGTATGTTATTTAACTTACACATTTGTGTATGAACTATTTTGTATGCAATTGTATGAATCTTGTTGCAGACGTGTTGTTGGTTTAACCATCACTTTGGATTCCTCATTATCTTGCTTTCTAGCTGGTGATGCATCTTCACTCATGTGTTCCCTTCCAAGTCGTGTACTACTACAGGTTTCCAAGGGGCGCACTCACCCCACTTTCCGCGTGTTAGAACCGTTCATGCACCTTCCTTGACTTGCCACAACTGTCACACCCTTGCTACCAATAGGGACGTCTTACTTGTGTCTGTGCAAAACTGCGGTCAAGGTGATACCGTACGACCCACTGTTGGGACTCCTACACCAAACAGTCTGAGGTCTAATTGGGAATTCTTATAGGGGAGATCCCTTGACATGTTGGCGGGTCCAACACTATCAACATGTTGTTATACTACAAAATCTCTTTTCCTTTTAGAAAATCCTTCATATATGGTTCCTAGATAACATAATTAATACCATTCAAAATAATAGGTTTGACCTTGGAATCCATCATCTAAGGTACAGTCTCAACCAAGTTATAATCGACAAATAAATATCCCAAAGTCAATTACTACATATCAGACTCAATAATATTTGTGGACTATAGGGCTAGATCAAAGCCATCATCTCTAATACCATGTTGGGGAAGGTGTGTAACCCAAAAAATAATAAAATCTATAAAAATAAGAGAATTAAGGGAAATGATACTCCAATATGATTTGCGCTCTCCAAAGACATTCATATAGAATTAGGCATGGAGCATTATGATCAGAACATCACAATACATGATAAAAATTCAATGACTTCATTGGAATTCAACATGATTTATTGATGAATAGGGTCATTTATATATAATCTCTAGATCTAACCAACTCCCTTCAATTAGTGAAGATCTTATCCATAGTTGTAACTAATTTTGGCAAATGCTCAATGTCTCATTGGCTAGTTGACTATCCCAATCAACCTGAATATCTAGTCTAACACACCTTAGACCACTTAGTTGATCATCTAGTCAACAACTCAGTCAATTGCTCCACAATTTGACCCATCAATCATCTCATCAACTGCTTTGTAAGTTGACCCATCAATCATCTAGTCAACCATGTCATAAATTTCTATGTTAGTTGACTTGAAAAAGTGTCTCTAGTAGAAGTGTGATGAATCAACATAACTTGAGTTTATAACATAAGTTCCAACACATAATAATCACAATCGATTTACTAAGAGGCTCATCCTATTTATATTTATCATCAATTTGGGCTCGCAACTTCAAAAGTATTTTTAAGGGATTAATCATTATGTTTGAAATATATCCACTTTATCTTAGTTGGGTTTGTAATTTGAAGTGTTTACCCTATAAATATTCATATTAGCTCCAACATTCATTGTCTAGTATGAGCCAATCTCATGTACTCTTGAGATAGCTTTTATTTTATCAAGTGAGACTTCTCTTAGGTTTCAACTATCATCACTTGTCTTCCTTCTCTGGGTATTACTTGATCCTCCTTTCCTCTAGTCCCACTAATAATTTGATCCATTAAACTCTATATATAAGCCTTTGAATTTGAGCGCATTGTACTAAAGGATCAATTGCTCATTCTTTGAAAATTTTTATTGTTGATATATTTTATAGGGCTCAAAACCCTAATATTATCGTGGCATGTCCTCTTCGATCATAGATGCTTGTCCTTACCTAGTTTCAGCACCTCAAACGGTCACCACAATGTTGATACATTATTGGCATGGATATAGGTTACTTTATATAGGACCATGGAGTAACATAAACAATCATGCTTGAATTATACCCTAGAACCTCAACATACCACCTCTTGCAAGTGCACATGAAATATTGCATGTAGATGTGAGGTATCTATGATAGCCAATATGATTCATCAATTAAATATCCAAAATGCTCAGAATATATAGTGTAAAATGTATGAGGAAATAATATGCTAAGATTACAAATGAGGGCCCCATATATATACCTAGTTGGGAGTTCCATTTCATTAAGAGTCATATCCTTTTATTATAATCATTATATTTCCTTCCTCGTAAGAAATGCTTTGTCCTCAAAGCATATTTATGGAAAGGCTTTACATGTTTTTCTCTAGCTTGTAATGTCTTTGCATCATTCTCTATTCTTGGAGTTGTAATTGTTGATGATACAAGATGATATTAACACACACACACACACACATATAATCATTATATTTCCTCCCCCATAAGAAATATTTTGTCCTCAAAGCATATTTATGGAAAGGCTTGAAATTTTTTTACCTAGCTTATAATGTCTTTGTGTCATTCTCTATTCTTGGACTTATCATAGTTGATGATATAAGATGATATTAACATATGATCAATTAAAATAATTATAGAACCATAAAAGGATCAAACCATCCTAAATTAGTTCTTTGAAGAATGATACACATTCATGATGAATTATCATCACGAGACTTAATTGCAATGGCATCAATATTTTTTGGAAGATAA
This sequence comes from Pinus tabuliformis, assembly GCA_031772625.1. Lineage (NCBI taxonomy): Eukaryota > Viridiplantae > Streptophyta > Pinopsida > Pinales > Pinaceae > Pinus > Pinus tabuliformis. Next base: position 805,817,854 of record CM062810.1, read on the forward strand.
GTCAATTGTTTTCATCTTGAATGATATTGATACACTAACTAGTTAATTTATCTTCTCTTATGATTTGGATGTCAATAAAGAGTTCTTATGACATGATTTTACGTTATCGTGCTTGTAGTGTTTTCTTGGTTTATTTTTGGAATATGATTTTCTTTATGCATTGATGTTGCTTGGTTGTTCATTATATCTTCAATCGGAATTTCCATAATTTGTAATCCAAGTAGGTTTTAACCCTATACAAGTAAATTGTTGCAAACAAATTCTTAATAAAACATAAAATATGAAAAGGCACACACATACATTAACACTAATATTTTACCCTGGAAAGCCAAATCGGGAAAACTATAAAGTTTTCTTTTTTTGTATATATCTTCTTTTGAAATATTACAATACAATATGTATATCCTACAACATCCATAAATTTCCTATCCATTTACCTTGGATTCAAATAAAACCAGAATTCCTTAACCAATACCATTGTAAAAATCACCATGTGCCCCAAGCCACTAAAAGAGAAAAATGTGCCAAAAACCACCAAAAATAGATGCAAAAAAAAAAAAACCAAATTTTTTTCATGGGCATTTCACCCAAACCCCCTGAGCATAGGAGAATTCGCCCCCACATCCCTATGACCCCCCCCCCCCCCCCCATTATGCCCATCATGTGAAGGTAGTCATAAAAGGAGTATGACACATTCCAAACATTCTCCCACGTGTTTTTTCTTTGCATACAAGGGGAAATGCAAGTACATGATCAATGATCCAAGGCAATGATGCTCATTTTCTTCTACACCAAGACAACTTCTCAGTGGTCACATTTTTTTTTAATGAACCTACAACATTATTCAAAATATCCACCTCCGCCAAAAACACCTTCGTCAAAAATATCTCTCACAAAGTGATATTAAACATCAATTTGATTTGTCTTAGAACGATATTTTGGGTTTTGCACTAGAAAGGCTACAATATGGCTGCCACAATATATCCGTATAGCTTTTTTTACCAATCTAATACCTGTGTAACTATATTTCTTGCTTACTGGAATGACTGACTGCCATGTATTTAACTTCTCTAGTTGAAAATTCCACTACAGACTCTCTCTTGCTTATCCAATGGTTTTCTCCTCCAAATAGGTTAATACATATATCCAATTGTAGATATTCTATGATCTAGATATACAGCCTAGTCTGCATTAACAAATCCATGTATTTCGAAAACTTTTTCCAATATTGGTCATCCTTGGTAACATAATTTGTCACCATTAGTGCCACACAAATACCTAAAAACCCTCTTTACTATTGTACAATATTCCTTCCCTGGTTTTGAATATACCTGGTCAATAGTCCCACTACATGTGCGATGTTTGGTCTAGTACATACCATTGTATACATCAAGCTTCCAATCACACTGGCATGTGAAACATGGGACATGTCCTCTTCCTCTTCATGTGTCTTGGGGCAATGAAAAATAGATAATTTTACGCTTACAAGAATAAGCACCTTCAGTTATGATCCAACCATAGTTTCTTGTTTTCTCAATCTCTTTTAATTTCCATGCTCAAAATTAAATTTACAGTACCAATATCCTTCATGTCAAATTTAGAGGACAACTAAGTTTTCACCTCCCAGATGATTTCCCTATCATTTCCAATAAACGCCATATCATCCATATACAATACTAGAAAAATAAGATGATTACTGACTAATTTGAAATAAATAGTGAATTTCTTTGCTCCTTAGGCAACCAAGTCCCAAAATATAAGTATCAAATTTTTGATATGACATCCTTGGTGGTTGCTTTAACCCATACAAGGAATTTTCTAGCCTACACACTATTTATTTCTTTCATTCACAACAAATCCTTTTGGTTTCTTCATCGGATTTTTTCTTCTAGATCCCCATCATGTAGGAATGTTGTCTTCATGTCCATCTATTCTACTTCAAAATCAAAAGCAACAACAATAGATAAAGAAATATAATAGAAGTTATCTTTCCAATAGGAGAAAAAAATATCACCAAGGTCAATTCTCTCTACTTGGGAATAACATTTTACTATTAACCAAGCTTTGTATTTCTCCATGTTTTCTTCTCCATACAATGTATTCTTAAATACCAATTTATTGCCAATGGGCTTTCTTTATAGCTAAAAACTCCACTAGATCCCAAACTTCATTTCTTCCAAAGCTACCATTTCTTCAACCATGACATTTTTCTAGAGTTTTTCATCCTCTGAATCCACTGTCTCCCTAACAGTTTTAGGATCATCATCAGAAATAGAAAATGAAAAATTTGAACAAAAATTAGGTGGAGTATACATTTCTAGTTGCCTTCTTTCCCAAACCAATCTCCTCAATATTAGAGTATGTGGTTCTTCTAATTTTTATTCTTGTTCTTCTATAGACTCCAATTCATCATATTTAGATTCAAACTTTATTTTCTCTGGTTCTTTATTCCTTGGTAGGACTTCCTCTTCAATGAAATCTTTGATTTCTCTAAATACCACATCTCGAATATACACAACCTTCTTATTTTCTGAGTTCCAAAGCTTGTAACTGTTTATACCATCTTTATATCTAATAGAGAATCTACACTTTTCAACGTTCTTATCTAGCTTACTCCCATTATCCTTTGGAATATGTATATATGTATCACAACCAATACCCTTAGATGTTTAACAAAGAGGGTTTCTTACCAACTCATTCCTCATGTGGAGTCTTTTTATCCAACACTAATGAAGGCCAAATCTATTTATTTGGTAATAAGTAATGTCCACTACCTTTGCCCATAATTCATGTCCTAACCCGACACCTATGAGCATGCTTCTTTCTTTCTTTATCAATTTCCTATTCATCCTTTATGAAATTCCATTCTCTTGATGTGTGTATGGAGTAGTCTTTTTATTTTCTATACCGCATTTCTTACAAAATTCTTCAAATTCATCCCATTTAATTCTCCACCATTAGCTATCCTTAAACTCTTTTGAATTTGTAAAATAATTTAGATTTCTTCCTAAAGAAATAAATCCATGTATTCCTTGAGAAGTCATCTATAAATGAAACATAATACAAATATATACTTAGTGATGGAACAGACATAGGTTCAAGCACATCATTGTGCACCAATTGTAATATTCATCTGCCCTCATAGAACCATATGAGAATCTTACCAAGTTTTTCTTCCCATATAAACAATGTTCATAGAAATCGAAATACAAAGAGCAATTGGACATACCTTCTACCATACCATTACCATGTAGTACTCAAAGGTCCTTCTCTCCAATATGTTTAATTATTTAATGCCACAACATAGTGTTTTCTCTAGAGACTATAGGATTTTTATATTCTTCAGTTTCACTCTTATGAACAACTAAACTATTGCACCCATTGCTAAATTTATTTCTAAAATCTTATATCGAGTTTCAATCTGAACTCCCATCAATAATACCATTTCTCCTCAGCATCCTTTAGGTATCCTTTTGAAACATTGTTTTTACACCTGCATCACTCAACTTGCTTACAAAAATCAAAGTTATAGATAATAATAGGATATGAAAAACACTAAGGAGTGTTATAATCTTTCCACCCATGAGCTTAAACTTCAATTTTCCTAATCTTATGATTTTGATTGTCGAGTCATCTATACATGACCTCCATCATATATTTCATACTCACAAAAACACTCCCTGTGAGGATTCATGTGAAAGGATATGCCTAAGTTGATCATCCATGCCTCGTGATCTACATGTGTACTTGAAGAATCCAAGTACACATCCCATCCTTCATCTGAGGAGTTTTTTTGTTATATAGAAGGAAAATCATTAGATCCCTTCCCTTTCTCAACAATTTTGGATCTACAATCTTTCTTGTAATGCCCTTCTTTTCCACATCTCCAACATACTTTTACGAATTTCCCTGGAGATTTAGATATTCCTCTAGGTTTAGATCTCCCATGTGAGGACTTATTTCTATATATATTCTTAGAGAGTCCTCTTACAGACAAGGCATCATCGTTCTAAATTTCCATGGCTTCCCATCTCATCTCCTCCAATAACAAGGATGAGACTATTTTATTTAAACTTATAGTTGCATGACTACCTATGGAGAAAACCAAAATATCCCAGAAGTTTGGTAAATAATTCAACAAACTTATATAATAATCTTCATCTGATATTTTAATATCAAAATATAATAGCCGAGTTACCACAATGTTGTGTTCTATCACTGAGTCTCTATCCTTCATCCTTGAGTTTTATAACTTTTTCCGCATGAACAATTTTTCACTAGAGACTTAGAGTGATAGAAAGCCCCTAACTTGTCCCACAATTCCTTCAATTTAGCTTCTCCTAAAACATTCGGTAGTACTAAATATTAGAGACACAACCATATTTTTCTCTTTTCCTTTTGATCCAACTTGGTTCAATCTTCTATCGACATCCTTATCGGTGTGGAACACAATCCCACAATGATCCACCGATATCTGTGCACCAACAAATTTTCCATTTTGAGCTTCGACAACTCAAAACTTTGTCCATTAAATTTCTTGATATTTATCTTTGAACTTCTTGCCATTTACTTTCACCACAAGAATCAATTATGCAGATATCATGTTGTAACATGGTCTACCACAATCCCAAACAAAACCCCTTAGCCACAAATCCATCCCCTTGAAGCCAAAATTGTTTTAATACCAAATGTAGGTTTTAACCCTATGCAAGTAATTGTTGTAAAGGGATTCTTAATAAAACATAAAATATATAATGGCACACACACATACACATTAACATAGATATTTTACCTTGGAAACTCAAACCTAGAAATCTAGAAATAGTTTTTTGTATATCTCTGTTGTACAACCTTATAATACAATATGTCTATCTCACAACATGCATAAACTGCAAATCCATTACCTTGGATTAGAAGACAACCATAGCTCTTTAACTGAAATTACATAACCATGGGAAAAACCACCATGTATCCTAAAATTTCTAAAAGTGAAAATTGCGTGTCAAAAACTTCCAAAAATGGATGCAAAAAATCCGCTCAAAATTTCTTCTTGGGAGCATTGCACCTTAATCCCCCAAGCAAGGGGGAGCTTCGCCCCCATTATGCCCAACGCAATGTCACATGAAGGTAGTCATGCAAAGAATATATCATATACCCAGCACTTCAACATCTGAAAATGTCTTTACTTTAATTGGATTGGAATCTTCTTGAGACATGATATAACTAGATCTATTTATGTTCCCTTCTCTTCAACTTGGATTTTTTATCTGAGGATCTCGATGCTTCATTATCAAGTTTTGACTATGATTCTTGATGTGAGAAAATTCTTATGTTTTATCTCTCATAACCTTGTCAAATAATGTTTACATCTTTTGTGGTGATTTTTTATTATCTTGATAAATTGTTTTTGAGATATCATTAAGATTTGTTGATGTTACTAAATATGGTTGTAATGTAATGTCTTGTAATGTTATTTTTTTTCCTTGTAGGAGACTGTCAAAAGCTTCTTCTTTGTATTTAAGATGAAGCTCCTTAGTACTTCCATCCATGGCGAACCCAAAATTATGCCATTATCATCACAAAATAAAGATCTAACAGTGAATTGTGATACAAAAATATAATATCCAATGTTCAATTGTAAATTGTCTATATCATTTTCTTTTGTCCTAGCAAGTCTATATTGTTAGTTATATTTGACTCAAGAATTACTAATTAGTCTACACATTCAATATTAATATAATTATTATCCAGAGTAAGATCAATAAAAATAGCAATATGTTTTCATACAAGTGCCTTTTTGAGTTTAAGTAACATGTAAACACTTTTGTTACAATTTTAAAAAACTTTCTATTTTCTTCATTTTATTTTTGCTAAAATTGTGTTATATTTCACTTGATGTTAATACTTTATAGTATAGGTATTATTTTAATAATACATTTTAATTAAACACATTTTTTTATCTTCACTAATAATAATAATTTTTTACGGATAATAATAATAAATTTATAATATAAATATTATTTTATTAATACTTTTTAATTTAACACTTTTTTTAACTAATTATCTTCACGTTTTTTTGTATTATATATATTCTTTTTTCTTACTTGGAATTTTCCCTTTAATACTTCGAATTGTAACTTCTTTTAATTCCACTAATTAATAATGACTCAACACTAATACTTCCAATCATTAATAATGACTCAACACTAATACTTCCAATCATTAATAATGAGATCATAACAGGACTTCCATTGTATTAAGAGTTAATTGTTGATAAAACTTTTTAATGTGGCAATCCAACCTGCTTTTTAATTCGTGAATCATTTTTTATATATCTTCAATAAAAAAACATATTTAATATGACGAATATTAGATATTGCCTTTTGCTTTAAGAATTTCCAAACTTTAAATATTTTAATTTCTTAATCAGATTTTTACCAAAAGTGTTTCAAATAGTCAAAACCTCACTTATCAAAAATTTATTAGAGTGGATTTCAAAGGTCACGATTTATATTTGGTAGCACTTCTTCAAAACAACGGCTAGCGACTGCAACAATTCAGAGATTTAATCTTTTTTCTAGGGAAAGCAAGCATGTATAATAGTTATTTGATAAATTTACTTATCAATTTTAATTTATGGCAATGATAATTTGAAGATAATTCTCCTAACTTATCCATCATAAATTGTTATAGATATTTTACTAGATAATTTGTCATTAGATTTAATAATATACATTTGAAAATACAAAATTGAGGGTTATTATTTCCTTAGATTTCTGGATTCATTATGTTTGTGTATTTAATAGATAAAATATAGAGAATAGAAAATAATGAAGTAAAACTCATAAACCACAATAAACCTAAGATATGATTTGGAAAACTTTTACGACATAAAACTCACCTAGAAGCTGAGACTACTCCTCTCTCTTTCTCCGAATGGAAATGGATGCAAGAACAAAGGAGTGAGACATGTGGTGCAAAACCTACTACAATACATAAACCCTCTATATTTTCTCTCTCTATCCACTCTCAACTATTGTATTTTGTTGTAGAATGTAACTAGGTTCGGTCTTCATAATGACTTGTAATTATGAATTTATGTAATGAAGAAGACAAAGATAATAAAATATATTTTTGTAATACTTGTCTCATGGGTTTCATGAGAAAGGAGTTTTTATTATAGGTCAAAGACTTCTTCTTGATGTCTTTAGGGATTTTTCATCTTGTCAAATTAAAGAAGTCATGTATATGAAGTGATGTTACACTCAAAGGACAAATTATTGATGTAAAAGTATGCCTCAAAACCTTGTCATATTGCTCCTTGAAGATGGCTCAATACACGTTGAAGATCCTACCTTATTCATGTCGGCCTACACACTTGTTCAAGTCGGCTTCCTAGCAAAAGGTCATGTCGGCCTAGAAGCAGTAAGACTGTCTCTATATATAAATGGACTGCGGCATCATTTGGCACCATGAAGTTCGAATAAGTTATGTGATTACAGTGCTATTGAAGGACCACAGAAAGAACGAAATAGAAGAGGAAGACAATGAAGGAAAGAAGGATAAATATACCATTGTTTTGGTTCTCATCCACCAAGTTTAGTTCTGTGGAAAAGTGCGAAGAAAGGAATTGCTTTCTGAGCTAAGTCTGAAGACATGAATGCAAAGGAGGAATCTACTCAAGAAGGGAACTGTGATCCGATACTAAAGAGTCGAGGCACTTATAGAGCTCAACCTTGGATTCAAGGTGTAACTTAAAGGGTGCAGAAAAGTATTGACAGTATATTGAAGAGAGTCGAGAAAGAGTACCTTGTTTAGGGCTACCGAAATAGAGACCGAGTTTCTCTAAGCATAGTTGAAGGAACAAGTACAGTATAGTGCAGAAAAGAAGGATCGAATTAGGAGAGGCCAAGAAGGGTAACAAAGGAAAGTGACAAGGTTTTGAAGGCATACTGAAGTCAAGGGCTAGTGTCTTGGTAATGGTACTTGTCAATTGAAAATACATAAGAAGAATTGCTTCCAGGTTTCCTCTCCAAGAGTGAGAGGTTTTAGCCCTGGCTTGGAGCCTAACTATTGTGTTATTGATGGTATTGCTTTGATAGTCGTTTGATGCATTGAGTATTGTAATAATGATGAGAAAATATAATAAGTAAAGATATAACACAAGCAATTATCATGTAAGAAAAATTGAATTAAACTTTTCCCTACCTCAATTCTCAACATGGTATCAAATCTATGGTTTATTCAAGGGAATTCAGTTACAGTGACACTCCAAGAAGGGAATCTAATCTAAGGGAACAAGTCTTCAAAATGGAATTATCTCAAAATAGCTTGATGTATCTTTGAAGTTGTGATCTCGGCATACATATCACAATAACTAACTTCAGATTTCTGTCACCCTCTCGGTTCAAGTCACACGACGAAGTATGGTGCAAATATAGTTGATACCACAGTGATATGCCACAGGAATCTTCAAGTCAGTGATAAGCTCGGATCACAGTGCCACAATTCGGTGAATGCTACTGATAAGAAGAATAGAATTCAGACTGTATTACAGTCACAGAAAAGTGTAATGTTCGGTATCTCATTAACACAGTCTCAACATACTTCATGTTGAATTTTTGATGGTGACCACACTCTTCCTCAGCTTGATAACTCATACTTGATCTCAATCTCAGATTACCTCAGTCACAATTTGGAGAAATGTTGCAACTAGGACAAATATCCTTGGGCCTCCTCAAGAAAATTATCTCAATGCTGATCTACTATAACAACACCTCTATCCTGGGCAAGGAGTGTCAGGTCTCGGTGCTATAAGATCAATGTCTACACGATGTTGCTAACTTCTATAGAATGCTACAAGGTTCCATATTCCACTTGTGTGATAGCAATACAGTGCCATCTCAAGTATATCAATAATCACAAGAACTAGATATGAAAGGAGTCAAAGTATCTTGAAGACAAAAAGGCTCAAGTGATGATATGCTATGGTAGTATAAGAAGGTCTCAAAGAAAGTATGATTTCAGTGGTGTCAAGGAAGTATTAGTTTATCAATCAAATCAAGCAAGGATCTCATCCTTACCCAGTAAAGAATATCATTCAAGGAAGCATCAAGGTGAAGATTTCATCTTCACTTTCCAAGTAAGTATCTTTCATTCTATAATCAAGTTTGGTTAAATGACTTCGTGTTTGCAAGGAGATCTATAAATTGGTTGGGTCATCGAAATTCCTTGCATAAGAAAGGAGGATAGATGTAGTCCCCAAAAGAGAATTCATTGATATCTATGGAAAATTCTCTGAAGGACAAGCATTGTTTAAATACATGGAAAAGGATCAAGGGACTCATAGGATTCTTATCAAATTAGTCGAAGGTCCTCTCATCCCTATGTAGTAGAGGAGAGATCAAAGAATATATGAAATGCTAGAAGATATATTCTATTAAAATGCAATAAATAAGGTCATATCACTTAGACCCAATCTACACAAAGTTGAAGGTATCAAAGAATGAAGGGATATATTTATAAGATCTAACTGGGAGATATGGGAGAGATGATAAGAATATAATCATCATTGTTCTTAAATGCACTAAATTTACCTAATTTGACAACTTGTGGTCTCTATGCTAGACAGAAAAAGACAAGTTGAGGGCAAAATTGAAGGTGAAAGGACTCAAACATTTGCAGAAAGTAAAGGGAATTTTGGTCCTCAAACAAGACAAAACAGTATAGATAAGATTCAATGTTATGGAAAGAAAGCTCATATCACTAGAAAAATGGAGGAAGCTGAATAAAATGGCAAAGGAAAGAGGGAGTAACAAATCTCTACTATGATTGAGATGGTATCCCCCACAAAAGAGACTTATCATAAGCTCCTAAATATTTTGTTATAGATATGAGCATGATAAATAATAAGATGCATTGTGGCATCATGGAAGCATTAGAAACAAGAGCTCGTGACATCACCATGGGAATCATGAAGGACAGAAGGAACAAAATCCATGGCAATCAAACATGAAGGATATATCTCTTGGGAACCTTAGTGGACATTGAAGGAAAATCCAAGACAAGGCTCATCATACATCAAGTCAAAAAGGAAACATCTACCAGATAGGGATATGCAAGATCCTCAAGATTCTTTGATGGAATCCTCATAAGAGGGTTCACTAATCTAGAGAGGAAGCAAGTGTTTCTTCAGGAACTCCAATTTGTGGAATTCATGGGTGGTGGTATGATGAGATAAGAGATGAAGCAGATCAATGGGTTGAAGACACTTCAATCAAGGAAGTTGTTAAAAGAGGCCTAGATGACCTAAAGATAAATGAGGTATGTATGATTGTATTTAACATTATAAATTTATGTCATATGGTTGCAGGTAACATGGATCACTACTTCTATATTGAGAAGCATGATAAAGGGAAAATGATCTCCTCCTCTAAAAAGATGCAAGAAGGCATAAGTCACACTAGATGAAATCAACATAATATGTCCTTGTATGAAGTATGAGGTGGTTGACTACAATTAAGGAACTTTGATTGGAAGCTCCTGGGAATGGAATGTGTAAGAGGAAAATATCATGAGATATGAAACCATTATAAAGGCGATCAACGTCCAAAAGACCAATATGATTTGACTAGGAAATATTCCTTTATAACAACTATTATCCGAATAAAATTTCATTGTAAAGTAGTTAGAACCTTTATGTAAATTCATATAAACATTGGATTAAATCTCGATAATTGATTTAATAGATCAACCTCTAGGTTAATTAGATAAATAATTATTTTTATTAAAATATGATCCTAACACCCGACTTTTATATTTTACCTTTTATAACTAACTAATAACTTAATAATCATTAAAATTACTTTATATATATATATATGCCCCTTTGACTTTTTATAGTAATATAACTTTCAATTTAATAAATTAAATTAGCTTATTTTTATCTCCCTGGTCCTAGTCCATCTATCTACTCCCCAGTCAAATTTAGCCGTTATAACCGTTTCCTGATCTTGAATTATAGCCGTTGGAGGTCTGCTTTGTCTATTTAACATGCATAGCTTGATCTGCTCCTCAACTTGTCCTAACAATGAACCACACTAGTTGGTTCGAAACGCGTCGACAAATGAAATACCATGTGATTTACGTCGAAAAATCTATCGTAAACAAGATATGAAGACTCTGATGAGAATCTGAAAAATATGGAGACCCTTGACAAAGGATATCTTTGGGAGATGTGTCAACATGTATGTAGGATGTTGATACCTATAGGAAGATATCATGATAAAGAGCCATCTCGTAAGGTACTATTTGATTCAATGTTATTTTTAGATTTCTTGAATAATATATGGATGAGTTCATACAGGGCTATCGAAACAAGAGTTGTAAGTGCAAGTACAACTAGCATTCATGTGGTGGATTGAAATTCCTGAAAGAATCATGATAAGAAATAAGTAGCCATATAAATAAGGTTCCATATATGTACCAAGAAGGCCATTTTCCATGAAGAAAGGAATGACATGACGAACCAAGAAGGAAAGTGATCAATCGCTAATGCCCTACAAGGAAGAAACTTGACTAAATTTCATGACATCAAGGAAATAAATTTATCAAGCAGATGAAGGACCCAAGAAGAAGAAGTTGTTCATGAAAAGGAGAGACCCAAGTTAAGAGGGATCTCTGACAAGTCTCGAATTAAGAGGGGGGTTGGGAAAGTCCCTAATCAGGGGGAGCTTGGGTACATTCCTTTACAGGAATGGGCATATCTTCCCTAGTTGAGAGGGAGAGATAGACACAACATTCTTGTCCTCACTTGGGAAGAAATAATGGAGGATTGGATAATCATCTGGCATTTGGTGCTCTTTGAGGATGTTGTTGATAGTGTTGGACCCACCAACATGTCAGGGGATCTCCCCGGTGAGAAGTCCCAATTAGACCTCAAACCGTTTGATGTAGGAGACCCAGCAGTGCGTCGTGCAGTATCGCCTTAACCGTGGTTTTTCACAGAGGGAAGTAAGATGTCCCTATTGGTAGCAACATTGTGACAATTGTGGCAAGACAAGGAAGGTGCATGAACGATTCTAACACACAAAGAGTGGGGTGAGTGCACCCCTTGGAAGCTTGTGATAGCACGCGGCTTGGAAGGGAACACACAAGTGAAAATGCATCACAAACTGGAAAGAAAGTTAGCTAACAATCCAAAGTGATGGTTAATCTAATCAGCACATTTCAGTCAGATTCATGCATACTTATATAGAATAGTCCATACATGCATATGGAAGCAAACAGATACATATATCATTTAGGGTAAACAAGATAGCTAGAATACAATATGACATATGCATGAAACGTGTTGGCTCTGTTATATTAAGAAGTGTAAGTTCCAGTCATAAAATACATCCACTCCAACCACTAGTTCCGATAGTGGAACATTACAGTCACCACCACCTGCTCCTCCAAAGAGATATACTAGCACTACGCAATGGAGAAGCCAAGGCTCGTTACAATACTTTCCAATATTTCTCTAAGATACTCCTATTGGAAGATTGGCTGACCAAAAGCCTTTACAAAGAGTTATGAGAGACTATTTATAGCAAAGGGTGGGGTGGCCCTTGACGTTCCCCTTCGTGACAGTTCATCTACCCTCACGAATCTTCATCTACTCTATGACTGTTACATCCAACTATTGACACTTGAACTTCCACTTGAAAATCCATTACATTACAATGCACATGTGCCCATGTGAGACAAAATGGCTTGAGCAAGCCATGCAAGACATCACTGGTGACTCAAACCACTGTGGTGAGACCAGCTCTTTGGCATGCTTTTCATGGTCGAAGGTGGTGATCTAAAGAAAAGCTTGGTTGTCAATGATGGTGTCCGTGCGCTCAATGGTGACATCTTGTTGAAGCGAACTCTTGCCTTCGTTGCATCCGGGTGCAGTGATATGGCTCCTCTGTCCAACTCGTCTAATAGCATGTGCATGGTCGTCTTGGTGTGACCAGACCAGCAACATGTTGATTGTTACCGGGAAAAGTGTCTATTTAGAACTGCTCTATCCCACTAAGGTGTGACAGCTGCCTTAGAAACAAACAGAGAAAACTACTTTTGTATTTCCTTTATGAATTAAAGGTAGAGGGGGATAGAAAGAACTGACCTGTGTCTTGCGCTAATCCTTTGATCCAATCCCTCTCTTCTTTGACAGCTTCTAGCTACCTGCTCCCTTACTTGCCCAGCTTCACCAAGTTCCTGTAAGATCACAGAAGAAGAAAACTACACAAAGACATGGATCTATATTCATAAACAACTTAGGATCAGATTTAAGCTAAACATACAAATGTAACAAGCATCAATGATACACAAGCATGTAGGAGAAACTCAAATAGTTTTTATTGATATACAAGAAGATCCAGGAGGAGTTAAAACCGATTATTCCTGACCCAGCATCAACCTCCCAGCAAAGAAGCCCCTTCTTCACCTCCAACAAAGCATAAATCACCCAATACTCTGATCTCTATCTCAAAACCAACAGCAATTCCTTGCAAATATACAAAATTCTAGCCTCTGGATCTCTGGGATGAGGGATCCATATATAGATGTATGCAAGGAGGATGAGTCAGCTTATGATTTGATTAGTGTCTTCTCTCTGTCAGTTCTTGCTTCCACTTGGAGACTAAAAGCCTCTTACTCATCCTTGGTCGAATTCAGTGAGGCAAGTGTCATTGGAGAAGATTCTGGAAGCTTCCATTGTCTTTCCACCTCGCAGAATGGCACTGCCATTTGTCATTTCCCGCTCAACGCACCCTGATAGTGCATTTAGGTGTGTTGCAACGCACCCATCTAGTGTATTTAGGTGCTATGCAACGCAGCTAGCCAGTGGAGCAGCTGAAATGATCCTGTTTTGACTTATTCTGAGCAATTTATGGTGGAGAACTTCTGGGAGAAGCTGTAATTTGTTGACCTTGTTCCTTTAGGGGTTGGAACAACACTTTTAGGGACTTAGGAGCCCTTGGTTTATGGACATTTCATGCTTGGAGCTGCAAGGCACAAAAATGTCTATAACAGTTGCCCCTAAAGTATGAGGTCGTTAATCGGGTGAAATGCTTTATTATGAGGATCCGAAGTTCTTTCAATGCTGGGAGGAGACCTGTAATAAGATACAATACAATACATTATCTTCATACTATTTTTCATGATCTAGTTGAGGTGGGCATTCCCATGCTCAGCTTTATAAATTCATTTTCATGTACATAGGACAGACAATCGTCTGTTTGTAGACTGATGATTCTGATAGAGCCATCATCCTTTTGGTAGGATGATTGTCTGTGCTGCAATGTTGTACATTCTAATGTCTTTATCTTCCTGAATATATATCGCAGCCCGGATGGATGAAACTAGATCTGGGGTCTTCAATCTCATCCGATCTTCACTCGAAGTACAAGTCGATCCATGTGAGAAATGTTCTGAAGTCGAACATGGAAAGACATCGCTTGATTACCAGTCAATGATGTAAACTGTTAACAAGCGCGAGAGGAATCACCGATAATGATAATGACCCTCAAGGTACTACATTACAATTCACGTGGTGTGAATAAAGGACTTGGCATCGAACACCACGCAAAATCTTTCAGTCGAAGGCCATTGATGTAAACCTGTCACTGGAAGTGAGAAACTTGCCATTAAGGCATGCAAGCTTCAAAGTACTGAATGGGGTGTTCCTAGATCAACTTCTTGGATAATGAGCTGACATCGACAAGAAGTGATCCGTCAAAGGAGGGCCTTAATGAATCCCACATCAATGACACGGAACGTAGCAAATGATTTTGATGGAGGTGAAAACGATCTGATGATATACGGTTCAGGATGGCGGTCATGAAAGAATGAAGTATAATGTATGGTAGTGGGTGGGACACAAGTGACTTCTCTGGATGACCTCTCTTGAACATGTCGGCGACACTTATGTGATGGATTGGTAGCATTAACCCCAAATGTGGATGGTATGGCGTGACCATGGTGATGTGACCGGTGAATGAAACAACCCAACCCGACTCGGACACGGAGTGGAAGTGTCATGTTCAAGAGCGACTTGCTACCAATAAAGATTCTTTGAGTTTTCTTCCCAATTTTTCCCCAGTCATTGCTGACCAGTACCTCTTTATTTTTGTCAAGCTTGAGGAGGATAACATATGCTTGTTCTATAATTTGCCCTTCGGGCAAACCCATCGCTATGTTTTAACGAGCTTAGTGATAGTGAAACTCGTTCTCGTCTAAAGACAAGTTTGTCGCTATTAATCTTTTTAACGAGTTTAACGACAAAGATAACTCGGTCCTTTTCATTTTTAGAGAGTCTGAAAAGGTACGTAAAGGTAACTCCAAAATTCCTTTTTCGTCATCTAATCCCTTAAGTCCGAAAAAGTATAAAACAATACAGAAGGGATGAATTTTCGATAGTTTTAACGAGCCGAATAAAACAAGCGCTCGATCTTTTTGTGCAATAATCCCTCAGGTCCAAAAAGATTAAAATCTAGAGGAGGGATAGCACTTCCTGTCCCTTTAACGAGCTGGAAGGCCAAGGACTCGACAATCTTTTCATATTTTATGAGTCAGTTGAAAAGAGCTTAAAGGAGACTCGTCTTTTGAGGAACGAGTGATAAAATGGGTAGCAGTTGGTTCCAGGTAAGGTTTGGAATTTTCCAATCACGGCAGTGTCACAAGGATGGCTAGTGAAATCACTCTTTGCAACTGTTCCTCAAAATGGGTAAACAATCAAATGGAGGTGAATGATCGGCCAATGGAAAAGTGGAGGTGACGGTGCAAACACGACCAAGGCTTTAATGGCTGAAGTACTACATTCACGGTGGTTATTTACTGGGGGAATAGTTCATTTTTTAACGAGCTTAAACGCGGGTGGAAACATTTGCTCGATCCGGGTTTATTTTTTAACGAGCTTGAAGCTCGCGGTAAACACTTCTCGATTAATCCAGTCATATGATAAGAATGTCTCATATAAAAACAGCAATTTTTAGAGTTTTGCCCCACATCCTTTCTTTATGCAAGTTAGGTAACGACTAATCTAAAAAACAGATAAATAATTGCTCTTTGCTTGCACTCCAAAAGGTTTGCATGCCCCCAGGTATAAAACAGAGTTTCAAGGTTACCTCTACTTCTCTCCGTCAAAACACTTGTTTTGACGAGAGAGGCCTACCTCTTACAGGTTACCCAAAGATTGTTCTATTCACA
The DNA here is from genome assembly GCA_031772625.1 of Pinus tabuliformis. Lineage (NCBI taxonomy): Eukaryota > Viridiplantae > Streptophyta > Pinopsida > Pinales > Pinaceae > Pinus > Pinus tabuliformis. The sequence continues at coordinate 805,834,093 of CM062810.1, forward strand.
CTGCAAACAAAACACTTCTTCGGCGATGTCTATCGAAACAAACAAAGGTGAGCGACGATGCCCGCCAACTCACATAACTTTGACAAGAGAATCTTGTTCTAGAATAACCCCTCTTCCAATCACGGACGGGGTACAGACTAGTCATATTCTCCCGCGGAAACCTACCCTATACCCGAAGTTTTCCTGCCGAAGCAGACCAGGATGCATGCCCCCTGGGTTTCAGTCATATCCCTCAGAATTACTCGTGCTCATCGGGAGGACTGACTGGAGATTGAGACATTTCTTGCGTGAAAAGACCATTCAGGGATGGTATATGACTATTTGCTTTGCGTGATCCGGGAAATGAAAGCTAGTCCACGAGCTTGACCACTCTTCCTTCGTGCAGAAAACACATTACTCTAAAGAGTGAGGAGACAATCGCTCCCATGCAATAAATATAGTCTCGTCCAAGGAGTAGATTGTAATCTAGGGGTCCTTGAACTACCATTACGTTCATGCGAACGGTTTTCCCTCTCAATGTTATGGGCACATCAGGAAGGATCCCTAAAGGTTGACTGGTTCCTTTATCAAAGCCTGTCAGATTTCTCATCTCAGGCAAAAGCGATGGCGAACCAAGTGCTTTCCAAGCAGTCGAGGAAAGGATACTCACAGAAGCCCCCTCATCTATGATGGTACCAGCCATAACCATTCTATATATTTGAACGATAATTCGGAATGGTATGCTTGCTGGTAAACGGGGCCTGCCTATTTGATTCCAGTCGAAGGAGACAACTAGGTTGCTTGGAGGTGGGACCGAATAGATGGTCGGGTACGACTCTGACGAACTTCCTTCCTGCGGTAAAGGAACGGGTATATTGCCCCCATGTTCATTGGAGTCTGTGCTTATGAAGAGAATTTGGACGGTGTCATCTTTGTTCTCCTCAGTGAGTGTATCATCTGAAGATGAAAACTCTGAAGGCAAGACCGGGTCAACTGCCGCCTCGACCTTTTGACTTTCATCTGGTATGGATCCAGATGGTTTATCTTCAATGATAGGTGCTTCAGCCAACCACCTGAGCGGGCTAGCCGGATTTTCGGCTAGCGACGGACTCGGCAAGAGTTTTTTATATCCAGGAGGAAGTCGTAACGGTGATACCGGACGACCATCCAAAACTCTTTTAGCTTCGTCTAAGAAGGGACAACGGTGGACGGCATGATCGCCTTCGCACAGTTTACAAGGAAATCTACATTTTCCTTTTTGTCCTAGGACTTCACTTTCACTAGTCGACGGTGTGCTTTCAACATGATCATTAGAGGTTGATGACACCGGGTTGTGCAATCTAGGAGACCAGTCCTTTAATATCCGAGGGATGCAAGGACAATCTCTGTGAAAGTGGTCTCCTTTTCAAATGACACATGGCGATTTAGGCCTGGTCAGTGCAGTGTGTGGATTTTCGTTAGACGACACTCGTTTTCCCCCATTCGCCTTTGGCTCCTTCTTCTTCTTATCTTTCTTCTTCTTTTCCTTCTTCTCCTTAGGAACTTGACTTTTGGCTTTACCAGCCCCATCAAGCGAAGAGGAAGGAGGAGAGGAAGAATTAGAGGAAGTAGAAGGTTGGTGGGAAACTCTGGACTCGTCTAATTGCTGATTCGATTGTTCAGGAATAGTGGTGTTCTGAACGACAGAGGTTGAGAAGAGCCATACAGGAAAACCAATTGTCAGTCCTGGAAGCGACAATGTGGCCATATGGGGTGCACCAACATCTCCCCAAGAGGAGAAGGGACTAGGATTTCCACCGAGGGGAATTCCTTGGTTGGTAGACTCCATTTTCTCAACCCAAGATCAACGTAGGAAAGGGGTAATGAATATTCTATTTAAAATAAATTTTTAGACGCTTTGACACAACTTGTTTTTTTCAGTTTTAAAGAGTCGAGAAAAAACAAAAGATGACTCTAGTCTCCTTCGATTTTTAATGAGCCTGAAGTGACAAGTGCTCAGATGGACCTTTTCCGTTAAAGAGTCTGAAAAGGAACGAAAGGGACTTCTCTGGAGATCTAGGTAGAGGGAGTACCAAACCAATCGCAAAATTGCAGAATACTTTTTACGGTACGGCAGTCAATCTTCACGAATGCTATGTCCAGTGCATTGCGATCAATAGGGCGGCAGACACGGCTTCCTATGGATAAAGGATTTAAGCCTATAGGGGTCTCCCAATATATACTCGACGGTACGTGGGAGCACAAGTCCGTACTGGCACTTATCGTCTCAAAGTGGAGGAATCACCCAACTATCAGTGAGGACAACAGTTACCAGGATTTATGACGCCGGAATACGTCTCTAGCCTAGACCTCTAAATGTTGTGTGTTAAGTTCCAAAGCGTTGTTAGATTCATTGAATTTATTTTAAGTTGATATTTCTTATGAAGTTTGCCTTTTGGGTTCACCACGAGATGTAGATGTAATTCCTAAAATGCAATCTAAAGATGATAAGCAAACTTTTATCTCTTTTCAGCAATGAAAATCCTAGCTACTAGGGGAAAAGAAAGACACAATCTTTTCACAAAGAGCAACGAGCACACTGTAAATGCACTTTCCTAAATCAAGCCAAACAGACTGTCAATATGCAAATGCACATGTGCATGTATTTGTTTTCGACTTTCTTAATATTGATGCTAAAAATAAAGTTGATGTACAAATCTGAATTTGCTTTCAAGCGACAAACACAAACAAGCTTCTTTTCGAAATCAAAAGATAAAGACGATTACGACACCTTAAGATTTTGAAATAAATACTTGTTTTTGACACTAGAAAGTCACAAATTCAGACCAAAGGCAAAAGTAAAAGTATAGTCGACCATCAACAGCAATCAAACTTTCTCCTATGATCGAAATCGACACTTGCAACAGATCTAAATCAAAGGACGACAATACGACTATTCTACTTTTGCAAAGGAAAACTGTAAACGACTCAACAAACACAAAAAAACATCTACAGTTCTTTTGTACAAAGGAGGCGGAGTTACAGCAAGGAAAAGGGGTTTTTAAACAGACACATATACTAATCACAGGCTTCAAAAATCAGAGACAAAACTGGAAAGAATGAATCACAAGAACCTCAGCTGCACAGGGCTACTCTGACCAGCGCACCTGTAACACAGAGAAACTGGATTGTAGCGCAGGTTGCCCTTTCGGGAACTGCGCTGAAATGCAGGAACTCTTAACAGTGCCTGCGCTGGGGCAGAAACGAGAATTCTATCCGGGTTCTGGGTCACGGTTTGCAGTTTAGTCTTTGGTTTTTGGCCGAGTAAAAGCAATCAATAATGCACAATCAGGGGGTAGATCTAAGGAGGGTCTAAGAGCTATCACAAAGGGCAATCAGATCATTTGTGAATCAGTTGTTCAAATCATAAACATATCCATTGAATGGATTGAAGTAGCAGATGTCTACTTTGCATTTGTTATGGAAAATGCAGTTCGAATGCTACTTATAAGTTTATGAAACAAACAACAAAAGATACACAAATAAACTAATTAGACAATCCTCCCCAGCGGAGTCGCCATTTTGTTACCAGGAAAAGTGTCTATTTAGAACTGCTCTATCCCACTAAGGTGTGACAGCTGCCTTAGAAACAAACAGAGAAAATTACTTTTGTATTTCCTTTATGAATTAAAGATAGAGGGGGATAGAAAGAATCGACCTGTGTCTTGCGCTAATCCTTTGATCCAATCCCTCTCTTCTTTGACAGCTTCCAGCTACCTGCTCCCTTACTTGCCCAGCTTCACCAAGTTCCTGTAAGATCACAGAAGAAGAAAACTACACAAAGACATGGATCTATATTCATAAACAGCTTAGGATCAGATTTAAGCTAAACATACAAATGTAACAAGCATCAATGATACACAAGCATGTAGGAGAAACTCAAATAGTTTTTATTGATATACAAGAAGATCCAGGAGGTGTTACAACCGATGATTCCTGACCCAGCATCAACCTCCCAGCAAATAAGCCCCTTCTTCACCTCCAACAAAGCATAAATCACCCAATACTCTGATCTCTATCTCAAAACCAACAGCAATTCCTTGCAATGTACAAAATTCCAGCCTCTAGATCTCTGGGATGAGGGATCCATATATAGATGTATGCAAGGAGGATGAGTCAGCTTATGATTTGATTAGTGTCTTCTCTCTGTCAGTTCTTGCTTCCACTTGGAGACTGAAAGCCTCTTACTCATCCTTGGTCGAATTCAGTGAGGCAAGTGTCATTGGAGAAGATTCTGGAAGCTTCCATTGTCTTTCCACCTCGTGGAATGGCACTGCCATTTGTCATTTCCCACTCAACGCACCCTGATAGTGCATTTAGGTGCGTTGCAACGCACCCAGCTAGTGTGCACCGCAGCTAGCTAGTGGAGCAGCTGAAATGATCCTGTTTTGACTTATTCTGAGCAATTTCTGGTGGAGAACTTATGGGAGAAGCTGTAATTTGTTGACCTTGTTCCTTTAGGGGTTGGAACAACACTTTTAGGGACTTACGAGCCCTTGGTTTATGGACATTTCATGCTTGGAGCTGCAAGGCACAAAAATGTCTATAACATTGATGCATAGTGTCTACACTACTCTCCAAGCATGTTTTGGTGGCCATGCGCATCAACTTGTCAGAGTACATGTTCAGCTCTAGTCGAACTTACTTCTTATCTTTGCCTTGGTGAGTGTGCCGAATGGGTGGGATCGCATGCGTGCGCACAATGACATGCATTTTGTTGCATTCCCTTGCATGCGATCAACAACACTTCTCACCTTGTCTGCTCCATGCTAGCTACTGGGATGGACCTATAACTTATACGGGTGTAGTTTCGTTCGTGAGTGCATGTTGCACCCCCCACTGTACCTTCTCCCGCTGCAACTCATTCTCTCGTCTATGCAGCCCCTGTTCTTCCTTGAGTTGCTGCTTCAGCACATGCAACTCCTCCTCTATTCATTTCTCTACCTTTACGCGATCTTCATGTCACGTCGTCACCTCATAGCCTGAGTCTCCAAAGTTTCTTTCATCACAAGTGGACCTACTTGAGCTTGCAACTTTGTTCTGCCTCTGTGTAGTCAACAACCTTCCTCTTGCGTTCGTTGCATCTGGTATGTTGCCTCAATTGTTGTTGATGGTGCTGCTTTTTGTGATGTTGTTTCTGTCATATCTTGATGTCCTTGTCTACGGACAACTCGATGTCCTTATGGGTAGGCAAGTTCATAGACACTTGATCGAATCCATCCCCAATTGTGCTCTGAATGGTGTCTTCGACTCTGCTCTCCTTGAAAACATTGTAACTGTGCTGCTGAGAGGTAGATGAACACTTACAATACCTGAAGACATGGAAACACTCATGGCAAGCAATTTTTCAGTCAAAAACCAAAACAAACTGTTGGAAATAATACTGAGAGGGGGGGGTGAATCAGTATTATCACATTAATAAAACTTTTTCATTTCCATAATCAGATTCATATATGCTACTTCCACAACTTCTTATGATTAAGTTAATTGATCTTCAATGAGTGCATTAGAACATTATCAACCATATTATCAGATAACAGATGCCGTAATAGAGAATAGATCATCACACATAAGGCACACACATGAACACCATGATATAAGGTGGAAACCCAATGCGGGAGAAAAACCACCTGTTGCAAGTCATCTCAATCTTCTTCTTAATAAGAAAATCCTTTTACAATATTTGTACTGGTGCAGTCTTATACCAGTACGGGAGCTACAACCCCCCTTGCTCTTGTACTAGCCGATCCATTTACTAGTACGCAGGCTGCTACCTGCTACAATGCTCCAAAGATCTCCCTTAGCTTTTGTACTAGCTTAGATACTAGTACATAGGCGTTGGCCTACAATCTTCTCTCCTCTAGGTACCACGTTTCATCAATTTTCAGACTGGATACACTGAAGCACAACACATAATCTGAAAGGCCACTTTTCATCCAATTTTCATACTGGACCCAACAACAACATTGAAGCTCATAATCAAACAACCTTCTGAATCACCCAATCACCAGATCCATACATATACAATGATATTATGAGAGTTATCAACCAGATCTAGTACATAAAGATAAGTCATTAATCATGTTGTTATCTGAACTCAATACCAGTAACCAAACATCAGTTATGCACCCAAAACCCTGCAGAATAGTCAAAGGCAGTTAAAACAAATTTTAAGCACGGATCACAACTTCACTGGTATAGATCTGCGGATATTTGTACTACCTCCGCACCTGCGCCTTCTATGGCGCCGGGACCACCGCACCTGCGCCTTCTGTGGCGCCTCCGCACTGCGCCTTCTGTGGCATCTCCGTACTGCGCCTTCTGTGGCGCCTCCGCACTGCGCCTTATGTGGCGCCTCCGCACTGCGCCTTCTGTGGCGCCTCTGTGGCGTCTCCGCACTACGCCTTTTGTGGCGCCTCCGCACTGTGCCTTCTGTGGCGCCTCCGCACTGCGCCTTCTGTGGCGCCTCCGCACTGCGCCTTCTGTGGCGCCTCCGCACTGCGCCTTCTGTGGCGCCTCCGCACTGCTCCTTCTATGGCGCCTCTGCACTGCGCCTTCTGTGGCGCCTCTGCACTTCCGCAGCTGCAGCGCTCGAGAGATCACCCTTCACAGATTTGCTTTCAACTTCACTTTCATAGATCAAACTTTCAAAACAATAACCCAATATTTCAGATCTTAAGATATTCAATTGCAAGGATGAATTAGCCAAGTGATCTCATTTGCTTTATATAGGCAAGCTTCTTCCTAAAATCATGGATCAATACCATAGATAACCAATACAAGGGGCCCAAAAACATGGGGCTCAATAATACCAAGGACTAACCACCATGGACCAAAGGTAAGTTCTCCAACATATACACGCTTTTCCTTGCATGAAAGTGCATACCATGGTCCAAAACCATAGGTTCAAATACCAAGGACTAACTACCATGGACCAAAGGTAAGTTCTCCAACATATACGCGCTTTTCCTCATAGGTTCAAATACCAAGGACTAACTACCATGGACCAAAGGTAATTTCTCCAACATATACGCGCTTTTCCTCATAGGTTCAAATACCAAGGACTAACTACCATGGACCAAAGGTAAGTTCTCCAACATATACGCGCCTTTCCTTGCATGAAAGTGCGTGAACTTTTTCTCTTCATGAAATATACTTTTCTCTGCATAAAAGTGCGTGAAATTTTCTCTACATGAAATAAACTTTTCTCTGCATAAAAGTGCGTGAACTTTTCTCTACATGAAATAAACTTTTCTCTGCATATAAGTGCGTGAACTTTTCTCTACACTATAATTTATTATCTGAGATGAGTGGGTTGCCATCAAGTACAACATATGTATCATAAAGCCATACCAAAATCATAATGCCAACAATATCCCCCTTTGGACTTGATGGCAACCTCAAAATATTCAGCTCATTCTCCCCCTTTGACATCAAGGGCAAAGGGTTATGCTCCCCCTAAGAGCATGCTCCCCCTGAATATGAACCAGATCTGTAAAGAAGAAACATAATCCACCAAACACCATAAATGACCATGAAAGAGATAGATTGCAGCAATAATCAGACCAGCATCCAAGATCTCCTTCTGTACGTCCTCCATAATGCCAACAATGCATTATAAGCTCCCCCTGAGTACCTGTTGAAATCTCTGAATGAGCTCCCCCTTTGTATATGTCATGGTGCACCAATCTGATCATGCTCTTTCTGAGAACAAGCTGAAATGTCTGCTCTGCTATATAGTGATGTTCATGCTCAGGCTCCCCCTGACTGTAAGCAAGGTCTGCAAAAGGATGTTCTACATCACAAATGACCTTCCTAAAAGATTCAATACATACATCCATCACCCAACCAAGTGGGTATATATCAGAAAAATGAAAACCAAATACATTACATCTTCATCCCAGGCATAGTGGGGAAACCAACATAGGTCGTTACATGACCTGAAGAGATGACACTATTACATCATGAGTCTTGATATGACATCACCTAAATAAGATGAACATCAGCAACAACACTTTATGATCTGCTCCATAGTATCTGTCAACAGCAACTAGACCAGCAACTTGTATTAGTGCATGAATCATCAAGGTATGTCCGCATCAACAGAATTTCACATTCTATGTGAGAAACATCATAGCCATCCATATCTGCATGAATCAAGTATCATCAATTGGGAATATCTGCATTAATTAACATATGTATGAAACAATCCTATCATAATATAGATAAGAGCTCATTATCATCATGTCTCCAACAATGCAACTTTGAATAATCATCCCTGTATCCAACCAACAATCCTCATCCATTTGTGCCAAGAATGAAAGGAATCATAACTGTAATATATGATCTTTATGCATATGACGACAGCAGCATATGCGTGACTCAACATCAAGAAGATGTGAATTCAAGCTAAGTGCTTCCCATGCAAGCATCATTAGAGAATCAACCATAAATCTGATCCAAGAACCATGTGAACAACTCATAACCATAGCAAGATGAATCATTTATCCATATAAGTATCATCATCAAGGACTATTAACCATAATGCCAATAATGCATTAAGTCCATATGCTCCCTCTAAACCTGTGCCATCTGTCTGATCATGCATATCAATAAGAAGTATCAAGACATCATCAATATCAAGTTAGAACCAAAACACTTCTAACCATCATATCCACACATCATTATTATTAACTAGAGCAAAACTGATCCTTCTCTTGAATCTGTCCCTACTGCCTTTCTTCAAACAATCATATACGCGACTGTGCAGTAACTAACTCGCGTATATATGAAACTTTCCTTTATGGAGTTTGCATATGAGATTCAGGACACTGAAGTTTTGTACTTTCAGCTCCCTCTGATTCTGGTATGTCTGTACGTTGTGCAGTGCCGCCTTTTTCTGACTGTACTTCCTTTTTCCTCCATATCTTCAAGCATGATGATGACATTTTCTCCTTTTGATATGGTGCCCACACTTTGTTCCTGCATTCCTTAGCTATATGTCCAAGCTTTTTACATGCATAACATCTTACATGTTTCATATTCCTCCTATAACAATCAGCAGCTTTGTGACCAAACATATTGCAAGCAAAGCAATATCCATAAAAGTACCTTGAATGTGATGATCTTTCTGCATAATGGTCTTGAACCCTTCTTCTTCTACATCTAGCTGCAACATGTCCAAGATTATGACATACATAACATTCAACATTATTCATAGGAGGAGTAAAGGATTTTCTTTGAGGAATCTCTTTTCTTGGTTGATGATGAGATTGATCTTTCATTTCTTCGTTGATCACTTTAGATTTCTCTTTAGAGTTCCTTGCCTCACCTTGTGAACTAGATTCAACTTCAACAGATTCATGGAAACCAAGACCAGTCTTTATAGCAGGAGACCTTTGACTACTAAGAATATCATCCAAGACTTTAGAACTATCTTGAAATTGTAAAAGCTTATCATTTTCTTCTAGTTTACCTTTCAAGATATTTACCTCAACCTGAAGTTGTTCTTCCTTTTCAAGAGATTGCTTTTTCAAATCTTCTTCAGCTTTCCTTCCTTCTTCCATTTGTTCCCTTAGTTTGAGAATCTCCTTTTCTTGTTCTTCATTCAGATCCTGCTGCATTTGACGAACTCGGAAGGCACATTCTAGTTGAGATTTTAAGCTGGTGACTTCGTTTTCTTGTTTTGCAATAGCTTGGAGTAGATCTGTATTCTGCTTCTTTGATTCTTCAAGGTCTCCTTTTAGTGAGAGGATTGTAGCTTCAAGATTTTCATAGTAGCTGGATCTATCTTTGAGTTTCTTGATGGTTGTGCTTCTTTCGTTGACTTCTTTTCTTAATGATGTCACTTCATGCTGCAATTTTTGACATTGGTCTTCCTTGTCCTTGAGTATCTTTCTTACCTTGTTTCCTTCTTCTAGTTGGGCCTTTAGTTTGGTAGATTCTTCTTTGAAATCACATTCCCTTTTGTTCAATAGATCTTGTTGATCTCTAATTTTGTCTGTCAGCCTTTTAAATTCTGCCTCTATTTGATATCTTTCTTGTTCACCCATAAGAGCAAATTCAGTAGTTTCGCTATCACTTTCATCTCTTCCAAAAGGAAAGATAGTTGGAACATCAGAGGATAATATATTCATACCTGATAATGATTCTGAATCTGATTCTGAATCTGAAGAGCTTCGTATACCTAATCCCCAACCGATTCTCCCACTGTCATAGTTCTTCTGAGATGACTTCTTTTTCTTAGGTGCTTTCTTCTTAAGCTTCTTTCCCATTGTTCCACGGATCTCCTTCAAGCGATCAATCTTCTATCAAAGGACCTACTCTGATACCAATTTTTGGAAATAATACTGAGAGGGGGGGGGGTGAATCAGTATTATCACATTAATAAAACTTTTTCATTTCCATAATCAGATTCATATATGCTACTTCCACAACTTCTTATGATTAAGTTAATTGATCTTCAATGAGTGCATTAGAACATTATCAACCATATTATCAGATAACATATGCCGTAATAGAGAATAGATCATCACACATAAGGCACACACATGAACACCATGATATAAGGTGGAAACCCAATGCGGGAGAAAAACCACCTGCTGCAAGTCATCTCAATCTTCTTCTTAATAAGAAAATCCTTTTACAATATTTGTACTGGTGCAGTCTTATACCAGTACGGGAGCTACAACCCCCTTTGCTCTTGTACTAGCCGATCCATTTACTAGTACGCAGGCTGCTACCTGCTACAATGCTCCAAAGATCTCCCTTAGCTTTTGTACTAGCTTAGATACTAGTACATAGGCGTTGGCCTACAATATTCTCTCCTCCAGGTACCACGTTTCATCAATTTTCAGACTGGATACACTGAAGCACAACACATAATCTGAAAGGCCACTTTTCATCCAATTTTCATACTGGACCCAACAACAACATTGAAGCTCATAATCAAACAACCTTCTGAATCACCCAATCACCAGATCCATACATATACAATGATATTATGAGAGTTATCAACCAGATATAGTACATAAAGATAAGTCATTAATCATGCTGTTATCTGAACTCAATACCAGTAACCAAACATCAGTTATGCACCCAAAACCCTGCAGAATAGTCAAAGGCAGTTAAAACAAATTTTAAGCAGGGATCGCAACTTCACTGGTATAGATCTGTGGATATCTGTACTACCTCCACACCTGCGCCTTCTGTGGCGCCGCGACCACCGAACCTATGCCTTCTGTGGAGCCTCCGCACTGCGCCTTCTGTGGCGCCGCGACCACCGCACCTACGCCTTCTGTGGCGCCTCCGCACTGCGCCTTCTGTGGCACCTCTGTGGCGTCTCCGCACTGCGCCTTCTGTGGCGCCTCCGCACTGCGCCTTCTGTGGCGCCTCTGTGGCGTCTCCGCACTGCGCCTTCTATGGCGCCTCTGCACTGCGCCTTCTGTGGCGCCTCCGCACTGCGCCTTCTGTGGCGCCTCTGCACTGCGCCTTCTGTGGCGCCTCCGCACTGCGCCTTCTGTGGCGCCTCTGCACTGCGCCTTCTGTGGCGCCTCCGCACTGCGCCTTCTGTGGCGTCTCCGCACTGCGCCTTCTGTGGCGCCTCCGCACTGCGCCTTCTATGGCGCCTCCGCACTGCGCCTTCTGTGGCGCCTCCGCACTTCCGCAGCTGCAGTGCTCGAGAGATCACCCTTCACAAATTCGCTTTCAACTTCACTTTCATAGATCAAACTTTCAAAACAATAACCCAATATTTCAGATCTTAAGATATTCAATTGCAAGGATGAATTAGCCAAGTGATCTCATTTGCTTTATATAGGCAAGCTTCTTCCTAAAATCATGGATCAATACCATAGATAACCAATACAAGGGGCCCAAAAACATGGGGCTCAATAATACCAAGGACTAACCACCATGGACCAAAGGTAAGTTCTCCAACATATACGCACTTTTCCTTGCATGAAAGTGCGTACCATGGTCCAAAACCATAGGTTCAAATACCAAGGACTAACTACCATGGACCAAAGGTAAGTTCTCCAACATATACGCGCTTTTCCTCATAGGTTCAAATACCAAGGACTAACTACCATGGACCAAAGGTAAGTTCTCCAACATATACGCGCCTTTCCTTGCATGAAAGTGCGTGAACTTTTCTCTTCATGAAATAAACTTTTCTCTGCATAAAAGTGCGTGAACTTTTCTCTACATGAAATAAACTTTTCTCTGCATAAAAGTGCATGAACTTTTCTCTACATGAAATAAACTTTTCTCTACATATAAGTGCATGAACTTTTCTCTACACTATAATTTATTATCTGAGATGAGTGGGTTGCCATCAAGTACAAAATATGTATCATAAAGCCATACCAAAATCATAATTCCAACACAAACTTGAGAACTGACTCGCAACATACCTGTGTGACTAATCATGAAGGTTGCACAATTTCTGCCGGGAGGTCGGGAAACTGACTTCCAAAATTGCGTAAGGCATAGTCTGGGCTGTCAGTAGGTTGACAGACTACTGGAACTGTGCAATGCATGGTCCATCCTGGCCGACTAAGGACTGAAACTGTGCAATGCGCAATTTCATTCAACAGTGACACGCAACCAGCAAATTACATTGCGCGGTTTCTGTGGCCAACAGGACACTGCCTCCAAGAAATGTGCAATGCATGCCTGGAGGTTAGTGCCTAGCTAGACTTGCACAATTTCTAGAGGTAAGGCCGAGCCTTCGCTTCCAGACATGCACAGTGCTAGATGGGCAAGGCACAATTCAAGCCAAGGCAGCCCTGTCCAGCCGACAGGAAACTGAAAACATGAGAAGTGTGAATGCATGATGAGATGAGTGCACACAAGAGTGAATGATAATTCATGGAAAAAAAAAGCGTAGGATTTAGAAAATGGGAAAGCATGCATGTGTGTGAAGCAAGTTGCCACAACAGTGACCGTCCATGAAAAACGGTGTCATGCATGCGACAGCAGTGAGGTGCGAATGAAAACTGAAACGATGATTCTACAAGCTAACATACATCAAAATAACAACAAGCATTCACTGAAATCAAGTATAAAACACTCACACAAAGCAAAACACAAAAAGCGACAGAAAAGCAATGCGAGACATGAGAAGCGAGCTTACCCCGAGACAGCTGAGCTAAGTGTGCCGATGACTCCTAGATGCAATGTGGGATGTCATAGTTGCAAGGTCGATGTGAGGAATGAGCTCTACAGCATCCGGTTGATGAGTTTTGATAAAATCGAGGTTGTTGTTGGGAAATTTAATTGCTTAAATTGCTTTCATTAAATTATCAACCAGGGATACTCGTAAGCTTGTGATGATGCCAACAAAATATATGCAGGAGTAGACAACTAACTCTATGTCTCACTAAATGATTTCTAATTCAATATAATATGCAAGGGAAGAGGCTCCTAATTGAGGAGGTCCTGGTTGTCCTTCCCTATAGTATTATAGATTGAAAATAAATCATTGATTACATAAAACCAGAAACATGAAATAAAGACAAGAGAATGAATTTTAATTGTTGCTTAGATTCAAATAGAGAGAGAGACTAACTTAGTCCCTTGATTGTCCCCTCATATATTGATCCAAACTAAACTAAGATTCATTCATAATCATAAGAAATTAAATAACTTGAAACTTAAAAGCAAAAGAATGAATTTCAATTATCATGTAAATAAAATAGAGAGAGAGCCTAACTTAGACCCTTGGTTGTCCCCTCATATGCTGATAAAATTTTAATTTAAAACTCATTCATCAATCATAAACAAATCCTCAAACATATAGGCAATTAAATGAAATAAGATCTATTATGAATAAAATGTTTCTTTGATCTTTTCAGAGTGAGCTCAATTCTCTTAAGAACAAAGTGACAAGCTATTCCATAAATTCATATACTACATTAACACAATTTATATCTAAAACTATAGAAAGAAAATTTATGTAAAATGAAGCTTTATTCTATTCCATCATAAGTTGGATGCATGCTCCAAGAGTCCTCCTTTTGGAATAAGCAACTAACTCATTAATGGGGATCCACTAATCCCTCATATGGTTACAACCAATATGAGACACATATTCCTTTATCCATGATTTTTCTCCATGAGATATGCTTGACCCCTATCCCAAATCTCCTTCAAATCTTCAAGAGAATTCGAATTTGAGTCTTGGAGGCCACATAAGAGTATCTTGGAACCTTCCAAATCACCTACACATGTCACCAAACTCATTCCACCTTTAGGTATAAGCAAATACATGTTATTTTTCTAACTTTTAATCATAAATTCACTTTAAATGCATAAAATAAATAACTTTGGAAAATGAAACTATGAACCCATATGGTAATGAAAATATAATGATAATGTGATGAAATGAGGTGAAAAAATGAGGATAAAGGTAAAAATGGAGTGAAAATGTAGGCTAATTTGGCGTCCCAACAGTTGTGACGTGCATGCCACAAATCTAGGAAAAGTGACACTTGGTGGGATGTTTTTGAAGTTATCCTTGCATGTAACCTCCAACTACTAAAAATAGATCCCTGAATCAAGGGATGCCTTTGCATGCTGCCTTGGGAGAAGTAGTCAATGCATGCAAATCATTTTTTCTCGGTCCTGGAGGGAACCAGTCAACCTAAAGGCACATGCATCGGTCTATGAGCCTGGGATGAAAATCTACGCAGTTTCTGGGATGATCAAAGATGGTTTTCCTAGAGGGATTACACAATTTTTGGGCTGAGCAGCTGTCCTAGGTCAGACCTCGCAATTTTCTCAAGGAATCCTGCCTGACTACATTGGTAAATTTCTGAGAGGAACAAGTTGCCCAGCTGGATTTGTGCAATTTCTGCTATTTGTTGGGCTGGTTGTCCCAGAGGGATTGCGCAATTTCTGGGAGCAGTATTGTTATAGACATTTTTGTGCCTTACAGCTCTAAGCATAAAATGTCCATAAACCAAGGGATCCTAAGTCCCTAAAAGTGTTGTTTCGGCCCCTAAAGGAACAAGGTCAACAAATTACAGCTTCTCCCAAAAGTTCTCCACCAGAAACTACTCAGAATCAGTCAAATCAGGATCATTTCAGCTGCTCCACTAGCTAGCTGCGTTGCATAGCACCCAAGTACACTAGCTAGGTGCGTTGCAACGCACCTAAATGCACTACCAGGGTGTGTTGAATGGGAAATGACAAATGGCAGTGTCATTCCGCGAGGTGGATAGACAATGGAAGCTTCCAGAATCTTCCCCAATGACAGTTGCCTCACTGAGTTCGACCAAGGATGAGTAAGAGGCTCTCAGTCTCCAAGTGGAAACAAGAACTGACAGAGAGAAGCCACTAGTCAAATCATAAGCTGACTCATCCTCTTTGCATACATCTATATATGGATCCCTCATCCCAGAGATCCGGAGGCTGGAATTTTGTACATTGCAGAGAATTGCTGTTGGTTTTGAGATAGATATCAGAGTATTGGGTGATTTATGCTTTGTTGGAGGTGAAGGGAACTCCTTTGCTGGGAGGTTGATGCTGGATCAGGAATCATTGGTTGTAACTCCTCCTGGATCTTCTTGTTATGTCAATAAAACTATTTGAGTTTCTCCTACATGCTTGTGTATCATTGATGTTTGTTACATTTGTATGTTTAGCTTAAATCTGATCCTAAGCTATTTATGAATATAAATCCATGTCTTTGTGTAGTTTTCTTCTTCTGTGATCTTACAGGAACTTGGTGAAGCTGGGCAAGTAAGGGAGCAGGTAGCTGGAAGCTGTCAAAGAGGAGAGAGATTGGATCAAGGGACTAGCGCAAGACACAGGTTGGTTCATCCTATTCCTCTTCGTTTATAGTTCATAAAGAAGAATACGAAAGTAGTTTTCTCTGTTTGTTTCTAAGGTCACTGTCACACCTTAGTGGGATAGGGTCGTTCTGAGTAGACACTTTCCCGTTAACATGACTGCTACCCAGAATTGCATAATTTATGCGCTGAGCAGTTGTCCTAAGATAAATTGCGCAATTTTTTAGAGGAATACTGTCAGGAAGAATTTCTCAATTCGGGAGCCCAGCTAGGTGTCCAGCTAGGTTTGTGCAATTTCTAGAGGGAAGGTTGGTTCCCCTAAAATATTGCGCAATTCCTAGAGGGAGCTGCTCAACCAGCACTTGACACTAAGTTCGGAAAGCACCCTGTGAAGGGCGTGAAACAAAGTTGCATGCACAGGCTAACAAGACTCTATGAAACAGCTGAAGTTGGTGTGCTTGACAATCCAAGACATGGGTGACAATGGTCGGCAGGGAGGTTCCAAAATGAATCTTAGGTAAAATTTTAGAGGGTTGATGTAGCCGCTACAACACTTGGCGACACACTGGTAGAACTCTAGTTCTCTTAATGGACCTTGTTAGTGAAAAGCAAGCCTAACACCTCAAGAAGTATTGTCCATTTCTCTAGTCGTCTTGGTTTCCACACTTGCTTGATTGTAAGATATAGCATCTGCCAAGCTCTTTGTCGGGCATACACATTCCAAGCCAATTCAACACATTTGTTTCGATTGGGGTTGAGGGGTATATTGGTGCACAAGCAGTATAGTCGTCAGAGTCTTAGTTTCATCTCTAGTGTTTCTCCGCTGCCAAAAACCCTGGACAATACCCTAACGGAGTCATGCAGGAACACAAGCATCGCTCCGTTGCCAACGAGATTGGTCAGTACCTCGGCGAAGTTACTTGCATCACTTCTCTGCGCATAAATCCTTTCTCTTCTTTTGCCTTATTCATTTTCATTTTTGAAAATTTTCATTTTACTTTTTTTTTTCATTTTTTTCATAACTATGCATAACACTTATTCATTTCAGAGGCGAAAGAGGGATCCTGACTTAATGAGATTAAAAGAGGTTGTTCCTTCAAAGAAGTAGTTTATTATATACCTCTGATGTTCTTCTTAAGGTTTTCCCCCTCACCTTAATCTACTTGATTGAGATGACAAGGATTAACCCAAAAACAACCGACTAGAGTAGGTGATACTAGTTAGCGTGAAAGCGTTGTGTTTTCACCAAGGTTCACTTCGAATAGTATGTATTTTACATCGACGTATCATGGAAAAAAAGGTAACAAGTTCTTCATATAGAGGCAGGATGACAGATAACCAAGTAGTATAGTTGTACAAGGCCTCTTATACTTTACCCATCTTGTTTCAAGAGTCATGCATGGTTTCATGCAAAAATAACCTATGAACAAAAACAAGCAAACAAACAACAAAGCAAAGCGGAAGCAGAAGTAAACACGAAAGCAAAGTGAGTAAGCAAACAAGCAAGCAGACAAACAAACATGCAAAGAAAGTAAATAAACAAGCATGTAAGCAAACAAACTGAAAGCAAACACTAATCCTACTACTTAGCTAATGATGCATGGGCCTGATCATGTGAAGTGATATTTCCAATGTAGCCACCGGCGCATTGGTTGACCCATGTTGGTGAAGGCTTGGTCCACGAGCAACCCGGTTTTGCAAACAATCAAGCAAGAAAGATATAACAATGAAGATAAACACACTTCATGTTTAAAAGTGTCCACCAAACATAAGTGAGTGCAAGTACATGACATGTGTTCTGTGGACTTATCACGATGTTGTGCGACACTGCATGCAACTGTGAAGCATACACAAACTCTTGCTTGTGACATGCAAGCAAACGGAAGAAACAAAGACAACTTGTGTCATGCACGTGTGCTTGCAATGTAAGGTTCCTCCAATGCATGAGCGATGGGATTGTGTAGGAAGCATGATCTGTGTATGAGATTGATCGTCAATGCATACAAATGAGTGATGAGGAGCATCGGGTGATTGAACAATTTCTTGATCGGAAGTGAAACCAACCATGACAACGAGGGCCTGACATAACCATCAGCTCGGGTTGAAGTGTCTTAATAGTCTGGGGTGTTTCGACTTCATCGTCACATAGATCATCATAAACTGGTGGCTTCGAAAAATCAACTGTGATAGAAACATGATCGTGATCGAATATGGGAGTAAACGGATCACGACAGCCATGATCAGAAAAATCAATGATTTCATCGGCATCCTCATGATCTAATGAATCAAATAGAGGGGTAGATGAGAAGAAAACAAATTCATCCTTTTTGTTTCTGGAAAAGGCAGATGCAAGGTCAAGTGGATTTTTAAGGAATAACTTATCCTCTCCATTGTCGGATGATGGACTGACATCCAATGTGCCCTATGAGTGATCAACAATGGGTGCATCTGTAGATGAAGATACACATGCGAAATCATGGATGGTAGGTTCACAAAATATGTCAGGAATGAAAAGAGGGGGCTCGGATGAAAGGGAGTCATCCTTCGCCGAGTTTTGATGCTCAATGTCCCATTCATACTCTTCATGAATGATAACGCATGTTGTTTGTGCAACACCAACTTCGTCAATGGCTTGATCCTCGTTCAAAACAAGTGTAGAGTCTGAAATGGAAGAACGCAAGACAGTATCATTTGGAGGAATAGCCAAGTATGAAGACGGAGGTTGTGGTACAAAATTCATATGAAAACTCGATGGACTCACAACCAAATCTATGAAAAAATTAAGCAAAGTGATGTTGGGAGGATGTGACAGCTAAACAGATGTGTGAGCATGATCTCCTGCATCACTCTGCAGTGGTGGAGTTGTTTGATGAGGGGACGATGAAAGTCACTTGTGACAGTGACCGCATCCGTCTGTGATTGCGCAACTCCATCACTAAAGAATATTGAGCGAGGCTTGGGTTCAAACTTCTTTTTTGGATGGGAATATTTCTTAAGGAAATACTCGAATCGGTCCCAAATATAGAAAAAATTCATCTAGCTCTTCGGAGCTTGAAACTGCAAATCACAGAATAATTGCCAAAAATCCATAGTTGATTCATGCGGAGCCTTCCATTGTTCTAATGGTTTTTGGTCAAGACATTATCGATTAAAATGATTGAAGGTGTCTTCAATGAGATCACATAAGTGCTCAAGTGAGTGCATAATGTCAGCCGGTAGGGTGCACAGCCACTGATGTGGAGATTCGCAAAGCGTGTATGCAAGCAATAGACTGGCATGTTCGTCAGAACATCCATCTTCTTCTTGAAGCACGGAAAGGAATTCATGTAAGAACTCAAGCCAGGCCACTTCGGCTTCACCATCATATGTGTACGTGGACAAGAGATCGAAAAACTCCCTCGTGGTGGTAATAGATTCGGCATGCGAAAAACATCGTGGAGGGAGAAGAGTGCAAGACTCCAGGATAGATATGCAAAGGTTCAAAACAAGATGAAAGGACACATCTTGTCATCTGGCCCTCCTTCTAGCGCCAGAAATTTTGATGGTGCTAGACCCGCCTACATGTTAGGGGATCTCCCTAGTAAGAAGTCCCAATTAGACCTCAGACTGTTTGGTGTAGGAGTCCTAGCAATGGGTTGTGCAGTATCGCCTTGACCGTGGTTTCACACAAAGGCAAGTAAGATGTCTCTATTGATAGCAAGGGTGTGACAGCCGCGACAAGACAAGGAGGTGTATGAACGGTTCTAACACATGGAGAGTGGGGTGAGTGCGCCCCTTGGAAGCCTGTGATAGTACGCGGCTTGGAAGGGAACACACGAGCGAAGATGCATCACAAACTGGAAAGAAAGTTAGCTAACAATCCAAAGTGATGGTTAAACCAATCAATACATTTCAGTAAGATCCATACATACTTATACAGAATAGTCCATACATGCATGCGTAAGCAAACAGATACATATATCATTTAGAGTAAACAAGATAATTGGAATACAATATGACATATGCATGAAACGTGTTTGCTTTTTTATATTAAGAAGTGTAAGTTCTAGTCATACAATACATCCATGTCCAACCACTAGTTCCGACAATGGAACGTTACAGTCACCACTGCCTGCTCCTCCGAAGAGATATACTAGGTCTACGCAGTGGAGAAGCCAAGGCTCATTACAATACTGTCCAAGCTTTCTCTACTCCTATTGGAAGCTTGGCTGACCAAAATCCTTTACAAAGAGTTATGAGGGACTATTTATAGAAAAGGGTGGGGTGGCCCTTGACATTCCCCTTTGTGATAGTTCATCTACCCTCATGAATCTTCATCTACTCTATGACTGTCACATCCAACTATCGACACTTGAACTTCGACTTGACAAGACATTACATACAATGCACATGTGCCCATGTGAGACAAAATGGATTGAGCGAGCCATGCAAAACATCACTAACACTTAGACCGTTGTGGTGAGACCAAATCTTTGACATGCTTGAGATGGTCGAAGATGGTGAGCTGATGCCAAGCTTTTTTGTCTGTGATGGTGTCCGTGTGCTCAATGGTGACATCTTGTTGAAGCGTACTCTTGCCTTCATTGCATCTGGGTGCATTGATATGGATCCTCTATCCAAATCGCCTGATAGCATGCACATGGTCATCCTAATGCAACAAGAACGGAAACATGTTGATGCACACTGTATACGCTACTCTCCAAGCATGTGTTGGTGGCCGTACGCATCAACTTGTCGGAGTACATGTTTAGCTCTAGTCGGACTTTCTTCTTGTCTTCACCTTGGTGAGTGTTCCGTGTGGGTGGGATCGCATGCATGCACACAATGACATGCATGCTGCTTCATTCCCTTGCATGCGATCAACAACACTTCTCACCTTTTCTGCTCAGTGCCAGCTGCTGGGATGGATCTATGACTTGTACGGGCGTAGTTTCGTCCATGAGTGCATGTTCCGCCCCCTGTTGTACCTATTCTAGTTGCAACTCATTCTCTCATCTATGCATATCCTATTCTTCCTCAAGTTGCTACTTCATAACCTGCAACTCCTTCTCTGTTCCATTCTCTACCTTCGTGCGATCTCCATGTCGCACCGTCACCTCATAGCCTGAGTCTCCAAAGTTTCTTTCATCACAAGTGGATCTGCTTGAGCTTGCAACTTTATTCCACCTCTGTGTTGTCAACAACCTTCCTCTTGCATTTGTTGCATCCGGTATGTTGCCTCAACTGTTGTTGATGGTGCTTCTTGTTGTGATGTTGTTGCCATCATATCTTAATGTCCTTTTCTACGAACAACTTGATGTCTTTGTGGGTAGCAAAGTTCATAAACACTTGATTGACCACATCCCCAAGTGTTCTCTAAACGGTGTCTTCGACTCTACTCTCCTTAAAGAAATTGTACCTATTCTGCTGAGAGGTATATGAACACTTGCAATACCTGGAGACATGGAAACACTCATGGCAAGAAATCTGTTAGTCAAAAACCAAAACAATCTTGAGAACTGACTTGCAACATACCTGTGTGACTAATCATGAAGGTTGCACAATTTCTGCCAGGAGGTCGGGAGACTGACTTCCAAAACTGTGCAAGGCATATTCCGAGCTGTCAATAGGTTGACTGACTACTGGAACTATGCAATGCATGGTCCATCCTGGCCTACTAAGGACTAAAACTGTGTAATGCGCAATTTCAGTCAGCAGTGACATGCAACCAACAAACTGCATTACATAGTTTCTAGGGCCAATAGGACACTACCTCCAAGAAATGCGAAAAGCATGCCTGGAGGTCAGTGGCTGGCTAGAATTGCGCAATTTCTAGAGGGAAGGCCGATCCTTCACTTCCGGAAATGCGCAGTGCTAACCGGGCCGGGCATGCTCTTGGCCAAGGCAGCCCAGTCCAGCCAACGGGCGACTAAAAACATGAGAAGTGTGAATGCATGATGAGATGAGAGCAAACAAGAGTGAATGATCATTCATGTAAACAACAAGCATAGGATTTAGAAAAACAGGAAAGCATGCATGTGTGTAAAATAGTGTCATGCATGTGACAACAGTGAGATGCGAATGAAAACTGAAACAATGCTTCTACAAGCTAACATACATCAAAACGGCAGCAAGCATTCAATGAAATCAAGAAGACAACACTCACACAAAGCGAAACACAAAAAGCAACAGAAACACAACATGAGACATGAGAAGTGGTCTTACCCTGAGACAACTGAGCTGAATGTGTCGACGACTCCTAGATGCAATGTGGGATGTCAGAGCTACAAGTTTGATGTGAGGAATGATCTTTGCAGCGTCTAGTTGATGAGTTTTGATAAAATCGAGGTTGTGATGCGCATGCCACAAATCTAGGAAAGGCAACACTTGGCGGGAGGTTTTTGAAGTGATCCTTGCATGTAACCTCTAACTGCTAAAAATAGATGCCTGAATCAAGGGATTCCTTTGCATGCTACCTTGGGAGAAGCAGTCCATGCATGCAAATCAGTTTTGCTTGGTCCCAAAGGGAACCAATCAACCTGAAGGCACATGCATCGGTCTGCGAGCCTAGGATGAAAATCCGCACAGTTTTTGGGTTGGGCAGAGATGGCTGACCTAGAGGGATTGAACAATTTCAGGGTTGAGTAGCTATCATGGGTCAGACCTCGCAATTTTCTCAAGGAAGTCTGTCTGACTGCATTACGCAATTTCTAAGAGGAATAGGCTACCTAGTTGGATTTGCGCAATTTTAGCTACTTATTTGGCTGGCTGTCCCAGAGGGATTGTGCAATTTCTGGGAGCAGCAGGTGAATGTTGCCCAGAATTGCACAATTTATGGGCTAAGCAGCTGTCTTGGGATGTATTATGCAATTTTTGAGAGGAAGATTATCAGGAAGAATTGCGCAATTCTGGAGCCTAGCTGGGTTTGCGCAATTTCTGGAGGGAAAGTTGGTTCCCCTCCAGAATTGTGTGATTCCCAGAGGGAGATGCTCAACCATTACTTGACACTAAATCTAGAAAGCAACCTGTGAAAGGGGTGAAACAAACTTGCATGCACAGGCTGACAAGACTCTAAGAAATAGCTGAAGCTGATGTGATTGACAGTGCAAGACATGCTACTGAGGATGGTCGGTAGGGAGGCTCCAAAACGAAGTTGAGGTAAAATTTTGGAGGGTGGTTTTAGTCACTACAACACTTGGCGACACACTAGTAGAACTCCAGTTCTGTGAATGGACCTTGTTCGTGAAAAGAAAGTCTAACACCTCCGAAAGTATTATTCATTTCTTTGGTCGTCTTGGTTTCCACACTTGCTTGATTGTAATATGTAGCATCTACCAAGCTCTTGTTCGTTTGACACACATTCCAAGCCAAGTCAACACATTTGTTTCAATTGGGGTTGAGGGGTATATTGGTGCACAAGCAGTATAGTCTTCGGAGTCTTAGTTTCATCTCTAGTGTTTCTCTACTACCAGCAAGCCTAGACAATACCTTGATGAAGTCACGCAGGAACACGAGCATTGCTCCACTACCAACGAGATTGGTCAGTACCCCAGCGGAGTTACTTGCATCACCTCTCTACGCATAAATCCTTTCTCTTCTTTCACCTTATTCATTTTCATTTTACTTTTTTTTTCATTTTTTTCATAACTATGCATAACACTTATTCATTTCAGAGGCGGAAAAGGGATCCTGACTTATTGAGATCAGAAGAGGTTGTTCCTTTAGAGAAGTAGTTTATTATATACCTCTAACATGCTTGTTAAGGTTTTAGCTCTCAACTTAGTCTACTTGACTGAGTGACAAGGATTAACCCAAAAACAACCTACTAGAGTAGGTGATACTAGTTAGCATGAAATCATTGTGTTTTCACCAAGGTTCACTTCGAATAGTACGTATTTTACATCAATGTATCATGGACAAAAAGGTAACAAGTTCTTCATATAGAGGCAGGATGACAGATAACCAAGTAGTATAGTTGTACAAGGCCTCTTGTACTTTACCCATCTTGTTTCAAGAGTCGTGCATGGTTTCATGCGAAAATAACCTACGAACAAAAACAAGGAAACAAACAACAAAGCAAAGCAGAAGTAGAAGTAAACGCGAAAGAAAAGTGAGTAAGAAAACAAGCAAGAAGACAAACAAACATGCAAAGCAAGTAAATAAACAAGAACTCAAGCAAACAAACTGAAAGCAAACACTAATCCTACTACTTAGCTAACGATGCATGGGCCTGATCACATGAAGTGATATTTCCAATGCAGCCACCGGCGCATTGGTTGACCCATGTTGGTGAAGGCTTGGTCTGCGAGCAACCCGGGTGTGCGAACAGCCAAGCAAGAAAGATATAACAATGAAGATAAACACACTTGATGTTTAAAAGTGTCCACCAAACATAAGTGAGTGCAAGTACATGACATGTGGTGTGTGGACTTATCACGATGTTGTGCGACACTACATGCAGCTGTGAAGCATACACAAACTCTTGACTACGACATGCAAGAAAACAGAAGAAACAAATACAACTTGCGTTATGCATGTGTGCTTGAAATGTAAGATTCCTCCAATGCATGAGCGATGGGATTATGTAGTGTGAGATTGATCTTCAATGCATACAAATGAGTGATGAGGAGCATCAGGTGATTGAACAATTTCTTGATCGGAAGTGAAACCAACCCCATGACAGCGAGGGCCTGACATAACCATTAGCTCAGGCTGAAGTGTCTCGACAGTCTGGGTTGTTTCGACTTCATCATCAAATAGATCATCATAAATTGGTGGCTTTGAAAAATAACCTGCTACAGAAACATGATCGTGATCGAATATGGGATTAAATGGATCACGACAGCCACGATCAGAAAAATCAATGATTTCATCGGCATCCTCATGATCTAATGAATCAAACAGAGGGGTAGATGAGAAGCGAACAAATTCATCCTATGTGTTTCCCAAAAAGGCAGATGAAAGGTCAAGTGGATTTTCAATGAATAACTTATCCTCTCTGTTGTCGGATGATGGACTGACATCCGGTGTGTCCCGTGAGTGATAAACAATGGGTGCATCCGTATAATAAGATACACATGTGAAATCATGGATGGCGGGTTCACCAAAGATTTCAGGAAAGAACGGAGGGGGCTCGGACGAAATGGAGTCATCCTTCGCCAAGTTTTGATGCTCAAGCTCCTGGTCATACTCTTCATGAATGACTGTGCATATTGGTTGTGCAACACCAACTTCATCGATCGCTTGATCCTTGTTCACAACATGTGTAGATTTTGGAATGGAAGAACACAAGACAGTATCATCTGGAGGAACAGTCGAGTACGAAGATGGAGGTTGTGGTACAAAATGTATATGACAACTCGATGGACTCACAACCAAATCTACATGAAAATTAACCAAAGTGATGTTGGGAGGATATGATAGCTGAACAGATGTGTGAGCATGATCTCCCACATCACTCTGCAGTGGTGGAGTTTTTTTATGAGGGGACGGTGGACAGTCACTTGTGACAGTGACCACATCTGTCTGTGATTGCGTAGCTCCATCACTGAAGAATACTGAGCGAGTCTTGACTTCAAGCTTCTTCTTTGGATGCACAGATTTCTTAAGGAAATACTCGAATCAGTCCCAAAGATAGAAAATTTCATCTGGCTCTTCTGAGCTTGAAACTGCAAATCACGGAAGCACTACCAAAAATCCATAAGCAATTCATGCAAATCCTTTCGTTTTTGTAACAGTTTTTGGTCAAGGTGTTCTCGATCAAAATGATAGAAAGTGTCTTCAATGAGATCACATAAGTGCTCAATTGATTACACGCTGTGAGCCGGTAGGCCACACATCTGCCGATGTGGAGATTCGCAATGTTTGTATGCAAGCAACAGACTAGCTTGTTCGTCAGAACATCCATCTTCCTAATGAAGCATGGAAAGGAAGTCATGTCAGAGCTCAGGCCAGGCCACTTCGCCTTCACCATCATACGTGTTTGTGGACAAGAGATCGAAATACTCCCTTGTGATGGTAACAGATTCAGCATGCAAATAAAATTGTGGAGGGAGAAGAGTGCAATACTCCATGATAGATATGCAAAGGTTCAAAACAGGATGAAAGGACACAGCTTGTCATCTTGCCCTCCTTCGAGCACCAAAAATGTTGACAGTGTTGGACCTGCCAACATGTCAGGGGATCTCCCTGGTAAGAAGTCCCAATTAGACCTTAGACCGCTTGGTGAAGGAGTCCTAGCAGTGGATCGTGCAATATCACCTTGACCATGGTTTCACATAGAGGCAAGTAAGATGTCCTTGTTGGTAGCAAGGTTATGACAGCTGTGGCAAGACAAGGAAGGTGCATGAATAGTTCTAACACACGGAGAGTGGGGTTAGTGCTCCCCTTGGAAGCCTGTGATATCACATGGCTTGGAAGGGAACACACCAGTGAAGATGCATAAAAAATTGGAAAGGAAGTTAGCTAAAAATCCAAAGTCATCGTTAAACCAATCAACACATTTCAGTAAGATTCATACATACTTATACAGAATAGTCCATACAAGCATGCATAAGAAAATAGATACATATATCATTTAGAGTGAACAACATAGATGGAAGAAAATATGACATATGCATGAAATGTGTTAGCTCTATTATATTAAAGTGTAAGTGCCAGTCATACAATACATCCATGTCCAACCACTAGTTCTAACATCGCAACGTTACAGTCACCATCGTCTGCTCCTCCAAAGAGATATACTAGCTCTATGGAGTGGAGAAGCCAAGGCTCGTTACAATATTGTCCAAGGTTTCTCCAAGATACTCCTATTGGAAGCTTGTATGACCAAAATCCTTTACAAAGAGTTATGAGGGACTATTTATAGAAAAGGGCGGGGTAGTCCTTGACATTGCCCTTTGTGACAGTTCATCTACCCTCATGACTCTTCATCTACTCTATCAATGTTACATCCAACTATCGACACTTGAACTTCCACTTGATAATACAATACATTACAATGAACATGTGCCCATATGAAACAAAATGGCTTGAGAAAGCCATGCAAGACATCACTGACACTCGAAACGTTGTGGTGAGACCAACTCTTTGACTTTCTTGTGATGGTCGAAGGCGGTGAGATGATGCCAAGCCGGTTGTCCATGATAGTGTCCGTGCGCTCGCTGGTGACATCTTGCTGAATTGAAATCTTGCCTTCGTTGCATCTGAGTGCACTTATATGGCTCCTTTGTCCAACTCGTCTAATAGCATGTGCATGATCATCCTGGTGTGACCAAACTGGCAACATGTTGATGCATAGTTCTACGGTGCTCTCCAAGCATGTGTTGGTGGTTGTGTGCATCAACTTATCGGAGTACATGGTCATCTCCAGTCGACCTTGCTTCTTGTCTTCGCCTTGGTGAGAGTGTCGAATGGGTGGGATCGCATGTGTGCGCACAATGACATTCATGTTGTTGCATTCCCTTGCATGCGATCAACAACATTGCTCAGCTTGTCTACTCCATGCTAGCTTTTGTGATGGATCTATAACTTGTACAGGCACAGTTTCATCCGTGAGTGTAGGTTGTGCCCCCTGTTGTACCTGTTCCCGCTGCAACTCATTCTCTCGTCTACACAACTCTTATTCTTCCTTGAGTTGTTGCTTCAGCATATGCAACTCCTTCTCTTTTCCGTTCTCTACCTTCACGCGATCTTCATGTCGTGCCGTCACCTCATAACCTGAGTATCCAAAGTTTCTTTCATCACAAGAGGATCTACTTGAGGTTGCAACTTTGTTATGCCTTTGTGTTGTCATAAACCTTCCTCTTGCATTGGTTGCATCTGATATGTTGCCTTAGCTGGTGTTGATGGTGCTGCTTGTTGTGATGTTGTTGCCATCATATCTTGATGTCCTTGTCTACGAACAACTCAATGCCTTCATGGGTAGGCAAGTTCATAAACACTTGATCGACTGTATCCCCAAGTGTGATCTGAACGGTGTCTTCAACTCTGCTCTCCTTGAAACCATTGTACCTGTGCTATTGAGACGTAGATGAACACCTGCGATACCTGGAGACATGGAAACACTCATGGCAAGAAATCTATCAGTCGAAAACCAAAATGAACTTGAAAACTGACTTGCAACATATCTGTGTGACTGATCATGAAGGTTGCGCAATTTTTGCCAGGAGTTCGGGAGACTGACTGCCAAAACTGTGCAAGGCATAGTCTGGGTTGTCAGTAGGCCGACTGACTGCTAGAACTGTGCAATGCACAATCCAACCTAGCCTTCTAAGGATTGGAACTACGTAGTGCACAATTTCAGTCAGCAGTGACATGCAACCAGTAAATTGCATTGCGCAAGTTCTGAGGCCAACAGGACACTGCCTCCAAGAATTGCGCAATGCATGGCTAGAGTTCAGTGCCTGGCTAAAATTGCGCATTTTCTGGAGGAAAGGCCAAGCCTTCACTTCCGAAAATGTGCAGTGCTAGCCAGACAAGGCACGGTCCGGGCCAAGGAAACCCAGTCCGGCCGACAGGCGACTGAAAACATGAGAAGTGTAAATGCATGATGAGATGAGTGCAAACAACAGTGAATGATCATTCATGCAAAAAACAAGTGCAAGATTCATAAAACAAGAAAGAATGCATGTGTGTGAAGCGAGTCGTTGTAATGATGATTGTTTGTGAAAAATAGTGTCATGCATGCGACAGCAATGAGATGCGAACAAAAACTGAAACAATGCTTCTACAAGCTAACATACATCAAAACGATAGCAATCATTCACTGAAATCAAGCAGACAACACTCACAAAAAGTGATAGAAACGCAGAACGAGACATGAGAGACAGGCTTACCCCGAGACAGTTGAGATGAATGTGTCGACGACTCCTAGATGCAATGTGGGATGTGAGAGCTGCAAGTTCAATGTGAGGAATGAGCTCTGCAACTTCTGGTTGATGAGTTTTGATAAAATCAAGGTTGTGATGTGCATGCCACAAATATAGGAAAAGCGATGATTGGAGGGAGGTTTCTGAAGGGATCCTTGCATGTAACCTCCAGTTTCTAAAAATAGATCCCTTAATCAAAGGATGCCTTTGCATGGTACCTTGGGAGAAGCAGTCCATGCATGCAAATCATTTTTTCTCAGTCCCAGAGGGAAATAGTCAACCTGAAGGCACATGCATCGGTCTACGAGCCTGGGATGAAAATATGTGCAGTTTCTGGGCTAAGCAGAGATGGTTGTCCTAGAGGGATTGTGTAATTTCTGGGTTGAGCAAATTTCCTAGTTAAGACCTCGAAATATTCTCAAGGAAGGTTGTCTGACTGCATTGCACAGTTCCTGAGAGGAACAAGATGCCTAGCTGGATTTGCGCAATTTCTGCTAGCTGTTGGGCTGGTTGTCCCAAAGGGATTGCGTAATTTCTAGGAACAACAGGTGATTGGTGCCCAGAATTGCGCAATTTCTGGGCTGAGCAGCTGTCCTCGGATGAATTGTGTAATTTTTTAGAGGAACACTGTCAGGAAGAATTACGCAATTCTAGAGCCCAGTTGGGTGTCCAACTGGGTTTGAGCACTTTCTGGAGGGTAGGTTGGTTCCCCTCCAGAATTGTGCAATTCCCAGAGGGAGAAGCTCAACCAGCACTTGACACTAAGTCCGGAAAGAAACCTTTGACGAGGGTGAAACAAACTTGTATGCACAGGATGACAAGACTCTATGAAACAGCTGACGCTGATGTGCTTGACAGTGCAAGACATGTTTTTGAGGATGGTCGGTAGGGAGGCTCCAAAAGGAAGCTTAGGTAAAATTTTTGAGCATGGTTGTAGTCGCTACAACACTTGGCGAGACACTAGTAGAAATCCAGTTCTCTTAATGGACCTTGCTCGTGAAAATCAAGTCTAACACCTCTGGAAGTATTGTTCATTTCTCTGGTCATCTTGGTTTCCACACTTGCTTGATTGTAAGATGTAGCATCTGCCAAGCTCTTGGTCGGTCGACACACATTCCAAGCCAAGTCAACAAATTTGTTTCAAATGGGATTGAGAGGTATATTGGTGCACAAGCAGTATATTCGTCGGAGTCTTAGTTTCATCTCTGGTGTTGCTCCGCTGCCAGCAGGCCTGGACAGTACCCTGGCGGAGTCACGCAGGAACACAAGCATCGCTCCGCTATCAGAAATCTTGGTCAGTACCCCGGAAAAGTTACTTGCATCACCTCTCTGCATAGGAAGCCTTTCTCTCCTTTCACCTTATTCATTTTCATTTTTGAAAATTTTCACTTTTCATTTTTTTTTTCATTTTTTTCATAACCGTGCATAACACTTATTCATTTTAGAGGCGGAAGAGGGATCCCGACTTATTGAGAATAGAATAGGTTTTTCCTTCAGAGAATTAGTTATTATATACCTCTGATGTGCTTGTTAATGTTTTCCCCCTCACCTTACTCTACTTGACTAAGCTGACAAGGATTAACCCAAAAACAACCAACTAGAGTAGGTGATACTAGTTAGTGCGCAAGTGTTGTGTTTTCACCAAGGTTCACTTCGAATAGTACGTATTTTTCATTGACGTGTCATGGACCAAAAGGTAACAATTTCTTCATATAGAGTCAGGATTACAAATAACCAAGTAGTGATAGTTGTACAAGGCCTCTTGTACTTTACCCAACTTGTTTCAAGAGTCATGCATGGTTTCATGCGAAACTAACCTACGAACAAAAACAAGCAAACAAAAAACAAAGCAAAGCGGAAGCATAAGTAAACGCGAAAGCAAAGTGAGTAAGCAAACAAGAAAGCGGACAAACAAACATGCAAAGAAACTAAACAAACAAGCATGCAAGAAAACAAACTAAAAGAAAACACTACTCCTACTCCTAAGCTAACGTTGCATGGACCTGATCACGTGAAGTGATATTTCCAATGCAGCCATCGGCGCATTGGTTGACCCATGTTGGTGAAAGCTTGGTCTGCGAGAAACCCGGTTGTGCGAACCAACAAGTAAGAAAGATATAACAAGGAAGAAAAACACACATGACATAAGTGAGTTCAAGTCTATGACATGTGGTCCGTGGACTTATCATGATGATGTGTGACACTACGTGTAGCTGTGAAGCATACGCACTCTCTTGATTGCGACATGCAAGAAAACAGAAGGAACAAAGACAACTTGCGTCGTTCATGTGTGCTTGCAATGTAAGATTCCTCCAATGCATGAGCGATGGGATCGTGCAGTTCGAGTGGAGGAAGCATGATCTGTGTGTGAGATTTATCTTCAATGCATACATATGAGTGATGAGGATCATCAAGTGATTGAACAATTTCTTGATCGGAAGTGAAACCAGCCTCATGACAGCGAGGGCCTGACATAACCATCAACTCAGGTTGAAGTGTCTTGACAGTCTGGGGTGTTTCAACTTCATCGTCAGATAGATCATCATAAACCGATGGATTCGAAAAATCAACTATGATCAAAACATGATCGCGATCGAATATGGGAGTAAATGGATCACGACAATCACAATTAGAAAAATCAATGATTTCATTGACATCCTCATGGTCTGATGAATCAAATAGAGGGGTATATGAGAAGCAAACAAATTCATCCTCTGTGTTTCCGAAAAAGGCAGATGAAAGTTCAAGTGGATTTTCAATGAATAACTTATCCTCTCCATTGTCGGATGATGGACTTACATTCGGTGTGTTCGTAGCTGAAGATACACATGCGAAATCATGGATGGCAGGTTCACCAAAGATGTCAAGAAAGAATGGAAGGAAC
Source organism: Pinus tabuliformis (assembly GCA_031772625.1). NCBI lineage: Eukaryota > Viridiplantae > Streptophyta > Pinopsida > Pinales > Pinaceae > Pinus > Pinus tabuliformis. The sequence goes on from CM062810.1 coordinate 805,865,637, forward strand.
TCGGACAGAAGGGAGTCATCCTTCGCCGACTGTTGATGCTCAAGCTCCTTGTCATCCTCTTCATGAATGACAGCGCATGTTGGTTGTGCAACACCAACTTCATTGATGGCTTGATCCTTGTTAACAACAAGTGTAGAGTCCGGAATGGAAGAACACAAGAGAGTATCATCCAGAGGAACAACTGAGTACGAAGACGAAGGTTGTGGTACAAAATGAATATGACAACTTGATGGTCTCACAACGAAATCTGCGTGAAAATTAAGCGAAGTGATGTTGGGAGGATGTGACAACTGAACAGATGTGTGAACATGATCTCCCGCATCACTTTGTAGTGGTGGAGCTGTTTTATGAGGGGATGGCGGACAGTGACTTGTGACAGTGACCGCATCCGTCTGTGATTGCGCAGCTCCATCACTAAAGAACACTGAGTGAGGCTTGAGTTAAAACTTCTTCTTTGGATCGGAAGATTTCTTAAGGCAATACTCAAATCGGTCCCAAAGATAGAAAAATTTCATCTGCCTATTCGGAGCTTTAAACTGAAAATCACAGAATCACTACCAAAAATCCATAGGTGATTCATGCGGAGCCATCCATTGTTGTAACCATTTTTGGTCAAGATGTTCTAGATCAAAATGATAAAAAGTGTTTTCGATGAGATCACAGAAGTGCTCAAGTGAGTGCACGTTGTCAACCGATAGGTTGCGCAGCCACTGATGTGGAGATTCGCAAAGTGTGTATACAAGCAATAGATTGGCATGTTCATCAGAACATCCATCTTCCTCGTGAAGCATGGAAATAAAGTCATGTAAGAACCCAGGTCAGGCCACTTCGCTTTCACCATCATACATGTATGCGGAAAAGAGATCGAAAAACTCCCTCGTGATGGTAACAGATTCGGCATGCGAAAAACATCGTGGAGGGAGAAGAGTACAAGACTCCATGATAGATATGCAAAGGTTCAAAAGAGGATGAAAGGACACAGCTTGTCATCTGGCCCTCCTTCTAGCACCAAAAATGTTGACGGTGCTAGACCCACCAACATGTCAGGGGATCTCCCCGGTAAGAAGTCCCAATTAGACCTGAGACTGTTTGGTGTAGGAGTCCTAGCGGTGGGTCGTGCAGTATCACCTTGACCGCAGTTTCGCACAGAGGAAAGTAAGATATCCCTGTTGGTAGAAAGGGTGTGACAGCTGCGGCAAGACAAGGAAGGTGCATGAACGGTTCTAACACACGAAGAGTGGGGTGAGTGTGCCCCTTGGAAGCATGTGATAGCACGCGGATTGGAAGGGAACACACGAGCGAAGATGCATCACAAACTGGAAAGAAATTTAACTAACAATCCAAAGTGATGGCTAAACAAATCCACACATTTCAGTAAGATTCATACATACTTATACAGAATAGTCCATACATGCATGCGTAAGCAAATAGATACACATATCATTTATAGTAAACAAGATAGCTGGAATACAATACGACATATGCGTGAAACGTGTTGGCTCTGTTATATTAAGAAGTGTAAGTTCCAGTCATACAATACATCCATGTCCAACCACTAGCTCCGATAGTAGAACGTTACAGTCACCACCGCTTGCTCCTCCAAATAGATATACTAGCTATGCGTAGTGGAGAATCCAGGGCTCGCTACAATTCTATCCAAGCTTTCTCTAAGATACTCCTATTGGAAGCTTCGCTGACCAAAATCCTTTACAAAGAGTTGTGGGGGACTATTTATAGCAAAGGGTGGGGTGGCCCTTGACATTCCCCTTTGTGACAGTTCATCTACCCTCATTACTCTTCATCTACTCTATGATTTTTACATCCAACTATCAACACTTGAACTTCCACCTGACAAGACGTTACATTACAATGCACATGTGCCCATGTGAGAAAAAATGGATTGAGAAAGCCATGCAAGACGTCACTGACACTCGGACCGTTGTGGTGAGACCAACTCTTTGACATGCTTGTTATGGTCGAAGGTGGTGAGTTGATGCCAAGCTTGGTTGTCCATGATGGTGTTCGTGTGCTCAATGGTGACATCTTTTGAAGCGAACTCTTGCCTTCGTTGCATCTGGGTGCACTGATATGGCTCCTCTATCCAACTCGTCTGATAGCATGTGCATGGTCATCCTGGTGCGACCGGACCGGCAACATGTTGATGCATAGTGTCTACACTGCTCTCCAAGCATGTGCTGGTGGCCGTGCGCATCAACTTGTCATATTACATGTTCAGCTCCAGTCGAACTTGCTTCTTGTCTTTGCCTTGGTGACTGTGTCGAATGGGTGGGATCACATGCGTTTGCAAAATTACATGCATGTTTTTGCATTCCCTTGCATGTGATCAACAACACTTCTCACCTTGTCTGTTTCGTGCCCGCTGTTGGGATGGATCTATAACTTGTACGGGTGCAATTTCGTCCATGAGTTAATGTTGCGCCCCCTACTGTACCTGTTCCCCTGCAACTCATTCTCTCGTCTATGCACTCTTGTTCTTCTTTGAGTTTTTTCTTAAGCACATGAAACTCCTTCTCTGTTCTGTTCTATGCCTCTGCACGATCTTCATGTCACGTCGTCACCTCATAGCCTGAGTCTCCAAAGTTTCTTTCATCACAAGTGGATCTGCTAGAGGTTGTAACTTTGTTCTACCTCTGTGTTGTCAACAACCTTTCTCTTGCATTCGTTGCATCTGGTATGTTGCCCCAGTTGCTATTGATGGTGATTCTTGTTGTGTTGTTGCTTCCGTCATATCTTGATGTCCTTGTCTATGGACAACTAGATGTCTTCATGGGTAGGAAATTTCATAGACACTTGATCTATTGCATCCCCAAGTGTGCTATGAACGATGTCTTCGATTCTGCTCTCCTTGAAACCATTGTACCTATGTTGCTAAGAGGTAGATGAAAACCTGCGATACCTGGAGACATGGAAACACTCATGGCAAGCAATTTGTTAGTTAAAAACCAAAACAGACTTGAGAATTGACTTGCAACATACTTGTGTGACTGATCATGAAGGTTGCGTAATTTCCGCCAGGAGGTAGAGAGACTAACTGCAAAAACTATGCAAGACATAGTACGGGCTATCAGTAGGCTTATTGACTGCTAGAATTGTGCAATTCACAGTCCAACTTAGCCTGTTGAGGACTGAAACTACGGAATGTGCAATTTCAGTCAACAGTGACATGCAACCAGCAAACTGCATTGCGCAGTTTCTGGGGCCAACAAGGCACTGCCTCCAAGAATTGCACAATGCATGCCTGGAGGTCAATGCCTAGCTAGGCTTGTGCACTTTCTGCAGGGAAGGCTGAGCCTTTTCTTCCGGAAATGCGCAGTGCTAGCCGGATAAGGCACAGTCGGGGCCAAGGCAGCCCAGTCCGGCCGACGGGTGACTAAAGACATGAGATGTGTGAATACATAATGAGATGAGTGCAAACAAGAGTGAATGATCATTCATGCAAACAATAAGTGCAGGATTCAAAAAATGGGAAACCATGCATGTGTGTGAAGCGAGTCATCGCAACGACGATTGTTTGTGCAAAATAGTTTCATGCATGCGACAGCAGTGAGATGCGAACAAAAACTGAAACAGTGCTTCTACAAACTGACATACATCAAAACGACAACAAGTGTTCACCGAGATCAAGCATACAACACTCACACAAAAAAAACACAAAAAGCAACAGAAACGCAGTGCGAGACATGAGAAGCGGGCTTACCCCGAGACAGCTGCGCTGAATGTGTCGACGACTCCTAGATGCAATGTGGGATGTTAGAGTTGCAAGGTCGATGTGAGGAATGAGCTCTGCAACGTCTGGTTGATGAGTTTTGATCAAATCGAGGTTGTGATGCGCACGCCACAAATCTAGGAAAAGCGACACTTGGCGGGGGGTTTCTGAAGTGGTCCTTGCATGTAACCTCCAACTGCTAAAATTAGATCCCTGAATCAAGGGATGCCTTTGCATGCTGCCTTAGGAGAAGCAACCTGAAGGCACATGCATCGGTCTGCAAGCCTGGTATGAAAATCTGTGTAGTTTTTGGGCTGAGCAGAGATGGTTGCCCCAAAGGGATTGCACAATTTTTGGGAGGAAAAAGTGATTGTCTCCCAGGAATGCGCAATTTTTGGGCTAAGAAACTCTTCTAGGTCAGACCTTGCAATTTTCTCAAGGAAGCCTGTCTGACTGCATTTCATAATTTCTGAGAGGAACACACTGCCGAGCTGGATTTGTACAATTTCTGCTAGCTGTTGGGCTGGCTGTCCTAGAGGGATTGCATAATTTCTAGGAGCAGCATGCAACTATTGCCCAAAATTGCACAACTTCTTCACTGAGCAACTATCCTGGGATGAATTGCGCAATTTTTTAGAGGAAGACTGTCAGGAAAAATTGCACAATTCTGGAGCCTAGTTGGGTGTCTAGTTGGGTTTGCGCAATTTCTAGAGGGAAGGCCGGTTCCCCTCTATAATTGCGCAATTCCCAAAGGGATCTTCTCAACCAGCACTTAACACTAAGTTCGGAAAGAAGCCTGTGAAGGGGGAGAAACAAACTTGCATGCACAGGTTGACAAGACTATGAAATAGTTGAAGCTGATGTGCTTGACAGTGCAAGACATGTTGCTGAGGATGGTTGGTAGGGAGGCTCCAAAACGAAGCTTAGGAAAAAATTTGGAGGGTGGTTGTAGCCGCTACAACATATGTGTAGGGTATCTATGATAAGAGTAGGCAAGAGGATCGATATTCTTTGAGGGCTAGGAACCCAAGACAAGAATAGTCCTAGAAGGTCATACTCAAGTGAACACCTGTGTGGGTCTGTACCTTGAGAGACAATGATGAAGGTGTCTATAGTCATTGGTATCGCCAACATTGTGCTATGATCTGATGAGAGATGGATCTATCAATCAAGGCCTTGTTGGGGAAACAATGTTGGTTACTATGATGCTATATAGATGGATTACCAATTCGATTCTTCTTATGAGATCTCTTCAAATTGAGAATGACCAAGTACCATTTATGAATACCTCCCTAGTTAAGAGGGAGTGTTGTAGAACGTACTTAGGTTTGGTCTTCATAATGGCTTGTAATTGTGAATTTATGTAATGAAGAAGACAAAGATAATAAAATGTATTTTTGTAATACTTGTCTCATGGGTTTCATGAGCAAGGAGTTTTTATTATAGGTCAAAGACTTATTCTTGATGTCTTTAGGGATTTGTCATCTTGTCATAAATATAATTAAAGAATTCATGTATATGAAGTGATGTTACACTCAAATGATGAATTATTTATGTAAAAGTATGCCCCAAAACCTTTTCATATTTCTCCTTGAAGATGGCTCAATACATGTTGAAGATCCTACCTTATTCATGTTGGCCTACACACTTGTTCAAGTCGGCTTCCTAGCAAACAGTCATGTTGGCCTAGAAGCAGTAAGACTATCTCTATATATAAATGGACTGTGACATCATTTGGCACCATGAAGTTCGGATAAGTTCTATTATTACAGTGTTCTTGAAGAACCACGGAAAGAACGAAATAGAAGAGGCATACAACAAAGGAAAGAAGGATAAATATACCATTGTTTTGGTTCTCATCCACTGAGTTCAGTTCTGTGGAAAAGTGCGAAGAAAGGAATTGCTTTCTAAGCTAAGCCCGAAGATAGGAATGTGAAGGAAGAATCTACTCAAGAAGGGAATCGTGATCCGATACTAAAGAGTCGAGGCACTTATAGAGCTCAAAATTGGATTCAAGGTGTAACTTAAAGGGTGCAAAGAAGTATTGACATTACATTGAAGAGAGCCAAGAAAGAGTACCTTATTTAGGGCCACCAAAATAGAGACTGATTTTCTCTAAGCATAGTCGAAGGAATAAGTATAGTACATTGCAGAAAAGAAGGATCGAATTAGGAGAGGCTGAGAAGGGTAACAAAGGAAAGTGACAAGGTTTTGAAGGCATACTGAAGTCAAGGGTCAATGTCTTGGTAATGGTACTTGTCAATTGAAAATACATAAGAAGAATTGCTTTTGGGTTTTCCTCTCCAAGAGGGAGAGGTTTTAGCCCTGGCTTAGAGCCTAACTATTGTGTCACTGATGTTATTTCTTTGATAGTTGTTTGATGTATTGAACACTATAATAATGATGAAAAAATATAATAAGTAAAGATATAACACAAGTAGTTATCATGTAATAAAATTTGAATTAATCTTTGCCCTACCTCAATTCTGAACATATTCATCTATGGAACAAAATGCATTCAAATAGAATGGAACCCATTTTCCTCTTAGTGGTCTAGTTATAACACAACTCGATAACCTACTAGTGGTTAAGTTTGACTCCTTCAATTCTTAATTAGAATTAAAATATTGATTTTTCTAGAGTCTTCTTCATCAAAATCACATGGTTATCCCCTTTTCTATGAATAATGGGGCTAATATGGCATCCTTTCGAATCATGATAGTAAAAATAGGAAGGTCAATTTCTGAGTGGCATAGCTTTTGCATACATATCCCATTTGAGATCTTTATTACATTGTTGGAAAGGAATTTGTGTATCTAATAGTGCTATGGAGTGTGGTACTTGAGAGGAAAAAAAATTCACCCCCAAAAAATCCATTTAATGCCTCAAATTTATCTTGAAAGGTTTCAGGCCCCACTTCGCCAAACTAGGACTCGCAGGTAAAAATGGTCCTGTGAGTTGATTCCTCCAATTTTTCCACTTTGAAAGCATCAAAATGGTTGAAAAATAGTGTAATGATCAAATGTCGATCATCGACCCCAACATTGTATTCTGGTGGAAATATGTTATTCGACAACACTTTTTGTTTAATAGCTAAAATATGTTATTAAACCAAGCCCAATTTTATGCAATAACAACCTATCCTTATATATATATATATATATATATATATATATATATATATATATAGGAGTGAACTAACAATAATTTCTCAGTTTTGTTTTTTATTATGGTTGCAACCCTTGTTTCTTAATGTGTTGATCTCGTTGAGATGATTTTTTCTTCTTCTTTCTATAATTGATTTTATTTTATTTCTGTAGGTAGGGGTGATTTCTTTTATTTTTATTAATATTTACGAAAGCACCCTATTTTAAATCAACCATAATAAATTATTAAACTAGTGCTAGCCCTCATTGCAATTTATTTAATTTTTTGAGTTGTCAATAACCTAAATTAGAGAAACTTTAGTAATTTTCTAACCAAAAGCCAAATTAGAATGTCTCTAATAAGAGCATGGTTAAAGGTTAAATCAAAACACTATGCTCTGACACCAAATGTGACAACCAATATGACTCACCAATTAAATATCCAAAATACTTGGAATATAAAGAAATCCATTTAGGATAAATAAATATGTATAAAATAAAATATATCAAAAAATGATATGATAAGATTACAAATGAGAGCCTCAAATATATACCTAAGTGGGAGTCCCCTTTCATTAAGAGCCATGTTCTTTGAGACATATATATATATATCTATATATATATATAACAATTTCAACAAATGATTGTTTTGTGTGATGATTGATATCATAATTTGGATATTCCACAACTTGCCCATGGTTATCGTGGCGTCAAGATGTTCATTTTTTTTTCACCAACAGAGATGTTGCTGACATCTAATTGCATTCATATAACATGAAGAGGAAAGGGTTACCACTAGTTGTGATGTAGGCCCCAACTAAGGGTTACCACTAGCTATGATGTAGGCCCCAACCAAGGCTGCTTAGGATTATTATTATTACTATTATTATTATCCAATTTTAAGGTCACGACTAAGCCAAACACCAAAGTGGTGTATGAGACCCCCTTTTTGGTGGGACAAGGGACCCAACTCCATGCAACAATTCCAATGCTAAGTCTACGAAGGCATACATACTCTACCCCACTCTGGTTTTGAACATGTGACCTCTTAGGAGGAAACACATGCTCTTAACCATTAGGCCCACTCAAGTTGTATAATCACCCTCAAGTTAGGATTCTGCAAACCCATGTTATTTCCATCCATTTGAACTCAATGATCACTCAATCACAATTTTATTCCCTTATTATGATAGCAACAATGGTTCCAGGCTATGCCAACAAAAAGTTCGTATGTGCCCAAATCTGTTGAGTTGAATCATAATTTTCTTCTCATGTGTGTGGGTTAATTTTTTATTGAATGCTCGACTTGAAACTATTTCATTTTCTTTGGACTTGTATGTATTTTCATTTTCCAACCAAATCATGTATGTGTCATCGCAATCTCGTTATTTCTCAATTACTTGAAAGTTGGAAACATTGTTTGCTTCACATCCTTATATCTTGTTTGGTACATGTTGGACATTAACATTGATTACATTGGTTACACATATGTCTCTAATCCCACTTGTGGTGTTGGAGAAGGATCCAATAATCACATCATTTTGTTAGGATTATCTAGCTTTCCTCTTCCCTTGATTCATTTTTCTTCTAAGTTGGGTAGGTTTGCCTCTATTTGATCAACCAACCATTTCTTCCAACTTGTGTTCCTTTCTCCATCCATTTAGGGCTTCCCCCTTTAAGTCTAGGACCCTTTCCTCTCAACCTAGAAAAGAGAGGCAAGGCCATCAAGGTGGCAATCGTTGGTTTGCCCAGTAGTTTCATCATGGCTATCACGTATAGAACCAACTTTCCCTTCACTAAAGTTTGAGCAACAACGTGATAATATGTAAGACAACTTGGTATTTGTTAATTGGTTTAGAGTTAAATTGCACTTTAATGTGGATATTGTTTCCTTCTCAAATAATGTCTTTTAAATCATTGTATTTGTTATGAAACCAGCTCAAGAAAAGATAGAAAAGATAGATCAACGCCTTAGAATTCAGCCTCTTCGAGGGGGCAACCTCCTTTACATTACATAAGTGAACAATTCTTGGATGATTCAAATGACAAAACCTCCTTTCTATATATAAGAGTCTAAGGAGTCACAATATAACCCAGCCGACCTAACAATAATAATATAAAGCCACAAAAATAACAATAGAGGGATTCTATGGGGCACAGTAATAACAATATGGGGATAATAGGGGCATAACAATATTAATAAAGGATGCAACTACAATATTAATGGGGTAATCACTAGTGTTATAGGGACCCAACAGTATTACCAAACACATGTCTATAAAATACTTAAGAAAAGTGTTCATGGACCAATATTGCATCAAGATTTTGAAATTCCTCTTTCTGTTTTATTGTCTCCTTCTCAAACAATGTCTTTTAAATCATTGTATGACCATACACATGTCTATAAAATACTTAAGAAAAGTGTTCATGGACCAATATTACATCAAGATTTTGAAATTTCTTACATATTTCTTTCTATTTTAGCTCAATGTCGTAGTACAATTATCCTATTAAGTGGTTGAAAATAAACACAAAGATAAATACTTCCAAGTTTCTTTCTAATAGTAGTTTCATCACTCCCCACTCACTTACCTTCATAGGCATATTAATATCATTGGCAAACAATTTTTTGTTGTCTTTTGCTTTACGTTGGCCCTTTGGATGATAAATTAAGCACTTCAATGTTCATTTAATTGGTTTATCCCTGAGTTACATTTTAATATGGAATTCATCTAATTTTCCAAGAATGCATTTTAAATCATTGTATCTTTCTATTATAGCTAAAGTAAAGCAAAAATGAATATTGCAAAAATAAGAACAAACTTTTGTGAGTTCCGTAGTGAAAGAGGGCAATGGACAATTCCTAAAATGTTATAGAATGAAAGAACTTCTCATCTTACAATACTAAGAAGATGGAAGATACACTCTCTTAGAATGTCCTTAGTATGCCCACATTAAATCTCAATTTCAGAATATTTATAACAATACCAACCTTCTTAGCAACTCATCAAAACTACAAAGATTTAGGAAATTTTCCTTTAAATTTTTTCAGACATAAATATAAAATTTTAAAGCATTCTAATTAATTCCTTATTTTTATTTATATTAAAATTAATTTTATTAAATAATATGATGATGATGGTGGTGGTGGTGGTGCTTAAAGTCCACTGAGACCAAATTGGTCTATCGGACCTATAATTTTCTTAGTTTTTAATTATCTGGCTCCACTTTCTTGGTGAGATTGGTGTTGTAGCTTTCTTTTTTTTCTCTACGGTCTTCCAACTTCCTTTATCTTGCATCTCCTTCATCTCTTCTAGTTCTTGAGACATTGGTGTCTTAGCTTCGCGATCTATTGTGTTCATCCTTTTGAAGATAGTTGAAGAAGTTTGGTCTAGGAGATCTGCTTTGTTATTAAATGAAGATTTATTTTTGCGGTATTCGAATCCTTATAACTGTTGATTTGTTGGGTGGGGCTTTCTCCCTGCTTGTCTTGAGAGTTGTTTCTTTCTTGCCCGATTTCTTGTGATTCAGAGTTTTCTCTAGAATATTCTTCTTTGATGACAGTGTAGTGTTCTTTTTGTGCTCCTTTCCACCATGTAGATCTGTGGTGGTTTTTTCTAGCAAAATTTTTCTGAGAGGCTTTTGGGCAATTTTTGGCTAGATAGCCTGTCTCAAAGCAGGATCGACATAGTCATACAATATAATATTAAATTATTTATAAAATATAAACATATTTTTAAATTTTTAAATTTCATAAACTTAAAATTTCTAATATCTATTTTTGGATAGCCTTTAAAATCATCTGATATAAAATACTTATATAGTCATTTTTAACATAATCATACAAATATAATATTAAATTATTTATAAAAAATAAACATATTTTAAAATTTCATAAATTTAAAATTTCTAATATCTATTTTTGGATAGCTTTTAAAATCCCTCTATAGTCATTTTTCTGATGGTATACATCTCCAGTAACAAATTTGTCCACTTTCTTTAATATCTTGAATTTTCCTTTAAAATTATCTTAATATAAGATATCTCTATAGTCATCTTTATCATATATCTCTCTTGTAACATATTTGTCCACTTTCATTAATATCTTAAACTTTATATTACTCTTTTAATATTTTGGAATTTTGTATAACTTATTTCAATATAGATGTAAGAGTATAGTTGCTCTATGTAATTAAAAAACTGAAATTTGCTATATATATATATATATATTAAAATAAATAAATATGAATTACAAATTCAAAATATGAATTACAAATTCAAGATTTATATATTTTTGTATTTACAAAAATAAATTACAAATTCAAAATTTATATATTTATGTATATACAAAAATTATTTTATTGTAAAGGTAAATATATTTATAAAAAAAATTGTTATAATTATTTAAAAAATAATAATTTTATATAAAAAAATTATATATATGAATATTTTTCAGTCCTTTCCAAATCTTAAATGCGTGAATATTCCTCTTTGGATAGAAAAAATATTTGTCAGTGTCGTCTTCGCCATTTACATATAAATATGGTTTGAACTTTGTTGGTGAACTGTGTACCATTTTGCAATTTTGGAAATATTTCATGTTAATGTTAATGGTGAATAGGATCCTTTTATTTTATTTTTATTTTTTGAATTTTAAGTATGGATTAGAAGGTTGGATGGTGTTAATGGTTAAGAGAAGTTCAGTTTTTTTCGTCATTTACATATAAATATGGTTTGAATTTTGTTGATGAACTTCGTACCATTTTGCAATTTTCGAAATATTTAATGTTAATGTTAATGGTGAATAGAATCTTTTTATTTTATTTATTTTTTGAATGTTAAGTTTAAGTAGGGGTTAGAAGGTTGGATAGTATTAATGGTAAATAGAAGTTCAGTTTTTGTTTTTTTTAAGGAGGCTTTATTTATACGCTCGTAGTGTAGGATGATATTCGCTCGTAGTAAGACGATACAAGTAATTTAAAAAGCAAGTCTTATCACTAATTCTGGCTTCTGGAATTTTGGTGTTTGAAATCGATTTGCAAATAATCTTATCTGTATTAAGGTTGAGGTTAGAATGTTGAATAAACAAATCATTTGTGTATTTGTAAGAGATCAGTTTTTATTTTCTATGAGTAAGTTTCACCCCAGACACTTCTATATGAAATTAAATCAATAAAACCTAATAGAACTAAACCCCACACAACCAACTTATTCACACAACCAACTTATTTACACAATTGAAATGTATAAAGTTGCTTTCACAAAATACCAATAACATCGTGAAGAGAAATAAAGAATACTCAACTGCAAACACAATGAAATTAATGAGGCGAATTCGAGGCAAGTGATATAATTAATGGCATTCCTTTAACAAATCGGCGATTTGGATGCTTACAATAAGTACTACCTCATACATGCTGGGTGGTAAATGGGAATGTTTCAGAAGGTACCTATACACAAGAGCGACCACTAATTGGCATGGTATATATTTTCTATATATGTAATTTCATGAAGCAACCCTAAAGCGCGCTACTAATCACGGATAGAACTTCCAGCAGAGTATGCAGTTGCAGCTTTTCTTAGAGATTACTTAGCCAATAAAGAAACCATGACAACTTTGTTGTTCAGGAATTCTGGATCAAGCTAAGATGGTTTTGGTTTTGATTCAATAAAGCTTGGGGCTTAAACACAATTTTATGTTTATTAGACACCAACATTCTCAATAACTTTGGAGGTTCACATCAGCAGCATAATTTCTTTCCAAATAAAATTACAATAAAGGGAGTCTCATCATTCTGGAGTGACAAGCCAGTATACAATCGATACAAATAGATTAGAAGAAAACTGGAAACTCAGTTACATAACTCCTGCTTGCTGGAAACATTGTACATTTCAGCATTTTCTATCTCAAGAAAAGGAATATTAAAGCAACAAAGAAACTGCATAAAATCACAATACTATTTTTGGCCATAAGAATTACCTGCAAGTTAAGAGATTGCAAATTTGTACTCTGAGATAAAATGTAAAAATCAAATGGAGTTTATCAAGATGTATGGTGAGCTTTGGCAAAATCAGTTATTCCGGTATATAAAAACCTCTAAACATCAAAAGGACATTTTCAGAAATAGGAAAAAGAATGCAGACATACACACAACCTTGAATCCATCCTAGAAATGACAGCATTGGGTTATCATCCCAGCTGCAGAAAATTATCATAACTGAGAACAGCATTTACCCAAACCAGACAAAGAAGGAAATACAAAGATCAAACAAGTTAGAAAGTCCTTAAGAGTCTGAATGCAACCATCCATTCAAAGGCAACCATGTGATATTTTGAACTTCCATATTGTTCATGCAGAGTAAAAACTTGGTACATGACAGAAAAGAATTTCCTACCTAGTCATATTTCATTTCCTGCCAGCTTAAGGAAAACGAAAACCTCTATGAGATTAAATTGGACTGCCTCATGTTCACCCACAAAGACATCTATTAGTTCATAATACTGAATGAGAATGCAATATGTCTACCATGTATCAATGGACAGTGACACAGAGTGTCTGTAATAGTATTGTTTACTGAGACAAGATTTTATTTTTATTTGATGCTATTTAAAGATTCTCGGAGATTTAAGGAAACAAAAAAACCAATGAGCTCAGACTACCCCACCAACCCAGAAATGACGAGAATATAACTTTATATACCTTCCTCTTTCAGTCCCAGAGCATTTTCTAATTCTTCTCTTTGTCCAGTCTGTTCACAAGTGATATAACCTTTAAACACTCTGCATATAATGGAAAAATTAACAGCACGCAATTCCTTCATTTCTGCAATATAGTTGGGAACAGTACTGGCACTGCATGCATTCATGTGAGGTAAATCAACTCTGTGAAAGAAGTATAATACCAGTTCTAAAAAACATCACTAATAAGTGAAATGTTTTAACAACAAGAGTTGAAAAAGGACAGTTTCTGATTAGGATGAGAAAGAAGAGTCTTACAAAATGGTACTCCTGAACACTATCTGAGTACAATAATTCAATTAACAAGTACAGTGTAACTATGCTATTCTAGGGCCAGCAACTGGCAAGAAAGAAAGCAAAAGTGCTTAAATGCACTTTCCATCTTCAGCTTCAAACAGCCTGCTAGTATACAGCACTGCATGAAGAATCTTCGATATGCAGTAACCAAGGACTGCACTAAAAGTAGTAGTCCTTGTAGAGTGTCAGTTTAGAGATAATATGGAAAAATTCTTAATTCCAGTCAAGCTTGCTTTCATGCTCCAAAATACCAGATTTGATCTCCATTTGTAGATCTATTATTTGATCCTCTGCGAAATGATTCTACAGATCCAAAGGAAACATCACATGGTAATCCAAATCCCAAGTTTCTGATCATTTCCCGGGATTGAGGCTGGAAAGGTTGATCAAATACTTTGCTTTCATCACAGAATATACCTTCTCTCATAGACTGCTGCATACTTCCACCAGATTGGTGCAGGCTTCCACCAGATTGCTGCATGCTTCCACTAGACTGGTGCATACTTATACTACACTCACTATTATTGTTGCCCAGCACGACAACCTGACCGTAGAAAACATCTTCCGGTGTAATTCTGGAAAAATCCTCTTTTGGAAAGCCAGGTTCTGTCACAATTTCAAGTGGAATATTACTACCACTAACAAACTGGGTCGTTCCATTAGTAGAAGCCTTGTTTTGTTGCACACTACTATCATATAAAGCCAATAGCTCATTTATATGCTGCTGAGTTTTAGAAGGCATAATAAAACTGCCAGTATTAAGAGGATGAACGGTTTGGTTCCCCAGAGATGCTAACTGTCCTCCACTTTTTGATTCAGAAACACCTTTCTCTTGCAAATGAGGATGATCAGGTTGTGCCACAGATGTGTAGAATGTGGAAGCATTAGTTTCACATTCTAGTCTTTGAAATTCCATGCCTTGCACATCTGTTCTGTAAGGACAATTAGACTGATGAGCATTCCTTGAGTTCAGGTCCAAAAATCCATTTTTGCGCTCATGATGCTGGCACTGCTCATTTGGGCATGTATAAATCTTCTGGTCTTGCATCAACAGCTCTTCAGGTAGCTTCCTCTTTCTGGTCATACTAGCATCATCTCCATTTCCAATAGACCAAAGGGTGTCCTTTGCATCAGCCATGTTGAAGAAATCAAAGTCTTGTGCCTCGTCTCCTTGTCCATCATGTTTTGGACATGCTGAATCAGGGACATCATCAACACCTTCCACATCATACTCACTGCTGCTGCTGGATGTTAAAGTTATTGCATTTCCAAATCCTTCGGCACTGGTGAGAAGGCAAGTATTCGGATTTTGTTGCCGAGCCAATGCCTCCTCTTGGTTGACAACTGAAAGCCATGTTGCACTCTCCTTTGCTGTCATCTTATCCTGCAAACATTTAGATTGCCTCACAAGTTTGCGAATTTTTGCAATATCGGGAGACATGTGTTTGATCACAGCAGTGAGAACACCAACCTTCCAAGCCTTTTTCAGATCATGAGGCTTTTTATAAGGAAGGACTTGTCCTTTAGGCAAACCCACCTGTTGCCACCAGTCGTCATTTCCAGTTGGCCACCATGGGGGAGGAACACCCTTTTCCAACGGGTATCTCCTCTGAGGAGGATCACAGTGCTGCATTAAAGCAGACAGTAAAGAACCCAGAGTGGTATCCTGGAGTTCGTGAAGAGTATGAGGAGTTGAAATAGTAATTGTATTAAACTCATCTTTTCCAGGTGCTGAGTGTTCTACTTGATATTTTGATATTGCAGCAGGCCCATTTCTATCAAACCTAACCTTTTCCTTCCACCAGGCCCTGAGATTATCAGAGGCGCCGCTCACCGGCTTCCCTTTCTCTGGAATTATACCATATACAAAACCCTGAGCCTTACAAACCTCCATCATCTTTAGCATGTACTTCAAAATACCATCCTGTGCCCTTGACATCTTCTTTCTTCTCGCTTGCTCTTGAGATTGCCTCTGCTTTGCATCATCAACGACATCACTTCCTTTCCGCTGCTCCTTCAAGCGCCGAAGCCTGACCCGATCCTTCCACATCCGTTTCTCAAGCTCATCCACATCAACCTCATCATCACTGACATACTCTTCACGCAGAGCATCCCCCACATTCTCCCCCATAGAATCTCTTCCCCCTCCACCTCCACCCCCTGCTTCCGTGATAAAGGGAAGAAAATCCAAATTGCCCGAAAAAACAAACTCCTCCGTCCTCTCCATAATCAGCCACCAAACAAATAAAAGACTCTGAAACACCCAAATGTCAATCAGCCTTATCCAACCTAAATTGTAGTCCAAAGACCAATCAAGGCCTCCACTTCCTCAACTCAAGTAAGGCCTGTCAGGAGCTTCCACAGAAGCACAGGGCCTCACAAACCCAAAGGGCAAAACCTCTTCTCCAACCCAAAATTGTGTTCCAAAACCAAAACCCAAATGACAAAAGCCCTTCTCTAACCCCAAGTCTACTCCAAGACCCAAAGCATCCCTCTAGCCTAAATACAATCAAGGATCCCTCCCAATTGAAAATGAACTCCAAACTCTCTCTCCCCAGCTAAACTAAATTCCACAACACTTACAACATAACACAATTAAGAATCACACACCACCACACAACCTCTCCATCAAAACACCATCATTATAGTCATGAAAAACCCAGAGATCAGACCTAGAGAATTGTGCATCTCTACACCGAATTCCCATTCAAAAGAAGCCCTTTACCCCCAAATCCCTTTCACAGAATCAACCAAAGAGAAAAACAGAGAAACCATCCACAGAAACTTCTTCTCTAAACCCTACACGCCATCAAAATCACCAAAAAAATGCTCATAACCATGACAATAAATAGCTGGTTTTCATTTCAACAGACCCAGATCTGAAATATGCTTGGATTCTACAGTACCTTGTCAAAACCTGCAGCTCCTCTGCACCGTAAAGACGACAATCTGCAGACTGTAGGCCTCTGCGCCAGAGAGAATCAAAATCGATTTCAACAGACGCTCAAATAGATGGTTACAGTAACAAGAAGACATGGGCATTTTGGCAGGACGCCGCCTACGGACTCTTCACACAATGAGTGGCGACTGTACTAATTTTTTTTTCATTTTTTTTTATCCCGAGAGCATAGTGAAAGGTCATATGAAAGCATGGTCGCATGGTGGCCGAGGGCCAAGGCATTTTTTTATTTGATTTTTTTGTCGGGAACAAGGACGGGGCGACAAGGTTTCGTTGAGGCCCTCTCGTGCGCTTTATTCTAATCATAAAAAAACCTCAATCCCATTTCTTTTTGTGCCACTGCCATGTGGATTTTCTTCAATCAGCTAAAATTTATGCTTCCTCGTCTCTTTGATTGCCATGTGTCTTTGTCCACATTGTATTACGTGGAATGCCATGTGTGTTTGTCCACGTTGTCTTCATTTCACAGACATCGGTTGCTTAGACAACATTGTCAATGTTACACGTGGTGCTTTGGGAATAGTGATCAATTTTTTATGAGATAAGGTTGAATCTCCATTTGGGCATGTGTCTTGCTTATTTCCATGGCCCTCACCCAGAGGAGGCACTTTGGCCACAAATTAAGTGGTTGCATCAGGTTGCTTAAGTGATTGGTTTTGAATTTTTTAATTGTTAAATTGTTCGGACGATGATTATCATTGTTATATATTATGTTAGGTTTTTTATATGGTTTTAATTAAATTGATTAATAAAAAAATGATATGAGTTATTATTTTTTTTGGGCACATGGTATTAGTAACACATAGTATTGGCCCATAGTATTGTAACAAAGCTTATTTGTAAGTTAAAAATATCTATAATAAAGTATAAATAAATCTTCATGATTAAAAATCTTGTTACATATTTTTTTAAATGTATATATATTTAACTCACATATTAATTATTTTTATGATAAATAATAATAATATTAATATATTTAAAAACATTTTATAAATTTGATAAAAAAACTATAATTGATAATTTTTGGCAATGTGAGATGTACCATGAAGCAAGTATTTTGATGCACATTGATATTTATTAACTATTTAATTCAATTGAATGAAATTTTAACGTTTACAAAACTAAAAATAGTCTATGGAACAACCCACGTTTGGCCTTTTACACTAGTAATTATAATTATAGACATTATATAATTTATATGGTTGTACTAGTAATTATAATTATAGACACATTATATAAATAATAACAATGATAAGTTAAATATTTTGTAATTATTTAAAATTAAAATAGCTATGTTTAATTATTACAATTTTTTTGAATCTTTTGGAGTTATATTTTTAATTAATTTTTCTAAGAAAATTATTAAAATTTTAAAATAATTTTTGGAATTGCAAATATTAATGGTTGAGATTGCATTAATGTGCATTAAGAGGTTTTAAGAGTGTTGGAAGCATCTATATATTTAAAACTACAATATAAGTAATGGAAAATTGTTATTTCACCAATCATTACATATCCATATTTTGATCATAATTATCAAAAAAAAAATATAATGTTTAGAATTGTCCAATTAAAAATATTAATTAATTTAAATTAAATAATCATATATATTTTAAATAATAACAATTATTAATTCTAACTTTGATAAATTCATGAATGAAGCTCTTTCATCCATGTCATGGTTAGAGGTGTGGAATATTCAAAGTTCTAAATTTCGTTTTCACTGAAACATAGTAAAACAATTTCAAAGTGTTCCCACTATTTTAAGAAAGGCATAACTACACAGAATTCACGTAATGAGTTATTGATCCACTCATTCTTATTAATATAAACACACATGGAGAACTATAAACACACATGGAAAACATTTATGGCATGTATTCTTGACATGTAACTCTTTGGCACTCAACTAACTTCCTTACCAATCTTAAGATATTAATAATATCTTTAATTATTTTTTAAAATTAGTTATTGTCTAATTAACTTTATGAGTTAATGATCCACTCGTTCTCATTAATATAAACACACATGGAGAACTATAAACACACATGGAAAGCATTTATGGCATGTATTCTTGACATGTAACTCTTTGGCACTCAACTAACTTCCTTACCAATCTTAACATATTAATAATATCTTTAATTATTTTTAAAAATTAGTTATTGTCTAATTAACTTTATAATTTCATTTGTTAACCAATTTTAATAGTTATAACAATTCTATTTATTTCTTTTATTATTTT
The DNA here is from genome assembly GCA_031772625.1 of Pinus tabuliformis. Lineage (NCBI taxonomy): Eukaryota > Viridiplantae > Streptophyta > Pinopsida > Pinales > Pinaceae > Pinus > Pinus tabuliformis. The sequence goes on from CM062810.1 coordinate 805,884,747, forward strand.
TAATCTATTTTATATAATTTCACTTATATTTTTAATTGCTTTAATATTCAATGTCAAACCTGAAATGTGCTTCTAGCTCTTTATTTCATTTTCCATAATTTTAATTCTCTATCTCTTTTAACTTTATTCTTTCAACTATTTTTAATACATTCCAATGTTATTCATTGTTTTACTTTTACTAATTATTCCTTATATATATATATATATCCTTAAACTTCAACATTCAACTTTAGTTATATTCATATAAGTACCATGTTATTTATTATTTTACTTTTACTAATTATTTTTATTTATTATTATTATTATTATTATCCAATTTTAAGGTCACAGCGAAGCCGAACACCACATTGGTGTATGACAACCCCTTGTTTGTGAGACAAGGGATCCACCTCCACTCACTAAACACCACATTGGTGTATGAGAACCCTTTGTTCGTGGGACAAAGAAACCACCTCCACTCACTACTAAATCTACCAAAACATACATACTCTACAACCTTAAATTTCAAACACAATTAAACTTCAACCTTCATCATATTTATATATATAAATATTTAAAACTTGTGTTTTTAATCCTGCATTTTTTTTTTCATACTAATCTGACTCAAATTCTCACACAAAATATTGAAGAACAATCTTGCATCATTCCCTTAGGGTCTCCTTAAACCCATGTATCTTTCTCCCAACCCTATTTTCTTAGGCAAAATTTCTTCGTTCTCATTGAGTAGCACTTACGCAAAAGCATGAGGATTTTGACCACAGGATTATAAAAGGTTGGTTTTCTCCCCGTGACTTAAATGTGTTCTCAACTTAAATCGTGACATAGACCATGGAGAATTTTGAGATAAATATTAAGTATGACCATGGAAAACAAAATGTCCAGGCTTAAATTAATGATAAACTTTAGAGCAAAACTGAAAGGTGACGAACGAATTCTAAATCTAGTTGTAGGTAACTGGGATCTATTAATGATAAACTTTAGAGCAAAACTGAAAGGTGACCAACGAATTCTAAATCTAGCTGTAGGTACCTGGGATCTATCTGAGTATGTGGAGACTTAAATTAATAGCAAACTTTAGGTCAACAATGAACGGCGCCTATCGCATTCCAATCCAATCTGAGATATGAGTGGATCTATCAAAAGTTTGACTATGGAAGAAGAACAAAAATAATTGTGTGATAAGTGGTTAGAGTTGGTGGGATCCGCTAAATTAATCATTCTTGTGAGTTTAGTTCTTAAAGTCCAATACCATGGGCGTGGTTGTATGCTTCATCTGGTATACAACACAATGTCAGAATATTTAGATAAGCAAACCATTAACTAGAGTGGTTGAGATCGTGGAAGCCATGTATAGAATTGGACATTTAAGGAATCAAAAAGTTTATTGGCTAATGTTATAATCTTATATTGATGTTTGTGAGTAGCCAAAATTGGAAAAAATTGCAGGGTAAGAATAAAAGTATTCCAATAAGAAATTATTTTCTTATTTGCAATCGGGAAAAATTTATTTTAAAGTTTACGAGGTTAAAGATAGTTTATAAAGTATATTGTTTTCTATTTGGTTTTTGTATTTAGTCTTTTTCTTGTGAAATTTCACAATAAATATTTAAAATTTCTCAACAAACTTTTCATTAAATAGATTATCTCAAAAACTAGATACCAAAATATCTACATAACTTTTTCCATTATTTCTAAAAACCCCACATTCTAAAATAAAATATTTTTTATATTTCTACTTTGATAAAAAAACATAAAATATAAAAAATCTAATTTAACCTAGGAAATCACAACCAACATCTCTCCTCCGAAGGAAAAGGCAAGGGCACTGGAAGTTCCCTTAAACTTGGGCCAATCACAAGGTAATAATGAATTCTCCTTTCATTGAGATTATTTTAATAAAGGTTTTGTAGTTTATAACCATCTTTTTTGTGGGGGTAAAAACACAAATCGGTGTAACAAAAAAAATTGCATCGTGGGATTGGGATATTAATAAATTATTATAGATTTAAGTGTGAAATTGTGGGGTTTACGATTATATAGATTGAGTTTGAATTTTTTATAGGCTAATTATTTATATCAATCAGTGAAAGTAAGTTTTATATATATATGAATGATATGCAAAGTGTTTAGGTTTACTATATTATTTATATTTAATAAATTATTATTATATTAATAAATTATTTTTTATTATTATAAAATATATTTAATTATTTATATAATAATTAATAATTAATTATAATATAACATATTATTGAATTTAGATAATAAATTTATATTAATATCTATACCCTCAATGTCCAATATTCAATAAATTATATATATATATATATATATATAAAAGTTCGTTATGATTGTATAACGTGTATATGTAAAAGTTAGGGCTAACATTTTTACAATCTTAAGGATGCAGATTGGATAAAAAGTTTTATATTGGTTCACATTCAATGGATTCAATAATACATCATTTTAATTCATTAAATTTTATAAATATTTTTTACGAGTCTTTTTATTTTTTCATTATAAAATATATTTAATTTTTAAAGATAATTAAAATATATTTATTTTTTAAAATATAATTAATATTTAAGTATAATGTAATTTATTAATAAATTTGTGTAATTTAAGAAAAATTATTCGATAAAAATCATATAAGAGAATTTTTTGGTCGAAGTGTTTTTAATCAAATTTGTATGTTGTTTATATTTGTCCATGGGGGTAGAGTGGAGGGTGAGAAGGTAATCTGATAAGATATTTCTTGGTGTAAAAGTCACTAGTTCAAAACTCTGTAGGAAAAAATCCAACCACACTAAGGGTTGGTTGGTGTGGCCCAAGCCAGGCTCCAAGCTTGACATTGATCTCAAACTCTGTAGGAAAGAATCCAACCACACTAAGGGTTGGTTGGTGTGACCCCAAGCTCCAAACTTGACATTCATCTCAACACTCACATTACCTAGCAAAGAAAAAATATATGATATTTATGTTTAATGTTAAATGAATCACTTTATTTATTTTATTTTAACTAAATTTAATTTCTTATAATACAATAAATATTCAATTATAATTTTTTATTATTAAAATGTATTTATTTTAAAATAAAATTTCATGATTTTAATTTAATTATCAATAATTATTAAATTGATGATAAAGATTTAAACTCCACAAAATATTATAAAATATTTTTAATAATTGTCACAAATATTTCGAACTTATACTCTTTTTTAATTAAATTGATTAATTAAAAAACAAAACAAAAAAGTCATATAAACATAAATTATGGGTTTTTGAAATATGGGTTTTTGAAAATATTATATGAGTAAACCATAATATTATAATAAACATACTTACAAATTAAAAATCCCCCATATTTAATATAAATATAAATTTAATAATAATAATTATTACTATTATTTTAAATAAAATTATAATTTAATTAATTTTTATAATTTTTTTTAACCATTAAAAACTTATTAAAAAAAAAAAATTAATATTTACTCAACATTTATAATTTAAAATAATTTAAAAAAACAAATGCATTAAAAAATTTATAGTTAAAAGACAGTGATTCCATACTACCAACCTAAATAATAATCGTAAACAAGATAACAAGAAAAGGGATATGTCAATGAATAATTTGATTATAAGTATATTACATTAGTTATAAAGAAATTATTAATATAAAATAATAATAACAAATTTTATAAAAGTATTTATATATGAAAATGAATTTAGTATTTTATTTATTTTGTTTTAAAATTATTTTGTAATTTATTTAATTAATTAAAATTTTATTTTTAATCAGAATTTTGATTAATGCATATAAACTAAATTTATAGGAATCATTCACAATTGTACAGGTATATTTTTATATATAATAAAATTAAATAAATTAAATAATATTTTATATATAATAGTAATAATATTGACCAATATAAAGAATGAAGTACCATTAATGTTAAGTTTTAAGTTGGGATATCAATTAACGGTTAAGTCCTTATAAATATATGGATGCTGGTAGAAAATGGCGAAAATACATATTGAAGTTTGGTGGTGGTGAGGTCATACTCTCACCTCGCTCTTTTTGGTGTTCTTTGGCAAAAGTTATATGGTTTTTTTTGGAGGTTATTCTTGGTATTTGGATGTAGTTGGGGTTGTTTTGGGTTTGTTTGGAGGCATATTGCCCTGGTTCATGGTTTCCTTTATACTCATGATAGCGTTGGGCCAATGTTCTTAGTTCTCTTTCTTCACTCCTCAATGAGTGGTCCTGTGTTTGAACTAGTCATTTCCCTTTCGAATTCAACCCTCGAGGATCACGAATTTGTAAGTATTTCATATTCCTACCATATATTGGTTAGTGGATGCTGGTATACTGGGAATCTTTCAATCTATTTATAGTCTGGGGTTTTCTCCTTTTCATCTGTGGAGTTTATGTCAAAATTGGGTGCTCTTCTCTCATCTTGGCTATATTCCCTTTTGTTTTGATCCTTATAGGACTTGGGGTTTCTTTAATTTAGTTCAAGTTGTTCAGTCTCTGTGTCCCATTGGTATTGCCTTGTCTCAGTTTAAGTGGTCTTTAATTTCTGGAGGTGTTTCACAAGATTATTGAGAGTATATCTTTGTGGTGTCTGGTGGGGAAAATTGTCTAACCCTGGTTCAATGTGAACTAAGTTGTTGGAAATTAGAGGATGATCGCCTTTTGTGCTTCTTGAGTCTTCATAGGTTTATCGTCAGTCATCTGGTGAGTTCTATGGGTATTGGGTTTCTCTGTGTTTGTTGTCCCTCTTCTCTTACTCCATTCACTATGCCTCCATGCCAATGCAAGGATAGTCGTAGAGGTGGAGCTAGTTCTTCTAGGGTTTATCGTCGCCAGTTGTTTGCTTCAGAATTGATTGCCTGATATTTTGATTTTTTCCCTTTGGAAGTCCATCGGGAAATTCAGCAACTGGAGTCAAACGAGTTTGGAGATCATCCCTACTTCTCTAACTCGAAGTGGGAGGCAATGGTTTCCAATGGCTCTTGGACCTAGGAAATTTAAGGAAACGAAGATTGCGTTTCTTGCACTCGCTCTTTGTTGATTGGTTAATGGATACCCTCCTTTGTATGGTTTTACAGGATATGCAAGTTAAAAATTACAAGCGTTTTTCTGGTCAAGAGGATATAAAGCACTTGCTCTAGAATGTTAGTTTTTGTTTGGATGATATTGATGTGCATTTATACTGTGCGGAAAACTACATTATCTCGGACTCTGATTCCAAAGGCCTTTATGATCCTCTCGCAGATCCTCCTGGTCCTTCTCTTAATAATATTGTTGATTTCACAGTGATTTCTTTTGATTGATAAGGGTCTTAAATCTTTAGTTTTGGCGTCTTTGTGCTTCATGGCTTGCATTATTCAAATATTTAAGATATTTTTGAGGTATGTTCCATGGTCATATATGGCAGTATTTCAGATGGTTTATTATTTTTGGGAAAAATTGTATGCTCCGGCTCCTATAATTACACTCATACGCCACAAATTGCTACTTTCTTATGGCTCCTGTGAGAAGTGTATGTTTTGTAGCAATGACAAACTATCTCTTTGGGTTTTGGCATGGTGATGTTTCTTTTTGCAGGGGTGGTGCCCTATTCATGTTGGCCATCTCTTGTCTTAAGCAAGGTGAGATGTTGGATACCATGTTTTTACGATGTATCGTTATGTGTATTGAAACGCCTCACTGATGGGTCATATTGTTGATTTGTTTAAGCTCTTTTTGCATAGCCATTTTAGTGTCTCAATTCTTAGACCTATAACCTCAATATGATCTGGATGGAAATGTTGCTAATGTGTGTAGTCATGATCTAAAATCTGCTAATTTTGGCATGTTACACTATTTGTAACCTCTTTTTATTAATGAAATCCTTTGCTTTAGCTTACAAAAAAAATACATTAACCAATATAATGAAAAATAATTCATATCATCTATCTTTTGGGGAATTAAATGCTAACTAGCTGCAAATGAAGTTTCACTTAATTATAAACTCTCTATTGCATATAGTTTTTTTGCAACAAGGCCACTCCCAAGCTGGGACAATGAGTCCACAAGGATGAAATTTCCTATGGCTAACTCTAATCCTTTCACACAACCTAATTTTCCTAGAACTTGCAATTTGTAACTCTCATGATAATTCCAATCTACGAACTTTATTTTTTCCTTCAACCTACAAAACCCAAGGAATGAAATCCCCTTCTCTACCATAGTCCCTCCAGCTACTTCCCTATAGGACTTTAGCATAAACCTACTAGGAAATCTCTCTTTTGAGGACTTTAAGAATTCTCACCTATAATTAGTTTACTCAATTACAATAATTTCTCATGCTCATGGGCATAATTCCCACTTAATTTTCATAATAACCATACCCATCATTCCATTACAACCATCATATGGAAACTTAGGCTCTCACACAACCTCTTAGAAGAAAGATAGACAATTCTCCCTCCCATAAACAAGATCCATGGATTATACTCACATAAGTGGAAAAACCCATGTTCCTTTATGAAAATCCGATGTATCTCACTTCCCATTAACTTCAAGGTTGATATCACATAGGATAACACAAAGCAAAAGACTTAGACATGTGAATAAAATGTTATTATTTGTCTTTAGCCCTCTTGAATCACAAAGTGCTCTCTCTTTCCTCTTTGATGAAATCATAAAGTCCCATATTTTTTTATATTCTCTATTACAACCTTCCATATATACTTTTATCATTAAGATAAGCCCTATCGCCTACTGATATTCGGGTGGGGTGTTCCAATCCTACCCCCTAAGCTACGTGTTGGGGTGATATGCCCTATCTCTACCCTCTTATCTTATTCTGATCAGCTTGTTTACTCTTTTCTTCTTCCAGGCTCATCATTCACCGGCTATTGAGTGAGCGTGTGTGGGTCGAAAAACCAACTAGCATAGATAGGTTGGAGCTCCCCATGAAGCGTTTAAGCTCTCCAAACCTCAAAACCCACCCATATTACTATCACCAATCAATTGAGTGGGGTTTATTGGAAGAATGATTCACTCGACCCCCCACTTCAAGTTAGCATGGCCCCCACTTCAAGTCACTTAGGAAGGAGGGCTCCCATGACATAAGGAATGGGAGGAAGGAAGCTGGATTTTCTTTCTTCCTTTCTTAGCACATCCTCCTTTCACATTCATTTGTTGCAATGCATTCTTTTGACCAATGTTTTTCTCCCACCAAGCGAAGTGAACTCTCCCTCTATCAAAGGGAATCTTTATGATAAATGGTAACTCCTCCAAAAGAGAAAATATTGCTTCTCATATGATGTTGCATGAGTCACTGCACACAAGCATTCAATATATTTCATATATTTTATCATTTAACCTCCATATATATTCAAATATTCAATATTCAATAGTGTGAATATATATTCAAATATTCAATATTGTGAATATTTCAAATATATTTGAAGAATTTAAAAAAACCTTGACCTTCAACCATTCATATATATATAACGATTCAACATTGTGAATATTTCAACCATTCATATATAATGATTCAACATTGTGAATATTTGAAATATATGCGAAGGATTTAAAAAAACTTATTTTTACAAAATTATTTTATTATTTTTAAATATAAATAAACATAATATTTATATTTTTAATATTTTAATAATTATTTTCCAACTCATTTTTATTTAAAATTTTATTTTTAAAAAACTATTTTATTATTTTTAAATATAAATAAACATAATATTTTATATTTTTAATATTTTAATAATTATTTTCCCACTCATTTTTATTTTCATATAAATAAAAAAATGTTTTCACCGTATTGACCATCCTTTCTCCTAAATTATATTTTTCTTTTTTAGTAATTAATTCTCAATTTAATATGATGCAAGTTTGCTTTTCTTTAATATACAGCACCCTTTCGTAGTCTGAAACATTGGTAAAAAGTTTGAAAGTAGTTTATTTTAAAAATATAAGCGCTTTGGCATATTCTAAGGGTTATTCACGGGTTTGAAAATTCATTTTCGTTGAAATTTGAAGAAATAAAAAAGGTATGAATTTTATATGATTTGATGGCATTTTTTTAATAAAAAATTTTGGTTTAGCAATATCTTTAAAGTAGGAGAAACTATACCTTAATTGCGTGACCCTCCAAAATTCTGTTAAATTTAATTTATTTTATTCACCGAAAACGATTTGTTTTAAATAATCCTTGTCCTATACTCACAACTTATTTGACGGAACCTCCCTTGTCAACGCTTAAGGAGACATGATTATCTCAATCCGGAGACTTCGAAGAAAAAATTAGTGAAAGCGAAAATATATTCCGAAAGGTCGAGTTGAGTGCTAATTATGAATAACCCCGTGATTATTTTATGACTTTATGATTCCTTTTTAGTGGAAAATCACATGGTATTCGTCACTATGTTTGATTTACTTTGGCAATTTTTCATGGGCCAAACGTGCCCTATAAAGTTGGGACTTTCCTAAAATAGGTAAAAAGAGATTAACACGGAAAATATTACTATTATTTAACTGTAGTTGTGCCCACCTACTTTAATATGAAATATTATTAAAATGGAAAGGGTATTGGCCCTTCTAGCAATAGTGACATTCTATTTTATTAATATTTATTTCTAGTACCTCCCAATTATCTTCAAAAGTGGATTTCATTAGGGAATCAAATCAGTGAGTGTTTATGTTTAACTTCTAAAAAAGTATAAAGCTCCTTTTTAATGATTTTTAAATAATAATGAGTTTAGTTTCTCGAGATTTCATTAGGTTAATTATTGTGATTACAAACAAAACTCAAAAATTGCATTTATGAAATTCTTCACTTTAATGTGAAATCACACAAAATTCAAAAACTTCATTTAGTAAATTCTTCACTTTAATACGAAATCACAAGCCATTTCAAAGGTGAATAATACATTATAAATTCCTCCCTCAATGTTAAATCACGAATACATTATAAATTCCTCCCTCAATGTTAAATCACGAGTTCATTTCGAAGTTTAATACTGCATTCCAATGGAGTAAAGAGGTTCATTTGACATTAGAGGTTTATTAAGGTTTGTTTTTTTTCTTATTTTTGCTTTTGTTTTTTTATTTTTTTATTTTTAAATAAAATTAAAAATTAAAATTATGTTTGAAATAAAAATATAATGTTGATTTTAATTTATATGGATATTAATTTAAAAAAAAAATAAAAAAAATATTATGATTAAATTTTTTTTAATCTTATATATATAATCTATTCAACATTAATTTTTTTTTATTTAAATAATAAAAAATAACATATTATATTTTACACTTGAAATAATTTGATGCCTTTTAACTTATATTAAATCTATACTTAAAATAAATCTATACTTAAAATAACTTTATACTAATTTGTAATACAAAATATTAAAATCAAACTAGAAAGATCTTACAAAATATTAAAATCAAACTAGAAAGATCTCATAATTGAATAATAAATTATAACTTGTAATGTAAACTATGAGAATAGTAAGGAAAATCATATATTTTGCATCTGACAATATTGGGGATACTTTGAAATAACAAATGCACTCGGTAAGTAGGTGCTCTCCCCTAGTTTAAAGATAAAATAAACTATTAAGGAGGACTTGGTTTTCACTATATTGAAAAGTAAAAGTAAATATTTGAGTAACATTTCGGTAATAAACTATTAAGGAGGACTTGGTTTTCACTAAATTGAAAAGTAAATATTTGAGTAACATTTCGGAGTAACTTTTAATGGTGTTAAAAGGTAATTATTTGTAATAGTGTTACGAAGAAAATTGGTAAAATTTTTGTATAAAGATAAAGTAAACTATTAAGGAGGACTTGGTTTTCACTATACTGAAAAGCAAATATCTGAGTAACATTTTGGAGTAGCTTTTAATGGTGTTAAAAGGTAATTATTTTTAATAGTGTTACGAAGAAAATTGGTAAGACTTTGTAAATGAAGATAGTGATTCCAATATGACATTGAAAGTGGGTATTAAATTTAGATATTTTAATTTTAATTAAAATGCTAATGAGAGAGGGAAGGTGATTTGGGAGATTGGCAATTTGTTTTGAAAATTTTGACCACCAGTTCATTAATATAAGTATGGAAAAGAAGAATTTAAATATTTTTATTTAAATTAGAATATTAGTTTTAGAGAGAGAAAGTGTTTGGGGGAGATTAGTAATATGTTTTATTTTTTATTATGATTATAAATTCATCAAAATAAAAATATAAAAGAAAAGTATTTAAATTTTTAATAAAATAAACAACACAAATTAATATATTTCACAATGTTAGAGAAATATGAATTTAGTTGATTATAGTTGTAATTTATTATTTAATTTAATAAATTATTTTTAATAAATACTAATTTATGATTTTTTATAAGTATAATAAATAATACATCTTAATGTTATATGTAATTTAGTCAAAATATGAATGTAATTGATTATAATGGAGTCGTCTAACCTCGTGGAGGAATTGCCCAGACAGCCAAAAGTTGGGCAAAAAAATTTCAAAAAGTCTTGTAAAGGCAGTGTTTGAATCGTGTTTTTGATGATGGAAATGGATTTAGCACCATCAAAAACGTCTAAGACACCTAAAATTTTGAAGTTTAACAACTATAACTTGGATTTACAAAAATCCTTGCTGGATTTTCTTTAAATATGACCGAAATTTCCACAACTTTCCAGGCAATTCCTCCGGCTAATTAGACTATGGCGATTATAATAGTAATGAGTTATTTTAATTTAATAAAGTGTTTTTAATGAATACTAAATTTATAACTATGTTAAATTTATATCTATTTAAAGACTACTGGTTTTTAATGAATACTAAATTTATAACTATGTTAAATTTATATCTATTTAAAGACTACTGGTATTTATAATAGTTAAATCATAAAAAAAATGCTTATTTAATGAAATTTTTATTTATAAACTTATAATTATTTATACGTTTATTAAAAAAATAAAATTTATTAATTTATTTTATTATTGATAATTTTTAAATTAAATTAGATTATTTTAGATTTATATTAACTTTGGATATATCAAGCGCTTAAAAGAATTATTTTTATTTTTATTTTTATATAATTTGATCTAGTCAAAAATGTTTTATTGATAATTATAATTATATTATATTTATTTTTATATTATTTTGACCTACTTAAAATGTTTATAGTACAATACATTACAACGCCTTTATGAGAACACCTCTAGGCACAATCACTATTATTTATTTAAAAAAATAAATTAAAATACATATTTTTATCATATTTCCAAGTGTAGATAGAAAATTTCATTACACAAAAAAACATGTTGAATGTACTTTATACTTTTATGTCTTATTATTCTTCTCAAAACATTATTCTAACATGATCTTGTATTATGGGTTGATGATAGTCTTATAAGAGTTTAGTTTAGAGGAGCCATGTATAGGTGCATAACCTAGTTTAGCATAGGAAAGCAAAGACGTGTGCACACCATGATTACCTTATTATTGTGTTCATGAAAAAATATTACAAGGTATTGTGATATTAAAAGTATTGTAGTCAAGTTCACAATAATAATGTATTGAAAGTAAAGTAATTAGATATAGAAGTTTGACATGATTAATGACAAATACCACCAAGGTAACAACAATTCCACTCCATGCAACTTTGGTTTCCAATACCAAACCGCAATGACAATATATGCTCTTTTGTCACTATTGATCTATTGTAGAGATCCCACCATTTTGATTGTAACTAAATTAAAAAAAAAATCTAAATTGTAAATATACAAACATGAGTGCATGGAATTGTCTAAATGTTATATAATTTGGACCCATATATGGTTAAAATTGGTTGAGTCATAATCCAAAAAGACAATATATGGCTAAAATGAGTTTTGATGACTAAAATGAGTCTAAATCATAAAACTTCTAGACATTCTTAGGTGCATTGCTCAACTATACTATCTTAGGTAGTGCATATAAACTCTTATATTAGTTATTTTATCCCCAAGAATTGCCTCGTAATATTTCTTGTGAATATGTCACACGAGATATTTTCCACTTTACCATCATAATTTGTTCATGTGCATTACAAGGCATTCAAATGATAATAAAAATACATAGTTAGAGTAGCACATTTGATTGTCTTCTCTTTGCAGCATATAATTGCATTTACTTCTATCTTTGCACCAACTTTGATAATAATCTCTTCATGAATTTATGTGATAGATAATTTCTCACCACTATTCAACAATGATGTCTCAAAGACATTTATATGATCTTCAATGGACATTACGTTAACGCTAATGCAATTTGGTAAATCTAGCTTGAATACATTTTCTCCAAATTACTCATTGATAACGTAAGGGTCATATTTGATTGGCTTATGTTTTTTTGTTTCTTATTAGAACATTTTATGGATAAAACCAACCTATATCATGCATCAAATTTAGGATTTGTGTGGTGTTTATCATGCCTAACCTTATAATTTTGTAAAGCTTCTTGATCATTTGATAATGTAGGATCTTCCAAATGTATTTAATGAACCTTATGACTTAGCCTTTTAAATTAACCTTTGCCATCCTCATTATCGCAAGAATAGGTCCAAAGATGGCTAATGGATACTTTAGTAGGAATCCAAAGGAAATTTCAAAAGGTGGAGTGTTTATTTTATTCTACACTATGTAATTATAATTTCTTTTCATAATGGTACAGAGTGTAATACCTTTATTTTTAACCCCAGAAGATATATTCAATGAAGCCATGTACATGTTGAGTCATGTTATTGATTTATGAGTGATAAGTTAGGAGGGCTAAGTTAGAATTACCTCATAATGCACAACATAATATGCTTTGTAAATATTCCTAGTATGGATAAAAAATCTGTTGTCCTAATATAGAATGGTCAATGTCTTAGGCATAGGCCTAGTGCCTAATGTTTAAGTAATGTGTGTCTAGTCACCATGAGGTAATATTATATGATGGATGTTTTTTATGAGAAAAATTGTGTAAGATCCTCCCTTCTTCCCCAAAATATATAGATGTAAGGCAACTCAATCTTAAACTATAATAGCAACCAATAGACCTAAAGGTTTTAACTAGACATGAATATGTGACCTGAGGCCTTCTCATTAATAACATGGCTTAAAAAGATGGTTCAATTGATTGAGATAACCCTTGGGAATCTACCATGGTGGGTGTTGTATCATGCAAAATTTAATATAAAAAAATACTAAAAGTTCGCCAAAGAGGTTTCTAAGGGATAAAAAAGAGTCTAATATGAGTCAAGGAGAGAGGAAGATGAAAGGGGGCCTCAAGAAAAGAAATCCATTAAATAATGTTTCCCATGTCTTTTGAAAATGTATTACCTTTTTTTCCCATGCTTAACTAAAAAGATCTCCCCTACCTTTGTGATTCGGATTGGATCATTATATTGTTTTTCACCTGTATTGATGCTTTCAAAGTGGAAAAAAGTGGAGGAATCAGTTCATAGGACCATTTTTACCGACGGGACCCAATTTGGCAAATTGGGGTTTGAAACCTTCCAGGAGCATTTGGAGGCATCAAACGACATTTTTTGGGGGTAAAACTTCACGGCTCTAATGAAACACCTTTTTTTCATATTCTACACACATAGACCTTTCCAATGACATAAGAATCATGCCAATCAGAGTCTATATGCAAAGGTTACGCCACTCAGAAGTTGACCTTCTTGTTTTCACCACCATAATTTGAGAGGATGCTATGTAAGCCCCCATTACTCATGGAGAAGGGGCTAGCCACATGATTATGGTGAAGAATAATTTAGAAGAGTCCATATTGTAACTTTGGTTAAGAGTTGAGGTAGTCAAACCTAACCACTTGTAGGCTATCAGGTTGTGTTATAACCGGTCCACTAGGGGGAAAAGGGGTTCCATTCTTTTGAGTGCATTTGTTCCATAGACGAGTGAAAAAAACTGAGAGGGATAGGATATAGAGAATTCAAAGAGGATTTGTGCACTATAGTAGCCCATGGGCCACAAGCCATACTTCTTTGTACTTGCAATCATTTTCTATTCAGAGAAATAGAGTAGAGCGACCTCATCTTCGAGTCGCGTTTTCACCTAAAAGGGTTTTCTAGGTCATATTTCGAGTCAATCGTGGTTTGTGATTTTTTATTTCACTTTTCTCTATTTTCTACATAATTTTAATTTGCATGCATATGCAATTAATAATAATATACAGATCCAAAAGTCTAAAGAGAAATAAAACCCTAATAATGTAGATTTCATATTTTTAAATATAGTTTTATTAGATCTGTTGTGATGAACTATCCAGTGGAATATCCACGTTAGTTTACAGATCACTTTTATCCATGTGTAGCAAGAAAATCAATCACATCCCTGGGGAATGCACATATTTCTCATGCATGGAAAAATAGAAATGCGATGAATTTTCTTTGGGGATCTTGATTATCCCAGTCTTCCTCATGGTGCAAGAAACATGTATGCTCTCTTGTGGTGTCCATTTGTTATGATTTGCAATATTCTTGAGAGTTGTATAAGTGTGTGATATGTTAAGGGGGTTTTCTAGTTAGTGAAAGATAATTTAGGTTCTTTTTTATAGATGCACCATGTTTATAATTTTTTTTTTTTTTTTTTCCGAAGGTGGCAAAACCTATCAAACTCAGGTGTCAAACCAACAGTGAGGACAGCCATCTCTGGCTGCTATCCGCGAATGTCGGTTTGACTCATCACTGTTATCAAGGAAAACCACGCCACCTGTAATAACCCGCTGGTGGTCCGTAAGGGAGCAGGCTTTCACTCCTGCCAGATGCCTCTGGGTCTTGGGCCGTTAACCTGTTTCCTTACGTCCGAGGAAGACAAGCTCTTAGCCAAGCAGAAGCAGTTTTACGGCATACTCCAGGCCGAACCATGTTTATAAATTGAGAAGAGAGAGTAGGCATCTTGAATTTCCATTACCAATTTTTCTAAAATGACCATTAATTATAATTAATCCAATGTCAACTAAATCTAGATATTCCTAAAGAGAAACTAGCAAATCAGAATCTTCATGCTTATATTTCACAATAATTATATTATAAACCATTTAATATCTTTATTTTCTCATATTTTTATAACATCTTTATTTTCTCATATTTTTACCCAAAAAAATATTAACCCTAACTTAAAATCCATCGATCCTCGCACCACTTACCATCAATCCTTGCCACACTTTCCAACAATCCAAAGTGTATTAAACTCATTTATAAAGAAGTGACTTGACTTGTCATGCTTAAAAAACTCTGGTAAGGTATCATCATGTGCATTCTGTTGAAGAGGTCCACAATTACAATAACATATGAATTTCCCACGTTGGTTGTTAGGTAAACCCTCGAGTAAATCCATAGACATTGAGTTCAATGTCTAATCAAAACTAAAAATGGAGTGTACTATTTTTAACCCACGTGGAACTAACAATATGTTACATTGTATTAATAGTAATATCTTAACCTAGAATGCTCCCTTTTTGCATATAGTTAAAGGTAATTATTCACAATGGTCAACCATCATTTCATAATTAATCCAATATAATGGAGACATGATCATGCCTTATTTAAGACTTGCTATGGGGACAGGATTATTATATTCCAAAAGGTGATAGTTGAGTGCCTAGTGACTCACTCTATTCTAAAAAGGTAAGAGTTGAGTGCTTAGTGACTCATTTTTATGACTTTAGACTTTTTTTGGATGCACGATCTTGGTAGAGCACGAGGTAATTGTCATGGTGTTGGTGTTACTTTGGCCAATGGAGGAAGCATAATGTTTTTGTAAAACATGGAAAATGGGCTCTATCATTGTCATTTCTATATTCAAAACAAGGACTAGCAATATATTGGGAAAGTCATTTGTCCATCTCACTTATTTGCTCCACTGGATGCAACTAGGAAATCAACCACATTGATGTGAGATAAACCGATAAATAATACATAGATAGTGAAGCAGAAGGACCTTTCAGAAGAATTTACTCACTGGTTGTCTGCCATAGGTGGTGAAGCACAAATCACAACTAAAGTAAAGCTATTTTTTTATTTCTAGCATATGCATGTCTAATTATAAAAATATCTAAGAGGAATCAATAAGTATCTCCAATAATATGATGCAGTAAATAGTAAATGTGGTCACAACTTTTTTAAATAAAAGTTACATAGTTAAATGGTAATTTAGTTTGAATAATACTTCCAATAAAATTTAAATGGTCATCATTTTGATTAAATATGGAATAGAATTGAAATTTAGTATGTTGTAACTTTTTGGCTTTATTATTGATTTAATATTAAAAATTAATATTTAATAAGATATTTTAAATTATAAAGTATAATATGGAGTTCAGTTACCAAATATAATCTTTGGAAAGTTAAAATTATTTTATATTATGTATTTGTGTTTTACGGTGGTATTCATTATTGTTGAGGACTCGAATTTGATACAATTAAAAGTTTGAAAGTATACAATTATGTGTGTATCATAAATGATATTTTATAGTGGTTTTCATTTTTTAAGAATAAGAATAGACATGTATTAAATAGTATTTTGGGGTGGTATTTATTATTGTTGAGGATAAAAAATAGTATTTTAAGGAAGTATTTTGTAATATGAAATATTGTTAAAGGGGATTATTGGGGGATGAAAGTAGGATGATTTCATCATATGTATGAAGGTATAAAATTATTTTATCTATGTATTATAAATGATATTTTATGTTGGCTTTTATTAGTTCGAGGATAAAAAATAGACATGTATTAAATAGTATTTTGTGGTGGTATTTATCATTGTTGAGGATAACAAATAGTATATTTAAGGAAGTATTTTGTGGTGGTTATTAATATGAAATATTTTTAAAGAGGGATTATTGGGGATGTAAGATAATTTAGGTTTTCATTGTATGTATAAAGGTTCAAGTATTATTGGTAGTTTGTTTATTTTTATGAGTGCTTATGTTTGTTCTTGTGTTAGTTCTTATACTTGAGGTTATAATTGGTATTAGGTGAATGTCCTAGGTGATTTGGGCATAATAAAACCCCCTTACTTATAGCTATCTAATTGAAGTTTTTTTGGTTGATTGTTACACCTTCTAAGCTTGATATCGTCAAGCTAAAAAATTGTAATAAACATACACATTTTTTATAGTACATGTGTGTGTGCGCACACACACATACACATTTTTGATATTGAATGTGCACCCATGCACACACACACATAGATGTTGATTGTTACCATCCATTGAGACCAAATTTTTTAGACCTTAATAAAAATGATAAGGATTTAATTGATTAGCTTTAAAATTTTATTGTTACACTTAAAAGATTGGAGATAAAATTTCTTGAATCTCCACAATTTTTATGAGTCAATAAGTTAGGAAGGTCGATAATGTTACAAATATTTTCAAATTGAGATTTAATATTTTCAAATTATGAAACACCATGGAACAACTCATATTAAAACTTACAACCAAAGCATCAAGAGTTAGAACAAAGTGTTTAAGTGAACACAATAAAAATAGTACACATTGGACATAATATCATATACACATGGATCATACATATCCAGCTAAACGTGGTAGCTAAAGGAACCTCTTACTACACCTACTGTCCTAGATGGTTAAGGAAAGGTGTAATCAAACCAATGATACATACATGAATTACATATAGATTTGTATACGTTAGATGGAAAATGATCAATGTGAAAGGAATCGTAGGGATTGTGATGACAATCTGTTAATTTTAGTTAACAATGGTATGTTCTATAAGAAATTTCTTTTTATCCTCAGTTTATCCTCCACTTTCTTAGTATCACAAAGATACAAATTATTTCATTCCACTACTACTTTTTAGAAATTGTCTAATGCCCTATTTTATTATGGAGCTTGTGAGAGTTTGTTCGTGTTTTAGCAATGTTGATTTTCTTCTCTAAGATATCTATTAAAAAAATATACGTTTGGTCTTCTAGATTGGAGTTAACAACCTCTTTATAAACTTACTTTTCCTCTATCCTATATTCTTCATTGCACTATCATTTCTCTTTTAATTTGGATGTGATTATATTTTAAAGGTAACAATATTTTGCAGAATAACCTCCTCCTTTATTTTCCAATGGTTTATCCAAGACTTAGCATCCTTATGCCAACTTCTCTTAAGCCATAAGTGAATTTGACTAGAGTTTGAAGCAATCCTAGGGTTGAGCCCTCAACAAATCCCCTTAATTTTTAGCGAAAATAAAAATGGACCCATTAAAGTTTGAAATTATTATTTTCCATGTCACTTATCTTACATTTCTTAATTTGAAGGGTTGGTTCTATGATAATTTTTTTCAATCTTTTCATTCTTTAAAGTTTTTAAATGATTTATGATTGATTTTGGTTCTGTTGTGGTTTGTATAAATAACAATTCTCGTTATTGTATATATTGAATAAAATAACAAGACCTTCTTTGAATTTTTGAAAATTTGGATTTATTAGGAATTTTCCAAATGCATATGAGTTTTCTCCCATGGTTGTAAGATTAAACATTGAAAAAATCCCAAAATTCATAACAAACCCCAAATTTCCCCTTTTATAATTTTCTTTGTTTTAATAACAGACCCCCAAATTACCATATATCATAACTTCAAAACATTGGAACATGGTGTACCAGGGTTCCAAACATAGAGTTTGGAGACATCTTGTGTGACACCCTTTGGTACTTTTTCCCCTGACTTTGTAATGTAATGATACTTTGAAACTATAAATGAGTATGTTTTTATGTATGGCTTGAAGTGTGGGACCATAGAACCATGATCTAAGAGGGAAGAAGAAAGATAAACCAAGTGGGGTTAGTTGGCACCTTAAATTAATTTTATGGTGCAAATAATGAGAAAAAGAAGAGGAATATGAAGAGACCCCTAATAAAATGATAAAAAAGAAATGCACGACAATGTGGGGGTTGGACCTATTCTCGGTGAAGCTCATGAGTAAAGTTGGAACAAGCTATGAGCTGATGGAATGGGATTCCCTGAAAGAGATAATTGCAACTAGTAAAGTAAGAGGATGAAAATGAAATAGAATGGGTGCTTGTTGTGGGTTGATAAACCACTCATTGAGTGCTTGACACAATTGATAAACCACCCAGGGTGCTTTCTAGGGATGATAAACCACATGCAGAAGGAGCTTGTTGTGGGATGATAAACCACTTATTGAGTGCTTGACACAATCGATAAACCACCCAGGGTGCTTGTTGGGGGCTGATAAACCACTCCTAGAATGCTTGACCTAGATGATAAACGACTAATTACTATGAATTCTAGTGTGCTTGACTAGCTGACAAACCACCCATTGTCATATGTATTTCCTATCCTATGTGTATTTGAAGATGGCTTCTTCCTAAGGCCGCTGAATGGAAGATTTCCCCTTAGATCGTGGATCTAGCTCGGGGGTGACTGTTGTAAGTAATTTTGGCTATAGTAGATTTATGGTTGGGTGGAAAATTGGAGTCTCACCTTAAATTTTCTCTTTTTAATTGAGAGTTGTGGAATTGTAAATGAATGCATTTAACTGAGAGTTGTGGAATTAAAGAAATTCTTTGTGAATGTATGAAAATATGAATAATGTGGCTTGGTAGCATGATGTTGGTGCATGGATGTTATTGATTGATTTTATTGATTAATTATGGTTATGTTGATGAATTTCTCTATCATGCAACTGGAAGTTAAGTTCCTAGGAATTTCTTTGTATTATATATATCAAGTGCTTTGTGTTTGATGCGTTGAGAGATAGTGTGAGTGTTGATAAGTACCTTTAGCTAGAAGATGTGATATCCTATACTGTGTTGTGTTTAATTTATTATATAGTTCTATGGAACATTCCATGGATGTAGAAATTGGAACATGAACTAATTGGTTGAATTTGCCTTGAAATGTTCTGTGGAATTCTATGAATCTTTGTTAGGGAGTTGTAAGTTATATGCTTTGAATGTTTGTGTAAAAGTATTGCGTTGCATGCAATCATGCTAGTTCTATGACTCATGCTCATTTTCATATTTGATTCGTATATCAAATAAAAGACTATTGGCCTTGTTGAATGGCAAGAGCATAGGTTTTGTGACTCGTATTTTCCTTCATATTTGATTTTAATTGGGTTGTACAGGGGTGTGGCCCTGAAATTTCTTTGCACTCTCAAGCCTTGAAGGAATTAGGCCAACTCAAATAAGTATACAGGAAACTCGAAAAACGACTAAGTATATGAGAAATTAGGAAGGTTAGTACTTTTTGAGGTCAGGGAAACCTCATAAAACTTCGCTAGTTGAGAGTCCCAGCTAGTGGTCGGACCCGACCTTAGTCAGGGTTCAGGACGTCGGTGAATTCAGAGAACAAAGGGGTCAGGACCCAGGCTAGATTGGGGGTCGGGGTCTCAGAGGTGCGTGTTATAAGTTACATTGCAGGGAGGCTGAATTCTACTTCCTCAATAGTGGGACTTAACCTTAGGTGATGTGGCGAATCACCATGTGGGAACCACATGGGCGTCATGTGTGTTCCACATGGCAGGTCCTTGTTGACATGGCCAAGAATAAAATGTGAAATCATGAAAAGGCCACACCCTTTGCTCTAGGAGTTAGATTGGGACAAAATTTATACCGTTGGAAAGGTCTCAACGAGACGAACATGACAGTAATGTTAGTTTATGTTTTTTTTGAAAGAGTTGAAAGAAAATAAAAATGTAGACCCCATCTCCATAACCAAACCTTGGGGTTTGGGTCAACCAGTAATTGCCTCTTGCTACCCTTAGTAGGGGCTAGGGTTTGTATGGGTTATGTTACATCTAAGAAAACTCGTAAGACGACAAACTTACTACTTCCCGAGTTTGGTAGTGATTGCATTAACTAATGGAGTTTTCACAATGTAGAAGAGTCACCATCAAATTTCATCTAACGTATCATCTTTCAACCTTCTGATATAAAGGTTCCATACACAAGCCTCTGCATTCGGTCACTATTTTCTTTGTATTTTGTTTTGGCCGAAGTTCTAATACTATGTTGCTATTGTTGTTAACTAACGAAAATCCAAGACATAATTATTACCGTCGAATGTTGTCCATCTACAAAACCGATATCATAAAATAGTTTTATTAAATCATTCTCCAGATGATTGTACCTCAACTTTTGAAATCAACTCTTGAATGCATGTGACACTTCCCAAGTCTTAATTCTTCTTTCTCCCGTATCCTCTTTTACTTGCAAGATTAGTATTTTTAGGGGAACCACATTTTTCTTTTCTATTCATGCAAATCCTATGTGCCTTGACTCCTTATGAGGCCGAGCCCACTTTAGTTTGTTGAATTGGCACATAGGTTCTTACCTCTCATCTTATCACCTCAGAGCGAGGAACACACCTAGCACACTTGAAAATGATGCATAAAAGACAATGTTAGTCACACATATGCCCGTCTAATAACCTCCTCGATAACGCCAAAATGTTGGGAAAATTAGTTGTCTTTATATTAGGATCAATTGATCACGCTCATAAATAAATTGTTAACCAGGGTAAGTCTTCTATTTCAAGGTTGTCATGTAAAGCACATACAGGTGACAATGCCAACTGGAGCTATTTAATATCAAACTCTTAAAATTAAGACATTGTAATTTTTCACTCTCGGCACACAAAAGGTATTATTGTTACACTCTGAAATCCAACATAATTTGCACAAAATTTTGAAAAGGAAACACTCTTGCAAAATAAAACACTCTCAAACCACTTGATTACTCAACGATTCTTGCAAAATGAAAGAAACACTCCTATAAAATGTTCACTCAACACTTCATTCAATAAAAAAACTCACTGTAACATCACTTAATAAATCTGAGTAATCACATTGTAACAAAAACACAACCATTCATCAATTGAAATTTAAGAACTGCAACAATAAATTAACAGACAACACACACATTAACAAGTGGATCAATCCAAGACTATGCTGCTACATGAAGGACAAAGATCACTATTCTACAATTCAGTCAAAGCGGTAACTGCAATGCATTAAGAGAACATGTAATAGTAATAGTAAAACTATCATAAAACAAACTGAGGGAAAACCAAATACCTTGTTATGCTATCTTACTGTCTCAACAGTCCCTACTGAAGAGGAAGGCCCATCCTCCTTATCGGGGAGCTGGAATACACAACTCACAAGAAAATCCTTGAAAGGATATAAATCCACAAAATCATGAGAGTTGAATTTATATTATAAAAGGATTACAAATACACAGTTTCTCCAAGATTATAATGATGATTCCACCTCCTGCGAGGAAGAGGTCCTTTAGTCTTATAGATTACATCATATCTATATCTAAAACATAATTGAATTAAGAGAATATCTTGATCTTCATGCTACCAAATCAGGAACCTTACATAACGAATTATAACAAATTACTATGAATAAACAATACTGTAACAATCTTTCCAAATAACGAAAGGCCAAAAACTAGAAATCATATCTATCTAAACCAACTTTGGTTGCATTATGAATAAGTAATTTGTTTTGCTGGAAGAATGGTCAATGTTGACCATGACCGAGTGATAGCCCACATTGACCATTGTTACTATTGTTGTAAAAAGAAAGCATCTAAAAGACAAAGTGTCAACCCATTAATAGTAGTATTAGTGGCATCCTTATCTGGAATTAGCAGGACAAGATTGGGATAAACAACATGTTATCCTTGCAACAACATCTCAGTGAGCAAAACTTTCTTGAAATAATCCCTTGTCAATTTTTTTAATAAAATCGTCTAATATAGAAAACTTCTTATCAAAATACAAGCAGAGTTGAATAAATTATGGTGACATAGGGAAGAGGCATACATTGTTCAAAAGGAAATTAATAGAGTAACAAGATGTGGATATCAAGGTAAAAATGGTGAGAAAGATAGGAAAAATGGATGCAAAAAGAGTGCCAATTCCATGTCCCAACAAATACCTAGGTTGATAACTTTATAAATAGTTCATGTGCACTCTAAAAAAAGTTTCAAATACTCATATTGATAATTATGTGATATTTCAAATCCATTGCCTAGTTTAATACCGAAAAATAAATCATAACTCAAATCTAAAACATAATTTTTTTTGCAATTCAATCCAGTTTGTACAATAGCTCAAATACCCATATCTACTTTATAGCAAAATAACTACCCAAATTGATAGTGTTTTGAATAGTTAAGATCCATTCTTGCAGAAAATTTAATATCTAGATAAATGGATCTCTTAATAGTTTGGATTCATTCTCATAATAGTTTTAATACCCATATTGATAACTAGATTTGTTAGTTAGGTAAAATACCTAGAAAACATCCAAAATATAAATCTACTTCAAAGCCTGAATCTATAGTTTAGACATAATTTTACTATCCATATAAGTTTAGAACCTATATAAATACCTATATCTATGTGTTTAAAGATTAAGGTAGCAACATGTAGGGACTTGTTGAATACAATTTTCTTCTTGATCCAAGTGGATATCAATGGCCATCCACCTACCCCATTGGCTCAAAGCACAATCTCCATCTTGGAAATTTTTTCTTATTTTTTGGGTCCTAAACTTCCGGGGCTATTTTGAGGCCCTAAATGATGTTTTTTGACATGGCTGGGACCGAAGATATAATCATACACATAACATGGGTCAGGTCGAAATATGTAATTCTTGGCTAGACCTTCTAACGAGCTATGAAGCATGCCAAACGACTATTATATGCAAAGTTATGACCCTGGGAAGTTGATGTACCAACTAACCCTAATGGGACCCACAAGCCTTTTGGTGTTTCATCTCCTAGGGTTAGGTTTTTGGATGTTTAGGGTTTCCTCATTGTTTCTGATGTTAAAAAGGGCCTTTTGACCTCATTGCAACTCATGTTAGCACAAGTGCATAGTTGTCACATCTATCCTCAAAGATAAGTTACCACCATTCAATCTAGTTTGTTTCTTTATGAATTTTTACAATTTCAACATCTTCCATTTATTAATAGAAGTCAACTTTCATTTTATCTCTATGTTTTTGGTTATAAATTTGTATTTCATTTCATTCCCTTTATAAATATAGATCAATGGTATCAGAGTGGGATTCTCTTTATTTGTTTTTCTGTGCATATCCCCAATGGGGTTGGGGTATAAGGAGTTAGGACTTGAACTTCTTGATCCCTTGCAAGACCATCCTTTCCGACCTCGACGAAATCCCATGGCAAAAGAAAATAAAGTCGAAGGAGTAGGAGATCCTATTAAACTATTGCTTGAGGAAGGCCTTCTGCGACAAAGGAGTGAGATGATGGATAATTTTTCCTAGATCCTTTAAAATATGCCTATAATCCATGCATCTTCATCAAGTGGCCACTTTGGAGGTGCTGCCCCCTTCAACGTAAAATTTAATTTTGATATTCCTATATTTTAAGGCTAGATAGATGTGGAAGTTCTAGACAAATGGTTAAATCTACTAGAAGGGTATTTTTTAGTCCACAAATTTTCTAACAGAGAAAAGATTACCTGTGCACTCCTAAAGGCTACACCCCATGTCAAGGATTGGTGGGAGACTTACCAAGATAAAAAGCCTACGAAGGAATCTGCATTGTGCACAATTGCACCCACTTGGGGCTCCTTTAGGGATGTTATTATGGAACAATATTACCCTGTCGGGAGCTACACATACCAATACATGAGATGGACCACACTACAACTAGAGAGGGACCAAAAAAAGTCAGATTTCACAAATATCTTCCATACCTTGTGTACCAAGCTTAGTATCAAAGTATCCGAGTGACATATGGTGCTCAAGTACCATAGTAGTCTACACATATACATCCACACTGAAATGGAATTTCTAGACATCTCCTCACTTGGCGTAGCATATTGATATGCTGTTAAAATCGAGAAAACATTTAAATAGTAGAAACGAGACTTTGGTTTTGTGAATCCCTCATAGAAAAATAAGGGAGAGGGAATCCCCAAATCATAGAACAAAGGATAAAGCCAAGACAACCAATATAAGCCACAAACAAATAATGGTAATGAGAAGTCAAAGAAAGACACAAAAAAGTGGTGTGAGTTCCACAAGAGTCCCCCTCATAACACTGATGAATGTCTCATAAGGCAGTCGTTCGTGGCCATGTTGAAAGCCTTAGAGTTAGATGTAGGTTCTGACTCTAAATTAGACCTAGACAAAGGGAAATAGATAATTGATGCAAAACCTAGTGCCACTATTACCACCACCAAGGTCCAACAAAGTGAGCCCAAATATTTGGAGGAAGGGTAACACCTTTTTCACTCACATATATGGGTGAAGTGTGCTCCAATGCATTTTATTATTGATATCAAAAGTGAAAAGAACCTTATCTTAGTAGCGGATTCAAGTGGTTTGACCTACCAAAAACACCACACCTTTAGCCATACACCACTGGGTGGCTCCTCCAAGGGAAAGATCTTTGCGTCAACAAACAGTGCCACCTTCCTAAAAGAACATAAAAAGGTTCATAGGGATCAATATCCCAAAATACCTCATCCAATGGGGCAATCTACTACTACTCTCTCCCAGAAAATGAGGAAATCAAGCACCAAATCTAAGAGATACTCCAAAAAGAGCACATCTGCCCAAGTTACTCACCCTTTCGAAGCCCAAGTATACTAATGTAGAAGAAATATGGGACCCAATGACTCTACATTGATTATTATACCTTGAAAAGGATCATAGTCAGGAATCAGTATCTAATTCCCTAGATTGACAACCTTCTTGACCAGATCAAGGGGGCAAGTACTTCAATAAGATTGATTTGAAGTCTGGCTACCACCAAGTCTCGTTAGAACCAACTGATGTACGGAAAACTACTTTGAAGTCTAAGGAGGGCCTTTTTGAATGGTTGGCCATGCCCTTTGGTTTGACAGAGGGTCTTTTTGAATGGTTGGTCATGCCCTTTGGTTTGACAAACACCCGGACAACTTTCTTTTGGCTGATGGATGATATATTATGGCCTTAAACCAATTCCTTTTTAGTTGTATCTCTAGATGATATCCTTGTTTTCAACAAGAGTTGGGAAGAACACTTGCAACATATTCAGTAAATCCTTCACACTTTGCAACAACACAAGTTATGTGCTAACTTGGAAAAATGCCCCCCTTGGCATGAACAAGGTCCAATATCTCGGATACATTATTGATGAGAAAGGTTTACATGTGGATCCATCCAAGATCCAAGTCATTCAAGATTGCTCAGCTTTGAGAATTCTAAAAGAGCTTCATAGCTTCTTAGGCCTTACTAACTTCTACCGAATACTCATGTTAGGGTTCTCTGATCACTTGGACCTTAAGTCAAGTGACCAAGGGAGGATCAAAAGAAAATTTCTTTTTTGGTTTGACTCATAATAAAAGGATTTTGATGATATGAAAATGATTCCTTTACTCTACACCAGTCCTCATCTTGTTAGACCTGTAACAACCATTTGAATTGAAGACAGATTCATATGACTATGCTATTGGTGCAATCCTCACTCAACAGACATCTAGTGGCCTATCATAATGGAACACTCTCTACTGCTTTCTAAAGATACCCCACCTATGATAAGGAGATGTACTCCATTGTACAAGCCTTCCAACAATGGAAGTATTACATTATGGGGAAGGAGAAGGTCATCCATGGTGATCACAGATCTCTACAATTTATGCAAACACAAGGGATGTTACAGAATGAACTCCATCAAAATTGTCCACATACCTGTAATATTTCCATTTAAACATCAAATACAAGAACAGTAGCACTAATCATGTCACATACTACCTTAGTCAGCCCCTAGTTGTCGCATTAACCACAATTCTTAACTCTTGTGAGCATGATACTTATAGGTGGCCAAAGTTATACAATAATGACTTGGAATTCACTGCCACATACCATATGTTGATGGAAAGAAAGCAAGTTCCAGAATTCCACCTCTATGATGCAATGTTATGCTACTTGGGACACCTTTGTTTATAAAGTAAATCACTCCTTGCATTATATAAATACATATACTTCCAACTCATCTACACCAACATATCTAATTTTTTTTTCTAAGAATTGATGTGAAATTTTCTTCCTTATCACTATCGAACAACAATGTCTTGTAAATAAATAGTCAAAATATATTGAATGCTAGATGAATTCTAATGCAAATGGTTGATCCAACTTGAATGCATTTTCTCCAATATACATAATGGAAATTTAAGTTTCATATTTGAGCACCTCAATATTTATGTCTTTCTCCTTAAAACACTCTTTCTCAAAATAAATCCTAACGTTGTCTCTTACATAAAACTAAGATTTGTATGGTGTTTATCATTTCTGATCATATTCTTCTATTGAATCTTTTGCGCATCCTTATAAACTTTAGCTTGAATATTCTAGTTGTGGTTGGTAAAACTTACATCATGCCCATGTGTAGTGACCTTCTTCACAATCATCACATAAGGAATCTAAGAAATCTTATATAAAATGGTTCCATATAGTTACTTTATTTTTTAGTGGTTCTTTAGAATGAGAGATTAAAAATTGGGACATGTGGGGGAATTTTCAACAAGATCCTAAAAGATATACTAATGGACTTGAACTAAAAATCCTTTGGCTCAAGAAATTAAAAGGAATTTTTTGGGTTAACATAGGGTCAAAATGACATGATTGTTTTTATTCTCTCTAACACTCACCAAAGGTTTTTAACAAAAAAAGGAGCACCAAAAATAGATATTATAAGTGAAAATTATTGTTATGCTCTTAACCTGCAAAAGATACCCAAATACAGAATATGCGAAGAAAGATACCCAGAACATAGAATAGTGAGAGACAACAACAAATATTTTATTATTCAGAAAGCAATGTTCACTGGCCTCTTCGAGGGGGCAACCTCCAATAGAGCAGAGCTCGATACAGAAATAAGACACGATGCTCCTCACAGGGAGTCTCTATCCTTTATATATGACTCATACATGCAATACCATGGATCAATACCATGGGTTTTATTAATACCATCTATCTAATACCATGGGCCATTTGCAACTAACTGTGGTCCCGTCATTAATTGCGGGTTAACCACTTACTATTATTAATATGGGCTTTATTGACTCTTTACTATGACTCGATCCCCCTACATAAATAAGGGGGTTAGGGTGGGATCCTAACATGCCCTCCCCCTTAAGAATAACCTTGTCCTCAAGGCTGAAGTTGCGGAAACTGCTGAAGAATAGCGGCTGGTTCCCAAGTTGCATCTTCTGGCGAGGTGTCTTTCCACTTGACGAGAACTTCTCGAATCATGCGGCCACGCAGATGCCTTTCTCGTGTGTCTAGGACCTATTCAGGTTGGAGCCAGATTGACCCTTCCTCGTCCAATTCAGGTAGACTGGTTTGAATTCTGCAATTGTTCCCAATCACTTTCTTGAGGCATGAGACATGGAAAACTGGATGGATTTTTGCAGTAGGCGGCAAAGCCAACTTGTAGGCGACTTCTCCAATGCGCTTAAGTACTTGATATCGTCCGTAGAATTTTGGAGATAGTTTCTGACAACCCTTGTCTTTGAGTGATGTTTGCTTATATGGTTGCAGCCTAAAAAAGACTTGATCCCCTTCTTGAAATTGGTGCTCTATGCGATGTTGGTCTACCTGTTGCTTCATGCGGTTTTGAGCTTGATGAAGATTCTCTCTAAGATGGGCGAGCATGGTTGCGCAGTTTTGTAGGAGTTGATCCACTACTTGTACCTTTGAGCCCCATATGATATAAGAAGTAGGGGAAGGAGGGAGTTGACCATATAATGCTTCATAGGGAGTCATTTTGGTGGTGGCATGATAGTTGGTGTTATACCACCATTCAGCCAGAGGTAACCATTGTACCCAAAGATGTTGCTTTTCTGAAGTGAAACACCTAAGGTAGGTTTCCAGACATTTGTTGACAGCTTCCATTTGACCATCCGTTTGTGGATGATAAGAAGTACTGAGTTTTAGCTGGGTGCCTTATAGCCTGAAGAGTTCCTGCCAAAAATTATTGGTGAAGATCGGGTCGCGATCGGACACAATAGAAGTGGGCATGCCATGCAATTTGAAGATCTGATCCATGAAAGATTGAGCGACCAAAGTCGGTGTAAACGAGTGGGGTAGGGCGCAGAAATGAGCATACTTCGAAAGTCTGTCCACAACCACCATGATGACTGACTTGTTTCCTGACTTTGGAAGACCTGTAATGAAATCCATAGAAACCTCCGTCCATATTGCTGTCGAGATGGGCAACGGTTGTAATGTGCCTGGTGCTTTGACAGTCTCCCCTTTTTGGCGTTGACAGACATCGCATTCTGATACAAAAGTGAGGATGTCCTTTTTCATGCCTGTCCAAAAAAATGATCTTTTGGCATACGTCTTCTGAAAGCCTGAATGTCCTGCAATGGGGGATGAGTGCAATTCTGCCAAAATGCGACTTTTGAGGGTGGATGTTGGTGATATTACGACTCTGTCCCTGTAGCAAATAATCTCATCCTGCCATGAGTAGCCCTTGGTGGAATTTGGATCCACTTGCAATTGAGAAATGAGTTGGGAGAGCCCTAGATGTGAAAACCATTCCCTGCAAGCTTCTTCAATCCATTATGGAATGGGAAGGGAAATTGCTAGCAAGGTACTTCCCTCCTCAAATTGGCGAGATAATGCATCTGCTACACTATTTTCTTGCCCTTTCTTGTAAATGACCTCATAATCATATCCCAGCATTTTGGCGAGCCATTTATTTTGTTGTGGGGAGGATAGGCGTTGCTCCAAAAAATATTTAAGACTGTGATGGTCTGTGTGGATTTGGAAACATCGCTCCAATAAGTAAGGTCGCCAGGTCTCTACTGCATGTAAAATGGCCATCATTTCCTTCTCATAGGTAGATTGGCCTAGATTCTTCCCACTTAGTTGTTGGCTTGTGAAGGCCAAAGGTCGCCCTTCCTGCATTAAGACCGCCCCAATACCCGTACCCGAAGCATCACATTCAATGACAAAAGATTTGGTGAAGTCAGGTAGTGCTATGACTAGAGTGGAACACATGGCATTTTTGAGAGTTGTAAATGCCTGTTGTGCGTCCTCATTCCAGAAGAATGAATTTTTCTTCAGGAGTTGAGTGAGGGGCTTTGCTATGCGACCATAATTGCGCACAAATTTACGATAATAGCCTGTGAGACCCAAAAATCCTCTCAAGCTCTTCAAGGTCTTAGGTTGAGGCCAATCCTGCATTGCCTGGATCTTTTTGGGGTCCACCTTGACACCTTCACGCCCCATAATGTTGCCCAAATACTCAACTTCTTCCATGCCAAACGAACACTTGGACATCTTGACAAATAATTTATGCTTGCAGAGCAGTTGCAAGAGTAGATCTACATGCTGAAGATGTGCGGCCCAAGTGCAACTATAGATGAGGATGTCATCGAAGAAGACAAGGACAAATTTCCTGAGATATGGTTTGAGAAGGTGGTTCATAAGGCTCTGAAAAGTAGAGGGGGCATTACAAAGACCGAATGGCATGACCAGGAACTCATAATGGCCTTCATGAGTTCTAAAAGCAGTCTTTGGAATGTCGACTTCCTTCATGCGAATTTGGTGGTAGCCTGAGCGAAGATCCAGCTTAGTGAAGAATTGAGCCCCATTGAGTTCATCTAGCAAATCGTCAACCATCGGGATGGGAAATTTATCTTTGACTGTCAACTTATTGAGGGCCCTGAAGTCTAGACACATCCACCACTCCCCATCTTTCTTGAGCACCATGACCACCGGTGATGAATAAGGACTAATGCTAGGACGAATGACACCTGCTTCCAAAAGTTCCTTGATTATTTTTTCTATTTCATTCTTTTGGGTGAACAGATATCTGTATGGGCGCACATTTGGGGGTTGGGCCCCTGGAACCAAGGTGATGCTATGATCATGTTCCCCTCTCGAGGGTGGAAGCTCATGAGGCTTGTCAAAGACTGGTAGATGGTTATTTAAAATCTATTGCATCTCAGGATGAATCGGTAGAGACTTGGTTTCGACTGCCTGGATGGCATTAAATTGAGCTATAACTCCATGATGGCCCTTTTTTAGCAATTTTTCCATCCTATGCGAGCTGATGATAGAGGGAGCTCCCACCTGGAGTCCACGGAGGGTATGTGTGGAGTTGTTCTGCTTAAAACTCATATATAACTCTTGGAAATCCATTGTGATTGGCCCAAGAGTGCAAAGCCATTAAGCACCGAGGACAATGTCGCACCCTCCCATGTGTATGGCAAACATGTGGGTCTTCAACTGATAATCCCCCATTTGAAGTTTGACATTTTCACAGCGGCCTTCACATTTCATTGTGCCCCCATCCACAATTTGGACTTGGAAGTTAGAAACTGCTCGTACAAAACAATGCACTGCTTCCGCGACTTTTTGATGGATGAAATTATGTGTACTTCCACTATCAATCAAGACAACTACTGGGCGATGTTTAGTAAAACCTCTAATTTTGAGAGTTTGAGGTGAAGAAATCCCTGCCAAAGCATGCAGCGAAATAACTGGTTTGTCAGGGACATTGTCCTTTTGGTTGTCCTCTTCTACCACCTCATGTTCCTCCAGTGGTGGATCTTCCTCCGATGAGCTGTAATCAGTGGCATCAATTTGAAAAAATTTGGGCTCCTTGCATTTATGACCTGGGGAGTATTTTTCATCACAGTAGTAACATAATCCTTGATTTCTTCTTTCGGCCATTTCTGCAGGTGACACCTTTTGAACCTTAAGTGTTTGAGTCGTGTTGTGAGCATGTGGGGGGCGACCCTTAGCGGTGAAAATTGGGCGACTGTATTGGGCTGCTAACGCACGTTCCACATTACGAGCTACCTTACAAGCCTCCGTCCATGTGGGAGGGTGGTGCAGTAAGACGTGGGCTTTTATGGCTTCTTTAAGACCGTTGATAAAACATTCCGTGTAGAACACATCTGAGAGACCCCTAGTGCGGAAGGCTAAGGCTTCAAAGGCTGTAATATATTCATCCACTGTGCCAGTCTGTCAGAGCTTAGTAAGACGACCCAAAAAAGAAGATTCCTGGTCAAAGCGTTCTGTAAGAGCTTTTTTGAAGGAGTTCCAAGTCCTAAAAGGTCCATTGCAACGTTGATGCCATTCCCACCATTGCCACCTTTCATTGTCCAAGTACATGCTCCCCACCATAAGCTCAGTCTCATTATCTAAGATGTTATTCAGATTGAAATACTGCTCCATTTGTGCTATCCATGCTGCCGGATGAGAACCATCAAATTTATGCATATCCAACTTGGGAGGTCGCGGACGGGATTGTTGGTGGGGGCCCCCGAGGTGAAGAGAGTGGCTAGACTCACCCTCACTGTGTCCATTGCCAATATACGCCTCCTCATGGGCTTCCTCCTTGCCCGTCGGAATTATGCTCGGGATCATGTTATTTAGTCGGTCAAGCTGAATTTGGAGGGATTGCAAGGATTCTTCAAGTTTGTCCATCCTTTCATTGGCCATAGCTTGAGCTCTAGTTTCTACCATGCACCGACCTGATGTTCTTGAAAATTGGGACCGCCCAATTTTTATTATTATTTTATTTTATTTCATATATATATATATATATATTATTATTTTTATTTATTTTTCGCTAAGAATTGAATGGTACCACCGTGCTCAGCTCATCATCCTGATTTTGATGGGATAGATCACCAATAAGCGCCCCGGGAGATCTCATTTTTTGTCACTTAAGAATTGAATGGTACCACCGTGCTCAGCTCGTCGTCTTGATTTATTTATTTATTTTATTATTATTATTATTATTTTTTTTTTAATTTTTAATTTTTTATTTCTTTTTCTTTTTATTTTTAATTTAATTTAATTTTATTTCTGAAAACTCCTAATGGAGTTTTACTCCCTTAAAAATACTGCAGTAGCCGAATCGTCAAAATGTCAATGCTACCAAAAGTCCTGCGAAAATCTTGCCCCGGTATAGGAACCCCACACAGCTACTCAGATCAGGTGGATCTGAGAGATCTGAATGGTAGATCGGATAGCTCTGAGCGGCGGAACGGATTGCTGTTGCGGATCTGATGGATCTAATAGATTGGAATGGCTGGTCTGCTAACTCGGAACTGTGGGACTGATGTCTGTTGCTGCTGCACCCCTTTGCGCGCTGATCTGGCAGAGATGATGCATGATCCCCAGATAGAAAAGGGAACTATGGTCTCGAGGAGTGTCAGGTGCTACAGATCGCAATATACATAAGGGTCTGACAGTAGTACTCGGCCCAATGCTTCAGGGCTCTAACTAAGGAGGATCAACCGTACCCTTAGCTGTACAACCTAACTACCTTATCGTACGGGCGAGTAATCTCTCCGAGTGCTGTTCTCGGTGTACTGTAGCAGCAAGACGGCCGACGGTTTATCTATGGCGAGGTTGCAGAGGAGCTAAGGGGCTTCCGATATACCCAGAAGGTACTTGGAAGACAGTCCGTACGCGGTTCTGTCTAATGCGCTACTACTCGAAGGGGTACCCACAGGGGTTACAAGGGAGTCCAACAAGCGTGACCACCTCTTGTATTTCCTGCGTGCATGCCTCCCAAAATCCGCAGGTTTATGCGCTCAACCACAGATCCCGTGGTTTAAAGACGCCGGAACACGTCTCTAGCCAAATGTTTTTTTTTGCTAAGAAATGGAGATCCCATTGGCCCTAGAAAGTGCTCTGATGCCACTTGTTATGCTCTTAACCTGCAAAAGATACCCAAATACAGAATATGCGAAGAAAGATACCCATAACATAGAATAGTGAGAGACAACAAATATTTTATTATTCAGAAAGCAATGTTCACTGGCCTCTTCGAGGGGGCAACCTCCAATAGAGCAGAACTCGATACAGAAATAAGACACGATGCTCCTCGTAGGGAGTCTCTATCCTTTATATATGACTCATACATGCAATACCATGGATCAATACCATGGGTTTTATTAATACCATCTATCTAATACCATGGCCCATTTGCAACTAACTGTGGTCCCGTCATTAATTGCGGGTTAACCACTTACAATTATTAATATGGGCTTTATTGACTCTTTACTATGACTCGATCCCACTACATAAATAAAGGGGTTAGGGTGGGACCCTAACAATTATGCCCCTAGCAAGGTAACTATTAATTATTCTAGGTACATGTGGAAACCACACCAGCTCCCCACTATTCACCCATGTCAATTTAGTAATGTATGGAATTTATAGTATAATTTTAAAAGAATAAAAAAATCCAAAAATGTAACCCTAATGGCTATAAAAGGGTGAAAAATCTTGAGTTGAAAGGAGGGAAAATAATTTATGTCTTATTGTAGTTATTTGAAGTTCCATGATAAAACAATTTGAAAGAGGAGTGGAGAGATAGAACATAATAGGAGAAAGGAAAACTTCTTAAGGAATGAAGCGCAAAATAGTGTCTCATAGCTCCATGGTGAGCTTAGTTATCTCTATATTTTGCATTGCACTCTTTGTCATATAATAAGAATAGTACAATCGTCCATTTTCCTAAAACTTTTACCCATATAGGTTTTTCCAAGGTAAATATTGTGCTCATGGTGTTACATTGTGTAAATTTTATATTGTGGTTTTGTTCTTGTTTTACATTGTCTTAAGGAATACCCATATGTTAAATCACTAAATATAAGAATAATATTCACTTAGTTAGGCATAAGTTTGTTGTATTAGCAATAAGTTTGATATGTTTTATAGTGATCCAACCATCAAAATATCCAAAGAAATTTAAATATCATGTTGGTATTAGAGAAATGTTTGTGGGCATACGTGTGGTTTAAGTTTTATATATGCTTATCCAACTTAGAAAGTATAAATCTTAAGGAGATCTACACCTCCTGGATTTGAAGATTTCCATGATAAGGGAAAATATGTAGTGATGAGCCTCATGTATGGAGAATAAGCATACAAAAGAACTTACTAATGAAGGGGAGTTAAGATTCATCAGGTTGGAAGCTTGGGTAATTAACATTTATAGGAGTATGTTATTATGATTTCTTAATATAAATATCAATACCTTTCCCAAACATCCTAACTCTCATGATAAACCAGAATATCAAGAGGAACCAAGGGAAGAAACTAAAGAACTAAATTTTAAAAATGGGAACTCCAATAACCAATCTTCTTAGTGGTCATTTAAAGTGGAATTAGAAGTAAATTTCAGTCCCTACATTGATGCAATAGATGTATTAAGTTAAATAATTTATTGAAGTACTTATAAGTCTATTTTGATGTGCTTAATGTATGAAAGGAGTAAAAGATAGGTTTTATTAAACACAAACTAGAAGGTCATGCATAGACTTTGTGAGAAATGTATACCAAGTCACTTAGTGAGGGAGTGATACCCACAAGTGACCAAGTGGGAGGTATTATAAGAGTTCCTTTAGTCATATATTTATTGTAACATCCTGGGTTATATTCCATGTAAAAAGGAAAAAATCAACAAAGGTCATGGGACACGTATTCCAAGCTGAATGGAAGGGGAGAAACATCATATTGGGGGTCATTTGTGGTTAATTAATGGCTATGGAAATTGGCATTGGAAAAGGGAAATAAATGGAAATTGATTCAAGTAATAAAGGAATTTAGGAGAAAAGGAGATGAAGAGACAAGAATATATGCAAGGGGAATTAGAGATAAAATAAAGGAAAATGAAAGAAAAAAGGAAAAGGAAAGGAAGAGACAATAGACATAAATGATAAAAAGGCATATGAGAAACAATTGATAGATTTTGATAAGCCTTTGATCAATTTTCAACATTGACAACTTTAGTTTTGCTAAGGAAGAAATCGAACTCCAAGAGACAGAACAAGCAAGGGATCAAGTAAGTAAGGAAAGCAAGGGAGTGCAAGAGGAAGTTTGGAAAACAACAAGTAAGGGCAGAAAATAGTTGTGGATTTGCAAGTAACAATGTGCATGTGTGATTTAGCATGCAGGGATTTAATGCATGGTCTATGCATTGGTTTATTGTTTATGTTTGTTGTCATTGGCATGGGATTTTCCTGGATTGATAGTGGTTTACAACCTTGCCTTTCCATTTCCTGGATAGCCATGATGTAGTGGGTTCCCTATTTTGGTTAAGCTTTAGATTTCCGGTAAATTTTGGATCTTGGTTGAGGTGGTGGTCTCAGGAAAATTCCCAAGGGTTAAGAGTGGAGATGGTTTTCTCCTGGAACTCTTGAAAGGTGGGTGGAGACAAGAAAATTCCTTTGGGTAAGGTCAATAAAGTATGAGGCATCCAATCTTGTTTGGTTTCGGTGATTTCTGGACTAGTTTAGGTGAAATCACTATGGTTGAGGGTTGAGGTGGTTTAACCTCTGGAATCCCTGGTTGGTTTTGTTTTGGTTTATCCCATGTGATCCCACATTCATGCTTGGAATATGGCAAGGGGGTGATTGGCTGAAAGAAAGATTTGGTTTAGCCCAATCTATGGTTGGGTGGTATGTGGAAGTTAAGGAAAATTTTAGGGGCTAATATTTGTAGGTGGGCTAATTTTCCATGCTTTTTCCAAAAAAAAGATTTGTCAATTTCCATTTTTTTCTAAAATGGTTAGCCCGAATTTTATAGTACACCATTGTTTTACCTTAAAAATTGCAAAAATATTATATCAACTAATATAAAATCATTGGAAATCTAAATATTTCTACAAAAATATCACCAAAAATTTTACAATTTTCATATTAGGGACTAATAAGATTTGCCAAGGTTTCTAAACTTTAAGATAAACTTCCATCCTTAAAATTTTCCATGGTGGAAGTCCCTGACTTGGTTGGAATTTTCATATGTTATTACGTGTTGATTCTTATTGAGATTAATGAGCACACATTTTAATTTTATGTATGACTTTATGTCTAGTTTGACATGGTTCTATTCTGGCTAAATGTTGGTTACATGCATGGTATATTTCTCATTTATGATGTGTGCTTGTTATGGATCCATTCCATGTTTGAAAGGTTATTGGTTATATATTTGAATGCATGTGCTAATATGTGTTGTGGTAGCTAAAAAGAGAGGGAAGTAATCCTTCTTGATGATTCTTTGATGAAGCTAAAGATACAATGAACATATATGAATTCATGACTTGTAGGTGTTATGTTTACCAATTGTTTGCATAAATGATCATCATGTATTTTCCAAGTTTGAGAAGTAATCAAGTCAATAATAGTGAATTAAGACTTCTACAAATTATTAAGGTAAATATGGAAAGTTCTAGGCAATTATGGGTGGCTGGTCTGTAGCTAGCCCTGAAAATCCAAGATAGGGCTTTTGGTCGTAGTCTCTTAATTTAGAAATTTAGGTTGTAACCATATGGAGGAAGGCTTATGAGTGTGGTTGGATCCTTTTGGCCACATGCACAACTTTTCATGCGTGTGTCTAGGCTGGGAAGTGAGTCAAGAAGGTAGTTCCAGTCCAGGACAAGTTCATTAGTAGATGGTACTTGACATCTAGGTGATTTGGTGTTGTTGGAGGTTGCAATAAGTTTCAGGATGGTAAACCCCACTTCTATAATTGGAACTTGGTTTTTGGGTCATGCATAGTAACTCTTGTCTCATATTTACCCTGGTGGGATTGTAAAAGTGAGTGAATGTGGAGTGGGGTGTTATAGAGTGGTATTAGAGTGAGGTTGCAACACTGGACCTCGGGGTAAAAGAAAATTGTCATGCAATTTTATATGTTTGGCATGCATGTATGATGGTTAGTGGTTGTGATATACAAATTTGCGGCCACATGCATGTTATTAATTCTATTTCTATTATGGTTACATGCATGATAAATTTTAGTTAATTAGTGTGGTCATATGCACGTGCATCAATTATTCATGCATGATAGTTAATTGTTGTTATATGCATTGCAGTCATATACATGATGATTATTGTCCTTAGGGTTGCTTGCATGACATTTATGTTCTTGATATTATTACATATTGTGCTAATCTGGACTGACTTGTGTGGATGTGATAACCTCCCCTAAGATACATTGAGATATGATTTAGAATATGTCTTCTATTTGGTTGATCTAACATGGCATGTTTGTAGGACAATAGAATGCCAAGAGATGAAGAGAAAAATGGTTGAGTATAGTTCATATGACTCCCAATACAGGCCGGAAGAGACATTGGTGGGATGGGAGAGATCAATAGAGTAGTAGGGAGAGGGATATTCTCCTAGTTTGGCAGATACATTAAGAAGTTTGAAGGCAAATATCATATGTTTCAAGGAAAAAAATGAGAGATTGATTGAATCACAGGAAAGGCTTGTGAAAGCTCAAGAGAAGCAAGCTGAGGTTAATGAAACCATCCTCTAGAGACTTTTGTATTTGCATAAGCATGGAAAACTGTGAATCAATCATGGGGATAGACATGAATAAAAGACTAATGGTGCAGACGGAAGTAGGTCTCAGAAAATGTATAGGTTGGACAAGGATTATACAATGAAGAGTGGAAAACTCTTGGATACACCTAAGAGGAGGAATAACACTCGTGAATTTTATTCTAGTTCTGATTCCGAGAGACATCAACACAATCACCGCTAGCATCCTTATAGGGGGAGTGAGAGGGGGTACTTTCTAGAAGAGTTCAATACATCCAAGCCTCCTACTTTTGATGGTGAGTTGAATAAGTCAGAAGATGCAGAAGCATAGATGCTTGGGATGAGGAAATTCTCAAACTTCATGATTACTTTGAGAACATGAAAGCCAAGATAACTACTTTTAATCTCAAGGGAAAAGTAGATTACTGGTGGGAATATGTTAAGCATGTCAGAGGGATCAGAGAAGAGGATCTATCTTTGGATGAGTTTGAAAGACTCTTCAGGAAGCAGTACTTGTTTGAGAGGTATTGATGGGCCTACAAATTAGACATAAAGTAAGGCCCATATGACCATCCTTCAACACATTAAACTTCTCTTTTTGAATTAGATGACATATTTTTAACTTTAATATGTTCATTAGGAAGGTTTAGAGATAATTTCATATTTTTGCCTAATATTATTTATTTTTGTAAAATATTGAGAGAATATTGGTCAAATTATGAAGATTTGGAGGAGGAGATAATCTAGGGATTTGCTCCCTACTATAGGATGGACCAATATCGGATAATAAATGAACAATATATTATGAAATTATTGCACAAATTCTGGAGCTCCAGTGATTCATAAAATCTAGGAATGTGCTCCTTGTCATGTAATGCAGATTCCTAGTGTTGAGAACCAGATCCAATATTTAAGGATTTTCGAGGGGAATTCGAATTGGCCTCTAGGGGCATGTATTTATCAGTCTTCTTGTGGAGATAACTTGTTATTTAAAACCTCCACTCTCATTTCTAGCAGGGATGTACTTGGATGGATTCAAATGATGAAGTTTGGTGCCATTTTTAGCTTCTAAAGCTTGGTTTCCTTCATAGGACTCTGAGTTTCCTTGGGATTGGCTATCTCAAGAGCCTCAAAACCCTCTTGTACAATTTCTTTATTTCCTTTGAATGCCTTTTTCACTTGCATCTCTTATTTCTACATTTACTACTCATGCCTCTTTTGTTGTATGTTACATTGGTTAAATTATTGAGGTGAGTTTTTTTGCAAGTTTTTTACAAAGTAAAAATCATGTTGCACCCTTATAATAGCTTTGAAAAATCATATTCATCATTGAGCTACTTGGACTTGTCTACTAGTTCACAAATCTAGAATTTTTGGAAATCCCTTGTAGCAAATTAGTAGTAATTTTATGCTATTTTTTAGAATGTGTTAATGAGATTAATTTGATTTTATTCCACTTGTATTGGATCATAAAAAAATTAAAGTTAATAATAAAATTTACTCAATATAATTTTCACTTGATTAGGTTAGGCATTTGGTAGGTTAACTAGCTCACTAGTTCTTGAATTTCCAGTTTTTATTGTAGTAATTTTCTGCTATTTTTTAACACGTGTTAACAAGGGTTGTTTGGAGTGATTCCACTTGGAATGGCGTCCTAAGAGGTCCTAATTAATAACAAAATTTTCCCCATCCCATTTCATTTGATTTACTTGGTAATTCAATAAGTTATCTCTCTCTTGTAGCAAAACAAGGCCTCCTGTAGCACATGTAAACTTGACCAAATTTGCTCCAAAAGTTTGGTTTTTGTCTCTTAGGCTTGAATAATGACCCCTAGGCTCTAAATCCATGATTGGGAAGAATAAACACCACTTAGGACTTTCCTTTTTACAAATTATATTAGGCACATTTATTTGAATTCATGCTCTTAGGATTTCAATTACAAATTGTTGTTCTTGCATAGGATTAGTTTCTTTTCAAGGAAACTTTTCACATTCTGCAATTAGACTAATGATTCACATTGTTACAAGTAGCACAAGGTTTACATTCTGCAAATAGACAAGCACTTTTCATTCCTACAAATTTTATAACCTTTACCTTCTTGCAATTAGGATTAGTGTTTAGATTTAAGCAAGTAGCATTTCCATTTCTTACAAATAGAGCAACATTTCAATTTCTACAATTAGTTTAGGCTTTTATTTCATGACATTCACTCTACTACATCATATCAACGAAATAAGGACACATTGTATGT
The DNA here is from genome assembly GCA_031772625.1 of Pinus tabuliformis. Taxonomy (NCBI): domain Eukaryota; kingdom Viridiplantae; phylum Streptophyta; class Pinopsida; order Pinales; family Pinaceae; genus Pinus; species Pinus tabuliformis. The sequence goes on from CM062810.1 coordinate 805,925,384, forward strand.
TTCACATGTTGTGTCGACACCTCTTAAGTTTGTGTGCTGCAACATTCTTGTTGCAATACTGGGGATCATCACTTTTTGGCATCGTTGTTGGGGAGGTGTCAAAGTATGCATTGTTTTCTTCCCTAGTTGATTCATTTCTTTTACTTTCTGCAAAAACACACAAACTGCATTAGGCATATTTCATTTCAAAAACAAAAAATTGCTTTGCATTGGTATTTTCATTCAAAAAAGCATAAAAACAAAACAAAATTTTCAATACCAAAACCCCATTTGATCACGTGGTGCAGTAAGAACCACATCACCATCTACTTTTGCAGGTAGAATAAGAAGAGGTGGCAGAGAAGGTAGAAGAAATGGATGGAGATGATGACAATGAGGAATATCCTCTTGGATTTCCCATTCAAGACACTGATATCATTGTTCATATGAAGAACATCCCTCCATCTTTCCTTCCCAACTTCCATGGTGTGAGGTCAGAGGATCGTAAACCTTTCTCTTTAAATTTTAAATCCTTTGTATAACTTATGGTTACTTATTAAACACTAAAAAATTGAGATTGTTTCTAGAAACATTGAAGGATAGAGCTCTTAAATGGTTCATGATTTTAGGGACTAATTCAATAAGATCATGGAATGATATGCAAAAGATATTTCTAGAAAAATATAAAGATCATGATCTTAAAGAATAAATATTTAGAATGACTAAAAATGAAGATGAGATCCTTGAGGATCTAAGAGAGAGATTCATGTATAATGTTAAGAGGGTAAAATTACATCATTTAGGATTTGACACACTAAAAATCCTCTTATTTAGAACAATTAGGGATGAGTGGATTTGTCTCCTTAACATCATGAGTAAAGGTGATGTATACCCATTATCATTTGAATAAATTTGTGAAACATGCAAGTGCATAGCAATAGGAAGGGAAAGAGTAAGTAAATCAACATAAAGATTGGTAAGTCAAGCTGAAATTGGAAATTTGCTTGATAACTTTAAAATAAAAATTCCTAGCAATCTAAGTGAATAAGTAGAAATGATAAGAATGCAAGATGAGAAAAAATAAGATCTGATATTTGTGTTATCCATGCATAATCACATGTTATTAAATATTTCCCATCATTACTGAGGTTGAAGGAAGTTTACAAAGAGGAAAATTCAGCAAGTCAATCACCTAAGCAACTATGTTATGTAGCTCCAAGAATACCATGGAATCCTAGTCAACCTGGTATGATGCAAGAACCTAATTCAAAATTTCAAGGTTATGCACATCCATCTCAAAGTAATTGGAACACACCCTTTCCTTGGAAACCTTGGCCATCTCAACCCCAAAATCAATCTTGGAAACAAGGTTGGCAAGGACCTTATGGGAGAAATCCACAATATCCTCAATATTTCCCCCAATATCCTCCATACCCAACTCCATGTGATCCCTACCATCCACCTTCACCTCCACCACAACCCCAACTACATCCATCTCAAAAATCCACTCCCACTCAACTACCTGTCTAACCATTTCCAAACCCAAACAATCTAGTAATTCAACCCACTTACAATGTTGAGGTACAACACTTCCAAACAAATCCTCTTGATCTAAATGGTATTCATCTTAGCTCAGGAAGAGTATTGAAACAAATATATTATCTTGATGTAATTGAAGAAAAACATCTAGAAGAAGAAAATTCAAATGAGAAGACCAAAGAATCATGGGATGCACTTGATGAAGAGCAGACATCAAAATCAGAGATTGAGAAAGTTCCCTTATGTTTACCATCAGATGCTCCATGTGTTCAAGAGAATAATCGGAAAAAAGAGAAAGATTTGAATCCCATGGTAGAAGAGGACACATAAAGAGATCCAAATGTGCAAGTGGAGTAAGGGCATCACAAATATATTTATATATGGTTCCAGACAATCATTAAGTTGTAGCAACACACTCTTCTTCAACAATTCTTGATCTCATCTTACTAAAAGCATTTGGTTTCTCATATTTAGGTACATGCCAAAGCATACATTTCAAGCCTAAACACAATTTTATCTGTCATATTGATGTGCACATGGATCCATTGGAAGTATTCCTATACTTGAAAGATATTTTGTTTTTTTCGAGTAGAGTAGGATAGAAAAAAGAGGTTAAAAAATGGAAAAAGAGAAAAAAAGAAGAAAAATAAAATCTCAAGTGAAAACCTCCTTTGAGGTGCTTGATATTGGCTCACTAATTGAAAACCTCCTTGAGGTGGTTAGTGGGTTGGAAAGGAAAAAAGAAAAAAATCCTAGGTGAAAAACTCCTTTGAGGCGCCTAGGCAAACTTGCTAGCTGAAAATCTCATTGAGACAACTAGTATGCCTAAAAAAAATGAAAAAAAAGAGAAAAAATGGAAAAAGGATGAAATAAAAACAAAACATTTGTTTTTCCAGTTGCATATATGTGTTTTCATGCAGGTACTCCTCCACTTGAATAAGGAAAATAAATAGGTTAGCACCAAAAAAGGAGAAAAAGAAAGAAATGAGCAAAGAGGCAAGAAAAAAGTAAAAAACAATCAACATTGGGCTTTTTACCTTCTGTGAAAACTACTCAGAAAGGAACAAGGACATGTTAATATGTCACCCTCATCCATTTCTAACATCTGCCCATCATTCCCAAGCCTTTCCCATTCATTTTCCTTGCTATCCTAAAATGCTACGGGAAGGTTCTATTTTGCTACAGGAGGCAAAAATACACAAGGCACAATTTTTTTATTATCTTATCTTGAAAACAATGCATACATTAGCCAAGATGTTTCATGGGGAGATGCATATGGATGATGGTAACATTCTCAAGGAATTTTAGCAAATTCCATTACACACTTTTCGAGAATTTGGCCTCCATATCCTACAACCATTTTTTTTAATTTTCTATCAAGATTTGTGCATCTGTTGGCTAAAAGTTTTTATGGGGAGATGCATAAGGAATATGGAAACATTCTCACCAAATTTCAGGTCAATCAAATCTACTATTTGATAGATGTGGATAAAACAATTATGCTATAAGAGCATTCCAAAATTGCTACAAGAGTGGCCAAATTTGCTACAGGAGTAATATCTGATTAGAAAAATGGGTCAAAAGTCATGTTTTCCCTTGGAAAATGTCAGGATAGGTTCATCAAACCTCCTTCACCTCTCATCCACTCCATTTAACCAACTTCTTCTCAAGATTCCACCTTTGTTCATGAAAAAAAAAACAAAGAAAAGAGACTTTGCCTTCACCCCTTCTTCACAAGATTTCACCACCATCAGAGCCTTTGTTCATGTCCCTAGGATCACCATGATTCATTCAAGTTATTGAATTCATTTCATGGAGCAGCATAAGGTTTGAATGAGGTTTTGGAGGGAACTGTGTGATTGCTACAAGAGAGAGATCATTCTTGTAGCATCTTGCACAAATCCAACAGAACCAGAAGCATAAGAATTTTGCAACTTCATATTGAAGCCCTGACCATACCTGAGCATTAACAAGTCCATCCTTGAGTTTTGATGAAGCCACACCATCCTTGAAGAGGAAAAAAATCCACTGCAATAGAGGTAGATTAAGCACTGGAGGGACCTGCATGAAAAATGGAATTGTATCAGTCAAATACCTATCAGAGAGCATCATCAGGTTTTCTAAAATAAAGACTTGTGCATGAGGAAAGAATGAGGAAGATCACCTTTAGGGAATAGTTGATCAATCACTGGTTCAGTAGCAGCATGCATGCATCTACAGTAGATCGACATCAGGTATGCATAGGTGTGCATTGTTCTTCACCTCTCCTGTTGGGCATATTTTGGTTAAAAAATTATTTTCAATGCACATGAGAGAAGGTTTTATAGGCTGAAGGTGGCTAGTAAACTTGGCCACACTCAACTAGTAAGAATACAGTTTAGTCAAACACCCATGCAACGTGGAGAATTCAATGTGGGGAAGTGATAATTACGAGGAATGAGGATCATATCACCAAGCATACTAAGCCCACTATCATAGAAAGAAATAAAAGGACAATGTTCAACTTCAATTGTATCGATTTTCATTCCCAAAATAGTTAGAGAGGTTCATTAAGGCATCGAAGGTTGAGCTAGATGCTACCGGGGGCTGCCTAGGGTCCTACAGAAGAGATACATAATTTATTTGTAGGTGCTACAGGATCGGGCATGGCTGCTACAGGAGAAACAAGGCTGCTACAAGAGAGACAGATTGTGTGGTATAGAAGAAACAACGTTGCTACAGGAAAACATGAAGATGCTACAGGAAGGTAGAAGTTGCTGCAAGAAACCGTGATTTTAAGGAATTTCACCCCCAAACCCTAGTTGTTGGCTTAAGGGGGCCTGACCTAGGCTCAAAGTTATTCGCACCAACCAACAAAAACCTAACTACTGGCCCTTTCGGCAACAACATGTGTAGTGCAGGCTGCAGTCTCACACGAAGCAGTATTGGGGAATGCTAGAACTAGGTTTCTACATCTAGAGACTGTGTAATGTTTATTTATAGCTTAGATCTGCCTTCGAGCAAATCTATACCTTCCTACTGTCCACTACTGCAACTCTATCCAATTGACCTCCAGTTCTTCATGAAGGTATACAATCGTGCTTATTAGACATAAAAGAGGTAGAATCATGACTTTCGCTTAGTAAATAGAAACCCTAGATCTACCTTCGCGTAGATCTACCCGTTTTGAATAGTTATAATAACAAATCTATCTAATATCTTTGCAAAAATAGTTCATTACACTTTTCATGCATAGGCATTAAAGATCCAATAGATATGCACAATAGAACACATTAATTTATAGAAAACAACTTACAGAGAGAAGATACATTAACTTAAGCATAATTAAAGAACAAGGCACAGATGCATTCAATTCAACCCAAAACTATCTTTATTAGATTCAACGTTCAAATTACAGACTCTTCTATCATGTGCACTCAGCTGCATGGGTCCGTGTAATCAACTACGGACTTGCCAAGGTCTCCGCACACTCAGCTGTAGGAGCCTTCCCCTTTCGCCTAAGTACATGAAACAGACCTTTCCTATCTTAGTGCCTTGCCCTATGTTATGTTCTTCTAGACTTGCTATGAATCAAATATTTATAGCCTTTCTATTACAATACCATGGCCCGAGGCCTATTTGTGAGTCTCAAAACCATCCTATCACTTACCCATACAAGGGGTTAAAGCCCCTTTGACTCTTACTTAACTGTGCGCTCTGCTTCCACATTTCACAGAGACTTTACATTCTTTACAAAATTATAACCAAAAATTGCCTAAACTGTCAAAAATTGGCCCTAGGGACCCTATCCCAATAGGCCTCCAACAAAAATATGGTGACTCACCCTCAAATCACTCAGTTGGCTTCTCTACTTTGTGGCAGAGCTCACTAAACTCCTGCTTCAATGCTTGCAGCTCCGCGATGCTCTATATTGCAGCCTGTTTCACCTCTTCGACCAATTTTTTTGTAGTTGGTCCCTCCACCGCAAGACGCATGGTCCTTTGAGTCTGCCGAAAAGCTTTCAACTTTTCCTGAATCATGTCCTGAATAGTCTGAGAAATCTGGCTTGCCTTCCATGTCCATGGTCGAAGTCGAGACTTTAACACTGATTCTTTTCGCTGTAATTCCTCAACTTGTGCTTGTATCATCTTCCCTTCCTATAAGCGCGTGAAGCGCTGGACTGGTGCCAAGGTGCGCACAGTCACCCTGATCTCATCATATTTCTGCTGGGCCTCTCTAATTTCTGTAGTCAATCGCTACAGGTTTGGGTCCTCTTGCAAAGTATCCCACAACTCCATGGAATTTTCAAAAGAAAGTCGTAGCCTTTGACTACATTCTCCAGAGTATTCATGTGCTCCTTGATGGCTGCGCCACGCTGCTCCCTGACCTCTAGTGGAGTAGTCGGCTGCAGTTTCAACTGTAGTTCTGATATCTGCATCTGGAAGTCAAAAGTGACTCGGCCTATTTCATCTTTCGATTCGCGCACTGCAGCAACCAATTTCCTAATATTTTCTGCAACTATTGCATCCTCCAGAATATGTAACTCTGGGACTGAATTACATGCTTGTGTAATTGCTGCTTCCAGGCTCTAACTTCGTGTTGTTAGCTCTTTGTTTTCTTTCAGGACTTGAGCCTTCTTAGCGAATATCTATTCATTTTCTAGCTTAACCTCACTGATCACCGCTAGTGCATGCTGCTCTCTGATTCGAAGCTCATCCGAGAACCCTTGATGAAGCATGTGGAGGGTCTAAAGTAGCAGCGTGACTAGGTTCACACCCATGCCTTTGATCTTTCTTAGTTGGGCGCGGTATTCCTCTGATTCTGTACAGATTGTACCTTCTGGTAAGGAGATGACTCTGAGGTCCAGAGTCCTTTTTGTCTCCCAAACTCTCTCACTCACTTGTGGCAGGCTCACTTGAACTCCGCTTGCTTGTCTAACGCTCACCTGAATTCTACCTATATGAATCTGCAACTCACGCAGATCCTTATGGACGATCCCCAACATCTGCATGTATTGATGTTCGAATTGTTGTGAAAATTTCATTGTGGTGTCTTTGACCTTATCCCCAATTTCATTGAGGTCCCCTTCTGTGAGGACCATTGGGTCAATGCGCGGTTGCTTGTTTGATTTGTGCTTATTCCTTGGCCTGACAGTTGTCTCCTTTTGTCGCTTTGACAGCCTAAAAGGAGTGCTCTATGAGTCACCCCCACCTCCTTCCTGCTCTGACTATTCCTGCTCTTTAGTATGCTGGGAAGCCAATGCGTCGACTTCCACTGTGTCCTTTTTGTTGATGCGCTCTTTCTTAGTACGCTCTTTTTTAGCACGCTCTTTTTTAGCAACAGTGTATTTCTTCTTTTCAGCAACCTTCTTGCACACTGCTGCTTGCTCTACTTCTTTCTTCTTCTGCTCAGCTTTTGTCTCTGCAAAGATCTTTCTCCGTCCCTATTGGTACCTGCACCAAGGTCTGTGGGCTCCTGCCACTCCGTTGGTCATAATACCATGATATCTTGCACATCATCTTTTGCCACTAAGTATGGAAACTTGTGCCATATATTCCTCGGGTCTTGCCTTACTCAGATTGAAATGTTATGAAAGTTGGCCTTAAATTCCATGAAGGCCCACAACTGCTCTAACAAGGTTGGAGACAACCTTGGCCACTGAATTATCACTGTGTGGAGGTCCATCTTGACTAGTATCCAGAAAAATTTGGAATCCATGATCCTCTCTGGATCCTTCATCGCCCATAGCGAAGTGAACTTCATTTCCTCCGGTAAGTCTTCACCCTGCAGAGGAAATTGACTATCCTCTGGTAGTTGCCATGCAAATAATACAATCAGCAATAAGAGCCAGGCATAGTGAAACACCTTTCTCTCTTCCTATGCTTCACAATAGTTTGCTAAGAACTCCTTGCAAATGTATTGTGCCCAGTTGTACTGTACATCCTTCGTGTTAGGGCCTAAATCTACCTCAGGCTGAGAAAGGTAGGATCTAGGGTAACATCAAACCAAGCTTAACCTGGTAGCTAGCCCTACCAGGTCGGGAGAGGGCTCTCTCCTGTCAATCTCAGCAAAAATGATCAATGAGGCTTGAGATGACTTGAATGAAGACTGATTTTAGGCTAGGTATTTGTGCAAAAGGGCTTGATTGAATTTGATGATGTTTTGTTGGCTCAAATGGAAAGGCAGTTTTTGGGTCTTGGGAATGAGGCTCAGTTTTGCAGAGGTCTCAATGGGGCAAGGTAGGCAAGTGATTTGATACTTCAAATTGAATGAAATGGAGAGATTTAGATAGGTGAGGAGTTGAAGAGGGCAATAAAACCTCAAGGATCCTCTTCAAATAGCTGAAAACATCAATAACTAAGCAAACCCTAGGTAGAGCACTACAATTTCAATGGATTCTACCTTTATCCTTGTTTGTTTTAGTTAAGAAGAAGCAAGAGAGATAATGGCATACATAAAACACATATAGACTTACATTTATAGAAGGAAACACAATATCAAAGCAACATGCCACATGAATCCCATAGAGTGCTGCAAACCACTGGTCTATTCCTTAGCCAAAACTGCTAAAATGAGTATACAATAAGCTCCAAGCTTTCCCAAAAGTCCAACCATGCTAATGACTGAAAAAACATAAGATATAGGCAAACAAAAACTCATCCTAGCCTCTAGGGGTCGAGCTCATGAGTTTAGGAGTTGTTCCAACTGATTCCAAACTGACAACTACAAATTAGGCAATGGAACAACATGCCTCTAAAAACTAGGGAATTGATTCATTCAGTTGTAAACTAACTTTTCATGGACGAATCTACCTTCATGAATGAAAATTTGACATAATTACATCAAGATCCATCAATTTACATTAAATTACATCATAAGTTTGACATTAAGAAAGACAAAAGTCAAACTGTCAAGGAACTAGGCGAAAAACAGAGTATACTTGGTCAAACTGAGCAAAATTTCCCCTATGCACCGCGCTGATTTCTCTATGCATATCACCTGTTTTCAGCCACTTTTGGAGGCCTTCCTGGTGTCGAAAGTTTCTCCAAGTGTGCTTGTTGGAAAGGTATTCTTGTCTACTTTCCAGATCAAGTGGAAATTTTGAATTTGGCCTCCAGTTTTCCCTCCAAAACTGAGTTCTCCTAACACTGCTTCCTATGTGTCAAATAGGGGCAGCAAGTTCATTTTTTGGGTGTTTTTGACCTTTTTGGGGGCTCAAAACCTGTCAAAATTTCTTGGCCACTGGTAGGAATGCATATTTTTCCAAGAAAAATCCAAATATGTTGAGTTTTTGTCATTTGGAGGCCTCCATCAAAAGCGAGCTCCAGGTGGCTCGGCGCATTGGGCAGAAAATTCTGTGTTTTAGCCCAAAAATTTCAAAAATGCAAAAAGTGTCCCAAATTTTTTGAAATTTGGGTTGAGTGCTCTCTATCAAGTGTTGTGTTGGGCCAAGGAAGCCTCAACCAAGATCTGAAGTTTATCTTGCGCTTTTTGCCTCCTCAATCTCTTCTTCAATTTTGCCTTCAAGCTCCTGATTCTAGCTTGGCACACCATATTCCTTGAAAAATAATGATATGCCATGTTTCTCAACATATTATTCTCATTGATGGCTTTCTCCAACCTCCTCTCCAAGTGGATATTAGTCCTCTCCAACCAAGACTCACGATCAGCATTGATTTCTTGCTCAAGTGTTGTGAACTTGACTCTCCTCCGTTTGGCAGCTTGTCGGTTTTCTCGTATGTTTCTAAGCTCCATTATGGTTTTCTGATCCTCTAGTTGCTTGTTTCTTTGTTCCAGGTACTTTATTATCCACTCGGCTCTTTCCAAGTTGAGGGACAAAGCATTGATGTCCGCCTGTTGCTCTTGGATGACTTCCTTGAGCTTTGAGCTTTGTGGGCCCAAATCCGTGTCATCGTCCTGAATGAGAATGAAATCGGTCTCCTGCTCACCTGAAGGCCCCTCATCATGCAATGGCCTCTTGCCCTTGTCCTGAACCTGCTGTGCTAATGAAGGAAGTGAGACCCCTTCCACCCGGGTGGAGATAATACTCGCTTTGCTGCTGCAAACAACTGTCTAGTGCCCTTTTGATATGTGACAAATACCGGCACACTAGCGGTCTGTGTCTCATGACCCTCCTGCTAATGAGAAGGTCCACCTGTCTCATGAAAAGTCTCTGGAGGTACCTGAGGAGCTGTGAAGAACTCATGAGAAATGAAATCCTCCCATGAGATGCCCTGCAAACCAAGCTGATGCATGACCACAATTTTGATGAGTGCAAAATGGTATATATTGTTAAACTGCTGCTGAGGAGTCTTTTGTTGTACTAGTGTGGTCATCTTCTCAATATTTCGGCACATGAAGTAGGGGAGATTCATCATTCTCACCCTGGTAAAGTGCATCAACAATCTGATATGATAAGCATATAGGCGAGAAAACCGGCCCTCACAACTGAAATATTTCATTATGAGTTTCATCAAGGGAGCATATGAGTCTTTTAGGTACTGAAAGGGAAAAAATTTGCTGAGTTGTCTCAAATAACTGGGCTTGATGTATGGTTCATAGTGTTCCCTATCAATCTGCTACCTTTTATTCCACTGCTCTCCGACATTAGGAATGCCGGTTGCTAGAGAAATAGACTCCGGTGTCAAGGTGAATGTCACACTAGCTAGAGTGGTTTGGCCATTATGTAGATGAAGCACAAACAACCGGGCTAGCTCATGATGATACTGGACTCTAGCAACCATCTCACAGAACTGATAACAGGATTGGTGTTGGAAGCATGTGATAGCAAGAGGGCAGGCCTGCAGCTCAGCAAGTGAAGTAGGCTCCTCTCTTATATGTTTGCCACCCCTGTGAGGTCTCCTTGGTGCATGCACTTCTATAGGAGAGTCACTGTGTGTCTCTTCTTCTCGGTCATATGAAGGATCAGATTCCATGCTTGCTAATGTGTGAGTTTTCTTGATGAGTATGAAGAGATTTATGGTGATTTTGATGTTTTCTACCACCAAGGGTAAGAATATGTGAGGGACTGTGGAGGGAGAGGATATGAGGGGTTTTGGGACTATTATGACAGGGTTTTGTGGGAAATAGGGGATTAGGGAACAATATGGGAGTTTTAGAGACAACAATTAGGGTTTGGGGATTTGTAATTAAGATTTGGGAAAATGGGATTTGGGGATAGGGGTAAATGATTTTTAGGAATATGGGAGTTTAGGGAATGGGTGGATAAGCTGGGAAAATAAATGGAGGAGTGACAAAGTGAGGGAGTGGTAGAATGAATTTGGCAGCAAAATGACAGTGCAAACCCTAGGCAATGGTTTTTGAGAAATTGCAAGGAAATAGGGTTTGATTTTCTTCACACAACCACCATAAATTTTTAAGACAAACTCCTTCACTAGCAAGGAAAAGATCTTGACTTACTTGCACACTAGAAGACTTGAGTGATTTTGGCGATGTGAGGAAGTTTTTGAGGAAATCGGGCTTGGTAGCTCTATGCGCCGTGCCTCAAACCCAACACGCTGCGCCTCCTGTGTGTGCCGTGCCAGTACAAATTTTACACTGAGGAGGACTGCCCTATGCGTCGTGCCTCTTGTATGCGCCACGCCTCTCACCCAGTGCGCCGCGCCTCCAAAACTGAGTGCTTTTGTTGTGATTTGCTTCCCTTTTCCCAACATGGCTTTCACCTTGGTCAATTTTGCTTCTTGGAATGCCAATGAGCTTTTGAATTGTAAAAAATGGTTTATATACAAGAGCCTTTTAATTTTTGATTCATAAAACCCATTTTTATAATGTTTGCCATATGACTTTACTTTTCACCTTTGTTTTTTGAGCAGTTTACTTTATTTGAGCCTTTTGATGAACTGAATGACTTGATTTTTGTTTGCCTTGTAGGGGATGGAGCTACTAAAGCTTGGCAAGGTGACCAGGGTTGCCACTAAAGTGATTTACATACAAGAGAATTGAAAATACATGAATTTATACAATAAAAAGCCTAAAATACTCTGTTTTTCCTCAAAATAGAGTTTTGAGGAAAAATACATTTCTGAGCAATTGATTATGAAATTTCTTGGTACTAGAACTTTATTCAACCTCCTCAAGTGCCTGCTGGCTGTTATTGGACATTTTGAAGACCTCTTTGATGAAACCCTAAACCTAATGAAACTGAAACCCTAGAAATAACTTTTGCAAATTTAAAGACAAAAAGTGACTGCAGATGATCTTGATGAATGGAAATGGGCTAGCAGGTAAAGGACATGAGGGAAAATGTACAACAAGCCACTACTGTCAAATGATCCATGCTCCTAATGGAATGCAACTGACTGAGTGAGACACCTAATATGCAATGCAACAAAAGAATTTGATCTCTGACGGAGGGATGAAGATACCGACACTAACACTTCGCGCACTGTGTAGCCAATGCAATGACTAGTGTCAAAACCTCATTCGTGCGACATTTTTTCATGATCCTTCTTGCCAAAATTTGAGCGGTGAACTACACTGCTTGGTCTGAAATTGAGCAGATGGAGTACCCGTGCGACTTCTTGATCAACCCAAAACCAGTCTTCATTTTATCGGCGAGTTCATTCTCTTTTCTTTTACTCGCAAATTCCTTCAGTGGATCCGCCCCTTTATAGGGAAACTTCGTAATTCTATGAATCAAAATGTCTATTATGGGGATGGGTTTGTCTAACCGTAAACGACCATCGTACACCAGCGCGGGTAACTGGTGCACACAGACAGTATTGATAATTGACCTGTGAAAGTGTGGCACACACAACAAATTTACTAATCTAGCCTGCTCGATGCCTTTAACCCATTTCATCGGCTCTAGCCTTGTGACCCCAGTCTCTTCATAGTAAATCTTGGTCATGTATTTATTGGTGGCCAGGTGAGGGAATTTCTCATGGTCAGTGAGATCCAAATATTCCAATTTTAACACCAGGATATGTGTTAAGAGCGCATCTTCGAATACTACTTCTAGTAGCAGTGGCGTAGAGACCATGAATTTACCCGAATCTGGGTCCTTGGTTACTTTTGCCTTCCATTTCCACAGAGGGATATATGTTGGGTGCCTAGTCAGAGGCTCACCCTCCTACACATCTAATTCCTCCACGCCATCACAGATTTCCTTTGCTTCCACATCCACTGGTTCTTCCGGTTGCTTTGCCTTATCCTTCCTTTACTTTTGTTGAAACTTCGGGTTCATCCTCGGTGATTGCCTCACTGGTATAGGTTTCTTCTACTTCGCCTTAGTAGTCAGTTGCTTTGGCCTAGGCAACCTTGATGCCATAGGTGCAGAGGGTGCAGCTTCCATGGACACAACTTCAGGGCCTTCCGCTTGAGAAACCACGGCTTCAAAACTGATTAGCTCGGACATTTTTTCAAGGATAATCTTATGGTTCCAGTCAGGTAGGTTCGCAAATATCAGGCTTGAAGCTAAATCCTCCCAAACCTGCCTATTCATATATCAGGAACAAGAGGGCTCATACATAAGTGTCAAAAGACAAAGTGTTCTTCGGTAGACCAACATGCAAGATTTATAAGTGATTTCAAATTCAAATCCGACCATTCCCTCCATTTCCTGATCATAAATGCCTCTTTGGCGGAAGATCTCCAAACAGTTTCACCATAAATTTTGCCTACCCGCTCCTCCTAATGATATTTTTTTCTATCAAATCATGAACAGTGACTCCAACAACTATTTTTGGACCTGGCTGTGCGGCACCACCCCCAGTGGCACAACTTGTTGGAAATAATATTGAGACGGCGGGGGGTGAATCAGTATTTACAAATCAATAACTTTTTCCATTTCATAATCATATTTGTATATGATACTCCAGTGAATGGAACTCACGTGTGCAAGCAACTGTTATTAAGGAAACCAACTATATCCAATGAACTTATGATTCAGTTAATTCATCATATGTTAATCCTTAATCACTTCATTAGTACTTTATTAAACATTAAACATTAACCATGTGCAGTATAACAGAATAAACAATCACACATAAACAACACACATGAACACCAAGATTTAAGGTGGAAACCTAATGCAAGAGAAAAACCACCTGTTGTTGTCATCTTTGTCTTCTTTTAATATAAGAAAAAACTATTTACAATCTTGTACTGCTGCAGAATCATATCAGTACGTAGGCACCCACCTGTAGAAGGCTACAACTTTCTCTCATTCTCCAACTTCTATTGGAAGGGAGCTACAACCCCTCAGCTCTTGTATTGGCCGATATGTTTACGAGTATGTAGGTGTCAGCCTACAGAAGGCTGTGACCTTCTCTCTTCCTCCAAGGACCACGTTTCATCAATTTTCAGACTGGACACTTCTGGTATACAACAACACAATATGAAGGCCACGTTTCATCAAATTTTCACACTGGGCCCATCAATAACATTGAAGCTCAAAATCAATTAAAACCAATCACTGAAACTCATCAATACTGAAGCAAATCACAATAAATCAATTTGAACAATAAAATCACTATCAGCAGAACACAGAGCTGAACCTAGAACTTTGCATCAACAACTAGTACCGATTGCAACTTCAAACATCATATTTCATAGTGTATATGCTACTTCGAAGTTTTGAACCAACATGCATACGCGCCTTCACCAAGGAGAACCAACATATAGATCTGCAGATAAATACTTATAACTTCGCAACTGTTCCAGACTTTACATATATTTAGATCATAGCATATAAAGGATAAAACATGTGTTAGAAGTCAGATCTAGACTATCCATTATCAGACCACATAGTGATAATTCATTTCAGGTCTTATGATCCTGATCCATCATCAACCACTTATGTGCATACTTAGTTCAGATCAAGCAAAGCACCAAAAACCCATAACATGCATATTTTCTTTTGATCTAACTCTTCATAAGATTTTCATTACTTGCCACATAACCATTTTATCTTCTCCTTCCTAAATACTTAGATCCTTTTCCAATACCTCAGACCAAAATCATAGTTATGCTGCTGGTATTATTTGATGGTATCAATACTCTTTGTCATGCTCATTACCATGGGTTAAAACCCTTGATATTCATTGTCCTTAATTTTCCATCCCATACGCGCTTTTCATTTTTTGAAAGTGTGTGCATACGTATACTTTCCTTTTGTATTGTGAACCCGTGTGTATATGCTATTTGGACAAGGTGAACCAGTGTATACTTCTTAAACCATTCTCTTTCTTCAATCTGTGGATTTTGATCTGTAATCCTTTGTTGTTAACCTATTGCACTATGAACTGCCATCATTCATCATATATGTGAGTTGCCATCATGGACAACACTTGTATCATAATGCAAAAAATCTCCCCCTTTGGACTTGATGGCAACCATATTGGTGTTTCTTATGAAAAGCTGTAGAACTTGTTAGATATATGAATAACACCAAGATACTCTCCCCCTTTGACATCAAGGGCAAAGGTTGGACCAAGATATTATCCCCCTTAGAGATGCACTATAATGTCCATGCTCCCCCTGAGCACATGTAGAGTTTGTAGAGATATTTTTTCAAAAGAATAACATGACTATAACTCAACTATGTGAGTGTGACCTTCCTATCACCAATGACTCATACATACATCAATCACCTAACCAAGTGGGGATATACCAAATGTTAGTACATGATTGAAAATTGTAATTATTACATCATCGTTCCCATGCATAGTGGGGTTACGAATTTCATCATAGGTCTTTACATGACTTTTACATCGAATGATATACATGACATTTATAACAAGGACCAATCAATCTAAACAAGACCATGATAGTCATCAACAACTATCATACACCATATATGATCTGCACCATAAGCATTTGTCAACAACATCAAGATCAACAACCTGTATATGTCCATCATTAAAAGAGTCATCTGAATCAAAACAACTATGTGGATCAAGCAATATAAGTATAGTCATGTACCAAGGCCTTATAATATAATGCCAACAATGCATTATTAGAAGCATATGACCCCCCTGAACCTGTGCCAATTGTTCACTGTTAGATCTGATCATTGCATTCGTCAGTAAGAATCATTAAGGCATCATCATCAACCAGTTATTCATCAAGTCATTAACAATTTATGAGGGTCAAATTCAATTCTATATCTCATCAGTAGATTGTAATCATCATCAATCAGAACAAAAAAGATAATTGATAACTGGCTGAACCATATTAGACTCCTTTAATGCAATATAAATCAGAGTAGAATATTATAACCTACTTCTACTATCAATTTGTGGAAGCTTAAAGATTGAGATGAACAATATAACCAGAAGAAGAAGAATCAATGGCACAATACACATGAAAATGCTTTGTGGAAAGTCTCAGATAAAACCCCACACTATTGTATTATCATACATGGTGGAAATACAAAGGAATTATACAAAGCCTTAGCTCTCAAAGCTAGCCAACTCTCAGTACAATCCTCATAGATGCTCACATGAAATCTTGGCTTCTCTCCATCCTTCCTCTCTACACTCCAAGCTCCTATTTCCGCACTGTTCCTTGTGGATGATTAGCCTATTAACAAGTGGAAAAACAAGCCTTCAAAACTGCACAATCCTCAAGGATGAATCCTTGACTGCATGCATGAGTTTTCTCCATGAGAAAACGAATGCAACTGATAGTACATTGTCCCTGAACATTAATCTCAACTAGGTCTTTCTCATAATAGACGTGCATGAGTTTCTGATGAGGGAATCTTCAGTTAACTAGACTAGCACTAGTTGAGTGCATTAATGCATCAACTGACTGTTAACTCACTATTAGTTCCTCAAACAGTTTGGAACTAATTTAACTGGACTTAACTCAGTAAATTGAGTTAACTAATTGAAACTCAAATATAACTCAGTATTATCTCCTTAATTTAAGGGATAACTCTTGCATGACTTCAGAAAGACTTCTAACTTGAATTTCTCCAACTAATTAATTTAAAATAAATTAATTAATTATTTCCAAGTAGCTATTAAGACTAAATTCGATTTTAATTCACAATTTAATTCAAGGGCAAATTAAATTGGAATATTCTTGTTGCCATATTTCAACACTCCCTCTCAACAAGAAAGGGATTATCTGCCACCCCGATCCTGTCTCTATGGAACTCGAATTTACACTTTGACAATGCCTTTGTCAAAATGTCAGCATCTTGCTCCTCTGTCAAAATATACTGCAGCAACATGATCCTCCTCGCTACATAGTCTTTGAGATGATGATACCAGATGTCGATGTGCTTGGACCTATCATGAAATACTGGATTCTCAGAGAGTTTGATACAACTTTGATTATCACAATAGATGATAGTTGGATCCATCCTCTAATCAAACAAACTAGCTAGGATTTTCTGCATCCAGATGGCCTCACATGCTGCCTAACTTGCAACCATGTATTTTGCCTTTGCCGAGTTGAGTGCAACAAACCTCTGTTTCTTGTTGTACCAAGAAATTGTCGCTGACCCAAGGTTGAAAATCCCTCTTGATGTGCTCTTCCAATCTGATGGACTCCCTACTCAATCTGAATCAGTGAAGCCCTGTAGCTTTACTCCCTCTGTCCATCTGTACCATAATCCATACTGAGATGTGCCTCAGAGGTATCTCAATACATGATTTGCTGCCTTCCAAAACATCTTGGTAGGCTGAACCATTGCTTGACTCAGCTGGTTCACCGCATAGCACAAATCTAGTTGTGTGTTCATTAACTACATTAGTGAACCCACAAGCTACCTATACACAGTAGCCTCTACCACTTCTCTTGAAGTAGCAACCTCCTTCCTCCAGTTACCTACTAGAGGAGTCTGCATGGGCTTGCACTTCTCCATGTGGAATGTCCTGAGTATCTCGTTGTCATACTTTCCCTAAGACACAAACAACTCCCCCTCCTTTTGACACACTTCCATGCCAAGGAATTAATGCATGGGACCCATGTCTTTCATCTCGAATTCTCTTGCAAGGTCCTCCTTGCAAGACACGATCAACTGATCATCACCAGTCAATATGATATCATCAACATAAAGTATGATGATCAACAGCTTACCTTTCACCACGATGTGATACATGTTTGTATCCGCTTCACTCTTTGTGAAGCCCAACCCGATGAAGTAGTTCTCTATCCTGGTGTACCAAGCACGAGGTGCTTGCTTCAGCCCGTAGAATGCTTTCTTGAGTCGACACACATGCGACTCACGATCGAAGGTCTCAAAACCTTCCGGCTGCTCTATGTACACCTCTTCCTCAATCTAGACATTGAGGAATGTAGTCTTCACATCCATATGATGGATCTTCCAACCCATCTGTGCTGATAGTGCCAACATAGATCTGATAGATGAGTACCTTGCGACAAGAGCAAAAGTCTCATCATAGTCAATCCCCTCGACCTGTGAAAAGCCACAGGCAACAAATCTTGCCTTATGCTTCTCCACACTACCATCAACAACTTGCTTTACCTTGTAAAGCCAATGGGAACTCACAACTGACTTTTTCTTCGGTCTCGGAACCACATCCCAAACACTGTTACGAACTATGGAGTCATACTCCTCCACCATATCATCAAACCAAATCGGCTGCTACACTGCTTCCTCAAATGAAGATGGCTCGGTCTCAACACATTCCCCAGCAAGGGCCATGTATCTAGTGTACCTCTCAGGTGACCTCCTCTGTCTGCGCTGAGAAGATGGTGCTCCCACATTCTCTCTCGCATCCTCCAACAATATGTTAGCTTCTCTTGTGCGCTTCCATCCATATCTAGAAGACTCTACTTGAGTGGATGTCTCCACTCTTGGAACCTCTGCATGTGGCTGCTCTGCATCAGTCTGAGGCTCCTCCTCCTTAGGAACCAACAATTCCTCCACAGCCTATAGTTGGAGCTCCCTCTCAAGGGAAACTCACATGGCCTTCTGCTCATCAAACTTGAGATCTTTGCGAGCCACTATCCTCCGAATGGTAGGCAATTACACCCGATAGTTATGAGGTGTATCAGTGTACCCCACAAATATCCACAACTCTGCTGTCGGCTCAAGATTCTTTCGTGCATCCTTTGTCACATGGCAATATACTGATGAGCCAAAGATCCCGAAGTGACCCACATCTAGTCTCTTACGGGAGAAAGCTTCCTTTGGTGTCTTCATCCCAAGTATGCGATGTGGGCTTCTATTATGCAAATAGATCGATGTGTTGCATGCCTCAGCCCACAAGTGAAGTGGTAGGCCTTGGTCATGTAGCATTTCCCGTGCTGCCCCTACAATAGTTCTGTTCTTTCTCTCAACCACCCCATTCTGCTTTGGGTTATGAGGTTCTGTCAACTCTCGTTTAATTCCTTCCATTGCACAGAAGTCCTTAAACTCTTGAGAGACATATTCTCCACCGTTGTTGCTTCTCAAGGCCTTGATCTTCTTCCTTGACACTTTCTCGACCAAAGCTTTGAACTCACAAAACTTTATGAAGGTTTGGTCCTTCTTTTGCATGAAATAAATCCAGCATTTACAAGAATAGTCATCAATGAAAATCACATAATACCTTTGCTTCGAAGTGGATGCCATCGAGAATGGTCCACACAAATAAGTATGAACTCGCTCTAAGATAGCCTCTGCTCGACTGTCTCGATCATGAAAGTAAGACTTGGTGTACTTTCCCAAGGTACAAACTTTGCATGTGTCAACTTGCTCATGTTTACCTTTGGGAAGTCATGTAGATATCTGCTACATTATCTTCAAAGCCCCATGATGCAAATGGCCCAACCGCCTGTGCCACAACTCGCCAATGTCTTGGCTTTGCACCAATTCTACTTTCGTACTCAATGCTGCATAATCATCTACCTCTAGTTTATAGAGATTCTTCACCCGAATCCCTATCCTCTTGGTCTGACCCATGGTTATGTGTCTTAGGAACGCCTTTCCTTTACTGAAGACAACATCATAGCCTTTGTCCTCCAACATCGTGACCAATACCAAGTTCTTCTTCAGTCTAGGCACATACATCACATTTGTCAAGGTGAGAGGTGCTCCATGCTCCCTCTAAAAAGCAACCATGCCCACTCCTGAAACACTATACCTTCCGTCATCACCCATCTCTATGCGCATCTTAAGTTTTTTCTCCTCCAAGGCACTAAATAAATTTTTATCACCGGTCATGTGGAATGAGGCTTCACTGTCAAGATACCAGACACAACCAATCATTGATGACACCATGCATGCGATGAGGGTAAAGTCCATTTAGAACTAAGAGGCTAATGCCTCACCTTTCGATCCTTCTGAGGATCCCTTCTTGGACTTCTTCGATGGGCAATTAGTCGCATAATGTCCCATATTATGACAATTAAAGCATCTTACTTTAGACATGTCACCCTTCTTCCCTCCATGAGAAGAATTCGATTTGAAATGGGAAGCCTTCCTCTTCCCTTTCCTTGCCTTACTTGCTAAGGCCAGATTTTCTTCATCATCATTCTTGGATGAAGAACCATCTCGTGTGCTCCTCTTGATCTCCTCCTGCATAAGATCCGACCATAGTTGTTCCCAATCTGGTAGTTTCTCCCTTCCATTCACAGAGTCCTGGTAGGTATTCCAACTCTTTGGAAGGCCAAGGAGATCGAGGCTCACCATATCATCATCAACAATAGTTATTCCCACACTGCCAAGCTCATCTCTGCAGGTGGTGACCTTGTTCAGATATGTGGAAATAGTATCGCCCTTCTCCATCTTGATTCTTCGAAGCTTATCCTTGAGCACCAATTTCCTCTGGTCGCTAATGTTCTGGTAGAGGTCCTTCAATGTCTTTTAGATTGAAAATGGAGTATCCTTCCCATGGATACTCAAGACAATATGGTCTCGAACTCCCTCAAGGATGATCCGTCTCGCCTTTGCCACACACTTCTTCCACTCGGCCAACTCTTGTGCATTAGTTGAAGCCAGCTTTGGGATTTCTTGATCAATGAATTCCTTCAAGCCATTGTCTTCTAATACAACCTCCATTCTATATTTCCATGCTATGTAATTCGAGCTACCTTCTAAGGCATACTCGAGTCTCAAGCCATAGAATTCCATTGTCCAACGTTGAAGTATGATATGAATTCGATTTGCACCTGCAACCTCGAACTTCAAACTTCGAATTCTCTTCTCAGTATACTATTCACAGCTTTGATACCATGTTGAAAATCTGGTGGTAGGTTAACCTGATAATGTAATATAAATCAAAGCAGAATACTATAACCTACTTCTACTATCAATTTGTGGAAGCTTAAAGATCGAGTTGAACAATATAACCAGAAGAAGAAGAATCAATGGCACAATACACATGAAAATAAATTGGGGAAAGTATCAGATTAAACCCCACACTATTGTATTATCATACATGGTGGAAATACATAGGAATTATACAAAGCCTCAGCTCTCACAGCTAGCCAGATCTCAGTACAATCATCACAGATGCTCACAGGAAATCTTGGCTTCTCTCCAGCCTTCCTCTCTGCCCTCCAAGCTCCTATTTCCTTGCACTGTTCCTTGTGGATGATTAGCCTATTACCAAGTGTAAAAAAAAGCCTTCAAAACTGCGCAATCCTCAAGGATGAATCCTTTGTTGGGTGTGGAGCCTGATTATCTTCTATATTCAAAGGTATCGCCACATAGGACCCCAGTTCGAAATGGGGGTGGCAACGCCGCCCGTAAAATATTCGCTGCAGGGGGGTCCAGGGGGGGGGCAGCTGCGACCTTTGGGAGCCCCCCCCTGGCGGGGGGTTTCGGGGGCAGCGCCCCCGAAGCTAAAAACAGCTGTAAAATTGCCTTGTAAAAGTATAGTAATTTCTAGTCAATCTGGGCCGTTCATTAGGCAGATGATCTGACGGTAGAACTTATGTTTAGTTTAGGGTTTTTTGCCCTAGAAGGCAACCCCTCTCTTTGTATGAGGGTATTGTATTTGAGGCTGTGTGATAGATGTGTATTCTTAGAGTGAGAAACAAAGAGGTGAGACTGTGAGAGAAAACAGAGGATATTACAGCGGATTTGCTGTAGGTTGTGTCTCTTCATTTTGCTGGATAATAGAAAGGAAGGACTGGCTGTTCGGGGTGGACGTAGCCCAAACTGGGTGAACCACGTATATCTGTGTCTCTCTTGTTTTGTGCATTTTCTGTGTTTATATTTCTGTAATATTTTATGTGTTCCATTGCTCCGTAATATATAATTTTCTAACATCGTTGACTGCATGCATGAATTTTCTTCATGAGAAAACACATGCAACTGATAGTACACTATCCTTGAACATTAATCTCAACTGGGTCTTTCTCAGAATAGACATGCATGAGTTTTTGATGAGGGAATCTTCAGTTAACTGGAGTAGCACTAGTTGAGTGCATTAATGCATCAACTGACTGTTAACTCACTATTAGTTCCTCAAACAGTTTGGAACTAATTTAATTGGACTTAACTCAGTAACTGAGTTAACTAATTACAACTCAAATATAACTCAATCTTATCTCCTTAATTTAAGGGATAACTCTTGCATGACTTCAGAAAGACTTCTAACTTGAATTTCTCCAACTAATTAATTTAAAATAAATTAATTAATTATTTCCAAGTAGCTGTTAAGACTAAATTCGATTTTAATTCACAATTTAATTCAAGGAAAAATTAAATTGGAATATTCTTGTTGCCATATTTCAACAATATACGCGACTGTGCAACTTATAACTCGCGTATATACATGACTTGTCTTCATGATAATTGCGTATGAGAATTGGAATACTGAATTTTCACACTTTCATCTCCCCCTGAGTCTTTTATGTCTATATACTAAGCTATGCCACATCTTTCTGACTATACTTCCTTCTTCTTCCATACCTTGGAGTGTGATGATGTTTTCTCCTTTTGGTATGTTGGCCGAAATTCGCTTTTGCATTCTTTTGCTATATGCCCAAACTTGTTACAAACATAACATCTTATGTGTTTCATTTTCCCTCTATAGTAGTCAATGGCTTTGTGACCAAACATATTGCAAGAAAAACAATATCCCTTAAAGTACATAGAAGTTGATGATATTTCTATGTGACGGTAATTAGCTTGAACCATTCTACTTCTGCATTTGGCTACAACATGTCCAAAATTAAGACATATAAAACATTCAACATTATTCATTAGAGGAAAGAACCGATTATCACTTCCATAGTTAAGAGTAAATGATTTTCTTTGAATACTTTCTTTCCTTGGTTGTTGATGGGGTTGATCTCTTATCTCCTGGTTGATCATTTCAGAATTTGCATTAGAGTTCCTTGCCTCATCTTGTTAGCTAGATTCACCTTCAATAGTTTCATGAAAACCAGGGCCAGGTGGTAAGAGACCTTTGACTACTAAGAATATTATCCAAAATCTTAGTACTATCTTGAAATCGTAACAATTTGTCCTTTTCTTCTAATTTACCTTTTAAGATATTTACTTCAACCTAATATTGCTATTCCTTTTCCAGATATTGCTTCTTCATGATTTCTTCAACCTTTCTTACTTCTTCCACCTGTTGCCTTAATTTGAGAATATCATTTTCTTGTTCTTCATCTTCTTAAGGTAGTCCTTCATTCTGCTTATATGAATTTTCAAGATCTTATTTTAGAGAGACGATCTCAACTTCAAGAATTTCATAGTAACTGGATCTATCTTTAAGTCTCTTGATTGTTGTACTCTTTTCATTTACTTCATTTCTTAATGATGTCACTTCATCCTGTAGCTTTTGACATTGATATTCCTTTTCCTTGTACTGCTTCCTTACTTTGTTTCCTTCCTCCAACTGAGCTTTTAATCTGGTAACTTCTTCTTTGAAGGCACACTCCCTTTTGTTAAATAGATCTTGTTGATCTCTAATTTTATCTGTGAGTCTTTTAACTTCTGCCTCTATATTTCTTTCACTATCACTTTCAATATCTTCAACATTGCATGAACAGAGAAAAGTATCACCAAAAGACCAAAAATTTGTACCTGATACTTCTTTTGCTTGTTCATCTTCAATCTGAGGTGATTCTGAATCTGAATACTTGCTTCCACCTAATGGCCAATTTTCTCTCCTGCTGTCATTGTTCCTTTGATATGTCTTATTCTTCTTAAGCGCTTTCTTCTTTAGCTTCTTTCCCATTGTTTCTATGGATCTCCTTCAAGCGATCAAACTTCTGCCAAAGGATCTACTTTGAATCCAATTTTTGGAAATAATACTGAGAGGGGGGGAGGTGAATCAGTATTTATAAATCAATAACTTTTTCCATTTCATAATTAGATTTTTATATACTACTTCAGTGAATGGAACTCGCGTGTGTAGGAAATTGTTATTAAGGAAAGCAACGTATATCCAGTGAACTTATGATTCAGTTAATTCATCATATGTTGATCCTTAATCAGTGCATCGGTACTTTATTAAACATTAAATAGTAACCATGTATAATAATAACATAATAAACCATCACACATAAGAAACACACATGAACAACAAGATTTAAGGTGGAAACCCAATGCCTGATAAAAATCACCTATTGTTGTCATCTCTGTCTTCTTTTAATATAAGAAAAACATGTTTACAATCTTGTACTGGTGCAGACTCATACCACTACATAGGCACCCACCTGCAGAAGGCTACAACCTTATCTCGTTCTCTAGCTTCTACTGGAAGGGAGCTACAACCCCCTAGCTCTTGTACTAGACGATATGTTTACTAGTACGTAGGCGCCGACCTATAGAAGGCTCCAAACTTCACTCGTTCTCTAGCTGCTACTAGAAGGGAGCTCCAACCCCCTAGATCTTGTACTAGTCGATATGTTTACCAGTATGTAGGTGCCGACCTACAGAAGGCTATGACCTTCTCTCTTCCTCTAGGGACCACATTTCATCAATTTTCAGGTTGGATACTCCTGGTACACAAAAACACAATATGAAGGCCACGTTTCATCAAATTTTCACACTAGACCCATCAATAACATTGAAGCTCAAAATCAATCACAACCAATCACTGACACCCATCAATACTAAAGCAAGTCACAATCAATCAACCTGAACAATCAGATCATTGTCACCAGAACATAGAGCTGAACCCAGAACTCTGCATCAACAACTAGAACTGACTGCAACTTCAAACATCATATTTCATAGTGTATATGCTACTTTGAAGCACTAAACCACCATGTATATGCCTTCACCAAGGCAATCCAGCGTATAGATCTGCAGATAAATACTTATAACTTCGCAGTTGTTCCAGACTTCACATATACTCAGATCATAACATATAAAGGATAAAACATGTGTTAGCAATAAGATCTAGACTATCCATTATCATACCACATAATGATAATTCATTTCAGGTCTTATGATCTTGATCCATCATTAGATCTCATCCATCATCAACCACTTAGGTGCATACTTAGTTCAGATCAAGCAAAGCACCAGAAACCCATAACATGCATATTTTCTTTTGATCTAACTCTTCATAAGATATTCATTACTTGCCCATATAGCCCTTTGATCTTCTCCTTCTTATATACTTAGATCCTCTTCCAATACCTCAGACCAAAACCATAGTTATACTGTTGGTATTCTTGATGGTATCAATATTCTTTGCTGCACTCATTACCATGGGTTAATACCATAGTAGGAACCCTCGATATTCATTATCCTTAATTTTCCATCCCATACACGCTTTTCCTTCTATGAAAGTGTGTGCATACGTATATGCTCCTTTTGTTCTATGAACTTGTTATCACCTAGGTTTGCTTCAGGCTGAAGAAGGCAAGCTTCCAAGGTAACCACAAACCACTTAACCTCGTAGCTAGCCCTACAAGGTTGGGAGAGGGCTCTCTCCTTTAGGATCTCAGTCAAGGTGACTGGATTAGATAGGGATTTTAGGCTAGGTATAGTAGCTCAAAAGGTTTTGATTGAATTTGTTGGTGTTTGCTGGATCAGATGGAGCTGGGCAGTTTAGGTCTGGGAAATTAGGTTAGAATGCAGGGTGTTCTATGGGGCAAGGTAGGTATAGGCTTTAGCACTTGAAATTAAGTGAGGTGAGGTGTCTAAGACTGGTGAGGAGCTGAGGAGGGCATGTGGCAATCATGGATCCTTCTCAAACAACAGAAAACATAGAATACTGAATGATTTCCCAAGGTAGAGCACTGCAAACAATGGATTCTACCTATCTATCTTGATATCATTCAATTAGAAGCAGTGAAATAGATGATGGAATACATAAAATATGTAAACAACTGATAACAAAATAAGAAACTATGCTAAAACACCATACCATAGGGATCCCATAAAAATAGCTGCAATTCCTATTAATTTCCTTGCCAAACTGCTTACAATGGTGTACAATCAAGCTCAGAGCATCCAAGTGAGTCCAACCCCACCAAATGACCAAGAAAACACATAATATAGACATATAAACTACTCAACTTGACCTTCTGGGGTTGAATCCATGAGAAGAGGGGCTGTTTCAACCATTTCCCAACAAAGAACTGGAATATAGGGAGTCAAACAACTTGCCTCTGAAAGAGGGGAAACTGATTCATTTGCCTCAAAACCACCTATAACTAATGAATCTACCCTCTAACACTGTTTTACCATTACATTTACATGCCATGTCATCAATTACATCAGTGAAATCATCAATGAGGAGAGAGAAATCAAATTCATAGTCAAAACAGGCGAATTTTGGCTTCCTAAGCAAAATGGCCCTAAGTGTAGCGCCACTGGTCCTAAGCGCAGTGCCACTTTCCACCTGATTTTGGAGGCCTTCCCCTTAGCCAAATTGATCCCATGATAGCTCATTGGAAAGTTCTTCAAGTCTAGTTTTTGGAACACCTGGAATTTTTGAATTTGGAGCTCATTTGCCCCCTCAAAACTGGAATCTCCCAAGGCTGCTTCTGTGTCCAAAAAGAGGCAAAAAGGTCATTTTTGGGGAGTTTTTGGACCTTTTGGTGGACCAGTTCTGCTCCAAAAATTCTGAAAATTGCTAGGGTGCATGTCCTTGATGCCCTAAATCCAAAAATGCAAGCCATTTGTCCATTGGGTGCCCCTAGAAAAAGCGCAGCGCCACCGGGCAGATTTTCTGTGTTTTGAATTTCCAAAATTTCAAAATGACAAAATTTCTTCAAAAGCTACCCAAATTTGGCATGAGATACCACCATCAACTACTTTGATAGGCTAGGGAGGCTTCAGCCAACATCTTTAATCTATCTTGCTCCTTTTTTCCTTCCAAAGCTCTCCTTAGCCTAGCCTTTAACTTTCTAATCCTCATGTTACAAATTTTGTTACGAGCCATGTAATGGTATGCCATGTGTCTGAGCATTTTCTTATCCTTTTTGGCCTTGCCAATGAGCCTTTCAAGATGTAGGTTGACTCTTTCAAGCCAAGTTTCCCTATCTTGTTCGATTTCTTGCTCGATAGGAGTCAAAGTGACATGAGCCTCTTTGTCACTTTGCCTCTTTGTCTTCAGTAGCTCAAGTTCCATGAGGACCTGTTTATGACTTAGTTGTTTGTTTTCTTTCTCCAGGTAAGTGATGACAAACTTAGCTCTCTCTAAGTTGTCCATCAAAGCTTGTATTTGGGCTTCTTTCTCCTGAATAATGACATCTTTGACAGTTTCCCTCTCTTGTGATTTTGCCTCCCTTATGAGGCTTTCTTTGTTGCCTTCTCCTTTCTGCTGAACTGTCACTTGCTATCTCCTCATCATATTCAAAATCACCTCTATCCATGATTTAATAAACTCTCTTAGTTTGCACAGTTTTGACAATGTAAATGGGACAATGTAATGGGGATGAGTGGTATGTTCTAGGGTTTGTAGGGATGAGTGAATTTTATATGGTTATGGGCAGAGCATAAGCTATGAGAGTGAGGGGAGGATTTTTGGGAATGAGATGTAGATGAAGGTGAAGGGAATAATGGGTAAAGAGTTTGAGTTATCATGCTAGGCAATGGAATAAACAAACTGATTAGGGTTTATAGAGGAAAATTAGGGTTTAATACTAGGAGTGGAGGAGAGGTCCAAAATATCAAACATGCAAGCCAAAAATTGAGTGAAGAGAGGGAACTTACTTGTAAAAGGTGAAATTGGAGGCAATTTGGTGAGAATTTTCAATTTGGAGTGATTTTGAGGCTCCCTGCCCTACGCGCAGCGCTAGGCTCTAAGCGCAGCGCCCTTCTCCCTAAGCACAATGCCTTTTTTCAGACCACTTTTGGAGGCCTTCCCGATGTCCAAATTGAGCGTGGGATAGCTCGTTGGAAATATTGTCGAGTCTACTTTCCAGAAAATCTTGAATTTTTCAATTTGGAGTTCATTTTCCCTGTCAAAAGTCCAATCTCCCAAGACTGGTCAAAATGTGCAGAATGAGGCTGCCAAAATGTAGAGTGCTATTTCAGTCAATGTTTGGAGGTCTTCCTAAACTCCAAATTGAGCTCATGATAGCTCATTGAAAATATATTTGTGTCTAGTTATCATTTGACTCATCAAGCAAGTCATTTGGTCAACCTAGCTAGGAGAAATCTTGATTTTCCCAAGGTCACTCCAGAAGTGCATTAACTCTCTTGTAGCAACTGTATTTTTGACATTTATCTAAAACCATGACACCTGTGTACAAACTGAAGGAGGTTTTTCTTATTGGGTCTATTATGGACAAAAAACTCTCTCACTTTTGTCAAATTCATCTTTTCTTGCTCAGAAACATAGTTTGAAGAAAAACTGTCCCTTATGTGTGGTGAATGGCTTGTTCCTTGGAATGACTTCTTGACAAATGATGGAGACCTGATGTTTGATGATATGAAATGGCCTCATACCTTATGATATCTTTCATGCCTCCTGTGCTCAGATATCTCTGCCCCCGTAGCCAACCCTAGCTCAATGGGAGAGGAATTTAGGGTTTTAGTGCTTGTTTCTCTTTTGCTTTTGTAGGTGAATTGGTGCTCATGATGACTTGATTTTTGCAGTGGCAGGTGCTTGGCAACATCATTAGACACTTAGGAGCATCTAGGAACCAATATTACATATGGAAACATAAAATTACATAAGAAATGAAGATAAAAACAAAATACTCTGTTTTCTCCTCAAGAACTACATTAGGCTTTCAAAATGATAAATTATGGCTTTACCAATCATTATTGGCCTCCTCATGTCCTTGCTGATCATTATTGGCATGTAATTATTGGATTTGACCATGGTGGGACCCTAAAACCTAATGATACCAAACCCTAAGACCTAATGAAATGAATTGCAAAGTGAACATGAGCCATGACTGAAATATATGAAAGAGGATCAGCAAGTACAGATCATGAGGGAAAAATTTGAAGAAAACCCTACCATCAGTGAATCCATGACCTAATGGAATGCAAAATCATCAGTATGGGACTCCTACTATGAAATGCAAAAGAGAAGATTTTGATCACTGATGGTAGTGTGAAGACATTGACACTAACAGAACCCATGTGTATACACTACTTGGACAAGGTGAACCATGCGTATACTTCTTAAACCATTCTCTTTCTTCAATCTTTGGAGTTTGATCTGTAATCCTTTGTTGTTAACCTATTGCACTGTGAACTTCCATCATTCATCATAAATGTGAGTTTCCATCAAGGAAAACACCTCTATTATGATGCCAACACAGCTCGTCCATCGTATCTTCTTCTACCGCAGCTTCTTTTGTCATACTAATTGCATTGGTCGTGCAACCATCTTACTATATTTTACTCCTCTTCGAGTAGTGTAGTTTATAGTCCCACTCTCCCTTACAACTGCCTGGAGTGCTAAGACTATACTGCGACAATGTAGTCATTGCGTGGGGCCATGATCCCATGCATACAGCTTTAACCGACTTCCATTCACTCTTCTAGGGAATAGTTCCCCATTCAGTTTCACGAGTTGAACTACGCCACCCTCTGTGATCTCCTTAACAATATGACCCTAACCAGTGCATTTGAAATTTCCTCGGAAACTTTGTGAACTTGCTGTCATATAACAACACCAAATCATCCACCTTGAAAGTGCGCAACTTAATATGCCTATCATGCCAGGCTTTTTCTCGTTCCTTTTGCACTTGCTAGTGAAATCTTGCAAGAAAGTGATCTTCTTCTAACTCTAGTATCTGCACGAGTCGTTCCTCCAAGGTCTTGCGATCCTCCATCTCTGTCAAAGTTGCAATACGTGGGCTTGGCACAATATACTCCATAGGCATTAGCACCTCAATCCCATATACCAACCTAAACAAAGTTTGGCTTGTCAACTTCTTGTAAGTCATTCGATATGCCCATAGAACTGTTGGTACACACACGTCCCAGTCATTCCTTTGCACATTGTAAATATTTGTCAACACGTTCTCCAAAATCTTATTGAATGCTTCCATAGTACCATTGGCTTGGGGATGATAGGGTGTACTCTTTTGATGGTATACCTGTAATTCTTCAAGCATTGCGCTGATTGTTTCATTCAGAAAATGTGTACCCATATCACTTATCAGTACCTTAGGGCACCCAAACTGTGTTAAGAGATACTTGAACAAGAACTTCGTGGAAGTGGAAGCAGAAAAATCCTTCATCGGCTACGCTTCTGCCCATCTTGTTAAGTACTCTGTGGTAGTAATAATATACCGCACGCCCGTCTTCTATCCTGGTGGCTGTATCGGTCCTATAAAATCAATATCCCACTTATCAAATACTTGTAATGACACTTGAGGGTTTAGGGGCAATTCATATCTTCACAAAGGTTTTCCTATCCTTTGGAAAGCATCGTACACCTTGTAGTACGCCTTAGAATCCTATGTAATGTGGGCCACCATAAACCTGCGCGTAAAATCTTCTGCGCAGTCGATTTTTCTGTAGAGTGTCCTCTTGCCACTCCTCGATGTGCTTCGACAAGGATACTAGCAAACTAAAACTATGGAACGTACCTTCACACTAAATCATTTATTCCCATCTTATACAAGTGACCTGAAATCACAAAAAAATCCGCAAATCGGACCACTAATTCCTTCTTTTGCTAAGTGGAATACCATTCTGAAGTTGTACCTGTGGTTAAAAATGGAATGATATCAACAAAATAGTCATCTACAACGCTGATCCAGGTGGATATTGGTGGCCACTTTCCAAGTCCACCTGGACTCCCACCATTGTTTCTCTAAGCAGTTTCAGTTTCCTTAATTATAGAACAACTTACTATTTTTAGCAGTTTTTCGGGTCCTGAACTTCCGGAGCCGTTTTGAGGCCCTAAACGACGTTTTTTGGGAAATATGGGGGAAACACGGGTCCATGGATTGATGTTTCCCTTCCCAAAGTGGTAGTGCTCCGATAGATCTTTCTAACGAGCTATTGTACGTGTCAAACGGAGATTGTATGCCAAAGTTACGACCCCAGGAAGTTGATGTACCAATTTACCCAAACGGGGCCCATAGTTTGGCATTTCATATTCTAGGGTTAGGTTTTGGAATGTTAAGGGTTTTCCATTGTTTCTCAACAATAAATAGGCCTTCGAGCCTCATTGTAACCAGTTCAGAGGCATGTAGCCACCACATCTCTTCTCAGAGATAATCTACCATCGCCCTAGCTGGTTTATTTCCATTATTGTTTGTAAGCATATTTCAGTATTTTACATTAATGAAATGAAGTATTATTTCCGTTTCATATCTGTGTTTATGGTTATCTCTATAATTTGTTGCATTCCTGTTTAAGTCCGGATCAGTGGTATCAGAGTGGTCTGCTTTTTCTCTGTTTTTCTTTGCATGTCCCCAACGAGGTCAGGATATAAGGAGTTAGGGCTTGAATTGGTCGAATCTTTTCAAGACCAGCCTCGCAAATCTCGACGGCCTCTCATGGTGGATGAGAAGAAAGATGAGGGGGCAGGAGATCCTATCAAAATCTTGCTCGAAGAAGCCCTCGAGTGACAACAGAACGCGATGATGGATAGATTTTCCTAGATCCTTCAGCGTCTACCCAGAAGCGACGCATCGACTTCCAGCAGCTACTCTAGAAACGCCACGCCCTTTAAGGTACAAGTTAATTTTGAAATCCCCATATTCGAGGGTCAGATAGATGCAAATTCCGTAGATAAATGGTTAAATTTGCTAGAGGGTTATTTTTCTGTTCATGAATTTTCGAGTCGGGAAAAGATTATTTTCGCTCTTCTCAAAGCAGCCCTTCACGTCAAGGACTGGTGGGAAACCTACTGCAAGCAGAAGGATGAAAATACCAGCTCACTATTTTCAGCTGCACCCACCTAGAATTCATTCCGGGATGCCATCAAGGAGCAGTACTACCCTGTCGGAAGCTATGAGGATGAATACATAAAGTGGACCACGTTGTGGCAGGGAAGGGACCAAGATGTGCCGGAGTTCACCAATATTTTCCACACCCTTTGCACAAAGTTGGTATCAAGGATTCGAAGTAGCATTTGATACTCAAATACCACAGCTACCTGCACAAGTACATCCAGGAAGAAATAGAATTCCTAAACATCTCCTCGCTCGGCACAGCATACCGATATGCCGTCAAGGTTGAGCAGAAGTTTAAACAAAAGAAGAGAGACTTTGGATCTGTGAATCTGAAGCAAGGGAAAGGTGCCCCTAAACCATAGAACAAAGGACAAAGCCAAGGCGGGGCAACCCAAGACAACCCACCAAAGCTGCAAGCAAAGAACAGCGTCACGAAGTCGAAAAAGGACACGGGAAAATGGTGTGAGTTCCATAAGAGCTCCACTCACAACACAAGTGAGTGTCGGGCCAAGCAGTCATTGGTGGCTGAGCTAAAGGTTTCAGAATCAGATGCATGTTCCGACTCTGAGTCAGAACCCTACAAAGGGAATGACAAAGGGAAGCAGATCATTGACTTGGATCCCAACGCCACTGTTGCTACTGCCAAGATCCAGAAAAATGAACCCGAAGATCCAGAGGAGGAGGAGCGTCTCTTCCACTCCTAGATGTGGGTAAAGGGCTCCCCACTACAGTTCATTGTCGATAGCGGGAGCCAAAAGAACCTCATTTCGGTAGAGGTCGTGAAGCGGTTGGGCTTACCGACAACGATACATCCACAACCGTACACCATTGGGTGGCTTCACCAAGGACGAGATCTTCGCGTGAGCCAACAATGTCGCCTTCCATACAACATCAAGCCCTTCAAGGATGAGGTATTGTGTGACATTGCTCCCCTTGAAGTTTGTGATGTATTATTAGGACAACCATACTTGTGGAAGCGACATGCTGTGTATGAATCAAGGCCCTGTGCTGTTATTATTACATTGGGAAATAAGTTGTATAGGATACCGGAGGTAGCACCGCCTACCGCCATCTCTTTGATTACTGCAAAACAATGCAGTAAGCTCATTTCCAAAACCGGGAAATTTGTTTTCCTGATGATACGCCCTCAAGGAAAGAAGAAGATGGTGGCCACGGCCTCCAGACAGGGCCCCTCCGCACGACAACTACAGATGGACAAGGTCATGGAGGAGTACGAGGACATCTTCACCTCCCCCGCAAGGGTTCCTCTGCATTGTCAGGTCAAGCACTCCATCGATCTGACCCTAGGTGTGCCGCTACCCAATGGACCAATTTATCGGTGCTCCGTTCTGGAGAACGATGAAATCAAGAGGCAGATTCAGGAGCTGCTGCAGAAAGGTCACATCCGTCTGAGTTCATCGCCTTGTGGGAGCTCGATCGTGTTGGTACAGAAGAAGGATGGGACTTGGAGACTCTGTATTGACTATCGGGTGCTGAACAAGATCACTGTCTGTAATAGGTACCTGATCCTGCGGATTAATGATCTCCTAGACCAATTAAAGGGGGCGAAATATTTTAGCAATATCGATATGAAGTCGGGATATCACCAAGTACCAATCAAACCCTCTGATGTGTGGAACACTGCCTTTAAAGCCAAGGAGGGCCTTTTCGAATGGTTAGTTATGCCTTTCGGATTGATGGATGACATCTTGTGGCCATTCACCAACTCATTTGTAGTGGTATACTTGGAAGACATTCCGATCTTTAGCTAGAGTTGGGAAGAGCACCTCCACCACATCCGACAGGTTCTCCAAACACTGCGGCAACACAAGCTATGTGCCAATTTGGAGAAATGCACTTTTGGCATGACCTAGGTTCAGTATTTGGGATACATTATTGATGAACAGGGGGTGCATGTGGATCCAGCCAAGATCCAAGTCATTCGGGATTGGCCATCTCCAACCACTCTGACAGAGCTCCGCAGCTTTCTAGGTCTTGCCAACTTCTACCACAGGTTCGTGTTGGGGTTTTCTCATATCACTTGGCCCTTGAGTCAAGTCACCAAGGGAGGAGCGAAAGAAAAATTCTTTTGGTCTGAATCTCAACAGAAGGCATTCATAGAGTTGAAAGATTGCCTCTACACGGCACGAGTGCTCACGTTACCAGATTTACAACAACCATTTGAGGTCGAGACAGATGCCTTTGACTATGCTATTGGGGCAGTCCTTACTCAACACGGGCATCCAATGGCATATCACAGTGAAACACTTTCAGACACAGTCTAGAAGTATCCCACTTATGATAAAGAGATGTATTCCATTGTGTAGGCCTACCGACAATGGAAGCATTACATTTTGGGGAAGGAAATGGTCATCCACACAGACCACCGACCCCTGTAGTTCATATATACCCAAGGGAAATTGCAGAATGATCGCCATCAGAAGTGGTCTACATACCTACAACAGTTCCATTTGAATATCAAGTATAAGAAGGGCAGCACCAATAATGTTGCAGATTGCCTCAGTCGACCACCAATCATGGCGTTAACCACCGTGTTCAACTCTTGTGGGCACGAGACTTCTGATTGGACACTTCTCTACAAAAGCGACCTAGAATTCGGCCACACATACCAGACACTCTTGGAGGGTCGGCATGTTCCAGATTTTCACCTCCAGGATGCCTTGTTATGCCACCTGGGTCACCTTTGTGTTCCTTCAAGCGAGTGTGCCAAGATGATTTGAGAAGCACATTATAGTCGGGCTGCTGGGCATTTCGGGGTCGAGAAAATGGTGGCATTACTAAAAAAGTATTTCTATTGGCTGAATCTTTGACAGGATGTTGGGAAGTACATCAGATCATGTATTGCCTGTGCCATTGCCAAACCGACCATCAAGAAGCAAGGCCTCTATGCCCCATTTCCTACCCCTAGTTGACCTTGGGAATCCATCTCCATGGATTACATGTTAGGCCTTCCTTCCACTAAGCATGGAAATGACTGTGTTTTTGTGGTTGTCGACAGGTTCTCGAAGATGGCCATTATGGCAGCCTACAAGAAGAATATCACAGCAGAAGCCATTGCTATACTCTTCTTTGAATGAATGTGGGTGAACTTTGGGATCCCACAATCTATCATCTCAAATCGGGACAGTCGGTTCCTCAGTACATTTTGGTCTAGTCTCTGGTCAATGTTGGACACCAAACTCACTAAGTCCATAGCCTTCCATCCTCAAACTGATGGCCAGACAGAGGTTGTCAATAGTATGATTGTTCACATTCTGCGCATGTACAACTCAAAGCATCCACGCACATGGGACAGGAGCCTCCCTTATGTTCAGCACAGCTACAACCGAGCTCTTCATAGCTCGACTGGCCACAACCCTTTTCAGGTGGGCTTGGGATTCCAGCCACTATTCCCCATTGATGTGGCCATGCCACTTGCAGCTACTCACACAGATTCGGCTCATGTCCAGTCCGAAATAGACAAGGCAACCAGCTTCATTGAGCACATCCAACATATTCGCCAGCAGGTCCATGAAATTCTGGAGAAATCAAATGCCAAGTACAAGCAGCAACATGATCAACATCGGGTGCCACACAAGTTTCAAGTGGGTGACAAAGTCTGGTTGCATTTGCAAAAGGAACGCCTTATTGGAGCCTATCGGAAACTGAGACCACTCCGATATGGTCCTTACACCATTACTAAGGCTGTGGGAGATAATGCATTTGAGCTCAGCATTCCCCCATTCCTTGGCCTGCACCCAGTGTTCAATGTGGACCGCCTTCGGCCATACTTTCCACCATTGCTAGACACATCCGATATTGCACAACAGATCACACCCACAGAATTAAATCCAGATTGCATGGAATGAGCTGCAACTGATCGGATCATGGACACACAGATCAAGAACACTCGCCAACAGAATATCCAACTGTATCGAGTTGTCAAAGCAGGCCAACTCCTTCACTAGGGCAAGTGGCTCACCGGTTACCAAGTTCAGCAAAAGTTTCCTCATCTCATGGAGGAACTCAACGCAATGGGGACCATTAGTTCCTAAGGGGGGAGGAATGATCCAGGTGGATATTGGTGGCCACCTGCCAAGTCCACTTGGACCCCCACCATTGTTTCTCTCAACATTTTCAGTTTCCTTAATTGTAGCACAACTTACTATTTTTAGCAGTTTTTCGGGTCCTGAACTTCCGGAGTTGTTTTGAGGCCCTAAACGACGTTTTTTTGGAAATATGGGGGCAACATCCATCCATGGATTGATGTTTCCCTTTCCAGAGTCGTAGTGCTCAGATAGATCTTTCTAACGAGCTATTGTATGCGTCAAACAAAGATCGTATTCCAAAGTTACGACCCCAGGAAGTTGATGTACCAATTTACCCAAACGGGGCCCACAGTTTGGCGTTTCATCTTCTAGGGTTAGGTTTTGGAATGTTAAGGGTTTTCCA
Source organism: Pinus tabuliformis (assembly GCA_031772625.1). Taxonomy (NCBI): domain Eukaryota; kingdom Viridiplantae; phylum Streptophyta; class Pinopsida; order Pinales; family Pinaceae; genus Pinus; species Pinus tabuliformis. The sequence goes on from CM062810.1 coordinate 805,961,552, forward strand.
TTGTTTCTCAACAATAAATAGGCCTTCGAGCCTCATTGTAACCAGTTCAGAGGCATGTAGCCACCACATCTCTTCTCAGAGATAGGCTACCATCGCCCTAGCTTGTTTATTTCCATTATTGTTTGTAACCATATTTCAGTATTTTACATTAATGAAATGAAGTATTATTTCTGATGCATGTCTTTGTTTATGGTTATCTCTGTAATTTGTTGTGTTCCTGTTTAAGTCTGGATCAAATGCGCATAGCAAAGAGCTGCGCATTTGGAAAACCTTTATCCAAACTATTTGGTTCTTCGCCCATTTCAATATCAGCAAAATAGTAATCTACAACGCGCATAGCAAAGAGTTGCGCATTTGGAAACCTTTATCCAAACTATTTGGTTTTGATATCAGCAAAATAGTAATCTACAACACGCATAACAAAGAGCTGCGTATTTGGAAAACCTTTATCCAAACTATTTGGTTCTTGGTCCTGCATTCAACCTTCCCTTCTTCACAATTACTTCAAAGTCATACTCTTGAAACAACAATAACCATCGGCAGATTCCCCCCCCCCCCCCCCCCAACACAGGCTTATTGACCAGGTACCTCAGCGTGGAGTGATCTATATACATTTTAAAATGTGCGCCCAACAAATAATGCCGAAACTTTTGCAGCGCGTAGACCATTGCCAACCCTTCGCGCTTTGTAGTGGAATAATTCTTCTCAGCCTTTGATAACTTTCTGCTCATGAAAGCTATCAGATGATCAATTTCTCCTTCTCCTACCTGGGTCAATACAACACTGAGTGCAATGAAAGAGGCATCAACATGCACATGGAACTCTTTCTTCTAATCCAGGAACATCAAGATTGACACGGTCACCATCTTTTCCTTCAATATGTCTAGACCGCGCTGGCATTTTTCATCCCAACAAAACATCACATCTTTGTTCAGTAACTTACAATCGGTGTGGTTATCTGAGCATAAGCCTTTGATAAACTTTATATAATACCCAGTGTGCCCTAGTGTTACGAGTAGATGCTTTACATTCCTGGGGGCTTCCAAATTCACAATCACATCGATCTTCGCAAGGCCCACCATCAATCCTTGCTTACATACTACATGACCAAGCAATATTCCAAAGGGCACACAGAATATGCACTTCTTCAAGTTCAGCGCGATCTGATATCTGCGACATGTATCCTGTTGACACCTAATCCTCAACGGATGGGTGAACTGGAACGTGAACAGTCATCAAGAAGATGAACTGTTCCGTCTCCTTTTTGTATATAAACAATAGTTCTCTAATGAAATAACATATCAGTTTTTCTTCCGCTCATTCTGGAGTTACCCTGGCCTGACATGGTATCAGAGCGCAGGTCCTAGATTCCTTGTAACTCCTCTAATAATTCCTCTGCCTGAACGTTTGCCTAGTGCCTCTGCCTGAACGTTTGCCTGCCCAGAAATGATGGTGCACTGCACCACCTCTGTCGCTGCCCAGAGATGCGTTGGACCCAACGCTCATTGAGGCGGTAGACGGTTCGCTAGCTGCTGTTTCGTCCGAGGAGGTAGACGGTTTGGGCGAAGAATCGAGTGTTGCTCCCATTCTAAAAATCTCTGTAAGACCATTGAAGGCCTCTGTTCCCATTGAAGGCAGCGGGGTTTGCTCTTGACAGCGTCACGAATTGACCGGGTCTTGCTGGTGATCGAAGGTGGGAAGCGACCGGCGAGGAAATTCGCTGTTTGAATGCTGGAGACTCCGCATACGACTGAGATGTGAGACTGTGGTGCGTTGCATTTGTCTTCTGCGAGGAGTGTTATGTCTTGATCCTCTACAGTGTGCAATATAACCCAGAACTTGTGGACAGTTCCTCTCTGTCTGTCATGGACTGTAACCAGATGCGTTGGGACTTGAGGTAAAGTTGCGGACTGCTCATTTGAATTGGAATGAGTCCTATATTCCTGAAGTGCTGCACTGGTTCTGCATGTATTTCAACTGATAATTTTTTTAAGTGAGTTTTTTCGATCGTAAGAAACCCAATTGCAGGAGACCTGCTTGAGTCCTGCCACTGCCATTCTCATCGAAAAGGTCTTATTTTCATGCTTAATTCTGTCCGTCAGAGCCATACCCGCCTCTTCAGTATATGACCGAATTCTATAAGCTCCGGGAAGGGAAGGGATTCGAACACTGGTATTAAGAGAGGCAGCGGTATTAAGAGAGCACGTTGGAGCAGTTTTTGAGTCATTGTTTGGTTTTTGAGTCATTGTTTGGTATAGTTTCAAGACAATTGATGTAGATGCACATTGCACACAGTACTGGTGACCATCATTATCATCTATGGTGTTAGCATCCATGACTGCTTTCAAGCAGATAACGCCACTTTCCCTGAGAACGGTGTCTATCGGCGATGGTCGAACCTAGTATTGCAAGAAGCTGGACTGAATAATATTTTGTCTCTTTTAAAAAGTCTGGTCAATATACAGAGGTGTGAAAATACTATATGGTGAATGGTATCATCGGCGCAAGAGGAGGAAATGCATACTGTCTCTGCAATCTGCTAAATCAGTGAAGATTAAAACGCGCAGTATCATCCAAAAGTTTTACATATTGCGCTGCTTTCATAATAGTTTTGCATTGATATATATTGAAGTAATATATCCCTTATGCGTTTTGCATTGATATATATATTGAAGTGATATATCCCTTGCGCATTTTTTTCAATTGCATAATATATTGATATATTGAAGTGATATATTAATAGAATGAAGTGATATATTGAAGTGATCCATTGCGCATTTCTCAAAACATAGTAGTATTGCAGTGATAAGTACAATGAAATGCTGATGCTTTTAGCAAATATTAGAGGGATTTGAAGGCTGTAACGTAAGGTTTTTTTTTAGCAGAAGTAATTTTTTACAGAATGCATTCAATCATCTCTATGGTCGGAATAGTTCTCACTGGCAAGGAGAACTATTCTGAATGGTCTCGGATGGTAAAACACACCCTCATCTACAATGAGTTGTGGAAAGGAGTGTGTGTCGGAGAAGAAGACAAAGACCCTGTGCAGCCTACATCAGATAAAGAACTTGTCATTTGGGAAAACAAGAACAGCAAAGCCTATGCATTGATCGCAGCATCTATAAATGAAGAAGTAAGTCGTCATATTTCATCCTATTCCACTGCCTTTGAAGCTTTACAAAAGCTGAAAGAACTCTATGATTCACATTCTGCACTTGAAGTTGTTCAGCTCATGATTAAACTCTTCACTCTTGAACTGAAAAATAATGATCCCCTTGCTCTTGCATCTGAAATAAAGTCTATAATGCATGATATTAAATCCACTAAGGTTGAGCTGGATATCTCTCTTATTGCCTTTCTCAAAGCACTCTATCCTACCTACTCCAATTATCTTGAGTCTTTACAAGCAAATGGAAATCTTAAAGACATAACCTTTGAGTCTCTTGTGAAAAAGTTTGCTGAAAGAGAGAAAGCCTTTGGAAAGAAAACAGTCCCTAAATCTTCTGAAGAGACTGTTTGCCTTGCTCATAAAGAAAAGCATGCTGCTCAAGATTCTACAAGAGGAAGAGGTGGACGAAGAGGAAGAGGAAGATACTTCAGAGGCGGGGGGGCAGACATTCTCAAGGAGAAAAGGAAGATCTGCATTGCATTCGCTGCAAACGAAATGGATCACATGATGCTTCTACATGCAAGCTACCATGGGACAAAATTGAGCAGAGAAGAAACCAGCAGAAAGGTAAAACTGATGACACAGACAAAGGTAAAGCACCTGAATCCGCTCACTATATTGAGGCACAATGTAACATTGGAGTAAATGAAGATTTGTTTAATGCTTCACTTGCTTCTTCGAAAAATGATTGGCTGCTTGATTCAGGAGCAACCTGTCATATGACTCATAGGAAAGATTTTTTTGAAGATTTCACTGACAATGTTGATGGAGCAGTATACTTTGCAGATCAGTCAAAAATCAAGCCATCAGGGCTTGGCACAATCAGGCTTAAACTGCCTGGTCTTCCAGACTTTCTTCTGGATCATGTTCTATATCTCCCACAGCTCAAGAGAAACTTGCTGTCCCTGGTCCACATCCACTAGCAAGGTCACTCCATTCATATGTTTGATGGAAAGCTTGAGGTAAGAAAGGCATCTGATCACTCACTTGTCATGAGGGGTATAGAAGAAGAAAGACTTCTTAAACTGCAAGGAACCTCTGCTCATGCACAACATTTCTCATATATTTCTCATCATGAAGAAGGTACACTTCCGTCAAGTTTATTATGGCATGCTGGATTTGGACATTTAAACTATGACAGTCTCCGCTTATTAAAGAAAAATGGTGTTGCTGGTTTGCCTACAATTCCTAGAAAACATAAGCAATGTGATGCTTGCATTCTAGGAAAGCATAGCAAACAGTCTTTTCATGATTCACATTCAAGAGCACATAGGAAGCTTGAACTCATTCATTCAGATTTATGTTGTCCAATGCCTGTTCCTTCTGCAAATGGAAATAAATATATCATGACATTTATTGATGATTACACCAGAATATGTTGGGTTTATTTATTGAAGAACAAATCTGATGCTTTTCAAACATTCAAGAATTTTCATAAGTGGATTGAAAATGATGCACAATCTCATATTGGGTCTATTTGCACTGATAATGGAAAAGAATATACATCAAATGAATTTGAAAACTATCTTCGCCAACATGGGATCAAACATCAAACAACTGTACCTTATAATCCCCAATAGAATGGTGTAGCAGAAAGAATGAATAGAACAATCTTGAATATGGTACGATCCATGCTTTTCTTCAAAAATGTAAAGATAATGTTTTGGGCTGATGCTATTCTATGTGCTGCATATATAAAGAATAGATGTCCATCTAGTGCTATAAGAAACAAGACTCCTTATGAATTGTGGTATGGACATGTTCCTTCGGTAAAACATCTCAGGATTTTTGGTTCCACCTGTTATGCTTTAATACCAAAGGTACATAGAAACAAACTTGGTGCTAGAAGTCGTAAGTGTATCTTCCTGGGGTATTCAAACACCTCTAAAGCATACCGTCTCTATGATGAAGTAAATAAAAAGTTTGTTGTATCTAGAGATGTCATTTTTCTTGAATCATCCAAATCTGACAGTGTTGTTGAGCGGCAACTTGATCGCTTGGATAGATTCACAAAAACAAAATCATTTCAAGAGTTTGATAATCAGATTCCACATCTTGAAGGGGGGATTCCTATACTAGATCAACATGTGGAATCTTCTTCTGAAGAACAATCTCCCTTGCATGAAACTCCAACACCGGATGATCCTTTAAGTGATGTAATTGATAGAATTGGGAGACTCAATCTTGATTCAGTCCCAACTCAATCAACAGAGCAGCCTGGAACATCTCAGAATGGTCCCCCAAAGTGGCTGACAAAGACACTTGAAAGTGTTCATCCTGATGAAATTAGAAAAACAGGAACCAGAAATACAAACCGACAAGATGGAGGTGATGTAGATGACTCTAATTCACCTATTGATATGGATGTTACTTATGATTGTGAATTGAACTTGTCTACAGATTTTGAACCAACTTCCTTCAAAGAAGCTGCTTCTCATGATGAATGGAAAGAAGCGATGCAGAAGGAGTATGATGCCCTCATAAAGAATGGCACTTGGAAGCTGGTTGATCCTCCATTTGGAACCAAACCAATTGGCTGCAAGTGGGTCTACAAGAACAAGTACAAAGCTGATGGCTCACTTGACAAGCACAAAGCTAGGCTTGTGGCAAAAGGTTTTGCACAGAAGGAAGGGGTCGATTATGAGGAAACTTTTGCCCCCACAGCAAAATGGGCCACCATCCGGACACTCTTTGCACTAGCTGCTCAGAACGGTTGGAAAGTCCATCAAATGGATGTAAAAACTGCATTCTTGAATGGAGATCTAAAAGAGAATGTTTTTATGTCCCAGCCTGAAGGATTTGCTGTGAAAGGACATGAACACAAAGTATGCAAACTTGTGAAGTCCTTGTATGGCCTCAAACAAGCACCACGAGCCTGGTATGAAAAACTAACTCAGCATCTTCTGAAACTCAACTTCAAACATTTTGATCTTGATGATGCAACTTTATTTGTCAAGAAAGTTGGCAAAACAGTTGTATATCTTGTGGTATATGTAGATGATCTTTTAATGACAGGGAACAATGAAAGCTATATTGCATCCATAAAGAAAGAATTAGGAAAAAGTTTTGAAATGACTGATTTGGGCTATGTTCATTACTATCTTGGCATTGAAGTAACCCAACATCCAAAATCCATATTTCTTTCTCAAAAGAAATACATTGGAGATTTGTTAAACAGATTTGGCATGACAGAGTGCAATCCTCTTTCTACTCCAATGGAACAAAACTTGAAGCTCACATCTATTGAAGGAAAGGAATTTGAGGATGCAACAAAGTATAGACAGCTTGTAGGAAGTCTCATCTACCTCACTACTACCAGACCAGACATTTCATTTGCTGTTGGAATCCTCTCTAGGTTTATGCAAAAGCCTTGTGAGGGACATTGGTCTGCTGCAAAAAGAGTTCTAAGGTACTTGAAGGGAACTCAAGACCTTGGAATCAAGTATACACAGGTGGACGACTTCAACTTGATTGGATACTCTGATTCAGACTTCGATGGAGACAAAGAAACTGGGGTATCTACTTCAGGATATGCTATGAGTCTTGGATCAGGAGCTGTCTCCTAGAGATCACGCAAATAATCAGTACCAGCAGATTCCACAACAGAAGCAGAATACGTGGCAGCAGCTGAAGCAATGAAAGAAATTGTGTGGCTCAGGAAAATTCTTGAAGATTTGCAGGTAAAACAAATACAATCAACTCCACTCATGATTGATAACACCTCTGCAATAAAGTTGGCCAAGAACCAAAAGTTCCATGATCGTACTAAGCACATCAATACTAAATATCATCTGATCCGACATCATGTTGAGGCCAAAACAATCCATCTCCGTCATTGTTCCACAAATGAGCAAATTGTAGACATCTTCACCAAAGCGCTTGGAAGAGAAAAGCTTGAAAGATTCAGAATGATGCTTGGACTCACCAACATCCCTTCAGATTAAGGGGGGGAATGTTGACACCTAATCCTCAACGGATGGGTGAATTGGAATGTGAACAGTCATCAAGAAGATGAACTGTTCTGTCTCCTTTTTGTATATAAACAATAGTTCTCTAATGAAATAACATATTAGTTTTTCTTCCGCTCATTCTGGAGTTACCCTGGCCTGACATATCCAACATAAGGCGCAGACATGCAACATGGCGCTTCACCAACTCGAAGATAGTCCAATCATCAAAATATACTTCCAAGAATTTATGAATAGACTCGTTGAACGATGTGATTACTACCCGGGAGAAGATTGCAGGTGTGTTCTTCAGTTCGAATGGCATTATTATATATTAAAAGCATGATCCAGATCTTGGGGGGAGGCCCCTAAGATCTGAAAAATTGAAATGCCAGAAGAAAAAGATTGAGAATGCCCAATAAACAAAACCAAAAAGAATTTTTTTATTAAAATGGAGAATAACTGTAAAAACTACATTGTGGCGGACAAACTGTCCTTTTACAAAATGTGACTTGTTACTTATAGTATTTTTCAGTTATAATACCACGGGTCAATTCCATGGGTGAATGAATACCATGGGTGGATGAATACCATGGGTTGATGCCATTTTACATTCAGATCAAAGCAACCCCACTTCGCCGTGAAGGTTGTCTTGCTTCGATCTTCCGGTGCAATCTTAATATGATGGTATCCTGAGAACCCATCAGTGAACAAATAAACATCTTGTTGTCCAACATTATCTAACACTTCATCTGTAAATGGTGTTGGAAACGGATCGTGCATGCATGCATCATTTAACTTTCTTAGGTCTATGCATATCCTAATTTCTCCTTTTTGTTTCTTTTCTTGGACAACCATTGGGTCACCCAATTGGATTCCTCTACTAATTCAATAATTATGACATCCAATATCTTATCAAGGTCTTGGCACACCTTTTCTTTATACTTTGGATTGAGCCGATAAGGTCTTTGTTTGATGGGCTTCACGTTAGGTTTCAAGTGATTTTCATTACACCCAAATCTCCTACGATCCCTTTTAGATTCGAGAACTTTGTTGGGAATAAATATTGGTATTCGCACAATAGTTCGGCCACCTTATCGAACGTATCTTCATCCAAATAGTCTCCTATCTTTGAAAAATTCGGCTCTACCTTAGATCCAATTTTTATTTGTTTAGTTTCCAAGGCTTTGATATATTTGGGTTCTCATCTTTTGGTCCTTTGACTTCGCACTATCCTTCTATCTCTGGAATGTTAATATTTCGTGGGTCTTCTTCTTCCTCTTTAATAGTCACATTGTAACATTCTAGCGCATGGTACAGTTGTGTACTCTAATCCAGCTGAGTCCATTCTACCAGTTCCTTAGGCGTTATGAATATAGTTGCTTTTATCTCCTAGAGTGCTTCATCAATGCATTCAAACCCATCCTCAAAGCTAAAAGTCAATAAGAAACTCTCTCTTAAGATGTCCCATTCAGTTGTCCCATGGCGAAGCTCTGTTTCCAAATACTAGTTCATTGGGATTGTATCTAAGGTATGACAGAAAATGTGCACCAATTCTGGTTGTGGCTCTGCTCCCCAAGCTCTAGTCCACCACACCAAATGATCACAAGGATCATCCTTCCCACTGTACTTCTTAGTTATCCTAGTATTAGCATATCCAAACCTTAATTTCACCATCCTTCTATAGTCCTTCCAACGTATGAAACTCTCCTTGTGCTTACCCCACCAACGGGCAGGTGTAGCGTGCAGTGCCAATTCAAGCGGTTGGAAGCGATTTTATTCAGGTACTTCCCTTTCAGATTCATCCAGAAACAAATCAACATCAGTCAAACCATCATAATGCGGAAGCTTACGTACCTTAGTTGAGACACACAGTAGTGATTTGGTCACCATATTGCAATGCAACGTAGATACTTTGTGCAACTGATTATGCTAGTGCTCGAGTTCTTCATCTGAGTCTGAGGTGTAGGAGTTATCCCTATCCCAAGCAATTTGTCCATTGGCGTAGGATTGATCCAATCTTTGTCTCATGCTGTGATCTTTTATATTTGATCGAGATCATCATCATCCTCCACAAATTTGCGAACAAGTTCAGTATAGCGAGCTCCCTCAACATGGTCTAGGGGCACTACAACCTTGAGTGCCTTCCTTTTAAAAGTCATCTTCCACTTCTTCAAGTTGATTACCACGTCCATTTCAAAATCCCAGTCAATTCCTAGTAGCACGGGGTAAGGGTTACTATCATCCACTATTTCAATGACCTCAAAATCAGCTAGCGTTACACCATATAAGCGTAGGTCTCCCCATTCTTTCCCATGTTTGCTTCGGCAGTACATTTGCATCAGAACCCAAATCCAGGATGACTTGGTCCATTTCATATTCGCTTATCTACGCAATCAGCCTCATGTCGTGTCATTTCCTCTTCTTATGCTTACCGAGTTTCCTTACATCTCGTTGTTCTGGAGGAACTTTAATCTTATTTGCACATTTGTCTATTAGTTCTTAGAGCCCTTCTACTGCCTTCTTATCGTGCAAAATCTTCATACGGGTTTTCAGGAAAGTGGCTAACTACGAGGGATATACATCTTGCACTTCATTGTTCCCAACAGATTTCTCTCGACTCCCTAATGTAGAAGCTTCAACGAAATTCTTTTTAGCCTCCATAAAAGTTTCTTTAGCTTGGTTGAGGTTAAATTCGACATCCTTTTTAGTAGCCTTACACACCCATCCCTCTATCTCTGGCTGTTTTCTCTTATCTTCACCGGTGGCAATACCACTGCGTGTTACTATATTAACATTATGATCTTCTTCACACGGTTCCATCCTCATCATCTAAATATTTTGCATAGGCTGCTAGGGCCGTGTCTTTTTTTCTTGCATCTTTTCTATAAGTATCGAACACTCTTATATCACATGGTCGAACTGTCTACAGTATTGACATGATGGATGCATTGCGTTTTGGTAGTCTCATGCGAATTTTCCTGCCTCGCGATAGTTATAATAGATCACTTGTCCACGACCTCTACCAACCCCTCCTCCTCTTCCTCTTCCTCGGCCTTGGAATCCTTTGTGCACTGCATCTACGCCTTGCTCTTGAGGCCAATTTTCTGCTTGCATTTGGTAGGTAGGGGTTCTATCCATCATTAGTTCATAACTCCTACAATGATGTTCGTCATGACCTATAGACTTACATAAATTGCAAAATAACTGCTGGGGGGTCTACACAAACTTCTGTAGTAAGTGACAATTATCTGTTGCATGTTGTCCAGTAACCTGACAAATAGCGCACCATGGCATAGCTCGCACGCTTGGCCCAGTGATATTTTATGGCTTCAGGGGGACATGCCCCCCCCATAAGATAATTCTGATAAACTGGGCAATGGTCCTTATTGTGCCCATGGCCCTTGCATTTCAAGCACCAAACCTCAACATGTACCTTAGGCTGGGCTTCCTTTCCTTTCTTTAGGCTCTGCAACTCCAAGTGCAGGCTTTCCAATTATGAGTGAATCTGGTGCACTCCAATGTTTGTATCCTGTATCGGTGAGGCTTCCAGCCTCATCACGATTTCTATGGCTTATGCTTGCGTTGCGATATTTTGTTGTGACAACGAAAAATGTTAAATGTTGTAACAACAATGTGATATACCAGTCTCGATGATGTCAATCTGAGATCACCATGTTGGCCTGCCTGATCAGGAATTTCAATTTCTGATCGAAATGCTAGGACGACTCATCTATCTTTTGTCTAATTTCTTTGAACTCAGTTATTGATTGCGCCTCTAACTTAGGCTTTCTAAATTATTTATTCAGTGCTTGCCGATTTTCTGCCAATGTCACGTTGGGGTGATCTGCGTAGTACATGATATACCAGGTTAAAGCTTGGTCTTGTAAGGCCATGACCAGCTACACTTTCTTGATGTTATCGTCCGTAATATGTTGTGCCATCCACACAGCTCCTGCAACAAACTAGAACTGTTCGGGGTCTTTGCTCCCTACCCCTTTAAAAACCAACATGTTCATCTCATTCGCCATGTTGAATGGTGGAAGTGGAGGTGAAGGTGTAGGCATATGAGCTGGAGGTGGAGGTGGAGGTAGAGTGGATGGACGAGGTATCCTCAGGATACCCTGCTTAATCAACTGTACTGCACTTCGCATTGTAGTCAGCTCCACCCCTTCGTCGTCACTAGAAGGGGATTCAATCAATAGATTGTACTTTGAGCTCATTCCTTCATTTCTTCTCAAATAATTTCCCACTTCGTGTAGCTCCAAACATCAAGGTAATTGCATAATCTACTTTTCACATAACAACATTTTAATCCACGTTTTCAATGACTTCAAATACTTACCTCACGGTCCCTTGAAGAGCCTACATTCCACTTTGCTATAGCTGATAGTTCTATCGATCACGAACTCAGTCACAAAACTTCCAAGTGTGCGATCAATACAGTGATCTATGACCCCCACGATGTTGCTTTCTAATGCTTACAGATGGTGCATCAGTTCCGGAGTACACACTATAGGGTCGTCGAGCCTCCATGTCCCTTTACTATTTGCTAATCTAGACAGCCACTCATGTAGTTCGTCAGGGAAGAAATAGAAGAACGCTTCGGTCTCGTCTCTGTATAAATATCTCTGCAAGAACTGCTCCTTGGACAATTTAGGGCTCCTATTCTCTTGAGCTGCAAACATGTGCACTTTTCGATCAATCCACTTCTCAATCTCTTTCTTTGTAGGAAACAACTTATTCAACATCACACATCTCTTAGATAGATCTCGGTCTCAGCAACAGAACCATTTGTTGGCTTAAGGGGGCCTGACCCAGGTTTAGTGTTATTTGCGCCAACCAATCAAACCATAAATGTTGGTCCTTTCGGAAACAACATGCGTAGCACAGGCTGCAGTCTAACCCGAAGCAGTATTGGGGGATGCTAGAACCAGATTTCTGCGTCTAGAGATAGTATGATGTGTATTTATAGCTCAGATATGCCTTCATGCAAATCTATACCTTCCTACTATCCACTACTGCAAATCTATCCAATTGAACTCCAGGTCTTCACGAAGGTATACGATCATGCTTATCAGACATAAAAGAGGTAGATTCATGACTTTCGTTTAGTAAATAGAAACCCTAGATCTTCCATTGCACAGATCTACCTGTTCTGAACAGTTATAATAACATATCTATCTAATATCTTCGCAAAAAAAATTCATTACACTTTTCATGAATAGGCATTAAAGGTCCAATAGATATGCATAGTAGAACACATTAATTTATAAAAAACAACTTACAGAGAGAAGACACATTAACTGATCCAAATGGAAAATGGCATCAACCCATAGTATTTATCCACCCATGGAATTTACCCATGGTATCGTAACTGGCGTCCACCCATGGTATTGTAAGTGACATCCACCCATGGTATTCATTCACCCGTGGTATTTGTCCATGGTATTGTGACATCCACCCATGGAATTTACCCGTGGTATTGTAACCGAAAAATACTATAAGTAACAAGTCACATTTTGTAAAAGAACAATTTGTCTGACACAATGTAGCTTTGACAGTTATTGTCCGTTTTTAATAAAATTTCCTTTGTGGTTTTGTTTATTGAGCATTCTCCTCTTTTTCTTCTGGCATTTCAATTTTTCAGATCTTGGGGGCCTTCCCCCAAGATATGGATCAGTGGTATCAGAGAAGGTTATGATTCCATGGGAATGAGGTTTGATGCATATTTTAGTTTCAAATTTTGTAGAAATATTCAACAAACTTCAGGCATGTGCTACGTCCTCCACAAAGCATCTTCGTGGGCCAAGCGAGAAGAATTTGTTTTTTTTTTCATTTTTTTGCAAGAATGTTTTTGGGCGGCGAGTTTGCAAATAATATAAGAAAATTTTGGTGCAAAATTTACAAAAATAAATAACAGATCCAGATTCCTTGCGAAAAAATACCCAAATTCAAAAAAAAATCGGTCGAATAAGAGTCCGGATGAGGGAAATATCGCTGATTTAAAATCAGCTATGTTGTAGAAATGTTTCTGATAGAAATTCATGGATGGCGACTCTCCTATATTTTTTTTTGCAATTTTGGTTCAGAATTTAAGAAAAGTGATTGTAGATACAATCTCCTCTCGAAATATCTATCAATTTCAAAAAGAAAATGTGTCGAATCGGAGTTCGGATATGGGAGATATCGATGATTTAAAATCAACTATTTTTTCAGAACTTTTGTGACGGCGGAAAAGTTGTACCGTGAATGTGAGATTTTAGAGTGTCCAAATATGTATTTCCAACACAAGGGAAGATGAAAAATGGTCCTTCTATTTCCAAAAATAGGTTATAGTAAATATTCTGAGTTATGTCCATTTAATTCTGAAGCAACATTCAGAGCAGGTTCCCTTTGGAGACGTGCCCTCCCACTCCACTTTAGTAGGCACCCGCATCACATTCATTAGTTTTAGCATAGCATCATTCGGCTTGGGTTCTTTGGAGACGTGCCCTCCCACCCTAGGCTATGTAGGCACCTGCTACTTCATCAACAACCAACATCACGGTTATGGGTCAACTGCACAAAATCCTTGTCATCGAAGTCCATTTACTAGGTCGCACACTGTTAGTATCATAGTTGGTCACAAGCATTACATGGTATCTCTATCCTCAGATCTTCGTTTGTCATGGTTATGGGTCATCCACAAACCCACACTTCATCGAAGTCCATTTGTTAGGCCGCACACTGTCAATATCATAGTTGGTCACAAGCATTACAGGATATCTCTATCCTCGGATCTTCATTCATCATGGTTATGGGTCATCCACAAACCCACACTTCATTGGAGTCCATTTGTTAGGACGCACATTTTCAGTATCACAGTTGGTCACAAGCATTATAGTGTATCTCTATCCTCGGATTTTCATTCTTCATGGTTATGGGTTAACCACATAAAACCCTTCTCTTTAGTGGCTCTTCATATTTAACAAAGGCTTTGTAGGAGGGAACTTCACGTAATGTGGACCATTGCTTCTTAAGAAGGTAGGAATGATCCGAATGGAAAATGGGCATCAACCCATGGTATTTATCCACCCATGTTATTCATCCACCCGTGGAATTTACCCATGGTATTGTAAGTGGCATCCACCCATGGTATTATAAGTGACATCCACCCATGGTATTCATTCACCCATGGTATTTGTCCATGGTATTGTGACATCCACCCATGGTTTTCATTCACCCATGGAATTTACCCATGGTATTGTAACCGAAAAATACCATAAGTAACAAGTCACATTTTGTAAAAGGACAGTTTGTCTGCCACAATGTAGCTTTTACAATTATTCTCCGTTTTTAATAAAAAAGATCTTTGTGGTTTTGTTTATTGGGCATTCTCATCTTTTTATTTTGGCATTTCAATTTTTTAGATCTTGGGGGCCTCCCCCCAAGATCTGAATCATTAACTTAAGCGTAATTAAAGAACAAGGCACATATGCATTCAATTCAACCCAAAATTTCCTTTATTAGATTCAGTGTTCAAATTACAAACTCTTCTAACCTGCACACTCAGCTGTAGGGGCCTGCGCACTTAGACGCAGGAGCCTTCCCCTTTCACCTAAGTACAGGAATTAGACCTTTCATGTCTTAGCACCTTTCCCTTTCAATAGATCTTCATCCAAAGTTATGTTCTTCTAGACTCGCTATGTCTTAAATATTTATAGCCTTTTTATTACAATACCATGGTCCACGGCCTATGGGTGAGTCTCCAAACCATCCTATCACTTACCCATACAAGGGGCTTAATCCCCTTTGACTCTTACTTAACTGTGTGCGTTTCGCTTCCACATTTCATAGAAACTTTACATTCTTTACAAAATTATAAACAAAAATTGCCTAACATGTCAAAAATTGACCCTATCCCAACACTGGCATTTGAAGGACAACATCGAAAGGAAGGGTAAATACATATTTCTCCTTGCCATATGTGAACAAGAAGCCTGCAAAATTTTCATTTTTTTTTTTCCTTCAGTAGTACAACCTATGGGTATCTTTTGATAAAAGTTTACAAATAAAAAAAATTAAATGTGGATGCTTCCTTTGAATTGAGCCTAATAAGAAATGGAATTGCAATTATTTTTGGGTGAGCATGAAATTGACCTTCCTCCAGGTAATATAGAAAAACTGTTTTTTTTTGCCTCTATCTTAGAAACTCTCATTACACATAAATATCTAAAACTTGTAGCAAAAATACAGAATTGCCTTGATAACTTTGGAAGGTTGTATTGAAGGCTATGGGGGGTGGATTTAACCATAGAAATCCCACAACCAAGAAGAAAGAGAAGAATAATCTAATGGAGAAGTAGAAGAAGATAGAGAAGAAAGAGATTAGCCAAAAGAAAAACTCAAGGAGGAAGAAGGAGGAGAGGAACAAACAAAAACCAAAATAGAAACACCTAAGAGAGACCTAATCAAGTTTTCTATGACATAGATATCAAAATAGAGAACTACATAGCCCATTAGGAAATCATCTAGGCCACAAAAGAGAAGAAGAAGGAAACAAAAGGCGAGAAAAAAATCACCATCAAAATATAACTCAAACTACAGTGATGAAAGGAGGCTTTCCAAGAAGTCTCTAATCTCTTTCTAGCTTGTGTCAAAGGCTAGAAGATGTTATAGAAAGGTAAGAGGAAAAAAATTAAGCACGAGGTGCAATTTTGGTCAAGATTTGCTAGATTTTGTGATGTGCTACAGAATGCTACAGGTCTGCTATAGGTCTACTATAGGTTGCTTTGTATTGCTACAAGACCACATTCGAGGGTGTTTTGAGGGTTTCAAAGGAGTCCAAATGGTGGAAAAAAGTAGAAAGAGGTTGGAAATGGATGTGGAAGACCTTGCCAAACTAAAATTTTTTCAAGAACCCATCTTGCACAAGGGGAAAAAGGAAGACTAATTCTCTCTATAAAAATTGTGATTTTTCTATACATAAACAGTTTTGGAAAAATGAGTGAAAGTGGAATGAAGGTGTCAAGGAAAAGGGTGTGAATGCAATGGACCTATAAGCCAATGGAGTTCACTTAAAAAGAGGAAAGTTATGTTTTTGTTCTTGAAAGATTGCTAAACAATCATGGAAAGAACAACTACATTTTTGTGCTTGTACTTGCTGAACCTACAACTAAGCTTCTTAAGAGAAAGGACTAAGGAATGTACAAGAGAGAGGTCACCAGGGCCATGAATGAGGCACAATTATGTCACTAAGTTGCTCAGGGGATGACAAACACTTTCAGTAGGGGGAATGATGGGCCTACAAATTAGACATAAATTAAGGCCCATCTGACCATCCTTCAACACACTAAACCTCTCTTTTTGTATTAGATGACATATTTTTAACTTTAATATGTCCATTAGGAAGGTTTAGAGATAATTGGATATTTGTGCATAATATCATTTATTTTTGTAGAATATTGTGAGAATATTAGGAAGATTATAAAGATTTTGAGGAAGAGATAATCTAGGGACTTGCTCCCTACTACAGGATGGGCCAAGATGTGATAATAAATGAACAGGATATTATGAAATTATTGTTGAAATTATGGAGCTCGAGTGATTCAGAAAATCTAGGAATGTGCTCCCTATAATTTTGATGCATATTCCTAGTATTGAAAACCAGATCCATTATTTAAGGGATTTTGGAGGGGAAAGATTCCTCTTTCCAAGGAGAAAGCTTCCTCATCACTTTGTATAAGTACCAATTCGAATTGGCCTCTAGGGGCATGCATTTCTCAGTCTTCTAATGGAGATAACTTGTTATTTAGTAGCTCCACTTTCATTTCTAGCAGGGATGTACTTGGATGGATTCAAATAATGAATATTGGTACCATTTTTAGCTTATAAATATTGGTTTCCTTCATATAAATATAATTTTCCTTGGTATTGGCCATCCTAGGAGCCTCAGATCCCTATTGTACAATTTCTTTATTTCCTTTGAATGTCTTTTTCACTTCCATCTCTTATTTATGCATTTACTATTCATGCCTCTTTTGATGTAGGTTATATTGGTTAAATGATTGAAGTGATTTTCTCTATAAGTTATTTACAAATACACAAGCATGTTGCATCATTAGAACAACTTTGAAAATTCATATTCATCATTAAGCTACTTGGATTTGTCTACTAGTTCACAAATCTAGAATTTTTGGAAATCCCTTGTAGCAAAATAGTAGTAATTTTATGATTTTTTTTTAGAACGTGTTAAGAGATTAATTAAGTTGATTATACTTTTATTGGTTCATAAAAGTATTAAATTTATTTAAAAAAATTACCCCATAGCATTTTCACTTGATTATGTTAGGCATTTGTATTGTTAATTAGCTCACTAGTTCTTGAATTTCTAGTTTTTAGAGCAGTAATTTTCTGCCATTTTTTTTAGCACATTTTTAAGAGGGGTATTTTGGAGTGATTCCACTTGAAATGGAGTCATAATACATCCTACTTATTAAAAAAAAATCCCATCCCATTTGCATTTGATTTACTTAGTCATTCAACAAGTTATCTCGCTCTTGTAGAAAAATAGGGCCTCCTATAGCACCTCATATAGCACGTGTAAACTTGACCGATTTTACTCCAAAAGCTTGGTTTTTGTCTCTTAGGCTTGAATGATGACCTGTAGGCTCTAAATCCATGATTTGGGAAGAATAAACACTTAGGAATTTCCTTTTTACAAAATAGATTAGGCCTATTTCTTTGAATTCTTGCATAGGATTAGTTTCTTTTCAAGGAAACTTTTCACATTTTGCTATTAGACTAATGATTCACATTGTTACAAGTAGAACAAGGTCTACATTATGCAAATAAAAAAGTACTTTTCATTCCTGCAAATGGTATAACCTTTACCTTCTTTCAATTAGGATTAGTGTTTAAATTTGAGCAAGTATCATTTCCATTTTTTTCAAATATAGCAACATTTCCATTTCTACAATTAGTTTAGGCTTTGATTTCATGAAATCCAATCCATTACATAATATCAATGAAATAAGGACACATTGTATGTTTCACATGTATTTTTGACACCTATTAAGTTTGTACGAACCCCAAGTTGATAATTTAAGTTGGTAGCCTTGGGAGTTGCAACATTCTTGTTGCAATACTAGGGCTCATAAGGTATTATGATGGAAAGGCTAAGGACTTCTATGGGCTCAAGATGGGTTCCATGATAGATGAAGAGTACACAATCAGATTTATGGAGTTGTTAAGATATGTTCCCTATCTCAAGGATGAGAAAGCGAAGATCTAAAGGTCCATCAACGAACTGTCATTATCATTTAAAGACTGGTTTGAGTTTGATGAGCCTCAGTCTTTGGAAAAAAACATTAGGAATTTGAAGCATTGATTATGAGTAGTCAAAGCACAAGGTTGAGTTCAAGCGCGACTGGAAGGGTAATGAGAAGACTAAAGGAAAATTACATGAGAAGCTCGAAGGAAGATATCATGATGTAGGTGACAAGGAAAATGTGGTTCCACAAAAGAAGTTCAATGCAGTTGAGAGAGGACATGGGTATCAGCCTGAGGAGCAGAAGAATAAAGGAAATGGTGAAGAAAAATTGCAGTCTTGGACTTATTGTTGGGTGTGGTTTTTATACCTGTTTCCTACACTTTCTTTCCCAAGTTTTGATCCTCTTTCCCTTCAGGCCAATGAAACTTCACATTAAAGATGAAGACTGTGGAATATCTGAATTCAGTTTCTCAAAAACCACACCAGAGAAATCTGCAAACCATTGACACTTCACATGTTAATCACTCTTTTTCTCATTTATACAGCCTATTTTGCTGTCATGTTATTTTTCCATGTTTTGTTGAATATAACAATACAATATTCATTTTTGTGGCTAACTGGGGTAAGTATTGGAGAAGTCTTTTGAGTCCTCTTCTCTTTTTCAAGTGTTTCTTGCAGGGATGAGGCTATGGAGTGAACAAGCCACGTTGATCGGTTTCAGAGCAAGGTAAAGCAGATTGTTGTTACACCCTGTATGTTGTTACAGATTGTTGTTACACACTATATGTTATTACAGGTGTTGCTGTTACACCACGTGCTGTTAAAGATGATTGTTGTCACACCAAGGACATTGTTACCTAGTGATTGTTGTTACATCCCAAAACGTCATTTGACTACAGGATGTTGTTGCATCGTAGCTGGAAAAGTCATGGGTAATATTTCACACAACAACTGTTGGAAGTTATGAATTGTTTTTTTTTGAGGTAACATATCCAAATGGTTGTGGTCTTAACCAATGTATCTGAATAGAATTTTTATTTAGAAACATGCTATAACGATTTCTTTTTTTATGATCAGCATGAGAATCGTGAGATTCTCATGACTGATCTATTCCTGATTTTGGGTATGTTATAATTATAAAAGAAACTCGATTTCTCATGTATGAGGGATGACATAGAGAAAGCACTATTACTCTAATCTTGTAACTTTTAATTATTTTTAATATTGAAGGCACTACGGTGATGTTGTTACTATTCCTCATCTGATTCTTTAACTAATATCGTGTTTATTCTTGCACCCCTGCTAGGGAGGAAGGGCCCTCCTCTTTAGCAGGGACTGCAATGGTAGAAGTAGCTGTATATTATTGTTTCTTTTATTGTTGTATGGTTTTCTATTTTTGCTATATAAATTGTAAAATACATCCACTTTAGTTCCATATTATATTATGCTGTTACACTGGTTTAATTAAACAAAATGGTAGTTGACCAACTGGTGTAGTCATTAGTTTAGTGTGTGGTGCACCCTTGCTTTGGTAATTTTGAAGTGTGATTTCATTTCTGTGGAGTGTTTTAATTTCTGCATGAATGATTTAATTTCTGCAATTGATTCAATAACATTCTTTACTGTTTCTTTCTATTTTTCATTCTTGGCTGTAGTGTATCGACACAGATAGTGCAAACTCCATTGAAACAACAAGACCTACCCTAGGTTGACAATTAATGGTTGCAGTCTTGGTCAATTAGGATTGATTAAAACAACACTACATTTTGGCACTGTTTCCAGGGATGGCAGTTGACGATACAGTCAACCAAGTTGTTTGTTTGATGATAGAGTGTTCCTAGTCCATAATCATTGGGTGGTAAGACAAGAGGTAAGAACCTACGCATCACTCTAACATACCTGGGCAGGCTCACCATTGTGATTACTAGGGCACTTAGGGTGTGGAATTTTGGTGTTTTTTTTAAGCGTGTCTTCAGCTCTTCAGTTGCTGGGCAGTAAGACGAGAGGTAAGAACCTGCACATTGCTCTAACATACTTAGGCAGTCTCACCACTGTCGAAGACTGAGACACTTAGGGTGTGAATCAATACACATAGGGTCCATGTGTGCAATTGTAGGAATTATATAAATACCAAAATTACCCCCCACTCTAATTAGTCACAGGAAAAACAGGTCGTAAAAAGGAAAGGAAGAGTGTAGATTTGGGAAGGAAAACATTTATCCAGGAACTGATCTCAAAGGAAGAAAAAGAAAAATCGAGTTCTCAAAGGGACGCAAGGAAAACAGGGCCACAAAATGATGTTACTCCCATAACAAAGACAGAAACCTCTGATTCCTCTATCTCGGAGCCATACCATTCTAAAGCTAGCGAAAATACTCCCAAGATTAAGCATCCAATTCAGGAACAATAGGGGGAAGCTAGTAGACAGAACTTTCAGACCGAGGGACAAGGCGAAACTGAAGGAGGACATCAAAAACCCAAAACAGAAGAGAACCTATTGGTTTATCAATATCTAGATTCAGGTAGTGCAGTGAAATAGCTAGCCCTGAAGTCGCCTGAACCATCAATTTCACCTGCAAGATAATAACAATCTCTGAATCACCATCAATGTGCAACAACTATAGATCTTCACGAATAGTAATCCAAACACCTTTCTCCAATTCCAAAAACTTCGCCATATTGTTAATATTTGATCCACAACTCTAAGAAAAATCTCTCAGAGTTGAAGAGTTATAGTCTTGGAATACACCTCCAAAGTCAGCAAGACCAAGATTACCCTTAGACAATAATAATCTTTAGAAAGTCTAGTATTTCAAGGATGAGACAAAAGATGATATCATTAATGGTTTTATTAGTAACTCGCTTTCTGTCACTTCTATTGAAAATTCAAAGGAGGAAGAGGAGGTAGAAGATATAAATTTTGAACACATGAGAGCCACTCCAAATATTGATAGTAGTCCATTTGAAATAGAACCAGGGAAGTTTCTAAACATTAACCCCAACTTGAATGCTGAGCAAAACCAACTGTTGTTATGGTTGTTACAAAAATACAAAAAGGCATTTGCATGTGACTATACGGATATGAAAGGGATTCATCCCAACCTGTGCACTCACCACATTTATTTTAAAGATGGATGAAAACCAATTAGACAACTGCAACGCTGCATGAACCTTGCGCTAAAGGAGGTAGTGAAGGAAGAATTACAAAAACTCCTGAGTGCTAACTTTATTTATTCGATATCTGATAGTCAGTGGGTGTCCCAGCTTGTCATTGTCCCTAAGAAGAATGGAAAGTGGAGAGTCTGTGTGGATTACAGAGAATTCAATAAGGCCACTTAGAAGGACCATTTTCCTTTACCATTTATAAATCAGGTCCTTGACAACCTTTTTGGGAAAAAGTTTTTTTCATTTCTAGATGGGTTTAGTGGCTACAGTTAGATACAAATTGCCTCAGAGGATCAGGATAAAACAACCTTTACTTTCCCTTGGGGAACTTTCGCATACAAAGTACTCCCTTTTGGACTCTGCAATGTGCCAACAACTTTTCAGAGGGCAATACTGGGAATTTTTTTTGATTTGTTGAATGACTACCTTGAAATCTTCATGGACAATTTTACACCTTATGGTGATGCTTTTGAAACAGCATTAGCTAATTTAGAAAAAGTGTTGGAACATTGTGTATAGACTAATGTTGCTTTGAGAACCGAAAAATGTCACATGATGATGACTGAAGGGATCATGCTAGGACACTACATTTCTGTTGACTGGATCAAGGTAGACCCTGCTAAAATAGAGATAATTATGAAAATTTCAACTCCCAAGATGCAAAAAGACATACGTAGTTTCTTCGGACATGCAGGGTATTATAGAAGGTTTATAGAGATTTTTTCATAAATTGCATCGCCATTATTTTCTTTGCTCATGAAAGATGTTGACTTTTTGTGGACAGGAAAGTGTGAGCATGCCTTTTTGAAGCTGAAATGTTGTGTAGCAGCAACTCCAGTACATGGACCTAATTGGTAACTTCTGTTTCACATAGCTACAGATGCATCTGATATTGTTGTAGGTGCTATTTTGGGCCAACTGGAGGACATGAAACCTTAGGCTATTTACTACATAAGCAAGAATTTGTCTCTGGCTGAGCTCAATTACACAATGACCAAGAAAGAATTCTTAGTAGTAGTACACACCATCAATAAATTTCGACATTATATCACTGGGTATCAAGTATTTGTACACACTGACCACTCTTCCATTCATTTTTTAATGAATAAGCCAATTACCAATGGTATAATTACACGCTGGTTATTGTTGTTACAGGAATTTGATATCACAATTGTCGATAAACCTGGAAAAGATAATGTAGTAGATGATTTCCTTTCTAGGTTAACTATTGATGACAATTGCATTCCTACTGAGGATTATTTCCCTGATGAATATCTCTTTGTTATTTCTACTTACTCACCATGGTATGCAAATATAGCCAATTATCTTGCTGCAAGGAAGTTCACACAATATTTGTCCTCCAAGGAGAAGAGGAAGATCATACAACAAAGTGATACCTATACCTGGATAGATGGGAATCTCTATCACACTGGACCAGATTTCCATATCAAACATTATGTTAGTGAAGATGAGATCTTTGACATCCTTAAGGCTTGTCACAAGGAACCTTGTGGAGGGCACTTTTCAGACAAGCAAACAGGATACAAATTCCTTTCGACAAGGTATTATTGGCCAAAAATATTTCAGGATGCCAAGAAGTTTGTGAAAGGATGTGATAGTTGCCAAAGAATGGGCCAACCACTGAAAATAGATGAGATGCCTTTACAACCTCAAATCATCTTAGAACATTTCGAGAAATGGGCCTTGGATTTTGTGGGACCAATTAATCCTTCATCCAGACAGAATTCCTACATTTTGGTCTGCACCGACTATGTCACAAAATGGGTTGAGGCAAAAGAACTAACTAGAGCCACGGAGCAAGTTGTTTCAAACTTCCTGTTTGAAGACATCTTTGTCCATTTTGGTATACCCAGGGAGATAGTCATGGATGGAGGGCCCCAATTTACATCCCATATGATCCAAACATTGTTTGAAAGATATAAAATCCATCATAGAATCACAACACCTTATCATCCACAAGCGAATGACCAAGTGGAAGACACCAACAAAGTCATTGAGGGGATTCTTACCAAGACTGTGGCCAGTCACTGAAGGAATTGGGACGATAAACTTCTAGAAGTGTTGTGGGCATACAAGACTTCATGGAGGAATACCACAGGATTATCACCCTACGAACTTGTGTATGGTAAAAATCCCTTATCCCCTATTGAGTTCGAAATCAATACATTGAGAACATCATTGCAGGTGAATTTGGATCTGACTACAACACAAAAGCAAAGGTTCAACGAGCTTAATGAATTGGAGGAGAAACAGCTAGATGCTATCTAGCAAACAGAGATTATCCAGCTGCAAAGAGCTAAGTGGCATGACAATTTCATCAAGAAGAAGAAGTTCCAGAAAGGATATTGGGCTCTCTTATATGATTCAAGATTCAAGGACTTCAAGGATAAGCTCTGCACTAGATGGCTAGGTCCCTATGAGGTAGATGGAGTCTTTGACAATGGGACTGTAAATTTGGTTACCATTGATAGTGCGAGGATGCCATTTCTTGCAAATGGGCACTGTCTTCGGTTATATCATAAACCCGCTTCAAGGGATTCATTTGTTAACATTGTCATCAATTCGGATCTTCAGATTACAGGAGCAGGGGAAAACCCCCTATTCTGCCAAAATTCTAATTTTTCAATAAGTGTAATAGCTGAAAACCAACCTCTGTTGGCAGCTGTTACACCTTCCAAACAAATAAAAAAGGAAATAAAACAATCTGGCTATGAAAACCTTTTTCGGGTGCACAGACAATTTTTGTAGTAGTTGAAAACCACTCTGTGGTGGCTGTTACACACTCTGGAACAACATTTGTTATTTCAAGCATATTCTACAATAATGTTGTTACATGACCTTTTTTTCTTTGCTTTTATCTTTTGTGGAAATCAATAATACATAACAATAGTCTTGGCTGTTACATCTGTAACAGTTGACGACTTCTAGAAATAATCCAAGTAAATTATTTATTGTGACACACAACATGCATCACCATGATTCGAGAAGAAGTTGCCTTGACCGCCGGAATTAAATTTGTGCGCCTCGCCACCAACGTCTTCTCCCCACGTCACACTAGGTATGTCATAAAATGGTAATATCATTATCCGCTTTTATTCAGTAATTATGGCAATCTAACGCGATATCCCTTTTGACGGCCGAGGTCGGCTATCACATTTAAGTCGGGGGGACGAATTACATGATGACATGACCTTTGCATGACCTGTGAGTATTTAAAAACCGTAACCAAAGAATGATGATCTTGTAATCATTGTCATTTAATGATCAATCATGCCAAAAAATGGAGTTGTACCTTCGACTAGACCTCCCATAACTTAACATTAATAAGGAAAAATTACTGTGCGGTACGAATCCTGATTGCAAATCCTAATTTGAAATTCTTGCCTATGTCACCCTACCATTTGCCCACTGTTGGAGGATTGCATTCCCATTCAAAGTGCTTAGAGAGAAGTGGAGGAGAACAGTTGCAAGGCTAGAACAATGGAAGTATTGTGTCGATAGCTTCAGAACTTTTCAAGGGGGAAAAGAGTGGAGAACAACATTGAATTTGTGTAGCGATGGGTGGAATAGAAATTCAACATGAACCAAGATCAACAAAGGCTTTGGAAAACTGCCTCGAAGCATGCCAAATTTTAAAATATGCAAGTTGGTTTGATTTTTTTCCAAAGGCTAGAAGGATTAGATGGGGCAATTGCTATGGAGTTTGCGAATAATTTAGAGAGGAATAAAATGGACATCAGGGGATTGAAGCTGGAGGTTACAGAAGAGGTAATTTCCTACGTGACGGATTTACCAATAGAGGGGAAAATGTGGTTTAATAGGAAAGTTAATGATCCCTCCTTGAAGGAGGATTTTCTCCAAGGGGAGGAATGGTTGGTGAAGAAAGGAAGGGGGATTGACAGGTTGTCACTTCCCCAGCCATGGGCCGATGTCACCCTTTACCTCATCAAGTATATTACTTGTGAGGGAAGGGTAACAATCATATTCAATTACCACTTCCCGTTGCTAAACCACCTTTGGCATCAAAAATTGATAAACCTTCCCTACTTTTTGCTGGAAAATATCAGGCATATGGCCGCAGCCGTAAAAATAGCTTCACATCTAGAGACATGTGTCACAAACCATGGCCTCATCAAGCTAACTGTCCTGGACTGCCTAAGTCACCAGGGCAGGAGTTGGAAGGAATTCATGATAAATGAGGTTAGGACTACCTACAGGAAGAAAACTGGGATGTTTGAGGAAGCTCTCACGAAAACCAGGGAGAAGCCCTAGCCCTTGAAAGTAAGGGTTGGAAAGAGACCAGTTGACAAGCCAATTTGTGATAAAGCGGCCAAAACAGAGAATATGGGTTAGCAGGCACCTAGAGTCCCCATCAATGCATAAGAATAACAAGGAGGTAGAAAAGCAGAAGGATGAAGCACAGGCTCGGTTGGAGGAACCTTCCTCACCAGGTAAGAACGAGACCCAATCCTTGCTGCTTAAAATTGAAAGTTTAGAAAAAGAAATGACAAGCTAAGGAAGTAGTTAGTAGAGGATAAGGTAGAGGTAAGGGCTCCGGGGTTAGACACTTTGGCTAAGGCTGTAGACATTTCCAGGAAGGGAGATGTTTCGGGTGTTGTGTGCACGACCTATGCTAAGGAGCTAGTGGCAACAGGGTATAGAGTCTATGTAGTGGACACCATCTCGAGGGAAACACAAACCGAATCCTGGGAAGATGACGCAAAAAAACCATTGAAGACACTGTTGTTACACAAGAACTAGTAGCCAAGACAGAGCATTCCACAGAAAGTAATCTGGTAGCTGATACACAAGAACCCTTGGTTGACACTATTGTTACACAAGAACTAACAGTGGAAATAGAAGCCAACCAAGGGGAAGAAGAAGAAGCTAATATCCATGAACCTGTGGTTGAAACTGCTGTTACACAAGAACCAACAGTGGAAACAAAAGCTTACCAAGGGAAAAATGATACACAAGAACCTGTGGATGACACCGCTGTTACACAAGAACTAACAGTAGAAGTGGAAGCTGATCAGAGAGAAAAAGAAACTGTTACACAAAAATCTATTGATGATGATGTTGTTACACAAGAACCAGCAGCTAAAATGGAGCAGTTTCACCCTTGGGAAGCCATTACACCTTCACTTATTAGTGCATGTCAGAGAACAATAGGTCCTGATGAAGGATGGTGTTCTGAAAGAATGTTGTTGATACCAGAGTTACAGAAATGGAAGCTGTTGGCGCTCTCTCTACAAGAGGGAATGATCTCACTCATGGCACAAAAAAAAATGATGGATTCACTCAGGGATAAATGGTTAAAAGAAGAGTGGAAGAGAGACTGGGAAGCATGAAGACATAAGGAAGCTATGAAGAAAAAGGATGAACAGATGCAACTATTACATTGATAGTTTTGGATCTAACAAATGATAAGACAAAGCTTTGTGAGCTTGCCTTGAACCTGCTAGGATGCAGGCGGCCTTCCCCATTGTATCCAGTGTTCCTCTGGGAACGTTATTATTTGTTTCAGTTAAAAGCAGTCTTTGAGAACATGCCTTATTTGGGTTCTTCTACCCGTACTTTTCTTGAAATTTTTCATACTTGTGATTTTGATGAATAAAGCTTACTTTGTGAGCTATTTTTTCATAACATAATGTGTGAATATGTCAGCACAAAGATGGTAGCAAGTGTTTTCTCCTATATGGGAGATTTGCAATTGTGATCCTTCCTTTCATTTATGAGAAACCAAATCGAATGGCATCTAGCCATGAAATCAACTGAGACCAATGAAGAAAGGGTAGTATTATGGGTCAGAGAAGAACCAGGAATGGTTTATGAACTAAGACATGAGTTTAAGTTGTTCTTGAGTACCCTGGGGGTCAGGGAATAGTCAACCACTTATAGAAAAAGGATTGTGGGTATTTTCCTCAATTTGTATGCACAAATGAAAAGTCGAGCACTAGCAAGGTGCCTTAAGTGCACCGAGGCCTATAGTGTTGAGTTGTAAGAAGGAGATCCTTTTGAGTACAGGAATTTCGTGGCTATTGTTACACGAGTACCCGAATATGCTCAGGTAGTGTAGACATTGGGAGCATTCTGGATCAGACTTAGATTGAAATTTCCTCTGATTTGGTTACCAATAGAAGAATACCAGTTGGATTACCACTTGTGCGACTATGAGAAGAATCTTGACCATGACAGTTGATGGCTACTCATTGGTACAGGGCTCTTGGTGAAGACAATGTTGGTACTTATAATTTTACAGACTTACGTCAGGGGTATAGCAGGAGGAGCTGAAGTTCTGCATGGGGACATGCAATTGATTCAGTTGGGGGAGATGTTGGGTGTTGTTTTTATAACTATTTCCTACACTTTCTTTCCCCAATTTTGATCCTATTTCCCTCCAGGCCAATGAAACTTCACATGTTAATCACCCTTTTTCTCATTTATACAACCTATTTTCCGTCATGTTATTTTTCCATGTTTTGCTGAATATAATGATACAATATTCATTTTTGTGGCTAACTGGGGTAAGTATTGGAGAAGTCTTTTGGGTCCTCTTCTCTTTTTCAAGTGTTTCTCGTGGGGACAAGGTTATGGAGTGAACAAGCCGAGCTGATCGATTTCAGGGCACGGTAGAGTAGATTGTTGTTACACCATGTATGCTGTTACAGATTGTATGATGTTACAGGTATTGCTGTTACACCACGTGCTGTTAAAGATGACCATTGTTACACCAAGGATGTTGTTACCTAGTGATTTTTGTTACATCTCAAACCGTCATTTGACTGCAAGACGTTGTTGCACTGTAGCTGGCAAAGTCGTGGGTACTATTCCACACAATAGCTGTCAGAAGTTATGAATTGTTTTTTTTGAAGTAACAGATCCAAACTGTTGTGATCTTAACCAATGTATCTGAATAGAATTTGTATTTAGAAACAGGTTATAAGAATTTGTATTTTTATGATCAACATGAAAATCGTGAGATTCTCATGACTGATCTATTCCTAATTTTGGGTATGTAATAATTATAAAAGAAACTCGATTTCTCATGTACGGGGACGACATAGAGAAATCATTGTTACTTTGATCTTGTAACTTTTAATTATTTTTAATATTGAAGGCACTACGATGATGCTGTTACTATTTCTCATCTGATTCTTTAACTAATCTCATGTTTATTCCTACACCCCTGCTAGGGAGGAAGGGCCCTCCTCTTTAGCAGGGACTGCAGTGGTAGAAGTAGCTGTATATTATTGTTTCTTTTATTGTTGTATGGTTTTTTGTTGTTGCTGTATAAATTGTAGAATACATCCGCTTCAGTTCCAGATTATATTATGTTGTTACATTGGTTTAATTAAACATAATGTTAGTTGAACAACTGGTGTAGTCATTGGTTTAGTGTGTGATGCACCCTTGCTCTGGTAATTGTGAAGTGTGATTTCATTTATATGGAGTGCTTTAATTTCTGCATGAATGATTTAATTTCTGCAGTTGATTCAGCAACATTCTTTACTGTTTCTTTCTATTTTTCATTATCGGTTGTAGTGTATTGGCACAAATAGTAAAAACTCCATTGAAACATCAAGACCTATCTTGGGTTGACAATTAATGGTTGCAGTATTGGTCAATTAGGATTGATTAAAACAACACTACAGTTATGGTGGAGATAATCACAGGAGGCATTATCCTTTGTATCAGGGTGATAGGTGTCAAATCTACAGTGTTCAAGAGGGCATAAACAATTGGGTATGTAGGTCATAACATTCCCCAAATCTATGCAACAGTGGATAATAGGTAGGAAACTCATTAGGCATCCATTATCGATATGGAAGGTAGAGCCAAAGGGATATTTCTAGGCAGATCCTCAATGCATACTACAACGGAATAAGCTCATGCTCTAGAACTAAATAATAGAGAAAGTTAAAGTGCATGTAAGCACTTTGGGGTTGAGGAAGCTACATGGAAGATGGTTGATCAGATGTAGACATAATAATGGTTTCCAGTTATAGTTGAATTCATCAAGGGAGTTGGAATCCCTTGAGAGATTATACATGCATGTGTTCAGTTATAGGGCAGCGTGCTCGTTACAACATGGTAATGTAACTGGGATATTTTTATATTTATTAGTGCACTTACAATTATGTTTTTATTGAAGTATGATGTAGGGAATTGCATGGAAAAATAAACTTCCATGACATCTTAAAAAGGCTCAGGCTTAGCTTTCAACCATTTGAAGCACTAGGAACTCATGGGGATTGAGTCATGGTGTTTGTTGAAAGTCTTGTGCTTTCGGTATTTTGTGATTTGTTTGTGCTTGATTTTCAGTTTTGACTTTGACCTTAGCTATGGATTCTAGACTTCCTAGGAGGGAGGTGAATCCATGGTACTACTTTTGAGGGTCGAGGTGTGAGCCTCTAGATTCCCATGTCATTGATGCAGTCATCATATCATTTTATTTACTGGTTAAAGCAAATGTGCATATGTATATATGTGTGTATTATTGATACTGTATCAAGCTGTGTCCATAAAGCTCCATAAAAAATATATCTATTTGTTGGTTGAAGCAAATGTTCATAAGCATTTATGTGGTTGTTATTGTAATTATTGCATCAATATGGGTTTATAAATCTCCATAAGCAGTATGTTGTCATGTTTTTCAACATTTTGTTTTTCCTAGTTGTAAGTGTCATAAAACACCGAGGATGGTGCCCCCCCAAGGGGGAGGGGTTTGTAACAACCCCGAGTTCCATTCCATGTAAAAAGAAAAAAATCAACCAAGGTCATGGGACACATATTCTAAGATGAATGGAAGGGGGGGAAATCACATTGGGGGTCACTTGTGGTTAATTAATGACTATGGAAATTGGCATTGGCATTGGAAAAGGCAAAGGGAAATAAATGACAATTAATTCAAGTAATAAGTGAAATTAGGAGAAATGGAAGATGAAGAGACAAGAATATGCATGCAAGGGAAATTAGAGAGAAAATAAAGTAAAATGAAAGAAATTAGGAAAAGGAAAGGAAGAGACACCATACATCAATGATAAAAAGGCATCTGAGAAACAGTTGAAAACTTTTGATCAACGTTTGCTCAATTTTCAGCTTTGACAACTTTATTTGCTACGGAAGAAATCGAACTCCAAGAGAAAAATAAGAAGCAAGGGAGCACAAGAGGACGTTTGGACAACAACAAGTAAGGGAACGAAATAGTTGTGGATTTGTATGTAACAATGTGCATGTGTGATTTATCATGTAGGATTTGATGCATGGTCTATGCATTAGTTTATTTTTTATGTTTGTTGTCATTGGCGCGGAATTTTCTTGGATTGATAGTGGTTTAAAACCTTTCCTTGCCATTTCCTAGATAGCCATGATGTAGTGGGTTCTCTTTTTTGGTTAAGCTTTGGATTTCCGATAGATTTTAGATCCTGGTTGAGGTGGTCTCAGGAAAATTCCCAAGGGTTGAGGGTGGAGATGGTTTTCTCCTGTAACTCTTGACAGGTGGGTGGAGACAAAAAAATTCCTTTGATTATGGTCGAGAAAGTTTGAGGCATACAAACTTGTTTGGTTTTGGTGATTTCTGGATTGGTTTAGGTGAAATCACTGTGGTTGAGGGTTGAGGTGGTTTAGCCTCTGGAAGCCCTGGTTGGTTCTGTTTTAGTTTATCCCATGTGATCCCACATTCATGCTTGGAATATGGCATGGGGGTGACTCGCTGAAAGAAATATTTGGTTCAGCCCAATCTATGGTCAGGTGGTATGTGGAAGTCCCTGACTTGGTTGGAATTTTCATATGTTATTACGTGTTGATTCTTATTGAGATTAATGCACACAAGTTCTGATTTTATGTATGAATTTGTGACTATTTTGTCAGGGTTATATTTTAGTTAAATGTTGGTTACATGCATGATATGTTTCTCATTTACGATGTGATATTGTTATGGATGCATTCCATGGTTTGATAGACTCTTGGTGTAGAAATTCCTTGTAGATTGTAATATGCTAAAACAATTGACTTGAATCTACTCTACTCATCAGCGGAAACAGTAAATGATCAATGAAATCACGAAGCATATAAGAAAATTAATTCAATCACACATAACACAACGATTTTCTGGGGAAAGACAGCTAAAAACCCCTACTATCTGTATATTGTATTAATACAAAAATGAGAAGATTAAAATGTTTTTCTCAAGCCCAAGAAACCTCTGCACTATCTATATCTATCTCACTGCCTCCTAGGCAAGCCTTAGATGAATACAATATTCTCTTCTCAACCTTGAGCTCAACCTGCCCAAGTATTTTCTATCCTCTGCCTGACTGACTGCCTTTGGCCAATAATTAGACAAATTCATAGCCTTCCAAGCTCTTACTTCCTTGCGCTCACAAGATTCATGCAAAAACTTGTGCTTCCTATTGCTTGATCTCACCAACTCGTGCTCACCAAAACAATGATTAAACTTATGCCTTCATTCCTCCTTTTAAAGGCATTTCAAATGGTTAAAATTAGTGAGCTTTCTAATTAAGGAATGATTTATTTTAGCCCTTCTTCTGACTCCATGCACCACCTTTTTAATTTATATGATTTTAGAATTGATGGTACACTGTCCCTGAAATCCAATATCAACTGGGTCTTTCTCTGATCTGACATGCATGAGTTTATTATGAGTGAATCTTCAGTTTACTAGTTGATCACTGCAAGCAACACCCCATTGTTCGATAGGCAACACCCCACTACTACAGATAGCACCCCACTACTACAGGTTACACCCCACTACTACAGGTTATGCCCCACTACTAGACCTCCCACTATTTCCTCCATCAGTTGGAACTAGTTTAATTGAGGTTAACTCAGTTAGACTGAATTAAATAATTACAACTCAAAATAAACTCAACTAGTGTTCCTAATTGTAGGAGACACTCTACATGACTCTAGTTAGACCCTCAACTCAAATTAACTGAGCTAACTAAGTCAAATTAATTTTCATGAGATGTGGAATTAAAATTTATTCCCAGTTTAATTCAAGGAAAAATTAAATTAGGTTTTTTCTTGATGTTATTTTTAACATTTCTTATTGCTATTTTCAACACTCCCTCTCAACAAGAAAGGAATTCAACTCTATCCTGATCTGGTACCTTTGGAATGTTCTGCATGCAACACTTGTCACTATTGTTGTTGCTACTGCAACATCTGCAACAAAAAATCATCCAAAAAAAATAAAGAAAATAAACTTAATCAACTATGTCTGCAACTGTCTAATGGGAAAATTGTGTTGTTGTTGACTCTACTACTGAGCCTCCTGCTCTGTTTTCAACACTACTCTATACTCCTCATTATATGATTGACATTGATCCTCCTACTACTGAATAATGTGGTTCCCCGTAGCAAGGTAATGATCGATGAGACAAAAAACACCTCAATCGATCCTGCCCAATTTTTGAAACTCTTGGACTAAGGTTTCATATTGCCCCACCTCACACCTGGAGGTATGGGTACATGTGCTCCTTCTTCGCACATGGATCAAAATTCCCCGCTACTGGAGGTCTCTACTTAAGTGGATGTCTCCACTTAGTCTCCTCTCTTCTTCTCCAATTGTGGCTGCTCCACAACTCACTAAGGCTACTTCTAAGGCTACATGTTGAGGGGTAATGCATGCCCCCTCTCAACCACCATGTCTCTAACCTTTGCCTTGTTCCTCAAGGCTTTGCATGCATAAGCTAAATCTGATCTACTCATACTTCTGTTACTATTTCTCCGCTGTTTCTTCCGCACTACTGCTACAACCACTGCAATAATGAGTATGATCTCTCTAGGTCCTAAAGTACTAGCTTCCATATGGATGTTCCCTTTGAAACTAGACTCCTTATGAGTCTTGATCTCCTTGTGGGAAATCTCTTTTCTCCTCAATCTACCAATATTAATAATCAAAACTCCTTTTTGTGTCATTAAACATTGGCTCATTATTCTACCCACTAGCAACCTTCTTGCTCCATTAACGAGTCTGCACATAGGGTCTTATGGATTTTCCCTAAACTAGAGCTCCATCAATCTGTGTTGGCTTGATGGGCACTGACCCAAGTTCAACATTAATTAGCCAAGAAAATACCTACACTACTAGCCATTTAGGCATCAATCCACGGAGCGCGGATTGAAGTCTCACCTGAAGCAGTATGGGGGGATGCAAGAACCAAGTTTCCGCACCTAGATATGGTAGTGATGTTGTTTAATACCCTAAACCTTCCTTCGTGCATGTCGATAAGCCTTTTAGGGATTATCGATATACTTGTCTTAGTTGTCCTCTAGATCTCCATGAAGGTCTACGATCATCCTTCACGTACCCTAGATAGGCAGAACAGACACTTACGCGCTTCTATAACTACTCTTACTTCCGTAATTACCCATATTAGCTTAAGTATCTGATAACTTCAACATGCATTAAGAGGATCTTCGCGTAAACATATATTCTTACTTGCGTTCATTTAACAAGCAAAGCATATGGATTCGTGCATCTAAATATAAACCTAGTATTCATCATAACATAATCATATGCATTTAAAACAGAAGTAAAATAGATCATACACAGATAATTTCAGAATAATTCCCTTTATTTATGCTTCAGATCTTCTTTAAAAAATCTAATCACCCTGCACACACAGCTGTAGGGGTCCGTGCACTCAGTTGCGGACTTCTACCCTAGGCCTCTGCACACACAACTGCAAAGCCTCTTTCCTACGCTAAGACTCTTTGCTCTTATCTCTCACAGACCCATTACATTCATTAATGACTCAAAATATATCAAGACTGAACTGAACTACCTTATACTCTTCTAAGAATTCCCTTTTTATACAATCCCATGGTCCGCGAACCATGGGTGGATCCCTTAAAGCTGACACAAGTTACGTAAAAGAAGGGTAGAAGCCCTTGATGACTCTTTACATCTTCGCACTCCACAGCCACAAAATGCAGAGACTTTACACTTCTTATACAAAAACTTGGGCTTTCGACCCTAAAAATTGGGCTTTTAACCCTAATAGTGACCCTAGGGGACCCGTTCGCAATAGGCCCCCAACACAAATATGGTGACTTACCCCCAAGTCACTCTGCTGGCATGGAGATCTTGTCGTGAAGACCTCCTAGCTCCACTTGTACCGCTGCAACTTCAGCGTCACACTGTGTCGTCACCTGCTTAACCTGTTCCACCAGCTACTCCATTGTTGGTCCTAAGCTATTTGTTGTGATTTTCTACTGTGTTGCCTGCAGGTTCGCCAACTTTCCTTCAATGGTGGTCGTGAGCACATAAGCTTCATCTAGCCAAGGCCCCAATCTAGCCTTCACTACTGCCTCCCTGCGTTATGCTGCGTCCACCTGTTGCTTCAGTGCCTATGCTTTGTGTAGCTTTGCCAACCTCTGCGTGATGGAAACAGTGCACACCATCACTCTGACCTCGTCGTACCTCTGCTACAATTCCCTTGCCTTGTTCTCTAATCTCTATAGGTTGGGATCTTCCTGTAAACTAGTAACTACTTCGAGAGACTGCTCGAAGAGTGTAGTGCAATCATTTACTGAGGCATCTACTGTTGCAACAACATCCTTGATAGCTACCTTGCACTTCTCTTTTACCTCTAGTGGAGTCAAAGGCTGGGCCTTCAACTCAAGCTCTGTAATTTTAAGGTTCAGCTCAAACTGAACCTTAGCCAACTATTTCCTGGCATCGCCCAAACTGCAGCGAGCTTTCGAATTCTACCATCGATCGGCACATCTTCTGTGATATGCAGCTCCGGAACGGTTCTGCATGCTTCAGCTACCACGACTGTGGTGTGCTCATTCTTCTCCTGAATCTTCTTAAGGAGATCAATCGTGGAAGTCTTCTCTACAAACATCTGGGCATTGTTAACCTTCTGTTCGCTGATCACATTCAGCGCGCACTGCTCTCGGGCCCGAAGTTCTGTGATCACACCGTCTTGCAGGGTGTGAAGGGCTTCACTTGGAAGCACAACCAAGTTCAATCCAACCTTCTTGAGAGTGCTGACAGTGGCCCTGTCATCTTTCACTTCTGCAGTCAAAGCTCCATCTGGCAACGCAACGGCCCGAGGATCCATAGAGTGAACCGTCTCTGCTGCTTCTAAGGTTCCAGGCACCAAACTAGTCGACGCCGCACTACCTTGCCCTACACCAGTCTACAGTTGAGTATCCTGGATCTGTAGCTCACGCAGACCCGTCTGAATGGTGACTAAGGCTTGTTTCTACTGCTTCTGAAACTGCTACAGCAGTTCCGTGGTCGTGTCCCTTACTATGTCCTCAATGTCATTCAGATCACCTTCTATCAAAGTGATCGCATCGAGCAATGATTTACTGGCCTCTTCTTTTACCTACTCCCTAGTGCACTTAACCCAAAATGTGTTAAGAAATTGACTGCATAACATAAATAATTACCGAAAGGAATAAATATAAAAATAACCAGCAGCAACCATAATCACATAAACACACATGTTTATCCGGGAAAACCCCAAATCTAGGGAAAAACCCAACCTAATGATTTCTCATTAGCATTGGCCAAAACCCTGGCCAATCTAACCAAGTGAGCCTTCACCGCTCACCTCCAGGCCTTGCATTACAATGAAGTCCTTCCAGCCTTTTATAAGCTCCATTACATATAATACCACAGGTAGAATACTATGGGTGCATAATACCATGTGCCCCAAAACCATCATTGTTTAAC